>OY019133.1:49259028-50661528 GCA_955652365.1 Eristalinus aeneus
CGTAAGCTTTGTATCCCCAGATTTGTGTTATTTATGGTTAGCTTCGTTGTTATTATCGAAGCTGCAGTTGAATGGAACAATGCTTTGCACTTTGTAGCACGTATTTACTTCTAAAGCAACGTTCCCAAATCGAACAGATAACTCTTTTGGCCTCAGCTAGTTTTTCTTCGAAGTGGGCTTTGAAGCTTAAGGATGATGATATCAGGATGCCTAGATACTTGTATTTGGAAACTATTTCAATTTATTCGCCATCTAGTTTCCATTTTTCAAAGCGAGAGTAGCGTCCCCCTGCATTTCTGAAAACCATCATTTTTGACTTGCGAGATTGATGGTAAGGTTCCAGCGCTTACAATAAACACAAAGTCTATTTATCATCATCTGCATACCTTGGATCGAGTCACTTAGAAAGACGATATCATCCGCATACATCAAAACTGGAATTTGTACACCAGAGATTTGTACTCCACCTCGTACTTCATCTGTTATGTCTCTTATATATAATATAGAAAGGAGGGCGCTTAACATACACCCTTGTTTTACACCCATTGACGTTTCAAATTCCTCAGAAACTTGTTCACCATCCCACACATATGCCCTATTATTCTCATATAAGGCTCGAAGAATTTGAATAATTTTGCTCGATACACCTATTCTGGAAAGCTTGTAGAATAGTGCTTCACGTGATATTGTATCGAGGGCTGCTCTAAAGTCTACAAAAAATGCTTACAACTTTTTTCTCTTATTTTTATGATATTCAGCGATATTTGTTAAGCAGAATATCTGGTCGATTGTGCAGTAACCCTTTCTGAAGCCTGCTTTTAACTCTTTAAGAATGTTATGTTCTTGGACCTATTCGTAGAACTTTTTATAAACTAGTGCGGCAAATAGTTTGACAGAAGTATTCAGAAACGAAATCCCTCTGTAATCCTTCGGGTCTTTGTAATCGCTTTTTTTATGTAAGGGAAAGATTATGGCTTTCTTAAATGATTGTGGCACATTTGCAGAGTTAAATATTTGATTAAATTCAACTATTAGCAATTGCATGAATTCGGTTGTGCAGTTTTGTAAAATTCAAACGGGATACGATCAATAGCTGGGGCTTTATTTAATTTTGAGTTTTGTATAGTATAGCTCACTTCATCCAAAGTAAATGGGGCATCTAATTTTTCGTCGAGAATAAGGGGTGCTGTGTAATGAAATAGAGGCGAAGTTAATGGGGCGCTGAGCATTTTATCAAAGTGAGTTTTTAGTTGCGGGAGATCTTTGGTGTTTGTCCATTTATGTATTTAACAGCTTTCCAAATTGAGTCGATGACTTTGTGGAGTTTATGACTGCGATGCGGAATAGATTTCTTTATTGCTTCTGTCAAAGTATCTATGTTGGCCGCATAATTCCGTGATTGTAGTTCTGTAATGTGAACATTCAAGTCCCATTGGAAAGCATCACGTATTCGGTTGTTCCAAGCAAATTTTGGCAAGTGGTTTAATGACTTTATGTTGGATTGGTTGCAGTAAGCATCAATGTTGATGGATACCTACAAAGGCATACGGTCCGAGAAAATCTATGTGCCTTGAAAGCTTTCTATAAGCCTGTACCAACTTTCGGACACAAAACAGTAGTCTATTACCGAGCTCGCTTTTCCGCTGATAAAGGATAGTTTACCTTCTGAGTTACCACTGCAGCTTCCATTCAATATATGCATGTCAAACTCGTCAGTAAGCTCGAGTATTTTTTCTTCAAGGACTGGGTCCTTGGATTTTTGGTTGGAATTCAGGAAATTGATGTCCCCGGGCGCGGAATTGTTTTGCGAAAGTCCTACTCGGTCATTAAAATCTCCAAAAAGCAAAACATTCGAACTGTCTATACAATGCATCGAGTCGCAGAGCTCGTTGAAATCTCGGTTTTAATGAATACAGTTCAAGTAAATAGGTACTAAGATGACGTCGAAATCATTAGATTTAAGGTTGACTATATTGATTCCACCAGCTTTTTTAAATTGAGAGCAGAAAACCAAAGTTAGCACGAAAACCAAACAGAGTTCCTTCACTTCCTCGTCCAAAAAGTGATGTTTTCACAGCAAGGGACCATATTAATTCATAATTTTCAAAAATTTTCTTAAATCTAACATCTTCATTCGCTAATAAATGAGTTTAATATAATAGAAAAATATCAAAGTTTTTAACATAATCAAAAAAGTTACAAAATTAATTTTGTTCATTAGACCTGATACATTATAGATGAGAATTTTCACTTTATTAAGTACTAGTGATGATTCATCATCATTCTGGTAGACAGGATCGTCTCATGCTTCAGTCAAAAAAGTTATAGCGCTTGTGGATGGCCCCAAATAGCTTTCGTATACTGACATTTTACTGGGTTTGGCATCACTGCTGCGGATGACATTTTCCGTCATATTATGAGTTTTGCGTACTTTGTTGTTTTTCGTTGCAGTAATGCGAGTATTTTTATTTTCATTAATAAAATGGTGTTCATTTTAAGAAATGTTTCCGAAAATATTCTTAAAGACTTAAAGACAATCCCGATTTTTCCTCCACATCTCAACCCAAGTGCGGAGTCCCAGGAAAATATTTTGTTGGAAACGTGCAGATAATCATCCCAAAGGGATACCCTTATTGCAGGATTTTTCTGACGCAGATCCTTCATGATTGGGATCAGTTTTTACTTCTATTTTACGATTTAATACGGAGAATAAAAATAGTTGCTTTCACTTTGACAGATCACTCAAGTAGCTCAAGAAGTGGAATAAGTAAAACATATCTTAATTGATGAAAACGTAAAATAAATGAATCCATCTAAATTGACAAAGGTCAAGGTTCAAAGGAATAATATAACTTGTGAAGTGTAGTGAAGAAATCCTGAGAGGTTTCCTGAATTTAAATATATCCAAGTTGACACCAAGAATCAAAGTATAAAAGAAGAATATAACTTGTAAAGTGCAGTGAAAAAAAAAATTTCTACAATGGACCAGTATTTGAGTCTGAGTGCTCCAGTGTAGTTGATCCCAACCTCTCACAAAAAAAAAAAAAAAAAAAGTGCTGTGAAGAAACCTTGAAGCTGTCATAGAAGTAAGCAAACAACGAAAGAATGCTAAACGGGATTCGAGCGATTCAAGGCTGGTCCATGTACATATCTATTATTGTAAGATAGAATAGTATAATAGAATTGTCTAAACTAGGAATTACAGAATTTGCACTAAAATTCTATTGTAAAGAACCAGGGAAAAATCCCTCCATAGTGCAGGAAAATTAGCTTATATTTTATGCCTAGGGGCTGACTCTTAAGAAAAACTGCCAAATTCATTAATTTTAATAAATGTTGGTGAATATCCTCGTTCCTTACATACATATTACATATACATGTATACATGTATCCCAAAATCACATTAACGACTAAAACGGAAAAATACGGGCCTTTCAAGTAACAGTTTCTACCCCAAAAATTTAACGGAGAGCGCCTAGCGGGCATCTAGGGAATCATATTGAAACCTGGGCTGTGCCAATTAAAAATTAATACAATGAACTAAAAAAGTTGAAAGAAGAATCCATTGTAAAAAAATAAACTATAGAACACTGAACTGAAAAAATTTACTTCTGTCGTTAAAAAAATCTCTCTCGCTTACCTGTTGACAGTCGGTATTTTAGTACACTTTCTCTGATAACCTTTGTTGATTCAGAACTAGAAAATTATTAGAAATCAAATATGGATGAACTCAAAGGGTCAGTAATCCAGTTCACAGGTGAGATTAACACCGTGTTGGAGCAGCTTAGGAGTTTGGAGAAACGCATGACCAGGGTAGAGCAGAATAATTCGCAGGTAGATATGCAATTAATAAACGATCAATTAGAAGCTATCACTAACTATCTACTTACTTTGGAACAAACTTCCCTATCCCACAAATAGAACCGTCGGTACAATTATGTGCACCTAGTTGCGAAGAAGATTTAAAGGAAATCTCTAAGCTCCCCGATTCTGTAAAAGAACTACAGGTCTTTGACGAAAACCCAGTGCATTACATCTCTTGGGTTCATAGTGTAGAAGGCTGTTGAAGGATTATGAGATTGTTCGAAACAAGCCTATCTATCGCACTCCTTCAACATTTTCGGCAAAAGGTTAGGGGAAGGCCCATTAAACCATTGTTTCATACAACATCTTCGACGGCAATTGGACTGAAATAAAGAGAGTTCTCTCTTCATTACGCGGATAAGAGAGGCATTCAAACGTTGGAGCATCAACTTAGCCAGCTCACGCAAGGCAATCCAAGAGTTGGCGATTTCTACGCTACCGTAAATCACCAATTTTCACTGATTATCAGCAAGATTAGGGCCGAGGTCTATTCCCCTGAAAGAATGATGCTTTGGTCGAAACTTACCGAAATCGTGCATTGGAAGTCTTTGTAAGGGGTCTGAATGGAGACCTTGCTAGACTGCTAAAAATTCAAAAACCACAAACCTTGCCTGAGGCATATTCTGCATGTCTTGAGATGCAGAATTTGAATTTCAGAAACAATTCGGTCCATGTGAATGCTTCTAACACCATATCATCTCCAATACATTATAATTTTTAGGCAAATTCTGAAAACGTTAACAGTGAAAGGAAAAAACTCCCTATCGATCGAATTCAGTCTGGAACTCCAGGACACAACAGCAGCGAATGTAATCTAGGCCGATTACCTCGAATCTCGAATTCAAAATTAAAGTGGATAGTTCCTTTAATACGAGACGTGCCAGCAGGACGAATAGACCAAACACCACTAGAAAATTTTATGGTGGAGGCCTAATTTCCAGCGTGCCATACTTAGAATATGTTACGAGGGACGGAGTCACTCTTAACTTTCTTGTAGACACTGCAACAAATAAAAACTTCATCAGACCGCACCTGGCTCCATGTCCCGAAGGAGCCCAAAAACCATTTTTTATGAATAGCCCGGCTGGAAAAATTCACATAGAAAATAAAACCTGCGGCAAATTTTTCAAAAGCCTAGATTTCCAATTAAATGTAATTATCTTTATCTTGCCAAGTCTAAAAGCATTCGACGGTACAAACAGAGATGACACGCTAAAACAACTTAAAGCCGTCATAGACAGAGAGATAAACCAGCTCACCATCGAAGCCGACAAGGCGGTTCCCTAAAAAATCGACCATCAGGAGCAGTAAACATGTTACCTTCTTTAGGAAAACACGTTTCAACATCCGTAAGGTCTGGATTGGATGGAGGCTATTTGTGAATTGTATTGAGTTTAGGAATCTTTTTGAACCAGTTGGTAACGGAAAATTAAAAGCAACGCAAGGGCAGGAATTCTAACAAGCACGGATGAACCAATCTACCCAAAAAGTTATCCTTACCCAGCTTGTATGAGTTCAACTACCAAGCAAAATCCGAGATCAGCAAGGTTAGGAGTCCATCGATGACCGGAGTTATTCTACGTGCCCAGCTACTGATCTCCGGGACGCAGATATTTTAAAAGGGGGACAGTTGACCGTATTGCATCAAACGCTGCGGTTGCACTTTATCAACAAACGAGCGAAGTGCTGCAACATGCAGGGCTATGCGCCACAATATGTCGCTGCAACTTCCACTACATTATTGTATCTATGCAGTTGTGTCAACAAATATCACCTCATTGTTTTCTTAATAGTCTTATTTGTTTACGGGTTTGTGATAAGTGGCGTCCTTTTTTATATTTCCTTTCCTCCCGTTTGTTTGTCCAATAAATGTTTTAACTGTACAGTAATAGTTTTGTCAAGGGCATGGAAGTTAACACCCAAATATTGCACACATTGTCTGTTCCCCTTTCCCCATACGATCCGATACTGCTAATTAAGCAATTATGCATTTTTCATTTCCTTTCCCACACAACCGCATTACTGTCAAGTAAGCAATTACGTATTTTCAATTCCTTCATTTCCTTTCCCACAACTATGTAAACAACTCAATTCTAAGAAATAGCATTAAGTAAAAGAAATGTGTCAGCAAATTGTAATTAATAAATAGGTGAAGAATAAAGAGACAGTTGTTCAGTAGACATTCGACCACGGTAAGCTTAAATTGTGTTTTTTTTTTCATTCACGCGGAACGCGAGCACATAACTGGCGCCTGAGCAAACCAAAAGTCCTTAACCCGAAATAAGTTGTCGAGAGTGTCTAAAGGTGTGAAGAGGATCGACCCTACCAATATTAAGACAAGTGTACCAAATACCCTATACAAGGTGTGAAGTGGACAACCCTCCCAAAAAGTGTAAAGTGGTAAAAAAGAAAAGTGCAATAAGGACCCTACGAGTAAAAGTGTGAAGTGGTGACATTGTACGATACTTCTCGCAAAGAGAGAAAAGAAACACCAAGTACATTTAAGTGTAAAAAGGCGTTACATAAGAACACGTCCAACGTGGGAGCAACTGTAACCAGCAGCATAAAAGACGTTACAGCGAAGACATCCAGCAGTGGCGCAATCCGTGCTCGAGTAAGCAGAAGCTAAAAGAGACAACACGGACCATCCGACAGGAAGATGCTAGTAGCTGTATTTATGTTGTAAGCACCGACAATTTTTCTATCGAATGAAATATTTCTTTTATTGAACAAAATACTAATTTCTATCAAATGAAATATTCCTTTTATTGAACAAAATACATATTTCAAAAACCATAATTTTTCAAGCGAAGCAAACGAATACTTTCTATGAAACGAAATGTATACCTATACAATATTTACTTGTACTGTTTGTTCGTATCTTAATTACTTGTACTGTCTACTTGCGTTATAATTCAAACTGTAATAACTAAAAACGAATATCCTTAAGTCATTCAAAATGGAACAAATGAAGGAAATAATTACACAATTAATAGGCGCACCTAATGCTCAAATACAACAAACCACACTTATTAAACAGAGCAAGATTTTGTTGACATCAGGAAACTACCTTGCTTTATACAAGACTTACAAGTATTTGACGGAAATCCGGTGCAGGACATTTCGTGGATCCACAGAGTAAACCTATTTATAGAGCAATACTTCAGCACGTACGGCAAAAAATTAGAGGCCCAGCCGACGCTGCCCTCATCTCCTACAATCTTTTCGATGAAGATTGGCACGCGATAAAAAAATGTTTGTCGCTACACTATGCGGATAAACATGACATCCGTATTCTGGAGCATGAACTCGATGTTATGATACAGGCCAACCGAACAATTAATGAAATTTTTGCGAAAATAAACCACCAACTGTCCCTACTAATCAACAAAATAAAGACTGAGCAATATTCCTTGGAGACGATTAGTGCCTTAACGAAAAACTATAGGAACAGAGCGTTGGATATTTTCATAAGAGGTCTCTCTAAAATGCTGATAATTCAGAAACCCTAAACTCTTCCTGAAGCTTATACTTCATGTTTGGAGTTTCAAAATTTAAACTTTAGAAACTTTTTTTTTCATGGCAGAGATGTCAATAATTCAATTATTGCACCAGTAAACCAAATGTTCTCTTCTAAGAACCAAACAAAACAAAGAGCCCCATATAGGCAAATTACACCACAGGAACGGAACCAAATATATACTTTACCCCGTAATACCAATCCGAAACCGACCTGGAATATTATGCCGCCCGCTAGACCAACGAATCCGAAGCCCCTCCAACCAATGAAAACGGATCAATCCGTGCAAACACGACAAGTCAACTACAACTACCAATGACTCGGAAAATTTTCCGCGGAAGCAGCAACGCTTCTTTGCAACTTACATCGCAGCATGACTAGAAAATAATCAAGAAGGATCAAACGGAGACTACTTCGATGGCTATGAAGACACTGGAAATGAGGAAAAAAATTCAGGGGACCACGCCGAGCTAAATTTTATGACGGGAGCCTCTCTAGCGTACCATACCTAGAGTATGTTACTAGAGATGGAGAGCCGCTAAAATTCTGGATAGACACTGGAGCGAACAAAAACTTTGTGTCTGACAGAATTGCAACAAATCCTTTACCAATAACTACACCTTTCAAAATACAATCTCCCGGTGGTCAACTGGAAATAACACATAAAATCAGTGGCCCATTTTTTAAAAGTATAGGCAATAATGCCATAATCGATTTCTTTGTTCTACCCAAGTTACCCTCATTCGACGGTATAATAGGTGATGACACTCTAAAGAATTTAGAGGCTGTTATCGTTGGAAATAAAAAATATCTTGAACATAAGCCCCAACATCAACATAAAACTTAAAGAAAAACAATCCAAACAAGTAAACAATATCCAGATTAGCCCCAATTTAGACGACGATGTTCAGAAAATACTCATCAAACATAAAATACTATTCGGAACCATCTGTGTGGAACTATAGACACAAGTGTCCGCGCAGAAATAAAAACAGCATCTTCAGAACCAATTTACACTAAATCTTATTCATACCCCGCCAATCTAAGAGCAGAAGTCGGAACGAAAATAGGAAAAATGCTCGCAGATGGTGTAATCAGACCATCTAAAAGCCCCTATAATTCGCCGATTTGGATAGTTTCAAAAAAGGCAAACGTGGCAGGCGAAAAACAATACAGACTTGTCATCGACTTCAAACATCTGAATGTAATAACGATACCAGATGCTTACCCCATTCCCGATATAATAAACACATTAGCAAGCCTAGGGGAATGCAAATACTTTTCAACGCTTGATCTAACATCTGGCTTTCACCAACCCAAAATAAAATAAAGCGATATTCCGAAAACAGCTTTTTCAACCGCAAATGGCAAATTTGAGTTTACTCGGTTTGTTACGCATATACATGGCGTATTGAATATAATGATCGCACTTGGTATTCAGCATTAAAATTGAAAACATAAATTCTAATGGAATCTACTTCAAGATAGAAGGAAATATACGCAAGGTTAAAGGGCAAATTATTAAAATCAATAAATTAGATGTCAGCGAAATTAAAATTAGTGTAGACAGAATAATTAAGCAGTCACAAGAACTTGGTTCGGTTTGTATTAAATATAAATTAGAGTGCACTAAATTACAGTCCGAAGTATTTAAACATATATCACGAATAGATAGGAGATTAGATGACATTTATGGATTATTAGAGATAAAGTCAAGTAGGAATAAAAGAGGTCTTATCAATGTTGTAGGAAGTGGACTTAAAGGACTTTTTGGAACCATAGATAACGAGGATAGTGAATATTATGAAAAGGTTATAAGAACTATGCAAAATAACAACGAAAACGTACAAAATAGGTTGAAATCTCAAATTGTCATAATGAAATCATTAAACGAACAATATAAAGCACTGCACAACAGTAATTATTCCCACGAAGATAAAATAAATGAACGATAAATAAATTGAACAATTTAAGTGAAAGTATCGATAAAGTAAATAAAGAAGTTCTAATAAATAAATATTTTGAAAAGATTCATAGACAGATTTTTGACAATACTTTGGCCTTGGATATAGAAACAGATATTGTACAACAAGCAATTTTTCTTTTAAAATCAAATTTTGTTCATCCAGTAATTCTAAAACCAGCTAAACTCATTGGAATGCTTGAACAAAGTCCTAATAAAAACGCATTGCTTTTTGAAACAAATATTGTCAATTATAATTACTTAATAGAGGAATCAGAGGTAAAATCATATTTGTCAAATAAAATACTTAATATTATTTTGGAAATACCTCTAGTAGAAGATAAAAATATAGAACTTTATGAAATAATAACATTGTCAGTTATGAAAGATCGTAATGTTTTCACTATAGATGTAAATGTCAAACAATTTTTAATTAATGAAAACAGAGAAGAATTTGAGACGTTCATAGATTTTAACCAATGTAAGAAAGTTATGGAATATTATATTTGTAAAAATGTAGTTTTACAAAGCACTATCAGACAGGATAACTGTATTTTAAATATATACATGAGCAGATCAGTCAAAGATTGTAAATTTAATCAAATACAAGATGACATAGAAATTTTCCATGCTCTTGATAGCAACAAATATCTTTCTTTGTAATTAAAGACGAAACGAAATTTAATTGTAAATGCAAATCAGAAGAAAAGAGTGATTCGATACAAGGAACTGGAATTTTATACTTAGATTCCAATTGCAGATTTTCTACTTTGGAAACACATCTAAGCACGAATAATGAAACATTTACTTATGTTAATAATGATAAATATAACTTTGGTTTGGATGATTGTTTCAGTACCAAGTTAAATGATTTAAGAACCAAAAGCGTTCCCTTAGTAAAATTAAAAGGTAGTTTAAAGGATATAAAAGATTTGAGTATTGAACTAAAAAATGAAGAGAGTTTTATTAAAAATATATTGAAGCCAATACCTTCAAAAGTTCAAGGAGGCGGATTTTTAACTTTTGCCATACTTTTAACGATTGCAATTGCATATGTAGTTATGAAATTTTTTAAAATTAACAAAATTGTATTCTTTCAAAATTGTTTTAACAGAAGAAATAGAAATCCTGTCATAGAAAGAGAAAAAGGTTGTACATTATTACCACAAGGAACGTCCAAATTCGAGAGTGTTGAAATTAGATGAATAAAACACAGGTAACATGGATAATATGCCAAATTGTATTTAATCAGCGAAACATTTTATATAATATATGTAAAAACTACAGGAAATTTATTGTTGTATATGCTTTGTATTTTGTTTTGTACGAAACAATGGTATTGTTTCTTTTTAAAGAAGGGAGGTGTTATGCATATACATGGCGTATTGAATAGAATGATTTGCCTACGTGGCATATACTCGTTCGGTGGTCGCTTCCACTAAAGTTTGGAAAAGAATGTTTATCCATTCTCTCGGTGGTCCCTTCCGGATCATATTTCATAAACAAACAGCGCAAGTGGAGCATCGATGATATTCATATCTCGACCTCACACGCCATGAGTCCATAACAACTCACTTCGTGAATGACGACCAACAATCAACGGAGTCGCGTTCTGACCGTAATGAAATAAAGTCGTCTACTTCTTCCACTACATAACAAGCGTTTCATTTTTTTGTCCCAAGGCACGCATAGCAGGTTGCCATTTGGGATAAAGAACGCCCCCTTTTTTTTCAGCGTATGATCAATGACTTTTTGAGACCCCTCATAGGGAGCACGTGCTATGTATACATAGACGATATAATCGTCTTCGGGAAAGACAAAAGCGAACATATCAAAAACCTTGACGAAGTGCTTACGCTCCTAGAGAAAGCCAATTTAAGGGTTAATTTAGAGAAATCCAAAATTTTAAGAACTAAAGTGGATTTCCTTGGGTACGTGATTACTCAGGAAGGAATTCGCGCAGACCCTCAAAAAATTGCTGCGATCCAAAGAATTCCACCACCTCAAAACCTCAAGGATTTGAAAAGTTTCCTAGGATTGGCATCCTACTACCGGAAATTTATCCAAGACTTTGCTAAGATAGCAAAGCCTTCGACAAACCTAACGAGAGGACTAAGTGCCCAAGTTAAGGCAAACTAGTCGAAAAAAATAGAAGCGCACCTCGACAATCAAGCCTTGAAAGCATTTAAAGTTCTAAAAGAAATGCTTATGTCATCGATCATTCTAATCTTCCCAAATTTTGACATGCAATTTATTCTTACGACTGATGCCTCTAATTTTGCCATAGGAGCTGTCCTATCGCAGAGCAAATGGGCAAGGATAAGCCTGTGACATTCATATCAAGATCGCTAACACAAACAGAGGAAAGCTATTCCACGATCGAGAAGGAAATACTAGCAATAGTATGGTCCTTAGATAAACTTAGAACTTACCTTTACGACGCTAAAAGTATCAAAATCCTTACGGACCATCAGCCGTTGACCTTCGCCTTGAGCAAACGGAACAACAATGCGAAGCTCAAAAGATGGAAGGCAAAAATTGAAGAATTCAATTATACCCTAATTTACAAGCCTGATAAAACGAACGTGGTCGCTGACGCTCTGTCATGACTTCCAGTCGAACTCATCATCCTGACATCATCGGCTGGTACTCAACACAGCGCTGAAGAAGATAGCAGTGAACTTATACCACACTGCGAAGCCCCGCTTTTTAAAAATCAACTCGTTTTCTCTGAAGGCAATGATATGATTTGTTACGAAGGACCGCATCCGAAATATCACAGACATTACATTAAAAAGGCGGACTTTTGATATTAATAGCCTAACAACTATCTTAAGAGAGAAACTTAACCGAAACATTTTAAACGGTATTAAGATCCCAGAAAAGTACATAGCACTATTGCGAGAAATTTACAAGAATTCGTTTAGTCGTTACAAAATAAGAATTACACAAAGAATAGTCACTGATATTAGTAACGAGGAGAACAAATTTAAGATAATTCAAGAAGAACACAGGCGTGCTCACAGAAATCATAAGGAAAATAAAGACCAGATATTAGAGAAATACTATTTTCCCCAGATGAGAAAACTAATAAAGAAGTTTGCAGGTTCTTGTAACGTTTGTCGTTCCAGCAAATATGACCGACACTCTCCCAAACCCGAATTGCAACCTACTTCAATTCCGACATACCCAACAGAAATTTTGCATATGGACATCATAGGGATAAAAAAGAAAAAATTCATAACATGTGTCGACAAATTTTCTAAATTTACAAAATTCTTTCATATAAAAAATAAATCTGTACTGCATGTGCGAAACAAAATAATCAAACTACTTCATTTTTTCACCGTCCCCAAAATCCTTGTCATCGATAATGAAAGCAGTTTCATTAGCCCCATTATACTAAATTATATTGAAGGACTCGGAGTAACCGTCTGGAAAGGATCCGCCTGGAAATGGCTGTCGAGAAATCCGGACGCAACAGATTGGGATAGTATACTTGCAAAATATGATGAACTAATTAACAACAATAATAAGCAATACCACGTAAACCAATATTTAAGTAAAATAAGTAACACATTGATAGATAAATACAATAGAATCGCTGAGGAAATCAACGCGTACCACACAGGAAAATCTGAACAAATACTTTTCAACAAGCTTTGGATACTAAAAGATGGAATCGGAGAGATGGTATTAGCCGGACAGCTTGCAAAAAACGGTATTGTGAATTCAAATTTACTCAATAAGGCTGAAATCGTTGATATACTGTCAAAAACGGAAACACTTCCATTTAAAAATGAACTCCAAGCCATAGAGTATTCCGAACCATGACCAATTACTTCGGCAACCGTATCTAGCCTCAACGGCACCTTTATCATAAACTTCTACAACAAATCCATTGAAATTGACAACACTTAATATACAAACTGGGAAACCAGAACTTACCATATCTTACTCCCTGTACTACAGAACAATCTGACAGAAGGTGACATTACATTAGACCTTTATTATCTTCATAAACTCCACTTAGATAATGTAAAACGATTATCCAGTGTTTCATCCAGTACTAAACTATTGATAGGTTCAGACTCGACTATCTTGCTAATCAGTATAACGTTTAGTATGATATAATTTTTTCGCCTAAGGCGTCAAAACCAAACTAAGGTCATTAGCACCCCCCACCATTGAACCTATTAAACTGAATTTTTAATCTGCGAGACGCAGATACTTAAGGGGGGAGTTAACACCCAAATATTGCACACATTGTCTGTTCCCATTCCTCATACGATCCGATACTGCTAATTAAGCAATTATACATTTTTCATTTCCTTTCCCACACAACCGCATTACTGTCAAGTAAGCAATAACGTATTTTCAATTCCTTCATTTCCTTTCCCGCACAACCGATTTATTGTAAAATAAGCAACTATGTAAACAACTCAATTCTAAGAAATAGCATTAAGTAAAAGAAATGTGTCAGCAACTTGTAATTTATAAATAGGTGAAGAATAAAGAGACAGTTGTTCAGTAGACATTCGACCACGGTAAGCTTAAATTGTGTTTTTTTTTTTCATTCACGCGGAACGCGAGCACATTACTTGGATGCTAAGCGACTGCAGTTGTTATTACACCACTGATCAGTTAAGTCTGAATTATTAAAAGTACGAATAAATTTGTGTTCTATAATCAAACACGTGTTTAATTCGATTATAAAACATAACTCGCACAATGTTGTACCAGCTGTATCATTGTTTCTGCAATACATTTGTTTATTCCAAGAGCGAATGCAGTTTGTTGCACAAAGGCTGTGTAAGCACATTCCAATACGTAACGGAGAGAGCATCTTAGGGTGCATGAATTGTTTTGGGATCAACGCTGATTTAGTTCAGTTGTAGAGAACTCTCCGATCGGAGCTGAAGATACACATATTAAGAAATAAAAAAGTAAAGAAATATAAACCCACACGTCTTTCATTTTCACAATACCGATACATACCAGGACGCGAGAATATCGTTGCCGATACTATTTCACGTATTGACACAATTGAAGTACCAGCCGCCATCAATTACGAAGAATTATCAAAAGCACAAGAAAGAAACGTGAATTTGCAAACATTGTTAGTATCCGACACAGCACTTAAACTAAAGCCTTTTATCGTCCCAGGTACAGATCGAAAAGTTTTCTGCGATTTTTCCACAACGTCACTACAGCCCTACTTAACCGAAAACTTCCAAAGGTTGGGTTTCACCAGCATTTATAAGTAAAGTCACCCAGGAACCTACAAAACAGTGAAAATGGTTTTCCGAACGATTCGTGTGGGCAGGGATTCGTATGGCCGTGTCAAAAATCAAAAATAAATAGCCACAAGTCCCTAATTGGATCGTTTGCACTCCCTAATAGAAGATTTGAACACATCAACGTGGACATCGTAGTGCAGTTCATTAAAGTAACTACCACACATTGACTTCCCCCCACCAGCGGTAAGGAGTCATCATTTTTTTCCTGTTTGACTATTAAAGCAAACATTTGGTCCTTCGAGCCGGATATGAACCAGCGACCTATATGTGCTGATCTTTTATCGAAGCTCTTGACGGAAGTAAGGCAGAATATTGGAGTGGAAGTACATAAGGTGTTCGCTTGGACCGATTCTACTATCGTCTTATCCTGGATAAAGAAGGATTCTTTCATCAAGGCCTAATTTATATCCAACAGGATATCGAAAATACGTAGAGCAGTAGATCCGGAATCATGGAAGCATATAAGATCCTCAGAAAATCCTGCTGATTGCGCTTCTAGAGGACTGAAATCTAAACAGTTACTAAGTCATCCCTTATGGTGGAGTGGACCGAACTGGCTAAAGAATGAAAATGATTGCTGGCCACCACAGCCTAATTTGTATTATTCTTCGGAAGACTCCGTTGATCGAACAGTTGTGCTAACATCGTCGACTGTTGGGGGTCGTTTAGAGAACTCCAATTTACCACAAAATTAAAAACACCCTTACATTCTGCCGTACGCCGACAATTGCACGAGATTATTAGTTCAGAAAATACATGAAAGGACACTGCATGGCGGAATAAAACTAACGATGGCTACATTGAGGCAGTCTTACTGGATTCCCCATGCAGAGCGATTGGTACGTAAGGTTCTGCACAATTGCGTTCGATGTCACAGATTTAAGGCATCTCGTACTCAACAAATAATGCGGGTGTTGTCACTACCAAGGGTGTCACCATCAAGGCCGTTCACTCACACTGGAGTGGATTATGCAGGACCATTTCAATTAAGAATGACAAAAGGAAGAGGAATTCGATTAGCAAAGGGTTATGTTGAGGTTTTTGTGTGTTTCGCAACCAAAGCAATTCACTTCGGCAGTACGTACGAAGATGCATTTCTAGAAGAGGCATCTGTTCGAACTTCTACAGTGATTGCGGAACAACATTTGTAGGAGCGAACAAGGAGTTACAGAATATCTGCAAACTCGTTGCCAATCAACTAAAAATCGAAGTATCAGACAAATTGCTCGTGAACGGTATACAGTGGAATTTTATTCTGCCAGCTGCACCCCACTTTGGAGGATTGTGGAAAGCCGGAGTAAAATTCATGAAATATCATCTTAAAAGAGTCATCGGTGACACCACGCTCACTTTTGAAGAATTCTATACAACGTTAACACAAACAGAAGCATGCCTGAACTCCCGCCCACTGACCACTCTGAGTAATGACATCGATGACAAAATGATTTTAACCCCGGGACACTTTCTAATCGGCTCAGCATTAAATGCCCTGCCAGTTCCCACACTGGATCGAAATAGAACTTACCGCTCACGATGGCTATTGATTCAAAAAAATGGTGCAAAATTTTTGGCAAACATGGTCATCAGAATACCTAAGCCAGTTAGAACATCGTGGGAAATGGAAACAGATCGCCTTCCTCCTGGAACAGATGGACAAGTTCGAGCAGTTACTGTATATAGCAACAAAAAGTACGCGAAAAGACCGGTGACAAAGTTGTGTCCTCTACCAATAGAAGAAAATGCCGAACCAATAACTTCTGTTGAAAGCAGAGGAAGTTCCTCAGACCAGAAATGCAAACCTGTCGTATTATTAGGAAAAATGAATTTCAACCTATTCCTTTGGATTTGTATGTTAACATTGGTCTTAAGCACTGCAGTTGGCCAACAGATAAGCGACAACTATGAAATTACTAAATTTGAAACCCCAGGAATATATTTTGAAGATATTGGACATGCAAATATGGTTGTCGGATCGTGGAAAACCATAGTGTTCTTCAATCTGACCAACTATTGGACAGATTTCTATACATACAGAAAGTTCATAAAACACATGAAGGACTCGAACACTTTGCTGTGTGATAGCACTCTATATTTATTTGACCGACAAATGGCACAAATTGAACGAAACAATGATATACTGCGTCACACAAACAATGAATCACCACATAGGGTGAAACGATCACCCTTTGACTTCATCGGAACAATCAGCAACAAAGTGTTTAGGATTCTGGATCAAGAACAACAGAAAATAGCAGAAGTCACAGGCAATGACAACCATTTGCTCAGTCGATTGAAGAATCAAACGAGCATTATAGACTCCACAATAAACCTATTTCAGAAAGATCGCACGGCAACTCAAAGCCAATTAAGGATAATACACAAAATGATTTCTAAGTTAGAAACTCAAGACGAAAATGAACATGTTTTCCAGATGTTTATATCAACAGCCTTTCCGGCGATGTTAATATTGATGAACTTCTACAACACACAAAATACACTATTGGACTTTATATTGGCAACACATCACGGACAAATCCATCCTTTGATATTGACGGTAAATCAGCTGAAAGCCGAACTCTCTCGGGTTCACAACATACCAAGAAGCATGATGACAGCAGGAAAAGCAACTCACGAGTCAATTATTCAACTATACAAGACGTTACAACCAAGAGCACGAGTAACAGAGAAAAAGGTTGTCATCGAAAAAATGCTGCCACTCTTGTATAGTGAAGATTTCGGAATGTATAAACTTCTTTCAGTACCAACTTGGCGAGAAAAGAGATTTGTATATATCGTGCCGTCATCCGACTATTTGATAGTCAATCTTGAAGGCAATCATTTCTACACTTTAGACGAAATATCATTCTCGATGGGTAAGCAACGAACGTCAGGATCATTCTGGTGCGACATGAAACATCCTTTGTATCTTACCGAGTCTACTGTTAGCTCTTGTGAAATGGGTCTCTTAAGACATGCAGGCCACATTCCATCTTCTTGTGTTATTCAAACCGTCAATCCTCAACTGTATTGGGTACAAATGCATCATACAAACACTTGGATCTTCCGCACACCATCCGCGGTCAAGGTAGACATAGCATGTGGAAAAGAATCTTCATCAGCGCAATTGACGACAAGTGGAATAATGCAGTTGCAACCAAACTGCAGGATTTTTCAATACAACATGATGATTTTTGGACGTCAGTCAGTAACAACGAGGATAATTTTATCGTATTTACCGCTGTATTTCTGAATTTCCATCGGATCAGAATTACTCCAACGTAGAGCTGCCTGTCGTGGGAACAAAAATATCACAGCACATCTCCAGGTTGCAACATGAGATCGATCTCCAAAAAAGTCAAGAAATACTGTCAAATCAAATCCGAACCCACAGGATTCAGCAATATTCAATAAGCGGTGCATTAGCATTTGTCATCGTAATTGCACTAGGCATTGCTGCCTTGAAAAGATTTAGGAAAAGGAAGTCAGCCAACATCAACACCGTGACCACCCCTAACCCAGTATTAATTGACCGAGGAAATAAACCTGCTGCATCATCAATATTTTCCGATGACCACTTTGCCGTTTAGGCGGCCCCAGCATGTTGTGATCGTTCACAACAATAATGAAACACGACGCCAAGCGATGAAGCACAGCGCTCAAGACAACAGCGCGATTCATTCACCTTTGTGCATTTCGTTTCCCCGCGTTTTCGCATTATTATCGTAGAGTAAGCAAATTTGTAGTATTTAATTGAAATTATTTGTAAATAAAGTGCAGTTCATTAAAGTAACCACCACACATTGACTTCCCCTCACCAGCGGTAAGGAGTCATCATTTTTTTCCTGTTTGACTATTAAAGCAAACAGTCACAGAAAATACAAAATCATATTCAAGCATAAAACGCTAAATACAGGCCAATGCCCAGACAAAGGCACTCACGCCAATAACCGATCCCACTTAACGCATTGCGACATCATCGCAACACGCAGTGAATCGATAAGAGAACACCCTATATAAACCAAGGCAAAACCCCTTATGTTATGTTGTTGTGCTCTTGAACTTGACCGTATCCGACGTAGATACCGTAGAGAAAATCTTAAATAAAGTGTTTCCTTTGAGTTTACAGTAAATAAAATTTCAAACAGTGTTTCCTTCGAGCTTTATTTTATAAGGTTCTTGTAATTGGCGCAGTCGGTAGGATACTGGTTAAGGTTATCAGAACGAATATCTGAAAACCAGCTATCCGCGAAACGAATCCAACGCGTAGTGGAGAAACCGTGCTCGTGAAAGTCTAACTACGTGTAGACATCAGAGCTGCGATTCCTTTAGCAGTCCAATATATGCTGCTAGGAGAAGTAAATCCACAAAGAGAAACAGAGTATAAAAGCCCACGTACGCCAAGCTGAAGATACATCAAGATCCTGGATCGACGACGAAGCCACAGCTGACTTCCAGGAGCACTTCAGGACGTTACAGCAACAACTCAGAAGACAAAGCCGGAGACAGGTTCCAGTACCACCAAACTGAAGAACAGCAGAACGGCATCACCAACACCACCAACACCACCATCAAAGCAACACCATCATCTCCATCAAAGCAGCTATCAAGACTCCACACGGACTCCGCAAAGTCAAAAATTTACAGGTATCCATACGTTCACAAAACAGATATTCAGAGGCAAATTCAAGACATGCTGAAACCGGAGTATGGATCGTTCCGAAAAAGGACGACGCATCGGGAAAAACCAAATGGCGGCTAGTCATAGATTACAGGCGATTGAACGAAATCGATGACCGCTATCCCATACCGAATATAGAAGAGATTCTCGACAAATTGGGCAGATGTAGCTTACTCAACTTTAGATTTGAAAAGTGGATTTCATCAGATCGAAATGGACGAAAAGGATATTTTATAAGGTTCTTGTAATTTCTAACCTGCATCGACAGATACAGGTTATGGAACCATCTTGCCTGTAGCTAACAGCAATGTGCATATTACATTGTGTAAGCAGCATGTTTACCATAAATGGGTTTTTTCCACAGCATATAAATAACTGCACGCTAACAGCTATGCCTTGATCTGTGCAGATCAGTTGGCTTTTAGTGATTGTACTTAACTTCGAAGAGTTGGTCTTAAGGAAAAATAAAGTAAATTGTAAAGTTTTGTAAACAAATTAATATGGAATCTTAATAAATTAACTAAATAAATCATTATTATTATTATATGAACAAAACGGTAAAATGTGAACATGTGGATTAAACCGTTAAATTTGCAAATAAAAAAAACAATCAATAATGTGTTAACTAAAAAATCAAAAAGTTGATTTATAAACAATAAATGGATTGCTTAATTTACACACGCTGGCATATCCAATGACGGACATAATTAAAGAGAACTTTTTTTTTAAGCTGTACTCGCAATGGTTCTCAAGGTTTGGAATGTCAATATAAACTATAATAACCACGAAACAGGGGGACAGAACGGTATAATAGAGCACTAACACCGTGCACTCAAGGCAATCAAATGTCCCAATACAGAACGCTGGACAGAATCATTCTTCTGGGATTTAAATCTAGATGTAAAGAAGACATGCAAACATGGAATACAACATAGTTTGCCTTTTGAGTTTTTCACGGAAACTTCTAATGCAATTGAAGAGCATGAATTTATTAAGCACCTCAAGAGTACGATGATTTTGCTAAAGCCATCGCTAACCAGGATGCGAAATACTTCACATTAGATATTAATAATGATCGAAAGAAAATATCCACTAAAACTACAACGGATAACATACAACAATCAACAACAGCAAACAACAAGAATACAAAACACGATATGGAAGAAAAGTCAAATTTTTTTTACAAAATGACACTTCCAAAGGGGCGAGTATTGTGGCAGCAAATATAAATTGTAACAGATATGCCATAAAAATGTAATAAAGACATACATATATGTAATAGAGCAGATATGAAATGGAGATAATGATAATGACAGAGACTATTGTCGATAGAGTATAGTCGAGCTTGTAGTGGAGAAACCACATTACAAAACGGTCCGATTTAATGTAAAATAAAACTGAGAAATAATTGATCAAACAATTGCAATATGTTAAACGCGTTCGCTGCATAACATATGCTGAACACACTCATTTATCACGAGTATTGATTTCGCTTTAAATTCGACACTCGAGCGTGTCCCAATGCACCAAAATTTGGCATAAAACCTCGCTGTTTTCGGAGAGTACATCTCGTGCTGGCCGGCAAAAGCCCTTCTTTGTTATACCAGACAATTTGTTAACACTAGTAAACCATAATAAACTTCTCTTTAACAATTAAAAGTTTCATTAAATGAATTAAAAAGTTATTGTGTACTAGTTACTTCCACAAGCTGTCGTTGTAATAAAGTTGTACTTTTCGGATATTCAAACTGAGCATCCGCAAATATTTTTTTTGTCTATTTTTGAGATAAAAATAAGTAAAAATAACTTAATTCAAGAGAGACTTGGAAAAGATGTTAAGTTTTAATAATAAGGTTATTTTTGGCGGTGATCTGAACTATCGGCACCAGCAATGGAACTGCTTAAGGTTTAACTGTTGGCGTAACGTACTCTATAATGTAGTAGACGCGAATCCCATCTTTTCTTTATTACACCCACTCACTCCCACATTTGTGTCATCTTCATTATTTCAGAATCCTTCAAAAACTTGAGGTTCTTTTAACAAACCTTCCTAATAATTGTCCTCCCCCAAGACCACAAACCAATCTAAGTTCAGATCACATTCCAGTATACGTTACTGTGAACAAAACAAAAAAAAAAAGAACAAACTGGAACTCCTTCAAATTATACAAATCTAAAAGCTCTGTAATTTTACGTCCGGATTAGTAATGAATTCAGATCGTGTTGGCACCTTATGTACGAACTTCGTCTCTACAATCACCAATGCACCTGATTTCGATATACCAAAATATTCTTTCAAAAAGACAAATGAGAATCTTCTTGAAAACATACTTTATTTAATGCAACTAAGAAGTTCCGAGCGAAGAAAGTGGCTTCGATCGTCTATCCCACTCGAGGAACCATGGGCAGGAAAAGCCAGCTGTCCTCTACGGAAGATAGAGTTCCATGCTATCGCGAAAAGCGATCCGCAGCCCGCATTTTCAAAAGATTAGGGGACATCCCCGAGGGCGAATGGGACGAGAAGCAACGGACGGCAACGAAGGTCAAAAAGTTGGTCTCAAACCATAACCCAGCCCTCTCTACCGTACCCATTGACTCTGAAACCGGCAAAAGAGACAGGTCACTGGAGGAGTCATCTATCGAGCACCCAAAAAACCGAAGTGCGGGAATAGCAGCCAGGTCAGCGCGGTCAAGCGTTGTCATAAAAGGCCGAACTCTGGTTGCGGTGGTGGACTACTCGGATCCAGATCGCAGTATCCGTTTGTATAAATGGAGAAAGGTGGAGTGCAAACTTGCTACCGCCCCACTCGATATCCTAACGAAGACTCTGGGACCGCCCCCCAACAAAAGAAGACATCGACCGTATCGGTGAGGTATGGCCTGGCGCCAAGCTGGAGGTTGTGGATCTGGATAAGATCCCCAACAGACCGAGAGCGCGGGTCAGACTACCAGCCGAACCTGCTGAGCCGGACGAAATCCTGCGACTTATGCAGTTGTTCATTCCAGGACTCAACACCTCGGACTGGAAGGTGGGAAGGATAGATGAGCCCAAAGGAGACATGAGGACTCTCATCCGGGTCATCAATGAGGAATCACACACCTCATTAGTTGACCAGGATTTTAATATCAGATATGGTTTTAACAGAGTCCAACTCCATGCCTATAAGAAAAACTCGGAGCATGCGACGGCCTCAGCTGCTGCCCAAGACAAACCGTGCACAAGTCGGGACGCAATCGCACGTACAGATCCGAAAATGGATCTGGTCCCTCTAAAAAGTTTAACAATCTGTTCGCTACCCGAAGAGTCACGCGAAACTGCGGATTCTGAGTCGCTATTATGCATGATTTGTCTTTATTTTTTGTATTTGTTCGATAAATATCAGTGATATCAGTGTCTTTTATTTCGTGGTTAATTGAATTTCCTATACATTTTATAATTTCCAATAAATCTTCGTGTGGAGTTGGGGGAATATTTTTAATTTCAATATTGTTTTTTATCAAGTGCTGCTCTAGTGTGTTGATCTGTGCTTGCATGTTTTCTGTTATTGTGTCATTTTGCTTATTGCATTCAAAGAGATCATTTAGCTCCTTGTTTATGTTTTCGATGAGGTCATTGTTCTTTTTCATGTGTGTGTTGAGTTCATCGTATTTGGCCGCTAAATCACAGCTTGCAGCAATTTCTCTAATTTCTCCTCTCATCAAGTAACGATGGGCTGTTCTCGGTTGAGATGTTATCAGCTGTTTCTTCAGGGGTGCTGTGTGCTCGTATTCTTTTCGCTGGTTGAGCCTGCTCTGCATGTGGCGTAGTCACTACCACATTGCTAACTGTGGCTGTCGTTACAACGTCTTCACTGTTCCTACAGGCTTGGCACTTCCACATATCTCTTCTTGTACCCATGGTTCTCCAAGATTTTTTTGTAACCGTAGTACACTCAAAGTGCAATTTGCGTTTACATAAGGAGCAAACAGCAAATTCTCCATTGGAGGGGAGGTTGTCATCATACCGACCTATCACACACATTGCTATATAATTTCAATTAAGCGTTAGTATTACCGAATATTTTAGAAATGAAAAATTTAAAATATGTTGCTATGCACTTTAAACTTATCTTACTTACTTACAATCTAGTAAATTAATATTTCAGAGAGTTAATTCACAACACGTCTTTATACTCTAAGCTATCTCAAAAAAAAAAAAAGGTGGTGGAGGTATCTGAGACCAAACGCAATGCTGCGGGTGGTACAGATTTACCTCCACTATTCGAAGGCGGCCTCCGCTAACCTCCTTCTGCGGCCTGTAACCATGGGGGAGGACATTGTTCTTATCCAAGAGCTCTGGATTGTCAATGACGGAGTCGATGGATTAAGGACTGCCAACTACAAGCTACTGCATTCAACCAAAGAAGGTAAACCAAGGGCTTGTATCCTCGTAAAGTGTTCTGGCAATACTTTTCTCTTCTCCAATCTCAGTGATCCCGATAGAACCCCAGTCAACCTGGAGTTGAAGGACACCCGATTCTGGATCATCTCGTCATACCTGGCCTACGATATACCGGCTCCGAGGGAGATGTTCATGACCGCAATCATGAATGCGGTCTCAAAAAACGCTCGCATCTTGGTAGGATATGACGCTAACGCACACCATCAAATATGGTGTAGCTCTGATACCAAAGCAAGAGGTGAGTCCATCCTAGAATTCATTTTAAACAATAAGCTATTAATCTTTAATAAAGGTTGTGACCCTAACTTCATCACCCGCAATAGACAAGAGGTTGGTGAGGACTCGAGACTCAGAAAAGTCCTCTCCACCAGTCCAACCAAATTTCGTCCAAAGGCGAAATCTCGGCTTACAGAAACTCTCGCTGGAATAACCTTCTCTTGTCACTCAATAAAGGCAATAAACTTCTTTAAAAAAATGCTCATTTTTCAATGTTCTTATAAAATGTTTTAACACTGATAAAGTTGCATGTATTGTAACGTCGGAAAGGGTACTTTTAGGGATATGTGCAATTTTAGTCTTAAGTCTTACATGGGAGTTTTTGATTGTAGTTTTATATCAATATACATAAATACATTTTCTGATTATACCATATTTTAGTCCTAAAACTCTTAATATTAATTGAAATTGAAATTTCGCTGTACCTACTTAAAATAAACTGAATTTAATTAAATAGTGCCAGTTGATCAAAAAACAGTAGAATTTGTGAAAACTAAAATTATTGAAAATTTTTTTACAAAAGTGGACAATGAAAAAAGAATAATTAAGGCCACATAAAAAAAGACTGCTGGAGATAAGCCCACCAGAGTCAGCATTTCACAAATTGAGCTCTACAAGCGCGAGGAGCGCAACTTTGCCCGTGTGTAGGCGATAGAGGTGGCAGAGGTCAACGAGGGTCACCATAGCATCGAACAGAAGCCACGAGTCAACAACAACAAAACAATTGCAACAACTGGTGGTTGGGTGATGTGGGAACAGGGTAGGCACTGATTTGTGTCAACCTGGCGATGCCCAGCTGTTGTAACTGTCTCCCACACATCAATTGTGCTTATTCTATCTCCACGTTGGAAGCCAACGGGTACTGGTTGTTGTTCATCCGAACTCAACTTGATAAACCTATAAGTGTGACCTCCACCCAAGAGGTATAAAAAAGGGCCTGGTCCTCCAGGTTGGGAATGTGCGTCGGGGTAACTGCCCGGCCACATAAAAAAAATCACCAGTTACGAATCAACCGAATGCCTCGGATGTGGATGGATACATAATAATAATGTTTTACGGATATGCACGTGTTTTTCGGATATGCACGTGGAATGTGAGGTCCCTAAACAGACCACGTGCAGCCGATGAACTTGCGGAGGCCCTGGACTGCTATAAAGCAGACATTACCACAACTCAGGAAATGCGGTGGGATGGGCCGGGCAAGAGAAGAGTGAAAAACTACGACATATACCACGGCGACTGCTACAGGGAGAGGGGAAACGCTTATTTGGATGCGGTTTTGTTGTTCGAGGCAGACTTAGGCAAAAAGTCTTAAGCTTCCAATACATAAGCGAACGCCTCATAACAATCCGCATCAAGGCTGAATTGGAGAATATAAGCCTCATATGCGCCCACGCCCCGACAGAGGAAAAAGATGACAGCAGTAAGGAAGACTTCTATTTCCTCCTAGAAAGGACATACGATCGATGCCCCAGCTACGAGACCAAGATCGTCCTAGGAGATTTCGACGCTCAGCTGGGAAGAGAAGTCTTTGCTAAAGACACAGCATGCACGCCAATACCTCCGGAAACGGACTCAGGCTAGCTGACTTCGCCTCGGGGCGAAATCTCTCTGTGGCCAGCACGCGGTTCAAACACCTCAACATTCGTAAAGGTACCTGGCGATCACCTTATCAATCAACCGTTAACCAGATTGATCATGTTGCGATCAACGTCAGACACTCCTCCAGTATGTCCGAAGCTTCCGGGTGCAAACATCGACTCGGATCATTTCCTTGTTGTAGCCAAGGTAAGAAGCCGGATATCGAAAGAGCAACGGAGTCGAGATAGACCAAAAGGGTTTGACGTCGTAAAGCTTCAATCGCAGGCGATCGCCGATCGATTCTTTCTGAAACTGTCTCAAAGTTCGACGCTGTCTGCACAAACAATAGAAAACAAATGGAAACGTTGTCAAGAAGCCATCAACGATGCCGCCACTGATGTGCTGGGTTTCACTCCACCTCCTAAGAGTAACCCATGGCTTGGCGACGAGTGCAGGCAGGCACATGCAGCAAAACAAGAAGCATACAAGGCAACGCTGCATCGAACGACGAGAGCCGTTTGTGAACTCTACAAACAGAGAAACGGCTTCTCAGAAGAAAAAAGAAAGAGCACGAGAAGCGCGCGGTCGAGGAAATGGAGAGGTGCTATGGCAAGAATGAAGTCCGGAATTTTTACCGCAAGATAAAACAGTTATCCGGCGATTACAAACCTCGGACAGAAGCCTGCCGGGACCAAAATGGACAACTGGTGGTAGAGTCGCAGTCGCTGATAATGGAAGGATCATTTCTGCAGAGTCATAAACGGCGATGACGACGCAAATCCCGCTGTTAGGCAGAATGTTCCACTCAATTTGGACGACGATGGGCAAGAATTCTGTCCCCCCGACTTCGACGAGGTCAAGATAGCAATATCGAGACTGAAGTCGAACAAAGCTGCTGGTGCGGACGGACTATCCACAGAGCTGTTCAAAGCGGCTGGGGATGAGCTGGATGGGTGCATGCACCAGTTCATCTGTGAGATATGGTTGGAGGAAAGCATACCCGACGAGTGGAATTTCAGCATCGATGGTCCGGTCCATAAGAAAGGAGACCCCCTCGACTGCGCCAACTACCGAGGGATCAGTCTACTTAACATCGCATATAAGATTTTCATATAAGATTATCGTATTGTGTGAGCGCCTGAAACCGTTCGTCAACAACCTGATAGGTCCTTATCAGTGTGTAACTGTCTTTCCTTCGTCGGCTTTTTTGGTCACTGTTGATTTGCAATGAAACTAGGTTATTTCACTGTTATTATCCCAACGTTTCGGCAGGAACCGTTTGGTGCTACCTATGTAGCATAAATTTGCAGGATTTGTTGTCATTCAAAATCAACTGTAAGGGCAATGACAACGAATCCTGCAACAGAGGGCGTCCTAGACTGAGATGGCGCACACAAGTGGAAAAGGACCTCAACCAACTTGAAGGCAGCTGGCAAGAGATCGTGCTAGCTGGAGAGGCATGTTGGTTGAGGCCCAGGTCCACGCCGAACTGTAGCGCCATCTGAAGAAGAAGAAGAATTGCAACAACACCGACAATAACAACAGAGTAAGAGTAAGGGCAATGACAACGAATCCTGCAATTTATGCTACATAGGTACCACCAAACAGTTTCTTCGTCAAAGACTAGCTGGTCATAAATCAGACATCAACAACAAGAACTCAGTCAAAGCAGCATTAGCTAATCACTTCGTCCACACAAACCATCTACCCGACCTTGTTGACGTCAAAATCTTGCAAACGGAAAAACATACTAGCAAAAGGTACACTATGGAAACCCTGCACATAATCAAGACCAACTACAATATGAATAGAAAACAGGACATACAGAACATATCTGCCGTATATTCAGCACTTGTAACGGCTTAGACATATTGCATTTAAATCAAATTTTAAATTTCAAATCATTCTTGACTGATCTTCACACACGGAAGTGCTCAATATTTTGTTTCATTGTGAATTTTGTTTTTTGTGATAATTTTAAAGAACATTAAGACTAACATCCACATCCATTTGTAAACAATGTAAGTTTATTATCCACTTGTTAAATTGCATTGTTACTATGTATGTATGTAACATAATTTGTTTTATTATTTCAATAAAAAAGATCCCCTGATGAAGGCAGCAATTCTTGCCGAAACGTTGGGGGAATAACAATGAAATAACCTAGTTTCATTGAAAATCAACAGTGATCAAAAAAGCCGACGAAGGAAAGACAGTTTCCCCTGCATAATAATAATTGATTTGGTCAATTTAAACAAACAACCTTATCAGTGTGGTTTCAGGGCAGGGAAGTCCACAATCGACCAGATCTTCACACTGCGGGAGATCCTGGAGAAACCCCAAGAAGTACAAATCGACACCCACCATCTATTCGTCGATTTCAAGGCCGCGTATGACAGCGTGCATAGACACGAGCTATACAGTGTCAGGTCTAGTTTTGGCATCCCTACCAAACTCGTCAGATTGTGTAGGATTACGATTACGAACTCTAGCTGCTCTGTCAAGGTCGGTAGCGAACTCACCGAGACCTTCGATGTCAAAAAAGGATTTAAACAAGGCGACGCGCTGTCATGCGACTTCTTTAACATCATTATTGAGGGGATCGTGCGGAACTCACACGGCCTCATCGGCCGAACTCAGCGAGCCGTCAGTGAGGCGTTTGCTAGCATCGAAGCGGAAGCAACTAAAGTGGGACTGGTGGTAAACGAGGGCAAAACGAAGTATATGCTGTCATCGAAGAAGGACGCAGAACATCGACGTCTCGGACAGAGCGTCATTATGGGCAGCAGACACTTCAAGGTAGTCAAGGACTTCGCCTACCTAGGCTTCGCTGTAAACAGGGACAACAACATCAGTACCAAAATCAATCGCAGAATAACTCTTGCCAATCGCTGTTTCTTTGGGCTTAAGAGGCAATTGAGTAATAAAGCCCTCTCCCGAACGACCGAAGTGACTTTGTACAACACCTCGATCATGCCAGTCCTGCTTTACGGCGCAGAAACCTGGACGCTACTAAAAGCAGATGAGGGAGCCCTTGGTCTCTTCGAGAGAAAAGTTCTGCGTGCGATTTTTGATCCTGTTTGCGTTGATGGCATCTGGAGGAGAAGATTCAACCACGAACTGTATGGGCTGTACGGCAGCATGAGCCGTCAAGCGTGAGTCGAGCGTCTACGGATACAACGCCTAAGTTGGCTAGGCCATGTAGAGCATATGGACAGCACTGCTCCGGCCCGAAGAGTCTTCGAATCCGATCCACAGGGACAACGCAACAGAGGGCGTCCTAGACTGAGATGGCGCACACAAGTGGAAAAGCACATCAACCAACTTGGAGGCAGCTGGCAAGAGATCGTGCTAGCTGGAGAGGTATGTTGGTTGAGGCCCAGGTCCACGCCGAACTGTAGCGCCATCTGAAGAAGAATTGCAACAACACCGACAATAACAACAGAGGTGACGACGCGGTATCATCCTGGGTAACTCATTTAGAAAATCAAAATGTAAATATTACAGGGAGAAGCAGAAAAAGACGAATATATTGTAAAAGTTCGAAAGGTGAAATTGTATAGATGGGCCTGAAGTAATTTTTTGTTAGATAGCGGATGTACAGACCATTTAATAAGAGATGATGAAATTTAAAAAAAAATCTAACTGGTGTAAATATGCGTGATGGCAAGAAATTCAAAGCTAGTTAAATCGGTGAAACGAATATATATTTTAAAGCATATATTGATACAAATGAAGTACAATTAAAATACGTTTTTTTTATTTACAAGGTTTAAGAGGAAATCTGATAAGTGTATCAAAAGTAGTAGAACGCAGAACTCTATAACAGCAATAGAACTTTAGTAGCTTAAGCGGATTTTGAAAATCCTTTATGTAGTTTGAAAAGTATTGTTGACAAATATTTGAATAATAGTTTAAGTTAACAACCAAAAGTGCAACTGACCTTGCTTACGCAGATGCACATGCGCAAGAACTGCAATTCCTCGCACAAACAAGTTGTTTACGCAAATGCACAACCTAAGATAAGCAACTTGCTTTCGCAAGTGTGTAGCAAGTGCATGCTGACCACCGCTAGCTTTGGGTAAACAAGTTGTTTACCCAGAATATTCAAAATATAAGAAGTTTGTTATTGGCTCCGGACTCTTCAGTTGCAAAAGTGACTTTAGCAAAGAACGTCCTCATAGAGGATAATAAAAGTGTGAATTAAATTACCATGATTATTAAATAAAATTATTAATAACGTTGAGCAATAAAAGTTGGGCATGTGTATGTAATTGTTGCCCAACGTGGGACACTAGTTTTCGTTATAATTAAAAAAAACCTTGCGAAGAAGTGAAAAACGCGTTGCTAAAAAATTTCAAATAATTTGCATTGCACCACCAGACAGACAACACAAGAAGTTAAGAAAAGAAACAGGGAGAAGACAAAGAAAACACTGAATACAAGTGTACCTAAGGCATTCAAATATTTAACTGCAGGAAGATTTGGAGGCTGAAAGTTAAAAGAGAGAAACAAATGTAAAAAAAGAAGAATAAAATAAATACAGTAAATGGAGTGCGTATTGTTAAGAATTAAGGATCTTTATAGTATTACTATTTAAGATAAAACATTGGAAGTCATAGTTTGTTTTTGTTATTTTCTTGTTTATTTCTCACGTGTTGGTAAAGAACTAAAAATAATATTTATAATGACAGCTGCTAATATAGCAGTTGAAGACACTCAACAATCATTACAATTTGAAATCTATGGACTTATGGACAATCTTTTCCTTTTAGAAACACCGTCAAGGGTTGTTGAATATAAGGCGATAGTAATTAAATCACAAATTAAATGTGAAGAATCACTTGACCTGATTAGGTCACTTTTAGACCTTCACATTGTATTTGCTGCAAATGTATCGTTTCCCATGCCATCCAAGAATACATCGGTCACCTGAGTAGCTCAAGCAGCTGCAAATGCATCGTTCCCCATAACATATAGAAAGGCATCGCTCACTGGAGAGCCGACGCAGGTACTTGTACTCATATTATTTAAGGTAGACATAAGTATTGTACGAGCAGTTTTTAATCAAAAGTTAAGGGGTCTTGATGCCCGAATAAAGATTTTTTTAAAGAGATCAAGTAATAATTTCTTAATTGGCGCCCGAGCAGGGACCGGAGGGCTTAATCGCGACGAGTATTTATAATCCGTTTTAAAACGAAAGTGAATCTTAGGAAAGTAACCTCAAGAAGCTTTCTTGCCTTCGTCAGTCTTTGTATGCATCCTTGTCGTGCAGCCAGAGTCCTTAAGAAGCACCCATGCCCACAACTACACAATTCAAAGAAAAACGCGATGAAAACAAACTGTGAACATTCAAAAAATAAAAGGAAGATAATAATAACAACTTAAGAAGAAGTGCTTGACTTGACAAAAAAAAAAAAAAAACAACCAGGAAAATCATCATATTGCTGGTTCCAGTCATAGTAATGTAAGCTATAGAAATTAAGTTTCGAAATTGAAACGAATTTAGGAAAGCGAAAAAACGGAGAAACATATTGCAATTAATTATAAAAATTAATAGTAGTGAAATTGATTTAAACAAAATTGTTTATAAATATATGAAAGAAAGCCACTAATCTTTTAATAAAAACAAACAAGTTAAATTAAGCGAAGTTATAAGCTGTGAAAAAAAACAAAAAAGTTGTAAGGAAATACAACAATAAATAAATAAAATAAAAAACAAGAAATACATAAGGACAAGAAATATAAAGAAAATATATATATATATATACATTTGCTTTTCTTTCCAAATTTTAAAAAAGAATCGCGAAATAAAATAATGCCTTTAACAGGATCTCAGGGCAATCCACCAATGGATGTGACATCCGAAAACACCCCCGAACCAGGCATGGTTTCTCTTCCGCCAAATCGTTTAAGCCTTGGTTCAAATGCCGATAAATTGGGCAGCGCGAAAGTAAATACCTCATTTCGATCTAACCAGGTAAATCTTAGACCAGTTGTCGAAGCACCAGTTAACAAGAATGCAGGTGCTTTATTCGGCACTTCCACTTCACGTGAGAATAGGGATGTTCAGAGAACCCCTGAATTTGATTCTTAAGTCTTCTCAATTGGTCGCAGTATTCTTAATGAGTAAGGTGCGCAACGTTTCTGCGGAAGCGATCATACCATACTTCCTAAGAATCGCAATAAATTGGAAGACCTTCATAAAGTTCCTGATGTGGTGCGATGCCTAGGAAATTTTTCTAGAGACGCAGGAGAGTTTTCTTCTTGAAGGAAAAGTGTCGAACGCGTCTTCCGCCGAAATATTACGGTATCATTCATTTATATTCATAAGAAATAAAGTAGTCGGATCAAATTGTACAGGGGTCACTTCTTAATTCGTCTTTCCGCAACCATAGTAACGTGATACCGTAAAAAAAGAAACGGAATCCAGGTACATTTTAACCAAACCACAATTCAAGTCTGAATTCCTATCAAAAACCTCCAAAGTCAACATTTCTACCCGAATCATCAAACTCAAGCATTGAAGAAAATGTTCAACGACGAAATGTTCAACGATTTAAATATCAGAACACGCAGACCATTGACCTTCTAAAAGAAAAGCATAAGTGGGGAGTCACTGCCAACCTAATTCTCCTGGTGCTCGTCATTGTTGGAGGAAAAACTATGGGGATCAAAGTTAAAAGGATGCGAAATCTTGGAGAATTGGGAAATACGAATATTGAGCTGTCAATACCGGAAAAAAAACCAGTGGAAGTTATGCCATCAAGTTCTCAGCCAACCATTCCGGTCAGCCAACCTCGGCCATCATCTGCCAAGATTTGCCAAGTCAGCAAAATACCTCTCTTCTGAATTTGCAAACAGGGGCGTTTGCACTTACAAGGGGCGTTCAGTGTATTCTTGTTATCGGGGTGTGGTTATATATATAAATTGACTTATTTATCAAGTAATACTATTATTTAAGTGCATTCATGTGAAATTTCATATAAATGTGAATATTAATTCGCGTATTATTGAGAATCGCGCTGTAATTAAATTTCTCACTAAGCAAGGAAAAAGTCAAAAAAATATTCATGAAGAGATGGTGGCTGTTTACCAGGGTTCTGCACCTTTATTATCAACTGTGCCAAAGTGGTCAAGTGAGTTCAATAGAGGCAGAGAGAGCATTGAAGACGACACCAGCTGCGGCGCCCCGGCTACTGCTTAAAAAACTGCTTAAATAAAGCATCAAAGCAGTTGAAAAACTTGTTCTTGACGATGCCCGAATAAAGGTGAAAATGATGGCAGAGATCAAAAAGCTTTAACTGGTACCATTCACATAATTCTTCATGACCATTTTCACCTTTCAAAGGTCAGTGCAAGGTAGGTGCCACGAATGCTCACAGCGCCTCAGAAAAAAGTGAGAATCGAATGCTGTAGAGAGCTTTTGGAGATGTGTAGTGAGAACGCGGACGGTGTTATGGATCGAATTGTTACTGGGAACGAAACATGGGTTCACCACTATGATCCTGAAAGCAAACAAGAATACATGCAGTGACATAAAAATGGAACAAACCCCCCCAAGGAGTTCAAAGTCTCTCCGTCTGCCGGGAAGCTCATGGCCATAGTTTTTTTGGGACTCAAAGAGAATCTTGCTCATTGAGTCCAAAAAAGGTGAAACCATCAACGCCACATCCTATGCTTCCACTTTGCATAATTTGCAGGAGGAAAAAAAGAGGGAGTAAGTTCGCAGCGGGTTTGTTGCTTCTTCAGGCAACGCTCCTGTTCACACGGCGCGAGTTTAGAAGGCTGCTGCCAGATTGTGGTTTCGAAGATGAATTAATGTTAGGGGAGATTATATTGAAAAATAAAAACAATTTAAATTGAATTCGCATTTTCCTTTATATCTATACCGAGAACAGATTGAACGCCCCTCGTAAAAGGGGAGGAGTTAACAACGAAGTTATTATACAAAATATGCCGACGTAGCGTCTGGAATTTGCGCACGCCAAGGAGAGGAATGCATTGGTCACCCGAGTAGCAACATTAGCTGCTAATGCATCGTTCCCATTGCCATCTAGGAAATCGTCATTCACCGGAGGACCCACGTCGGAACTCATACTCATAGTATTTAAGATAGACATAAGAAGTATTGTGCGTGGAGTTTGTAATCAAAAGTTTAGGGGTCTTGATGTTCCAATAAAGATTTGTTTTTTAAAGGATCAAGTAATAATTTCTTAATTAATATAACAGAACAATCCACTCTACCAAACGCAAAAGACCCATCGATTTCAAAAACGTCGAAATAAAAAGCGAAAATTGTAGAATTAGTTAGGAAGAATAAGGTAAAAAATATATTAACAGGTTAAATAGGAATAAAAAAAAGATGGTAGCGCCCTCCTCAACAAAAGGGCCCCCGTGTTCAGACCATCCCTGTGGATTGCCTTGAAATTAATAATCACCTGCACTGTTCAACCGCTTTATTATCCGAAGTATGGGCTTAAATAAAAGAACGCGAGCATTTAACGGGAGTGGTTGTCAACTGGTTTTACATGAGTACGCTCGATAAAAAAATTCGCTCGTTATTGATATAACGAAGGCCTTTGATATGGTTAACCACAATATACTTCTAAAAAAATTGTTTTAAGTGGGCTTTAGAGGTTTCATTCTTGAATGGTTAACTTCGTACTTACTAAATCGTAAGCAAGTGGTAAAAATTAAAAATGTATTCAGTTCCGTGAGCGTATCTAACATTGGTGTTCCTCAAGGCTCTGTATTGGGTCCGATATTGTTTCTTGTATATGTGAATTCGTTATTTATTCAGCCATTAAATGGAAAAATTACAGCCTTCGCTGATGATACAGCAATTTCCTATGCAAGCAACAATTATCTAAGTTTACTATCCGACGTTAATAATGATTTAGATATTTTGAGAAGATGGTTTAAGAAACGTAACTCACTTTTAAGCAATAAAACCAAGTTTATGATATTCAACATCAAGGGTTTAATATATAAGGATTTACCTATATACTACCACTCCCCTCATTGCCAACGTTTTTTTCTTGACTCATTCAAATATGTCTGGTGTATCAACTTATAATGCAGATATAATCTGTAGTGAGGATTGTTTTAAAATAGTTGATAGTTTTAAATACCTAGGCATAATTTGGACAGTAAATTATCTTGGACAGCACACACAACTTATCTTAAACAATATTTAAATAAAATCATTAGACACATGTACCATCTTAGCCTCTACTGCAATTTTAAAATTTTAAAAATGGTCTATAATGGTCTTCTTAAATCAAAAATACAGTATGGTGCCTATTATAATAAAATAAAACCACTGTAATTAAACAACAACATGCATTAAGAATTATGACCAAAGTAAATCGTAGAACATCTAGGTTTTGCAATTTTCGAATCCCTTAGTATTCTCCCACTAAGACATCTGTACTGCTATAAGGTTTTAAGAATATTTTTCGACAACTCCGGCTACTACCATGAAAGACTTAATCAAAGGTACAAATTACGCATCAATTTCAAAAACGTCGCCGCTATTCCACCTATACATAAGACTCATTTCTCACGTTTTTCTTATGTTACTCCCCACGTTTATTTAATTTATTACCTCTGAACCTTAGGTCTGAGAGAAGGAAAAAAGAATTTTTGAATAATGTTAAAAATTGGCTCTTCTCTTTTAATCATAATGAAATAGATTCGTTTTTTTTCTCCCATGCTATAAATTTTCTTTTGATATCTTTTTTTTTATTATTTTTCTTTGTTATTTTTATTTTCTACTACTCCATTTATCTCTGAATTATTATTGTATTTTTTTCCCCATCAATTATTTTTGTATTAATTGTTAATAAATTGATAGGTACTATCGCCACTTGTCTTTGACAATAGATAGTATGAAACTATTCCTTGCGAATTACACAAAGTATAGAATCATTTTGTAAATTAATCAAAACTATATGAAATTGTATCAAATGTTTATGTTGTTAATTTTATAAAGGAATAAAAGAAATTTGTATTATTATTATATTATATTATTATATTATATAAGTCTTTTTTCCATCATAAAGAACTGTTGTATCTTTTCCTTTGTGCGGTTTTTTTAAGCTGCTGGCCTTCGAACTGTCGCTTTTGGATTATCTATTACAAGATATAGATCTTAGAGAGAAAAAACATACGTATATAAAAATTAGAAGCAGTAATAAGCTAAAACCGATGCACAAAAAGTCGAACGCCGAAATAATAGATAAAGACCATGTAAAATGAAAAAGGAAGTAAATTTATCAAAACTCAGATAGGAATATGAAAATACATAAATTTCTTTCCTTTTTTTCCTATTAAACAATATTGACATTGGTGTTACTAACCAAAGTAGCAAATGGACAAAAACTCGACGTATATTAATTAGACTCACGGTTAGGTTACATTACAATTCGAGAAGAAAAGGTACCAGTAGTAGTAAGGTATATAAAAATACTTCATAAATTAATCTTATGAAGTTTTGGATGGACAATGAGATCATAAAAGTTAGCACGAGATGAGTAGCAACGACCTGCAGTAATACGATCCACTAGCCTTGACCGTGGATTGCACAGGTAAAGTGTGAGAATGCGTTCCAGCGAAACTGCATGCATTGCCGAGCAAGCAAGCCACGCGAAGAAAGGTGATTAACCAGGGGATTGCGACAGCCAACGGAACAACTGTGTCAGCATGCGACTGGGAACGATGGAAGGCGATGAGGAAAAGCTAAGCAGGCAGTGCAGGCTGTGTATCGGCGGTGATACTCGGAATAGGAAATAAATTTATTAAAACAGATATTCGGTTTTCTTCTTTTTGTAAGTCGAACAGTTGGACCAGCGTTCGCTTTTTTTTGGAATCCCCTTCAAAGAATCCTTTAACTTAGAACACAGTAGATCGTTGCTACTCATGTCGTGTAAGCCTCAATAACGCATAATTTCTATCGTGTGTCAGACGAAATAGGAAAATTAGTCATCAGAAACAAACAAGTCATCATAAACAAAAAAGAGAACTAGTTAATGTAATAGACATGGGTTAAATACTTAGCAGAGACAATGGAATATTCCGATGACCAGGGAATAAGAAAAAGTTTCGAGATAAACAAGAAAAACAATTAAAATCTAATTGACGGACCTAACAACCAAATGAAGACAAACCACCATTTTAACCCGGCTATAATATTATAATGTAACGAATCATATAAACGAACAACAGCGGGAAATAAAACCGCAAATATTAGGTATTGGCAACTATAAACAAAGTGTTTTCAAAAATTAGTAGTATTCAACAAGCATTTCAAATTTAATATGATATTATTTTTTATTGAGGGAACATGTTATAAATATAAAAGAAAATCTGTTACTTAGTAAACTCGGAATTCTAGGAAAATACATCTTATCTCTCAAAGAAGATAAGATGCATGATCAGCAGTGAGCGGATCATGTTCACAATCTTTTCCCACAGACATAAAAAGCTGTGCCAACAGTCTTACCTTTTAAATTCTCAAGCAATGTTTAATTTTATTTCAACTGTCATTTCGTATTTGTCATTGTCACTTTGTATTCATCCGTATTCAACAAAGACTTTATCAAACAAAAAAACGAAAAAGTTTTTTTTTTGATAAATCGGGAATGCAAAAACATTACTAGCGAACATAAAATTGGATAAGAGGTAATGATTCTTATATGTTTAGGCAAAGTAAGCTTCAAATTATATGAATTATGTCTATGAGATTTTCAGTGGAAGAAATGATTAGGTCTTTAGAGAATACAGATTGTTAGCTGAACTCTGCCAGTCGGACGAACTCATTTGCCGACATAACTGACAATCGAATAAAGGAGAGTTGAAGCGAGTTCAGTGAGAGAAAGATCTTCGTTCACGTTCACGTTTCACGATCGTTTGTTCCTCTAATATTTGTTTTTTGTTCTATTTTGTTGTGGGTGTTTGCGTTTCCTTTTAAATAAAAGTAAAACTATAGAAAAATTTTTTTCATTCCTTGAAAACGAACGCCGACAATTGTGTCTCAAGAGAGAAATCGTCTGAACAGAATCATTGCAAGGGGTGCAGAAAAGAGGACAATGAACGCATCCTACAATGTAGCACATGCGAGATGTCGTATCACTTCGAGTTTGTAGGCGTTAACGGCGATGCAACTGAAGTAAGTTGGAGCTGTAAGGGATTCGTTGACAATTGTATTTGAACAGCCACAACTGTAACAGAAGAGCAACGAAAGGCAAGTACAACCACGGCAGGAATTACATGGAAAAAACAACTAACAGAAATACCTGATTTTGTAATAGACGTACCGACATATACATCAGCAAGGAACCAATCACAGGCAACTATTCCCCTATTAACAACCATACCAAAGCAAATAGAGCACTTTCCTTCACAATTGGTTTTTCAGCCTAAAATGCATGAAGAAAAATGGCGCCTTGAACAGGATTTAATTGAAAGAAAGAAAGTCATCCTATTGTTGAGCAATGGGCAAACTCATCAAGTATCTGAATCAAGTATCTATCGGAATTTATTTAGTGGACCATCTCCAACCAAGCTAGCAGTTAGGCAAGCTTTACCAAAGTATTTGCCGCACTTCCATGGGGACCCAGAAAAATGGCCGTTGGTCATTTAAACGGCCATTTAAGACTTCGAAACAAGCACTGCCGTGACTGGCTTTTCGAATACGGAAAACTTGATGCTGCTACAGGCATGTCGTAAGGGAAGAGCTAAAGAAAAAGAAGCAAGTTTATAATGCGCAACATGATACCAGAAACCATGGAGGCATGCAAAATGGAAGCACACTAAAGCAACCTTATGTTACCAAAATAATTTGTAGATAAATAATCTAGCTAATACAAACCGAACTGGGTTATGCATATGAAGGGTAAAAAAATTCCAATTGTAAAAGTGTTGAGTCAATGGATTATCCAAATAGTCGAAGCAGCAAGTACCGCCCTGTCAACAACCAGTGTTACAAGAAGTACGTACGTGATTACTCACTTGGGAGTGTGTTTCGCGTGTGACAAAGTGGCACGTGTTGGATAAAAAGTGGTATTTAGTGAAAATACACAATTTCTGCCGTCAATGTTTCAACAAACACAGCCACAAATATTTCATGCGGAATTGATGGATGTCAAGCCAAACATCATAAATTATTGCATAAGTTCCAGAACGAAAACGTAACATCGTCGCCAAAACAATATAACATCAAAATGCAAAACAGCACCTATGGATCCATAGATTCGCACTGCAATGCCGTAAGAAATCTTTTGATTCAACCCGGATTCGTTTGACAGGTAATTGAAACCCTGAGGATGTTGTAAGTGAATACAAAGTTCGTCATCGACTCGTCATACGCTCCACTGCAGTCCCACCGGTCGAAATGATGTCTAAAATCATCACATTTGCAATGGATGTGCAAAACCTCTGCGGACACGTAGGAGAAACCGGTATGGAGGAGCACCTAAACAATCCGATGCTTATAAAAGAGCTGGTAGCCAGATTGTCCCCGGAATTGTGTTTTAAAATGGGCATTCTATAAGTCCATTTACCATTCCTTCCTATATAGTGAAGAACGTATTGTAGTTTATTGAAACAAAAATATATTTTTACTTTTACGAACATTTCTTGTAATTATTTTAAAAGATTGTGGGTGTAGACCTATGTATCTAAATAAATTATTTAATAAAATCGTGTTGATATTTTTTTGTATAAAATCTTATAAAAATGACCAAAAGAATTCCATTGTTAAAAGGAGAGAATTTTGCAACGTGAAAGCCGCAGATGGAAACAGTCCTTCATAAAAATCTACTATTAGCAGTTATTACCACTGATGTGGCCGACAGGCCCACTGTTCGCAACAAATCAGAGGAATGGATAAATCTAAGCAAAGATGCCAGTTGCGAGATGACAATCTGCATGAAACCTGCGCAAGTGTGACTTGTGTCCTACTGCTAAGGAGATTTGGAACTTTCTGGAAGCCACATACAACAGGAAAAATACCCGAACTAAAATTTAGAAATTCCGTAATCAGATTAATTTTAAAATGTGCAAAAATCAAACCATGGAAAGTCATTTAACTCATTCAAATTCTGTTGTTTCACACCTGGTTGAAATAGGTGCAAAGCTGGATGACAACTTGTTAGTTGCCTTTATAGCCTATAGGGAAACTATAAAGACATACATATACACATATGCTTAGTGCTGCTACTGAATTCCCACGTTTGTTGGAAGTAAACCAAAGGAAAAGAGATGACACCAATGGTGAAGTTAAAGACGAAGCACTGAAAGTAAAATTCCACCCTAAGAAATTTGATAATCAACGATCAAGTATGTATGTCGAATTCATTTTAATTTAACTGTTATCGTTGTGGCAAAAAAGGCTATATGAAGCGACATTGCCGGATCAAATTGATTAACGAAAAGTTAAATGTTGAAGAGGAAGGTTTTTTTTTTTTTTGTATCGGAACATACTCATACTGAACGAAGTAATTACGCTTCAAAAGAGATTTTTTTTAAAATAATTTGAAGGTCGATGCAAACGAAGAAAAGAATTGGCTCATAGACAGTGGTGCCACGTCGCACATGTGCTGTTATAAAGATGATTTTGTTGAGTAAGATAGAGATTTTTCTAGACATGTGCTGTAGCCAACAAAAAGTTTTCTAATATAAAAGGAATAGGGACTATCAAACAAAATAAAATAGTTGGAGAGAAAATCTATCTCTGTACGAAACATATTTAAAAGCATATTAAAAACTAAAAAGCAATTTAATCTCCGCAACTAAGGCTACTGACAATGACTATAAGGTTTTTATAGAAGGGAAACATGCATTCATTAGTAAAAATGGGGAAGTATTGGAAGGTTAGAGGGCTTTATTAGTGTTGAAAATGTGAATACTACCTTAAATGTAAAACTTCACAACTGTAACGTCGTGATATTTCCCAATAAACTCTCGCCCTTTTATGTTTTGGATTTTATCGAAGTCGGTTGTGTTTTATTTTCTGCGTGTTATTTAAACAATTAAAATATCTGGTTATGGGCCCTTAGACAAGTTAATGGGGGAAAATCTTCATCGTTGGGCGATAGCCGCACCAACAATTCGCAAAAAGTCAGGACAGAGATGTTCCTGCTGTTATTAGTGTTGTGTAGAACTGATTGTCAGAATCTTATCAAATCAAATAGTATTTGGTGTGAAGTTGTGTCTCAAACTTTAGAATAGTTAGATAAAGTAAATTTAGCGATCTCTATTAAATAATCGATAATCATTGAAAAATTAATACACCTTTTGATAAAGTGAATTCTCTTTGAATAATATGGTGAAACCAGTTCCTAATCTTGTACCAAGCCCCCTGTATCAAGCATACCCAATCCAAACAAACATCGGTGGAGTTGGCACCAACGAAGCCCTAAGCCCCCTCTCCCTCCCCCTCTATTACCGGCATAGTGAATCGCGTCCTGTGATTGAGGGACGGCGAATAGTAAAATATTTAATAAACCTTTATTCTGATCATTCTACCCGAGCCAATCAAGCTATTGATCTCTCCCTTATCTATATATATATATAAAAATCAATGTTTGTTTGTTTGTTTGTCCTTTATAGACTCTTAACCGATAAGAGATAGAGCATTGATGTCTTTGGCAACTTTGTTCAGAATTCTGTTTGGGGGGATAGCTCCCCATAGAGATGAAGTTGGGGCCCATGTTCAAAGTTCGGCTGATCCTTTCGAGTGATATATCAATCAAAAGGTCTTTGAAAATAAGATTTAGCTTTCTTTCGCAGTTTTTCGATAGAGAGTACCGTTAGAAAGATATTAAGCTTTAAAAAGTTTGACCGCTTTTAATTTCCACAGTCGTGCCCACAAATCTGGAAAAATCATGGAAAATCCGTCTCAATGAATACTTTCAACTAAAATTAGTTCAAGCATTCACTTTGTGAGTTATTGATCAAAATCTTTAAAACATCAATATGCAAATTTTTGAAAATTAAAAAAGCAGTATTGAAGATCTTGGTCAACGCGCTAAGGGAACATAATTATCCAACCATCGTTTCGAATAATAAATTGGAGATAAAGATAGATTTACCGTGCATAGATTTACCGCTGGTCCAAATCTGAATTTGGATTTGTACAAGTTAACGACACATTCCGAGATTCTTGAATATGTTTGTGCACATCTCATATTCATCCACGCGCAACATATTTCATCACACTTTTTCATCTGGTCACCCGATCTTTGCATGCCATAACCACATGAACATCGGTAATCTGCCTGCACAAGTGCATCCCAAGTTCTTAGACATAACTTGGCACTCTCCTATCTCGAACTCGCATTCCATCACGTACACATGTTCCCATGTCCCATGCACCTACGATTGCCGCATTAGAGTTAAGTTACTTTTACGATAGTTTAGTTTAATTTTGTATTTGGTCCGCTTCAGATGTAAAAGTTAAATAAAAATTTTTTAAGAAAAATAAACATAATTTAGTTTAACTTACATTCAAATACATATGTATACGGTATTTGAGTGTACATTACAGTGTAATTATTTCGTATCACGTTTGAGTGTTACCGTACCGAATTTTAAACTACTCCAACAAAAGCAAATCAATGCCAATATACAATGGCGTACAAAAAATCATTGGAAGCGCTCATTGCACACTAAAGGACTTAAGAGGAAACGAATGTGTTTTCGGAGGTGCGCTAATTTTATAGTTTCGGGTTTTTGAACAAACATTTCCCGTTATTCCGCGTTCGATGCTGGCTGACGAACTGAATGCATATTTAAAATTATCCGTTTTATGGCGACATGTGCAGACACTATACTTATAAACCCAAATTGCAACTTGTGGGATCCGCAAAACGTTTTGCAAAACAATAATTGAATGATGGAAATGGTAAATTAACTGTCGATAAGGCCACACAATGTATCTTATTGCCACCAGACTTCTGCATATTCGCTTCAAATGCAGACGAGCCAATACATAATACATGGCTCAATGAACGTGCTATATTAGCAGCCAAAAACAACGATGTCAACTCAATTAATTTCAACATTCAAGGTGAAATACCTGAAGCAAAAAAATATAAATCCATTGATACTGTGATGAACCAAGACGAAGTTGTCAACTATCCAACTGAGTTCTTGAATTCACTTGACTTACCTGGCATGCCTCCGCACGTTTTAACATTGAAAATTGGCGTGCCATCATTTTGCTTCGAAACATTAATCCACCACGACTTTGCAACGGCACTAGGCTTTTAGTACAAAAAATTATGGCGAATATAATCGAAGCTACTATATTGAATGGAAAATTCAAAGGAGATGTCCTATTGCCTCGCATTCCAATGATCCCAAGTGATTTACCATTCCAATTTAAAGGTTTGCAGTTTCCAGTGTCGAGTCGCCTATGCCATTACCATCAACAAGGCACAAGGACAATTCTTACAAGTGTGTGGCCTGAATTTAGAAAATCCGTGCTTCTCTCATGGACAACTGTATGTGGCCTGTTCACGCGTCGGAAAGCCTTCTATTCGTTTATGCCCCAGATAGAAAAACAAAAAATATTGTATATCCAAGAGCACTTCAATAAACAAAATAAAAAATAAAAATCTTCTTTTTAGTATATGTATAAACATTAACTTTTTTTTAAATTTGATTTATTTTATGCGTAGCAAAGCGCGCTGGGTATAAATAGTCTTAAATAAAATCGGCTACATGGAAATAATAATAATATTCTGACTCAAACATATCGTGACAAAACCTTGGACACATTTTTTAGAGGCTTGCGAGGTGATCTACCAAGACTTGCGGCAGGCAAAGTACCTATGTCTGAAATTTTAATATCAAAGAACGCAATACGTCATATCTTATCAAGGCCCAGTCCGCGGATCTCACAACCAGGTCGGACCTCCACTTCCTCGTAGAAATCTGGAATACAATAAACATAATGCTCATGGAGGCAGACTTCTTCCATTCTACCCTCAACTGGCGCATATACCGCAGCTACAACCACATTTGTCAATCTATTTGCTCACAGACAACAGCCATTTAGTCCAAAGTACCAAATGAGACCAGTAGCGTCTAACTCTCAACCGATATCAGAGCATATAGATATCAGCGTCCAAACTAGAGCAGTGAATTATATGAACAGGCCTGATTTTAATCGCTCCGCAGCAAAGAGGCCAGCGGCTCCCACCCAATAAACACAATTACCAAATAAGTGGCTGAGGAACTTCCACATTGAAGCACAAGAACAGGATACGCCAACCTATCAACAAGGTTGACAGGTCACATGAACAGTACCGAAGGCAATGAAAATGGAGAATCACTAACGCAATACATGGACTGGATTTAGAACCAAAGGATACGCAGGAAGAACTGCTCTTCCCTACCATATTTCAAAGGTAGAACGAAGAGCGGCGAAATGCTAGATAGACACCGGTTCTAGCAAGAACTATATTCGCATCGAACTCGTGGCTAATCTAAACCTAAATGCACAACCCTTCTTCGCAAGTTCTATAGATGGCAATTCGAAAATTAGTGAACATACAATACAAATCGGCACAAATCTTTAATTCTTTCTCTTATCTTCACTTAAATCGCTCGATGCTTTTCTAAAAGACGACAGCCTTAAGGAACTGTCTGCCATAATTCAAACCAGGGACAATTTTACAAAATTATAAAAGATAAAGTTAAAATCAAAAGCAATCAACGCGCCTACACGGCAGTAAATAAAATAGAAATAAATATGGAACATATGAATAATAAATAAAGGGCTAAATTTAACTGCTTTCCGAGCCCAATGAGAAGTTGACATTCACCATCAATGTCAAAGATGAAATTAGAACAACATCAGAAATACCAGTATATTCCAAATTATATCCTTATCCCACGGCGCTAAGATTTGAGGTAGAAAAACAGATTGACCAATTACTCAAGGGTGGGGTTATAAAGGGTGATTTTTTAGCTATTATCTTTTTGCCAACACTGGTTTAAACAGCTGACTCACGTTTCGTGTTTTTTGTTTCACTGTCAAACATCTTCAGTTTGATCTATAATTTAACCATCGTCTTACAAACGAATAACGCAATTTTATTTCATTATCAAAATGCGTGCTCTGTTAAGAAAGTTCATCGCGCACTTCTTCCATTTTATGGTCAGTTTAATCGACCCACTGAAGTGGCTATTCGAGCTATTGTAACTGAATTTTGCACCAAATTTGCATTGTTAGACATTAAACTAGAGTGCGAACTGAAGAAAATATCGCAGCTGTATCGGCCAGGTGCGGTTTATGGGCTGGTGGCGTCATTGGACCGTACTTCTTCAAAGATGATGCGAATCGTAACTTAATTGTGAATGGTCAGCGGTGCCGTGAGAGGATATCCAACTATTTTTTGCCCAAAATGCAAGAGCAAGGTGCCACATGCTACATAGCAGGCGCAACAATGGACTTATTGAGAGGCGAGTTCGATGACCATTTTATCTCACGTTCGGGACCGGTCAATTGGCCGCCTAGATCGTGCGATTTAAGGCCTTTAGACTATTTTTTGTGGGAATATGTTAAAGTTCATGTCTATGCAGACAAGCCCGCTTCAATTGAGAACACTTAACAATGGGAAGACAACACTGAAGCATTTATTCGTGAGATACCGCCCGAAATGTTGGAAAGAGTACGCCAAAATTGGACTAAGCGGATGGACCATTTGAGGCGTAGTCAAGGTTAACATTTGCATGGAATAATATTTAAACATTAAACTATATGGGCCGTACTATCGATTCAAATAAAGATTTCATATGTGCTTTTTTAAAACTTTCCTATAGCTTTAAAAATCACCCTTTCATATTATCAAGATCCCCATATAATCCACCAATATGGGTAGTCCCTAAAAAACTTAATTCATCTGGGGAAAAAAAGAATCGTGTAGTTATCGACTATAGGAAACTGAACACATTCACAAATTCGGATAGATATCCAATACCTCAAATCAGTGACGTCCTATCACAATTGTGTCAAAACACACTGTTTCCGATAATCGACCTCAAGACTGAGTTCCATCAGATTCCACTCAAGAAAACTAATGTCGACATCATCTGAAAAGATCGCCTTTTTTATAGACAACGGAAAGAACGAGTTCACAGGGCTGCTTTTCGGGCTGAAGAATGCTTCCGCCATCTTCCAATGAGCTCTCGACGACATCTTGCGTGAGAATATTGGGATAAGATGTTTCGTCTACATCGACATCGCACTTTGGAAACCTTGAAAAAGTATTCCGAACATTAAAAAAAGCCAACTTAAATGTGGAGCTCGACAAGTGCTCGTTCTTCAAGAATGACGTCAAGTTTCTGAGATTTATCATTTCTTCAAACGGCATTTAAACTAACTCAGCCAAAGTCAAAGCGATAGTGGATTTCGCAAGCCCCAGAATATTGAAAAATCTCCACTCGTTTTTCGGCCTTTCAGGGTACTATCGCTGTTTTATAAAAGGATATGCACACTTGGCGAAGCTCCTTTTAACCATCTTAAGCCCTAAAACAAAGCTCATATCTCTTTAAATGAAGAAGCAATCAAAGGCTTCAATAAAATCAAAAATTCTTTAGTGTCTGACGATCTACTTCTGGTCTATGCCGACTATACCAAAGAGTTCCAACTGACAACTGATGCCTCCAATTATGTCATTGGAGCGGTATTAGCACAAAATGGCAGACCGATAACATTCATATCGCGGAAGTTGAATAAAACAGAAGAGCATTATGCTACTTAAGAACGGGAAATGCTCGCCATAATCTGGTCTCTAATCTCTTTGATGAATTACCTATATGGTACTGCTAAGGTTTAAATATTCACAGATTACCAACCCTTTACTTACGCCTTGAGCAATCGAAGACTCAAATTCATTCAGTATAAATAAGTTAGTTCGTAAGAAATGACGGGATTTTGTAATTTTGTACTCCAAACAGTAAAGAGGCTTTTCCTCAATAATAAAAATTATTTTCTTAAATGTTTTGATAAAGTAGTTTTTACCTTATACAACTACGCCTCGCCGTTGGAATCGATCAAAGAGCTGAGGAGTGTAAGGCAAGAGTTATATGACAGTGGCGTTCAACAAATTCAATTGCGTTATCAATTTTGCAAATATGAAAGATTTATTATCCGACTTTATGGCTAACGAAAGTTGTTTTAATCATTGGAAGGCTCAGCTCAGAATTGTGATATCGGTTTATGAATTGAATGAAATAAACACCAGAATTCTTATTTCTTGACGACTGAGTGGAAAGGCATTGAAGTGGTTTTTAAGGAATTATTAAAAGCCTTGAAGGAGATGTTTGGTGATCATACCAGTCGGTTGACACTTATGAAGCCACTCGACGGTTGAAAGTGGTTGGTTGATGAAACTTTCCAAACATACTTCACATAAAAAAAATTTTTTTAGCAAACAAATTTACAATGGAAAAGGATGAACTTCTCGAATGTATTGTTGTTGGAATAACTGATCCGTATGTATGGTCCCAAACAAGGATGCAGTGGTTCCGCACCAAGAACCAATTGCTGGAAGCATTTAATAAAATCAAGCTAATGAAACCCAGGTCTTTAGTACCACGTACAGCGGAGACAGCAACAAATATGTGGTGCTTCAATTGTAAAGCATTGAAGTACAGCACCAATGATTGCAACAAACCGAAACATGAATGAGGACTTTGCTATGTCTGTGCCGAGCTTGGACACCTTGTAGGCCAGTGATTCTTAACCGGTGCTCCGCGGAGCACTAGTGCTCCGCAAGATTGTCGCAGGTGCTCCGCGAAACGAAAGCTAAACTCATATAGTATAAAAAAATATACATATAAATTTATTAGAACAAACTTTCAAATATATGTATATGCGGTATGTACTTAGTTATGAACAAAAATTTAAATCAAGCAGGCTGCATTTCAAATATATGTACATATATGCGGTATGTACTTAGTTCAAACAAAAATTTAAATCGAGCAGGCTGTATTTCAAATATATGTACATATATGCGGTATGTACTTAGTTCAAACAAAAATTTAAATCAAGTAGGCCGCATTTCAAATATACAAAGTACATGCAGTAGTACTTAGTTATAAACAAAAATTTAAATCAAGTAGGCTGCACAAAAAAATTCTGATCAAATAATATGAAATATTTTAGTGTTGTGTTGGACGTAAACCAATGTGTTTTCAATAATTATTTGATTAAATTTGTGCCAAAAAAGTGAAAAAATTTATTTCAGTAAGTATATTACGTTATAATTGTAAATTAACATAAATTTAAAATAAAAAATTAAATAAATATGTGTACATACATATTTATTGTATTTATTTATTTAAATAAACTTAATATCAATCTCCTATGTTTTCATAAACTTAATTTTCTTATTCTGCATTAAACACTTTCGAAAAATACCTCTATTTACGCGTATATATATATGTATGTACTTATTCTTATTCCCAATTTATTTAGCCATGGACAAGTTCTTGAAACGAAAATGTAATTCTGAGAAAAATATTAATGATGGACCAAGTACAAGTCGGAGTAGTATTAATAGTGGTAATACAGAAGATGTGTCAACATGTAATAAAATAAGGAAGACTTATAGACAGTATTCTGACGAATACATCAATTTGGGATTTACATGGACCGGTGAAAAGGAGTGTCCAATTCCTAAATGTGTTGTATGCGGTGTAGAACTGTCCAATAGTGCTATGTTTCCGGCTAAATTAAACCGACACCTTACTACTACCCATGCTAATCTTGTTTCAAAAAATAAGGATTACTTTAAAAGGTTATTGGGCATGCAACATAAGCAAGCAAAACAATTTAAATGTGCTATGACAATATCTGATAAGGCGCAAATTGCATCATACAAGGTAGCCGAGTTAATTGCATTGAAACTAAAACCACATACTATAGCAGAAAGTCTAATTTTACCGTCATGTTGTGAAATAGTCAAAATCATGTTTGGAGAGGATGCAATAAATGAGATTATGAAAATTCCCCTATCTAATGATACAATAAAAAAAAGAATAAAAGACATGTCACTTGATATCGAGGAAACGGTTAATAATAAGCTTTCAAAGAAATTTTTTGCTTTGCAAATAGACGAATCTGTTGATATTAGCAGTAAAGCTCAATTACTTGCATTCGTTCGGTTCATTGATGAAAATGAAATAGTTAATCAATTTCTTTGCTGCAGAGAGCTTACAGGACATACAAAAGGAAAAGATATCTTTAATTGTATTACTACATATTTAGAAAAATACCAAATATCCTGGGATTTCTGCGTTGGAATTTGTACAGATGGATGTCCATCAATGGCAGGATCTATTAAAGGATGTGTTACACTTGTGAAGGAAAATAATCCAAATATCATATCTACACACTGTTTTTTACATCGGGAAGTTTTAGTTTCAAAAACATTGCCAAACACTTTAAAATATGTTTTGGATGAAGTGGTACAAATAGTAAATTATATTAAATCAAGGCCTCTGCAGGAACGCATTTTTAAACAGCTTTGTATATCTATGGATGCTAAGTATGAAAGTTTGCTATTGCACACTGAAATAAGATGGTTGTCTCGCGGTAAAGTCCTATGTCGTTTATTAGAGCTCAAAGATGAATTGTTGTGTTATTTCCGAAATGCCGCTGTGGATAAATTTGCAAAAAATTTTGAAAATGATATTTGGTGTGCTAAATTGGCATATTTAGCTGATATTTTTAAATACTTAAATTCAGTAAATACAAGTATTCAAGGTAAAAATGAGAATATTTTAACAGCCACGGATAAAATACTGGGATTCAATAAAAAAAATATTGCATTGGAAAAATCGAATAATAAAAAACAATACGCTTGATATGTTTCCTTCAATTCAAACTAAAAATGTCGCAGATATTATTCCTGCCGTAATAGAACATCTAACAATATTGGAAGAAAAAATCGAATGTTACTTCCCATCCCTTAAATTAGAATCCTATGACTGGATACGAAATCCGTTTGGGACATTTGAATTTTCTAATTTGGAACTGTCTTTACAAGAAGAAGAAGAAATTATTTCCTTGTCTACAGATCGATCTCTGAAGATGGAGTTCACAAAATTGTCTAATGAACAATTTTGGATTTCCGTCCAAGATGAATACCCATCTTTATCTAAGAAGGCAATCGCAATATTATTACAATTTGCTACATCATATCTCTGCGAACTTGGATTCTCAACATTAGCAAATATAAAAACTAAAAAACGAGAAAGACTTCTCGATTTAGAAGAGGAAATGAGGGTAGCAATATCTTTTATTAGACCCAACATTGGCGAAATATGTAAAACTCACCAGGCTCAAATATCCCATTGAATTTGTATTATATTTTAAGTCATTTTGAATTTGTAACAATTTAGTTTTGTTAAATATATTGAATATATTTTATTTTTTGTATATTGTAGTTATTTGAGTTGAATAAATAAAAAAATAAAATACAAATTACTAGAATCAATGTTATTTGGTAAGGTGCTCCGTGAAGGTTTCATGTAATTAGAAGTGCTCCGTGAGCTCGAAAAGGTTAAGAACCACTGTTGTAGGCACATGTTAGAAAATTAAGTTGGACCATCAAGTGCATCATGTCGATGAAAACAGAGATAATGAATATGTAAGTATTTTAAACTGTATTTTAATATTACATTTGGAATTTTAAGTGATACAGGTATTCCAGTGAGTTTTATTCGTCATAATTTGTGTTACCTGTTTTTATAAGTAAAAATGAAGTAAAATGTGATTTCTTTGGTATCAAAAAAATTCCTTTATATATACTTGGCAAAGTTGAATGTTTGTAGTGCTAGGGAATACAATAAAATACTCAGCGGTACTAAGTAAAGATTTTTAAACGAAAGCTGGAGTAATAATGTTGAATGCGAGTAATCAAAAAGAAATAGAATAAAATGAAGAGTGCTTAAATTTAGAATGTTTAAAACCAATAAGGAAAGAGCTTGAAGAAGGGAATAAATATAATATGGATAAAAAATTTAATTATGTTGATAAAGAAAAATTTGATGAATTATTAGAAAGAACAGGTTCAAAACATTTAAGATATTATATTACAACAGTGTGTTATAAGAAGAAGTCGATCTGAATATACTTCTCCAATCGGTTTGGTACGAAAAAAAGACAGAAGAAATAGGATTATGTCTTGACTACCGTACGCTTAATAAGGCAACACTATAATTAAACCACACACTTTAATTGATAGAGCATATATTAGGCGGATTTGTAGGAAAATAAATATTTGCTTTGCTTAATCAAAAACGCATTTTATCACATGCGTATGCAAATTAACGACGAAGATGCAAGCCAGACGAAGTAACCTGATCGAACACATTTCATCGCTCAAATACAGAACACTTGCTGTTGACAACGTGTCGACAAAATGTAAAGGAGGAGACAGAATGTACTTGACACCGCGAGACTCCAGCAACACACGGGATGCAATATGACCCCCGATGCAGTGGTTTGACTGGCACTAGGGCAAAAGCAAAATAATGAGTAGAATAAATATTGTAAATTAGTCTAAAGTCAAAAGTGGAATAAAGAGACCTAGCCCCTAACAAATAGTTCTTTAAAAATTAATTTTACCAGATAAATTTGTTATGGCGTAAGTCAGTCCGACTTACGAAGTGATAAATATAAATCCAGTGCATACGTCGGAAGTAGTCCGCCGCTAGTTAAGTAATCCGGTTTGGGTCTACCCATACATAAGGAACTGCGTTAGAAAGTCCTGAGAACGTCCCTTGTGTCCCCGCTACGTGTGGAACGAGGAATCCCTAGTAAGCGGGTGCAGGCGGACAAACAGGAATCGCATCCCGTTCACCAGCGCGGGAATGTTGATGATGCTTGCTATTGCTGAGCAGTTTATATTTTTATTAATTGACTTATTTTAATATTATTAAATAACTTTTAAATATAAAAAAAATAAGTTGTTCACTATAAAATGCACAAGTATAAAAAAAAATACTTGTAAACGTGTGAAATAATTTCTTCGGCGTCGATCTCTATTCCCTTTTTTTAATCTCCTCCTCCTTTTCCCAACTACAACTGATCTCACCACAAAGGATCAAGGGATCGATCACGAATATAGAAATCGTCTGGAAGACATGGATAGGATTCTAGACGTCGTTCGCTGCCTTAAACCGTTTTCCGGAAACCCGGGAGAATTCAGCTCCTGGCGGAAGTGTTGAGCGTATTTTTGATGTTAACGAACCCCTGAAAGGCACTGTTTGGGATCGCTTCAAACAATATTGATTTTTTTTTCATAATTTAGTATTTAATAATAATTATAAATGTTGTTAATTTGGGTAATTTAAGTTTAGTTTAATGTTAATATTAATTATGTACTGTGTACAAACACACGTTTGAGTGACTGCACATAGGAACGCATGTTCTACAAAACAACGAATTTCAAGGACAACATCAGCCCATTCAAGCGCCGCTCATCTTCAACCGCCACACACGCAACATCAGTCCATCGTGAAAATCCACCGCCTAGCCACTCGCTCCCGCATCGCACGATAGCCCCAGTCCAGATAAGAATCTACGCGCACACACGCACGAATATTTGGATTCACGCGTGCACTGGTGCGATCATGCGATTGGGGAACAAGTGGGACGCTTGTGGATCGCATTCGGTTCCCTATGGAGTGTCTGGTGTGCGTCAACTCGTTGGTCAATCGTGGAGTATTGTTGAATATTGCTGAACACATTTGCAAGAGCACTAAAATCACCCATTTAAAATGTATAAGTTAAGTCGCGAAATATTTCTCTCCCTCACATGTGTTCCACATTGGCATCAAATCACCAGCGATGTTCCCACAAGCGGCAAAACGCTGATCTAGCGTCTGGATTCCATCACGTACGGCATCCGGAAACCCGAGAGCACCTGTGGGAACAACACATCAACTCAGTGCATGCGAGGTGTATTTAAGGTAGTTGTAAGAAGATTTGTAGTTCAGTCTTAAGATAGAGTGTAAGGGGTTAGAATGCCCAAATAAATACATTTTTTTAAAGAAGCAAACACCTAAGTGTTTAATTGGCGCCCGAGCAGGGACCAATAGGTATCAGTGCGTTAAGAAGTCGAGTAAAGTTAAGCCAGTCACCTCAAGTAGCCGCCGCGCATTCAAAACGCCAGTCGCCTCAAGCAGCCGCCGCGCGTTAGAAAATTCCTTTCTCGTTCATTCGTGTAGCCAGTCACCTAAAGCAGTCGCCACGCTCCCGCACGCTTATTGGTCCCACGGAATCGTGTTGTGGTGAAATTATAATTAAAGGGCCCCGGAGTAGCTCACTTTGTGCAGTGTTAAGTAAATCAAAATTTTTTTTGTGACATTGTGACATTGTGAACAAAACGGTAGTTCGTCAGAACTCGCCGCACCACCCGATCTCCAGCATTCACAACACAAAGTCAACAAAGATGACAACTATTGTATTTCTAATGTAAGAAATTTGATTTGTTAACCTTAAATGTATAATTTTTTTTTATGGGAACTGAAATTTTGTCGTATAAAATTATTTAATAAAATCAAGAGAAAAAAGAAATATTAAGAATAAGTGAAACAATCGAGAGAACAATATTGTTAAATTCCCAAACACCCATTTTATTCTATTAGTAACAAAAATATATTTAAGTAAATACAAGCAAAATGCCAGAAACAAGGTCAACCGCTCTTAAGTCGAATGATCAGTCCCTACCCCCAGATGCTGACGCTAGAATCGTAAATTCCCCAGTGTTTCAATCTAGACCATCCGGTTCTGGCCAAAACCCTTCTCCACCAAACGTTACTACACGTCGCAATATGATCGCTCCTGATATTTCAACTCAATCAAATCTTTCTCATGCCAACGCGAATATCGACCCAGTGTCCACCCCTGACTTTGATAATCTGATTTCCTCCATAGTAGGCAGGATACTGGAGAAACAAACCCGGTCTATTGTAGAAATGGCACTTAACCCTAATGCAGAGCGATATGCAGACGTAGACGAGACTATATTGCCGGAATATAGTAATAGGGTAGACGACCTCGATAGAATTCCAGACGTCGTGCGTTGTTTAAGGAACTTTTCTGGCGATCCAGGCGAATTTTCGTCTTGGAAGAAAAGTGTAAGTCGCGTGCTAGAAATCTATGAACCCATTAAAGGTACTCCAAAATATTACGGCATACTAAGTGTCATCCGCAATAAAATCATAGGACAGGCAGATACCGCTCTGGAATCATACAATACCCCACTTAACTGGGATAGCATTTCTCGGTGCCTTGCCTTACACTATGCCGATAAAAGAGACGTTAGTACCCTAGGATACCAGATGACTTCTCTGGTCCAGGGAAATAACACAGTCCAAGGCTTCTATCAAGTCGTATACGCGCATCTGTCGCTAATTCTTAATAAGATTGCCTGCATGAACGTTAGTAGGGAATCGATGAGTCTGCTTACGCAAACTTATAAGGATAAAGCCCTAGACACCTTCATAAGGGGTCTAAAGGGAGATTTACCACGACTATTAGGAATCCGCGAACCAGTAGACTTGCCCCAGGCACTCCACCTCTGCCTGAAATTGGAAAACCAGAACTTCAGGGCAAATCATGCGAACGGTAACCAAGGAATGGGAAGAAGGCCTCAGCCTCAACAGCGTTACCCGATGAATGTTCCACAAAGACATAACGTACCACATGCGCAAACCCAGCATAATCATCAACGCTATTACTAGTCACCCTTCCATGCACCACTTCCACAACAAAATCGAGAAAATAATGGTAATTCTCACCAGTTCCAACGTCAGAACTTCTCTGGATTTAATCAAAACCGTCAAAAATTTGTACAATCTCAACAAGGCCCACCTATAAAACAGGAACCAGTAACCCAAGGATGCTCGAAGATTTAGCGTGGGGGAGTTAAGTCGCGAAATATTTCTCTCCCTCACATGTGTTCCACATTGGCATCAAATCACCAGCGATGTTCCCACAAGCGGCAAAACGCTGATCTAGCGTCTAGAGAACCAGAGACAGCTTTGCAACCAGCCGCATTCCATCACGTACGGCATCCGGAAACCCGAGAGCACCTATGGGAACAACACATCAACTCAGTGCATGCGAGGTGTATTTAAGGTAGTTGTAAGAAGAATTGCAGTTCAGTCTTAAGATAGAGTGTAAGGGGTTATAATACCCAAATAAATAATTTTTTTTTAAAGAAGCAAACACCTAAGTGTTTAATTTATATCTGTCTCCTTTATACAATACGAATTTGTTCCTTTTAACGTTTTTTGTTAATGACACTTGTGAATTATTGTCAATTGAATAAACACGTGCTTTTGTTTGTAAAACTGAGCTAATTTTCTCAACAAGTATTAAGAAATCAGTTTCTCTTTAATGTACATTTAAATAAAATAAATTAGTATTATTTAGTTGGATCGAATATTTACTTCATTTATTTGTAATAAGTGTTTTTATTTGTATTCTGGGTGAAATTTCTTTTCTCTTGATTTTAACACCTTGATCTCAAATATTTAATGTTCCTTCGAGCCTGATAGTGAAAATGTCTCTAAAACAAAAATATGTAAACATTAAAGAACGATTAAATCGCACGCGTGACTTTGTTCAGTCGATTTCTGAAGAAACCACGGTCGAAATGTTAGAAGTTCGCTTACAAAATCTCAACGAGACGTGGTCTGAGTTTTCTAAGTCTCATCTAGAAGTACTGGAAAAGTGTGAAGCCCCAGAAGAAACGGAAGTGTATGAAATATAATTCGCGGAGTACGAATGGCGTTTTGTCGATGCCCATTCAAAATTACTTGCGCAGATTCGTAAATTGCCAAAGATACCTGAGGCATGTTTAAAATCTGTGGTTGAGCAACTCGTGAATCAACAGGCTACACTCTTGCAAAAACTCAATGCTCCTTTAGTAGAGTCTTCCGTTCAACTTCTGCAGTTTATAGTGCCGGTGTTCTCGGGTGACTATAAAAACTGGCCTTCGTTTCGAGATTCGTTTATGAGTATTGATAACTAACTAATCTTACGTCCACACAAAAGTTTTATTATCTAAAGTCTTTTTTGCGTGACGAGGCAGCCAGTTTAATCAAACATGTTACCGTAGCCGAAACGAATTCTCTCGAAGCCTGGGATCGATTAGAACATCGATTTGATCGCACACATCTAATTGTTCAGTCCTTTATCCACTCGTTTTTATCTCTTCCTACTGTTTGTTCGGGTAATGTTAAAACCTTACGCAAAGTAACTGATGGTGCGGACGAAGTGATTCGAGGGTTGAAGTCATTGGAAGCAACAGATCGTGACCCGTGGGTGATATATTTGCTTCAGAATAAATTGGACAACTGCTTAAAACAAGCGTGGACAGAATACACCAGTTCGCGTGACGACGTTAAAATCGAAGAACTCCTTAATTTTCTAGAGCGAAGGTGCGCTGCACTCGAATCTTTCCAACCGGTCGGGCAAATAAGCGGTTAGCGAACCAAAAGTGTGGGACAAATTCGTGCTCATATGGCTGAAGTTAATCCGTCTAACGTGCAGTGTCCAACGTGCAAGGAAAAACATATTTTACCCCAGTGTGCTACGTTTATAGCCCTAGATGTTGAGGCTCGCCGTTCCTTTGTCAAAAATCAGACAATTGTCAATTGTCAATTGTCTTCGCATAGGGCATTCCGCGAATACATGTCGGTCAATGTTTCGGAAACATCATTCACTCGTTCAACTGCCAGAAACTGTTAACCAACTGTTCAATCGGTCAAAATCTATCAATCTCGGGATGTAACGTGTCAATGCCTATTTCTGCAATCGCAAGTTTTCATTCGGTAGACATGGTCAACGGTGATCAAATTCGCGGTAACGAGAAAGAGTTAATTGCCCAACGTACCATGTTTGACTGGGTTGTTACAGGGGTAGTCCTTGATCAGGAATCTTTACAGCCACCCATAGTTTCGTCACTGTGTATCACCCTTGATGTTGATTTCCTGTTGCAGCGATTTTGGGAACTTGACGCAGTAAAACCTCATCACAAGGGTTCACATGAAGGCGATGAAGCAGAAAAACTTTTCGTTCAAACGTTCTCGAGATCACCAGACGGCACGTATGTTGTTGAGCTTCCATTCCGTTCTTATCGACCTGCATTTGCGGATTCGTTGAAACTCGCTGTCAATTGTCTCTGCGGCTTGGAACGTCGGCTTAAAGATAATAAGCAACTGTATGAGTTATATTCTAGCTTTATGAAAGAATACAGCTTGGGCACATGGTTCGCATACCACCAGAGGAAGTCTACACCAATCCAGCCTACCATTTCTATCTTCCTCATCATGCGATACTCAAGCCTGATAGTGCCACCACAAAATTGCGCGTCTTGTTTGACGGATCGGCCAGAGACACAATCGGTAAGTTTCTTAATAGTCAACTGTTTAAAGGTCGGTGTCTCTTTGCGGTTTAGACAACATAAATATGTGTTTTCAGCGGTCATTGTTAAAATGTAGCGTCATGGCTGACCATCATTGCGATTACCAGCGGATTGTATAGCGAGATAATTCAACTGACAAAATTGAACATTACCGATTGTGTACGGTTACATATGGCACGGCATCTGCACCGTTTTTAGTTGTTCGTGTATTGAAACAGATAGCAGAAGATTACCAGCTTCAATATCCAAGAGCCGCTCGTGTCCTCCGAAATGATGTATACGTTGACGGCATCATTACAGGAGCCAGTTCAGTAGATGAACTGATCCCAATCGGAAGTTGTGTTTTTGCTTTCCAATGCCAACCTTGAGCTACGAAAATGGAGTTCGAATTGCTGGGCTCTGCTTTCGCATCTGAAGAAAGAGGAATGCCAATTTTCACAGGTTGATACAGAACAGTCAAAAACGGTTGTGAAAGTGTTAGGACTGCAGTGGAATCCAACAACCGACAAATTCTCGTTTCGCATTCCGGAGTCGCGATTAAATCGGTTTCCTACTCGAAGTACTCTATTGTCCGAAATTGCTCGAATATACGATCCTCTAGGTTTTCTGACTCCTTGTGTTGTCTTATTCAAAATCTTATTCCAGGATCTCTGGTCATGTGAACACAAACTTGGTTGGGACGATCCAGTACCAAGTGAACTGGCAAACAAGTGGATCAGATACCAAGATGAACTTCATTACTTCGAGCGTGTTCGAGTTTCGAGAAATGTGTTCACTACTGTCGAGGACATTGAGCTACATGGATTTTCGGATGCATCGGCAGTCGCGAATAGTGCTGTCGTTTACGCTCGCTCTTAAGTTGCTGAAAATCGTTACAAAACCGTATTAATTGCCGCCAAAACTAAAGTAGCTCCCCTGAAATCTGTGTCTATTCCTCGGCTTGAATTGTGCGGTGGCTTATTATTGTTTCGAGTGATTTAACTAGTCGTGACATCCCTCGAGTTAAAGTGCAGAATCGTTTCATGGTGTGATTCTGAAATTGTGCTTTACTAGTTATCTTCTCCTCCACGACGTTGGACATCATTCGTCGCGAATCGAACAGCAACAATCCTTGAAACGATCCCGCGGTATTCTTGGAATTACATCGCGTCGGGATCAAATCCAGGGGACTGTGCATCGCGCGGTATTCTATCCTCAGTGTTGCCTGATCACACTCTTTGGTGGAATGGACCCGATTGGCTTTCGCTGCCACAAGAGTCTTGGCCGTCATCAAAATTCTCTGTGCCACCGCCAAACGAAACCGCGATTTTAAGAGAGGAGAAGCAACCAGTTAAGGTAACTCTTCAAGTCTGCCATAATAGTGACCTGATTCATGACCTTGTTACTAAACATTCATCTTGGTGCCGGTTGCATCGTATGATCGCGTATATTATTCGATTCGTAATAAATTGTCGTCGACAAACAAATGACCGAGTTACGGCTGCATTAACATGTGCAGAACTTCAATCGGCTCAAATACAATTTTTTTAAAAATAATCAGAGATACGCGTTCGGTAGTGAGATAAACTCATTAAAAAACAAACATCCTTTGCCGAATAAGTCATAGCTTTTACCTTATACGCCCTTTTTAGACGATCAAGGTTTGCTGAAAGTAGGAGGCCGAATACAAAACGCTAATCTTAATTACAATATAAGGCACCCAATCCTCCTTGCTAACGATCATCTGTCTCTCATTCTAGTATCGCACATACATACAAAATACTTATAGGTGCCGCGGAAACCTTTGTCATCGTCCGTCAACAGTTCTGGATATTGGGCAGCAGAAACTTAGTGAGAAAAGTAGTTCATCGATGCAAGTCATGTTTTTTGCAACGCAAAGCCACAACTACTCAGCTAATGATAGATATGGCAGGACACCGGGTTGCACTAGCCGGACCCTTTACAAACTGTGGATGTGATTATACTGGGCCTATCACTATTAAAACGTCCAAAGTTCGTAATGCTAAAATGGCAAAAGCATATATCGCATTATTTGTTTGCTAATCCACAAAAGCGATTCATCTGGAATTGGTAAGTGACCTCACTACAGAAGCCATTTTAGCAACTTTCAAACGGTTCGTGGCTCGGAGAGGTAAACCTTCGAATGTGTACAGTGATAATGGGACACGTTTTCATGGCCCTCAACGGCGTTTAGATGACATGCAACGGATGGTTCTTTCCAAGGTTCACAACGAAGATGTCGCCGCTGCTCTAGCAACAGATGGAATCTCGTGGCACTTCATCTCCCCTTCTGCCCCACACTTTGGTGGATTATGGGAGGCTGGAGTAAAATCTGTGAAGCTGCATCTACGGCGTGTAATAGGTTCCACCCACTTAACCTTTGAGCAGCTGTACACCATGTTAGCTCAGATTGAAGCTATTTTAAGTTCTCGCCTTGTGAGTCATTTCAGACGAAGACGTTTTTAATTGGGGAACCTTATACAGCCGTTCCAGAGCCAATAGTGGTAGATTTACCAAACAACAGACTCTCTCACTGGAAATTTCTTCAAGCCATGGTTCAAGGTTTTTGACGTCGATGGTATATGGAGTATGTCACATCCCTTCAGGAACGGCCTAAGTGGCAAAAAGCAACACCAAATCTGATGGTTGGAGATGTCGTTGTGGTAAGGGAACCCAATTTACCAAATGCAAATTGGTTACTCGGTAGAATTGAGAATATTCATCCCGGGGCAGACAAACGTACACGAGTCGCCACGGTTAAAACAACGCGTGGAACATTCGTTCGACCGGTCATCAAACTCGCGAAATTACCATCATCCTGAACCTACAGCGGTCCAGGGGCGGCGGGATGTTTGGGATCGCTTCAAACAATATTGATTTTTTTTATGATTAAGTATTTAATAATTATTATAAATGTTGTTAATTTGGGTAATTAGTTTAATGTTAATATTAATTATGTACTGTGTACAAATACACGTTTGAGTGACTGCACATAAAAACGCATGTTCTTCAAAGCAATGAATTTCAAGGACAACATCAGGTCATCTTCACTTGCAAATCTGGTGTGCGTCAACAAGTTGATCGTGGTCAATAGTGGAGTGTTAAGAAATCAGTTTCTCTTTAATGTAAATTTAAATAAAATAAATTAGTATAATTTAGTTGGATTGAATATTTATTTCATTTATTTATAATTTGTGTTTTTATTTGTATTCTGGGTGAAATTTCTTTTCTCTTGATTTTAACCCCTTGATCTCGAACCGGCACGATGAAATATTACAAAATTTTGAACGTAATACGGAACAAAATTATTGACAATGCAACACTCCTCTTGACTGGGCCTCCATATTAAGATGTATAGTAATGTATTATGCAGAGAAGAGGGTCACTCTGGACTCAGTCGATCGTTAAAATCCACCACGGAAGGACGTATATCAGCTGTGTAGTTCGTGTGTGGCTTAAATATTTTTTGTGCGATTCCTAGCAAAAGGGTGCGAAATTGCAAACATTTTGGTGTCGGCTTTCGCGGAAAAGGGAACCGAAAGTACAATTCTTGATCAGTTCTCAGAAAAAGAAACAGACAAATTGAAGAGAAGTGTGTGTTATTGTTGGCAAACAAATGGAAGGAGATCATTCCGAAATATAGAGTGACGTTGGGGGTGAAAGTCACGAATTTCTGAAAAAACGAAAAATATTAGAGCCTCAACCAAAATTGGTAAGGAGGCGTATGAAAATGTATGACTCAAAAGAAAATGGCAACGACAATGAGGCGTCCTATAGTGGACGTGGAAACATTTTCGCCAAACTTGCTTCATCCAAGGCCGATGATCAGGTCGCTGAGGAGAGGGAGTTGGCGGAGAAGATCCGGGAGAAGGAGGAGCTGGAGGCCTTTATAAAAGTTCTCCAGCTAAAATTAGAGGCCAGGAAGAAACTGGCTATTGAGAAACGGCAGACGCAGCAACAGCTGCAGCAGTCCAAGCAGCAAAAGATGCAGCAGTCTAAGCCGCAGCAGCCGGTGCCGCCAAATCACCAACAACAGCAGCAGCAACAGATGCAGCAACCTAAGCAGCAACAGCTCCAAAAGCAACAACAACATCAGCAGCAAAGGAAGCAACAACAACAACAGCAGCAGGACCCTACTATCAAAAAGAAGAAGACAAGGATGCCACCAATAAATGACAGCGGGATGGACACCACTGACACCATAAAGGTATGTAAGTTGTCCGTAGGGGACAATTTTTAAATCAAAAATAAAGGCTTCCAAAAACAATCGGTCCACTGATAAGCAGTGGACAACTACAAAAAGGTTAAGGACCAGATGACGGCAGCTGGGGTTGAGTGTTATACTTTTACCCCGAAAAGCGAAAAAGTACAGACGGTGCTTTTAAAAAGACTGGATGTTTCGGCTGAGCCGGTGAACATCCTTAAGTCACTTAAGGGACTCCAAATTGAGGACGTGGGATTTGTAGCGGTTAGCCGCTTCTCCACCGTCCGTTCAAGAATGACGCCTGAGCGTCTGCTTCCCCTCTTCTTGGTGCAAGTCACACCAGGAAGCCGAATGGAAAGTCTGAGGTCTATTAAGATCCTGGACTCCCAGATGGTTTCCTGGGAGAGGCTTAGGGGTGCCAGACGGATGCTCCTCTGTGCAAGATGCCAAATCTTTGGCCACGCAGCAGGAAACTGCAATAGGCAGCCAAGATGCAGCAAATGCGCAGAGATGCATCTGTCGGCGCGCTGTCCCCTTGGAGAGGGGAAAGTGGAGCACAGGTCACGTTTAAAATGCGTGCATTGTGGGGAGAAGGGACTTCCATCTAGTTATCGAGGTTGCCACAAGGTAAAGGCTATCCAGAAGAAGGATATGCTAAAGAAAGAGAAAGTGGTGAATTCGAGGCCAGTGCCTAGACCCGCTGGGTCAGGTGCGTATCCGTTTTAATGGATACGCCAGCAGCTGGAGACAGAAGGTTGATTTTACTCAACCTGTTGGAGTCCCATAAGCCTGATGTGTTAACGGTTAGTGAAACTAAGCTAAACCGGAAACACAAGGACTACACAGTTATTCGAAGGGACCGCCCCCACTCCACACAAGAGGGTGGGGTCGCTCTCTTCATAAAAAAGGGCATTCGCCATAGAATTGTGTATTGCGGTGAGGTGCGAGGCTTCGGTGTGCTGGAAGCGTGTATTGCGTGCATTTCTCTCTAAGGTGGGAAGAAATTGTACGTAGTAGCGGTCTATGCACCAGATGCACCTCGGTCCATAGACTTAATTTCAGAGCTTGAAACTCTCTTCCGAAAGTTTCGTTTATGCTCAGAGGATAACTACTTTGTTGTCGCCGGCGATTTGAACGCGAAGCATGAGGAATGGGGTAATTCTATTCCAAATCCCAGAGGAAATTCACTCCTTGAGTGGTTGACGCAGCACTCTATTGAGTTCAAGCTAAATTTACTTCCAACCGATAGACCGTCCTTTCCCAGAAATGGGTCTGATGCTAATTGACAGACAACTGACGTTACGGGACGTGAACAGACAAACTAGGAACTGCTTAACAACGGTAGAGTACGACAGTGATCACTGTGGGCTCGCCGCAGTAATTCGGTTCCCGAACGAGATGGTGGAACTGGAGGAATTCGTGGAATCGTATCCTTACAATTATTGTAAGGCTCGTTGGCCGCGCTTCTCCAGAGTCCTTGCCAGAGAACTGTGTTCGAATGACTTAACGCCACCGTCGAACAGAAACCTAACGAATGAGGAGATTGACAGTTACCTCATATAAATTGACACTACGATTAAACGTACTGTGGACAAAACGATTTCAAAAGTATCACCGAGAACATATGGTGACATCTATCGGAACGATACAATCGACGCACTGCACGCCCAAAAAAGCAGACTGCTGTCGAGAATCAAGACACTTTACAGACGATTTACAGGCCGAGACGACCAGGAACTGAGGTCGCTCAAGTCGCAAATGAAAAACCTCTGGAGTTCGATTCGGTTGAATTATAGAATTGCTATCAATTCATATTGAGGAATAAGATTCGGGCTGTTCATTCGAACGGTCCGGGTATGTTCCCCCACATCAACCAGATCTTCCGAAGGAGGGATCATAACGACTTGGAGGCTGTTCGACTTGACAGAACAACTGACAACGCAAACATACTGACTTCAGTTAGCATCGATCCGGATGGGGCCGTTCTGGACAATGAGTTTTTTATTGTTGAGGATGCCCAAGAGAAGGTAGAAGCAATGGGAGCAGTTTTTCAGGAAGTGTATACGGTTAACGATTCTCGTAGGCCGAATCACGACTTGGAGCACAGAGCCTTGCTTAACCATTTCTACCTTCGGAATGAAAAACAGCAGTGGCGTTCGAATCATGGTTTCACCAGATTCAATGATGAAAACAAGGCAGTTAATCTCTTGGCGCAAAATGGCTCTAATGCCATACTCATTTCGAAAGTGGCTCTCAAAGATATCTTTAACAGTTTGAAGAACAAAAAATCCACTGGAATAGACGGAATACCGAATATTGTGTTGCGTCATCTCCCCGAAGAGGCGGTAGAAATATACGCAATCCTGGAAGACGGCGGTTGTGCAACCCATCCCCAAAAGGGATAAGGATTCCTCGCTTCCAAAAAATCTTCGGTCGATAAGTCTTTTCCCTTGCATAAGCAAAGTTTTTGAAAAGATTGTCAATAGAGTCCTGATGCAGTTTACTGAGGACAAAAAAATAATACCGAATAACCAGTTTGGATTTAGGGCGGGGCATGATACTGTACATACCGCGTCAAAATTGGTTTCGGACATACAATGGAACAGGAACAAGACGCAATGCACCGGGGCCTGCCTTGTTGACTTGGAAAAGGATTTCGACACCGTCTGCTTAGAAGGCCTCTTCCTTAAGTTGACGAAGTTGGGTATAACCAAAGAACTGCTTTACACGATTTATAATATGGTGACAGGTAGAAAGTTTGTTGTCAAGAGTAGCAACAAGGTTTCTACTAATGTCTTTTACATAAAAAATGGGCTCCAGCAGGGCGCAGTAAACTCACCAATTCTTTTCACTATTTTTACAAGTGAATTAATTGGTTCCATGCAGCACCTGATTGCGTACGCTGACGATTGGATCGCGTACAGAACAGCGCCGAAGATTGAAGTAATTAATATCCTCTTGCAGCGTGACTTCGAGAAAATCCAGCGATTTTGCGACGACTGGAAGTTGAAAATCCACTTCCAGAAGTGTGAAACCATTCTGTTCCGAACCCCGTTGTACAGGGCTTCAAGGGACACGAATGTAAACTGGCGTAAATTCGGCATTTTGGACCCACATAGGCGACCATTAGCTGTGAAGAATGTTGTGAGATATTTGGGCATTATGTTGGACCATTTTCTGTATGGAAATATCCATGCAGTAACTGATCTGGCCAAAGCCAGAAAAGCCTTCGCTATAACAAGTAGGTTGTTTTACAACAGCCAACTTGATTCCAGGGTGAAGGTCATCTGCAACACGGGTCTAGTCCGACCTATCATGGTATACGGCTGTCCGGTGTGGTTCAACTTCCGAGCCCTTCTCAGATGGAAAGGATGAGGGTCTTCGAGAGGCAATGTCTTCGGGCTTGCCTTAACACTATTCCTACCGAGGGGGGTCAAAATGACTCCTTGCCGAAAATTTTCAGTTATTTTGCTAACAAACTGATGTTTTTCGTTTATCACTTTCTTTAATACTTAGTTGGCATATATTTTTCAGGATTCTTTTTTTTTTTTTAAATTTGTTGTATATGGGAAAAAAATTGGTTTTGTGCTAAACTACCGACAGGGGTCATTTTGACTCCCTATAGTATTTATGTAATATCATAAAGATATTAGCCGTATTTTTTTACTGCACCAGTTCAAAATTTACAAGTATTACAAAAACAAAGATTTTATTCAAGCCGGTGTGAATTTTTAGTTCAAACTCAAAGTTTGAACTAAAAATTTCGAGTGCGATTCCAGGCGCGAGTGTCCAAGCGTTGCTACAAATACTATTACGTAGTGCGTTTGTTGCTATTGCATTACCATTTTTAATTGCGTTTCAAATTCTTCAGCGTTCAATTGCGTATTTATTCCTTTGCGAGCGTGTTGTGAATTACGTTCAATTTTATTACAATTATTGCCCCAATAATGTCGAAACGCAAATATTTGGAATTCCTCAAAATTGTGAACAATATTGATGAAGATCGTTCAGAATTATCTGATGCTGAAGAGGATGACTTAGAAGAATTTGATGACACTACGGATGAATGCGACTCCTCAAGCGATCAAAGTGAGGACGAAAATCTTTTGAATACACGCAGAGTCACAAAGAGAAGAAGATTTTTATTGAGCTCAGAAAGTGAAAGTGATGTGGAGGAAGGATGTATCGAAACTGCAAGTGATTTGGGAAGAAATAAAACAAGGTTCAACATCTGGACGAGCCCATACATATAATATTTTCAACCAGGCTGTAGGCCCGACAGCATACGCCAAACGAAATATTATGAGGGGAAAGTCAGTACAGCTTTTTCTTTGATTATTGACAATCGAATTATAAATCACATAATAAAATGTAAGGAAGAAGAAGCCTGTAGAGTTTTAGGAACTAAATTGGATCTTACTTTTGCAAAAATATATGCTTTTATTGGACTTCTATATGCACGTGGCGCAAATCAGGCAAATAATTTGTGTATCTCACATCTAAGGCATAAGAAATGGGGTCCCCCTTTTTCGCAAATACCATGAGCAGGAATAACTTTTGTGAAATTATGCGCTTTATAAGGTTTGATATGAAAAGTCAAAGAAGACAGCGCTTACAAACGGATAAATTTGCTCTAATATCAGAGGTATGGCACAAATTCATAGAGAATAGCCAAAGTTGTTACAAGCCTGGGGAACATATAACCATCGACGAACAGCTCTCCCCAACAAAAACGAGATGTAGATTTACTCAATACCTGCCGAATAAGCCAGACAAGTTTGGCATCAAATTCTGGCTAGCATCTGACGTTACCACGAAATACGTTGTAAATGGGTTTCCCTACTTGGGAAAAGACGAAAACAGAGACTCTTCATCTTCGCTTGGAGAATATGTTGTTTACAGGATGTAGAAGAAGCGTCACTACCAACAATTTTTTTACAAACCTATCATTAGCAAAAAAATTACTGGAAAAAAAAACAACTATTGTTGGAACTATCCGGGCAAACAAGAGAGAACTTCCTCAATTCGCCAAGCAGAAGAAAGATGGTATGCCACTCTATTCAACAAAAGTTTATAAATGCTGTCATTGTACACTAACCATTTACAAAAGTAAACAAGCCAAGAAAGTTATTTTATTGAGCTCACAGCATAAAATTGTAAGCATTGAAGAACAAGGTAAACGTTTACCTGACACAATAAGATTTTACAACACAAAATACGGTGTGGCCATGACTGACCAAATGGCAAGATATTTCACCGTAAAATCGAAATCGCGAAGATGGTCGGCGCAGATTTTTTTCAATATTCTTGACTTGGCTGGAATTAACTCATGGGTCTTGTACAGGGAAACTACCGGCGAAAAAATTACTAGACAACAATTTTTACTACAATTAGCTGAAGAACTTGCAGAAGATTTTCAACTTGCGCAACATGGTGAAAAAAAAAAGCAAAGAAGAAAACTTCAACAGCTTCAAGTGTCCAAGTACGAAAAATATGTCAAATAGGTTTTTGTAACAAAAACAAATCCACACATACCTGTCTTCAATGCAACAAATACGTGTGTGGAAAATGCATCAACGAAATTCAAATTATTTGCAAAAATTGCGGTGAAAAAGAGTAAACTTTTTATTTTATTTTATACATTTTTTTTTGTATTGAAGAACAGTTAATTTTTTCATTTATTTTATTTTTTTATCTAGTATTATTACTATTATGAATTAAATAAACAAACGACTATGAAATGATATAAGAAAAAATGTTTTATTCATGTATTTGAAAGAGGAGTCAATTTGACCCCCTGTGGTAGGAATAGGTATACATCCAGTGTCGGTAGGAATAGTGTTAAGATGTAGAGAACCCCAGAATCTGAGTACAAGAAGTTCTATTCCAATGAAATCTTGTACAACGCAGCAAACGTGAACAAGGTGGGTAATTTTATTATTAAACTGGTTCGAAGGCATGTTGCAAGAGCAATGACCTTAGAAAACGATCTGATATTCGAAACCTTCTACCCGGTGGACAAGCGAGTGCTCTACGAGAGCAACGTAGGAACTGAAAATCCGGGTGATCTTCGGTTTAGCACATCCATCCCTATTCGCGACATTAACTATCGGGAGAGGGATAGGCACTTTTACTGGTGGCTAGAGCCACATCTGGTTGCCCAGCTGCCGTCAGCTGAAGCCGATATTGGTCCTACGGACAACTTGCATTTAGAATAAGGTAGAATAAGTTAGGATTATGTATAAATTACCATAAAAAAAATGTGTTAATTTAATAAGATTAAGATAGTTGTATGTAGGTTAAGTGTTTTAATTAGGTTAAGGTAAAAAATAGAAATTAGTTGCTAAGTTTTTTTATACAAGTTTTCTTAGTATTAAGTAAGTAGAATTAAGTAAATATTGTAAACATTTACAAAATAATATCAAGAAGCTGAAAAGCAATAACAATTAAAAAACAGATAAACTTAGAGTGCCCGTCTAGGGCCAGTAAGATAGATTTGTAAGTTTTAAATAAATTATAAACTAGTTAAGTATTTTGTCTAGATTTAAGAAAATTAACTGAAAAATAAAAAAAATACATTTTTAAACTAAACTAATCCACTCTGGACTACCAGATGTCATCTCAAGTTTAAGGCAACAGTTCCATTCAAGAATTTTATCAGGTAGTCTATACCCACTTATCACTATAACGATTCAATAAGATTTTCTTTTATACGTACCTAAAATATCAAAGCAGGAGACGAAGTGATTTTAGTTGACCCAAACCCAAAAACCCTTGACAGAGTATCGTCAAAATCATTATTGCGAAAGATGCACAAATATTGAGGTCAAATACCATAGACCAACGGCGAAAATGCATAGGATGTCAAGACATTCTATGCAACTGAGTATTCTGATGCGTAATAGCTCCATAAGGTATTAGCTCGCATGTAATGCTTGCCACACCGGCGCACAGTGGTCGATTTCATACATCAGCAGCTGGTCATAAGTCAAAAATAAACATATATTTTTGTAACTTTTGTTACCCTTTAATCTAGAGAGCAATATGCAAATAACTAGTTCGAAACAACAAAAAACACTTGCACTCAGACTTGTAACTGTACTAACACAGCAATGTAGGAGTTTAAGCTCACTTTGTTATTATGTGTTTCAGTTGTGGATTTGCATTATCACTGTAAAAAAAATGTTTACCAATTAAAAAATAATGCTCAAAAAAACAAATATGTCGCAAGATCCGTATTTTAAGTACTTCAGAAAAAATATTATCTTTCTTTAGTAGTTATTAAAATTAAGGTTTAAAATTTGTGTCCATATGAAGTAATTTAATGATATCTTTATGAAACACTTCTTTTGTACAAGCAACGATAGAAAAAATTCCGACACAGTCTGATTATGAGATTTATTCTATTATTAAGTTTCAATTTACTACTTTAATTGAGTGCATACATTAGACCAGAATACAAAATGTTTAAGTTACACCAACATATTTATGCACTACTTTTTTAAAAGTGGGTGTCAAAGAAACGTACGTTTCGTGTTTTCTTAAGTTCCGAAGAGCGTTGGATATGCAAGTAATTTCAATTGGCCATACAAATACAAGAAAACACGCACACACAAAGACGTGAGTATGTAAGAGAAAACATTTTAAGACAGTGGGTTTAGGTCCAGAAAAAAAAAATAAAAACTCATGAATAAGTCTTCAAAAGAAATCTTATTATTTTAGCCGCACCGACTAACATGATCAAGTGTTTTTACTGTGAAACGGTACATCACATTTGGAATCAGCGTCAGTGACCGACGCCTTATTTTTTTCATGAAAAGCAGTTTGTCATTAATGCAATGGCAAACCATTTTATGAAGTTGTGCAAAGCGACAGAAAACAGGTAAGTTCACAACGTAGAAGAAACATCGCAGTTATCAAGAGACGAGCACAGAGACAATTTATTTATTCGCATTTTGGCAATTGCAGAGTAAGGATGTGACTGATTAAAATAAGTGCACAGGTACTTTAACTACCACAGGCTCTTGTTTCATAACGCTTGTAACTTCCTCAATATCCCACATGATAGCTCTCATAAAAACGGCTTTGTTTACTTTCTTCAAAAAAAAAAAAAAAATATATCAACTTAGTTACATCTACTCTAACACATAAGTGTTGAAATTCATTTGCAAACTAAATTCCCCTAATTTCCGATTATCAACATAATTGTGCAGTCTTTTTTAACTGCATGTTTTCAACATGAAATAGAAGATTCTTATTTTTCCCTTATACTTTTATAATATCTCTCAGATATTTCATCTCTCTGGATTAAATTAATGTGTCGTATTGCACAATATGTACATAACTTTGTTAAACTCAAAAAACTTAAATACTAAAAAGCATATCCCTGTTTAGTTTAAAGAAATAAAAATAATACAAAAGAACTGTTTTGCTAGATTAACTTGTAAATGTTTGAGCTAAATGTAACCTGACGGCTTAATTTTACATATTCTTATATACTACTTGCAACAATGTGACTATATCTTTTACAACTATATAGCTTATATAAAAATAGTTATAGGGTTCATTTTAAAGTTGTTTTACACGGATCTTAAACGTTACAAAAGTATTTCCTATAAAAAGTTCGATGTTTAATTTTTCGATCTATATATAATGAATCCAATGCTTTAGATTACACTATATCAAGGACAGTCCGCTTGAGCATACTCTTAAAACGGTTAAATCTTTTTACCTGCATGAATTGAGTGTTTGCGGTCCGCTTTTAGCTTTGTTTGTCATTTGTAGCAGTATTCTATCCATTCTGTCTATATTAATTTTTTGGTGAAACCATTATTGAATGGTTGGAAGCAGGCATAATCTGTAAACAAAAACAGTAACAAGTGATTAAATTTTCGGTTTAAAGAGACAATGTTTATTGCTATATGTTAATTTTTAGTCTTTTAAAAGTTTGGGCTTTCCAATTAAGCGTGAAAAAGAATTTCAATCAAAACACCGTGCATCATGCGATACAGTATTTGTAATTTGTCAAAACTTGAGTGCTCAAAATTGGTTTTTATTGCGTTTCAGTTTCGGTGCGTGTAGAGTTTAAGGATTTTTCAAGTAAAACCGCTTTAATTTGTATCTCTACAGAAAAAATTAAGCGTTGTCAAAGAAAATTATGCGACTAGGATTCTGGACCTAGGACAGTGCATTCATTCCTTACTTATCTGCAGTATTAGCAAGAACTTTCACTGTATAATTTCCTCTCTATGAGGTCTTAATTGAGAAACACAAACTGCTTGAAATATTTTTCAATGGAGTTACGAGTATTGTCTTCTTATTTAAAGGAACAAAACTAAATTGAGCCTTGCAAATCTCAAAGCACCAGTTATTAAATCAGATAATTATGTAGCGCGTGATATTGTGTTGTTGTGTACGCAATAAAAACGGTGTTAGAAGCTTCCATAAGTATAAATCATCTTAACTATTATCAGGACAACGGAAGAAAATAAAGGAATCTTTTCTCTTGAGAATTTAATTCAGTCAAAAGGGAGGCAGTAGAATGCAATCTCAAATTCTTTAAAGAATGACATGAATGATGATTTTGACGAACAATATTTCTCTACTCTTACAAGTACTAAAGTACGCAGTACGAAGTTTGATATTGTTTCATTGACAAACTCTGTGATTGTTATCACCAGTCATTGAAAATTGCCGCAAAAAAATTCCAGGTGTTATGTTCCAAAATCAAACCTTACATTATTGGCGTTGGCCAAATTTCACTGCACCTAGTGAGTTCTTTCTTACAGTTGTTCAGAAAGAAAATGAACATGCGAAATTCCTATAAAGAAACACGTAAATTTGATCAAGGCTTTGAATAAATAAGATTAAGCACCTGCCTTAGGCCGTGGAGGTTACCAAAGATAAACAAAAACGGAAATTTGCAAAACCATAGTCAAAGTGTTTTACTCCTTGTAATAAGAAAGTTAAAAACATTTAACTGACAGTCAGCAGGACATGTTTCCTGAATAAAAACGTTGATTTCACAATGTAGTAGTGTTACTTAGGATTTAGAAGGAAGTATGGAACTGGAAAAATTGTTATATTGTTTCAACTGATAGGAAAGGATAATGCAATAGATTTGTAGAATTTGTCAGCCTGTGACAGATTTTACACATTACTTACTTGAAGCCCACTTTGAGAGAATATCTCCAAACTTCATACTGTTTTTTTTTTTGCGTCTCTGGAAAATATATACCGATTTACGTACGTACATGTAATACGCAGGTTTTGCTGACTGTTTTTTTTTTCGATAACCGTGGTGCAGTGCATCAAGAGTTCCTGCCATAAGATCGCACGGGCAATACGGTTTATTGTCTTGAAGTTATGCGTCGCTTAAGAGGAGCAATACCAAGAACACGTCCGGAATTGTGAAAAGCAATTCCTGGCTTCTGCATCACGGTAATGTAACTATAGTAACTTGTTCGTAATTTCTTTCCAAAAACAACACCATCAATATCACGCCACCGTATTCACCATATTTGGCCCCCTGCGACTTTTTCCTGCTCCCAAGATTTATACTGCCACAAATATAGTATATATCTGAAGGAGATAAAATTGAAATTAATAAACAAACAATTTTTGAGAAAAATGAAAATTTACCTCGTTTAAGGCACCAAGCTTGTGGTCTATTAAGAAATTAAATAATTTTAGTCATATCGCGATATGACTATTGGTGTGTAGGTTACATTTTGATTATATGTGTGGCATTATTGTAACCGGCCTTTGGAGAAGAATTGTATGTTTTCAAAGTTTGGTCTGAGAGATTGCTCTTTTAATGTTTAAAGCCTACGTCAATTAACGAATTGGTAAATATTTCAGTGTTAAAACGTGTACTGAGTTATAATCCAATGACAAAAGCCAAGCAAGATATTTTCTTGTATGATAAGGTATTATTAAAATAACATTTCCGCAAAAATTCTAATTTCCGCGCCCTTTAACCAAATCCATCGCAGTTTAGGTAGCAGTGGACAATGTTTAGAAAGTTTATTCCAATTTTATTTTTTTGCGATTTATTTTTATCGAATAATGAAATTATATTTATTAAACATAAAAAACTTCAATTTGAATAAAAAAAGTTCGTTGCCAACACCGTTCAAATCACAGATATATCAGCTGATTTTGTTACCTTCGCAAACGTTTCCATATTTGACAAATGAAACCATGATTGTAAAAACTTGAATAAAACTGTCAAAATGTTCAAAACATTATGAGTGATGCCAAGTCAATACACTGTTGGATATATAAATTCTTATCAGATCTACACCTGATTTACACCTTAGTTCTAGTAGTCTCTGGTTCACACATAATAACTTTTTCAGGGGAATAGATGCTAACATTCGGTCTTGCACCAGTACTAGGAGTGTTACGATTTTATTTAGAGCGTTTTCTTGATTCTTTTGAAATAAATTATTGTTATCCAGAACTTGTTCATAATGTAACATTGTGTTTAGTTTGTTTCCCTCCTAGTTTATGTAAATTAATATTAATATTGTCTGAAAGAAATCCTTTAAATTCTGTGGTTATATAAAAACAAGTTGATTTAAATAAAGTCAAATTGTAGTTGAGGAAAACATTTTGAACAAATGGGCAGTCGGTTCGATTTGGGAAAGACACCAGCCTTGTTTCAATTTGGGCAGAAGAATGCCTGTATCATTATAACATATATTTTTAATTAATCTACTAATGAGAGACTTTTGAGACTACTTCGCATATTAAATTCTCTCTGCCGATTAATGTTGATCGCTAAATATCTGTTTCGTCCACATCAGTGCGATTTTGTTTTTATATTTGTATTTCTATCAAAGTATATCAAAGATATAAAAGGATACATGAAACTTGAAGCCTAATTCCAATTTTAAAAAATGATTTCGAATCTGATATTCTTTTGACTTCTGGCTCTTTATATAGCTTTTGATCACATTGTGGTTTCTGTGTCACTGTGTGTCTAGAGATAAAAAAATGTTATATTAATGTTTGGGAGCATACATCTTGGGGAATAATCCCATCTCTGGCTGTGCTATCAAGAAACCCTGGAAGTTCTGACCAACAACACAGGCAGTACCAAGGTGGTTTTGGGCCCTATGAGGCTCTCTTTTGATCTCTTCATAGCAAGGTTTTTCTTCTTCTTCTTCTTCTAGTGGCGCTACAGTCCGGGGTGGAACTGGGCCTCAACCAACATGCCTCTCCAGCCAGCACGATCTTTCGCCAGCTGTCTCCAGTTGCGCACTCCAAGTTTGTTGAGGTCCTTCTCCACTTGTGTGCGCCACTTTAGTCTAGGTCGTCCTCTGTTGCGTTGTCCCAATGGCTCGGATTCAAAGACTTTTCGGGCCGGAGCAGTGTTGTATCCGTAGACGCTTGACCAGGCGCATGTCGCTGTACAGCCTATAGAGTTCGTCATTAAATCTTCTCCTCCAGATGCCATCAACGCAAACAGGACCAAAAATCGCACGCAAAACATTTCTCTCGAAAAGACTAAGGGCATCCTCATCCGCCTTTGCTACCGTCCAAGATTCTGCGCCATATAGTAGGACGGGGATGATCAAGCTGTTATATAAAGCGAGCTTAGTCCTTCGAGAGAGGGCTTTATTACTCAATTGCCTCTTGAGCCCAAAGAAACAGCGATTGGCATGAGTGATTCTGCGTTTGATTTCGGTACTGATGTTGTTGTCCCCGTTTACCGCGGAGCCGAGGTAGATGAAGTCCTTAACTACCTTGAAGTTTCTGCTGCCTAGTGTGACGCTCCGTCCGAGACGTCGATGTTGTATGTCCTTCCTTGATGACAGCATGTACTTCGTTTTGCCCTCATTTACCACTAGACCCATTTTAGCCGCTTCCGCTTCAATGCCAGCAAACGCCTCATTGACGGCTCGCTGTGTTCGTCCAATCACGTCAATGTCATCAGCGTAAGCTTTCAATTGAACTGACTTCTGGAAGATCGTGTCTCTGGTGTTGACTTGTGAGTGTTGTGAATGCCAAAACTAGACATGGCACTGTATAGCTCGTCTCTATGCACACTGTCATATGCAGCTTTGAAATCGACGAATAGGTGGTGAGTGTCAATTTGCATTTCTTGGGTCTTTTCCAGGATCTGCCGTAATGTGAAGATCTGGTATATTGTGGACTTCCCTGGCCTGAAACCACACTGATAGGGACCTATCAGGTCATGGACAAATGGTTTCAGACGCTCACACAATACGGCAGAGAGGATCTTGTATGCGATGTTTAGGAGACTTATCCCTCTGTAGTTGGCGCAGTCAAAGGGGTCTCCTTTCTTGTGGACCGGGCAAACGCGTTGAGATTCCACTCATCGAGCATGCTTTCCTCCGACCATATCTTACAGATGAGCTGGTGCATGCATCTAACCAGGTCATCTCCAGCTGCTTTAAATAGTTCTGCGGACAGTCCGTCCGCTCCAGCAGCTTTGTTCGACTTTAGCTTCGATATTGCTATCTTCACCTCGTCTAAGTCGGGAGGACGGAATGCTTGTCTATCATCGTCCATCATAGCAAGGTTATTGCTAATAAAATAAACTTTTCAAGCTTGGTTGTTTGGAGAAGACTCTGCACAATGACCTATCCACTAATAAAAAGCATTCTGGCATTTCAGATGCCTTTTTCAAGGCTGCAGTTATCGCTTTTTGCGTGCTGCTTTCTTTGTTTCTGTTCATCAGAACTACACCCTTTACTGGTTAGATTTTATGCGCGGAAAGAACCTACGAGAGAGGTATCCGCAGACTTATTCCTCATTTTGAACTTGGTTCCGGCAAAAAAGGCAACTGTGGTTTCAGAAGGCTGGCCAATTTCGGCTTGTGAAACTTCTGGCGATCGGCTTCTTTTCGCCGTTGCCGATGAAAATGTACAGCTTTCACCACTCGCGCCGTCAACCTCTTTATAATTCTTTTTTAAAACACCGCTCTATCTGGGGCCCGTTCGTCTTTGTCGGGTACCCAAGTAATACCAAACAGAAGCAGTACTCGAGAATGCCTTCTGTAAATTAACATGGGGATCATACGTATCAGACTATGTCCATTCGTCACTTTATACGTTTTCCAGCTCATTCTGCTGACCGTATCGTATGTTAGGTGGCAGAAGTCAACCTCGGCATTTGCATCGGAGACTGCATTGCAACGTGTAAAGATAAGACTTTTTAACCCTTGGGTTCCTTTAAACCGAGCATATTTGAATCTAATGTTTATTTGCTGCTATAAGGCCAGAAACAATGGGACTATGTTTACAAAATAGAATATAATAATAATAATTGGATGACGAGACAGTCCACAAGGGGGTCAGGGCCTAGTTTACTCATCAACTACTAGTGTTGTGCACGCTTATGTTCTATCATGAGTAGAAGAGACCTACAGTTTTTTGCCGACTCCGACGGTGGAAGCTTCTTTCTTAGACAGTTATTACTCTGTGAGTGTTGTCAGCAGCTCGAAAGAGGTGGTGAAGTGGAAAATTCGAGGTGTTCAACCCGCAATCGAATCTAGAGCCTTCGGAGTGTGAACGTCGCACTCTACCCACTATGCCACAGTGGCCACACTAAATACATATACTCACAATTCTTCATACTATTTTAATTAATTTATTTCATAGTTTATTTAATGAATGTAGGCGACGGGCGATTGATTGAGAAAACTTATTCTGTTTTTGGCAATAATTGTAGCAAATTCTGTTATGTAATGTTAACAATAAAATGTGTTAAGAAAGCTTGGATTAATAACTCATAAGTTTTATTGACAAAATGACAATTTACCAGCTTCTTAAATTAAAATTGTTAAAAGTATCTTCTTTATAGTTGTCATTACATTCGAAATTGTTGGCCGTTCCTATAACATCGAATTAGTTATTGATTAAAGTCTAGATGTTTTTTTAGAATATCAAAAATAAATAAATTGTTACAACCACTCAAACGGACAAGGTTTATTAACAGTAAAACAAAAAAAAAAACAAACTGAAATCAATTGACGATCGTAACAAGAAGTGTGACATCCACTTCATTATCAAATTTGATTGTTTTGCGATTCATTAACTACTAACCTTATTCAATTTAATATATCTATGGGACAAATGGCAAGATTTATGAATTTTAGATTTGACTTTTTTATTTTACTCAAAATTTTGTTCAGATAAAAAATTATGAAAAGCTTTTTTGAACGCTCGAAATTTTATTAAAAATATGCCATGAAAGAATAAAAATAATATACTAATTTTGGGGTTTTGAGCTTACCTTAACAACTGTAAAAAAACTACTGCTGTCTAAAATAATAGATCACTTACCAAGTATGAACTGTACAGAATGTTGAGAAAAAAATTTAAATAAAGACACGGCGTACATGGTTTATTTATTTATTTTCATTTAAAAAATATATAACAAATCAAATTAGTGGTCCTTGTTATTCTTAGTAAAAAAGTATATGTCCTTTTATTAATCATATCAAATGACAAAGAAATTCTCGCAAAGTTAAATTTTATAAACATCAGTGATCAAATCCCAAAAAATTATATAACACATGTAAGAACATTTTATTTATGAATTCAATGAATTCTTTAGTTTATTACTACAAACTATAAGAATATTTTTTTTATTAAGTTGAAGATACATTTAGTTCATGAAATGAAATTGAATCTAACAAATTATGTGTTAGAACTAAACTTATAAAAATGTAATTAAGTTATAATTAATGCAAAAGTTATCTTTTGTAATATTTTTGAAAATCTTTATTTTGTGAAAATGATTGTAAAAGCTTTCTTGAGATCATATATATAGAGAAGCAGGATTCTTAAACGACAATGCGATCAGTAGCGTTAAAAGAAACCATTCTAAGGCGAGGTCTGATATTGACTATGTATCCTAGGAGTGCGATCTGGGCATTTTACGAGATTCTCCTCTGTATAGGATACAGGTATTTGTACTGTTTTCTTATAAATTCGTTGTTTTTTTGTTACTCTTTAATAAAGGTATTGTAAAATTCTATTCCGACTTTTTATTATAAGGAGCTTCATACTACAATGTTTTAGATAAGAAAAAAAAAACAATTACTTTGTAAAGAATTAATATTTAATACGCGTACATATAATTACTTCGATAATATATTTGCGCGTATGCGAATCAAGTTGTAAGAGTACTTATTCAATTTTACATTGTTTTACAAATTTGTGAATTCATATATATTACAGTTTAGTCCTTCAAGTGCAGGCCTTGCACATTTATTCATACAAATCCCCAATTGTTACATCTAAACAAGGCTTGACGATCAGACATATTCCAGATAAAGAACTGCGATTGATACTTGAATACCATCTAGATCAACAAAAGGACGCATAGTTGAACTGACAGGAGCAGAGATTAGAAGGGCAAGATACATTAATTGGATAGGAACTGCCTGAAAATGGCTAGCTGGATCACCTGATGCTACAAACTGGAACAAATTACTACAATCACAAACCGACATAGTAGACAACAAAAAAAAACAATATAAAATCAATCGCCAGCTAATTACTACAACAGACAGAACTAATCGATAAGTTTAACCAAATACTGGGCAATTACAGAAATAGTGGGCAAAATTAGGATAGCATACGACTAGCACATAATTCATTGAATAAATTACTTGAAGTGAAAGAATCCGTTAACGAGATTGTGAGAGCATGTCAAATGGTAAAAGCGACTCAACACCGAAGATTTAGAGAATTGGATATCCTACCATACCAAAATATTGTAGAAGCTTCAGAATATGAACGTACTTCAGTATTCAGCAATTTGACATTACTGTTATACATCTTAGCTATAGTTACGTCCCAGAGAGAACTTCCTTTCAGTCCCGCTAGTCTCTCCACCCAACGATCCAAATTATAATAATCGTACGAGAAAAGAGAAGTCATGTTCCCAACATTCCCTGTCATTCTCATAAAACTTTTCCACATTATCACCCGATCCCATCAAGTAAACGCAAACATGCACTGCTTGCACATTTGCTCAAGTGAACGATCACCCAAGAAACTCAATTTTTGTATTTGCATGATCAGAAAATGGATGATAGAGAGATCCAACATTCTGCATTATAAATACAAGTGGTAAAGTCGACGCAGCGCAGTTAGTGATTATCAGTAGTTGAAGAAGTTATAAAATTATATTTTTAAAAGCTTAACCGCGAGCTTTATATTCGTAATTGGAGCAGTCGGTACTCGTTAAGGAGTAATAAATACGCGACGGTACAAAAAGGTACAACTGTGCGGCTTGCAAAAATAAAACAGTACAATTCGAAAATATTCTAATCTACAAGCCTTTAAACTTACATGCCGGTTACTTACGGTACTTCGAATAATGGAACCAATTGCGTGATCATTAAGTGTTGCCAATACTTTTTTGATGTGAATTTTGTAGTATTTTTAATTTGTTTCGTAAATATTGCAATTAAATTGAGTTATAATCTCTATTTCTTATTTCAAATAAAATTGGTTTTCAGAAAAAATAATTTCTGATTTATGTAATAGTGCGAAAAAACCATAATTTCCAATACTTGTTTGATCCACTGTATACTTTAAAGACTAAGAAAGTTTAACCTTAAGATCCAAATTAATAAATACAAATTTCTTCAAAAGGAGACACAATACTTGGGACATGTCTTGACGGAAAATGGCATTAAGCCTGATTCAAAAAAAAGTTGAGGTCATTAGGGATCTTAACCTACCCAAGACTGCAAAACAGATAAAGACTTTCTAAGGCATTACAGGCTACTATCGCAAATTTATCAAGGATTACGCAAAAGTAGCTCAGCCGATGACCAAATATCTAAAGAAAGATATGCAAATTAATACTTGGGACAATCAATATACAAACGCCTTCGAAAAACTTAAACTACTGTAATGTCGAAACCTCTTATGTTGTTGGCGCCCTCTGCGGTCTGAACTAGGGATAAAAAAAGATGGAGGGGTGATTTCCGGCAGGTGTGGGGTAAAGCCCAAAAATAAATGAAAATGTAAAATACGCGTGTTACCCGCCAAATAATGGTGGGTGCTTTTTCAAGAGCAAATATTGAAGTGCGAGTTAGTGCTACAGTGGTACAGTTGCGACCGCTCTACTATGAGCTGATAGCCAGCCCACAGCCGATGAGAGAGAAGACGGTAAAAAACGGTGAAATTACCAACTCACCAAACGCTGCACTATCTTCTGCACCAGCCGACGTACCATCCGCTGCACCATCTGCTGCACCATCCGCTGCACCATCTGCTGCACCATCTGCTGCACCATCTGCTGCACCATCCGCTGCACCAGTCGCAGCATCACCCGCCGTACAATCCACCGAACCCAGAAGTGAGGATATTCAAGGGCTCGCCCAGCAAGAGGCCGAAATGCGTCAACAACAGGCCCAGATAGAAACATTTCGTTTGCAACGAGAGATGCTGGTGCTGCAACAACAATTGCAGGAAACTTCAGTTAATTCACGGATTGACTACCCTCATCGTAGGATTAATTTTGAGCATATGGAACATTCATTAAATCCATTTACTGGTACGGGTTACTGCGTTATCCGCAGCTGTTTCGTGAGTTTGAACAATATACCGCAACACGTGGTTTCACCCCGGATGAGATGTGTTTGAGCGTGCAAAGGCTGCATAGGGAAACGGCAAAGGAGTTTTTGGGAACGCTGGGAATTGTGAACTACGCCGAATTGCAGGACGCCCTCAGTGAAACATTTGGGCGGCAGGTAACCCATCGGGATGTCTACCGTCAACTGGAGCAACGGAAAATTCGTCCAACAGAATCAAGTCTGGAGTTCGTGATCGCAATCAAGGCTCTTGCGGCAAAAACAGCGGTTCCGGAGGGTGAATAAGTTACTTTCATCAAAGACGGTTTCGACGATGATAGCACAATTATAACCATTGTCAATGATGCCAGAGCAATCGCCGATTTACTGGCCAGGCTGGATCGGTAACAACTAAGCGCACCCAGTAGCTCGAGAGGAAGAAAGCCATTAAACCGCCCACTACTATCATCCCAAAGCTAAGCTGATGGCGGTAAAATCAAAGGAGCTTTCCGAAGTGCGCTACTACAATTGCACCAAGTTTGGCCACTAGAAAAACAGTTGTATCAAGCCGCCGAGACTTTTATATTATTCATTTATATTCATGTATTCAGTGCTTGTATTCATTTAATCCAACTAAGGCATTTCGATGTTTTCAATTATAAACTGAGTTCAAATAAAAATTTAAGTTGTAATAGTTCTTGTCTTGGCACTTTCTACTTGAGTAAGATAGATAACATTAGTGGTTGTGGTGATTCAGGAGTAGTCTCGTGTGATAATAGCCTAATGGCAGATAATGAGAGGTTGTCGGGTTTGTCGAGTGGTAAAAGTGTTAGCCAAACCGACGTTACAAATCCACCGATAGTTGCTGTTTTGTTTCGCTGTGAGGATGAAAGTATTTCGCAGATACTAGTACTAGACACTGGTGAATCACGGCCGGATGTTGATGTTTGCAATAAACAAAACCAAGACCGGGTCAGTGCTCTTAAAGTAGTTATAGATGAAAATTACCTATACCCAACTACAATCGAACGTAGGCCTCATGATTATAAAATTAAGATCCGCTTAACCGATGATTGACACCATTTTATTGTTCGCCAATTGCACTTTCTAAATCCGAGCGAGACTAGGTTCGTCGTAAGGTAAGGGTAAAGAGGGGAATTATTCGTCAAAGTAAATCCCCGTATGCATCGGCGGTCGTGATGGTCAAAAAAAGGAATGGTGATTTGCGTATGTGCATCGATTATCGGGCACTGAACAAAAAAAAACGATTAGGGACAATTTCCCGTTACCACTTATTGAATATTGTTCAGAATTGTATAAATATAATATATATATATATATATATATATATATATATGGGTATATATATATATATATTGTATAAATACTGTCAAACATAAAGTTACATGTAACAATAAATTTTCTCACTACTGTTCGTACGCATCCGAAATCCATTTACTGTATATTTCTATTTATTATCTATTCTTCCATTTACATCATTTTTTTTACATCATACGATCATATCTTTGTCATCGCGCAATTTTTCATACCAACATTGAGAATAACGAATATTTTTGTTGTTTTATGCACCGCTGCCTACGCGGGTTACGTACAATGTAGCTCACCAAATTGTTAAACTGCAGGATGACACTTTTGCATTAGCAGAATGCCGGAAAGCAAAAACGCAAGATTGATAAGAAACCGAACGAGAAATGCTTGGCTCAGCAATAATGTTGTTAAGAAACGTAGTTGTTGGTTAAATTCAATGTTCATTTTGTTAAATAATTTTAAATGTTGTACGAAAATTCTTGTGACTAATTGTAAAAATGTTAGAGCCACTACCAAAGCCACTACCACTGTACCATAGGCGTCACGCCACTTGTGTGCAACTGCGTTTTTATCGCACCATATTTCGCACTGTCCAATGCGTGAGCGGAGTGTAAAATCGAACCATGTACGCACACGCACAACTAGATACACCGATGAGATGCATACATTGCGTGCTTAGATTGATGCTGGGTGCTGATGATTTTGTTGCCGATGGTCTCGTCCACTTGGATCGTGCTCACAAACGAAGCCGGATCGAGGGTAAAATTAACTACAAGTGACACAATATTGTACATTATTATAGTTTAATAATAAATTTGTTATATATTAAATTTTTGTTCAAACATTTGTTTCAATTGTTTCAAACATTTATTGGTCCTTCGAGCCGGATTAATTAAAACAAAGTGAAAAAGTGAACCTAAATACTAAGAAGTTAAACTATCGGGAAAAACAATTTGAAATTCTGTGCGTGAATCGTGTACTCATTGCTCATTTTCTACGGTTTAATTTCTAAAAGAAATAAATATTGTCAGAAAGCAGACACATATACATATTTCACCCATAATTTCAGTGATAATTGTTTTTTCAAATAAACTAAAATTAATGCGGTTAAACTTAAAATCGGTAACGTGAAAGGTCGGATAACGCGAACAGCTACCTTTGTAGAAACAATTGATTCTACAACTAACGTAGAACTATTGCAGAATAAATTAGAAAAATTAGAAAGTACATGGTCAGAGTTTTCTGTGTTACACAATGAACTTTTAACTAATTTGGAAGATGTTGAACAGAGCGTAGAATTCGAAAAAAAAATTTGGCGAATATGAGTCGAAGTATTTTGAAACACATTCGGAACTTAGTGGTTTTATTAAAGAACGCAGAACAGAATCAGAACCCCAAGCGAATACTTCGGTTATAGAACAACTCGCGTTTCAGCAATCGTCATTTCTGGAGAAACTAAACAGTACACATCTGTACCTAACGATACGCCTAAGATCTCTATTCCTACATTTTCGGGAAATTATAAAGACTGGCCATGTTTCCGCGATCTTTTCACCGGTTCGATCGATTGTAAGCCTCATTTAACACCCTCACAAAAATTTCATTTTCTAAAATCGTATCTTCGCGATGAAGCCGCAAACGTAATAAAACATATCCCAATTAGCGACTCGAATTACCTCGAAGCGTGGGATCGGTTGGAGAAAAGATATGATCGTGTAAATTTAATTGTACAGTCCTTCATTCAAACATTTGTTTCGCTTCCGTCAATAAGTGATACGAATGTAGTAGCTTTGCGAAAAATAACTGATGGTGCGGATGAAGTTGTGCGACTGAAGGCATTAAATAAAACTAATCGTGATCCGTGGCTTATTTATTTGTTAATCAACAAACTCGATCATGATACTTGACAGGCTTGGGCAGTGCATATCGGTTCGAAAGAAGATTGTGCGATTGATGAACTTATCGAGTTCTTAGAAGCAAGATGTGATGCTTTAGAATCGTGCAATTCGGTGCGTCGTTCCGCTCAATCGCGCGCGAAACATCTGTCGAACATTAAAACGCTATTATCTGAAACGGCTACGGACAATGACTCTAAACTCATTTCTCATTCGTCCACAAGTGATAAACCACAGTGTCCAATGTGCAAAAAGGGTCATATGTTATATCAGTGTGCAAAATTTCTTGAACTTGATGTCGAATCGCGTAGAACTTTCGTGTTTAAAAACTCTGTTTGCTTCAACTGTCTTCGAGTTGGACATTCGCCATCAAAATGCCGTTTTTCTATTCGTTGCCGTGATTGTCAGTCGCGTCATCATACCCTTGTTCACCCATTGCAGTCAAATAAATCCAGTGAACCAACTCCATCTTCGTCTGTGCGCCATACTCAACATCAATCTGCGTCAATATCTCTTAAACCCTCCCCTGCAATAATTAACAATCTCTCGTTGGAACCGGTTCAAGATATTTGTGGAAACAAAATTCATTGCCGCGTGCTGCTGGATTCGTTTGTATCAGAATCATTCGCGCAAAGACTAGGGTACTCTCGTTCGCATGCTCGACTACCTATTCTCGGACTTTCGTCATTAAAGGCTGGATACACCAAGGGACGTATTTCCCTCACTTTGTGCTCTCGTTTTTCTGCAAATCACGTGTCTATTGATGCATTCATTCTCAACAAGTTGACTTCGAAATTGCCTTCTCGGTCAATAGACATCTCGTCGTGGTCTCATATCGTGAATCTCAATTTAGCAGATCCAGACTTCAACAAAGCTGGTCCCATTGATGTCCTTCTAGGGGCGGACAAAATGTGGACTATTCTCAAAGGGGACCAAATTCGCGGTGCCAATGGTCATCCTCTCGCGCAACTTACTTTATTCGGTTGGGTGATAACCGGAGAATTTTTCGAGCGGACGGACGATTCTCAACATTTATCATCCCTTCATACTACAATCGATCTCGACCAATTGCTTCAACGGTTTTGGGAACTGGAGGACGTCGCTTCAGCTCCATTAGAGGTAATTGATCCAGCTGAACAACATTTCCAACAGACATTTTCACGTTCACCTGATGGAAAATATGTCGTTGAACTTCCATTCAAGGAGGCGAACCCGACATTTGGTGATACAATATCCTTAGCCATATCACGCCTGCATTCAATGGAGCGCCGATTTGCCCGAGACGAAAAACTTTGAGATATGTATTCTAGTTTCATGCAGGAATACTTGAAACTTGGACATATGGTAAGGATTCCTGAAGAAGAAATCGAGTCTCGTTCAGGCAAACACTTTTATCTTCCCCATCATGCGGTATTGAAACTCGACAGTTCCTCTACTAAACTTTTGATGATGATGATTTGATGGATCTGCAAAGGATTCGAGTGGGTCCTCTCTAAATAATTCGCTCGTGGTAGGTCCTCCAATTCAGCGAAATTTTATAGGCGTATGTCTCCCGTTTCGACAACATCGGTACGTTTTCATCGCCGATGTGGTACAAATATTTCGACAAATTTGGGTAGAGGAATCACACACTCATTATCAACGGATCGTTTGGCGAGATAATGTCTCAGATCTGATTCAACATTTTCGCCTACTAACCGTGACATATGGCACAGCTTCTGCACCATTTTTGTCCGTTCGCGTTTTAAAACAATTGGCAGAAGATTACAAATTCAGTTTCCGAAAGCAGCTGGAGTCCTTCTTCGAGATGTTTACGTGGATGATGTAATGACCGGTTCGAGCACTGCTGAAGAACTCATGGATATACAAGCGGAACTAGTTTCATTGTTAAGTATGGCTCAACTGAAACTGCGAAAATGGAGCTCCAATTGCTGGCCACTACTCGCCTCTATGCAACAGGATGATTGCGAATTTTCGATTTTTGATGCCAAACGCTCACATTCTTTAATTAAGGTGTTGGGTATGTATTGGAATCCGGTGAGTGATGTGTATTCGTTTCGTTTGGCAAAGTCCCTCCCTTCGATGACGTTATCCAGACGCTCTTTATTATCGGAAGTGACTCGTATTTTCGATCCACTTGGGCTGTTAGCACCATCTACAGTCTTGTTTAAAATTCTGTTTCAGCAGTTGTGGTCATCGAAATTAAACCTAGGTTGGGATGATCCGCTGTCTACACACCTGGCAGAGAGATGGGCACAGTACAGACAAGAACTCCCATTCTTTAAAGATGTTGAAGTGACCAGAAACTGTTTTTCGACGATGGATGACGTAGAGCTCCACGGACTCTGCGATGCATCTTCACTTGCTTATGCAGCTTTTGTGTATTATAGGTGCAAAGTTGCTGACGGAATATACAAGACAACTATCATTACCGCCAAAACCAAGGTTGCACCATTAAAACCAGTGTCCATTCCTCGTTTGGAATAGTGTGGTGCCTTGCTTTTAACACAGCTACTTAGCCTAGTCAGGAATGCGTTTTCAAACCGGGTGTCCAAGGTAATAGCCTGGTGCGATTCGGCAATAGTACTACACTGGCTGTCATCTCCACCTCGTCGCTGGACAACCTTTGTCGCCAATCGAACGGCAGCCATAATTGATGTACTTTCGAGACAGTCGTGGTATCATGTTTCCTCAGAAGATAATCCAGCTGATTGCGCGTCGCGTGGTATAGTTCCATCACTTCTACCTAAACATAGCCTGTGGTGGACCGGACCCCCTTGGCTGTCGATGGATGAAGAACATTGGCCAGATTCTCGGTTTGTTTCACCGCGTGATGATGAGCAACATGAGAAACGACAGTCTTCTCGGCAAGTGTTTCTAACTTTAAACGATTCAGGAACAATTCGTGTGTTAATACAAACAAAATCGTCGTGGTTAAAAATACAGAGAATTCTCGCGTTTTGTCTGCGTTTCATAAACAATTGTCGTGTTTCGAACTCTAATCGTCGCAGATCGTTTCTTACAGTCAGTGAGCTTCAAACTTCCAGAACAATGATTCTTATAACTGTTCCTTTCTTATTGTGAGCTTAGAGTGTAAAGACGTGTTGTGAATTAACTCTGTGAAATATTAATTTACTAGATTGTAAGACAAAGTATATATTTCTTAAAACTTCAACAAAACATAAGACAGTGAACTTTATTAAATAGACAAACAAATAAACGATAAGTTGTGAATTAATAGCAACATATTTTAAATTTTTCAATTCTAAAACTTCGGTAATATTAACGTTTAATTGAAATTATTTAGCAATGTATGTGTGAGGTCGGTGTGATGACAACCTCCCCTCCAATGGAGACTTTGCTGTTTGCTCCTTATGTAAACGCAAATTGCACTTTGAGTGTACTACGGTTACAGAAAAATCTTGGAGAACCATGGGTACAAGAAGAGATATGTGGAAGTGCCAAGCCTGTAGGAACAGTGGAGACGTGGTAACGACAGCCACAGTTAGCAATGTGGTAGTAACTACGCCACATGCAGAGCAGGCTCAACCCGCTAAAAGAATACGAGCATACATGGCCGAGAACAGCCCATCTTTACTAGCCGAAATCCGCTTGATGAGAGGAGAAATTAGAGAAATTGCTGCAAGCTGTGAATTTCTAGCGGCCAAGTACGATGAACTCAACACACACATGAAAAAGAACAATGACCTCATCGAAAACATAAACAAGGAGCTAAATGATCTTAAAGAATGCAATAGGCAAAAGGACACAATAATAGAAAACATGCAAGCACAGATCAACACACTGGAGCAGCACTTGATAAAAAACAATATTGAAATTAAAAACATTCCCCCAACTCCACAAGAAGATTTATTGGACATTATAAAAGGTATAGGAAATTCAATTAACCACGAAATAAAAGACGCTGATATCACCGATATTTATCGAACAAATACAAAAAATAAAGACAAATCGTGCATAATAGCAACTTTTGCATCAAGCATAAACAAATCAAAATTTTTTAAACAGACTCGGTCAACTAGATCCATTAAATTAAAAGCGATAATACAGAACACCACGAATTGCCCAAGAGCGACTGCAACTCTGCCTGATGCTACGGTTTACGTCAATAATCAGCTGACGAGACACAACAAAAAATTGATGTGGATGGCAAAAGAGAGAGCAAAACAAGAAAACTGGAGATTTGTCTGGGAGAATGCGGGAAGAATATTCGCTAGGCAAAACGAGAGTGCTCAGCCAATTCTAATAAGTACCGTAAACGATGTGATGAAAATAACACACACACAATAATGAAATCACTGTGTTTATAAACAAAAAGAAACACAACTGTATTTAAACATGAGAATGGAGAAAACAAATAGAAATGATGAATTATATGTGGATTTGAATTGTAGGGTAATAAATGGTTTTAATAGCGTCAATGTAAACGAATTAGAAAAAAATATTTGTTGTTACTTTAGTTTCAACATTAGATCATTGCGCAAAAATTGGAATGATTTCTGTTTGAACATAAGTCATATGGTGCATGTATTAAAAGTTATTGTTCTAGTCGAGACGAACATAGACGAAGAAGAAGAGGGATTCTATAGACTGAATGGATTTCAATGTGAGTTCCTGAATAGAGATAAACGCAGAGGTGGTGGCATTTTAATGTTAATTCGAAATGATGTTAAGTATGAACGTCTTACGTCTGAAAGCTCATCTTACGAAAACATTCTAATTCGCATCGAGGAGAAAAATGCATACAAATATGTTTTCGGATTATACAGACCACCAGGTTTTAGTAAAAAAACATTTAATGAAGAATTTAAAAACAAAATTGCACCTATGGGAAAAAAGAACGAAATCATAATAATGGGCGACGTAAACATAAATGTGAAAGACCCAGACCTATATGGTGTAAAAGAATACTTGGAATTGCTGGCCTCATTAGGTTTGATAAATGTCATAACAGAGTTTACAAGAATAGATCCAAAAACTGGAACAAGAACGATCATTGATCATATCTTATCCAATACGGCGAACCCAAAAATAAACTCTGCGGTGATTGAAAGCTGCATTACGGACCATTACCCGACCCTTTATTTTACAAGTTCGCATGAATCAAAAGAAAAAGAACAACGAACTGGTAAGGAGCATATTTGTAATGCCAAAGTAGATGAGCTAATTTCCGGAGCTGACTGGAATGATGTAATTGCCGAAAATGATGCTGATACTCTATATGGAAAACTCGTAAAAAAAATAAAAAACATCTACGACGAGTCAACATGTGTTAAAACAGTAATTAACAGAAGAAAAAACAACCCTTGGATGACTACAGAGTTAATAGTCAAATGCAAAAAAAGAGATGAACTGTATAAAAAATGGAAGAACAACAGATTGAATAGGAGTTATGAGTTGGACTACAAGACGTTTCGTAACAAACTTAATAAAGAGATTATAGTACGAAAATCTGCTTATTACAAAAACAAGTTCAATGAAGCAAGACTAGACCCAAGCAAGACATGGAGTTTAGTTAATGAAATTCTGGGAAGAAAAAAGCTTAGTTTAGATGATACAATTATTAAGAACTTCAGTGGTCAAATGAGTTTGAGCAAATCTTACCAATGAATTTGCGAAAAATTTCAAAGAGCAAATTGTAAACATCACACAGCATTGCGACGCGATTACCTCGATACACTCAAACAGAGGAATATATAATTCCATTTTTTTCCAAGAAAGCGATATATCGGAAATAATAAATGCAATTAATCTGCTTGGCGAAACCAAGTCACCTGGTATCGATGGAATTAGGGCAATTGACATAAAAAAACATGTTACAACCTTTGCTCCAATCTTGTGCAAACTAGTTAATTTAAGTATAACACAAGCAAAAGTACCAGAAACTTTAAAAACAGCCGTTGTCAGACCAATATATAAAGGAGGACACAAGAGCCAACTGAATAATTACAGACCGATTTCGATACTACCTGTTGTAGAAAAGTGTCTGGAAGAAGTTGTAGTTAAAAGATTGCAAAACTTCATGGAAAAACATTCCCTCATACACGGAAGTCAGTATGGCTTTCAAAAAGCGAAGAGCACAGGTAAACTACTTGCCGAGTTTGCTAACTATATTAACGAAAACCTGGACAAGAGCTATCACGTACTGATAGTTTTTTTGGACTTCAGTAAATCTTTTGATACGCTTAATCATAGTAAGCTAATTGAAGCTCTTGAACGTATTGGAATACGAGGACTGATGGCAGACTGGCTAAAGGACTACCTGCACAATCGGTTTTACTGTATAAAGATCAGTGAAACCTATAGTGATAAAGAAGACGCACCCTACGGAGTTCCACAAGGATCGAAATTGGGGCCAATTCTTTTCATCCTATATGCCAATGAGCTTCTTCGCACCTTTAAGAGAGCCAAAACTTTTGCATATGCGGACGATACAGCAATTGTAGTGTGCCACAGATCCCTGGGGGCAGCAACAACAATAATGCAAGAAGAATTTGACAATGCAGCTAAATGGTGTCATGATCAGGGTCTAACTATTAATGCATCAAAGACCAAAATGATGCATATTAGAAACCCGCAGTTTGCAGTAACCCAACAACAAATCTACTTCAGGAATGATTCCTGCAGTTCTTCAGCTAGCTGCCCTATAGCGATAGTGGAAAGCTACAGGTACCTAAGAGTCATAATAGACAGCAATTTTATATGGAATCTGCATACTGAGGAGTTACGCATTACCCTGAGAAAGACACTTTACGCGCTGACCCACTTAAAGTACCATGCCACAAGCGATGTATTAAAATAAGTGTACTACGCATTAGTGGAATCCAAACTGAGGTATGGAATACTCGCATGGGGCAACGCTTCGGCAACGCATTTAAAAAAACTTCAAAAATTACAGAACGCAGCACTCAAACGGATAAATACATCTACTCGCACAAACTGTGAACATGACAGCTTCAGAGCCCTTCAAATTAAAGACATCTTTAAGATGACTCTTGTATTGGAGTACTACGACGATAGACGATTTATAAGCCCAATTGACCATGGAATTCATACAAGAAGTCGTGCCCAAAATATGCTTAATGAACCTCGTTTTCACAATAATTACGGCAGAAGACAATTAAAATGCAGTGTGCCTGAGATACTTAACGCGCTTCCTCAAGAAATAAGAAATGTCCAAAATCTCAAAACTAGAAAGAATTGTATAAAAAATTATTTTCTGAATGCAAGAACTGAAGTATAACTTGAATTGAGAAAATGTTTAATTGTTACTGTAATCTTAAATTTTTGAATTGAACTGATATATTTTAAACACAATTAACTTTTCATTAGAAGTATTAATTTGTCTTTAATCTGTTAAAATATAAATTTATAATTTATCTTAATCCAAGCTAACAAAACTGTCAACAATTGAGACACAACCTTCTGCAGAAAAGCCTTTCGGCTTCGCAGAAACATATAATCATTGTAAACTATTTTAATATGGATAATAAAATTGAAACTGAAGCTGAAAAAAATATTTTGGTGATGATATCCGTTCACTACGCGATAAAAAAACAACTGCCGAACAGTTCAAAATTGTTAAAATATTCGGCGTTCTCGGATGAACATGGTCTTCTTCGAGTAGGAGGACGAATCAAAAATACATCCTTGTCCTAAAATATAAGACATCCAATAATATTACCTAAATCTGACAAAATTTCTTCGCTTCTAATCACAGATATCCACCACCGATATTTGCATCCTGGAGTCTCTGCAACATTTGCGATCGTCCGACAACAATTTTGGATTTTGGGTAGTCGAAATGTCACCCGGAAGATTGTGCATAATTGCAGAAAATACTTCCTACAGCGGAAATTAACCAGTTCGCAGTTGATGGGAGACTTGCCAGCTCAACGTTTACAGCCATGTCGTCCGTTCTGTCATACTGGCTGCGACTATGCAGGGCCATTAACCATTAAGTTGTGGCGTGGACGGAAGCCTAAGTTGTCGAAGGCATATATCGCCTTGTTTCTGTGCATGACAACGAAGGCGATTCATTTGGAGTTGGTTAGTGACCTGACAACGGAATCATTTTTGGCTGCCCTACGTCGATTTGTATCTCGTCGTGGGCTCTGTTCCGACATATATACAGACAACGGCACGAACTTCAAGGGAGCACGCCGATGTCTAACAGAGATGCATAAGCTTGTGATGTCTGAACACTTCAACCAAATTGTGGCAACGTCGTTATCCAATGAAAACATCAACTGGCATTTTATGCCTCCCTCCGCTCCCCACTTTGGTGGCTTGTGGGAAGCTGGAGTCAAATCCGTTAAGCTCCATCTACGACGAGTTATTGGTTCGTCAATTCTGACTTTCGAAGAGCTTTATACGGTGCTAACACAAATCGAAGCTGTACTAAACTCTCGTCCTTTATGTGTTGTTTCTGAAGATGATGTAAATGTTTTAACTCCTGCACATTTCCTTATAGGAGAGACTTTCACTACAGTTCCAGAACCGACGACACTCAACACGCCTATAAATCGACTGTGTCATTGGAATCATATTCAAAACATGGTTCAAGGCTTTTGGAAACGCTGGCAAATGGAGTATGTAACCTCTCTTCAAATCCGACCGAAGTGGATGCAACCTACTCCAAATATGGAAGCAGGTGACATCGTTGTTATCAAGGAGCCAAATCTTCCACCAGCAAAATGGCTTCTTGGTAAAATTGAATCGGTTACGTATGGACGTGATGGACGAGTAAGAGTCGTTACAGTGAAGACCAAAGGAGGAACATTTGTGCGGCCCATTACAAAACTGGCAAAACTTCCTATGTCCTGAAATATATTCCAGGGCGGGCGGGATGTTAAGAAACGTAGTTGTTGGTTAAATTCGATGTTCATTTTGTTAAATAATTTTAAATGTTGTACGAAAATTCTTGTGACTAATTGTAAAAATGTTAGAGCCACTACCAAAGCCACTACCACTGTACCATAGGCGTCACGCCACTTGTGTGCAACTGCGTTTTTATCGCACCATATTTCGCACTGTCCAATGCGTGAGCGGCGTGTAAAATCGAACAATGTACGCACACGCGCAACTAGATACACCGATGAGATGCATACATTGCGTGCTTAGATTGATGCTGGGTGCTGATGATTTTGTTGCCGATGGTCTCGTCCACTTGGATCGTGCTCACAGACGAAGCCGGATCGAGGGTAAAATTAACTACAAGTGACACAACATTGTACATTATTATAGTTTAATAATAAATTTGTTAAATATTAAATTTTTGTTCAAACATTTGTTTCAATTGTTTCAAACAAATTTAATATAAAACCAACCGAATATCAAAAATCGAGTGAATTGTTTGTTAGATATCCAAGTGTGCAGCCAAGCTATAGACAGCGGCACTTGTTGTGTTTAAGATTAATAAAGAAATCAATTACTAAGAGTGTGCAGCCAAGCTGAAGACAGTGGCACTCAAATAAAAAATTGTCTTTAATTTCTCTTGAATTTCCAGCAAATAATTTAAGTGGCGCAGTCGGTTTTTTTTGGTCTCTTTCGACGTCATAAGAGATTCACCGCGAACATTAAAACGCTTAGTGTCGTGGAGAGTGAAAAGTTGTGAAAACACTTATGTAGCTGGGATTCCAGGAGACAAGAAGTCGGACGTCTTCAAATCTATATTTAACACCAAGATCGTGGGGAAGGCGAAGAGTCTGCTGTACATGATGACACTAACATCGTGGGATGACACCAGGGACCAGCTAATTCTACACTTTCGGCCTATACAGAACTATAACAACACTCTCGAGAAGATTCGCGACCTTAAGGTTAGTAATATACTCGAGCTATTAACCAAAATAGATTCATTTATTAAAGAAATTCACGAATATGCTCTATTTGAATCCGCGAATAAAGAAATAATAATAATAATTGCAAAAATAAAAGAGCTGTCGGTTGGCCAACTATCCTGTAAGATAAGAAATAAGAAGTATTTATAATTTAGATATAATCATGTCTATATCAAGAACATATATTCCAGACAGTGACTGGAACTTAAGAAAAAGTCACAAGCATATGCCATCGGTTCCTTTTAGACGTACAAGTATGCAATCGGGTAGTGCAGCATCTGAAAATCCGAAAAATAATAGATCAGGCCAGTGGAATTAAGGACAGTCTGATAGCTATAGGCAACATAGACCCATACAGTCTTATTCAAGGCAAGCTGATAGTTACAGGCAAGATAGGCAAGACAATAATTCAGTTCAAACAAATAGGTATTACTCAGGAAATAGGGTTGCGGATAGACCATTTAATACACAAATTGTATTTTATTCATCAGGACAGTTAAGAAATAGTGTCCAAATCCAGTTCCTATGCATGTCAATAGCATAGGAGCTGAAATTGATAATATAGAGCCCTCGGTCAACAATAAGCATGGTTAATTCATCTAGGGAAAATTGTGATAATTTAAAGATTTTGGAGGAGAAAAATATTGCCCTCAACATGATAATGTAACAAGAGAAAGGATCGAAGTTATTATAATGGACGCTCCAAAGGAGTTTCAAATGGGTAATTCGTGTAAAATCAAATGGTACAAAATAGCACTACAAAATAAATCATATGATTTACTTCTGGGAATGGACTTTATTTGTAAGTCTGTTACAGAAATAAATATAAGCGGATAGTACATATGATTAAATAATACAGTCAAACTTAGAATCTACTCTGAAGATATTGAAATAACTGAGTGCTTTGAATTAACGGAAGAGAATGACGATGTAAAATGTGTGGATTTGTCACATTTGAGAAGGAGAAGCTTGAAAAGCTCCTCAAAAGATTTTCTCAACTGCTTTATAGAGATGGCGATCAATTAACAAATACGGAAACCGTAATACATGAAATAAAAACTACAATGGATCAACAAATAAATACCAGAGTATACAGGTTACCGCTAGAGCATGAGGAGGAAGTGGAGAGGCAGATAGAGGAGATGGAAATACAAGGAATTGTACGAAAATCAAATAGCCGGTATGCTTCACCAATAGTCGTCGTCAGAAAAAAAGGGACAAGTCTGGCGTTGAAAAGCTCAGAGTCTGTGTAGAATACCGAAAACTAAATGAAATCACCGTAGACGATAAATACCCACTTCCGAATGTAGAATCTATATTAGACAAGTTGGGTCGAGCTCAATATTTCACAACACTGGATTTAGCGAAAGGACTTAGAGGACTTAGAGACATACAAAAAACCGCATTGGTTTCACCGAACGGTTTGTTTGAATTTATTCGGATGCCATTTGGTCTGAAAAATGCCCCAGCTACATTCCAGAGGTTTATGAATAACATATTGAGAGACCACATCAATAAGATCTATGTGGTCTAGTTTGATGACATTTTAGTATTTTTAACAAGTCTAGAAGAACATCTGACAAACATCAGGACCATTTTGGATGTGCTAAATAAGCATAATCTGAAAATTCAACTGAATAAGTGTTCCTTTTTCAAGAAATACACCGAATTTTTGGACCACGTTTTGACTAAGGATGGCATGAAACCCAACCCAAGTAAAATTAAATTCATACTGGACTACAAAATTCCACAGACGGAAAAACAGTTGAAAGGTTTTTTGGGAGCGACGGGTTATTACAGAAAATTCGTAGAGGATTATTCTAAAATAGCCTATGATAAAATACTTGAAAAAGAATATCAAAATGAATCCAAGTGATCCGGAATATATACAAGTATTCGAAAAGCTTAAACTTTGTATCGTTAACCATCCCATACTTAGCTTTCATAGGTTTGATAAAACATTTACTTTGTTCACAGATGCCTCAAATTATGCAATAGGTGCGGTTCTCACTCAGGAAGGACAACCGGTCTGTTATGTTTCACGAACTTTGAACGATCATGAAAAGCACATTCAACAATTCGCGTAAGTTATCAAAGCTAGTAACCAATAGAACTTTTGTTACATCAAAACCTTCTTCCGTTGGTTTCCGTTGTTGATCAATCAGTCGTTTTCCTAGGAACAGCGTTAGTACTAATCAAAGATGGCTACGATTCGTACGTTCCTTGCAGGGCTTTGTTAGATTCGTGTTCGCAAATGCATTTCGCCACGGAACGTCTAATTCAAACACTCAATCTAAAACGCCTTAGGTCAATCAATGTCATCAGTGCTATTGGTCAAACCTCTACTAAATCGAAGTTCAAAGCAAATTTATCTCTAAGATCTCGTGTCAATGAGTTCACTGCCAGCCTAGAGGTTCAAATTCTACCAACTATCACATGCCATCAAAAGGAAAAAAACGTGGAAATTGATGATTTTAATATACCTGCCAATGTGGAACTAGCAGATCCATATTTTAGCAAATCTCAGAGAATTGACCTGCTTATAGGCGCAGTACTATTTTCTTGACTTGTTATGCGTGGGTCAAATTTGTCTGGGGAGAATCTGCCTTTACTGCAAAAAACTCTGCTTGGATGGATAGTAGCGGGGAAGATAATAACATTACGCGGTACAGTTTCACCACTTTGCATCAAAATAACTTCGAAGAACATCGTCGGCTAGAGGACATTCTAAGGTCGTTTTGGGAAGTAGAATCGCATGATCATATTTCGAAGAGAGGAGTTGGAATGTGAAAGGTTGTTTTGTAAAACTCATCGACGACTTCAAAATGGGCAATTTGCGGTTCGCCTTCCATTCAAATCCTAGCCGAACATATTAGATGATTCTTTTCAACTTCCCAAAAAGAGCTTTTGTAACTTGGAAAACTAACTTCTACGCAATCCACATTGAAGGTCCCAATATGTTGATTTGATAAATGAGTATCGTGAGCTAAACCACATGACCAAGGTGGACTCTAAAATCCTGTCACGCATCATTGCGTGACAAAGGAAGGCAGTACTAAAAAAAAGTTTCGCGTCGTCTTCGACGCATCGGCCAAATCATCATAAGGTGTTTTGCTAAATGATATTCTTATGGTAGGATCAACCATTCAAGACGATCTTTTTACTATTCTTATTCCTTTTCGGATGCATCGCTTTGCCATTACTGCCGATATTTCTAAAAAGTATAGGTGCGTACAAATTCAGCCACCCGATGATCATTTTCAATTGATTCTTTGGAGAGAAAACAGTAATGAAGACTTAAGTATTTACAAATTAAATACTGTCACTTATGGCAAGGCCTCAGCAGCTTTTCTCGCTGTTCGCGCAATGACACAGCTAGCGATAGATAGATTTGAACAGTTTCCTATTGGTTCGAATGCTATAAAAAATAATTTCTATGTCGATGACATACTGTCTGGAGCAAATACCCTAGAGCAAGTTATTTAAATCAAGAATCAATCCACTAAGCTGTTGAGTGAAGCAGGGTTTCATCTTGGTGCTCCAATAACACTTCGTTTTTTGATGCGATTGAGGAAAAGATAAGGAAACATTTTTGGAAATCAATCAAAGTCAGGTGACAAAGACTCTTGGGTTAATTTGGCAACCGACCTCTGATGAATTCCGTTTCTCTGGTGCGCAATCAAATACCTGTCGAAACCCAACAAAGCGATCAATTCTGTCCAGCATTGCAAAGATCTATGATCCCCTTGGACTCATTGGTCCAAAAGTAGTCAAATCGAAAATGTTCATGCAAGCGCTATGGAAGGAAAAATTGCATTGGGATGAGTCGTTTAGTTCAGTCATCAGTTCCCAGAAATAAGCAACATAAGGTTTCCACGCTACGTTCTGTTACCAAACTCGAAAATTTAACTTCATGGTTTTGCCGATGCTAGTCAGGAGGCGTATGGAGCTTTTATATACCTACGTTCTCTAGACTCATCTAATAACATAAATATGCAGTTACTGTGTTCAAAATTTCCCGGTTAAAAGTATCTCCATTCTAGGCCTAGACTTATTTGCTGCACTTCTTTTGGCTGAACTTGTGCAATGAAATCGGTTGATTTTAGAACTGAAAATCCCTCAAATATTTTGCTGGAGTGATTCAACAACCGTCCTATCGTGGATAAGTTCTATGCTTGCAATTGGAGCACATTCGTTGCAAATAGAGTATCAAAAATTCAATGCCTTTCTGAAGATATAAGTTGGCTGCATGTACCCACTAATTTTAATCCCGCTGATCTTTTTTCGCGCGGTGTCTACCCAAAGGATTTGTCACATTTGAAGACTTGGCATTTAGGTCCTAATTTTTTGCTCCATGATGAGAAAAAGTGGCCGAAGTTAAATAAATTGAAGAAAATCTTCCAGAAAGGAGAAAGATCAAACCAATAATCTTACTAGGAGGCACTAAAAGTGAAGATCTTACACTACATTGTAAATTTCTCAACTGATTTGAAAAGATAATAAAAACATTCGCATACATTCACCGATTTTACTATAATGCGCGCTTAAAGGCTCATAGGCGCATAGGCGGGCGGCTTAGTGTTCAAGAATTAGATTGTGGATTAAATTATATATTTCGAACGATACATGCCAATGAATTTCCAGAAGAATATAAGAGGCTTTCGAGCAATCAATACTTGCATGCAACGGGGGAATTGAAATCATTAACCTCTTTCTTGGACGCAAATGGTGTATTACGGATTCGTGGACGACTTAAAAATTCATCTTTACTTTTTTCTACCGAACATCCGATTATTCTTTCGAAATCTCACCCCTATACTTCGACAGTTGTGAACCACTTTTACATGAAAAATATGTACGCGGGACCACAGGCCTTACTAGTAGCTTTGAGGATAAAATGTCTTGTTATCAAAGCTGTTCATTTGGAGCTAGCATCTGACCTTTCATTGGAAGCCTTCTTAGTGGTCCTCATAAGATTTATTGCCAGACGTGGAAGGCCGCATACTATTTTCTCTGATAACGCCACAAATTTTGTTGGTGCGAAATCAGAATTAAAGAAGCTAAAGACATTGTTCGATTCGCAAAAACACATTTATTTAGTTCATTGAACTTGTTTGAACGATGGTATCCAGTAGAAATTCATACCACCTCATTCCCCTCATTTTGGAGGACTTTGGGAGTCCTCAATAAAAATCGCAAAGCATTATCTACGACGTGTTGTTGGTTATGCAACGTTGTCATTTCAGAAGTTACATACCTTGGTCTGCCAAATTGAGGCTATCATTAATTCCCGTCCTTTGAATCCCGTTTCAGATGATCCATCAAATATTGACGTTCTCACCCCAGGCCATATTTTGATTGGTTCTCTTCTTACTGCTGACCTAGAGTCGGACAATAAAGACGTCAACGTCAGCCGACTAACAAAGTGGCAAATGGTTCGCTACATGATGTAGACGTTTTGGAGGAGATGGTCACGAGAATATTTGACTGTCCTTCAACAACGGCATAAATGGGACAAGAGCAACCTAAGCTGTCGGAAGTCTGGTTCTACTGAAGGATGAAAATCTACCCCCATTGAAGTGACTAAGGTATACTCTGGAGCAGAAGGCCTCGTCAGAGTTGTGAAAATCAAGATGCAGAACGGAGAAACAAAAAGGACTCTCTTCAAGATTTGCCATCTACCTATAAACAACGATCAACATTCATTTTGAACGCAGAGCCTTCAACATGGGGTATAGGTTCAGAATTGTATAAATATTTACTAAAAATTTTAACCATAAAGTTACATGTAACAATAATTTTCCTCACTACTGTTCGTATGCATCCGAAATCCATTTACTGTCTATTTCTATTTATTATCTGTTCTTCCATTTACATAATTTTTTTTACATCATACGACCATATCTTTGTCATCGCGCAATTGTTCATACCAACATTGAGAATAACGAATATTTTTTGTTGTACGCACCGCTGCCCACGCGCGATGCCCTTTTTTGCATTTGAAATAAAAACCACACATTCATTCTGTTGAAGATGTTCTAATCGAGAAGATCGTCTTTTTTTAATAATTTCTGGTTCGTTCATTTTGCAAATCCTTCGCAGTTCTTGGTTTAAAAGGGCTTGAACCAACTATCAAATATTGTATAGAATTTTTGGGAAACAAAAAATGGTTCACGTTTCTCGATTTGCCATAAAGGATGGTTTCCATCAGGTGGGAATGGATGAAAACTCCATACCGTTTACATCTTTCGTAACACCGGATGGGCAGTACTAGTATGTACGGATGCCTTTTGGGCTGAAAAATGCACTCGCTAACTTCCAGCGGTTCTTGCATGAAATCTTTCAAGACATGATTACAATGGGAAAGATAATTATTTAGGTAGACGATATCTTGATAGCTACGACTGATTTTAAATCTCATTTAGAGGTCATCGCCGAAGTTTTGCATCGCCTTTATGAGAAAAGGTTGGAACTTAAACTGAGCAAGTGCTGGTTCGGTTATGATGAAATAGAATATTTATGCTATTCCATAAACGCGTCTGGCATTCGACCAACTGATGCCCATATACAAAATATAAAACATTATCCAATTCCGAAGAATCAGCACGAGTTACAACGATGTATTGGTCTGTTCTCGTTTTTCCACCGGTTTGTGCCATGATTTTCCAAAATCGCAAAACCGCTTTTGGAGTTACTACGTAAGGAAAATATACATTTTTTTTTGCCGACTGTGTGAAGGCGGTGGGGCATCCATGGGTCATGTTGCCGCGCTGGGCCGGTGTCATACAGTTGCTGACTTAACTAATGATGAGGTAGATATTCACATCCAGATGACGCAGAGCTTGTTCGCTTGAGCTTGATCCGGAAATCAAAAGCCTCCGAGAAAAGCTTGAAGTACGCTTAAATATTATGATTTGCAGGAAGGGTTAGTTTTTCGGAAAACTGAGGGAAACCACCTGTTACTTTACGTACCGACCGAAATGAGGAACAACCTAATTAGGATGATACATGAGAAGGTTAGTCTTTTAAGGATTGATAAATGCTATAATCAGATTCGGAAGAATTATTGGTTTCCTAATATGAGGAGCGAGAACTAACGAACCGATTCCGTTCGATACGGTTCACATAGACCTTTTCCAGCATTAAATTCCAAGCGAAAGCACATCCTAGTTGTAATTGATGCTTTTACGAAGTTTGTGCGACTATATCCAGTCAATTCGACTAGTTCTAGAGAAATATGCTCTACGCTAGGCAAATACTTAAGTTATTATAGTCGTCCGAGACGCATGATCACCGACCGTGGAGCTTGCTTTACTTCACTCGAATTCACAAGCTACCTACTCCGAAATAATGTTGAACACGTTAAAGTTGCAGTAGCCTCTCCTCAGGCTAACGGCCAGGTTGAGCGAGTGAATAGGGTGATTAAGGGCATATTAAGCAAAGTGAGCGAACAAGTTAATTATGCTCACTGGACGACTAAGTTATCTCAAGTGGAGTTATTATTCGAAGTAGAACAGCGTGGAACCATTATTGATGAGCTAACTGAGTATTTAGAGGATAGGTTTGATCAAAGAACAGTACGCAACCTAAAAGCCATCCATTTAAAAGCAGCTACATCAATTAAGAAATCCCAAGAATATAATGAGGAGTACTTTTTGAAGCACAGCGTACCCGCTAAAACATTAAACGTTGGCGATTTCGTGGTGATTAAGCATGCCGACACCTTTGTTGGCACAAATAAGAAATTTATTCAGAAATACCGTGGACCTTATGTCATTTATAAACAATTACCAAACGACCGCTATGTAGTAAAAGATATTGATAATTGCCAGCTTATACAGTTACCATACCTTCAATGTTATTGAAGCCCCCCGTATTCGAAAATGGGCCACTCCACCGGAATGTTCAAAAAGCAACACTAGATTAGTATAATACCTTCAGGCTCAGTATTTTCAGTATTATAAATTGTTCACTCTGTACGTTTTGTTAAATCCCAAAAAGGGGTTAAGCTTGTAAGATTATGTAATCCTTATCATTGTCATTGTTATTCATTGTGATCGTGGTCGATCATATTGTCAGTTTGGTAATGTCAAAACCTCTTGTGGGAATGAAATCGGCCCTCTAGCAGTGAAAGCGCAGTCGAGAATAAAAACGAAATGTCACTTTTAAATTGATTTGTTCTCAACGCCTGCTTCGTCAAACACACTGCACATTTTGTTTGTTCGTTTAAAGTTTTAGATATGAAATCAAATTAATTAATAAAATGTTGTATTTTTTACGTAAAAAGGAAGACTATTGTTTTCATTAATAATTACAACAAAAACCCCATATTTGGTGACCCCTACATACAAAATCATGGCATTTGAAGACAAAAATATCGCAATTCAGAAGGAAAACGAGTCTGATGCCGCGACGACAAGTCCCAACACGCAGAAGCAAGAGAAAACAAACGAAACGCAGGTAGCTTTTACCACAGTCAATAGTATGGAACGATTGAATATTCCCTATTCTTGGACTAAAGAACCTGATCTATGGTTTGCTTGACTGGAAGCACAATTACAAATGCAGCGTGTAACTTCAGATTCCTATAGATTTAGTGCTTAAGTTTCCAGGTTAAAGGAGAACATTCTTACGCTGGTCAAAGAAGAAGTCCTTAGTCCGCCATCAAAAGAAAAGTACGATCACCTCAAAAAAGCACTACTCAATCGCTTCAGCGTCAGTCCGGAACAAAAATTTCGTAAATTAGTCTCTTGATTGTCCCTTGGCGAACGCAAACCATAATTCCTGCTAGCGGAGATGCAGTCGCTAAACAATGGTGCTCCAAATCCAAGCTACGTTCGCGCACTTTGGTTGGATCAACTTCCACGAGAACTACGTATGAGTCTTGCAGCCGGCAAAAAATTAAGTAACGAGGAATTATCACAACTGGCAGATGACGTTTGGAGTATTTCATCATTTTCCAACAGCATAATGGTGGCTGTACAGTTACAAGCATCATCAAGCAACGTACATTTGGAAGAAAATGTCAACAACCTTTCCCGTCAAGTTGAGCAGCTACTAAGAGAATTAAAAATTTGCAAACAACATTACCTTTCACATTCCCGATCACATCTCGACTGCGCTTTCACTGCTAGGCGGCCGATTTCATTCCCCACTCTGATATTGTTAGCGCCCTCTATATCAGTGATTCTTAACCGGTGCTCCGCGGAGCACTAGTGCTCCGCAAGATTGTCGCAGGTGCTCCGCGAAACGAAAGCTAAACTCATATAGTATAAAAAAATATACATATAAATTTATTAGAACAAACTTTCAAATATATGTATATGCGGTATGTACTTAGTTATGAACAAAAATTTAAATCAAGCAGGCTGCATTTCAAATATATGTACATATATGCGGTATGTACTTAGTTCAAACAAAAATTTAAATCGAGCAGGCTGTATTTCAAATATATGTACATATATGCGGTATGTACTTAGTTCAAACAAAAATTTAAATCAAGTAGGCCGCATTTCAAATATACAAAGTACATGCAGTAGTACTTAGTTATAAACAAAAATTTAAATCAAGTAGGCTGCACAAAAAAATTCTGATCAAATAATATGAAATATTTTAGTGTTGTGTTGGACGTAAACCAATGTGTTTTCAATAATTATTTGATTAAATTTGTGCCAAAAAAGTGAAAAAATTTATTTCAGTAAGTATATTACGTTATAATTGTAAATTAACATAAATTTAAAATAAAAAATTAAATAAATATGTGTACATACATATTTATTGTATTTATTTATTTAAATAAACTTAATATCAATCTCCTATGTTTTCATAAACTTAATTTTCTTATTCTGCATTAAACACTTTCGAAAAATACCTCTATTTACGCGTATATATATATGTATGTACTTATTCTTATTCCCAATTTATTTAGCCATGGACAAGTTCTTGAAACGAAAATGTAATTCTGAGAAAAATATTAATGATGGACCAAGTACAAGTCGGAGTAGTATTAATAGTGGTAATACAGAAGATGTGTCAACATGTAATAAAATAAGGAAGACTTATAGACAGTATTCTGACGAATACATCAATTTGGGATTTACATGGACCGGTGAAAAGGAGTGTCCAATTCCTAAATGTGTTGTATGCGGTGTAGAACTGTCCAATAGTGCTATGTTTCCGGCTAAATTAAACCGACACCTTACTACTACCCATGCTAATCTTGTTTCAAAAAATAAGGATTACTTTAAAAGGTTATTGGGCATGCAAGATAAGCAAGCAAAACAATTTAAATGTGCTATGACAATATCTGATAAGGCGCAAATTGCATCATACAAGGTAGCCGAGTTAATTGCATTGAAACTAAAACCACATACTATAGCAGAAAGTCTAATTTTACCGTCATGTTGTGAAATAGTCAAAATCATGTTTGGAGAGGATGCAATAAATGAGATTATGAAAATTCCCCTATCTAATGATACAATAAAAAAAAGAATAAAAGACATGTCACTTGATATCGAGGAAACGGTTAATAATAAGCTTTCAAAGAAATTTTTTGCTTTGCAAATAGACGAATCTGTTGATATTAGCAGTAAAGCTCAATTACTTGCATTCGTTCGGTTCATTGATGAAAATGAAATAGTTAATCAATTTCTTTGCTGCAGAGAGCTTACAGGACATACAAAAGGAAAAGATATCTTTAATTGTATTACTACATATTTAGAAAAATACCAAATATCCTGGGATTTCTGCGTTGGAATTTGTACAGATGGATGTCCATCAATGGCAGGATCTATTAAAGGATGTGTTACACTTGTGAAGGAAAATAATCCAAATATCATATCTACACACTGTTTTTTACATCGGGAAGTTTTAGTTTCAAAAACATTGCCAAACACTTTAAAATATGTTTTGGATGAAGTGGTACAAATAGTAAATTATATTAAATCAAGGCCTCTGCAGGAACGCATTTTTAAACAGCTTTGTATATCTATGGATGCTAAGTATGAAAGTTTGCTATTGCACACTGAAATAAGATGGTTGTCTCGCGGTAAAGTCCTATGTCGTTTATTAGAGCTCAAAGATGAATTGTTGTGTTATTTCCGAAATGCCGCTGTGGATAAATTTGCAAAAAATTTTGAAAATGATATTTGGTGTGCTAAATTGGCATATTTAGCTGATATTTTTAAATACTTAAATTCAGTAAATACAAGTATTCAAGGTAAAAATGAGAATATTTTAACAGCCACGGATAAAATACTGGGATTCAATAAAAAAATATTGCATTGGAAAAATCGAATAATAAAAAACAATACGCTTGATATGTTTCCTTCAATTCAAACTAAAAATGTCGCAGATATTATTCCTGCCGTAATAGAACATCTAACAATATTGGAAGAAAAAATCGAATGTTACTTCCCATCCCTTAAATTAGAATCCTATGACTGGATACGAAATCCGTTTGGGACATTTGAATTTTCTAATTTGGAACTGTCTTTACAAGAAGAAGAAGAAATTATTTCCTTGTCTACAGATCGATCTCTGAAGATGGAGTTCACAAAATTGTCTAATGAACAATTTTGGATTTCCGTCCAAGATGAATACCCATCTTTATCTAAGAAGGCAATTGCAATATTATTACAATTTGCTACATCATATCTCTGCGAACTTGGATTCTCAACATTAACAAATATAAAAACTAAAAAACGAGAAATACTTCTCGATTTAGAAGAGGAAATGAGGGTAGCAATATCTTTTATTAGACCCAACATTGGCGAAATATGTAAAACTCACCAGGCTCAAATATCCCATTGAATTTGTATTATATTTTAAGTCATTTTGAATTTGTAACAATTTAGTTTTGTTAAATATATTGAATATATTTTATTTTTTGTATATTGTAGTTATTTGAGTTGAATAAATAAAAAAATAAAATACAAATTACTAGAATCAATGTTATTTGGTAAGGTGCTCCGTGAAGGTTTCATGTAATTAGAAGTGCTCCGTGAGCTCGAAAAGGTTAAGAACCACTGCTCTATATGTTAGACTTCATTATGACCGCTGCGCCCCTGCGGTCTGAACTAGGGACAAAAAAGATGGAGGGGCGATTCCCGGCAGAGAGGAAAAAGGAGAAACACGATTTGGATGTGTAGAGAAAAATAAAAAAGAGATACGGAAAAATAAAACAAATTGTATAACTTTTTATACTACTAATTATAACCACACCATATTACGATGCCCAGACTTTCAGAAAAAATTCAAACTAACAACAAAAGAAATATGCAATTGGTGCAGTCCTCAGTTAAGACAATCATACAGTTTGTTATGCTAGTCGCACTTTGAACAAGCACGAAATAATGTACAGTGCTATCAAAAAGGAACTATTGGCCATCATTTGGTCAATTAGATATTTTCGGTCATATTTATACGACCTTAAGTTTGATGTTTTTACAGATCATCAACCTATTAAATGGCTATGTTTAAAAAAGGATTGCAAGGCTATAAATTATAGATTACAAAGATGACTTTTGAAACTAGGGGAATATTCATTTAAAATAAGTTACATAAAAGGTAAAAAAAATAGTGTGGCAAACTTTCCAAGTAGATTGATAGATAGATAGATAGATTGATAGATACGAAATTAATGCTATCGAAAATACATGTGATGCAAATTCACAAACCGCTGAACTAGGTACAGTTTATAGTCAAAATGAAATTTTTTATAACCACATCCCAATAGTTGAAACTATATTCAACAAATATAAGACACAGGTAATTCTTATACAATCGAAAAACAGAGAAATGGATATTATTAATAAAAATTGGAGAACATACATTTCAGAACAGGACATTACCACCAAAACCATTACTGATATTTTTAGACGATTTATAAGGAAAGGGACTATAGGAATTTTTACAGAATTAGATGACAATTAGCGAAGTACAATTAAATTTAATTCAATTAATCAGTGGTGACAGAAACATTAAATTTAGACGATATACCTATCTAGCAGAGGATTTGAAAGATGAAAGATTTTCAAGTACATAGAATACGTTCACGAGAAAGAGTCAAATCACAGAGGTATTAATGAAAATTTCGAATATTTAAAGAATAAAATTTATTTTCTTAAAGTTCACAAATATATAAAAAACTGTTCAATTTGTCAAAGAACAAAATATAACAGAAATCCGTTAAAAATTATATATAAGACTACAGATACCCCTTCTGACCAAAATGAAATAGTCGGCATAGGCACATGGACTATGAAAGGTCAACGGTTTCTAACCTATGATCGATTTTCTAAACATGCAATGATATTTCATTTAAACGATAGGAACTTGATTACAATAAGAGAGGGTTTAAGAAGTTTTATTTAGTTTGCTTTATTTGGTAAGCCTAAACTTTATATAGCCGATAACGAATTCGACGGTATTGTAATCAAAGATTTCTTGAGAGATGAAGGCATTGAACTTCATCTCACTAAACCAAACATCCATAGTGGCAGCGCTGACATTGAGAGACTTCATAACTCTTTAATCGAACAAATAAGTGTCATGGAAATAAACCCCGATTTTAGAAGCTGGAAATTTCAAGTGACAGGACGTACAGGACTTGTTTGACATAGTATATGGATCAACTGTATGGTCGGTAAATGATGCGGACGCAGAAAGGAAACAGACACAGTGGAATGGAAAGGTATTGTCCATTTTATTTGTATCGATTAACCAAGAACAAGCTTCTTACGTTCTTGATTGCAAATCAGCAAAGGAGTTTATGGATATGTTGGAGAGTATTCATCAAAAGAAAAATGATGTGAGAGTGATGATGCTGTATGAGGAGTATTTCGGACTAAAAATGGCTGAACATGAGTCGGTAGTGCTCATGTCCAAAGTGCGGAAAATTGCGGCAGAGTTGGAAGATCAGGGTGAAACGCTGTCAGATAATTTGAAAATGTGCAGGATCGTAAATAGCCTCTGTCCAAAATTTCAAAATTTTCGAACCGTTTGGTACAACATCAAAGAATGCTGTACGAAAGAAACGTTACTTTCAAAACTACAGTTGGAAGAGGATCAAATTCAAAAGGCAGAAAGAGACACAACAAAGCAATCAAAAGTACAAGAGGCAGCGTTTAGCGCGAAACACGTAGGACTGAAAAAGAAGAAAAGGTTTACAAGAGAAGGAAAAATATCGATGCCATCATTGTGGTCAATTGGGGCACTGGAAACGATTTTGTCCGGAGCTAAAACGCGATTAATAACAACAACCATAAAGGAAATCAATCAGCAGCATATGCAATCACCGAAGATATTCTTTCTTCAGACTGTTTGTGGATAGCGGATTCCGCTGCAACGCAGCATACAACATTCCGACGCGACTGGTTTGTTACGTTTTGTTCCGGAAAAAAGAACAAAGGAGTCAAAATAGCAAACGATGATACTCTCGATGTAAAAGGCATAGGTACAATTGAATTGGATGCATGGGTAAACGGATAGTGAGAGCCTAGAATCATTGAAAATGTGCGGTATATACCAAAATCCAAAGAAAATTTATTTTCATTAGTTCAAAAAGCAAAAAAAGGGTTATGAGATAAATTTTACGAAAACCGGTTGCACTGTTTTGGATAAAAATGATCGAATTTTATCTGCAATTGGGTATGTAGATATGAATGGGCTAGTAAGAATGGCATTAAGAGGCAGCAATGAAAAACGTTCATATTATGGTATTCCTTGAATTTGAGAGAATCAGAGGCAACTCTTCAGCAATGGCACAAACGACTAGGACATGTAAAAGTGGCGAACATAAAATCAATGTATAACAAGGGTCTTGTAGGTGGCATAAAGATAAGTGACCAAAGTGACTTCTTTTGTGAAGATTGTCTATTGGGTAAAATGCAACTAGCTTCGCATGTAGCAACTAATAAACGTGTGTAAATAAAAGTTGAGTGCATTCATATAGATTTATGTGGCCCAATGGAAATTGTTGGAGTTGGTGGAAACTTCAAGCAATAATGCGCTTAGCGCCAAACACTTTAAACCACAAAAACATCAAAAAAAGATAAGTCAATTTAACGTTAAAACCGAGAGTAACAATTTCCCTTGTAATTGCAGCAAATGTGAAAAGCGGGGCCACATTACGAAATATTGCTGGAGCAAGAGTGAAAATATCAGCAAACGCAGTGCGTAAACGACCAACAACATGGTTTAATCGTACAGGAGTATACGCCACGATCTGCAAACATCACGTGAGTTACAAGAACAACCCGCCACCTACAACAACAACATCTAATAACGATATCAATAGCAGAGTGCCTTGTGATTAAGAATGTACCGTCATCGACCCACACGCCGCAGTAACCGCAGCAGAAATATTAAAATGCATTGTTAGTAAACAAAATGTAAGATCACCAACGGATGCGAACGTTATCAAGGCGAAAAAGGATTATTTCGATTTCTTCTTTATATTAACATCCTCAAAATTATGTGGTTGGTCACTGTACTTCGACTCTGAATTTAAATATGGTTTACTCTTAGTGTTAACATTCGCTCATTTTGTTATCATATACTCACAGATCAAATATGTTCTAATGGATATTACGCTCGCGGTTGAGAGCATGCAATTGAAAAGTTATGCATAAAAGATTGAATTATAGATAACGTAGCATTTTTGTGCAAAGAGCATAATTTCTATTATTTTTGCTCTCGCGCTTACATTGCAACAACAAGTTGTATGGCTGTGTCTAAGCGCGTGTTATGTTAGCACACTTACCCCAAAACTCGGAAGATGCGAAGTCAGCATTCATGGGCAATTGACTTCGTTTAATGCAGCAACGGGTGTCATGAACTTCATTGTGCAAAAGCAGCAATGAGCGTCATGAACTTCATTTTGCTGATACAATAACGAACTCAAGAAACTTATTGAACTGACTCGGTAAATATGTAAGTAGAATTAAATAGGTCATAGATATTATTGCAGGGTAGGTTAAGAATATTTTCGATTAATAAAATCAGTCTGAAGACCACACTCAAACGTGTTTTACTAATATACACAACTCGCGTGGACAACAAGACAACCGACTTGAATGTATTGGAGAAGGAATACTCTGTATATGTGGCAGAGACAACGGTCTTATACAAATTTATGGAGGTGGAGTGTTTAAAAACAAAAGAAAACCTAATTCTTGGAAATTCTGTTTAGAGAGTAGAGCTCCAATCATTATCTCCTCGCATACCAGGCCAGCACCGGGTCTTCAGATTAGCAAACGGAAATTTAGAAACTGGTGTCAGTTATTGTAAATTTGTGAAACTCATTCCTCGAGTCGGCAACAACCCAACGATTGTCAGAGTCAGGAGGCAATTTTGTGAAATGGCATTACTGGGTGGAAGATGTACGTCATCAGATCATCGATGGGCCCATAGACTTATTCATTTATAAAGGCAAGGTGTCGTTTCATAACCGAAACATTGATGAATACCGTAAAGCATTGAATTTAAGTCTAAAACAATTGATCCCCATTAAAACACCTGAATTGTACTCTAAAGTCAATCAGATCACAAACGGGCATTTGAGGACTTATTCGAAAGTCAGCTCTGACATACGAAATTGGATCGCATACTGTGCTTACTTCAGCTCTGGGATTGTCGGTGTAGTTATGATCTTGATCACACTCAAAATCTGAGTGGCCAGAGTACGGCTTCTCAACGGAACGACCACGAAGTTGTGGTAATCTATCCCTTAAGCTAATGAAAATGTATTTTACTCTTAACTTTTTTATCTCTCTTATCTTTACTTTATTGCTCTTGTTGCGGGATTATATCCACCTCTCTGGCGGTCTCTCTCTTGTAAACCAAGGATGACCGCACATTCCTCTCCTCTCTTTTAGATCGACTATTAATTGTTATTAGATTAAGTTTTATACCAGTCTGCCCAACACCATTCGGTGGAATACGTTAAAAGAATCCCCAAAAGAACAAAAAGTGAACAGACAATAATATAAAGACAAATTAAGTGAATTTAGTGATTTGTGCGGAAGATCATAGCCCAGTCTAAAGGTAAGCCGAAAAACACTGTAACAGTTGATGTCCAGAAAAGCAGTAGTACTACTATTATTGTAAGTTAAGGTTAAAGAGATTATTTGTTACACTTAGGTCTAGATTATTATGCCAAAAATATTGTAAAAGAGTCATTTCGATGATTTAAAAAATTATTACTTACTTTCGAGAATAGAAAACAGCTCATATAGCTATAGCTAAAGCTATAGTGAAAATAGTGCTGGGAAAGTATCAACAAATAGTGAACTAGAAGAAGTTAGAATCCATAGTTCATTAGAAGATTTAGACAACTCTGAAATCTCAGAAACTGTGATTAGTGTCTTAACTTCCTTCATTCCTACTTTTAACAGCAGTAGTGATGAAGTTAAAGATACATAAGGTCATGAAATGAAATTGAATTGTTTTGTTTATATTACACACTTTAAACATAAATAATTTATGTAATTTACCCAAATAGACAGCTTGGTTTTGTAAAATTTTTAAAAGGCTTTATTTTGTCCGAATAATTGTAAAAGCTTTCTTAAGATCATGCATAAGGAGAAGCAGAAGAAGTCTTAAACAACAGTGAGATCAGTAGCTTTAAAAAAAGTCACTGTAAGGCGAATCTCTAGGAGATCTGATTTTGACTATACTGAATTAGCTGGTCGTATCTTAAAGGTGTGATCTGGACATATTCCCGGATTCTTCTCTGTATGGGATACAGGCATTTGTACTGTTTTCTAATCATTTCTTTGTTTTTTTACTCGAATTTTAATTATAAGGAGTTTTATACTACAATTAGCCCCCAACTTGTAGACAATACTTTATGACTGAGAAAACAAGACGACGCAATAGATTGGAAAGCAAAAGAAAAGGAGTGATGGAAAATTTTTTGCAAGAGCAATTTAATTTTTTAATTTATGCCCTTGCAATACATAATTATCGTGAGGGATCCTAAACAACTTGCATTTCACAAATTTTAAGACTACTGAGATCCATTTTTTCATCCCCCAAACCAGCATGGCGCGTGTTCTTGGAAATAACGGACACCAAACGAACCGATTGACAACTTTATTTCCAAGAAAAGCATACTATTTACAGAACTAGAAAGTATTAAAGAAGAAATACAAATTAATAAGAAATATGGTTTGCCGACTCCGAAAATAAGAGATAGAGTTCCTCGGGAAAGCGCAAATTCGTACATTAAATTACTGGAGCAAGGCAGAGAAGCAAAGACAGCACTAGAGGCTGGCCACTACCTCAAACATAAAGACCAGCGAGAAAAGGTAGTACAGTGAGAAAAAAAAAACGAAAAACGATGCACCCACTGTAGAAGATGAGGTCATTCTAGTAAAGAATGCTTTAAAAAAGAAAGCCTTGAGGAAAATAATTCCCAACAAAACTCTATGAGACCTGCATTTGCCTGTTATGAATGTGGCGCTCCAGGAGTTACTTCAGAAAATTGCCAGAACTGCAGCCATAAGGTTAAGAACGATAGCCCAAATTACCTTTCTTTCAACTTGGTTTCAACTACAGTAATTGGTAGAAATGCTCCCACGATACGGCTGTTCGGCCAAGCCCAGCTAGTCCCAGCCTAAAAAAGTTGATGACCGAAAACAAATACGTGTTCCCAAAGGTCAACGCAATTGTTACACTTGCCGATGGAACAGAAAAAATGGTTTTATGCACAATATGCAACATCAAAACTGGCGAAAGAGAAAGAAGAATCCGTTTTATATCTCTGTTTGGTGCAGATTTCATGCAGCAGGCAGGAATTGTATATAATATGGGTCAGAACTATTGGTACTTTGAAGATGACCCCAAAACCAATTTAGATTTTATGACCTCAATGGATCTGCAGGTAAATTCTATGCAGCTATCATGTAACAACATCGAATAGGAAAAAAAGCCAGGATGTGAAAACATGGAATAGGAAGTTCCTGCACCTGTTATTGCATGCACCTTTTTGCACCGTAAGCAAGTTTTAAAAGTTTAGTCTTAAGATGGGCTTAATTAAGTTAAAACAGTTCAAAAAGCTTTAAGATTTTTGTTTTGAAGAACTGTGTACGAAACTGGCACAGTCGGTAGGATACCGAGTGTAAAAGTAGGAGCTTAAACTTGCGTATTAACGCTATGCTGGTAAAGAACCAACACGCAACATTAACACTGTTTCAATCGTCGTGGAACTTAATTAATAAGATACAATGACAAATACATCAAATTGTATTTTGGTGACCGGCAAACACCGGAAGAATTGTACGATGAATTGCGTTCTGTGCAATTTGAAACAAACGCTTTCGAGTTTTGGAACCACATTAAGGCTATCTTAAGAAGGCTTAATGTAAAACAAAAGCAGTTGCTAAATGTAAACGATGAAGGTATCGAAGCCAGCATCAGAAAAAATAAGATTTCAGCATTAATCACTTCTCGGAATAAACTCCAAGCGTTCATTAATCTGCTGTAGAAACCCAGACAATTTAGAAGCTGTCATAAATGCTCTCCACGAATCAGGGTATGCTTACTTTCAAATTGCAACAAACATCTCCCACTCCAAAGATACTGTTTATTCTCTCATAGAACTTCTTACTTTAATGAAACATCTAATTGTTTCGTTTGCAATTATTACCACCTTACCACTGTTGGGGGATAGCAATAATTGAAACAATTGGAAATAAAAAAAAATAACGTTGTTGAAGAGCTCTTCAAATCGCACTCGCCCTTGCTTTATTGTTGCTATATAATAATAGTAACCATAATTCAAAAAAATCGAGATAATAATATCAACAGACATAATAACAACTCTAATAAAAATCATAATACTCGTAGATACTATAAGCAAAATTATCACGGTCAGGCATTCACCCACACCCAAAACTGCACACGCTGCACACGAGCGCCGTGTTAGGTAAGGCGGAAATGCCTACGTTGCACACGAGCGTTCCCACCTGGCGATTGGAGACGGGCAAAAGCATGGGAACACACGGCGCACTGAAGTAGGAATCAGGTTTTAGAACCGAAGTTACTCGGATAATTATCATTGTAACAGAATTAATTCTGATTCGAACGACGGAATAAAGAAGTTATAAAAATTAGTCCCGGTGTCTCAATAGGACCAGTGGGCGGTCCTTAAATTTTTTTTTAATACATCACGGTAGAAAGTACGTTACTGCAATTTGAAAACTCTAGAAAAAACAAATACCATCAACCATAACAGCACAATAATGCTAGTACTTTAAACAATATTAACAACACGTCCTATGATAGAAGTCAGAATTTTGGACCAGCTTTCTCTAACCAAACTCAGGGATTCCTTCAACCAGAACCAATGGATTTAAACGCAGTAATGAACCTTCCTAAGCCCAATATACATCAAGAAAATGCTGTTGCAGATTTGTTAATCAATCAAATAAACACCCACAAGGGAGGAACAAATTTTCATACACCTGCCTCGAGGGAAAACTTCAATGTATAATAATTTAAACCGAATTATATCCTTTAAATTTTATAAGGGACACTGGAGCGAAACACTCAATTATCAATCCTGGACTTTATAACCCTAAGTGGAACATATCTCAACCACGCGTAAAAGTTAAACTCTACAAAACACTTTATGTCATTGAGTCCTTAATGACTTGTCATCAAACCATTAATTATATTTAAAGGATATAAAGAGATAGTTTCTTTTTAAATGTAAAAAAAAGGTTTCGGGCATTGTCGATAAATGAAATTAAGCGAAATTTCGTACTGTTGACTCTTCGTAGGCAGAAATAGACAGAGCGAAATTTTACGTTTAAAAAGGAACTGTCAAATAGAGATCGCGCGCAGATTTGCCTTTGTCTTTCTTTCCAATTTTGTTCTTTGACGTCGCCAGCCGTTACTGCCTGCCAAGAGTCACCAATAAGTGAGTATATGAATTATTATACCGAATGAATTGTAAACGGGTTACATTACATATAAACGCTCGAGTTATATTTAATGGTGTTCAGCGGAGCGACGACAGGCATGCTCTCATCGTGTTCTGTAAAAACAGAAGGTTATGCAGAGCAGCCGTTTTTTCGATTTAAAATTCAAGTTTGATATCTCGCTATTTAAACTTATGATCTCCATAAAAGTTAAATTTTTTTCCTGTCTTGTAACATCCATGGCATCTTCCCTGATACATTAACTTCACCACTCATTCCACAATTCTGCGCCTCGCTGTAGAGTGCATTCAAAATGCAAGATGACATCGCACCAACATGACCGAAGTCCAACAAGAAAAGCGCCATCTGCAGCAACATCATCGACCAAGCAGCATCGCACCATGAGCAGAAACATCAGCCCATCGGAAAAACACGCCATCCCATACGCTGTCCTCTTCCCCCCCACGAGAATGTGCGTCCACCCACATCGCAAACGCACCATACGATTTTCACTCCACCCCAAATGAGAATGTGCATCGTCCCACTTGCACAACTGTATGTGTGCGAAAATGCACGCATGTATACTTACGCACTGGTAGATGGGACCAACCAGTATTGTGGATCGTGTTAGATCGTTTCAATACTGATGGATGCGGATAGCTGGTGCTTGCGATCGAGAATAGTCATCACTTAGAATTGAGACGCGGACCAACTCACTTGTTAAATCGATTAAATAAAAAATATTGTTGTTTTCCTCGTTTTGAATTCATTGTTTTATTTCCTTCGCTGCAACCAGTTCTAGGTGACTTTCTCGAAATTGAATTTGGGTTCGTTGTCTTCTTAATCATTCGTATTCAGTTAAATTAAACATTGATAAACAGTTCCTTTGCTGTTCGACCCAGTTATTTAAGAAAAATACCAATTGTAAGAATTAATTTCTGTGTACACAACTATTATTAACTATTCTGAATTGCATAAAATAAAATTAAGTTCGCATTCATGAGAATCTTTACGTTTTTACTCTTATATCATACTTAAGAGTTCCAGGTACTTATTTTTTATAAGTTGTTTACATGCGTCAACCAAAAAATTTTGAAGAAGGAATGTAAGGTTGAATGAAACATTGCTGAGTTTTGGCCTTATATGCAGCCAGGTGGACCAATATCATAGTATTGAAACCTGCAAAATACCAATCGTCGCAATATACGTAGACGATTTATTGAATTTAAGTAACGATGAATCAATTGAAAATTAACTGAAGAAAGATTTGGGGGAAGCTAACTCAGTATGTTTTTTTTTTTTAATATTGACAATGATTCTGATTAAGATTATTTTTTGCTGGCTTGGAAGGGGTCTTGCTATTACAAAGATCAACAATAAAATCAAATACTTTCAATTGTTTGGACAACTTAAACGTGGATTTCATGTACTTCAATGTATAATACACTCTGTTTACTCAATATGAGAGATGAACTTCGAAAGAAAGAGAAACAGGCAAATCAAAGTGACAGAGATGTTTATATTGTGAAGTAAGATATATTTCCATTATTTACAAGTAGGCGCTTAAATTATTGTCTCAAACTAAAGACCAGCACAGCCATATCGCATTTTGATATTATGTTTATAATTCAGTCTCCTATGTATCAGTTCATTTCGTCACTCGATATTAGTACAATATATTGTAAACTTAAAACTACTAATTTGTAATATATATTTGAAATTAGAAAAGATAATTGATAGCTAATCTAAGATGGAATCCACTGTACATAAGGAACATATTTAGGATCGAGAACTATTAAGTTCATTTCTTTCCGCGTATTCACCGGATTAGAAATATGAGTTCCATACTACCCAGACTTCCGTAAGATGGTAGAGAATTCCGCGTTATATAAATTGGACAACGAGAGAAATGAGATAAGGAATGAAGCTCGAGAGAGTATCCTAAGAATTTGAAATATGGAGGACGTACGACAAAGCAGGGGTACCAGAGCAAACATACAATGTGAACGAATTAGTCGCCATTAAGCGAATACAATTTGGCTCGAGTATGAAACTGAGGTCCAAGTTTCTAGGACCTTATTAAATCGGCAACAAAATGAACAACGGTAGATACGAAGTTGAAACGGCAGGCAACACCGAAGGACCTTGTCGTACGAACACAGTGGCGGAGTTTATGAAAAAAAGGGGGCCATTGAGCTTTTTATTAGGGGCGAATGAACATCAGGATAGCCGAATGTAGGATCGAGCCAATCCAAAACTTATTACCCTGCGATTACTAAAGACACAGACATATGAACACATTACACCCACAGTAACGGACTGACAAATGGAGGGCAGCCTTTTTTCCTTTCCAAATTGTTTGCAATGTACAAAAGGTCATCAAATGTTCCAACGGGCAGGCTATAATTTGTAAAATAGATTAGAAATTAAATAGAATTCAATAAAGTTATTTGAGAAAGTAACGTATAATCAAATTCTACATATTAAACAATTATAACAATTATATTCATATAGTCATCCGCTGTCGAAAATAAAGTTCTCCTTTTTCTGTGGCCGCCGACCGGTAAGGAGTTATTTTTCTGCGATCAAAGTGAAATCTACAACAATTACAAACATCTCCAGGAATTCTACAATATATATATGTATATGTGGGATCGGGAGCCAGACAAACTGTACAAAGCCTACAGACAGTTTACAAATCACGCGACGAAACAACTGTTTACAATCGGACGACTAAACAGTAAGGCTAAATCATACGAACGGATACACACGCAATAAAACAGAACAAGCAGAAATGCAGAAAACACATGGACATACGAACGCATATGCAATATGCAATATGCACAATATGCACCAAGAACGGGACGAGACAGATCAGGGAAACTGAACACGACATTCATTCTTTCGCCAGCCTCCTATCGAGAAGTTCAGTGGGGCCATATTGTCGAATAAATTTTATGTAATTAATGATTAAAGCGGAGAGTTTTTGTTTCCTAAATGTATTGTAAACTTAAAACTACTAATTTGTAATATATTGTTACCATGAACAGCCGCCGTTCCTACAAGCAGCAGCCGTGAAAAACAAAATATGTAATTACCAATCGCCGCTCCAACCAGAAGCTGAGATAAGCAAAAATATACTTTAAGCACAGGTGAATGCAAATTGCACACCTGAGTTCGTCTTTATATTCCAAACAATAAAGAGGGAGTATAAACCTAATTCTGTTACGAAAAATATCCGTCGTTTTTATTGGTCTAAAATCTTCTGCTTACAGTTTACTCGGTTGTGTTTTTCGTCAACGGAAAAATGCTGACAAAGGGAACACTGATATAAAGTTCCCATAATACACTCAGCCCGCGTCGGTTTTTCGTAACAATATAATTGAGATAAGAAAAGATAATTGGTAGCTAATCTAAGATGGAATCCATTGTATATTAAGGGACATATTTATGATACATACACTACAGACTGCATTCCAGGGGTACTGTAAAAATAATGGAATACAGCATCTGCTGCCACGGGAGTTCCTAGGGGAAACGGGCAGGTGGAGAGGATCCACCAAATCGTCCTTCCGGTGCTCTCGAAAGCAGGCCTCTGAAGTGCTCAAAATTGCAGCAAGTTCGCTACAATACACCTTCGAGAACCAATAAGTTCACCCCTTTTCGCGTACTCACCGGATTGGAAATGCGAGTTTCAAACTACCCAGAATTTCCGTAAGATGCAAGGAATCCCGCGATATATAAATTGGACAACGATAGGGATGAAATAAGAAATGAAGCTCGAGAGAGTATCCTAAGAATTCGAAATATAGCAAACATACAATGTGAACGAATTAGTCGCCAATAAGCGAACACAATTTGTCTCGGGTATGAAACTGAGGCCCAATTTTCTAGGACCTCATTAAATCGTCAACAAAATGAACAACGTTAGATACGAAGCTGAAAAGATAGGCAACACCGAAGGACCTCGGCGTAAGAATACAGTGGCCGAGCTTGTGAGAAAGAGGAGCCATTGAGCTTTTCATTCGGGGCGAGTGAACATCAGGAAAGCCGAATGTAGAATCGGGCCAATCCAAAGACATATTATCCTATGATTACATTACACCGACAGTAACGGACTGACAAATAGAGAGCAACTCTTTTCCTGTTCCAAATTGTTTTCAATGTACAAAAGGTCATTCGTCATTTTCTGTTCCAACGGGCAGGTCACAATTTGTAAAATAGTTTAGAAATTAAATATATATATATGTATATATATATACATATATATATATATACATATATATATACTAAAAAAGAAGAAATTAATAAATACAACACGAAAATTTTAATGAAACCTTAATGGCAAATCACATGACCAGAGCCGAGATAGCCGAGGCATTGCCAGACGCTACTCAATCCAATCCCAATCTGATTCAGCCGCCACACTTCGCAAAATGCACATGGAGCACCTCTAATCACACGCAATAAAACAGAACAAGAACAGTAGAACACACACACACACCAATATGCGCAATATGCACCAAGAACGGGACGAGACAGATCAGGGAAACTGAGCACTACATTCATTCTTTCGCCAGCCTCCCGTCGAGAAGTTCAACGTGGCCATCAAGCCCAAAATATTGTTGAATAAAGTTTATGTGATTAATGATTAAAGCGGGGCTCGTCCGGGATTATTTGAACAATTAATAGTAAGCGTTGGAAGTGTAACAATAATAAAAGATTCTTCCTGGTACGCAAAAGTGTGTGCGTGTGTGCAAAAGCAGTCCCGTCTGAAAAAAAAAACACAAGAAAAAAAAAACAATAAATAGACATTGAAAGTGCGTTTCGTTGTTGTGTGCCCCAACTAAGTGTGAACGAGAGGGGAAAAGAGAGGAGACGTCAAGGAGAGGAGTGCGTGTAGCCGACGAAAGGAGAAAAGTAGCCGACAATAGATAGAGTGGCCGCATCGAAGCAGCAGTACTGGGTGTGCCGCAAGTATTCTAAAATTTATTGGGCACAACAGAAGATATATTTTTTAATTGCTGTTTGTTGAATAACTTTTTATTATAATCATACTTTTTGTTATTGTCATATGTTTCATACTTGTTAAATTCATTTTTTATTATAACTATTAATCAATTACTTTTATTCATTGTAAATTATTGTAGGAATTTGTAAAAATGGAGGCAATCAAATAGTGGCACTAACGGTAGACGGACTCAAAGAGAGACTAGGGCAACTTAACGTACCAACAACGGGACTTAAGAACGTACTACAAGACAGGCTTCTAGAACACTACGGTTTATCTCGCAATCCTGAAGGAGAAGAATCCATGGATGTACAAAATGTAGCTTTTCATGAAATTGATGAAGAGGAAACCGATACTGTAGTCTCTGCCGGAATGCCAACATGAACCCTTTTCACGTTACGAGACATAGAAGATTCCATGATGACGTTCGATGGAAGTGGATATCCGAACATTAATCTGTGGAATTCGAGGAAAACGCTATGTCGGTCAATTGGAATGAATAACAAAAATTCGTGTAAGCGAAGCAGTTGCTAAAGGGAACGGCAAAATGATTCATCAAAGGCCTGCTAGGCTTAATGAATTGGACCTCGCTGAAGAAAGCTCTAGCCGAAGAGTTCAGAAGCAGTCTGTCGGCAGCCGAAGTACATCGTTTGTTGCAGAATCGTCGGAAGAAGAGAGAGAGTTTGCAAGAATACCTGTGCCAACTGATGGAGATTGGAAGACTGATAGCACTCGACGAAGAAAGTTTAGTTCAGTTCTTCGCAGACGGAATTCCAGACTCGAGACAAAACAAGGCAGTCCTGTATCAAGCACTCAATGTTCATTAGTTGAAAGCACAAATAAAGATATATGAGAAACTTCGCGGGCCCAATCAGCAGTCATCAAACTCAAGAGGGTACCAGCGTCCTTCAACATCTGGACAAGTAATGGCAAAACTGGAGACACCAGAAAGGAAGTGCTTTACTTGTGGAAAGACTGATCACTTGGCCAGGAATTGCCCAACGGCAATCAAATGCTTTAAATGCAATCGCCCAGGTCATACATCGGTTGAGTGTAGAGCAGGAACAAATACGACTCAACATCAATTGAGAGAAGAGAGAAGAAACGTCCGCACTGTAACAACGGGGCACGATGAGGAAATCCTTCCTAGATCAAGAATTTTTCTGGCGATAGGTACTAACCGTCTCTTCAAAGACATTAAGATAAAAGGTCGGAATTAATCAGCATTGATAGACACAGGGAGAGATTTGAGCTAAATTCGGTATGACGAGTTCTTGAGATTAGGGCTAATTAAACTGCAAAAAGGAAGAAGACATCTGTACTTTATAGGACAAAGCAGAGTGGAAACATTAGGTAGTTTTAAAGAGGCAGTAATGGCTGATGGCAGCGAAAGGTAAGATTTCACGTAGTAGGTGAAACGGATATGCAGTATACAGCAATCATCGGAAATGACGTACTGGAGGAAGTGAACCTTGTCATCACGGATGAAGGCGTTGAATTTAAGGTTAAATCGGATCGCGCACATTCGTAGGAAGAAGAAGCGGGTAAGAGTAAGAAAGCCGTGGAAAACTAGTTGCCCAAAGTCAAGAACACTGACAGGAAAGACAGAAGTGAATGCAACGATCGCGAATGGATTAGACGAAGCGGTCAAGCGAGCAACAACTCAAAAACTGCCGGAAGGGAAAGAAGAAGAGGATGAAATCAACGTAGCGAAAGAGTTCGAAATGATATGTTTATCAGCCGAGAATGGAGAATTCCAAAGTTCAGTGGAACCAAATATAAACCATCTGGATGTAGACACGAAGAAAGCAGTCCTAGAAATAATTAACACGTATAAGCCTCGGAAGATTCAGGTCTCACCTGTTGAGATGAAGCTAATATTGTCCGATGAAATTCCGGTGTACCAGAGACCAAGACGTCTTTCAAACGTCGACCAAGTAACGGTCCGAAAGCAGATTAATCAGTGGCTCGACGAAGGAATATTCCAACTACGCACCCCCGAGTATGGTGCACCCATAGTGCTGGTTTCGAAGAAAAACGGTAGCAAGAGAATTTGCTGCGACTACAGGTATTTAAACAAGATCATAAGAGACAATTTTCCGATGGTACTGATTGATGACGTAGTAGAGCGGCTTCAGGGAGCTTCTGTGTATACGACTCTGGATTTAGAGAACGAGCTTTTCCATGTCCCCGTAGAACCAAGCTCTCGGAAGTGTATATCGTTTGTTACGCCCGATGGTCAATATGAATTCATGTTTGTCCCATTTGGGATCTGCAATTCCCCCGCAGTGTTCAGCCGGTTCATCTCTGCTATCTTTCGCGAGTGGATCCAAGCAGGAATCATGGTAGCGTATATTGATGGCTCCATTATACCATCACAGAATGAGCAAGAAGATATACAAAAATTGAAGTGGATCCTCGAAGTAGCTGCTACCTATGGTTTACGTATCAAGTGGTCTAAATGTCAAATCTTACAGAGAAAGATTGACTTCTTAGGATACGTTATCGAGAACAACACAACTGGGCCATCAATAGAGAAGACCAGAGCTGTAAGGGAATTCCCGTTGCCAGGAGACAAGAAGGCGCTTCAACGTTTCTTAGGCCTGACATCTTCTTTCCGAAGATTCATTGGGGAATTCGCTTTAGTCGCAAAGCCGTTATCCGACTTACTACGAAAGGATACCCAATTCACCTGGGGAACTGAACAGTGCTTAGCGTTTGAACAACTAAAAGCTCCGTTAACCAAAGTGCCCGTGCTTAAATTGTTTAATCCAGAAGCAGAAACCGAGGTTCATGCAGACGCCAGTAAGTTTTTTTACGGAGCAGTGCTACTGCAAAGAGATGCGGATGATCAGCTATTTCATCCTACGCTGTATATATATAAACTACTCCTGTGGAACAAAAGTACCATTCTTACGAGCTGGAGGTTTTGGCGATCATTGAAGCTCTTAAAAAATTGAAGGTATACCTTTTGGGTTAAAATCGTCACGGATTGCAATGCCTTCCCCTTGACAAGGAGGAAATCAGATGTCCCAGTCCGATTTTCGAGATGGGCAATGTTCCTTCAGGAGTTTGACTATGAGATTAAACACCGATTCGCTACGAAGTTGAAGCATGCAGACGCCTTGAGTCGAGTGTCATGCTTTTTCCTCGAAGAGCCATTAAGCTATGGGTTGAGGGAGGCACAGCTGCAAGATCCATGGGTAAAAGCCGTACGGACAGTCTTGGAAAAGGGAACACATGAGGACTTTTTTATGAGAGCTGGCTTGTTATACAACGATCCAGTAAAAGAACAAATTGTGGTACCTTCCCTAATGGAACAAGAAATCATCGGTATCGCTCATCAACAGGGTCATTTCTCAGCAAAGAAGATTAAAGAACTCGTAGAACGAGCATTCGTCATACCGAATACGGTGCCGAAAGTTGAGAATATTGTTCAAAGATGTGTTAAATGTCTCGTCTCAGAGTACAAAGCCGGCAAGGAAGAAGGATGCCTCGTTCCGATTGACAAGGAAGATAAGCCTCTACAAACATATCACATCGATCATCTTGGACCTATGGAGCAAACTCAAACACAGTACAATCATTTACTGGTAGTGGTGGATGCATTTTCGAAATTTGTATGGTTGAATCCAACGAAGAGTACCGGAGTCAACGAAGTGATCTACAGACTCCGTAAGCAATCTGTCGTGTTTGGTAATCCAAGAAGGATAGTCACTGATCGAGGCTCAGCTTTTACTTCAAAGGCATTCAGTGAACACTGTGAAGAGGAAGGAATTAGACACCTTGTCATCGCTAAAGGAGTTCCAAGAGGCAACGGGCAAGTGGAGAGAATTCATAGAATAGTCATCCCGATGTTATCAAAAGCTTGTAGAGGAAATGAAAAAGAAATGACCACGTAGATCGGATCCATCCCCATCACGGAGCACAAAGGATAGTCCATTTAAAATACTTACTGGTTTAGAACTACGCACAACGGAATATCCGAAGTTAAGAGAACTTTAGAACGAAGATATTGTTGAAGAACTTCAAGTAGAGCGAGACAAGCTGCGGGAAGAAGTGCGAGGTAACATTGCTGAGATCCAGAGGGAAAATAAGAAGACCTGCGATAAGAGTAGAGTGCCTGATCGAATCTACGAACTGGGGGAATTAGTCGCCATTAAGCGCACCCAATTTGGTTCAGGCATGAAGCTCAGACCAAAGTATCCAGGGTCTTACAAGATACTGCGGATCTTCAAGCATGGAATTATCTAGGGCCTTACAAGATACTGCGGATCTTCAAACACGGAAGGTACGAGGTGGAAAAGGTGGGACAGCAGGAAGGTCCCAATAAAACATTTACAGTGTGGGAGTACATGAAAAAATGGAGCCCGTCATTTGGGGCGAATAAACTGTCAGGATAGCCGAGTGTGGGATCGGGAACCACACAAACTATACAAACCCTACAGACAGTATACAAATCACGCGACGAAACAACTGTTTACAATCGGACGACTAAACAGTAAGACAATATCATACGAACGGACACACGCAATAAAACAGAACAAGCAGAAATGCAGAAAACACATGTACATTCGAACGCATACGTAGAGGACACACGACAAACAGGTAGAGGACGAACAAACGTATACTCACGCATAATCCTAACGAACGCAAAAACAAAACACACAAAAACAAGTAGAACACACACACACACACACACCAATTTGCACAATATGCACCAAGAACGGGACGAGACAGATCAGGGAAACTGAACACGACATTCATTCTTTCGCCAGCCTCCCGTCGAGAAGTTCAGCGTGGCCATATTGTCGAATAAAGTTTATGTAATTAATGATTAAAGCGTAGAGTTTTTGTTTCCTAAATGTATTGTAAACTTAAAACTACTAATTTGTAATATATTGTTACGATGAACAGCCGCCGTTCCTACAAGCAGCAGCCGTGAAAAACAAAATACCTAATTACCGATCGCCGCTCCAGCCAGACGCTGAGATCAGCCAAAGTACTTTAAGTACAGGTGAATGCAAATTGCACACCTTAGTTCGTCTTTATATTTCAAACAATAAGTAGGGAGTATAAACCTAATTCTGTTACGTGGAATATCCGTCGTTTTTATTGGTCTAAAATCTTCTACTTACAGTTTACTCGGTTGTGTTTTTCGTCAACGGAAAAATGCTGACAACGGTAACACTGATTTAAAATTCCCATAATACACTCAGCCCGCGTCGGTTATTCGTAACAATATAATTGAGATAAGAAAAGATAATTGGTAGCTAATCTAAGATGGAATCCATTGTATATTAAGGGAAATATTTAGGATCGGCATTCACGGTAACACCGAAGGACCTTGTCGTACGAATACAGTGGACGAGTTTATGAAAAAAGGGGGCTATTGAGCTTTCCATTAGGGGCGAATGAACATCAGGATAGCCGAATATAGGATCGGCCCAATCCAAAACATATTACCCTGCGATTACTAAAGACACACACATATGAACACATTACACCGACAGTAACGGACTGACAAATGGAGGGCAGCCTTTTTCCCTTTCCAAATTGTTTGCAATGTACAAAAGGTCATCAAATGTTCCAACGGGCAGGCTATAATTTGTAAAATAGATTAGAAATTAAATAGAATTCAATAAAGTTATTTGGAAAAGTAACGTATAATCAAATTCTACATATTAAACAATTATAACAATTATATTGTATCATCCGCTGTCAAACCAAGATTTGCTGCGTTAGGATTTAAGTATTATAAAAGGGATCACTCGATTTCATTTTGTTGTTAGTTTTAGAGCGTGTACACTGAGATATTTACCCCGACCCACGGTAAGGGATATAAAGCTTTCAATAAAAATACTTTGGCAATAAAAAGTAATCGAAACAAATTATATAGATATATACTCGCACAAATAATAAAGATTAAGTAGAAGTTTGCTGTACGATCCTGCTCACCATCTTTTTGGATGTTTGTAATAAAATTCTTCTTTTTCTGTGGCCGCCGACCGGTAAGGAGTTATTTTTCTGCGATCAAAGTGAAATCTACAACAATTACAAACATCTCCCGGAATTCTACAATATATATATATATATATGTGGGATCAGAAGCCAGACAAACTGTAGAAACACTACATACAGTTTACAAATCACGCGACTAAACAACTGTTTACAATCGGACGACTAAACAGTAAGGCTAAATCATACGAACGGATGCACACGCAATAAAACAGAACAAGCAGAAATGCAGAAAACACATGCACATACGAACGCATACGTAGAGGACACACGACAAACAGGCAGAACACACACACACCAATATGCACAATATGCACCAAGAACAGGACGAGACAGTTGAGGGAAACTGAACACGACATTCATTCTTTTGCCAGCCTCCCGTCGAGAAGTTCAGCATGGCCATCAAGCCCAAAATATTGGTTGAATAAAGTTTGTTTCCTACATGTATTGTAACTTAAAACTACTAATTTGTAATATATTGTTACGATGAACAGCCGCCGTTCCTACAAGCAGCAGCCATGAAAAACAAAATATCTAATTACCGATCGCCGCTCCAGCCAGACGCTGAGATAAGCTAAAGTACTTTAAGTAAGGTGAATGCAAATTGCACACCTGAGTTCGTCTTTATATTCCAAACAATAAGTAGGGAGTATAAACCTAATTCTGTTACGAAGAATATTCGTTGATTTTATTGGTCTAAAATCTTCTGCTCACAGTTTATTCGGTTGCTTGTGTTTTTCGTCTACGGAGAAGTAATCGAATAAATGCTGACAACGGTAACACTGATTTAAAATTCCCATAATACAATCAGTCCGCGTCGGTTAATATATAAACGACGCTCAGGTCGTCGATATATGTATATATTCTTAGTTATCTTTTGTATACATCCTTGTGATCCCGTATGCATCCTTTGTGAATAGGCTCAGATCGAAGAAACCTCTCAACTTCATCAAAGGAACTGTATCCCCACACCTGTGCTCCATATAAAAGAACTGAAGCTGCAGTTGAGCGAAAGAGTTTGTGCTTCGAGCTATGCGTAACATACCTGTTGTTGATGCAGCGACCCCACACTGATGAGATTGCTCGTTTGGCTTCAGACAGTTTCACTTCTAAATGTTTCTTCATATTAAGGTTAGATGACACCAGAATGCCTAAGCATTTGTGCTCGCGAACCACTTCCACCGGTTCCCCTTGATATGTCCACCTTTGGCTTCGAGAATATCTGCCACCCCCGCCGTTGAACACCATTCGATTTACTCAGGTTCACGCTCAAGTTGCAGTATTTGCAATAAACACTGAGCCTATTCATCATAAGTTGAAACCCATCCAGAGTGTCGGAAAGGAAGACGATGTCATCCGCATACTTAAGAGCCGGAATTCTTATGTTGCCGAGCTCGATTCCACCTTTAACAGCATCCGATATGTCGTTGATGAATAATATAAAGAGTAACGCACTCAAGACACATCCTTGTTTCACACCCATCGTTTTTGTAAACTCTTCAGAAGTTGACTCCCCGTCCCATACATACGCCATATTATTTGCATACATTGCTCTTAATATGTTTATTATTTTCGTCGAGAAGCCGATATTGTACAGCTTGTAAAGCAGAGTCTCACGCGTTTTGGTGTCGAAGACTGCTCGGAAGTTAACAAAGAAAACATATATTAAGTAGTGCAAAAACTTGATCGATTGTAGAGTAATTCTTCCTAAATCCTGCCTGAAACTCATGCAAAACTTTTTTATTTTCAACCCAACAGGTCAGCCTGTTATATATAAGGGCGGCAAACAACTTGGCAGATGTGTTCAGGAAAGATATTCATCTGTAGTTTGAAGGGTCATCATAGTCTCCCTTTTTGTGCAGTGGATAGATAAGTGCCTTTTTAAAACTTTCTGGAATATTTGCTGAGTCAAAGATTCTACTAAACTCCTCTACAAGCGCAGACATAAATTCGAGTGAGCAGTTTTTATAGAACTCATATGGAATTCTGTCATCACCGGAGGCCTTTCTGGTCTTTGCTTTGTTAATGACTTCTTTGATTTCTTCTAATGAAAACGGGCTTTCTAGGAACTCATTTATAATCAGTGGAGCTGCATATTGAACTGGCGGTAAGATCTGTGGAAAGTTAAGCAAATTAATAAAGTGGTCTATTAGTGGCTATGCTATTCGTTTGGCCATTTATAAATTTTACAGCTTTCCAAAATTCCACTGAGGACCTTGAGTTGTTTATAATAGCAATACGCTGTTGCTCAAATCACCTTTTTCCATAGCGAATGCGCTTGAAGTTCTTATTTGCCTTGCCATAGAGTGGTTTAAAGAGGCTGGTATTATATTTCCTAAAAGTTTTGGTAACTTAAAACATTTATTCCTAGCTCTCAGACACTCATAATCAAAACACTGTGGTTTTGGGATCTTATTTTTTCTTGGAAGTATGCTCGGAACTGCATTTTTAATAATATTAACAAGGACATCAACATCCGGTGAAATATCCGTTGTGTGTAATCCCTTAAGTTCATAGTTCAGATTACTGCGATACATATTTCGCGTTCGGTCATTCCAAATTAGTTTTGGTAAAAGTCCTAATTGCCTTATACTCCTCTCATTTGTAGGCCTAGATACCAAACAATTTACTTCAAGTGGCATATGGTCCGAAAAAGTCACCAATCCTACTCCAAAGTCGGTGAGGAGAAAGTTCCAGTTTTCAGAGATGCAGCAGTAATCAATTACAGAACATGCTTTTCCGCAGATAAAAGTGAACTCTCCACAATAATCGCCTCACAACTTCCATTTAGCATATTGCAGCCGTATGCATTAGCAAGATCAAGTATCTTTCTACCCATATGGTCACAAATTTCGTCTTTGGAGGTGCGATTTATGTGCAATGTGTTGTGATTTGTAACCACTTACAAAATTACTTTGAGAGAGTCCTAGCCGACCATTAAAGTCACTAATGAGCGTCAGATTTGTTTCTGTTGTTGTGTCTCAGGTTCTGTAGCACTTCCTTAAGTTTTTCATAATCGCGTTGCCAGTGATTTGCGTTCAAATAAATGGGAACTATAAACAAGGCAGTGTTAATCGTTCTTATATAAAAGACAAACGATTTCTCTACTCTTTTAAAATTAACCTCTGTGAGATTAGGACCTTTCCGATAACCATACAATTCTCCCCCGCTTCCCCTTCCAAATATTGACGATTTAATTGCAGGTATCCACAATTCGTATTTTAAAAATAGGTTTTCAAATCTCTTCTCTTCATTTTCTAATACGTGAGTTTCAAATTCTACAAAGATGTCGAATTAGTTGACATAATTAAAAAAATTTGTAAATAATAGTTTATTTTTCAATCCGGCTACGTTATAACTTAAAATACATAATTTAATACTATTTTCGTTCTGGCAGACTTTTCTGTTTCAGGCTTCGCCTGAAGACGTACTTGTGTGTTCACTCAAACGGTTTTGAGCATATTTGTTGATAGTATTGGCAGCATTGTTATTTTGTGGCATACTTGACGTTTCTCGGGTACTAACGTTGTTTGCCAATTCATTCATACCGTGCTGATGTTGTAAAATGTCTCCAACTAAATTTCTCAGTTCTTCCAAAACGAATTTTTCGCCGCATTTCAACCCTCTTGACAAATCTCAAGTAAATACTTTGCCCGCCATGTGCAATCGTGAATGTGAACTATATCATAAGTTCAGTGGTGAATTCTGACGTGACTAGTTCAGTTAGTGAAAGAGTATTGTTAAGTGCGGTTAGAAATAAGTTTGATAAAATAAAAAATAAATTTTTTTTAGCTTAGCCGTGAGTTATTAATTTGAGTCGCATAATCTACAGGGCGTAGATCTTGAAAGAGGGAAGAGTTAACACCGCGCACTTGGCCCCGAACTCCATATAGGGTTGCAGTCTATATGAGAATTGCTGACTGAGATTATTTAGGTGCAAACCTGTTCACACGCTTATTGAAGATCAAGTTGCGTCGTGCTATTCACACGACCACCGAACATCAAATTGCATCGCACCGGATACACGCGCCGGCATAAAACTGATGAGCCTGCATTCTGGATGGTTGGAACAGTGGCTTCCTACATGAAGCGCAGTAGCTCTAGGTTTAGTTCAAGTTTTGACTTGTAATCTAACGGTAGAGGAAATTAAGTAATAAATAAAGCAATAAAGTTTTTGGGGAATTGTAAATCGAACGGTTGGGGGGAGGCGTTGCCTCCCAATTCGCGATTTTTTTCAGGAATCCCGGGATAGATTCCTTAGGTCACGGAACATTTATGATAGAATTGCCTATTAATTGTTCTTTACATACTTCAAAGTACACATTCTCGAACAACGAAGACACGGTAAGGGAAAACCCGCTTCTACTCGCACACGTTTCAATACCATTCAAATCGGAAGACGTCCCGCAGATACTTGTAAACGATATACAATTGAACGAGATTCACCATCTTATGCGGAACCAGCAGAGAATTAAAGAATTTGAAATCAGCTCACGATCAAAGCCCCATGGTGGTGAATTATTTTCATCCTCCTAATAACATCAATAGCCGTATACGAATATATCTGGACACGTAAACGGCAAAATCCTGCAGCAACCACACCGGCACGCTCGTACATTTCAATATTTAAATGTTTAATTTAGTTTTAGTTTAGTTTATTTAAGTTTAATTTTAATGCAGTTTAATTTTAATGTAAATGTATATAAAAAAAATGTTTTTGTAATTAATAATAAATATTCTTAATTATATTACATATTTTAATAAAATAAACGGAATTCATTGTTAAGCTTATATAAATATGCCAATAAATTCCATTCTGAGGATGGAGGAGTTATGTACATATGTACACACAAATATTTTTCTGCAGACTGAAATTTGGGTGTCTTTTTGTTTCTGTTATGGTGTTCTGGAGAAATTTTTGTTTTCTCGGGGTATGGTATTAAAGTTTATGACTTATTCTGGGTAACCTTTTTAATTGAAGAAGCGGCCTCTTATATTGCAATTTTTTACGTTTTTTACTTAAAATTTTCACTGTTTATTTTTCTTTTCTATAAGTTTTGCAGGAGATCTTTTCCCACTACTTTTGCTAGACAGATGAAAGATCAATACTCTAAATATGTTCCAGAAGTTAAAAGAAGAACTAAATGGGATAGGAAAGCAGATTTAGGAGTTTTAGTAGGATATGAAAACGTAGGTTACAGAGTTTTAATAAACAATAAAGTAGTTATAGCCAGACATGTAGACATAATAGAGAATGATAAACACTTAATTGGAATTCAAGATGAGAATGAGATTAATGACAGTGATTTAAATGAAACTAGTGTTAATGCAGAACTTCTAACAGGAAGAGAGCGAAATGAAAATGACACAAGTGGAAATGAGGAGCACGCGATAAACTTACCTAGAAATACCGAAAAAGAACTTACTATTTTGAGAAGGTCAGAAAGGAAGAGAAATCATATAAGTAGATATGGAAGTCCAACGTCTAATTTTATATACGTAAACTATGTAAGTGTCGATTGTCCACAAACATATAATGAAGCAATAGAGAGTAAAGATAGTGAAAATTGGCGAGAAGCTATGAACAAGGAAATTAAATCCTTGAATATAAATGACTAGTTAATAAGCCAAAGGATAAAGAGGCATTCGATTTGATGTGGGTCTTTACAAAGAAAGTAGATAATAGATTTAAAGCAAGAATCTTTGTAAGAGATTTTCAGCAAAAGGAAGTACTAGATGACATTTACTCTCCAGTAGCTAGAACACAGACGTTAAAAATATTATTAAACTATTCTGTACAAAATGAACTTGCAATTGATCAAATGGACGTTGAATCGGCATTCTTGAATGGAATATTAAAGTCTGAGGTGTATGTTAGGCAACCTCCAGGTTACAGTGATAATACCGATAGAGTATTTAAACTTAAATAGGCTTTATATGGTTTGCGAGAAAGTCCACGAATATGGTATGAGTGCTTAGATGATTACTTGAGACAAATAGGATTTCAACGCAGTAAAATCGATTATTGCCTCTACTATATGGAAAGTAATAATACTAAAGTTTATTTAATCATATTTGTTGATGACCTGTTGATTTGCGGTAAAAATAAAAATATGATAGATAATATTAAGAGAAAATTAGCTACGCAGTTTAGAATGAAAGATTATGAAAAGGAAATTATGAAATTAGATCAAATGCATTATATTGAATCGTTAGCTAGGAAATATGAAATCTTAGGTGTAAAATTATATGTAACCCCAATGGAACAGAACCTTAAATGCGAGCCTGCTTTATCAGTATCAAATGATGTCAAATATAGGAATTTTATTGGGGCAATCTTATATATAAGCTCCAGCACTAGGCCAGACATATGTTACTGTGTTAATTACCTAAGCAGATTTCAAAATTGTTATGATCAAACTCATTATAAATATGCTCTGATTTATACCATACAAAAGACGAAAGAAAGAAGAAAGAACGAAAAAGCAAATATATTAGACAGACTGTTATGTTGATGCTGATTGGGCAGGAGACGTCGTAGACAGAAAATCAACAACAGGTTATGTTATAAGAATGAACGGCAATGTTATATATTGGAAATCAAAAAACAGGATATTGTAACAAAATCGTCTATAATAAATATAACAAATAATGAGAACTAAACTAAAAGTGTAATTTATTATTTTCAACAATTTAACAGTTCTAATTTTACTTTTTAGTACAATGTTGGGTATTCTGCATTCGTGCATTTCTAGTACTTTTAAAATATAGTTTAAATGTATCTTCAGAGTATATAAGAATAAAGGAGGTGACCCAGTTTCGATGTGCAGTACTTAGTTTGGGGTATTCTCAGGTACGTATACTATACGCCATCTCGACAACTTGGTTTGAGGTGGAATCAATTAAACCGGCGCAAATCGTTTTTCCTTTATCACCCATGTCAGTTTGATCTTCTGCAGGCAGGTGCACAACAAGATTTCCTTCAGTGCTCTTTTGCAGAAGTCGACCAAGCTTATTAACTTCTTTTAGGCGGACAACTTTTTCCTCGAGTTCTTCTTGTTGCGATGTTAGAGCTGAGATTTTATTGAAGAAAATCTGAAGGTCTGCCTTTGAGGCAAGTTGCTCAACGAGTTTTTTATTATTTTCTAAAAGAATTTCTTGTATTCTCTCAGCACTCAAACCAGAAGAGGAATCCAGTGGAAGTGTGGGGTCGTTTGTGCCCAGGATCTGGTGTCCTTTTTCGTTTTCTGGTTGTTCTGGAGAGGTGTGGGCAGTTCGTCTTTTAACCAGCTAAAGGTTAACTTACGATTTAAGTTTCTTTTTAGTTTTAGCAGCGTAAGAGTTAAGAACTTACTTGTAGTTTATTATTATAAGATAAAGATCGGTTTTATGAACAAATTGACCAAGTTCTTTCCTTTTACTTTGCACTATCTTTCTTCAATTTTACGATTTAATACGCAGAATAAAAATAGTTGCTTTCACTTTGACAGATCGAAATGTCCAGTATAAGTATAATAGTTTAATCATATGTAATAGTAATAATTTTTAGATATAAATACTTCTGCTTGCATTCCCAAATTGCTTAAGGGCCAGGAAGCAACCTGCACATTTGTCAACAATCAACACGTACCGACCATCGAAGAATTGTCAACAGGAATGTTCCTACTCAACCAATATAATGAACAAAGAATTAGCGATAGCAAAACGCTAGAGCTGAACGGTAACTACGTCATCCAACATTCAAATATGACAATCGAAATAAAAAGAAGAACCATAAGAAACAATGAGGTGATACAACATCAGATAATGCCAGCCATTCTTCAACCTATGAACACCGCGTCCCGAAAAAAAAAAACAAGTTCTTTCATTAGAGATGCTGAAAGACCTGCATATAAATGAAACATCAACAATAGCAACATTGGAAAACGAAACCAAGATCCATATTGCATTGAACATAGGAACACTGGCAATCATAATCATCCTAGTAGCAGCTATTCTTTACAAAACAAAAAAGAACACCGATCCAGCACGAGAGTAACGCGGAGACATCTTCACATTCTTTACCAACAATCAGTATCAATACTGTGGCTACAATGTCAACGGAAAATGTACAAAGAGTACATAAGGTCAAAATTTTCGAACAAGGACGAACTACCTAAGGTCAAAATTTTCGAACAAGGACGCTCGAATTTGAAGACGTAAGAGTTAACACAGCAAATATTCAACACTCCAGAACAACAGCCTCAAATGACACCACATCCGTTCCCAACACATGCAATCGCTGACACAACGTCTGGACCACATGACACCACTACATTCCATCACGTCCAGCGCGGTAAAGCGAAGACACCTGTGGGAACCGTTGTACGAATCGACAATGGAAGCTGGTGTTTAAGGTAGTCTAGGAATTATTCTGTATTAGTTGAAATTTAAATTCGTTAGCTTGGGAAAGCTCTGCCCAATATAGAGCAGCGAATAAAAATATTTTTTTTAAACAAATTACATTTAGAATAATTAGACAACATAGATTTACTTCAAAACGAATAATATAAGCATGTATTACTCAATTCGATTACTAATGTTGCGCACAGTCCCATTGAGCAACTTTCAAAATCGAACATTTTCTCCTCCTCGCTTATTTTGCTAATAAATAGTTTCAAAAATAGAACTCATTCGTTTTATTTAACTAGCGCGGTAATTCGAAGACATCCGTGGAAACCGTCGCACTGTTGCAGAATGCAAGATAGTATTGAAAGTAGCTTAAGAGTTTTCTAGTTAAGTTTTAAGTTTGATCGTGTAAAGGAAAGCTTTGTCCTACAGAGCCGATTAATAAAAATTGTTTATTTTAAAAACAATATTAAGAATAAATTAATCAGTACCCGAGCAAGATCCCCCGCGCCTCAAGGTGTAAAATATAGTGTAAACCGACCTCAAAAAGTTCGCCGTGAATAAAGTACGTAATTCAGAAGCACAAGCGTCGTAAGTCAACCTCAAATAGTTTGAAGCGCGCGAAAAGAAGTGACATTGTCCCTTCGAGGCAAGTGACAGATTATCTTTGTGACCCCGTATTAAAAACAAGCACTTCTTTTTCTTTTTTTTTTTTGTGCTTTTCAAATTAATATTTTTTTAGGTAAATAAAGGGGCTCAGACTCCCCTAGAAAAAAAACGGTTTGCGTTGCTCGACCCCTACGCTTGTCGTTTAAAATCAAAAGGAAACAAGCGGACGAGGAATACTCGGAAATGCCAAGTCAGCTTCTCGGATAACAACATCCCACGAATTGTATTCATCTCAGGAATAGAAATTGACGGAGGCAAGCCGAAACCATTATCGTCATACATTCCGTTCCAAATAAAACGCGGACGCGTGTACATGTCTAAAAATATCTTAGAGGTTAAGACAATGCGTACTGGAAATCTCTTGCCTAAATTCCCCAATGTCACAATAGCCAAAAAATTTATTGACGATGGTGGGCACAGATTCAATTCCCATAAAAGCGACATCCTATATCCAACTTAACTACGGTCCAAGGAAGATTTTTTGCAAGAATTATCGTCGACATTTTTGAAAACCGAACTCAAGAGTCAGAAGGTTATTGCTGTAAAAAAATATTGCAAGTAAAAACAAAGAAATTGAAGATATTACAACTGGCGCTGCTAAATTGACCTTCGACCTTATACGTACACCATTTGATATCAAATCGGATGGCTAAACTGCAAAGTGGAGAAATATATATCGAATCGTGTGACATGCAACTGTTGAAATGTTGATCTGAACTTACTCCAAAAACCAACTTGTAAAATTTGACTGAACACACTCTTTTTTTTCTTTCTCATGTTCATCATCAACATACAAATTGATAGAAAATAAAGTTCTCTTAAAACTTTAAAAATAAGTGTATTTTATTTCCTCTGATTAAACCAATAGGTTATGGGACCAGTTTCGAATTTATAAATTAAAAGTTATTTGGGTACATTACTGTTTTCATTTCAGTTTTATTGAATGTTTTCTTGTGTGCAATGTTTTTTTTCCTCTCTCATTTCTTGTTTGCGGCCACCGTTTTCCGAGAATTGAACTAACTGTTTTTAACTGTATTTTTTTCTCGCTCATCTTTTCGCTTCGTCACCACATTTTCTGTAATTTTGTGAAATAAAAAAAATCTAATGGAGGAAGGGAAAAATATAAAAGTGTTTGATGGAGAAAAATATGTTGTGTGAAAAATCAGAATGCGTGCATTATTGAGTGAATTAGAGCCGAACATGTCACGAAAGGTACAATCGCAGAGTACTTGTCGGATTCATTGTATATTTGTATATTTTTACAGCAAAAGAAGTGAACGAAAATGTCTTACGACTCAATTGCCGCTTCGCAAAAAATTACTACAGAAGCTACAGAACGATACGTCTCTTTCGAAACATTTCCTGCTTATTGATGAGCTGTTCGCGGAATTGGCAGCTGCATGAAGCAGATACAATTTCTCATTTATTTGTAACACTTCCTTCTTCATATAATGGAATATTAACTGCAATTAAAACCTTAGCAGAAGATAATTAGCTTTTGCAAAAACGAGATTGCTTGACCACGAAGTAAAATTAATGGCGGAAAATCGTGATACAAATTTAAAAATTCTTCATGTCGAACCTCGACAAATAAAAATAAACATAATTTTCTAAATTCTAATCAAAAATTCAATACAAACTATCAACATATTCCTAAGAAAATAAATAAAACATTTAAAAATAAAAAATATTATTATATTATTGGTAACAATGTGGTCGTAAAGGACATACAAAGAATGATTGTTTTTTATTTTAAAGAGACAATTCAAACAAACACAGTAATACAAAGAAAATAGCCCAAAAAGCTCAATCAATTGGTCCTACAAATTCAAGTGTTTCAAGCATTACATTTATGGCTGGTGATAAGTTATTTGAAACAAAGTCAAATTTGTCATTTGCGTTAGATTTTGGGGCATCAGACCATATTATAAATAATGAAGAATCTACAACTGAATTTAAGGTTTTGGTGCCGCCAACAAAAATATATATAGCGAAAAATGGTGCATATATATCTGCTACCGAGAAAAGAAATTTTAGTGTTGTTAGCTGTACTGCAATAGAAGGGACCCTGGATTCCAAACAATCTACTCTCTGTACAAAAAATGTAACAAGCCAGTTTTACAAAAATTTTTAATAAACAGGAAGTAATATTAAAAAAAGGTACTAAAACTATCATCAAAGGTAAGAATTTCAACAATTTATTCAGAATTTGAGTGCATTAAGGGAAATTATAAACTGTGGCATCAGCACTTGGGTCATATTGGAAAAATGAAATTTTTAGAAATAATAAGCAAACATATGGTAGATGACATGAATCAAATAGAAAATATAAAACCAAATAATGATTTATGTGAAGCTTATATAAAAGGAAAACATAGTCATAGTTACCCTTTGAAAAGGCAAAAATAAAAACTACATTCAAAAACCTTTATTGATAATACATTCGGATGTATGTGGCCCAATCACTCTTGCAAAAATTGATAATACAAATTATTATTTTTTATTTTGATGATGAATTTACACATTATTGTGTAACTTACCTTATAGTACACAAGTCAGATGTCAGATGTCAGTCAGATGTTTTCTGTTTTTAAAGATTTTGTCGCCAACTGTCAGGACGACACCCACATCTCCTCTGATTCAACATGCCCAACCTTTTTACGTCATAAACCTATAAACCAAATAAAGGCAAATCGACGCTGCATCACTTGTGAAGCTTGGCAAGTATTTAACGATAACCCAATACTTCACAGTTTAGAGGCTCCAAACAAGAACCCTAGTTTCAAACCCACCATGCGGATGTCTTTAAAAGCTTATATATAGGAAATACCAACAATCATAATCAAGACTCCGACGAAAAGGCAATCATCTCATCCTATACAGCAACAACAAGACAGATCCAAAACCACCAACTCTGTAATGTCTCTGAAACCACTTTGTCCTCTTAGAATAAGCAGCGCCTCCTGGAGGTTGATCGGGAGAGAGAAAAATACTTCCGGCAAAGATGTGGTCTATCTCTCATGGCTCAGCCGCCATCAGGAAAAGACGTGACAGAGCGAAAAATTAAAATCGTGGAAATAGTTTTAGATCTGTCGTTCTTTAAATCGCTGGTGTGGGATATACACCTAAAAAATGACAGTCGTCCACAGACCACCGTGGTGTAAGTACGTGATTCGACTACGCGTGAAAAAAACGAGCAAAGATTCTGATAGAACAAAACCATTACACTCAGAAAGGTTTGGTAGCTCGGGTGTTAAGCACAAGTGCGGTGAGCCAATAGTCCCCGGTTCGAATCCGGAGGAAAGTAAAAGAAATTTTTTTTTTTCCAATTAAAACATTAATAGAGACACAAAGTGTGAAAAAAAAAGTGAAATGGAGAGTGACGAGCGACCCGAGCTCAGTAAATCGGGTGATTTCAAAACACCGGTGGCCGGGACATCAGGCCACCTAACCAGTGACGGTAGCATCCGCGTTGCTAGCCCCATGAGCGGAACTGCCGATTTAAAAAAAAGAAGGAAGAGGGCGCAGCCGCAGCACAACCTCACGAAGCGTCGGACGACAGCAATGACGTCAGATGAGGAAGCGGTCGCAACAAACAAAGTTGGGGTAGTTGCGACCAAAAAAACTACGCCAACAAAACCAACAGGAACCCGAGCAACAACAAAATCGTCTTCAACTGCAATCCCAATCGACATTGATGCCCTCCAATGTGAATCGGAGGGCAACGAATGCCGTTTTTCATATAGAGGGAGTGAAAACTCCTTCCAAGTGCTGGCCACATCGGATGCCGACGATGAGGAGGAGCAAATAAGAGAGGAGGAAACTAAGCTGAAAAAACTCGACGAGGAAAGAGCGAAGCTCGACGCCCACATCAAGTTCCTCTATGAACAGTCAACGTCGAGGAAAGTTGCAGAGAAAGCAGCAAAACAAAAGGAGCAACAGAGCGAAGTTCTCAAGCTGCAACAAAGACGGAAGCAATGTGCCGAGCAGCAAAAATGTCAAGAACCGCTGCCGTCCACATCCAAGGCAGCGCAACGTCTACAGGAAGCTCAACAGGAGCTCAAATTGCAGCAACAGCAACAGAAGCATACACGTCTACGAAAAGAAAAGCAGCAGCAGCCAAATCAACAGAAGCAGCAGCAGTCACAGCAGCAGAAACAACAGCAACCGCAACAGCAGAAGCAACAGCAGTCTCAGCAGCAGAAACAACAGCAACCGCAACAGCAGAAGCAACAGCAGTCACAGCACCAGAAACAGCAGCAGAAACAAGATGAGCCCCAGCAACAACAGCAGAAATCGAAGGTCCGTTGCCCACCTATAAACGTCTTCGGCATGGGGACAAACGAGCTAGAGACCCTATGTGAGTTGGCCTTAGAAAATAATACTTATTATATAAAATATAAGACTCCACAAACCCACACCGTTCATTGCCTAACAATGGACGGATTTAAATTTATTAAAGAAAAATTAGCGGCATCGAACGCCGATTATTATACATACACCCCCAGAGGAGAAAGGCCACAGTCTTTGCTCCTCAAAGGCATAAATCCTTCTACAGATCCGAAAGTCCTCCTCGACAAGCTGCGACGAGTTGAAAGCGACGAGGTCCATTTCGTAGGGGTTAAGCCTTTTATCACTGCGGCAGCGAAAGCGAAGAAGAAGGCACTTCCCTTCTTCTTAGTCCAGGTAACCCAGGGCACGAAAATTGACAACCTACGAAAAATCCGTTTCGTAGGTGGTTTTAGTGTTAAATGGGAGAAATTAAACAAAACTGACCACGTACTTCAATGTGCGAAGTGCAGAAGGCTGGGGCACGTCGCGGAGAACTGCAATATGGAGTTCCGCTGCGCACGTTGCACATTCAGTCACAACAAAGGGGAATGTCCTTTAGGTATGGAAGAAGTCGAGGATAAGGCGCTCCTTAAATGTGTACTCTGCGGAGGAAATGGACACCCCGCAACCTACTTGGGGTGTCCACGAATAAAAGAACTCCGGCAGAGAGTAAAAGAAACAAGGAACGAAAAAAAGGTACCCGCTAGGCCAGCTGCCCGTGCTCTGACTACCACCGTTATGCCTGGTGTCTCCTACGCCCAGATGGTGTCAGGCAGACAACCGGTACAACGGACAGTGCCAAAGGCTGCCCCGGCTCCAATGGCCAGGCAACCTGAAGCAGACCCCTCCATAAGGGATGTACTGTCTTCCATCAAGTCGATGCAAGCGCAGATGATTGCCTTGCAGAAACAGATGGTCGAACTACAGACCAGTTTCCTTGCGCAGACGGCTAGAGTAGATTTCCTCTTCTCTCAGCTGCCTGCAAACAAGCGCGCAGATATAATGGGCTCGCGCGAGGTAAGAACCCTTAAGATCCTAGCAGTGAATGTTAATTCGCTGATTAGGATCGAACGAAAACTAACGCTTGCTAATTTATTGCAAACCCATAACCCTGATGTGCTGATGGCTAGCGAAACTAAGCTTAACCAGACGCGCAACCTCAGGTACAAAAATTACCATATTATAAGAAGGGACCGACCCCAATCCACTCGAGGTGGCGGAGTCGCCCTTCTAATTAAAAAGAATATTAGTCATAAGGTCATATATAACAATGAAGTTAGAAAGTCTGGTGTGCTAGAAGCGGCCATCGCACGCATCTCTCTCCAAGGTGGAAAGAAGTTGTTTGTGATCGCTGCATACGCATCAGAACCTCAAAATCCTAACTTTCTTTCGGAGCTTGAGGCTCTCTTCACCAGCCTCTGCTTGAACTCGGAAGAAAACTTTTATATATTAGCCGGGGATTTGAACGCCAAACACGGTGAATGGGGTAATAATGTTCCAAACGAGAGAGGAAATGCTCTCCTAGAGTGGATGGAACAAAACAATATTGAGTTCCGACTGGATTTGCTAGCAACCGATAGACCATCATTTCCTAGAAGCGGGTCCTATCTGGATGTGATGCTAATCGACAGACGACTAACTATACGAAACGGGGAGCGACATACGAGGAACTGTTTAACTACGGTCGAGTACGACAGTGACCACTGTGGTCTCGCCGCGGTTATTCAGCTCCCGAATAAGCTGGAGGAACTTGAGGAATTTGTGCAAACACATCCTTATAATTACAATAAGGTGCGCTGGCCACGTTTCGCTAGAACCTTAGCCAGAGAAATAAGTTCGAATGTGGTCAATCCTCCTACGAACAGAAACCTTACGAACGAAGAGGTTGATGGCTACCTCACTCAAATGGACGAAGTCATTAAACGAACAATGGACAAAACTATCCCGAAGATAGCACAAACTGATGATGGCGACATCTATCGGAATGCTACGATCGATGCACTTCACGTGCAAAAAAGTATACTCCTCTCAAGACTCAAACTCTTATACAGGAGATTTACAGATCCACAGAATGCGGAGATTCGCTGTCTGAAGTCACAGATCAAAGTACTCCAACAGTTAATCAAACATAATTACAGACTAGCTGTAAGCTTGCATTGGGGCAATAAGATTCGAGCTGTAAGATCTAACAACCCGAGCATGTTCCCGCAAGTAAATAAAATCTTTCGGAGGAAAGACCATAATGACATTCAGAGCATTCGACTTGACAGAACAACAGACAACGCGAACCTACTTACTTCAGTTGGCATCGATCCTGATAGGGCTGTGCTTGACAACGACTTTTTTGTAGTTGAGGATCCCCAGGAGAAGGTGAAAGCAATTGGTGCTGTCTTCCAGAGAGTGTATACGGTCAACGAGACTCGAAATCCGAATCACGATCTGGAGAACAGAGCCTTGCTTAACCATGTCTCTCTTCGGAATGAAATAAGTCAATGGCGATCCGAGAACCTTGGTTTCACCAGGTTCAGTGACGATTTTCCGGCAAATAATGTCGTCGCCGATGATGGAAACAACTCCATCCTTATTTCAAAAAATGAACTCCAAGGTATCCTCAACTCACTGAAAAAGAAGAAGTCAGTGGGAATAGATGGGATACCAAATATTGTTCTGCGCCATCTACCCTCTGAGGCGGTGGACGTATACACAACTCTGTTCAACAATGCGCTGAGTAATGCATATTACCCGGCTCAGTGGAAAACAGCTGTGGTACAGCCAATTCCGAAACGGGGCAAAGATACCTCCATCCCGACGAATCTCCGTTCTATAAGTCTTCTTCCGTGCATAAGCAAGGTATTCGAGAAGATAGTCATTAGAGCTCTGAAAGGATGGGTTGAGGAAAAACAATTAATACCGGAAAACCAATTTGGCTTCAGGGCGGGGCACGACACTATTCATGCCGCGTCTAAATTGGTTTCCGACATTCAATGGAATAGAAATAAAAGACAGTGCACAGGAGCCTGCTTGATCGACATGGAAAAGGCCTTCGACACCGTATGGTTAGAAGGGCTCTTCCTCAAGTTGGTCAGGCTTGGCATCCATAAAACATTGCTATATATGATCTACGACATGGTAACAGGTAGGAAGTTCGTTGTAAAAAATGGCAACGAAATTTCCACCACTGTGTTCCATATAAAAAATGGGTTGCAACAAGGGGCGGTGGGTTCGCCGATCTTGTTCACTATATTCACTAGCGATCTTATAGGTTCTATGCCTAACATGATAGCGTTTGCCGATGATCTTATCGCGTACAGATCAGGTCCGAAGGTAGAAGAAATAAACGGTTTGTTGCAGAGTGACTTCGATGCAATTCAACGATTTTGCGACGACTGGAAGTTGAAGATCAACTACCAGAAGTGTGAAACTATCCTTTTCAGAACCCCGTTGTCCAGAGCCTCAAGGGACACGAAATTGAACTGGCGCAAGTTCGGCATAGTTGATCCACTGGGACGGCCGTTGTCCGTGAAAAATGTAGTAAGATATCTAGGCATCTGGTTGGACCAGTATCTATATGGTGATATCCATGTAGATACAGCTCTGACCAGGGCTAAGAATGCCTTCGCTATGGCAAGAGGACTGTTTTATAGCAGTCAACTTGACACCAGAGTGAAGGTAATCTGCTACATGGCCCTCATCAGGCCAATCATGGTATACGGTTGTCCTGTGTGGTTCAACGTGAGTCCTTCTCAGATGGAAAAGATGAGGGTGTTCGAGAGGCGGTGCCTTCGAGCCTGTCTTCGTTTATATCGAACACCAGAATCTCAGTACAAGAAATTCTACCCCAACGAGGTTCTGTACAACGAGGCACACCTTATAAGAATAGATAATTTTATTATTAAGTTGATTCGGAGTCACACTGCTCGAGCCATGACTTCAACCAACAGTCTGATCTTTGGGGCTTACTACCCTAACGTAATGTACCACGAAAGGGGACGCCTCAACGGCTTTATTCCACCTGAAGCTTTCCTCTACTTGGACGCGAAAGGCCTGATACAAGATGAGGATGGCTGCCCTATCATCTTCCATGTCGCACGCCGAACAGTAGAAAGGCAACTTCAATACGAGCCGGACGTCGCTCGCAGCCACGGGGATCTCCTTCGGTTCAGTAGAGCGATTTCTGCCCGAGACAGAGCAGTAACAGACAAAGAACGGCATTTCTACTGGTGGCTACACCATAACCAGCATTCGATGCCGCTAAATACTTAAAGTACAAAATGGTATAGTTGAGTCATAAGGCCAACTCACATAGGCTAAGGTAGATGTAAGGAGTAACATAAAAAAAAAGAAAATTAAAAAAAATAAAATACAAAAAAAAAAAAACAAAAAAAGTAAAAAATAAAACCAAAAAAAACACAAAAAAAGGTGCATCACGGCGTATTAGATATATATGTTAAGCATATAAATAACACATACGCCCTGGTGCACGCGTCCGTATTTTTACGGACATAGTTAAGTTAAGACATAAGTTAAGTTCCGTAAATTAATTTTATGGATTGTAGATTTAAGTTTAAATCTAGGTTTAGGTAGTTTAAGTAGATATAAGTTAGGCTAAGCAGCACAAAAAACACATGAAGTCCAAGTTTTTCCTTTATTTTTCTTGGAGAAATAATAATTATACATATATATTTTAAGCATTAAATCAGATGTTACTAGAATCCGAAAGGTATTAGAAAAATCAAATCCGTAGGTTAGCTTAGAGTACTTGTAGAGAGTCAGTAAGTTAGAATTAAGATCATTAGATTTCATTAGTAAGCTAGTTTTAAGTATTTTTCTGTCTAGCATGTAAGACATTGAATTTGGAAAAAAATGCATTAAAAAAAAAAAAAAAAAAAAAAAATATACACCTAAAAAAATAGACAATTAGTAAATCGCGGGAGTTACATATATGTCAACGCCCGCAAATCCACAAATATCAAAATCAGCAGCAGACGATAAATATGACCTATTCATCCGGTCAATTACCAAAAAGCTGACCACACATTAATTGTATGTTCGCATTCTTAAGAATTGCACTCGTGCATTGGGTGATAAAATCGCTGACACTATGTCTGCGAATGTAATGTATTGAACATATTATTGTTATAAATACAGGTGAAACACTCGAAGGCGGTGCAGTAGTTTCCAATAGCAAATAAGAGTTGTACCATTGTTGTACTAGTGTTCTGTGTAATAAAGTAATCACTTAAATAAAATATAACTTGTGTTTTTTTTTTAGCATACGCTCGACCAGATAAGTTAAGTCGGGCGTTATCTCAGTTCGTTTTGCAAATCCGCGAATGTCTTACCAAATTATGCTGAATGCACTTTCCGGAGCCTTGATCGAATTCCCACCAAGTGCTACGGTGATGCAATCGCGCCCACTGTATGAAGACTGTGTAACCATCCAACGACAACTGAGGGATGAAGAACGCAACGCAGAAATCGTCGTACTACCCGACGAATCAGCTAATATGAACGGCGACGCGTAGCTGCTAAAGCAAAATACCACCCATGAGACGATAGATGATGCTGCCGCCAATGTGGTGACCCCGACGTGATATCAATATTATAAATTAAATAAAAATTTCAAAACCTTTGTTCTCTTTGTCCCTATATTTCCAAATAAAGAACAATGGCAAATCCTCCAAGTGCAAGTGATACTGTGAACAACGCAACTGCCTCTCCATCCAATGCGTCAACAATTCTACAAAACAGTGAATATTTTGAGAAGGCAGCATTAAAAAATGTGCAAATTCCATCAGCAAACCCTACACTGCGATTTGTCCAGATAAAAGCGCAGTTTCAAGTGCACCGGATAACATCGGAAATCAACAGATATAACGCCATCTTCGCATTAATGGACCTGAAGACCTTGAATGAAGTCACTTATGTTGTGCAGCATACAAGAAAAGTTAAACAGCTGAATAGGGTCATGACGTCACTTAAGCTTGGTGACAGGCCCCCTTTGAGTTTGTTCAGGAAAATGCGAAAACTGGCCGGTTATAATGTGCCCGACAACATGCTCTTCGCCAATTTAAACGTGCAACTCGGATCATGGACAACATCACATCGTCTAGTATCTGTGCAGCTAAAGTTTGCGAATAAAAGCAAACAAGGAACGATCTCGAACGTCGGTTGCAAAAAATGGAATATAAAATGTTTAACTTCATAATCATCCTGTCAGCAAGTGAAGCGCGAGGCCGATCCCAAGCAACTTTAGTTCACTTATTCACAATCGAATAAATTAGAGTTAAAGCGAGGAAAGTCGTCATTCAAGTTCGTTCAGTCCTCTAATACTTTATTCCTTTTGTTTTGTTGTGTGTGTTTACGTTTCTCTCGAAACGTTTTTTTGCTTTTATTGAAAACTAATGTCGCCAATTGTATCTGAGGAAAGAAATCGTCTGAACAGGACCATTACAATAGGTACAGAGAAGTGGACATGTAATGTGATACATGCGGTACGTTGTATACAAGTTAACGCACTAAAAATACAAACACTTGAAAATATAAACATCCACGATAATGAGAGCTGACCAGACCCAAACATATAAACATCCAAGAATCGGTGCTGACCGGATCCGATTACATACACATCCACTTGAGTTTCCTGAGGAAGTACGCAGGTGACTGCTGATCGAAAAGAGATTTGTCAGCAGCAGGAATTGTATTTAAGATATTGAAAATAAGAAACATTGTTCAGTAGTAGAGAGGACAGAATAGCTGTCACTTCATGTTGTGAATAAAATTAAATTTTTTTAAATCTTAAAATACAAAATAAATTTAATTTACATATCACTTCGAATGAGTAGACGTTAACAGCGATGCAGCTCGAGTAAGTTGGACCTGTAAGGGATGCAGTGCTAGCACAAGCGCTGTTGTAGCTATTAATACTACGGGTTTTCTACGGGATTCGTGTAGTATTAAAACAGTCACAAGGAGCGTTTTTGTGAACAGCAACAAAAGGTAAGTACGACCACCAATAAAAGGTACCGAGATATATGTACATCAGCAAGAAGTTAATCACAGGTGTTACATATTCAAAACTAACTTATAACTAATATCTTACTACATTAAATTAACCTACATTATCCTTTTGAATTTACTTATATATCTATTGTGAATTAACCTGGAATATTGCGAATTCATTAATTCTTCGAATCCGAACCACAGGCACAACGCAACAGAGGACGTCCTAGACTGAGATGGCGCACACAAGTGGAAAAGGACCTCAACCAACTTGGAGTGCGCAATTGGAGGCAGCTGGCAAGAGATCGTGCTAGCTGGAGAGGCATGTTGGTTGAGGCCCAGGTTCACCCCGGACTGTAGCGCCATCCGAAGAAGAGGTATATTGTGAATTAATATGTAATTGTCAAAATTTCAATTAACCATAAATAAAAAAGTGTGTGGGCACTCTGGATCAAGCATTGAAGGGAACATGATTTTTCCTTCCTCTATATTACAAACTACACTACATACATGTGAGATAGGGAGCGAAACGAACTGACGTTATTCTACAATGACAAATCACGCGACGAAACAACAGCTAGGATCAGGCGATCGAACTGTAAGACAAAATCATACGAACGCATACTCAGAAAACAGACGAAAGAGACGATGAACACGGACGATCAGACATGCACACACATACCCTTAACAAACGGGCACCCCAGCGAGATAAAAAGGAGAACAGCAAAGAGAGAAAGAGGAGCAGCAGTCTCTCGCTGACAATCAAACCAAACGGACGTGCCGCTCCTTACCAAACAGTAATTTTAACTACTAAACAACAAGAAAACAACCACTGGCAAAAGGACAGACAACCAGCGTGCAGAAAAGTACATCTCCCGAACCAGGACAAAAGAGCCCCTTAACGACACCACACAAGAAAAGGAAGTAGCCAAGGATAGTCGCAGTCTATCTATCAACGACGGATGACGAAACTTTCACACTCGTGAAACTAGTCAGGCCAAAAATGAAAAAGACACTACCGGAAACAGTCCAGTCACAAACAGTAACACCTATCCCAACCACAAAAGAGGAAACTTTGCCAACATTCATCAACAGGACCTCTGCAATGACCCCCATCACTTGCTTTTCGGCCAATGTAGCCGAAATCCAATAAAACTACCTTCACAATTAAGAACCTAAATACTGGGAAAACCGTCATGAACGTGAAGACACGCAAAGAATTCCAACTAATAAAAATTCATGAACGAGAGGTGTAACAAGCACTTCACCTACACCCCAAAGGCCGATAGGAAGAACATCTTCGTATACCGATGAGGAGATCAAGGAGGAACTCATAAAGGAATATATCCCAGCCATTAAAGTATCGGCGATAAAATCGACGAAGGGAATCGACAAGAGATTAAATTGCCACGTTGTGGAAGTTGAAAAAACCAAACCAATCGCGGAGATTATTAAAAAGACAGTGATCTTAAATCAGCATGTCCACTGGGAGCAATTCAAATTCAAAAGTCGGGCAATGTAAAAACTGCCAGTTGTATGGACATTCCGCGACGAACTGCGGAATGCCATGGAGAGACATGGGCCTGTAGAGTGCAAGAGGAAGGAAAGTACAGGACCAGAGGTGTACTGTGCAAATTGCAAAACCAACGGACACCCGGCAATTACAATGGTTGCTCCGTCTTCAAGGAAAAGATAGCCGGAAAAAAACTGCCATAGCTGCGAAGAAAGCACAGCAAGAATTTGCATCAACATCCGCCTGCACCATAACGAAGCCTTCAATGAGCTTCGCAGACGTTGCGAGAATCAACGTAATGAGCAAATCCACTGTTGCCCGAAAGGAGCAATGAACACAACCGAAGCCATCCAAAGCGAATCAACCAAGAGTGACGACAGAATGAAACACTAAGGACATCAACCTTGAAGAAGAAATGTTTAACACCTTCGGTAAAGACCTCTCGTCGCTCATATAATAAAAAAATAGCAAAAATATAGCAATTTGAGCACGGAAGAAAAGTCCGCGGCACTAGCCGCATTCTTGTTCATATTATGCGTTTAAAAACACTGCGCATAATCGCGTACAATGTTTCGCTTTCCATCGCATCTACCTATTGATGCGACGTGAGAACGGACTCGCCGAGAAGACGGAGCTATTACTGTACAAGCAGCTCATACGACCCATTGTAGCGTATGGCTTCCCTGTATGGTACAGCATCTCGAGACCAGCATGGAGAAACTATCGTTTTTCGGTCTCATTTTTGACAAGGACCGGATGAAACATCATAGCAACAAGAAGGTCGAAGAAGAAAATCGCGCCTTAGCCCCCTGCAACAGTACTTGGTGCAACTTTCCAAGAAGCAGTTATGCGGAACTGAAACCCATCCTAACCCAATCGTAAGGAACTTAAGGAGCTCAGTCTCTGGACAACGATTTCTCACACAACATTTTAAACGAAGAGATTTTACCCCCGACATCTTCTGCATGCGAGCCGTATCACTTCTTCTCCAGCAGTGATACAACCTACCATCGAGGCTGACCCTGAAAAATACCCCCAAACCGTAGAATAGGTTAGTCCTCACCAAACGTGAAACGATAATTTATAATTAAATAAATTCTGTTCATTGAAGTTTTAAAAGTGAGTTTTATTTCTCGAGTCTTTCAAATTAGGGGCTCAACCGGGATCGCAATAAAACTAATCCATTAAGATTCTCTGTGCTCGTGTGCAAAAGCAGTGCAGTGAAACCAATCGCGGCACAAGACAAAGCAACGCAGTTCTGTCTCAAACACTAAATGCCAATGATTTAAAGGTATGAATGAAGATGTTCGAGAACCCAGACAGCAGTCATCAAGCTCAGGAGAGTACCAACGTCCTTCAATATCTGGACAAGCAACACCAAAACTAGAAAAATCAGGACAAAGTTTTAATTGCGGAAGGACGGATCATATAGCCAGAAACTGTCCAGCGAGTATTAAATGTTTCAAATGTATTCGTTTAGTTCATCGATCAACGTCAACCGAAGGAAGACAGCAGGAAGATTCAGCCCATAGAAGAGGAGGTACCCCAAATAACAAGAATTTTTCCGGCGAGCGGCATTAACCGCGTCTTCAAGGACATATTCGTCAAGGACCAGAATCTATCGGCGTTGGTAGATACTGGCAGTGATGTAAGCTTGATTCGAACCGACGAATTCTTGAGGTTAGGATTAACGAAATTGTATAAAGGGAAAATACATTTGTATGGCATAGGTCAAAGCAGGGTGGTAGCGTTAGGTAGTTTCGAAGAAATAGTTATGGCCGATGATATAGGGGGGAAGTAAGATTTCATGTAGTAGGTGAAAAGGACATGCAGTATGCGGCGGCATCGGAAGCGAAGTATTGGAAGAATTGGATCTCATTCTCACAGAAGCAGGAGTGGACTTTACATAAGTCTAAGACAAGTAGTGCAGAGTTATGGAGGGAAGAGTCGAACAGAGGTGAGAATGCTGTAGAAGACAAGTCAGACAAGAGAAAAGATGTAAATGAAAGCCACATTTGCGGTAGAGTCCCTGTTGGCCAAGACGCCTTTCTAATGTCGACCAAGTAACTTTTCGGATGCATATAAACCAATGGCTGGACGAAGGAATAATTCAGCCTAGTACATCTGAGTATGCTGCGCCTATAGTACTTGTTCCGAAAAAAATGGTGGTAAGGGGATATGCTGCGACTACAGATAGTTGAACAAGAAGATTGTAAGAGACAACTTCCCGATGGTGTTGATCGACGACGTTGTAGAGTCACTTCAGGGAGCATCTGTTTATACGACGCTGTACTAAGAAAATTGATCTGCTCACGTCCCCGTAGAACCAAGGTCTCGGAAGTACACATCATTTGTTACGGCCGTGCTTCTTTTCGTAGCAGAGATCCAACGAGAAATTAAGAAAATCTTCCATAAAAATAGGGTGCCACATCAAAACTATAACATAGGGGAACTAGTCGCCATTAAGCACATCCAATTCGCTTCAGGTATGAAACTCAAGGATAAATATGTAGGGCCTTAAAAAATATTGAGAGTTTTCAAGCATGGAAGGTACGAAGTAGAAAAGGTTAGACTACTGGAAGGGCCCAATAAGATCTACACAGTGTTAGAAAATATGTATGAAAAAAATGGAATCCTACGTTCGGGACAAATCAACTGTCAGGATAGCCGAATGTGGGATCGGGAGCTAAACGAACTGTCCTTACTGTACAATGACAAATCATGCGATGAAATAACATCTAGGATCAGGCGACCAAACTGTGAGACAAAATCATACGAACGCATATTCAGAAAACGGATGAAACAGACGATGAACACGGATGAAACAGACGATCAACACGGACGATCAGACGTACACACGCATACCCTTAACATACGGACACCCAAGCGAGATAAAAGGGAAAATAGCAAAAAAAAGAAAGAAGAGTAGTAGTCTAACCGTCGAATACGTCAGTCGTCAACAAACTTGCAACGATAAGTTATAATTAAATAAATTCTATTAATTGAAGTTTTAAAATTGAGTTTTATTTCCCGAATCCTTCATACATATATAATCATTATTATATATGTATGAATGATATGATATTAACTATGTCGACGAGGATTCAAGGATTTTAAGAAATATCTTAAAAATATGACAGTTACTGCGCAACTAATTTAAGCACTTGCAAATAGACTGCAGAATATAAGTTAACACCACAAAAACCTACAAGTCGCATTCCACCAGCAGGTGCCATAACCTTACTTCCGATACATGCGCCCGAAGGTACGTACGTTCCCTCAATCCCGGTAATTGGAACTCGATACACCTGCTCCCATGCTCTCAGAACCAGCAGACACTTGGATCAGCATTATTTGCAGTGTCATTCAACAGCAACGATACGGACGCAAACTGCTAAATCAACACCCTGTCGCGCTGATGGTGACTCTATCTAAATATATTTGTAAAGTAGACTTAAGTTCAGTTCTGATTGGCACAATAAAATGGGCAGTTGTCCCAGGGAAAATAATTTTTTTATTTCGCAGCGTGCAAACCTTTAATTGGTGCCAAAGCAACGAGTTCTGATTTATTAGTAATTCACACAAATCTTGAAAAAAAGTGATATCATTCGCTCATAAGACAAAGTGTTTATTCGCTATTAGTAAATGACCCGTTTAGCAGTCATCCCTTTTAGAATATAATAAACTTTTGTAAACTAAAGTGAATTATATAAATTACGTTATTATTTATAGGATACTTGAATTGCCACAGATTTATTGTTTATAATCTTTACACATTTTTAGATTAAGTACATATTATGTAAAAAAGAAATTTAAAATGTGCTGCACGAATGTACCGTTCTGCTTATTCATACGCACAATTGAATGTTGTGGAAAGAATTGAACAACAAAGACAATGAAGAAAACTCAAGTACCAGCCGTTACAATTGTGCGTATAAAAGGTTACCACGGTTTGCAGATCATTCACATTCTTACTAAGTAGTTCGTATGCACATTATTAATTTTGGAGCTACGTCACTAGCAAAGTGTATCAAGTAGACAAATTCAACGACCAATCGGTCATTTGGCCCTCTGTATTTTTGAAGATTCTTGCGGATTTAAATTTTTTTGAGTAAATAAGGCGTTTGTTTTTGTAAAGAAATCAGCGATTTTTTCCTTTCCGCCACAACTGACGGCCGACGTAGTGGATGCTGTGAAATACAGTAGAATCCTAAAAACTTGAACAGGCTGGAAAGTCAATGATAAGAAAAAGTAAACGCACTGAAGACAAGTGAAATCGATGCCCATTCAGCAGATAGTGAACCACTCAATTCGTCGTCGTCATCTATCGAAAGCTTTGTCCAGGAAGTAAACACTGCGGTAATGATTCCCACACCGATGACAGCGTTTACGGAAGATCAGTTCCAATGAATGGTTTCAGCCATGCAACCAAAACAGAATCAAGGAACTTTTAGAAAATGTACGGCTTGTTTTGAAGGAAGTGCAGAAACCAATAATGTAGAAAAGTTCATTGCGGTGATGTCTATACAAATGCAGAGAACATTACTAATGAAATTGGTCTGACTATTGGAAGGATTTGAAGCGAGTTGGTGGCAAGGAGTGAAAAATGAGGCAAAAACATTCGATGGTGCCATAAGGCTCCTTCATCAAACAAATAAAACCGGCGTGGCGCATTTATGCTGAACTGTTTCAAAACAAACAGAAACCAGATGAAAGTATTGATCGGTTCATTTGCAGGAAAAGAGGTCTGCTTACGAAGCTTTTAGATGATCTATCGGAAGAAATCCAATTGCATACGATCTATGGCCAAATTCGGATGAACATACGAGAAAAGATTGATAGAAAATCGATTGTTTCCTTTCAGAATCTCTTGGATCAAGTTAGAAAAGTTGAAGCCGAAATAAAGGAAAAGAAGGATTCTGAAAAATTTGTTGATGATAAAAGGCGGTGTACTTTCTGTAGGAAAATAGGTCACTTAGCGAAGTAATGTTTTAAGAGAGTAAAAAGCGAAGAAATAGGTAGCACGACTGTAATCAATAGACTACAAGGCCACCTTTAAATTCCTACGGGTGTGGAGCAGTAGGACTTTTTTTGCTCGAATTGTCCAACCTGCAGCAATAAGAATTTTAACAGCTCTTGATCGCTCTTGATTTTAACCTCTTAAATTCAAGTATAGTTGGAAGAACAGTACCAGCTGTAGACATCACCATCAACGGTATGAAAGGTGAAGATTATTTAGACACAGTTACTAGAACTAGCATAGCAAGAAATAAATTATTTTAAAAACTGAAGTAAAAAGGACGCCACTGTGAGCGTGTTAATGCACACATCACATTTGCTGACGGAGTTCTTCGCAAAGAAGTTGTGTACGCCAATGCAGCTAATATAATGATTGGAAAGACTTTCCGAAATATCCGCCTCATTGTCTTACCTAAGGCAAGCAAATAGACTTTGTCAAACAATGCGGTATAGTTCTGAACATAGCCCAAAGATGTTTTGATTATCTTGATGATCCAAAAAGACATTTGATTTCAAAATGTTAAATAGTGAAGTTAAAACAAAAAACAAATTACACTGAAAAACTTACGGAGCAACAAACGTAGCGACTCACTGCAAGAATATGTATCGACGTATCTCACCTGGTTAGAGAATCGCAAATCTGTGAGTCCAATTTGCGATACACCAAAACGAAAGAAGCCAAATGATTATTCACCGCATATGATACAGGCGATTTTTTCGGACGCAATTCCAGTTGGTATGATAACGTCTGAAAAACTAAAAGACCTTTTTAAGACACCGCAGATGCTAAACCCAAAAGATCCCGAATCTTGGTTCGAGCTCAATTCCGCGGATATAACGGTACGTCCAGAAGAAGGAATACCTTTTGTGTTCAAAACGAAGGCCAGCAACTATGTAATCGGAGCGGTATTATTCCAGGGGGCGGGAGGAATGAATTGAACGCAATTACTCAACAACAGAAAGAGAAGCTTTAGCAGTGGTGTGGGCAGTTCAGAAATTTTGAGGTTACATTGAGGGTTTGGAAGTCAAAATTCTAACAGTTAATCAACCACTCAAATGGCTTATGTCATTGAAGTTATCTACTAGTAAATTATCGAGATAGAGGGTGTTTTAGAAAACGTTAGACTAACAAAGGACTGCGTTATATATGTTCATTAATGCAGATTTTCAATCGAACTAACCTAGGCGCAATGTAAATGTAAGTATACATTGTGTATTTCTTATTTAATATAAATCTTTTATACCACTGATTATTTTTAAAGGGATAACGAAGGTCACGTTTGGACAAACAGCCTTATAAAGCTATTAATCCAAAATAGAATAGGCATGGAAATAGAATTTAACGCCGGCAAGTTCTCTGCAAAATGAAGATTGCAGACCCACTTTTAGAATTGAATGTTCTAGAAGTGAAAAAGAAGTTCGATAATTTAACAACAATATATAAAAGGAAAGAAAAACGAAATAAGGAGTCAGCAAGAGAAGCCACAACGTGGGAATTTTTTGAAGTATTTGATGAAGCCTACTGTGGAAGAAATTGCCGCCTTAGTTGAAACAAAAGTTTAATAATAGTTAAACAATATTTTAATGCAGTTTCAATAGCAATATTGAAAAGGTTTGACAAGTCTCTATACCATTGGCTAGTTTTCAAATTGTTAAGGAAAGGGTCGGTTTCAATCATAATTTTGGTCTACCAGAGCTTTTTGTTTTCCATAAAATGCTTAATTCCTTTTCAACAAATTATGAATTATATTACTTTAATTTATTTATGACATACCTTATAGAAGAACTTACAATAAATGTGGATTTAGACATTCTAAAGTGGCTTTGGAATACGTCTTCGGAAAACTGGCCAATTATTCTCATAAAAAATTGATTTTTCAGCACTATCCGATTTTTATTAAGGCCGACAAATTGCGGCGGAAACTCAAGGAACTGCAGATGGAAGATACGCGTCCAAATCAGGTATCAAATCCTAATCTTAATTTCAGAGACATGGAAGACATGCTATGTCCATTTAACGGAGACAACAATTTTCCCATTCAGTCGCTCACAGATATTCGCAACGGAAGGACCAGTTTCGGCTATAGTGAGTGGTTTAAATAGCAACCGAATAAACAAGCTTCGGATTTTCACGCGAAAAAAAAAATCTATTAAAAAAGTGAAAATACCAACAAAACCATATCAAACAATAAAATTCGGAATTTCCGGAAACCAAAAGGAAAAACATGGTTGATGAAGTGGAGTGTGTAGATATGGAGGAATCTTCCTCCATATCTACAAAAGACTTTTCTGACTGTGAGGGCAGCTCTAATTGCAAAAGGAGGAAAACATTGAAACCGAAACCAGTCTTGGTTGACCGGCAATTTAAACTTAGTGATGCTGCAAAAAAGCAGCAGTAGAAAGAAAAACCGCTACGCCAAGCTGGCTTCCTCTGAAGCAGAGGAACTTGCCGCCGAAGAAATTATGCTTGCTGAAAAAATCAAGCAAAGAAATGAGCTGGAGGCGTTTATACAAGCCCTCCAACAAAAGCTTGAAGCCAAACGGGCTCAGCAGCAGCAACAACAACAACAGCAAAAGCAGAAATACCAAGAACAGCAGAAAAAACAGCAAAGCCAGCAGCAGCAACAACAACTGCAGCAGCAGCAACAACAACAGCAGCAACAACAACAGCAGCAACAGCAGCAGCAACAACAACAACTGCAGCAGCAGCAGCAGACACACCATCAGAAGCAGCAGCAGCAGCAGGAGCAGCAGCTTAAAAAGGAACAACCGAAGAAGAATCAACGGGTGCCCCCGATCAATATCAGCGGGATGGAAACTGCTGATACTATTCAGGTATGTGAGTTGTCCGTGGGGGACGACTTCTTTCTTAAAAACAAGGGAAATGAAAAGCAAGCAGTTCACTGCTTAACAGAGGACAGCTTTAAAAAAGTTAAAAATTCGTTGACGACAGCTGGGGTGGAGTTTACCACTTTCACCCTGAGGAGCAAGAAGGTCCAAACGGGCCTGAAGAGCGTCCTGAAGGTTCTTCAAAAATTGAAAGTAGAGGGTGTGGAGTTTGTGGCGGTACATAAGTAGTTGCTTAAAAATTATTCTAACAAAAAAACAAAAGTGGTGGATCCGAGGCCGATGCCGAGAATTCCAGCCACAACTGTTACGCCGGTCGTTTCCTACGCCCAGATGGCGTTAGGTAGGCGACCGGCACAACAGAAACTGCCGAAAGTAACGCCGGCACAGGTGGAGGCCCCAAATATGGGATTAGCCGAACTGTTCGGTATGGTGGCATCGATGATGGCCCGTATGGAGCAGTTCCAAAAAGACCTAGCGCGAATGGAGCGAGTCCTTTCGTCGAGACCCGCTGGGTCAAGTGCGTATCCAATAAAATGGATACACCAGCGGCTGGAGACCTCTCGATCCTGGCAGTGAATGTGAATTCACTCGTCAGGATCGAGAGAAGGTTGACCTTGCTTCACCTTTTGGAGTCCCATAAGCCTGATGTGTTGATGGTTAGCGAAACCAAGCTAAACCGGAAGCACGTATTCAGGTACAAAGACTACACAATCATTCGAAGAGACCGCCCCCGCTCCACACACGCGGGCGGTGTCGTTCTCTTCATTAAAAAAGGCTTACGCCATAAAATCGTGAATTGTGGTGAGGTGCGAACCTTCGGTGTACTGGAGGCCTCGATTGCGGGCATATCTCTCCAAGGTGGAAGGAAACTGTACGTAGTCGCGGTCTATGCTTCAGATGCACCTCAGTCCGCAAATTTTATCTCAGAGCTCGGGACTCTCTTCCGAAAGCTTCGGCCTTGCTCGGAGGAGAACTATTTTACCATCGCCGGCGACTTGAACGCGAGGCACGAGGAATGGGGCAATACTGTTCCAAATCCAAGGGGAAATTAACTCTTTGAGTGAATGGCGCGGCACTCTATTGAGTTCAAGCTAAATTTGCTTGGAACCGATGGACCGTCATTTCCCAGAAGTGGGTCTTATTTGGATTTGATGCTTATCGACAGACGACTGACGTTACGAGACGTAGGCTCTCGCACTGGGAATTGTCTAACAACGGTGGAGTACGACAGTGATCACTGTGGTCTTACTGCGGTCATTCAGTTTCCAAACGAGCTGGTGGAGCTTGAAGAATTTGCGGAGACACACCCTTTCGATTATCGAAGGGCTCGTTGGCCGCGTTTCTCTAGGGTCCTATCCAGGGCGAGATGACGCCACCTTCAGACAGAAACCTGACGAACGAAGAGGTTGACAGGTACCTCATACAAGTTGACAACACAATCCAACGAACCATGGAAAGGACGCTTCTTAAGGTATCACCTACGACTGATGGCGACATTTATCGTAACGATACCATCGACGCACTGCACGTGCAAAAAGGCAGACTGCTGTCGAGACTGAAGACTTTATACAGACGATTTACAGACCCAGACGACCCGGAAATACAGCTGTTCGACTTGACAGGACAACCGACAACGAAAACATACCGACTTCGGTTGGCATAGATCCGGATGAGGCCGTGCTAGACAATGAGTTCTTCATTGTTGAGGATGCCCAAGAGAAGGTGGAGGCAATAGGAGCTGTTTTTCAGGAAGTGTACACGGCCAACAAGTCTTGTAGGCCCAACCACGACCTGGAAAACAGAGCCCTGCTGAACCACTTCTACCTTCGGAATGAAATACAGCAGTGGCGTTCCGAGAATCCTGGTTTTACCAGATTCAATGAAGAAAATCAGGCAACCAATGCCGTCGCCCGAGATGGCTCCAATGCCATCCTTATTTCGAAAGAGGAACTCAAAGACATCTTCAACGGTTTGAAAAACAAAAAGGCGACTGGTATCGACGGGATACCGAATATAGTGCTGCGCCATCTCCCTGACGAGGCGGTGGAGATATACACAATCCTGTTCAACAATGCACTGAGTAATGCACATTACCCAGCGCATTGGAAGACGGCGGTAGTGCAACCCCTCCCCAAAAAGGACAAAGATTCCTCGCTTCCGAAAAATCTTCGGTCCATAAGTCTCCTCCCTTGCATAAGCAAGGTTTTTTTGAAAAGATTGTCAATAGAGTCCTGATACAGTGGACTGAAGACAACAAAATTATACCGAACAACCAGTTTGGATTTAGGGCGAGGCATGATACTGTACATGCCGCGTCAAAACTGGTTTCGGACATTCAGTGGAACAACCACAAAACCCAGTGCACCGGGGCCTGTCTCGTTGACTTGGAAAAGGCATTCGACACCGTATGGTTAGAAGGCCTCTTCCAAAAGTTGACGAAGATGGGTATAAGCAAACCGCTGCTTTACACGATCTACAACATGGTAACGACTAGAAGTTTTTTTGTCAAAAGTGGCAACAAGATTTCTACCAACGTTTTCCACATAAAAAATGGGCTCCAACAGGGTGCAGTAAACTCACCAATCCTTTTCACTATTTTCACCAGCGAACTGATTGGCTCCATGCGCAACTTGATCGCGTTCGCCGACGATTGGGTCGCATACCGGACGGCACCAAAGATAGAAGTCATTAACACGCTCCTGCAGCGTGACTTCGAAAAAATCCAGCAATTTTGCGACGACTGGAAGTTGAAAATAAACTTCCAGAAGTCTGAAACAATCCTCTTCCGGACTCCGTTATACAGGGTCTCAAGGGATACGAAGAAGAATTGGCGCAAGTTCGGCATATTGGACCCACGGGGTCAGCCACTAGCCGTGAAGAGTGTAGTGCGATATCTTGGCATTATGTTGAACCAGTATCTGTATGGAGGCATCCATGTAGATACAGCTCTGAAGAAAGCTAAGAAAGGCTTCGCTATGGCAAGGGGTTGTTTTACAACAGCCAACTTGACCTAGGTTAATTTAATAATTTGTACCTAGGTTAAGCATTTTGTTCCTAGCTTTATGATATCATTAGTTAAACAAAATAAAATGCATTTTTAAACTAAACTAAACTAAACAATTTTCCCATTGATCTTTGGCTGGAGCATTTTGAAGATTATTCGGAAATTCTTCATTTGGATGAACGCACAAAGTTCCTATTTGGCAAAAGACTCCTAAGTGGTACGGCACGTTTGTTTGTGAGATCCCTGAAGTTACGAAACTGGACGGAATTAAGGGAAGTTCTAGTGGGCGAGTTCAAGAGTGTGGTGACAAAGGCCGACGTAATTAACCAGCTAAATGGGAGGAAAAAACGACGCGACGAGACTGTACAGCAATATGTACTGTCAATGTAGGAGATTGCTTCACATAATTCCGTTGACGAAGAAGATTTAATCCGATGTATTATCAGGGGCATTCCAGACAGTGAAGTAAACTAAAGCATATTGTACAACGCCAACAACATCAAACAATTAAAGCTCGCTTTGGGAAAGTACGAGAAATTCAAAAACAACGCTCGTGACTGTTACTTGAATAAATCTAGCACATCTCAGATGCACAATCGGCACAAAAATCCAACAAACACACAGAAGACAACCGATCGAAACATGGAGCGGACAGCAAGCAGCATGCCAATGAATTCATATCACAAAAAGGAGATTACCTGTTTTAAATGTGGTGCTGAAGGACACATAGCCAAAAATTGTTCCAATAATAAGACAGTGCTAGTGCTTCAAAACAAAAGGGATACAAACAACATGAGCCAAACTGGAAACAACAATGTGCCGAGAGATGACGACAGTGACCTAGAACAATCACTGCATGCAACATCAAACAACTTCGAGAAGGAAGTCGTGTTTCAGTTTACCCAGGGAGAATACAAAAGTTTGTCAACCCTTACAACTCTTCTGGACTCAGGGAGTCCAATCAGTTTTGTTCAAGAAAAGTTTTTGCCATCGTATATGATATTACCTTTAGAAGAAAATAACAAGTCGTATTGTGGTGTTAATGGAAGTCCTCTTCTTGTATTAGGAAGTGTCAATTCTTCTATATTTTTTGAGAATTCACAAACTAATTTGATTTTACTTGTAGTGAGAAACAATTCAATAAGTTATCCAGTTGTGCTCGGGAGAAATTTCATCGGCAAAATTGGTTTGAGTTTGCAGAGATCATCTAAGAAAGCTGAAAATAAAACTGAAATAATATCGTCAGTACAACCCGGTATCCAGAGCAATCTATGTTCGAAGTCGTTATTAACGCCATCATCATCGTCATCGTCACAGTCAGCGTCATTGTCATCGTTATCAAGTCAGTGTCATAGTTCAGACAGTCATGTAAGTACAGTTAATAATAAAACCAATTGTGCAGAAGAAATATTTAACATAGACATAAGTGATAATAAATTTGATTTGGATATAAAGATTAATGAGAATTTACCATATGATATTCCGATGAAAGTGAAGAAAATACTACAACCAGCTTTTTGTCAGAATTTGAGTACAGTTAGCCAGCGGGAAGATACATTTAAAATGAAGATAGTTCTGTCAAAGGACTTTCCATTCCACTGCCCACCTAGGAGACTACCATACGGGCATAAAATTAAGTTGGAAAGAATTCTTAGGGATTTGCTCAATAAAGGAATCATTAGAGAGTCCAATTCACCATACGCATCGCCTATCGTTCTGGTGGAGAAAAAAAATAAAGAACTGAGGTTGTGTGTGGACTTCAGGGAACTCAATAAGATCACTTTACGTGACAACTATCCATTACCCCTGATAGAAGACAATATTGATAGACTAAAAAATAAAAAGTTCTTTACAACACTCGATGTGAAAAACGGTTTTTATCATGTTCCACTTGAAGATGATTCTATGAAGTTTACGTCTTTTACAACCCCAATTGGTCAATTTGAGTTTACGCGCATGCCATTCGGGCTTAAAAACGCACCTTCAGTTTTTGAGCGTTATATGAAGTACCTATTTGGGAAAATGATTCTAGAATCAAAACTTTTGAGTTATTTGGACGATATTCTTATCGCAACTGAAACATTGGAGGAACATCTAAATATTCTTCAGGAAGTCATCAATATTGTCTTCAGTAAAGATTTGGAACTCAGACGCGACAAATGTCTTTTCCTTAAAAGTACGAGTAAGCAATTTTGTAGCATTTACGTGAAATTATTTTTAAATAAAGGGTAGTTCATTAAAGTAACCAGCACACATTGACTTCCCCTCACTAGCGGCGAGGAGTCATACTTTTTTTTCTGTTTGACTACTAAACGATCACAGCGGTCTAAACAGCGTATCTAAGGCTCACATTGGATTTTAAACAATATATCCAAGGCTCACATTGGATTTTAATAGCGTGTCCAAGGCTCACATTGGCAGTAAACAAGCGTAACCAGGGCTCACACTGGTAGTAAAAAAAAATCAATGAACTCAAAGAACAAACATAAAACTACAAGATGATTTCAGATGCAACTGATGTCTACATCGTAGTTGCTAAGCAGAAGGCTCTAGCAGAAGAGCTCGAGAGAACTAGTATAAATTTCTCAAAGGACAGCCCAACGCGAAAAACGAATAGATATTTGGAAGAGAAATTAAATTGCACAGACGATATTTGGGCAGAGTTTCTAGAATACCACAAATAGATCGAAAAAGTGGTAAAGCATGATACTCCGTACATGCAGAATAAAACAGTAGAGAAAATACGACATTTCCATGAACAACTACGGGAGAAAATACATAAGACAAGCCCGTACGTCAGTGAACCAGTCGCCTCTGAAGAATTAAAGGTGAAAACTCAACAATGCCAACCATACACCAACGAACCAGGCACTTCAGAAGAAAAACTGGGACCGGGGCAATCGCAGCGATTGCGCAAACTGAAAATAAAGATGAAGACCATTGCTATTAATATAATAGAGTTTGAAGAGGCAGCTTTATCGGTCTATTCAACGGAAGTGCATGACTTCCAACAAAAAATATTATTAGACCAATCAAAAAGCTTCACGAAGACTTTATGATGAACGCTTCAAAGAACGAGCTCAATACAAGCTATGTGGTAAATGACGAGTACCGGCAAGACAGTTGAACCGATGTCTTCAAAAAATGGCTTTAAAACTCAGTGAAGTAAAGCAAATAGCGATCGAAGAGAGACACCATCAGGTTAAGGCACGATTGCCACAACTAAAGTTCCTATATTCAAACGAAATTATTTAAAATCGCAATCGTTTTGTGATATATTCATCGCCATTATATATAATAGAACTACTCTCAGCACAACAGAGAAAATGGAATACCCAAAACCCATTTAGAAAGAGAGGCGCCGCAACTAATACAGCACCTAACCATATCAAGTGCAAATTATCAAACGGCATGGGAAACATTAAAGGATACAACAATGAAAGAAAAATTTTCGAAATACGCATTGAAAAAATGCTCAAGGCTGGTCATCAAGGCAACCAGTCAACATCAAACTCAATTAAGGCAATCTTAGATGCAACGAAGGAAGGGCTATCTGCTATAGCCATCATGGGCTTTGATACGACATCTTGGGGCCCTCTTATTGTTCATCTTATCACGAAGGCGTTAGATCAAGAAAGCAGCAAGGTTTAGAACAATCAAACAAGATGCCCTCACTGCAAACTTTGTATGACTTTCTGCTAAGAAGGTACCAAGTATTGGAGGTGACGGGATCATCTAGACAAAGATATTGCAGGGAGGAATCGAAGGTCTACATATGTTCGCAATTATCATTTAGCAACTCGAGCTAAGTGCATATTTTGTAAGAATGACCACAATCTTTACTCCTGGAGTAAGTTCTTGAGTTGGACGCCTAAGGAAAGATGCGAACAAGTTAGACTTGCTAAGTTGTGTATAAACTGCTTAAGGCATGACAAGAAGGATGCGTGCATTAGTTTGCGAACTTGTGAGCAGTACTATAAGAAACAACATACCCTCTTACACCAAGAAAACTTTGCCTTAAGAAGACAAATGACGGAAGAATGCATTCGGATGGAGTCCAAACTAATTATGGACATAAAAATCAAGGTGTTTTGCTTGCCACAGCATTGATAACAGCGACGAACATTGATGGTTATCAAAGAAGACTACGAGCTCTCATTGAACCTGGATCGTAGGCAACACTTATTACTGAAGAAGCTGCACAATCATTACGTCTGCCAAAACAAAAAGTATATACTGAAGTCAGCGGAAGTCTAGGAGCAACTGATGCTGGAACAGCTCGGTACAAAGTAGAGTTAATATTAGCACCAAGATTTGCATCAGACTTCAAACTGGTGAGCCCTGCGCTTGTCTTACCGACACTCACCAGATTGACTCCAGACAAAAATTATTTCAATGAAATTTCTAACAACTTAAGGAACCTATTGCTAGCTGATCCAACATACAACATTTCCGTTACCATTGATCTGATTCTTGGAGCAGATGTTTACGGAGACATCATCCTAAATGGCGTTAAAAAAGGGCCTAAATGTTTTCCCATGGCACAAGGGTCGCAATTCGGATGGTTCATCACAGGACGAACGTCATCCAAATGCGGAAGTGTAAACATTATGGGAATGGTTGCCTAAGCAACGTTAGAAAGACAGCTCAAGAACTTTTGGGATCAAGAGGATATACCCGAACAAATTAAGTTAATGCAAGACGACCTTAATCGGAAAAATTGTACGAAGAAACACACTATCGAGATAGTGATGGCAGATATATTATTGACATCACACTTAACAAGCGATTGGAACAGAAATATAGTCTCCATATATACTCCATCTGGAGAAAAAATTCAAATCGGATCCGTCATTGCATTGCGAATATAGTAATTTCATAAGGGAATTTATAAGTCTAGGTCACATGATAGAAGTTCCTGAGAATAAAAGGCAAAAAGAAGGCTCATACCATATGCCACACGACGCTGTCATTAAGTCTCACAGCCTGACAACAAAACTCAGGGTAGTGTTCGATGCATCAGCAAAAACATCAACTGGAATCAGCCTTAATGATCTCATGTTGGTTGGTCCTAGACTACAGTATGATCTAACCACAATCATTAGGCGTTGGCAGCGTTACAGATATGTGTTCACAGCAGACATGGAAAAGATGTATCACCAAATTAAAATCAACGAACTTCACCAAGACTAACAACGAATAGTATGGCGGAATTCTTCAAACGAAAAAATTAAAGAGTGCAATTTCACCACCGTCACATATAAAACGGCATCTGCACCGTACTTTGCTGTGAAAACACTCCATCAGCTGGCATCTGATGAAGAACAATACTATCCGGCCGCTGCACGCATATTAAAGGAAGACTTCTATGTTGATGACCTGATGTCGGGAGGAGACACCTTACCTGAATGCAGATCTGTCCAGAGTCAACTTATAGGCTTATTAAAATGTGGAGGAGTTCATCTTCGAAAATGGGCTGCAAATCATACTGAACTAATGGATGTAATCTCAAATTCGAATAGCCTGTGACCAATCAATTTTAACAAGGAAAACACGATCAAGACTTTAAGCATACATTGCAATCCATCTATTCAAGGATAATATAAAAGAACATAAAGTACTAACAGACCGAACGACATTGTCTGAAATAGCACGGTTGTTCGATCCACTAGGATGGCTCTCTCCGCTAACAATCCGAGGAAAGCTACTAATGCATTTGATTTGGAAGGCAGACCTCGACTGGGATAAACCGCTTACTGCTGAATTACAATAATGTTGGTCTAACTTCAAGATTGAACTACCAGCTGCAACCTGTTAACATCAAAGACAAGAGTTGCGCCGTTAAAGGAAAAACTCACAATCCCAAAGTTAGAGCTGTGTGGTGCTGATCTTTTATCAAAGCTCTTAACGGAAGTAAGGCAGAATATTGGAGTGGAAGTACATAAGGTGTTCGCTTGAACCGATTATACTATCGTCTTATCCTGGATAAAAAAGGATTCTTCCATCAAGGCCTTATTTATATCCAACAGGATATCGAAAATACGTAGAGCAGAAGATCCAAAATCATGGAGGCATATTAGATCCTCAAAAAATCCTGCTGATTGTGCTTCTAGAGTATAGAAACCTAAACAGTTACTAAGTCATTCTTTATGGTAAAGTGGACCGAACTGGCTAAAGGATGAAGATGATTGCTGGCCTCCATAGCCTAAATATGATGTTTTGGAAGACTCCGTTGATCAAACAGTTGCGCTAACATCGTCAACATCGAAGGCGAAGGAAGAAGGAATCTTTGACAGATTTTCCGCATACGATAGACTTCTCAGGGTAATAACATACTCTAGACGGTATATACATAACTCTAAAAGTACTGTAGCAAAAATACGTTCAGAACGACTTACAATGAACGAAATCGAAGAAACTACAAAACGTATCATACGTTCAATTCAACTTAAAAAGTTCTCCCCTGAAATAAATTGGTTGATCAATGGAACGGACATTCCGAAAAAAGGCAAGCTATTGTCGTTAAACCCCCAAATAAATGAAGAAGGGATTTTGACTATTGGGGGTCGCTTTGAGAACTCCAATTTACCGTAAACCCAAAAACATCCTTACATTCTGCCGTAAGCCGACAATTGCACGGCGGAATAAAACTAACGATGGCTACATCTTACTGGATTCTCCATGCGGAGCGATTGGTACGTACGGTTCTGCACAATTGCGTTCGATGTCACAGATTTAAGGCATCTAGTACTCAACGAATAGTGGGAGTGTTGCCATTACCAAGGGTGTCACCATCATGCAGGGCCATTTCAAGTAAGAATGACAACAGGAACAGGTTCGATTAATTACAATAAAACGCGCTGGCCACGTTTTACTAGAGTCTAGTCTACTAGAAATAAGTTCGAGTATAAAAGGGCACCACGATTTGCAGAGCATTCGTGGTAATAGCTCGCTTTAAATCTAGTTAAGTATTGCAGACCATCTGCAACATCGCGGGAAATAGAAAAAAGTAAGTGTCAACATAATAAACAGAACTCCGCCGGAAAGTAATTTCCATACTAAACTGCAGAATAAAAGGAGACATCGCCCAAATATTTTTTCAATAAAATAACCGTTTAATTCTATAACTGGCGGCCGAGCAGGGACCAGCGTTGGATACGGGTCGTTAAGTAGCGAATGTATCACGTGGTTTATTAATAATTTCGCTTTGGGGCCGCATTAACTAAAAAGATTTCAAGTAGCTCTAGGAGTACTATACGCTGCTCCCCGGAATCGCCGGTCGAACAGGTTCAGTGTGACATGAACAGACTTGTGTTCTAGGCCCCGTATAGAAGCCCTCAAGTAGTGACATCCGCTAAAACGCAAGAGCTGGTTATACTGTGACACTCGCGTCGTGTTGTGGTGAAAGAATACAAGTGTCAAGGGCCAATTAGTAGCATTACAAGTGACTGTAGGAAGACGAACTGGAAGCCGAAGGCTAGAGGCACTATCCGACCGATTCCAGAACTACTCATCATGACAACGGTTAGTCATACTATTGCCATTGACACTTACTACAACTTTGACAAGAGCGGAAATTCAAATCTTGGATTACACACTCAGTCAGCAAGTTGTTATTGAAATTGGGTCAGCAAAGATACAAATCGGGAATTTTTAATTAACCCACATCATTGACTTAGAACCTTACAAAAACTAGTAGATGATTTATATTTTATTCTTGAGCATAACATTACCATTAATCATCCCTGCTACTCCTCCCTAAAACATGAAATGCAACAAATCAAAAACCTCATTTATAAGCTAAGGCCAACAAATAAAATTGAAAGAGCACTAAATTTTATCGGAAGCGCTTGGAAGTGGGTTGGGCAAGCCCCGACCATGATGACTTTCGTATAATTAGAGATAAAATAAATAATGTACTAAGCAATAATAATAAACAAGTAATAATAAATGAAAATATAATAAATACAATAAACGAAATTAGAAATGTAACGCTACTTTGGTCAAGCAAATAAAAGACAAAAACTCAATTAAGAATAATATTGTATTAATAACAATTCATAAAATTAGATTACTGAAGGAACAACACCTTCACATAGAGTATGCCATTCATAGGGCAAGGAGAGAAATAATACATACATACAGTAAAAGAAAGTGTAAAAACTCAGAATTTAACATTCATAAATGTTGACGAAGCATTAGACTTCGCTGAAATAAAAATAGCCACAGACGGAAAAACCATAATGTACATCGGCAGTTTTCCTAGTACAATGAATTGGATAAACAAATTCTAAAAAGACCAGTAAATATTAATAATGTTATAAATACAACAATTCTATTTACGGTATAAAATTAGATTATAAGAATTTTAATAATTTTGTAATTTGTCCATATGACAATATAGTAGATTTAAGCGGCACTCCTTGTATCCCTAATCTCCTCATTGGGTCAAAAGCAAATTGTACTCAAATAAACAACCAACATATCCCTATAGTGGAAGAAATAACACCAGGTGTGATTCTCTTGAACCAGTTTAACGGGTCGATCTACTATGAAAACAGTACGTTTCAACTGACTCATTCCTCGTGGAATTCCAGAACGCAACCATTGTTTTCAATAATAGAACTTACATGTCAAAAACAATTGCAACATATACACCATTACCTGCTGTAGTGCAAGTCGTAACTACTGGAACAATGGAAGAAGCTCTATCGTTGGAAATGCTGAAAGAGTTGCACATTGACAACACGCAACAAATCAGTATATTGGAATCAAAGCATAAGAAGAACACATTAGCTAACATTGGATTTGCTACTGTCCTCATAATAACTGTAGTAATATTTATGATTGCACTAATTAAGAAGACAAGACAATCTGATGTCATTATTATAGACTCAAAAGAAACCAAACATGAAGCAACAGCTTATCCAAACACACTAAAAACCCACGAAGAGAAGATAGTAAAAGAAAAACCAAGGCCATCAAGAATCAGCCAAATTCCGATATTTTAAAATGTTTTCAAACGAGGACGTTTGAATTCAAGAAGGGAAGAGTTAATGAGAAAAACACATATGCTTATGATTAAACCGGAAACCATGCATTTGGAACACAATGTATGTTGTTCGCATGATCACATGTCAGCAACATGACACTCGCTAAATGCTCTGTCCATCAGTGCACGTCCACTAGTGCACATATAAACATGACACCAACAATCCAGTGCAACTGAGGAACCCGCATTCCTGCACGTCATCATCCCATGATCCCACAGCCGCACTAGGTGATAAGCTTCATAGTTAGTTTTAAGAAGTTCAATTGTAATATTTGATTCAAATAAAGAGGTCGGAAGCCTCCAAAAATATTTTTTTTAATAAAATAACCGTTTAATTTTTTAACTTATACACCCGGCAGACGTATAGTTGTGTTTTGAAATGCGAAATATCTTAAGAAATATAATTGATTCACTGCACCCTGAGGGTTGGTGAGCATTTGCACAACTGCTGGAAACGAAATGTAACAGTAAATTTCCATGAATGAGATCATTTAATCTACAAGTTATTTCGCGACAACAACATTTAAATACAAATAAAAAAAAGTATGTGTACCATATACTTTCGCATATGCTGCATTCTAATTATGCATTTCGAGTTGCAAGGAGGTAAGACAGTAAATTAATTCATTCTATTACTACGAAATTCTGTTACTACGAAATACAATACAATAATGTGTAGTTTACGTAAGTTTTGGGAGATGGCACCACGAGAAAAGGAACTTTCACAAAAAATATTTAATAATAAAATACTTTTAAGAAAAAAAAAATTCAAAAAATTATTGAAAAATAAAAACTTCAAGGCAACACGCAAAACAAGGCCAGAAATGGGTGCCCGCGTATATTGACGGATCAAATCCTAAATTAAGTGCTCTTAAAATACGATCTGAAATTGTAAATGAGGCTGGAAAGCTATGGAATACTCAGACAATTCGTTTCATTCATAAATCACGCCGGATACCATGGTCAAAACATCAGGAAAAAGTAGTTTGTGAATAAGGTTAACCGGCAAAAACGATAAATTGTGATTTAGCATTTTGGAATAAAGTCATATTTTCAGATTAAATTTAACGTTCATTGATCCGATGGACGTGCTAAAGTGTGGCGTAAGTCAAACGCGGAGCTAGATCCTGCAAACATGGCCGGAACTGTAAAGCACGGTGGTGGCTTCTTAATGGTATGGGGGTGTATGGCGGCAAATGGCGTCGTTAATTTAGTTTTCATTCTTTTCATATTGAAAACGAATTTACTTCAAAGCCTCAGAAAGTTGGGTCTAGAAGGGTCATTTATATTTCAACAAGATAATGGCCCAAAACACACTTCTCATATTGTTAAGGAATGGTTATTATATAATGTTCGTAACTTGCTAAGAACACCACCCCAATCGCCTGACATGAATGCAATAGAACATTTATGAAAACTTTTCTCCGATTAGTCAAAGTTTTGTATATTTGGATCAAACGGCCGCCTTAGAATGTGGAGGAAAACAGGAGATGCCTTCAATCCGAAACACACGATTAAGACTGTGAAACATGGTGGTGGAGGTTTGGGGGTGTATGTCAGCTGCTAGAGTGGGAAATTTAGTATTTATTGAAAATACAATAGATCAACATGTGTACTTGGATATTCTAAAAAATAATCTCAAGGAAAGTGCCACTTAACTAGGAATGTCTGCCAATTTCCTGTTCCAGCAAGACAACGACCAGAATCATATCGCTCATAGGATTGGAATGTGGTAGCTTTATAACACGAAAACACTGCCGACACCGCCTTAGAGCCCTGATTTGAACCCTATAGAGCACCTTTGGAATAAACTGGACCAACAATTAAGAACGCTCCGTATTTCTAATAAAATCCAACTAAAAGAAATCTTTCAGAAGGAGAGGCACGATATTAGCAACGATAATACTAAAAGAAGGGGTTTCCAACAAAATATTGAAAAATATAAGATTCTTAGGTAATTTTTTATTATTGCTATTATTTTTTTAAATTTTACGCAGGTGTATCAAGACTTTTGTGGAAGCAGTTTTTGCAGTTTCGCGGTTATAATGGATGTTTTTTTCATAAAAAGGACAAATTTGGAGTTTTTTTTTTGCTGTAAATCTAGAAATATCAACTAATTGAAAAAATAATATGGCTTAACTTTTTTGCAATAACTATCAAACGGCAGACTTTTGTGAAGCACTGTACGTATCATGCATCAATTGGTACGTGATGAATGTAGTCATTATCAATATGCTGCCTAAATTATCGAACGAGAAATGTACGTGAACGATATTTTATCTAAGGGGCGATACGATTGAAAGTGATTTGGAGAAACAAAGACGGGTTATTTTGATGTTAGGAAGTGCATCATTCGATGAAATCAAAATGGCTATGATCTGCATTGTGCGATTACTTGAACAAGAATCCTTTCCTGACGAATGGGTATCTTTAAGAATAAACTTTTCGCTTCCTACGAAGTCTGGACTGAATCCTCTTAATTTTTTTCTTGATCAAAACGAAAGGGTTATACGGGTTGGAGGTAGATTGAAGCATGCTTTGTTGCCAAATGATCAAAAACATTCATTAAAAATTCCAGCGAAACATAGTTTAACACTACACAACTCGAATTGTTCTGTAAACCATATTGCCACAATGCATGGTGGAGTAACATCAACACTAAATCATATTAGAAGACAGTTCTGGATCTTGAATGATCGCAATGTTGTACGCTCTATTCTCCATCGTTGTGTAACTTGCTATAAAATTCGTCCGAAGCCTAACATACAAATGATGGGTGCCTTGCCTGCTGAACGAGTTCGACCTGCTGTCTAGAGCAATTTCGGAATACATTGCACTGTTTATCTGCCTTTCGACCAAAGCTATACATATGGGACTAGTTGGAGACTTGGAGTTGATATTTGTAGTGATTGCGGAACAAATTTTATCGGGGCGAATAGAGGATAGAGACGCATATCAGCGATTCATTGGAAAATGTCAACCGCATCTCGATCACACGTTGACATTTTATACCACCCTTTTGCCCTCATTTTGGTGGCTTATGGGAGGCGGGTGTTAAATTAACTAAATATCACCTAAAGCGAACACTAGGCGATCAAACTCTTAGCTATGAAGAAATGTTTACCGTTTTAACTGAAGTTGAATCCTGTTTAAAATCAAGACCATGCCCCTAATTCAAATTCGTGCCCTTTAACCGTTTGACCGCTACAAAGTGCCGACGCACTTCGATATTACGTCTCTAATACAGCTACGCGGCGCGGTAGCGCTGCCATTTCAGTGCAAGTTTGTCGGTCGCCGTTTGAGGTTGTTTCTTGCCGCTCGTGTGTTTTTTAAATAAAAGTGTTCTTTCTCACTGAGTACGATTCATCAGTTTTTAATTTATAAATATTTTTTTTTAAACTTCTTTTTCGCATTGAAAAACGTAGCCATGTCGAGTGCTGATAATATTTCGGACTCTGAAGTGCTTTGGAAAATCTACCTGGATGCAATTTACGGCAGTGTGCGGTCTGCAGTAATATGAGGACTGGAATAAAACGTCAACAGTTATTTCCATTAATTCTTCAACAGTTTCTTTCAACATTAATTTTTTATCTACAAAATGTTAAAAGTTGTATGTAAATCGATGTAAAATTGGAGAAGTTATAAAGTTTTAAGTAGATATATATTTTTTATTTATTTTATACCCAAACTTTCTATAGCAGTTTTAGAATGTATTAAAATATTGATAGTTAGCTGTTAACGGTTAACGAACGATCCGGATGACTTAATGGTTCCAACTCCTGGTCATTTTTTGATTGGCGATTAGCTGTTAGCTTTGCCAAAAGAAGTGGCGTCACTGTGAATTTTTAGTTCAACAAATCTGGTGGCAATGGAGCAATGGATAGTTGACACGTTTATAAAGGCGCTCAAAGTGGTTGAAACCTGTTTAGAAGCTTAAAGTAAATGGCATTGTATTGATTAATTACGAAACGTTACCCTGCAATCAATGGGAAGAATTGTGGAGCTACATCCGGGAAAGGACAATCTCGTGCGGGTTGATACCCTCAAGACCAAAGGTAGATTAGTTAAACGGCCAATAACAAAATCATGCCCATTACCAACTACAGATAATTGGAAAATCTTTCTATAAACTAGACACAGTAATACTAATTGCACCTTTCCTTTGTTATATCCGTATGGATACTTGATACTTCAACGAGTTGAATGATATTCTGTAGTTAAATGAACTGCATAATGGCGGAAAACTTTTTGACACGTCTGTCATATAACGTACTTTTCGTAAATGTTCTGAATGTAGATGTATCTTCATCCGATCGTATGATCTATCCGAAATGTCTCCAATTTATGACAAGGAAATGTTACCAATATAAGTCATGCGATTATTCATTATTAAAGAAGAGCTAGTACAGAGTGGACGTGTCTTTTTATTTTGCTTCGGGTTGTTACTTTTCTTCGAAGTTTCCACTACAGTTCTCAGAAGTGGGATAAAGTACCTCTTTTTTATTTATCGACAACCAATTTTCATATCGCGAGTGTAATTACCGGAAAGTTGTCTTGCTGAAATTCATATATTTGTGTTAGTAAAATGGACGACTGGACTGTGTTTTTAGAAGCAGCAACTGTAGTTAAGCTGAAAGAAGTCCTACGTTTATTAAAACTACACACATCTGGAACAAAGGCAGAACTCAAAATCCGAGTAAGTGAAGCAGTGAGCGGTTGGAGTGAAGGCGATGTTCGGAAGTTAATGCAAGATGCTTTAAGCGGCCAAGAAGATGAAGCTGAAGATAACGAAGAACACCCATCTGTATCTAGGAGCCAATCAAACTGTTCAGAGGAAGACCAATTGGACGAGGAGCTGGAAAAATTACAAAGAAGAAATCGCAAAGCTAAAGCGGCAGCTTCAAGAACTTCAAATGGAGGAGGCACTACCCAGTTCGAGGTCCACAGGTCTCTGCAGTTTTAAAGACATGGAGGACTCTATTACTCCCTTCAACGGAGACGATAATTATCCGGTCGAACGATGGATTGATCAGTTTGAGGAAAGTTCTGAGCTCCTACAGCTGGACAGCAGAGCTAAATTTATCTACTGTAAGCCACTTTTAACTGGTACGGCCAAACTATACATCAGAACGATAAATCCAAAAACATGGGCAGAGTTGAAATTCGCATTAAAGAATGAGTTCCGGAAAGTTGTGTCGAAGTGTAAAATTTTTAATGAACTTCTGCACATGCAAGAAATTGCTTCGCATGGTGAAGTCTACGAAGAAGACTTAATACAATTTATAATTAAAGGAATTGGTGATTCAGAAATAAATAAAACTATTTTATACGGTGCAAATAATTTCTTCTTCTTCTTCGGATGGCGCTACAGTCCGGGGTGGACCTGGGCCTCAACCAACATGCCTCTCCAGCTAGCACGATCTCTTGCCAGCTGTCTCCAATTGCGCACTCCAAGATGGTTGAGGTCCTTTTCCACTTGTGTGCGCCATCTCAGTCTAGGACGCCCTCTGTTGCGTTGTCCCTGTGGTTCGGATTCGAAGACTCTTCGGGCCGGAGCAGTGCTGTCCATGCGCTCTACATGGCCTAGCCACCTTAAGCGTTGTATCCGTAGACGCTTGACTAGGCTCATGCCGCCGTACAGCCCATACAGTTCGTGGTTGAATCTTCTCCTCCAGATGCCATCAACGCAAACAGGACCAAAAATCGCACGCAGAACTTTTCTCTCGAAGAGACCAATGGCTTCCTCATCCGCTTTTAGTAGCGTCCAGGTTTCTGCGCCGTAGAGGAGGACTGGGATGATCAAGGTGTTGTACAAAGTCACTTTGGTCGTTCGGGAGAGGGCTTTATTACTCAATTGCCTCTTGAGCCCAAAGAAACAGCGATTGGCAAGAGTGATTCTGCGCAAATAATTTACAGAAGTTAAAAATTGCTCTTCGTAAATACGAAAAACAAAAAACTAATACTCGTAGCAACTACCCAGTGAAAGTGATTAAGTCTGAATTTAACCCAAGACACAAACCACCAGAGATAGCTAAGCCACCAGAATAAACCACCACAAATGATCCCAGCATTCACCAAATGAAAAAAATACTCCAAAGGATGTTATTTGTTATAAATGCGGGAAACATGGGCACATATCAACCCAATGTGGCCCGAAGAGTTCAGAACAATCGTTCTGTCAAGTAGAAACTCACCACAAGGAGATCAGTCTGCAACTGTCAATGAATTTGAGTGTTCAGTTTGTTTACATTGGAGTTTTAATCAAATGGAAACTTCAATTTCGTTATTGGCGCTATTGGATTCAGGCAGTCCAATTAGTTTTCTGCAGGTGCAATTTTTACCAGCTTTTTTGCTTCCAACACTTGAGGATACAGGATCGTCATATTGTGGAGTCAACGGCAGTACCCTTCATATATTGGGAAGTATAAATACTAAAGTGGTTTTTGAAAATAAGTCAATTAATTTGAAATTATTTGTTGTGAAAAACTTTTCAATAAATCACTCTGTCGTGTTAGGTAGAGATTTCTTCCGAGAGACTGGTCTGGCGCTTCGACGGATTAACGAAGATAAGGACAACAAAATCCAAGATTATACCGGAACGTATGACGGTCATAAACGTGTAAAAAATCCTGTCAAGAGCTCAAATTCGGATAGCCAAGATTTTTTTCAACAGATCTTGAATATCGACACTGTCGAAATGACAGGTGAGTTAGAAATAAATATAAACAATTCCTTGTCGCAAATGTTAAAGAAAAAGTAAAAGCTTTAGTGAGACCTGCACATCTTAATAGTGATAAGCCTTTCGAAGTTCAAACTGATTTTAAAATAAATATCATATTATCAAAAGATACGCCTTTTTATTGTCCGCCGCGAAGACTTCCTTACGCACATAAGCTAGAGTTGCAAAAGATTTTAGACGGTTTACTAAAGCAAGGAATAATTCGGGAATCTAATTCTCCCTATGTCTCGCCATTCGTGTTGATTCAGAAGAAGAATAAAGAATTAAGACTTTGTGTAGATTTTCGCGAGTTAAATAAAATTACTGTACGTGATAATTACCCTATGCCAAAAATCGAGGATCACATAGATCGGCTTAGAAACAAAAAGTTCTTCACGACATTGGATCTTAAAAACGGGTTTCACCACGTTCCATTATCGGAAGAGTCCATGAAATTTACATCATTAACGACACCATTGGGACAGTTTGAATATACTAGAATGCCATTTGGACTGAAAAATGCTCCTTCCGTCTTCGAACTTTTTATGAAACACGTTTTTGGTCGAATGATTTCGTCGGTTAAAATTCTTACATATCTAGATGACAATCTCATAGCAACGTTTAGTTTACAGGAGCATCTAGACATTTTGCAGGAAGTCATAGATATAATCGTAAAGAGCGGTTTACGTTCGAGGGTTGATAAGTGTTCCTTCTTACAACATGAAATAGTGTATCTAGGGTACAAAATCACTGAAAACGGCATTAGGCCAAACGAAAGCAATTTAAATGCAATTCAAAGTTTCCCCGTACCATCGAATGTCAAGGACGTACAAAGCTTTTTGGGGCTCTGCTGTTATTTTCGAAAATTCATCAAGAATTTTGCTAATATCGCAAAGCCCCTATACGATTTGGTAAAAGGCAACAACCAGTTTATTTTTGGGCCCAAGGAAATGGAAACGTTTGAGACATTAAAAGCAAAACTAGTTGCATCGCCGGTTCTAGCAATCTATAATCCCAATTGCGCAACCGAACTCCAATGTGATGCTAGTAATGTTGGATTCGGAGCAGTACTCATGCAGAAGCAGTCAGATGGAAAATTCCATCCTGTTTTCTACTTCTCGAAAAGAGCAACTGAATCTGAATCCAAATATCACAGCTACGAGCTGGAGACTGTAAATTATTTATGCTCTAATAAGGTTCAAGATTTATTTAATCGGTATATTTTTTAAAATCATAACTGATTGCCAAGCTTTAACCTTAACGTTACAAACAAAAGTCGTTAAATCCTCGCATATCGCGCTGGGCCCTTGAGATGCAAAGTTTCGATTTTATAATTGAGCACCGTAAAGGAGATCGGATAATGCACGTGGACGCGCTTAGCCGTTCTTTCAACGTTCTATATGTGGATGATGAATCATTCGCATTTGTCCTTGCTGCTGCACAAAAACAAGACCCAAATATCATCGCCATTGCCTCGAGCTTAGAGAAAGCTGAAAGTTCTCACTTTGAAATGGTTGATGGCTTAATCTACCGCAAATGTAAAGGGAAGATACGGTTTTATGTGCCATCGCATATGGAGGGCCAGGTCATCCGCACCCACCATGAAGTTATGTCCCATTTAGGGGTTGAAAAATGCTTTGAACATCTGTCAAGAACGTATTGGCTTCCCAATATGAAAAGCAAAATTAAATGCTACATTAGTAGGTGTTTGAAGTGTATCTACTATTCACCCAATTCAGGTAAAACAGAAGGGAATTTAAATCATATTCCGAAGGGTAATGTACCATTCGATGTCATGCATGTGGATCATCTTGGGCCGCTGCCAAATTCTCGATCAAAGAAGAAGCACATCTTCGTTATTGTTGATGGCTTCACAAAATTTACCAAACTTTACCCTGACAGAACTACACAAAGTAATGAAGCTATAGAATGATTAAAATCATTTTTCGCAATCTATTCAAGGCCGAACAAAATAGTTTCTGATCGTGGTTCGTGCTTTACTTCAAGGGAATTTTCTAGTTTTTTCCAGGAGAATGATGTTATTCACGTGAAGGTTGCCACACATTCACCCCAATCGAATAGACATGTTGAGCGCGTTAACCGAATACTTATCCCAATGTTGGCGAAAGAGTGCGTAGCTGACACATCAAGTGGTTGGGATAGACGATTGGTAAAGATCGAATTCGCACTCAACAATACCGTAAGTCGAAGCACGGGTTTCTCGCCAAGCGTTCTTTTGTTTGGAAGAAATCAAAAAGGTGAATTATGTGACCGAGTGAGAGAGTTTCTTGAAAGTAAGTTAGAAAATACTCGTTGTAATGTCGATGATCTGAGGGCTGAAGCTAGTGAAACGCTCAAAAAGAATCAAGTAAACAATAAAGCTTACTACGACCGTCGTCACAAAAAGCCCAGAACGTATAATGAAGGTGAGTATGTGATGATTAAAAACGTTGTCACTTTTTTGTATTAACAAAAATTACTCGCCAAATACCGTGGTCCATATGAAATAAAGACGGTTCTATCTCATGATCGGTATGTCATTGGAGACATAGAAGGCCTTCAGCTAACCCGTATACATTTACTTTTTCTTTTATATTGGTTTTGTTCCATTTTTTAATTATTATTTTTTTTTTTACGTTTAAAAATTCTTTGCTGTAAAAACTACGAAGAAGTTAAAACCAGAGACAAATAGGGAGACATCAACTCCCTCGTCTCCCACCCTTGAATTCACTTTGAGAACGTTTTTTATAACATTTCCCCTCCTGATCAGCTGATTCACAGGCAGAATATTTTTTGTATTTAAGAGGGAATACGTGTGAGCTACGGTGGATCCCCTCACTCTTCAAACTGTTAGAAGGAAAGGTCATATAAATCAGAAAATTAAAGGAGAGAAGGAATAGTTTTTTCCACCACAAAGTAGTGGTTGCCGATAGCCGCGTTTAGAAATTATGCTTGTAAGGCAGTAGTTGCATCAGAAAAACAATATTCTTAAAACTTTATGATTAATTCAAGAACAAAATGAGGACACAAACTTAGTTTAAACGCAATAATTTACTAAATAGTACTTATGAACTAATAAACTTTACAAAGCACTGAGTAACAGCTACTGATTTTAAATTCTATAACTCGCTTTCTATATATGTACATCATTTTTATAACTGTCGTTAATAAATATTATGTCTGATATTATTTTTGTTCTTATTGAAATAGTACTTATAGTTTTTATTTTAATTTCGCTAAACATGTAAAATATCTGTTTTCGGGTTAGCTTTCATTATTTTTATTGATTATAACAACTTTCATATTGAATGGATATCATTTGGACAGTAAAAATTTCAGTACACGTTACTCACTTGTTTTTCTACATATTTCATAAGTTATTATAAACATGAATGCTATCAAATTATCTATTTATTAGAAATAAATCCTATTTAAACTTTTGATTACATTAACTTCCGGAAACAATTTGCAGTTGATTTTCCGAATGCGTTGTGTTGAATGTGCTGTAATAAAATGGCTGACGAATTCACGAACAGTGGGCAATTTGCGAGTGTTTGACACTATCGAGGGCGAAATAAGGTAAATTAGCCGCCATAAGGAACCATAAAAGGACACGTAAATAAGAGTCAAGCGGTCGAAAGACAATGGGGGAAACAGCTGTTTGATCAGCTGTCTTCTTAATTGTGGTTTCTGGTTAAAACTATGTAGAAAACAAAACATCTGTAAGAAAAAAAGTGATATTTTATTAAAACCTGTCAATTCGTGACTTTGTCACTGGAGGGAGAGTAATGGAGGAGGGTACTGTACATACTGCCTTACTGCCTCTACATTGCCCTTACCGAACTCTTAACAACTTCACAACTATAAAAAGTATCTTCGATACACTTCGGTCGCAGAAGTTTTTACGAGTTTAGTTTTCAAAAATTGAAAACACAGTTCTTGGATATTTTAATAAAATTGTTAAAACTTTAAAATATGCGTGTTTTACTAACAACCGCACCTCTAACCTGAACAATGAATCTCAAAGATGTAAACTCAAAATTACTTCGCTCACGTTTAAGGCTAGAGGAGTATGATTATGAAATTGTCTTTAAGAAAGGCAAAACAAACACAAGTGCCGATGCTCTTTGCAGAATCAAAATAGACCATTCAAAACAGTATCGAATTACAGAGGTTAACATCAACGACACCCTCTCAGTACAAGGCAAAAATATTAGAGGAATCCACAGAAAATTAAACATAAAAAACCTGAAACAGCATTGAAACCCTTAGATGTTATTCACATCGATGTAAGTATATTAATTAAACAATACCCACATGCCAATTATTTTAGATAAATTGTCAAAATTTGCATCAGCCTATACACTTCTTTCTAGAAATAGCGTAACAATACTGAAGTGTATAAAAAATTACGTTAGCCTTCACGGCATTCCCTCTAAAATTATTGCAGATCAAGGATCTGCATTCACTTTCAACATCTTCAAAGACTTCTGTCATCGCTACGATATAGAACTCCATATTACATCCATATTACAGACTAGCAGCAACAGCCCTGTTAAACGCCTTCATTCAACCCTCAGTAAAATTTATACTTATACAACGTATAATACCGTTGTATACGAATGTGAACATATACATACTCATACACGCTACATGTGTACAGCAGAGGTTTAATGGTTTAATGGTTTCTGGTGTACAGCTTATGGTGTATTCATTTTCGTTCCGCTGGAATATAGTCAGTCGCTAAGATAACGTTGTACAGAAGACACATAAATAAAAGCAGAATTAAAAGTCTTTTAAGATATAACATGGCACAGCCGGTAAAAAATCAATTAAAAGTAAAAAAAAAAAAGAAATTGTAAAACGTGACACGAGTACCACACTATAAAAATGGAAAAATTTAGAGCTCCAGGCCCAATGTGTTTTTAGGGAAATGTGAGCAATGAGTGGACAAAATTCAAAAAACTCTTTACTATATATGTTCAGGCGTCCACTAATGCAAATGTAGAAGATGAAGTCAAAATAGCAATGCTGCTTAATTTGATGGGTGAAAAAGCCATAGAAATACATGAAACGTTTAATAATCTGAAGATGAAGCGAAAGTGTTTTTTTTAAGTAATCGAACATTTTGGTTCATATTGTCAACCAAAAAAATATGTGAGAATTATGGGAGAACAATTTGATAACTTTCTTACAGACATGGTTAATCAAGCAAAAAATGCGATTTTGACAGTACCACAGAAAGCACCACAGATCAGATGATAAGGGACCGCATTGTGTTGGGCATAAGAGATGGCGATGCACAAAAGAAGCTTTTGAGAATGGAGAACTTAACCTTGGAAACAGTTATAAACTTTTGCAGAGTAGCAGAAATCAGTCAGAAACACGCAAGAGATGTCCAGCAATCACAGTCAACAGTGAGTGAGAAGTTAGTACGAAGCCCATATTCAAACACAGAGCAGATGAAGTAATACAAGGAGAGGGAAGAAGCAAAGGCAGCAACAGCCGAAATGTCAAAAGCAGAAGAGATCAGATCAATAACAGAGCGCACTGTCAACGTGAAGTTGCAACAAACTGCAAAATGTGCTCCTATCGTCATAACACAAAAATCATTAAGTAGTGCAGAATCTTCATATGCACAAAATGTTAGCAAAAGTTCCATTACTATATATAGGTTACATACCCTAAACATTCCTTATCGCGCCAATCTATCTTTTCCCCATAATGAACGGGTGCAATCACCTGCATTATGTTCGCATTCTGTTTATTCTAATTTTCATTTCATTTTCCGGCGCAGTGCATCTCAAGTTACAGCTACACGCGCACATGAAAAAGCTGACTAAACAGTTCCCGCGGTCCCACAGTGACCCGGTACGCTGAAACTGCAGAATAGCCAATAGATGTAAGGGAGTGGATGAATCCCACTGAGTTTGTTTTTTAGTGATTAAGCTGGAGGGAACAGTTGTAAAGTTATTTCTTTTAATAAAAGTGTTTTTTTTTTTAATAACGTGTCGGAACGTCTTTTGTAAGTTATATGAGCGACCTGTAAAAATTTTAACTAGTGATAATATTACAAAAGCCAGTGGCTAAAGTCCACTCGAATCGACTACAACGTATGAAGCTAAAACTCCTAAAATATGAAAATAAATAAATATATATGTGTTGAATACATACAGTGACGAGCAAAAATGGACAAATGTTTTGGTGTATTCAGAAAAATTGTCTAAAATATACGATCCTTAATAGAATGCAATTTAGTTATATTTTTAATGTATGTATAACTAATAGATAAATATTTTAACCAACTAAAGAAAAAAAAAACTATTTCAAAATAATGGGAACTAATGAAAATGCAAATTTCAGCACTTGTCCAGTTTTGCACGCGCTAGTTCTAGCGAATATCACGTTTTTTTCAGTAAGAGTTGCTTTCCCATTGCCAAACATATTAATATTTGCAATTCCACAAGTAGCGGTTAACATCATTCCCTTGTAGATCAGTTTTTGTAAAAAATTGGTTGTGAACAGTTCTCTGTAAATCGATCATTATAAAAATGAAGAAAATTTGTAAAAAACTTGTGGAAAGAGTGTGTTTTTTTACTAAGAAGTGGAGAATCATCGCGGGAGATATCAAAAATATTAAATATTTTAAAAACTTCTAACTAAAATAAAAGTTAAAGAGAGATATTATCGGATGAAGAAATGATTGAACTATCGACGATGCGCAAAGAAGGTTGGCCGAATGAACTTATAAGAATTAAAACTTTAGTAAAAAAGCATTGTCCAATACGATATGAAATTTACGCGGAAAATGGACTATTATTTTTCGATAGATCATTGTTTCCCTTACCTTGAGAAAGCAGTTTCTACAAGTACTTCATGAAGGTCATCTTGGAATAACTTAAACAAAAGCGATGGCAAGAACTTGTACTTACTGGCCAAATATTTCAGTGGACATTAAGAATCTATTTGAGAATCTAAATTTCAGAGCACAAATAGCAAATTTGCGTTGATTCCGCATGAGATTCCCAATATTCCCTTCTTTAAAGTTGGGAGCGACATTATGCATTTTCAAAATTGATTATTATTGCAAATAGCTGGAGCTTAGACAACGAAAAAATATGACGGCATCGACGGTAATTATAGTATTTTAAAATTTTTTTCGACACATGGAGTTCCGAGCCAATTAATTTGTGACAATATGCCATTTAACTCTTTTGAGTTCCCAAAGTTCGCACAGGAATGGAACTTCCAGATTATAACATCTAGTCCTTTGTATCCTAGATCAAATGGCTTGGCTGAAAGGGGGTTCATATAGCAAAGCGACTGCTAAAAAAATCCAATGATGAAAAGAAAGATGTATTCAGTGCTTTATTAGCGTATAGGAACTATCCAATTACAGGTTTGGGTGCTAGTCCATCACAGCTTTTAATGAGTCGTACTTTGAGGACTAAAATCCCAATACACGAAAATCTTATAAGCTTAAATAAACATCAGACTTCTTATAAAAAGTATCACGACCAGCCATTCCAAACTTTAATGAGCACAAATTTTCAGCAGGCGAAAATGTATTAGTGCAAAGAAATAAAATCTGGAACCTCGCACAAATAGTAAGCCCTCATAGTTCCCCAAGGTCATACATTTTTCGTACTGAAGATAATGAATGTGAACATACACATACTCAAACACGCAACATGTGTACAGCTTATGGTGTGTTCAAAGTTTAAGATTTCAAGTTTAAAGTAAAGAAATCCGATGCTGATCATGATGAAATTTTATTCGAGACTATATTCACTTACGATAAACCATTCCATTCACTCCGCAACAAAGTTCACTCTAAGTTCCAAAAAGAATTCTTTTCAAAAATTGATGATAAACTGGAGGAATCAGTAAGTAAACGCATAGAGAAGCTCAACGCCGTCAGACACGAAGTTGAAAACTGTTACATACATACATATGTTCCATACACTTGGAACCAATAATATGTTCTATGTACAAGTTAACGAAACGTTAACAAATATTTCAACATGTTTGCACACGTCGCACATCCAACAGCACAGTGCACGCGCGACACACAATCATCCGGTCACCCGAGCACTTGCAGTTTCCAGCAAAGCGGACAATGCAAGGGACAAATATCGTCTGCATTTTGGATTCCGCGACGGCGACATAACACCTCCCAAACCAAAACCCGCATTCTTCCTTTCCCTTACCTATGTCCCACGCCGCATTAGATAATAAGATTTGCAATTGTTAGATTTTTAGTCAGTTGCCGTTTGGCGTCGGTGAACTTAAGTTTATTTTTTAAATAAAAATCCGCTCCGAGATTTTGAACTTACATTATCATTTATACGCACGCACACACAAGTTATATCAACAAACAATCGTCGTCTCTTTTGAGCGACGATTGAACGAACTGGAGATCGGATTACAGTCTATCGCTGGGATTAGCACAATGGGCGTCGCTCGCATTTCGTAAACAAATGCGGGTGGTACGATGAGGTGTGGTGACTTGCAGATTTGGTTGCCATTCTCTCGGCGATGCGACTGAATCCCAACTCCAATGAGTTCAGTTGTTCCAAGATACCTATTCATAGAGTTAAGAAGTTGTTCCAAGATATTCCTAGAGTTAAGAAATTACTATTAGTGTTAATATTGAGTAATAAATTGAAATCTTACCAAAAAAAATTAAAGTTGTATTTATTGAAATAAAAGTCACGCGCAACTAACTGTATAAATTCCTGTTGCAAAACTCCAATTCTGCTCTAGTTAAATATTTACCGTTAGAAGTGAAACACCGTGTTTCCTTAACAATGGTTATGGGCCCATGAGGCAAATAAATTATGTTTTTTCTTGCGAAAAGTGTTTGTCGGTGTTGATTCATAGTTATAGAATCATGAGTGCGGCTTTATATCAAATACAAGTAGATAAGCTAGACGACGAAAATTATGTCGGGTAGAAAATCCATATGAGGTCGGTCAATAATTCACAGTGGACTTTGGGACTGTGTGTCCGTTGTAAGACCAGAAGAACGCGGGAACGATCCAGTGGGGGACAGTCGAGACCAGAAAGTTCTGCCAACTATTCTTCTGTGTGTGAAACTATTCTTCTGCTTCATGTGAAAAATTGTCAAACTTCTAAAGAGTGGAAGAAATTGGAGGATGTTCATCGCCCGACTGGACCAAAACGTAAGGTCACAATTTTTAAACAATTATTTTGTATTTTAATTTTTTTTTTTGCATTTTTAAATTAATGCATGAAGCTTCTTCAATAATTAAACATACAAATATGTTTTTTTTTATTTTGAATGAACTAGATATTAAATTGCAAGATAAACTTTTGGTAATTCATCTTCTTTCAAGTCTCCCAAAAAGTTATGAAAATTTCATAGTTGCCATGGAGTCAAAAGATGAATTCCCAAGAATGAGCGCGCTGAAAACAAAACTTTTTGAGGTAGCTAAACGTCGAGAAAGTGAATCAACACACAAGAACCATCTGACTCAAATCATCATGAATCAAAATTAGTGCAGCAGTGTTATAAATGTGGTAAAAAAGTCATTTTGCGGCATCAAGTAATTCTGTTTTTCTGTCAAAAAATAGAACAGAAGCAGCTTTTTCTGTGCTGAATATTACATGTGGAGATGGCGTTGATAAAAACAGTTCGATTTTTGATAGGGGCAAGACTTCGCACATATACAACCCAAAAGTAAATACACTTAACATAATGAAAACCGATAATGATATGTACGAATGGCATCGACGTTATGAGCATTTACAATTTCATAGTTTAAATATTTTGAACAAACATTGCATGGTCCGTGGAATGAAATTCAAAGTAAATACAAAACTGAATGATTGTACTTTGTGTATGAAATCAAACATAAGCAGTAAACCGTTTGTTTATAATTTCGATATACGCAGCAAAAATATCCTTGAAATTGTCCAGAGTGATTAATACGGGCCAATGCCAATTTCTCTTGGCGGCTCTTAATATTTTTTGACATTCATCGATGACTTTATAATTATTTATGTATATTTCGTTAAAAGTAAAAGCGGAGTCCTACAAATATGTTAAACTTTAAGCTATCGGTCGAAAATGAAAAAAATAGGAAAATTAAATGTCAGCGAATATGTTAATGACAAGTTTACCACGTTTTTGCAAAGCGAAGGCATACGTAGAGAATTGATGACCACGTACATCCCTCAATCGCCTGTCAATAAGACACTAGTGGAAATGTCACTCTCAGTGCCCATTGACTTAAGTTTACCACACTACCTTTGGGCTGAAGCAATGAACACAGCTGCGTACTTATGAAATAGATCTCCCACAACTACCTTAAAGCACTGAATACCATACGAAATATGGAGTGGACACAGAGTAAATGTACACCACCTTGAGATTTTTGGAATTAAATGTTTCGCTTTGGATAATGCACCAAAGCCTTCTAAGTTTGCACCAAAAGGTATTGAGTCTTACATGGTGGGATATTCGAATGAAAGCAAAGCTTATAGGCTATATGAACCTGTTTGAATAATCCATGGCATGATATCGACAGCGCAGCTGATCGACCTAACGGCTGTCATAAACGCATATTACCCCACGCCAAAACAGCAACAATATAGAGCAAAAAAGCAAACAATATAGAGCCACTGGCACACACATCATAAAATGAGCACGAGCAGCGAACAACGGCATAATGATATGTCTACATGCTAGAAATTAGCACGTGCAGAGCATCGACGGCGAGCCAACCCTTTTGTGCGGTGCGAAGAAGAATTACCGAAAGGAGATGAGGAAAACATCCGATCATCCCGTACACACCAGCGCAACAACCTAGCGGGACTGATCATCGGTACATTTCTTGTGCGCATCATGTGTGCTGACGTTTGGTGGTTATTAGGAAATCAAATTTCCTCACTCCAGATGCTACTTCCAGTCAGAGCAGCCAGGAGCATATTTTGTGCAACATTTTCTGTAGTATTTTTAGTGTGCAGTATTTTTCGTGTTATACAGTCCACAAATTTTATTATCGAAGGAGGAAAAATAAACAAGAATTTTTGTCCGGTTGAATATTCGTTTATTGATCCTAACAGAACCAGAAAAGCGAAAAATCATTACAGCTAGAGATGTTCGTTTTATGCATGACGTGAAACCGATTGTTGAAAACAAAAACAAGGACTCTTCTTAATTTTCATCAGATAAATCTGATTTCAGAGCCATTTTTGCCGAAGCAAGCATGAAACAAGAAAGTGAAGCAAAAGTAGATTCTGAAATTGAATAGCCAAGCTGCAAAGGAAATCAAGAGGGATACTACTGAAAACCTCATCGAGAATATTGTCAAAGATAAACCGCATATATAAGCATATGTATAAGCATTTTAAAATTATATAGGTCCGCCAGAACAAAAGAAAATGGAGTTGAGACCAAGAAAAGCCCCGATAACGTCCAATTATATTCTAATGAAAGATTCAAATATGAGTAAAAATCCACTAAATGTGGATGAGGCCCTTAATGGGAAGGATGGGGACGTACCTCAATGGACATTTGAACGAAGAAATATTCATGCAACAGCCAGAATATTTTGTAGATGTGCACAGTCCTGATAAAGTCTGCAAGCTAGAAAAGACCTTGTATGGATTGAAACAATCTGGGCGCTAATGGAACCAGGAGCTGGATGCGTTTCTACAGAGTATTGGTTTCAAAAAATGCAGTGGAGATACTTGTATAAACATTTCAAGAGAAGATAAAGACGGCATCATCGCAGGAGTTTATGTGGATGATATAATTTTAGCATGTTCTAATGACACCAAATTTTGATATTGTACATAATGGACAGGCTAACCAGTCTATCACAAGATCAGTGATGTATCTAACCATATCGACTGGGCCCGATATCATGCATTCTGTATGTAAACTTGCACAGTATAATGGTGATCCACATGTTGAACATATGAATTCAGCTAAACACATTTTGAGATATTTAAAAGCAACACAAAATTTACAATTATGTTGCTTTCAGAATAAGGAACGTCTACAAGGTTTTGATTATGCGAGCAGTTGTGACGGCAGGAAATCTTTTTCCGGTTTCGTTTTCTTCTTGGCGGAGGGTGCTATCAACTGGGAAAGCAGGAAGGAGCAAAGTGTCGCCTTAAGCAGTACAGAAGCGGAATATGCGGCACTTTCATCGGCCTCCAAAGACATCATCCATTTCCGAAATTTGCTGAGAGATAGGATTTACTGCGTTAATTGGTGGGCCTACAAAACATTATGGAGATAATCTAGCTGCACAACAGCTGGTTAGAAATCCTGTTTTCAATAGCCGAGCGAAACAAAGGCATTAGAATTCAACATATTCGTGAGCTTACAGAGAAGAAACAAATAGAAATTGATTACATACCAACCGGAGATATGCCGGCTGATGTTTAAACTAAGAATTTGAAAAAATGTAAACATAAATACCTAGTTCAAGGGTTAGGACTGAAATAATTCATTTTGCATGTTTGCAACTTAATAATGAACTTACTTTTTGATTGATTTTTGAAAAAAAAAATATGAATATGAAAATTATGAAATACATACATATGTTTTACACTTGGAGTCAATAATATTTTCTATGTACAGTAGCGAGCAAACCTGGTCGGATGTTTGTCAAATCTAATTTCATATTGCTGTTAAACTTTTGAATATTGTTCAATTTGGTTCCGGTCAATTTGTAATTCTTTATTTATTACTCTCATCATTAAATAACATGAAAAGTAATAAAACAAACATCAAACAGAAATTCCTTAGAAAAAACAAAAAAAGTCAAAGCGTCCAGTTTTGAACGCAAGGCTCAGCATACAAAAAACATTATTTTACCGCTATATTTATGAAAATTGTAAAGAGCTTATTGCATTTCTTTAATTATTTCATCATTATAAAGTGATGCGGTGAAGAGTTTACATTGTTACACCCAAAAATTGTGAAATTGTTGTTAAATTAGTGCAAAATGAAGAAAATCAGTAAAGATTTGGAAAACCGAATTGTTATACTACTGCAAAAAAATTAAAGTGCACGAAAAACAGCTGCAAAGACTGGCGTAGGAAAGTCAACAGTGATAGCAGTACGAAAAAGAAATAATTTCGAGTCTCCAGGTGATTTTGGAGGACGACCAAGAATTCTGACGGACTGTGACGCTCCTGAAATGGAACGATTGCTTCGTAAAAGCTCCAAGCTAACACCTAAAGAAGCTACACTAGCCATTAAAAAACCAACAAGCTAATGGACAGCCAGAAGAGCATTGAAAAGAATAGGGTTAATCGCGTCTGTAAAGCAGAAAAAACCTGCGCTTTCCAAGAAGAAATTCCTTGAAAAGCAACCATTTAAAACATTAAAATGGCCTGCACAAAGCCCAGATATCAATCCAATTGAGAATTTGTGGGCAATTGTTAAAAGAAGATTGTGTCAGCACGATTCGCCTCCGAATAATTTGAACGAGCTATGGGATCGAGTCCAAGTTGCCTGGAAAAATATACCAAACACAACAATTAAAAAATTAGTAAAAAGTATGCCAAGGAGAGTGAAAAGTGTTTTAAAAAGAAAGGGTCTCTGGTTCAAGTACTAAAATTTTATTTAAATGGTTGTTTTTTGTATGGTGAGTCTTGCGTGCAAACCTGGATGCATCGATTTTTTTTTCTAAGAAATTTCTGTTTTTATGTTTGTTTTATTATTTTTTATGTTATTCAATGATGAGAGTAATAAATAAAGAATTAAAAATTGAAGCAAATTGAGTAATTTTCGACTGAGGACAGTCGAAGACCCAGGATGGCCGAGTGCAAAAATGCTGATTAAACAACTATCAATTTACGATCGATGACCATCAGTTAGATTGAATACAGTATAACAAGTTGTCATCCGCTCGTGTGCTGACCCAGAGTTACATGCATGCTCTCACATGCACTGCAAACTCAGCGTCAAACCAAAAACAGTAGCGACTGTACCAAATGAGCGTTGTTTACAACTTTGGTTCCGAGCGTCAGTGCTTCAAGTAAACAACGCCGATCAAAGAGAGCGAAGGTACTGTAACCACGCAACTACTTACCATGCAAGAATGTATGTATGTCGTACCGTGATGAGTGAATTGATTGTGTCACGTGCGTATTCATTTTTGATAGTGTCTTGTTCTCTCGATTCAAATTCATGCTGTTTTTTCTGTTTTTCTCTTTGTAATATTACATACACATACAATATAACATTATTGTTTGCACCTATGTTAAGAGATCTTCAGTCTGATGGCGATTGTAAAAAAAGGAAATAGTTAAAAAATTGTATTACTAATAAAGAAAAAAGAAAAAACTGAACCCTTATTCGTTTAAGTAAAAAACTAAATAATACTAAAATAGATATTTCCAGGCGATCGGAGTTTGTTTACCCCTGTTGAATCATGCACTCGTTTGTCTTAAACGATCGGAGTTTGTTTACTTTCGTTAAATAACGAGGAGAAAAATACAATAAAAACAAAATGAAAAGGGATACAAAAAAAAGATTCGCGATGCTCGATCCTGATGCACCGCCAAACCAGTTTACAAAAACTAAAAGAAAAATATCAGACGAAAAATACCCAGAAATGCCAACAATTATTTCCTCGGACGACAATTTCCCTTGATTTGTTGTGATTTTGGTTTAAGAACAAAACCTCCTTCATCTCACAATACATTCCAGATCAACCGCGGTTTCAAATATTTGTCCAAAGAAATAATCGAAGTTAAACTCAAGCGAACAGGAGATCTTCTGAAAGTATCAAATGATGTAATGGTTGACAAATTCTTCAAGACCAGTGTTGGAGATTGAAATAATAATACACCAGCATTTGTATACAATCAAGCAATTTTATTTATTAAATGTTTAAAAATAACACTGCATTACCATCGAAAATTCCAATTAGTACATAAGAATAAATCCCAGTATAACACAATATAGAACATGCCAAATCCCAGTATAACATAACATAGAATGTAGATCATGTCAAATGACAAATTTACTATAAATAGTCAAAAAAATCTTGGAGCACTTTTTTTTTCCAATTGGCTGTTAGTGAAATACAAGAACATAAATTTATAACGAGTTAAAATATCGCAGTTTTATTTTTTTCATTGTACCCTTATTGTGTGGGAGAAAAAATATATTACTTTCCCTAAAATTTTCAACCAGCTTCATCACCAACCTACCACACTCATTTGAATTCTGTACAAGGAAGAATCTATTCAAGAAGTATTATAAATATCACTGAGGAAGAGTTACTCGAAGAACTAAAGACTCAAAAAGTAATCTCGGTAAAAAAATAATGAGAAAGGGAAAGGACAGTGAAGACATAGCAACGGGGGCCGTAATTTTAACGTTCGATCCTATCCGTCGACCAACGGCTATTAAAATTGGATGGCTTAATTGCAAAGTTGAAGAATATATATCAAACCCTATAAGATGTTTGCAATGTCGAAAACTAGGACATACGAAAAAACATTGCAAAGGGGCACTTATTTGCCGAGACTGCTGCTTACTCTCACCCCATGACCAATGCGAGAGGATATTCTGCATAGATTACAAAGATGATGCGGATACTTAATCCGACTTAGTGTGCCCTACCTTCTTGCGCTAGAAATCGGTAAATAAGATTACAGCAAACCGTTGCTGTGCTACACGTGAAGCTTGGCAAATTTTCAACGACAATCCAAAACTCCCCCTTATAGAGGCACCAAAACACCACAAGCAAACGAAACACACCACGGCGGAAGTTTTAAGAAAAAAAAAAAACAATAGAAAATTACAACGATATAACTCTAACCCTCAAAACAAAACCAACACCAATTCCCCAAGACTCCAATTCTTATCCAAAAGCAAATACAATCCGCTAGGCACAAGAATTAATCAAACATCAAACATCTTTTACAACTACTAAAACATCCACAGCTATCTCAATTAATTATAAACCAAAAAAAGCATCAACATCTTTAACACCATCAACAACCTTAACATCACCAACAAACCTAAAACCAAAAGAAACACCGACAATCACCTTCAACAGCATCAACCTCTTCCTTCTTAATACCATCGAAATCAACAACACCTGATACCACCCACACCAACTGTACGCTATTAACGAGCGATAACACAACAAAAAACACCCTTTCTAACATTTCACACATCGCATAAAAATTTAATCCAAAAAAACGGCTACCACATAGAAAATTCAATGTTGGACGACCATGACATATAGAAATAAGATGTTAAACTACATCCACTCTGCCTGCCAGAGGTTGAGACATCCAAACACCCTAAGATGTTCCGATGTTTCAACCTTCGGAAAGAGTATAAGCAACAGCACTCCAAACTCAAAAAATTATTTCAGAATTCAATGGAATATACGCGGATATATCAACAACTATGATGAGTTGAAGATACTAATAAAAGAAGGATCACCAAGTGGAATATCAATGCAAAAGACACACTGTGCCTATGGTGCATTACCCGTCACGTTGAAAGCATATACAAGATACTACCTCAACTCCCCTCAAAACACAACTAGTAAGGACGGTATCGCAATACTGATAAAAAAAACATTCCTCATAAGAAGATTAACATCAACTCAGGTATAACAGCTGAGCTGTTGAAATTAACCTTCAAATCAAATTTACTTTATTATGTCTTTACATTTGCCCAAAACAAACTTTCTCAAAACAGGATCATATGGACACAGCCAAATTCAGACACCAATGCTACTTACAGGCGATATCAATACGTGGAATACTCTCTTGGGTTTTCACACTACCAATCACAGGGGAGCTACCATAGAAGATTTTCTAGTATCTCACCGTCCTACACGATGGGTCACCCACCCACTTCTCGACACACTCCACCCTCACTCACATAGACATAACCTGCTGTTCGCCAATAAACTTTCCCAAGTCTCTTGGCTTACACTTGATGACATTCATAACTGTGACCACTTTCCCTTCTTTAATTCTATGCCTATCCAAGGTACTGAAAAAAATTATATCAAGTCGTCTTCTATGGTACATTAATCCCAAAAACTAAAAAGCACCCTTTAAGCACAACAGAGGCTATACCGATGCTTTTCTGCACATTGACCATCTCCAACGCGCTTTCTGCGCGGAACCATGTCACACTGTTGTCCTTGGATTTAAAAAAACGCTTTTGATAGAATCGGTATACATTTGATACTAAAAAAAACTAAAAAGCTGGGGTATCGGTCCCAAGATGTTCAGTTACATAAAGGCATTTCTGTACAACCGTAAGATTACAATCAACACCAACAACACATACTCATCAAGCTACCCACAATAGTATCCCATAAGGATCACCCTTGTCTGTGATACCATTTACAATAGCCAACGTTAGTTTTAATATAACTAAATATGAAACTTTGGACCGCTGTCTGTATGCAGACGACATCTACATACTAAATAAATGTGAGGTTTGGAGCCAGACAGACTGACAATACACTACGAACTACAATAGGGTACACACATTCATACACACGCACGTAGACGAAGAGGACGGTTACAACAAACAAACAGCTACAGAGAACAAGGAACTACACTCAACGCATACACGCGTGAATTCGCCGCCGACAAATACACAGACACACATACGAACATCCAGACACAACATAAAAGGGAGGACAAGGCAAACGAAACAGAGTCAGTCAGTCATCATCAGCCACCAAGCAGAGAAGACCTGTGAAAGTTAAGGAAATTATTCATTTAAAGTCTTAATTCGTTTGTTTCATTTTGAGTAAGAAGTCAAATCCCACATATATCCAGCGATATACAGCTCTGTGCAAAAAAAATAGCACCACGTTGAGGTCTGCACTTTGGATGCTAATAACTTTTCTCCATGCTCATGTAAAGACACGATATTTATTGTAGGACATCTGTTGGGTATCAGTAATAAAATGCAAGAAACAAGATAAGCGAAGATGCATTTTAAGACAAGAAAATTCCCGTTATACGAAATGAAACCGAAATTTTGGTCTGCAAAATAATAGCACGTCATTCTAAAAAGTCTTTTGTGGTGTTTAGTTTTTTTTTTGTGCGTCAAAAGATTTAAGTAAAAATATTTAAGTATTTTGAAACTAGTATTTTTAAAATACAACGTTATAAACAATTAAAATGGGTCGCGGTGTGCATTGTACTCCTAAGAAACGTGAACTTATAAAAAAATTAATTTCTGACGGAAAAACGTACAAATTTATTCGGGAAATCGTTGGTTGTTCGAACAAAATGATTACTAATGCAAAAAAACACTTCGAAAAAGAAGAAACAAGAGGTAGAAAATCGAAATTAATCTCTACCGACGAGCGAAGAATGATAAGATTAGTAAAACAAAACCCATTCATCACATCAAACAAAATAAAAGAGGAACTAAATCTGCCCGTATCAACATCAACCATAAGAAGGAAGTTGATAGAGAGGGAACTACCTACCAGAAGTCCCAGAAAAGTACCCTTGCTGACAAAGGTCCATCTTCATAAAAGAAAACAATTTGCGCAAGAACATTTGAACTGGGAAGTAACCACATGGCGTAATATATTATGGTCAGATGAGTCTAAAATTGTTTTATTTGGAACTCTTGGGACCAGGACATTTGTTCGCAGGCAAAAAAACCGGAGTGAACTTTAAAGACCATTAAGCACGGCGGCGCGAAAATTAACATATGGGGATGCTTCTCCTACAACGGTACTGGTCCTATATTTTGGATAAATGATGACCGCCGAAGTTTATGTTGGCATAATGAGGGAAACCATGTTGCCCTATGCCGAGTGGAATATGCCTCTCAGATGGGTCCTGCAGCAAGACAATGACCCGAAACATACGAGCAAATTGGCCAAGGAATTTTTTGAGAGGAATTGGGTTCAAGTTATGGAATGGCCGCCGCAATCTCCAGACCTAAACCCCATTAAAAATCTTTGGACAGATGTTAAGAAAGCTGTTTTTAAAGCGAAATCAAAAAATACACTACAGCTATGGGAAGCCGTGCAGGCTGCGTGGAGGGATATTCCAATTCGGCGATGTCAGGCACTAATCGACTCTATGCCACGACGTTGTGCCGCTGTGCTCAAAAATAAGGGTTATGAGACGAAGTACTAGAACAGTAGTATAAATAAAAAATAAAAACCGTACTATTCCTCTAAATTTTGTATTTAATTTACGACGTTGCACACCAAAATTTCGGTTTCATTTCGTATAACGGGAATTTTCTTGTCTTAAACTGCATCTTCACTTATCTTGTTTTTTTGCATTTTGCTACTGATATCCAACAGATGTCCTACAAAAAATATCGTGTCTTTACATGAGCATGAAGAAAAGTAATTAGCATCCAAAGTACAGACCTCAACGAGGTGCTATTTTTTTGCACAGAGCTGTAAAAAGAGCTAGGACCTCCTTTTCAAAGGTACTTGAAGATATCATAAGTTGCTTTAATATTGCAGGAGCCAAGCTTTCACTTGATAAGTGCAAAATACTGCATATATGCCGAAAAACCTCCTGTCCACAATTTACACTTCTTGAGGATAACATCAATTTACAACATGTGAACAAACTAAAAATCTTAGGTATAACATTCAATAACCGATACTCCACTGCTTGCAATTAAAAAATGACAGTAAATAGGACTAACAAAATAAGACTAATCATAGAAGCTAAGGTTCTTATTGTTGAAGGTCGAGAAGTTGAAGAAAGAGCAAGTGTTTTTAGTTCCCTCGCAAGTTTATAAAAATATCTAAAATTTCGAGTAATCGTACACGTACCGAAGGCTGGGTGATGTGGGAACAGGGTAGGCACTGATTGGTATCAACCTGGCGATGCCCAGCTGCTGTAACTGTCTTCCACACACCAATTGTGCTTATTCTACCTCCACGTTGGTAGTCATCGGGTACTGGTTGTTGTTCACCCGAACTCAACCTGCTAAACCTATAAGTGCGACCTCCGCCCAAGAGGTATAAAAAAGGGCCTGGTCCTCCAGGTTGGGGGTGTGCGTCGGGGTAACTGCCCGGCCACATTAAAAATAACCAGTTACGAAACAACCGAATGCCTTGGATATGGATGGATTCACTGTTGACGACCCACGCAAACGAAAAAAGGATAATGCTCTACGGATATGCACGTGGAATGTGAGGTCCCTAAACAGACCACGTGCAGCCGATGAACTTGCGGAGGCCCTGGACTGCTATAGAGCAGACATTACCGCAATTCAGGAAATGCGGTGGGATGGGCCGGGCAAGAGCAGAGTGAGAAACTGCGACATATACCACGGCGACTGCTACAGGGAGAGAGGGAAACGCTTATTTGGATGCGGTTTTGTTGTTCGAGGCAGACTTAGGCAAAAAGTCTTAAGCTTCCAATACATAAGCGAACGCCTCATAACAATCCGCATCAAGGCTAAATTCGGGAATATAAGCCTCATATGCGCCCACGCCCCGACAGAGGAAAAAGATGACAGCAGTAAAGAGGACTTCTATCACCTCCTAGAAAGGACATATGATCGATGCCCCAGCTACGACACCAAGATATGGAGAGGTGCTATGGCAGGAATGACGTCCGAAATTTTTACCACAAGATAAAACAGGGAAGTCCACAATCGACCAGATCTTCACACTGCGGCAGATCCTGGAGAAGTCCCAAGAAGTACAAATTAAAATAAATGGAGAGGAAGTAAAAAAAAAAACAATCCTTACGCTTCTAACGTGCAAAGCGTTTGACTGTTAGTCACACATAAGATATCGGCAGGCCATTTAAACGTTATTGGAACTGAAAGACAGAAAGTTAAAATGGCTACAAAACTTTTTTCTCACATCTCTCTCATTTAGTTGACCAAGCAGTTGCTTCGGATGACACGCCTGACTTAGTTTCGGAATGTACTCTTACAAGTAATGTTTTTTCTACATACATATCTGAATTATATAAATATGTTAATAATCTTTTTACTTTAAGGTACGATACTTAAGAGTATAACTATAAATCCTCCGAGTACTGATGTCTACAGCCAGGTGGACAATGAATTGGAATCTTTAGCTCACGATGGGCTTAAAAACTTGGCTGGGTACATTTGCCATAAGTTGGGGGATGAAATTCTGTTCTTCAAAATAAGGACATAACTTTTACGTGGTTAACCATCTCAACGAAGGAGGCCTGGATAGACCCACATCTGCACTAATGGTTCACATGAAGCAACTCGAAGAAATTTTCGAAATTGGAATGGGGATGACCTCTTGATTTCCCCCGAATATCTTAAGACACATTTGGAATTGACCGAAAATGTGAACTGTGGGGAGAAAATAAAAAAAAAAAACTTTATTTTAGAGGACGAATGTATTTTAGGATAAGGAGACTAAACAAAGAAATTACAGAGTTTCAATCCAGAAATAAAGAAAATATAATAAAATTGTCCACTAGTTCAAACCACTAGTTCTTTTATTTCAATAACTTGGTTGTTACATTACTCTTTTGGAAATAAGTCATGCAATAATAAAATTTAGTTAAATTGATTTATTAATGGCAATTCTAAAACTTTACACAGTTATGATTATTGCTTTACGAAACTCTGTGAAAGTTTTTTCCACTCTGCATGCAAAATGCTTGACTTAATAGCTCGGAAAGTAATTGGATAGTCAAATTAACTCAATTGGATATACACTTAAAACTTATTTTATGTTAAAAAGTTCTTAAAACGTGAATAATATTAGAAAAAAATCAACTAATAACTTTTCCTGCTTCAATTTGTATGAAGATATTAAACAATAACAAAGAGCTGTCAAATCAGAAGTCTCGTGTGACGTAAGCTGCGCAGAACGAAAGAAAATTGAACACTCTATTGCGCAAACTCTTTTTCTATCATTCTTGTGTCGTAAACGAGTCCAGCAGTTTATTCTCTTTCGAAGATATCAACTCTCTTTTAAATGAAGTATTAGCTAAGCTCCAAACCTGTCATAAAAAATTGATCAATTGACGTCCCTCAAGTAACTTGCTGTACTTCGCAAGGGAAATGAAATTTTGACGTTTCGTTGGCGGGAGGAAATTTATACGGAAGATTAGATATCGGTCTCGCGGGAAAAGTGAAATATCTTATTGGAAAAAGAATATAAGTAAGAAATTGAAAATCACAATGTCGGTGGCAAATCAGTAAGTATTCTTATAAGTATCTGCCACATATAAACAGATGCTAGTTCTATCATAAATAGGAAATGAAAAATGTAAACAAAGCACTTGTTTATATGTGTACATATTACATGTTTATTGTAATAACAATTATTATTCCAATTACAGTTTAGAAGAAACACTTAACTCAATAACAGTACAGATCGACGAATATGCTCTGTATTTTCAAGGAACGAATCGACCCATACGAGAAGGACAAAAGCTGGTGGCTGCCGGTTGGGTTTACTCTTTGGGGATTGACCCGAAGAAACCACAACAAATTTTAGGGCAAGTTATTCAAACATCGAAATTAGCGGAAAAGCCCCATGAAGTAATCCTTGAGAACTTGTCCCAATGTGCAAAAGACTGGCGATGTGTATGCACGTGTAAAGCAGGAATTGGCGGCAAGTGCAAACATATAGCGGCTTGTCTGCTATACATAGTCAAGTAAGTTTTACCTTAAATTATTGCAATGCATTTAACATTTTCAGGAATCCCTTAGTGCCGTACCTCAGTTGCACAGATATGAAGCAGTCATGGGACAAGATAGGACGGGAAAGAGCGTCTACATATGGAGGAATAGAACTTCGAAAGATGTGCCATGTCCAGTAGAAACAACACACCAACGAAAATGATATTGTCACCGACGAAGACAAAAGCATTTTCCGGAAAAAACTGATTGAAGGTATGAAAAGAAAAAAAAACCAAATATTTTCTTTGAACGTTATTTACTTTTAGCGGATATTACTACAGAGATGGCGAGATTAATCAGAGGTTCAAGGTCTAGATACTCACCTGAACCTAACGAAAATTCATACGAGAATGAAATTTTACAGATGGTTTTCTCAACGATTGAAACGGGGGAGTACATCAACAAATTCAAACCAGAAATGGATAATTATTTAAATAATGAAACTTTCTTGAATTTTTTCAATAGGAGAATACGAAAGTCCTTGCCTGAAGCTATGGAGGTGTGCCGGTCCACTATGGGGCAAAATAATAATTCGTGAATGGAAGAGAGATGGCTGAGGATTACGGGCAGTGTCGCGTATGCACTTTTCACATTTTCCTCAAGTGATGAACATGTGTGGTGCCAAAAGATATCCCGTACCAACGCACCTTTTGGAGGAAATGAGGCGACGGCATATGGACTGAATGGTGAAAAGAAGGCGAAACTAAAATACGGCAAGTACTATTTATTTTTTGACTGTGGATTAGTAATTTCACACACATTAAGTTTCCTAGCGTGCAGTCCCGATGGTCTTTCCTTTAATGGTGATGAGTGGAAGATGGTGGAGTTTAAATGTCCCATGCTTGGAAGGACTGAATCGGCACGCAACATCATCTCCAAATTAAGTTACCTAGAATTCAACGGTGATAAATATACTCTTAAACAGAAACATAAATACTACGGCCAGGTGCAATTGGGATTGTGTCTCTTAAATTTAATTTAGATGCAACGTTGGGAAAGCAGAATCGACCAAATAGCTCCTTTTCGCCTGGCCTCTATTAAAGGGTGTGATGATTTTATGTTTCTCAAAATGAAGAGAACATATTCTAAAGTATTTGGAGAACCGTTTTCCCATTCTCAACACATGCTTCCACCTCAATAGCTCCTTGGTATTATTTAAAACCCTTTGAGGGATTTGGTGCATGGAAATGTCTGCACTGTGGAACACCACAATATTTGCCGCGTTTTGTATCCCTAGCAAAACGAAATAAAACAATATACTTTCCACAAGAATTGCAACGAACATCCACTTACATTATATTCGCGAATATTTCACTTCAAATTATTTGAATATGCAATTTTTAAACAACTTTCGATTTGCTTCTTTGCCGTATTAAATTTGTTTACAAATTTGTTCCCGCCACTTAGCTGTCAAAATATTGATTTCCCTTCGGCTTTTCGGAAAAAAAGCTGCAGATGGCGCTGACGGTTGTTTGAGGGGAGTGAATTTAATGTAGTTACATCATTACATCATCAAATACGTATACTCTAATACTTATGCTAATTAGTAATCTTAACATTATCACTATCGAGTGCCGTGTCATCCTCCGACGCATGCAAACGTGTCGTCGCAGCATGCACTTAATAAATAACACAAAAAACAGAATTCCTAGCGTCGTTCTTAAGAACAGTTAACGCCGCCCAACACCTCCGCGAGTGGAAAAAATAAAAAAATAAATAAATAAATTCTTAAAAAAAAAGTGCAGTGTAGTGCAGTGAAGTGATTCGGTAGAGCGCACGCGGCCCGCTCCCCCCTCTCCCACTCCTTCACAAACCACTGTTTCGGCATTCTCGGTCGCAACTCCCGTTTAATTTACCAAACGGGCTGGGGCGATGTCCGAGTCTGCCTAACATCTGACATAGCGGATTCGGAAGTGTGAATTTTTGTTAGTGGACCAATTCAAGTCAATGTACGGGCATAACACCTACGTTGATTCGTTTTGTGAAGCTAATCGCAGAATTTACACTTCTGAACTCTGCTTACTTTCACCAACTGCATTGTCGGAGTTGGTTTTCAAATGCCTACGACTGACATGAGGGGGCAATTTCGTGTTAACGTGAGCAACATTCGCGGACTGAGAACTCATCTCTTTGCCGTTTACGTCCACCTCTCTCGTCACAAACCAGCTGACTTGGCGCTGAGCGAAACACAGGTGGGTGAGAATACCGATTTATCGGATTTGAACCTGCCTGGATATAGCTTGGTGCCCTTATTCTTTTTACACCGCGGTCTCGCCATGTTGCGAAATGTCGAGGTTTCCTTAAACGATGCAAGAAGTACTTGACCCCGTCTGATCTGGTTACAATATACAAGGCATACATACGCTCAAAACTTGAGTATAACGCTTCTATCTGGTCAGGTGCTTATAAGACCTCCCTGCACCTGCTGGATAGAATTCAAAAGCGAGCGATAAAACTTATAGGTGACAGTAATTTTGCGAAGTCGATTGACTCGTTAGAACACCGACGTAATGTCGCGTCGTTGTCATTTTTATTGCTATTTTAACAAGAAATGCTCAGATGAATAAGCCAGTTGCATTCCCCCCCTTCAAGAATTCACCCGCAATACGCGCCTCGCTAGGAATGCCCATCAATTCACCCTCAAGCCCTCTTTCGGACGTACAGTCAAATTCAGAGACTCGTTCTTTAGCCGCACTACACGAATCTGGAATGCTCTTCCCAGCTCGATTTTTCCTCCTCATTACAATCCACAGGCATTTAAAACCAATGTGCATCGGTACCTCCTCTCCCTCTCTTCCTCTATATCTTCGACCCGTGCTGTGACTTGATCCGGTCACTTAAGGGTACTCGCATCAATTATAAAAAAAAAAACTTGGAATGCAAGTAGCATAACAAATAAACCAATTGAATGTTTTAACTTTATTATTAATAAGCGAGTCGACATTGCTTTGCTCACGGAAACGCATTTAAAAGAAAATAAATCCTTCTCTCATCCTAATTACAACTGTTATCGCTTTGACAGAAGTAACACAGCTGGGGGTGGGTTTGCTATCGTCTTAAGAAAAGACATTCACATTCGGTGCATCCGGGTTTGCATCTTGGTTGTATTGAGTCCATTGGTGTTGATATACATTTGGAAACAACTCCAAAGTGAGTGTTTTTTCCGTCTATTTTCCTGGAGGAAATAGAACACATGATAAAACAATTCACTTTAGTTGAGACTTAATCAAAATATTTCGTCATCGTCATCAAATTTTCGCCATCAACAGTGGAATTGTCTCAGAGCTAACTGTTAGGGTAACATATTATATGATATAAATGAAAATAGGTAAATTTTTTCCTTGCTGTATCCTCCTGAATCGACTTATGTTCCTACATCCAGATCCAAGAGTCCATCTACTCTTGACTTTTTTATTACTAATGTCAGTACAAACTGTACCAGACCGTCAACTCACGATCATTTGGGCTCCGATTACCTACCTGTCAGTAATAATTTAAAATTTAATACACGAATTAAGCAACCCTCATGGTATTACAACTTTTCAGCTGCAAATTGGAATAAATTCGCTAACTTTATAAACTCCAGCTGGAATTTAAGCAATAATATTTTTTCAACAGTTATCAGTAACACACAAATTGATTCTGTGTGTGCAGAATTTATTTCGTTACTGAAAAGAGCTACAGATTTCGCAGTACCAAAGATCCTTGTGACAGAAAATTACCCAGGTCAGCTGCCCAGTAATATATTATTACTAATACGTATGCGAAACTCAGAAAGAAGGAAATGGATACGATATCGGTATGACTGTTTCCGTTATAGCACGAAATATCTGAACAAAGCTATTGCAGATGAAATAAAAGCATTCAAAAATAAGCGTTAGAATGATCTTCTTCTTTCTTTTGATTTGAGCAATTAAACCTTTCTAGAAGGTTTCAAAAATTATTAAAAGAAAAGGTTTGAGTATTCCGCCTCTCAAATTTCAAAATATGCTTTATATTACTGTGGGATTGGGCCAAACAACGCATAGAGCACACTACTACATACTCCACAAGAAACTACGAACGTTACAAATATCAGGCGACAGACTTTACAAACGGTACAAACGGTAACAAACGCAACTGAACAAACGAACGAGAGCTAGTCCCTTTTCGCATAGAGCTTGGCAGTTGATCGTGAACCAGCAAAGGAATAGGATCGGTATCAACCGAGTGTGTAATAAAGAAATGAAGCAAATAAAACAAAACAAATGAATTGAAACTACACGGTGTCCTCCTTTTTTTTTTGTTTCGCTAATATTATATCCCACAATTTTGGGGGCTCGTCCGGGAACTAGTTAAAAGAATTCATTGAAACTCTTACCGGGATATCAAAAGGAATCCATCAAGATTTCCACCGCGAAAAGAAAAATAAAAACAACAGACAACAATGTCGGAAAAACAGTGTGAAGGGGAAAGTGTGTGCAGAAGCAGTTCCGTCTGCAGGGAAGGGAAAAAGAGACATTGAAAGGGTCGGAACAAAACGGATGCGAAAAACTGTTTCGTTATTGAGTACCCCAACGAAGTGTTGCACCGAAGCAGGATAGAAGCTGTGCCATGCCGAGGGGAGAGTAGCGAGGAGCAAGCAAAAACCCAGTACGCAGTGTGTGCGTGTGTGACTACCGTAACGGGAGCGGATCGACGACGAGGCAGCAGCAGCAGTCGGCAAGTTCATAATTTTATTGTAATCTTTTTCTGGTTTCACATTTATTGTAGTAAGTAGAGATAGTAAAATTTGTATGATGGATTTAGAAACGGGACTAGCTCTGACAGTGGACAGGCTTAGGGCACAGCTAACGGAACTGAATTTACCGACAACGGGACTGAAGAACGTGTTGCAGGACTGGCACCTTGAACACTTCGGTCTATCCCATGATGAGGTCGACAGAAGTGAGGGGTAAGAAGGTGATGTTGAATCCATCGCAAGCGCAACAACTGTGGCTGAGGCCCGAAGTATTTTCACACTACGAGATATTCAAGTTTCTCTGCTCTCCTTTGACTGGCGTTGGGTATCCGAACGTCAATCGATGGATTGAAGAATTCGAGAACAATTCAGTAACGGTAGGTTGGAATGCTGTGCAGAAATTCGTGTATGCCAGGCAGCTGTTAAAGGGGGCCGCAAGATTGTTCATTCGCGGGCTATCAGGAATTAGGGATTGGAATTCACTAAAATCCACCCTAAGAGCCGAATTTGGGAGTGCACCATCGACGGCAGAGATTCACCGGTTACTTGGCACGCGAAGAAAACAAGCTTTTGAATCTTTAATGGAATACCTATATGCCTTGGAGGAAAATAGCTAGGCCTATCAGTTTGGACGAAGAAAGCCTAATTGAATATTTTATTGGAGGTATATCAGACAGCACCCAGAACAAAGCCGTGTTGTACCAGGCACGGAATCTCAACGAGTTGAAGAGACAACTGCGTGTGTACGAGAAGTTGCGTGATCTCAGTTTACAGCCACCAAGCTTGAGTGGAAGTCACAGGACTTCATTCAGGAAACCATCGACGGAAGAGCAGACACGGAAGAAATTCCAGGGTGCATGCTTTGAGTGTGGCGAACGGACACATTTTGCCAGAGAGTGTCCTGGCAAAACACTTAAGTGTTATAGACGTGGTCGAGCGGGTCATCGAGCAGCGCAATGCAAGTGTCATATATAGAACACCAAAAGGCCATAGGGACGAATCTTTGGAAAGCGCTAGAGCTTCGTTGGCGGTTGGGACGAACCGCATATTTAAACCTATTGCAATGCGAGAGATTTCTGTGGCGGCATTGGTAGATCTGTTGAGGTATGATGTGTTGGTCATGATGGAATATACCGAATTAGACTCCAACAAAAGACGGTTGTTCGGAATAGGTGGTAGTCCGGCCATCACGCTAGGCAGTTTCTGGATAGATCTGGTAATAGAAGGGTTGGAATTAAAATTAAGATTTCACGTTTAGAAGGACATGGAATGTTCAACTGTGCTAGGTAACGACATTCTGAATGACGTTGACTTAGTAGTTACGTCAGAGGGAGCGGATTTTCGGCGCAAGGGAAGTAAAACAGATTTAACTGATACGGAAGTTGAAATGGACGGAGACGTTGATAGCAAGAATAAAATAGCAGAAAGGAGTATCATAAGCGATGGTGCTGTTGGCAAGAGTGTTACTAGGGAAGACAAAGTGCTCGAGACAGTCCGTAAGGTAGACTACGAACAGGATATGGACACAGGTATCCAAACCAGTGTAAGTACGAGAGAAAATTAATAGGTGGCTGGCGGAAAAGGTTATACAACCAAGTACTTCCGAGTACGCTTCCCCTATTGTACTCGTATCCAAGAAAGATGGAACGAAAAGACTGTGTTGCGATTATCGGCGACTGAATGCAAAGATTGTAAGGGACAATTTTCTTATGGTACTAATGGATGATGTGTTGGAAAGAAGAATGGGTTTTTCCACGTTCCTATAGAACCAAATTCAAGAAAATATACTGCCTTCGTAACACCAGATGGACAGTTCGAGTTCAGGTACGTACCCTTTGGAATATCAAACTCACCCGCAGCGTTCGCGAGGTACATTTTCGCAGTACTACGAAAACTGATACTGTCTTGAGCAGTCGTAGCTTACATGGACGATTTGATCATTCCATCGGAAGATGAGAACGAAAATATTAAGAAGCTACTGTTGGTGTTGAAAGTAGCTGCTGAGTACGGTCTACGAATCAAATGGAAGAAATGTCAGTATCTGAAAAGGACTGTAGAGTATCTCGGATACATAATTGAGAATGATACCTTGCGTAAGAGCTGTAGACGAGTTTCCAGATCCGACCAATAAGAAAGCGCTTCAGCTCTTCTTGGGTCTGGCATCGTATTTTAGACGATTTATGGAAGGATTTGCATTCATCGCGAGGCCATTGTTTGAATTGCTGCGTAAGATCGTCGAGTTCGTGTGGGGAACTGAGCAGTAAGTCTCTTTTCAACACCTTAAAGCTTCACTTGCTACAGCACCGGTTTTGAAGCTGTTTAATCCAAAAGCATCAACGGAAATCCATACGGATGCCATCAAGTATGGCTATGGTGCAGTTTTACTGCAGAAAGATCCAGATGACCAACAGTTTCATCCTGTTCAATATATGGGCAAAAAAAACTTCTCCGTTGGAAGAGAAATACCATTCGTATGAGCTCGAGGTTTTGGTGGTAATAGAGGCACTGAAGAAGTGGAGAGTGTACGTGCTGGGAAGTTGGTTTAGAATCGTAACAGACTGCAACGCTTTTGCTATGACCATGAATAAACAGGATGTTCCATTAAGAGTATCCCGCTGGGCAATGTTTCTGCAGGACTTCCAGTACGTAGAGCATCGGTCAGAATCGAAGATAAGGCATGTAGATGCCTTGAGCAGGGTGTATTGTTTGATGATTGAGGATTCGCTAAATCATCGACTAAAGAAGGCACAGTTGAAGGACGACTGGATAAGGGCGGTGAGAAAAGTGCTCCAAAAAGGAAGAATACGAAGATTTTTTCCTGAAGTCAGGTGTTTTGTTTAAAGATCCAGTCAAGGAGCTAATAGTAGTCCTAGCTGCAATGGAGACGGAAATTATAAGTGTGACACATCAACAAGGACATGTTTCGTCAAAGAGAACGCAAGACCTGATAGAGAAAACTTTTTATATACCAAACTTAAAAGGTCAGGTTAAAAGGTCATTGAGATCGTCAAGAGTTGCGTGAAATGTATTCCGACTGAGATCAAGGCGGGTAGAAAGGAAGGGTATGTGAGACCAATCGACAAAGAGGATCAACCATTAGGCACATTCCACATCGATCATGTAGAGCCAATGGAGCAAACCCACAAACAATACAACCATCTGCCTGTGGTGGTGCACGCGCTCTCCAAATTCGTCTGGCTTCATCCAACGAAGAGTACGGGAGCGAACGAGGTCGTCGTTGAGGCGACAAGCCAATGTCTTTGGTAATCCCCGGCGTATTATTTCGGATAGAGGAGCGGCCTTTACATCGGATCATTTTAAAAATTACTGTACAGAGGAAGGTATCCAACATTTGCTGATCGCGACAGGAGTTCCTAGGGACAATGGACAGGTAGAGAGGATTCACCTAATTATAATCCCAATGCTGGCTAAAGCGTGCCAGGGGAACGCAAGCGACTGGTACAGGCACGTCGACAAGATGCAGCAAATCCTGAATAACACACCTTCGAGGAGTACAAAATTTGCACCATTCAGAATACTCACTGGCCTGGAGATGAGGCTTCCTGATTACCCTGACCTGCGTGAATGGCTTGAAGATACCGCATTTCGAGACTTCTAGGTGAAATTTCAATAGTTACCGAGTACCGGAACCAGTCTATGAGTTGAATGAGTTGGTCCCTTATCGCATAGAGCTTGGCAGTTGATCGTGAACCAGCAAAAGAATACGTTCGGCATCAACCGAGTGTGTAATAAAGAAGTGAAGTAAATAAAACAAAACAAATGAATTGACACTACACGGTGTCCTCCTTTTATTTTTTGTTTCCCTAATATTATCCCACATTAATGCAATGCTAGTACGTTTGGTGACAAATAAGCGATTCTGGACATTACTAATGTACATTCTTACAGATTTGTGATACCACTATAAGAATACTAAATGTAAATGCACGATATCCGGGATCAACTCACGATTCCTATGTCTTAAACATGTCAAATTTGAAACAAATTTTGGAACGATGGCCGGAAAATGAAAATACTAGGCTTTTAGGTAATTTTGTATACATTAATAAACATATACGTATAACTTTCTGTTGTAATTTTTCGCAAGGTGACTCCGGTTATCCTCTTAAAAGGTACTTAATAACTCCTTTCCGCAACCCTGTGGAATATTCTTCAGAAAGAGAGTTCAATAAAAGACATGCGATAGCAAGAAACATTGTAGAGCGTACAATTGAAAAGCAACAAACAAAATAAATGTATGTGCTGCTTAACACAACATTAGTGTAGAATATACTATTCCGCTACCACAGGATTTGGACGAAACTACAGGGGATGAAGAGACTACCTCCGGTTTTGTTCCAGAAATGCCAACTAGAGACGTCAATATTTTCCTTAATGTAATCGACTAAAATCGACATTTGCTCTTTATTTGTCATCAAGCGCGATCTAAAATCACATTTATATTCGGTAAACCAAAATTTATTCTGAAAATATACTCACATCTTCACCACAAAGTTTTTCGTCGACAAATAACGACCGCAAATTTAAAAACGCTAAAAAATAGCTGTCAAATCGACAAACGTCGATTGCGATCGACATTCACAATACCAAACTTAAGAATCGACAATCGATAGCTAGCGATAATCAATCGACAATCGACACTCAAATAAGGGCCTAAATGTACATATTGTAAACAAATATATATTACTCGCACAAATAAAATAATTTCGCGTAGAAGTTTGGTAAACGACACTGCTCACTTGAGCGATCGTCTTGGTAGCCTGACCGATTGCGTCTCATCGCGCACTTTGGCGTTTCTCTTTTTGGGCGTTTGTAATTTTGTTGAAAATAAAATTCTTCTTTTCCTGTGGCCGCCGACCGGTAGGGTGTTATTTTTCTGTGATCAAAGTGAAATCGATAAAAATCAAAAATCAATCTACAATTCAGGTGTGGGGTTCACCTCTAAACTAGTTAACTAAAAAAGAAGAAATGAACAAATACAACAAGAAGATTTGAATAAAACTTCGATTTTTCAAACACAACCACAATGGCAAATCGGATGACCAGAGCCGAGATAGCCGAGGCATTGCAAGAAACTGGTATCGATATTCCCCAATTTGCCTCAATCGCCACACTTCGCAAGATGCACATTTAGCACTTCCAAACAAATCGGAAACTTTCGATGACACCGCCAATGGCACGTGAAGACACTGTGCACAATGCAAAGCGTCAGAAGCCTGCCATGCCGATCGTGAATCGACATCTACAAGACGCTAGCAGAAACCGTTCACCGTCACCAGCACCACCTAACACACCAGACTTAAACCAACTGTAAGCACCGACGATTTAGATGCGGAATTCAACAAACTTCGGCAGAGATTGCAAAACTCAGAGCTGAACTTCGAGTGTTGGAAGTCAATGGCGTCGAACCAGAAGATCAAAGCCACCGTTGTCGTCTTGAATTCTGTTACATCGAATACTTCCTACAGAAATTTAACGGTGACGACAATTATGGAGTGCAGAAGTGGGTCGCTGACTTCGAAGAAATCCTGGCTTCTGGTCTAGTAGACGAACGGGACAGATTGTTTTTTGCTCACCGGATGATAAAAGGAATGGCACGAAAATTTCGCGTCACCCAACAAGCTTGCGATTGGAAGTCACAAAAAAATCAGCTAATTATAGAGTTCAAGCGGAACCGTTCCCTTCAAGATGTACATATATGCAGAACTCGCCAAGCGACACAAGAATCGAAACGAATCGATCCATCAGTATATCATCGAGATGCAGGGAATAACCAGCTATGCCGACATCACCGAAACGGAGTTAGTTCAATTCATCCTCGCCGGACTTGGAGACATAGGGCCGAGTAGGGCTATTCTTTAAACAGCACGCATTATAAAGGATCTCAAGGAGTCACTTAGATATTATGAGCGACGCCGTAAGCAAGGGCTGATTGACAGAGTTTTTAATAATCCATCCATCCATGCAAGCCCTCCAAGTGTCAACAATGAAAGCAATGCTCACCGTCAACTGAACGACGTTAACCGCCGCTAGAAGAAGCATCAACGCCTTAAGAAAAACCATCGTATACAACATCGCAGTGAAAGTCTTACTTGCAACTTTAGAACACAGAGTAGAGGAAACTTTTCTTAAAATGATCACTAAACTTTCTAAGCTGTAAAAAAAGCTCGATAATCGACAAAGATATAACCTTCCGTATGCACAACTAAGGGAACAAACATATACCTTCAACTTTGAACAAAATAGTCAATTTAGCTATAACTCAAAATATCCCTATGGATTATATAAAACATCACACATAAATTCACGCATCCTAGAATATTCGACGAGAATCCATACTCCATTATTTATGCAAATTACAAAAACTTAACACCAACAACAGCATGTACCGGAAGCATTATTAAGAGAAATTTACCAATCTCAAGTCAAAAGTATTGTCCACAATCATGTTCACGGATGAATCTAAATCAAAAAAAAAAACCTTCTTCACAACCGGAATCTATCCTAATTTCGATACAATTTTCATCGCTGCAGCAGTAGCAATTTTAGAAGCAGTAAATGCAGGGACAGCGAACAAATCCAAAACCTTAATATGCTCGGATAGTCTATTACTATTCTTAAAGCCATACTGAATCCAAACCACAGGTCCAATGTCATAATTAATATACGAGACCAAATTATATCTGCAACGAATTCGCAGATCAGGAAGCAAGGATAACAAATAAATCCCCATCCTTCTATACAATATCTATTAAAACTTGACCTTCGTAGGCACTTCGATAGTCTGACAAAGTTAAGATTCCTGGAAGAATGGCACTCCAAAACAAACCACTACTCCAACATCAATAAAGACGGGCATGCACCAGTATACCCGACAACCACATCCAGTCTCCTCAATACTACCTTTACCCAACTCAGATTAGGGCACACATTAACCACTCACCACCACATTTTAACGAAAGATCGTCCACCGGTTCGCTCGAAATGCAGTACCGCTATACAACATCTGCTTGGCTAAACACGATACGATTGTAGAGGAATGTAAATGAATACTTTTGTACACCACTATTTTCTATTCCAGTCAGTTATTTGTTGTATGACTCTATTCGATAATGCGATTAGGTAAACGACATTAGAACTCCCCACTCATTTGCACATGAAATGTATTAATTCTCTGCTAACTAAGACGCAGTGCTTCATAAACGGATCACCACGCTCGTGATTGTTTTCTTCTTTCCCTTTGAACACTCTTACAATTCTCAGATGTGGGATCTGGGTGACAGATAAACTGTACTAAATCATTGTATAGACGGTCATTGTTGAATTTAGTTTACAAAATTTGTTTTTTAACTTAGGAATTTACCCGCTTATGATAACGAACATTTTTTCGCTGAAGTGTAATTTTTGACAATTTTATAATGGAAGAGTGAAATAAATTTGTAGAAACTGCAACAGTATCACGAATTAAAAGTGTGCTCAGAACATTAAAATGTTAAATTACTGGCACTAAGACCGAGTTAAAAGTTCGTCTCCAAGAGGCAGTTCGAAATTTCACAAGTAAAGACTTTTTAAGCTTGATCCACCAAGACATTACGTCCACCAATAAGAATCTTAGTATAGATGATTGCATGCCACCATGTGATCGTGCGTCTACTGATCAATCGAGTAGTGAAAACGAGAAAAAATTGAATGTTGAGTTATCCAAACTGCAGAGGCTGTGTAAGAAAAGGCAGGATATAAAGAGGTCTAGGCGACAACTACGTGAGCTAGAAATGAAGGAGACAGACTCAAACATTCGACTGGGTTCTAACTGCGGTTTTAAGGACATCGAAGAGTCCTTACCACTATTTAGTGGAGATGATTACTTCCCAGTGCAACGTTGTATCGAACAATTTGAAGAATATTCTGAAGTGGTGGGCATTAATGACCGCAAAAAGTTCGTCTACTGCAGGAGACTTCTTAAAGGCACCGCGAAGTGATTCATCAGAACCATCAATATTCGAGGCTGGTCGGAGTTGAAACACGCGAGCTACGTCAGCACCGAACATTGCCCCATCAATCGGAAATGTTAAAATTTCCAATGAACAAAACCCAAGTGCAATGGTCGAGCTTTGCATTGACATAATATAAATATGATAAAGTACGATAAACAAAAACAGGAAATGCTAAGGTAAGCATTTGTCGTCAATAGTGCAATGCTCGAACATTGAAATGCAGAAAGGGAAATACTGACTGTTCGGTGAACGGAACACTCTCAAAATATATATTTGTAAGATTGCAATTGTGGAACAGAAATAAAGATGAGCTCCGAAGAGTAAGAGCTAAGCTCGTCGTCTTTTATTTCAAATTACGACTGATTCCAAAATCAATCAATATAAGTGTAAAAAAGTGAAAAAAGCAACGAAATTTAGTGCTTGAATCGTTTAAAACTAATCGTGAAAGACAAAATCCTAAAGTAGAAAGTGAAATGAGTATTGTTTTTTTTTCGAATGCGAGTTCAATTAAATTAACTATTCGACGATGATAAATACAATCTTAGTGAAGTAGAAATGGAAGAGTTGAGGAAAGAGATTCAACAATTGCAACAAATTGTTATGCAACAGGAGCAACAACTAAACCAGTATCAACAGCAGCTGCAACACGAGCAGCAAGTAAATGAACACCAACAGCAGCTTCAACTACAACAAGTCCAACAGCAGCCACAACTACCTCAACAGCCACCTCCACAACCAGCCTAACAACTGCTACTCCTGTTAAGTCTCGAAAGTGTTTTGAACCAATTCAGGCACTTAAAAAAATTCAAGGGAACAGATGATTATCCCTTAACATCGTTCATACAATCTGTGGGGACAACGTTACTGTTATGTAATAATAATCGTATACTGGATAACATTGTTTAAGCTAGGCTAGGAACTGTCCATCCAAATATAACTTAACACCAGCAGACGGTATAAACTACACCAGCACGCGCAAGCCCCGAAATGAGGAAACGCTGACTAAGTGTTTGGTGCAATCCCTGCACAATCAATCGTTTCCCACAACAGCGAACAACAAAAGAAGCTGAGTCAGAGTATTTAGGGCATAAAAGTAAGCGATCGAACAATTATTAGCTTAGTTTTAAATGGTAAAGGCTTTCGGGATTTGATTTTTTTTTATAAAACCCAGGTAGCATTTTAATTAACTGGTGCCCAATGTGAGGCTGCATTCTGTGACACTGTGCGGGAGTTTATGAAAAGAGTGTATAACCAAACCACCGTCATAATTGTGAAAAAGAGTGGATAACCAAACCACCGTCATAATAGTGAAAAGAAGTGGAAAACCAAGCCACCGTGTGAATAGAAGTGGACAACCAAGCCACTTAAACGACAGTGTAGTGATAGGGAAATTAAAGGTCCCTTAGTAGCTCCAATAACCAAAATCAACACGAAGGAGTCAGTTATCCTGGCAACCGCCCTAACCAACAGAAGCAGCTTCAGCCCGAGCCAACAACATTAAGAAAAAATGCTACATAGATTAATAATTTTACTGTTAGTCATTACTTATAGTAAATTTTAAGCAAATTATACTTTTGTATATACATAAATAGCATATTGTTTCGTAAAAGAAATACACTCGTAAAACTCTAGACTTTGTTATTTAAACACACGTAATTTAAAGTGAATATTTGTAAACTATACTTTTGTGAAAATATCGTTTCATAAATTCTTTTCCTGAAGAAAATACACCTGTAAAACTCTCGATATTGTTATTTGAACACGTTATTGTCTCTAAAGCATTCGTGCCATTTGAACACGCGATATAAATTTTTTTCTTATTTAAAAGAAATATCTCTTGAAAAAAGTCATATCCTAATAATTTAATAAGACTGGCTCGCCTAGAAGTGCCGCAAGACAATGTTACAGCTTCCCAAGCTCCTCCAATCCTTGCTTCTACGCCTAATATGATTAACGAAGATATCAGATAAGATTAATTTCGAAATTAATTACCGAAATCCTCTAAATACAGGGACGGCAACTATTTAACTCCATCATGAACCCAGCGTCCGATATAGACCAACCAATTAATTTGACTAATGATAGAAATTTGACAGACTTAGACAAGATACCTGATGTGGTGAAAAGTCTCAGAGAATTCCCTAGGCAGGCTCACGAGTTCAACTCATGGAAAAAGAGTATCGGTAGGATACTCAAAATCTATGAGCACTTAAAAGGCACAGCCAAGTATTATGGTATACTGTCGGTTATTCGAAACAAGATTACGGGGTACGCAGATGTAGACCTGGGATCTCACAATACACCGCTAAATTGGAAAAAAATTTCAAGGTGCCTTACTCTGCAGTGTGCAGACAAAAGGGACTTTGGAACCCTAGATTGCCAATGGACAACATTGGTACAAGGCAATAGTACCATTCCCGAATTTAATCAGGCTGTTTACCATCACTTGTCATTCATTTTAGACAAGTTGAGATCAGTAGAAATGAGGCAAGAGTCAATAAACAACATGACTGAGTGTCACAGGGACAAATCCGTTGACACTTTTGTTAGAGGGCTCAAGGGCGACCTGCCTAAGTTACTGAGTATCATCCAGATTCAAATGCAACGACACCAGAAGAATACGAAATAAAACAAGAAGACCAAAACGACGACGAATATCATAATCCTCAACTTGACTAACCAGAACCAGAACTTGGCGACATATATTTTTTAGACTTAGACTCTCTTCTAATCCTTATTTCAGACACATCTCAAGATGCGGAGAGAAATTAATGTTTCTAATTAACACAGGATCAAATAAAAACAACGTTCAACATATGCATAAAAGAAACCCTCTCCCGAATAAAAAAGGATTCTACGTTAGTTCAGTCGGTGGAAGTGTAGAACTCACACTATTCGTTTGTCTAACTGTTTGATCATAACATCGACAAAATAAAATTCTTTTTTCACGCCCAGTCTCATTTCGTTCGACGGTATAAAAGGAAACGATACTTTGAGGAAATTAAATGCAGTGATTCACACAAAACAAAACTATATGACGATTCACCCAAATATTTCAGTACTACTCAAACAACATACATATTTCGCAATTAATTAACAACATTTTTCTAAGAACCTCTCACATGTGTAAGGAACACTAGGACAAAATTAAAGGCTTAATTAAGGATTGCCCCAATCTCTTTTCTGATCCCGATAAAAAAAAAAACTAATTTACACTACCACCGTAAAAGGTGAAATCCGAACCACAATCAATAAGTCTATCTATTCTAAATCATACCCATATCCAATGGCGGTCAAGGGAGAAGTCGAAAAACAAATAAATAAGACCAGCAAAATCGCCCTATAACTCTCCAGTTTGGATTGTCCCCAAAAAATGGATGCCTCTGGAGTAAGAAAATTTGAATTTGAATTGATTTAAAAAAAAAATTGGAGTTGACTACGGACGCCTCAGATTACGGAGTCTTTTCCCAAAATGGCAAGCCAATTCCTCTCAAAACCTTTGAATAAGACCGAAGAGCACTGGAGAGAGATGGAGATGCTCACCATTTGTAAGAAATTTCCTTTACGGATCACGAAAAGTGAACATTTTTACTGATCAACAACCCCTCACATATGCCTTAAGTAACAAAAACACCAATAGTAAAGTGAAAAAGTGGAAGCCTTTTTTAGAGGAGTATAATTACGAACTCAGGTATAAACCTGGGAAAACCAATGTAGTGGCCGACTCTCTCTCAAGGCCTCCTCAAGTATCTGAAAATCACTCAATGACCCCGAGTGAACATAGTGGGGATAGCTCTAGTGATAATTTAATACCTATGTCGAAACACCAGTCAATGTATTCCGCACCATACTACAAATAGGTGAAGATTACACAAGACACATTTTTTCAACCCCAAGATGTCATCAAAAATTAAAACCATAGTAAACCGTTGCGATATTTGAAAAAAAAAAAAAATAAATACGACAGACACCCTAACACACCTCACTTGAAACTTACACCCATCCCTAACCATCCGGGACATATCATATATATATATATTTATATATATATTTTCTACTGAGAAACAACTCGTACTAACAGCAGTAAACTAATTCATGAAATTTGCACAAGATAAGTTTATTCCATCACGTTCGATAGAAGATATTAAACTAACATTACAGGATAGTATATTCTTTTTTGCATACCTGAAGTTGTTGTAATAGACAATGAAAAAGCGCTAAACTCAGCCTCAATAACTTCAATGTTAGAAGATGATCAGACCTCAAACGGTCAAGTCGAGCGTTTCCACTCCACGCTATCCGAGGTCATGAGATTCCTCAAGTCCGACGGACCTCTACGGTCTTTCGAAGAACTCATAGAACGAGCTGTAAATGAATATAATGTTACTATACACTCAACTACAGGTAAGAAACCAATAAAACCTTTTTTTGGAAGACTACAAGGACTAAACCCAGAACAATTCGAAAGAGCACGGTTATCAAACATCGAGAAACTAAGAAGTAAACAGGAAAAAGACAATAAACACCACAACAAAAAAAAAAAAAAAAATAATACAATCAAAGATTATAAAATAGGACAAATCATTCTCGTTAAAAATAATAAGAAAATGGCTCAAAATTTACTGGTAGATACCGACAAGAAATAGTTAAAGAAAATAAAAACTCCGCAGTGATAACTGAATCTGTAGTGCATAAAAGTAACATTAGAAATTTAAATTTGTTCGTTCAGATATACCTTTTGAACCTGCCAATATGCACCATGCTTGCATATGCTGGCAATTAGTTTGTAAAGTAGAATAAGTGATTTTGGTATTAATAAAATTTAGTCTTAAGACCACCACCAAAGAAGAAACAAGTGTTTTTCTTAATATAACTGGCGCAGTCGAAGTTAAAAATAACCGATAAACGCTCTTGGTACTGACTGTAGTAAACTACAATCGTGTTGTGCTCTTGTGAATTTGTGTTGTATTGACACAATATTATAATGGCTACTAGCACTACAACAGAACCTAGAATTGAAGCCCTTCAGGCGATCATTCCAGCCCAAGAACATTTAATAAATAAATGGGCGGCAACCAGCCGAGGCAATGACGAAACGCACTCGTACAAGTTTAGGTTGAGTGCTAATAATATAATAAATCAGTTCCGCCAATTAAATTCCTTTGATGGAAAATCGGGTTATAATCTGTGTACCTTCATTAAATCCATGGAAGGTCTATTAAAATTTTGTGAAGATGATCGATAATTAAAAGAATTTAGTATCCAGATAGTACTGGCAGAAAAAATTCAGGGAGAAGCAGCAAGATAAATTCAAACATTGGGAGATGCATTAACATGGGAGGCAGTAAAAATTCTACTGCAGCAACATTTTCGTCCTACCCGGACCTATTCCGAAGTATTCAATTATTGTCGCTTTGCTAAGGTTAGTAATGTGGTGTACCACAATAAACATCTATGAACGTACCCGCCGAACTACAAGAATTCCGGACTCACTGCTGTCAGCGGAGCTATGACAGTCACTTTTTCTACGAGTGTGAATCAGCTTGGTCGTGTCTCACCCGGACGTTAAATATTGTAAACCTTTGTTTTAAATAAACATATATATATAAACAATTTTATGGTGTTCATAGTTCGTTCCGACAAGATCCATAACAGCAATTTAAGAGAACTCTTTAATATATTTAATAATGCGATATACCAAATAAACGAAATTTATGAATTCGACGATAGTAAACCGGAAGTTTGCAGTCGAACTAGAACCGAAGTTGATATAAAAGAAATTCTTGTAGGAAAAATTGATGGGTGTTTTAGATTACACATTGACTTAAATTTAAGTAGAGCAAAAATGTTTAACAAATATTCTAAGCTCAGGCTATTAGACGTTATCAGAGCTATTGATATGAGGCATAGGAAAAACTCAACACTTAATAGTCAGGGTAAAACTAACTTTTTACGAGTTAGAAGCTCAGTTAAGAAATCAAACCAACAGTGGTCGAGATATCCAAATACGAATGGAAGGAATAATTCAGAAAAAATTGATAATATTGAACCTGAGGATTTTCGGCATTAGGCCTCGGAAATAAGATTTTTTGCAACCTTACCATAAATGGCAAGAAATATAAGACGTTTATAGATACTGATTCAACAATCAGCATAATCGACTCAACGAAAGTTGAACGTAACAGCTTTCCAATAGACGAAGTGAAAACTGTAACATTTAACACAATTAATAATGTTTCGACCCAAAAAGTCAAAATTATTGTTACCGATCCGCACTGTGCCACATCAAGCAATTACAAATAGCTCAGAACAAAGTTCTAAATATGATGTTAGACCTACCTCGGGATTATTCCACCTTAAAACTGCACAAAAGAGCGGGTGTTGAGCTGGTTTATAAGCGAATATTAAAACTGACAAATAAGTTTTATAATTCATGTCCTTTTGCTGACAATCCACTAGTCAATGAGTTGACAGATTTTATTCCTCAATATGTTATTCGTATGTTATTAAGTTACTTTTAATATATTAATTTATTTATTTATTCATATACTTGTTTATTTACATGTTTATTTATATATTTATTTATGTGTTTATTTATTTCTCTGTTTTTTATTGTATGAAAATCTCATAGTAAATATGTTTTACCAATATGATAGTCGTAGTACCAAAGTGATGCACCCTGTGATGCAATCAGAGCAGTTTTTAATCTGTCTCTTAAAATCACCAACAGCAACAACAACAACTGTCATAAGAGAAAAGGCGTGAACGTATTATTATCCCGCCAAAACAAATCCTTATATATATCTCATTTTTGTACTAATCATTATTAAGTGAATAAAGCTTGAATTGTAACTATAACACATAGAAAGAAAATAATTCGGGGAAACAAAAATTTAGAATACGTGTCAATTACAGAAGACTAAACGAAATAACTATTGACGATAAGTTTCCTTTGCCTAATATTGAAGCAAGTTTGGGCGTGCTCAATATTTTACAACCCTGGACTTAGCCAAGAGATATTATTAAATTCGAATGCACTCTAGGGATAATTATAAGACTGCTTTTGCGACGCCAAACGGTCTATTTGGATTTATTCGGATGCCATTCGGCTTTAAAAATGCACCGGCTACCTTCCAGAGGTTGATGAATGAAATATTGAAAGACTACATAAATATAATTTGTGTGGTTTATGTTGATGAAATCCTCATATTTTCGACCAGCTTCGAGGAACAATTATTAGCTATATAAACTATTTTGCAAGTCTTAGCAAAGCATAACTTAAAAGTACAATTGCATAAATGTTCATTTTTGCAACGTGACACTGAGTTCGTGGGGCATATCCTCACGAAAAATGGAATGAAACCCAATCCTGTGAAAATTAAGTGCATTGTTGACTATAAACTACCACAAACTGTTAAACAATTAAAATCATTTTTAGGAGTAGCAGGCTTCTACAGGCAATTCGTATAAAATTATTCGAAAATTGCGTATCCAATGGTTAAGTATCTTAAAAAAGATGTCAAAATAAACAAAATGGACCCAGAATATATTCAATCATTCGAAACACTCAAATCCAAAATTATTAACCATCCAATCTTAAGATTTTCTGATTTTGAAAAACCATTTATTTTGTATACCGAAGCCTCCAATTATTCAATTGGAGCATTACTGACACTGGAAAAACAACCAGTTTGTTTCGCTTCACGATCTTTAAATGATCATGAGAAACTTTATTCAACAACGGATAAAGAATACTTCGCGATTGTGTGGTATGTTACTTATTTCCGTCCATATTTATGGGGTAATACATTTAAAATTGTAACAGATCATCAACCCATAAAATACCTCAACCACAAATATAGCCGGAAAGAATTCTTTCCAAGGAACCAAAGGTGGTTATTAAAATTACAAGAATTCGCAGTCACCATCTCGCTCTCGTAGCGTTCACCTTGTACCGTGTCGACTGCTGATATAGTGACGTTTCGATAGCTTCGAATCCATATCACCTTCTCAGTCTATCTCACCCATTCGATAAACTTTAAACCTCTCTCACTTTCCCTCTTTTCCCGATCGCCTGTCATTCTCGAGCGCACATGCTAAGGATACTTTTCAATAAAATGACCCCGGGGCCAACTAAAATAAATCCCGGGATAGGTATACCGAGTTGGCAGAGTCCCCAACGCGAGAACCAAGACCCAAAAGTAACAAGCACTACAACATGGAAGATTTCCCTTGCCTACCAAGTCCCTCAAACCAAAATAACCCAAGATTTGTTCTTATCTCTCCAAAAGATGTAAATCAGCCGCTTACATCTGTAAGCGTTTTCTTAGTTAGAAAAGCCATTGATGCGGTAAGCACCGAGTACATTAGTGTTTCCCAACTTAGAGACGGAAATATCCTCATACTGGCAAAGTCGCAAAAATCCACAGATAAATTCCTTCGCATTGACAATCTCGCAAGCAAATGTCAGGTTACAGCAAAGTTGCATGATAACCTCAACAACTTCTTGTCTAATCAATATCCCGGATGAAGAAATTATTGCTGAGATGTCCCACCAAGGAGTTACCAAAGTGTATAAATTGATCGCTACCAACCTCCCACAAATGTGGAAATAGCCTGGTATAGGTGTAAGGCCCAGGAATATATTCCAAATCCTATGCGATGCCGAAACTGCCACACTACCAAAAGGTGTACAGGAAGCAAAACATGCGAAAACTGCAACCTTCCCCCCCAACGATCCCGAAAAATGCTCTCGTACCATGTGTGCCAACTGCTCCGACTGCCACCCTGCTTCAGCTAAACACTGCACCAAATATATACAAAACAAAGAGGTCCTTACAATTAAAGCAGGCAACAAGTGTAGTATGGCAGAAGCTAAACGCATATACAATCAAACCCACCTAACACTTTCATCAACCAACACCTTATTTGCTGATGGAGCCAAGAAAGCTAGCGTTAGAGCTGCAACAGCAAAACCACAATCCAACACTGTCGCTTCCAATCAATCCAATTTCAATAGCAACATCTCTAAAAGCAATCCACCTTCAATTTCTACACCATAGCCCGTTACATCCACCGCACCTACCACTTAGTCTTTTCTCTCTTTAAACAATCAATCCCAGCAACCACATAGCAGTTTAATCAAACCATCTCTTCAAAATTCTTCGCGTCCCTCTACTTAAACTCTCTCTTCGATAAACAAAACTATACAAAACTCAACCCTCTTTTCTATTACCAATAATCTTATTAGTAACAAAAACGACTACATAAATTTGTCCGAATCGGATGAAAATGCATAAAAACAACAAAAATATTTCTAAGGAAGGGCCGAGGGCCTCAGTGACGGACGTAACTGGTCTGGCTCGCTCTCCCGCCGGTCACTGGCCCCACGACCCACACAATTAAATCAACTTAACATCCACCAATCAACAATTAATATATTACATTGGAATGGAAAAGGCTATTACAACAATTATGATGAACTAAACATTCTAACTAAACAAATTAATCCATGTATCATATCGTAACAAGAAACACATTGTGCATCCAACCTCACACCCAAATCTCCCAGAACACATATTGGCTACCTTTTAAACTTTCCCCAGAACGTTTCATCCAGACAAGGGATTGCTGTACTAATAAAAAACAACATCCCACATAAACAAATCCCTATAAATTCCAATATCTTAACTCTAGCTTTTGAAATACAAATCCAAATTAAATTCACTCTAATCTCAATGTACATCCACCCAGCACAAACCTTTACGAACCACGACCTAAATAGTATTATTTTACAAATTAAAACTCCTGTTCTGATTACTGGTGATTTCAATGCATGGAGTCCTCTATAGGATCCCCATATAAAACCAACCCTAGAGGAACAATTTAAAAAAAATTCCTGTCAGACTATAACCTCATGGTTGTCAACGACGGTTCTCCTACACACTTTTCCACACATAATATGTTGACACGTATAGATGTTACATGCTGTTCACCTGAATTGTTTTTAAACACTTCTTGGCAAATTTTAGATGATTTCCACAATAGTGATCATTTTCCAAAAATCAATAATTTCCAAAATCAATACCGGTCTAGCATACTCCCTAACGGCAGCTAACCGTAAGTTTAAAACTGACTCCGCTAATTGGGCTTGCTTTAGTAAACTCATCCTAGACTACTTGTCAGTAAAAGACCCTGCAACCAATATCAACATAGAAGCTTAGAAGATTCAAATGTCGTAACACATAATGAGATAGTTGAAAATGTTAAAGAAATTAAGTATCTAGGTGTTGTTATTGATAGAATGTTGTGTTTTAACAATCATATCGGCGTAGAAGAACGAGCGTAGAAGAACACCTCTTCAGAAGAACAGGGAGTATACCATCCGGGCCAGCGGATTTTTGTATGTTTAGATCTTTAAGTACTCTTGGTACTGTACGAGTGCGAAAATGGATTTGCACCATGGAGAAATTTACGCTCTCAAGTACAGGTGGGGACAAAGTGTTATCTGGCAGCGTTGAGCTAGCTGCAAAGTGTGCAGCAAGCAGATTAGCTTTGTCCAAAGAGCTGACAGCTGGAATGTCATTGCAAATGAGCGTTGGGATCGAAGACGAGGCTGAATTCCTTATGTTTTTTACGAAAGACCAAAAGCTTCTGCTACCCTTGGGGCATTGTAGAACTTTTTGCCTCAACTTCTGGTCAAAGGAGAATTTAACACGTCTTATTAATGCATTACAGTCATTTCGGATCCGTTTGAACTTTTTCCGGGCTTCCTCAGAAGGGTTGGCTTTATAATCCCGGAAACTCAACTCTCTCACCCTGAGAGCCTCTTTGCAAATCAAGTCGAACCACGCGTTTGCCTTAGGCTTGATGCTCTTCACTCTGTGAGGAATGAAGGACCTCATGCCCAGCGAAATAATGTTTGTGATCGCATCAGTAGCGGCATCCACGTCACTATCGAGGAAGCATAGTGACCAGTTAAAATTCCTAAAGAAGTCCGCTCCAGTTGGCTTTCTCGTAGAGCCATACTGTTTTTTTCGGAATTTGTTCTCTAACTGTGTGGGAGGAGTACGAGAATTTGGTTGACACGACACAGTGGTCGGACGAGCCTAGAGGCGACAATATATCAATTGAATATTTTTCTGGATGAGAGGTGAGAAACAGATCCAAGGTGTTAGCGGTATGATCTGCAATGTCAGGTGTTCGTGTTGGCTCATTCACAAGCTGCGTTAAATTATTTACCTCAGCGAAGATTTCAACATACCTTCCTTCGGGTGTTGTCTGGCCTGAATGTCGAAGCCAAGTACAATTGTGTACATTGAAATCGCCCGCAATAGCGATTTCAGTGCGAGGATACAGGGATACAATTCTTGTGATGGAGTCAGACAGCGCATCAAACTCATTATAAGTTGAGTTGCTGTCCGGGTTTGGACTTCTATAAATAAAGCAGTAGTGGATTAAATGCTTACGGACAAAGAGTTTTAACCACAGCAAATTAAATTTCGGATTGGAACAGTGGCCATATTGTGGTTGAATTTGGTAAGCAACATCACTACGCACATAAATGGCGAGACCGCGGTGTAAAAATAATAAGGGCACCAAGCTATATCCAGGCAGGTTCAAATCCGATAAATCGGTATTCTCACCCACCTGTGTTTCGCTCAGCGCCAAGACAGCTGGTTTGTGACGAGAGAGGTGGACGTAAACGGCAAAGAGATTAGTTCTCAGTCCGCGAATGTTGCTCATGTCAGTCGTAGGCATTTGAAAACCAACTCCGACAATGCAGTTGGTGAAAGTAAGCAGAGTTCAGAAGTGTAAATTCTGCGATTAGCTTCACAAAACAAATCAACGTAGGTGTTATGCCCGTACATTGACTTGAATTGGTCCACTAACAAAAATTCACACTTCCGAATCCGCTATGTCAGATGTTAGGCAGACTCGGACATCGGAGTTGCGACCGAGAATGCCCAACAGTGGCTTGTGAAGGAGTGGGAGAGGGGGGAGCGGGCCGCGTGCGCTCTACCGAATCACTTCACTTCACTGCACTTTTTTTTTAAGAATTTATTTATTTAGTTTTTTATTTTTTCCACTCGCGGAGGTGTTGGGCGGACCGCGTTAACTGTTCTTAAGAACGACGCGAGGAATTCTTTTTTTTTTTTTGTTATTTATTAAGTGCATGCAGCGACGACACGGCACTCATACATATCAAAAAAATAAGTAAACAAATAGGTTTTAAGAAGAAAAAGATTATAAACTCTCTGTGCAATAAATGTATACAATAGTATAATAAAGCCTCATTTTGAGTATTGTTCGACGATTACCCATTTGTCAAATAGTACAATGCGGGATAGACTACAAAAGTTCCAGAACAGAGCTATGCGTAGCATTCTACAGTGCCACTGGTTAACACCAATTAATTGTATGTTAAATGTACTTAAATGGCTTAGTATGAACCAAAAAACAAAAATGAATGTATTTGTTTTCGTATTTAAAATGAAAAATAATTTATTAACCGAGTACCTGTCAAACAAAATAATATATGTTAATCACATACATGATTATAATGTAAGAAACAAAAATGATTTCCGTCTTCCACTGTTAAGAACAAATCAAGCACAAAATACTATATTTTATAGAGGTATTAAATTATTTAATGAATTACCAAACGATTTGAAACAAGAAACCCGTCTAAAGGATTTTAAAAGAAAGATAGTAGACTATGTGAAAATAAAATTTAATTTAAATATACAAAAACTAGTAATTAAGAGAAATGTGAAGTAAAAAAATCAATATGTATCTAATAGCAAACCTTAGCTAAATAAATAAATGAAATGAAATCCGAAAATAACTCAATACCTCAAACCCCCCCGATTCCTTCCAAACGCTGTGTCCCTTGGTAGAACCCACAATTGAACACCCTTAGAAATCAAAAGGTCAAAGCATGGAGGTACTTTAAAAAACACCCAAGTCAAGATAACCTTATTTCCTTTAAAAAATCCAATGCCAAATTCCGCAGATATCTCAAAGCATGTAAAGCTGAAACCCAAATTCACCTTAACAATTAACCCTGGATCATCCACAAGTAAAATTTGGCATAAGATCAGATGATTTATTGGCAATAATTTCCAACTCCCTATTAACGTTATAAAAACACCTACATGACCCACTTCAATCTCAACTGAAATCAGCTCCCATTTTGCTTGCACCTGGTCTAATGCAAAATATACTAGCTTCCAGTTTTGACTCTCTTTGCACATTCCGCTAAACTGATTGAGAATCCAATCACTACCTGTGAACTTAACAGTGTCCTAACCCATTTGAATGGCAAAACTCCCAGCATAGACAGGATATCATACCCTATGCTTAAAAAGCTACCACCTTCAGCACTCGCGAGACTTTTAGCACTCTATAACAATATCATAAATTCTGGTATCATTCCTCAAACCTGGAAACTGGCTACCATTATCCCTATTCCCAAACTGAGAAAAAACACAAATACGGTAAAAGACTACTGACCCATATCTCTCATCCCTTATATGCCAAAAGTTATGGAAAAAATTATTGCGAAAAGATTGCTATAGTTTGTCCAATCGAAGAAACTAATCAGCACAAGACAAGTTGCATTTCGGCCATGCAAAGGCTGCTCAGATACATTACTCCACCTCGATTTTTACATCACCAACGCCCTATACTATCGGAATCACGTCTCCATTCTTGCACTCGACTTTGAGAAAGCTTTTGACAGGATTGGAATCCATCTTATACTAGAAAAGCTAAAAACATGGGGCATTGGTCCCAAAATACTACCTTTTCTCCATTCTTTCCTCTCCTCAATGGCATTCCCCAAGGCTCCTCATTATCTATGGTATTGTGCATTATCGCTTTTGATGATATTCGCAAAGTCAGTGAAAAACACACATTACTAGACCACTGTATTTATGCAGACGATTTATACATTCTGTGCAAACAGAGTTGTCTAGATAAAACCAAGAACCTGTTATCAAAAGCGATGGAGGACATTTTTGATTGGACTAAATATTAAGGTGCCAAACTCTTTGTCTATAAATGTAAAACCCTACATATGGTATATGCCGTAAAACTACCTGTAAAAATTTCTCATTAACTTTTAACAATATTGTTATTGAAAATGTAACTCATCTTAAAATACTAGGATTAATATTTAATAATAAATATAATTGGAAATCGCACTGTTTAGAATTAAGAAAGAGCCTGGCTGCGAGGACTAAAATTATAAGTTATTTACCTAATGAAAACACACAGCTTCGTTATTGAAGAAGCTATTGTGCAGCAACCCTTATCATTCGCATATTCACCCTTAAATGTCCTCGATTTGCACATCCAGAGAGAGTTCTTCCCTACTTTCGAGAAATTAAGTTCGCTATTGGCCGTAGAATTTGATTTTCTAAATCAAAACGTTATTTCTTCAAGTGTTAATATTGAAAAAAAAGAAGATAAGTGATTTAGAAGAAAAATCTAAGAGTGATGTGGAAGAATCTCCTTTTATACCATCTCCATCAGAAGAGGAGAGTGTGGCGTCGCCGCCTCCCAACAAGAGGAGAAGACGACCAGAGGTTTCTGTGGAGGAGAGGTTGGATAATTTGACGCAACAGGTCGGACAGCTAACACAATTTATAAGTATGCTTTCCCTCAGTCGTCGTCAGAAGTCGAAAATACAGACGACCAGCCAAGTACCTCATTCCTGCACAACCCGAACAGTTCGAGAAGGACTTTGGACTTGGGCGAGATACATACGGAATGTAACACAAGTATGATTCAACCGGCAAAAAGGAAAAAATCTAACCAAGTTAGTCAAATTGCAACACTTTGGGTTGCCCACTTAGAAGGATGTAAGGTACTCGAGGGCTGTAAGGTCTTTGGCTGCGTCGCCAGCCATTGAACTAAAAATAAATGACGAGCTTTGTACCCTGAACAAGGGGAAGGATTTCTTAGTGTCTACAGAACAGGTGATGGCGGCTTTGTCGAACGCCTTAATTGAACAAAAAGCGTTAATGCGTTCGGGTCTGCAAGCAATAGTAGATTGGTCGTTTCAGTCACCAATCCTAATGCTTTGTATGACCGGTTTACTGCATTGTTTGATCCTGCATTCCCGTTATATAAGACATCCGAATTAGCACTTCAGGCAGTTTGCGGAAAACGTGCGGAGTGTATTGAGGCCAGACGGGAGGGGCTGATAGGGGAAATAGGTGACAAGAATATTTAAACTGCTCTAAGGAATGTGCATCCTAGTGCATAGAGTCTATTTGAAAAACAAGCCTCATCATCCCTTATCCAGTCTTAAGGCGGAATTGTTCTTCCGGGAGGAAAGGCGAAAAAGTCTTTTTAGACAAGAAGTACTTTCCACAGCCAGGGTAGAAGGGAGGTCTTAGATGGAAGAAATGCATTTCAATTACAAATAAAAGGATTCCAGTGACAAGAAGAAACAGGCCAGGCGAACCAATATTCCCTTTCGTTCGAGGGAGAGGGACAAAGAGAACAAATGACTCAGAGAATGTGTTCAGAGGCGGTCGATTGTGGTTCTTTAGGAGGCATTGGGAGGATCTGGAAGCAAACACTTTTATTTTAAAACTAATTTCGGGTTCCAGAATATAGTTCAACAAAAAACCCCAATTAAAAGTCATGTCCTCAGAGTTTCCTTCCGTGTTTGCGAATGAAAAAGTCACATATCTTGGCAGCTTCCCTGATGGCAGATCCAGGTTGCATTTCAAAAATGTTTTTGGTAAAGAAGTCAGACGGAGGAACTCGCCCTATTTTCGACCTGAGGGACTTAAACAATTTCGTCTCTGTGAAAAGATTCAGTCTAATATCACAGGCCACCATACCGGAGTTCCTACAACCGGGAGATTGGATGGTGAAATTAGACATCTCTCAGGCCTACTTTCATGTTTCAATAGCGGTAAGCCACAGACGTTTCCTAAGAATATTTTGCAGAGACGATGTTTTACAGTCTTTTTACGAGTGCGTACCTTTCGGTCTATAATCAGCCCCCAGAATCTTTTCAGCTTTAACTTGTTGGATCGCGGATATCCTGCGAAAAAGGGGTATTCGACTGTTGGTATATCTGGACGATTTTTTTCTAGCAAACCAAGTTCGGAACAAGTTGCGGAAACGCTTCTCATCTTGGAAAAGTTAGGCTGGATACTGAATTACAAAAAAATCTGTCTTGATTCCGGAGCAGAGGCTGGAATACTTGGGCCTGATCTGGGATACCGCAGGGAATATGATTTCTTTCCCGAGAAGAAGATAGAACAAATAAGTTTTTCTCTTCAGACGATTTTAAAAAGGGAATATGTTTTTTCCCCAATTGGCTGCAGCAGATTCTGGGCCATTTAAACTTTGCCAATTTCGCCATTCCCAGAGGACGCCTACATTGTCGTTACATGCAAATCTTCACTCGAAAATAGAGGGAAGAAATTACCTGGTGGCCCGGAGCTATGTCCAGTGTGGAAGTGCTTCACAAGAAAAAGATATCACATTTTCTGGCAACAGATGCACCAGACGAGGGCTGGGGAGCTCAGTTAAACAATACAGTGATGTCGGGAAGTTGGTCGAAAAATCAGAGGAAATGCCACTCCAACTTGAAAGAGATGTATGCTGTTTGAATGGCAATGGACAATCAGGTAAAACATTTGCGAAATGCGCACATTTTGGTTCGGTCGGACAATCGAACGCTAGTCGCCTACATTCGAAAGGAGGGGGGTACGAAATCGATTGCACTACTAGGTTTAACGTACCAGTTGCTGCGATTGGTGGATCACCTTAATGTTACCCTCTCCGTGTTTTATCTTCTGGGAAGATACAACGGAATTGCGGACTGCATATCGAGGGGTCGACAAATACCAGAGTGGCATCTGTTACCACAGGGCACTGCGGTGGCTTTTCAAAGATGCGGAATACCAGAGATAGACCTTTTCGCATCAAAGGAGGCAGCAGTAGTAAGCACGTACGTTTCGATAGACAGCAGAGATCACGAAGCGGCTTACATCATGCGTACAGTCGCGATTGGGACTATCAGTTGGGGTGCATTTTTCCACCACCCAATCTGGTTCCAAGGGTGTTAGCCCACTTCAACAATTCTCGGGAAAAGTATTTGCTGGTAGTACCAGAGTGGGATCAAGTCTTTTGGATGCCAGATGTAGCAGCCAGAGCGGTGGAGCCGCCTCTAACAATTCAAGACCTGCGGAGGGTGCTAATAGAAGTGACAACGAATCAGACTCCTTCACAGGTGGAGAATTTAATCCTAAAAATATGGATAATTGGGCCTGGAGTCACGAACTAGTAAATTGGTCAGCTGAGGAGAAGAATTTATTGAGAAAGAGCTGGAGAGACTCAATCCTTAATACATACTCCCCTGCGCTAAAGACATGGCTAGCGTATTGTCAAACTAATAACATTAATCCCAAATCCTCAAGTGGGCCTTATTTAGCAAGATATCTGGCGGGTCTTTATCTAACAGATAAATACGCTCCCAGGACAATTCTAGTGCATAAATCTGCTATTTACACTTTTTGTGGCCCTAACTTAGTAGAAAATTCCCAGACAAATTTTCTCGTTAAGCAGATCTTGAAAGGGATTCTTATTTCACAACCAGCCCTTAAAAAGCCCCCGATATGGGACCCAAGAATAGTTTTGAACTGGTTAGCTGCGGGAGCTAGTTTAACAGAGGATAACTTTTTCGAGGCGTCAAGGAGAGCGGCCTCTATACTTCTTCTGGCATCGGGGAGAAGGATCCATGATTTAATCCTCTTAAAGATCTCAGAAAGAAATTATAAAGATAGGGGCAATGAGATAATTTTATATCCATCATTCGGGTCTAAGAGTGATTCGTCTAGGTAGAGACAATCAAGTTGGCAGTAACTTATACACGAATATAAGAATGTCTGTCCAGTTTTTTGGATAAGACAAGTAATAGAGCTTTCACGAGCCAGAAGAAAGGTACACAAGAATATACACAATCTGTTCATCACTATTAATAGACCGGTTAGGCCAGCTTCGCCTGCAGTGATTGGATCTTGGATTCGTTCAGTGTTGAAAGAGGTGGGCATCGGAGCTACGCCAGGTACCTTCAGAGCAGCAGAAGCATCCTTAGGCTGGCTGGAGAAACAACTTATAGACGAAATTTTGACTAGAGGCAACTGGGGAACTGAAAATACATTTAAAAAGCACTATTGCCGTGAAGTAACAACATGTTTGAACAATTTAGTTACAGCTGCTTAGCTATCTTATAATTGTACACTCAATTCTCTTTTTATGCGAATCTTTTTTGTGCGGTTTTGAAGTTATGCGATTTTTCCTGAGAATCTGATTCTGATTTTTTTTTGTGCAAGATTTTGAAGTCATGCGTTGTTTTTCTATAGTATTTTGTATGGGATTCCCCTTTTTAAATATTTCTTCTATACAGAGCAAGCAAACAATAGTTACATATGCTCAATGCTATTTGTGTAAGAATGAATTATCACTTGAGCTAATGCTTTCGTTGAGTAAAGATGATTAAGAACTTTAATTTTTTAAATTTTAAAATAAAAATTTGTTTGAAGATGGAAAAAAAGAAGCAGCAACGAAAAGCAATTTCCTTAGAAATAAAAATTGCAATTTTAGATTGCTTAGTGAAAGGAGAAAGATTTACTGATGTTGGGAGGCGTTTTCGCTAAGGTGAATCGACAATAAGAGCCATTAAAAAGAATGAAGTTTCAATAAGGCAGTCTGTAATATCCGGTACTAAATTAAGTTCCAAATTTTCTTCATATTCAAGAAGTGTTTTAATTGAAAAAACTGAAATAGCGCTGGTGGTTTGGATTGAAGAACTTACAAAAAAAAGGGTTCCTTTAGATGGCCATTTAATAAAAAAAAAAAAGGCTCTTTGCTTTTACGAGGAGCTAAAGCAAATGGAACCATCTACTACTTCTTGCACTCAGTCTGGTACAGAATTTTCAGCGAGCACAGGATGGCTGACTCGTTTTCTAAAAAGAAATGCTTTTCACAAAGTGAAGATTACCGACGAGGTTGCATCAGCAGATGAAGAAGCTGCAAAACGTTTTCCTGAAAAGTTAATTAAAATTATTGAAGATGGTAGATACTGCCCCGATCAAGTTTTCAAGGCAGACGAAACAGGATTGTTTTGGAAAAAAAATGCCTACGCGAACTTACATTTCGAAAGCCGAAAAAAAAGCAAGTGGTTTTAAAGCAGCCAAGGATAGAGTAACATTCCTACTTTGTAGCAATGCATCAGGTGATCGAATACTTAAACCCTTGCTCATTAATCGATCTCTTAGACCACGGGCACTAATAGGCAAAGATTTAAAAAAATTACCGGTGCATTAGATGTCCAATAAAAAAGCTTGGGTAACATCTGCGGTTTTCGCTGACTGGTTTAATCAATGCTTTGTTCCAGAAGTAAAAGCTTATATGCAGCAAAAATCACTAAATTTTAAAGTTTTATTAATTATTGATAATGCTCCATCTCATCCGCATTTAGAACATCCACATGTTCAGATACTTTTTATTCCACCTAATACAACGAGCATTATTCAACCACTACATCAAGGCATAATTGCTACGTTTAAAAAGTATTATGTAAAACATACTTTTAATTTTATTTTTCAGCAAATTGATAGTGAGCCAGTAACAGTAACCGACGTTTGGAAGAAATTTTCGATTTTAGATTGCATAAATCATTCTTCTTCTGCAATCAGTGAAATAAGACCACAAACTTTAAATGGCTGCTGGAAAGCAATCTGGCCTGAATGCGTTGCAAGGGACAATGCTACTAATCAAGCAATGACAGTTTCAACTGAAATTATTTCAGTTGAAACCGTCATTAAATAAATTGGTGGCGAAGGTTTTGATAGCCTTAACGAGATTGACATCAATGAGTTGCTTGTAGATGAGCCCCCAAGTGATGATGATATTATTGAAATGTTATTTGATTCAGTCGAAGAACCAGAAAATAACAGTGAGAAAGAAGATAACAATCCTTCCCCATTCACTGCAAAAATAGTTCGAGAAGGTCTTCAACTTTGCAAAAAATTAGAAACACATTTTCTTAATAATGACCCGAATACTGAGCGGGCATTCAAATTCCAGCGTGAGCTGAATAATTGTATTTCTGGGTATCAAGAACTTCATAAAGAATTACGGAAAGATTCGCAAACCTTAATAACTGATTTTCTTATCAAATCAGGAGAACCTTCAGCAGGCGAAACTTACGTTGAGAATCTATTGATGCAGTAGCAATCTCGTCACAAAATGAACTGACTGTCTATTCCAGTGATGATAATAATTTCGCGTCAGTTCACAAAAGGTTGCGGGTGTTATCAGAAAGTGAAGAAAATGACTAAATATAAAATTTTTATAAAACTACTAATTAAAGTAATGTGAAATTAATATATTTAATTAAAAATAAAGTAATGTTATGTATTTGATTTGAATTTACTAAAACTTTATACTCTGCTCAAAAATTATCAGGTATCCTCATTTTTTATTAGTTGATATCGACTTTTCTTTGCGATTTTTTGGTCCTATGAACTATTTAAAAAAATTTTGGAACGTAACCCTAATTATATAATGTAATTAATGTCTTTTTTTATATGATTTTTTGGTATTATGCGTTTTTGAAAATAATGGAACACATTCCTTCTTTTACACTACATTAGTGTATTTTTTTATGCGATTTTTTTTGTGGGGTTAGTTTTGGAACGTATTTACCGCATAAAAAGAGAATTGAGTGTATTCTTTTATTGTTTAATTCCTATTGTTTGAATTCGTATGTGTTATACTGGATTTGTTTTGTTCTAGACAAATGCACTGTAATTGAAATACATATTTTAATTATTACATTATCCAGATGATTATTATGTAGAACTATGTAGATACATAGATAGATATATCAGCATAGCGTTGTGAACACACACCAGCAGATAACAGACAGGTCGTCCACAACGACGCTGTGTTTTTTCATTAGGTTAATAATATGACGGTTTTACACAAAAATAAAACCGATATTATTTGCCGTACAACACACAGCGTCGTGGCAAGTTTCTTGCTAGTGAAAACGGCTGTGAGGAACGACGCTGCGGCGCCGCTGGTGGTGAGTATTTTAAAGGAAAACCTCCCTCTGGATGTGAAAATCGAGGACATTTAAGGGTGAATATGCGAATGATTAGGGTTGCTGCACAATAGCTTCTTCAACAACGACGCTGTGTTTTATGACAAATAATATCGGTTTAATTTTTGTGTAAAAACGTCATATTAATTAGTACGTACTAAAGTTATATTGTTCGTATGTATAATATCATTATTAATAATTCGATTGAAGAAGCAAAACAAAATCAAAATAAGTATGAAAGGCAGTACAACAGAAAGTATCAATAAAGAAAATCAAAATTGTAAATACGACCTAGAAATATTAAAATCAAAATATGGTGTAATATGAATAAGTATAAGCAGAAGAATTCAGGAGAATTCAAAATTTGGTGGACAGCGAGTAACAATGGACGTTCACACCAACATTGAACTTCCACTGTGTCAGCATATAAAGTCCAATCGGGAATCAATGTGTCTTGCATACATTGCAGTTTTGCACATTTCGTAATGAGTCAATCACTACTCAACCGTAATGGGTCACTGCGATCATATGACGAGGGGCATTGGCTTAATATGCTGGCAATTAGTTTGTAAAGTAGAATAAGTGATTTTGGTATTAATAAAATTCAGTCTTAAGACCACCACCAAAGAAAGCACACGTGTTTTCCTTAATATAACTCGCGCTCATCTCCTGTCTTGGCCTACTCGCTATTATTACAACAATCCAAAAACGTTTACCCAAGCGAAGTAGCACCAAGGTCATCATCGGAATTCCAAGTGAAAAGATCCAAGAAAAACATATTGAACCGAAAAGGATCGCATCACCCAAAGTACTTCAACAGCTCGACATGACAAAGAAAAGATTACACGACCCCGCATACTTCTAGCTATTGTGGACAATCGCATCTAATAGGGGAAGACTTAACAACAGCAGACGGTGTAAAGTACACCTGCATGCGTAAACCCCGAAATGAGGAAACGCTGGCTAAGCGTCTAAGCTAAGCGGCATTCGCTGCACAATCAATCGTTTCACACGACAGCGAACCACAACTGAAGCTGAGCCAGGGTATTTAGGGCATAAAAGTAAGCGATCGTTAGTTTAGTTCTAAGTAAACTCAATAAAGGTAAAGGCTTCCGGCCTTTGATTTTTTTTATAAATCCCGGTAGCATTTTAATTGACTTGTATTAAGTAACGAAGAAATAAAGGAATACAAATTTAATATACAGACATTGAGTAATATAAGAACTGGTATAGCGAGATATGTAAATGATACAATTGTTATAGCAGCAAAAATCCGTACCGGTATTTTAAATATTGATAAAAAATTGATTGTGGCAATAGCAAATTCAAACAACAAATAATTTGATGAAGGTTTGGAATATATTGTAAGAACCAATAATAAAACATTCAAGTTTGAGAATGATGCAAATATATTTGAATTAAAATCAAGCAATAGTAAAAATAAATTGTAAACTGATGGAGGCCAGACGAAGAAATTATTGAAATTGATGATAACTTTATAATATTAAACAATATAAAAAACAAACAGTTCAATAGTACTTCCGACGAGAGAAATTGTATGTTATCGGGCAATTACATTACACATTTTTCAATTTGTTCAGTTAGATTAGGAAGTAAGCAATTTTGTGCACACTAAAAGAGCGATTTGTTGTATTTCATACGAAAACTGTTGCTATTACGGAAGATACTATGTTAAGTTTGGAAAAACTGAAATTGAATAATGAACTTAAAATCGCCTTGCTAAAATACACTAAACTGAAAACCAATCACAGTGAAAATAACACCGACAGAGATGATATCTGGACGTGAAGATTTAACGACGAACTCTATGGGCTGTACAGGGACATGCGCCTGGTATCTACGGATACAACGCTTAAGATGGCTAGGCCATGTAGAGCATATGGACACCACTGCTTCGGCCCGAAACGTCTTTGAATCCGAACCATTGGGACAACGCAACAGAGGATGGCCTAGGCTAAGGTGGGGCACACAAATGGAGAACCAACTTGGTGTGCGCAACTGGAGAGAGCTGGCGAAAGATCGTGCTGGCTCTAGTGGCATGTTGGTTGAGGCCCAGGTCTACCTCGGGCTGTAGCGCCACAACAAGAAGAAGAAGAACAAACAGAGCACCGACACCCGCTCCCCAAACAAATCGTTTCCCCTTGAGTAAGCTGAAAACAGCTGATCATAGTTTATCAAGATCTATTAAAGTGCAATCACCGAAAAGCGGTATAATTTGCTTCCAATGCGGCCAGCGTGGACACATTGCAACGAAGTGTGAAATCAAAATTCCTGTTATGGTGTTGCAGCGTCATGCAAGTTGTGGAAAAATCCCAGTATCCAGTGTGATGAGAAAGTTGACAACGATTTCGAATGCAACGTTTGCTATAGATGACATGACTGAAGACATGGCAGTATCCGTTACCCTGCTTATCCTCTTGGACTTAGGGAGTCGAATTAGTTTCATACTGAAGAGATTTCTTCCATCTCTTTTGCTTTCAGTGCTGGAGAAGACAAACTGAACCTACTGTGGAGTTAATGGCATCACGTTCGAATTTATTGGGAGTTATTGTTGAGTTGAGTTTAGTAGCTAATTTGCATGTTTTAGTAGTTAAAAACTGTTCAATGGCATATCCTATCATTCTAGGATAGAGTCCTCATACCCCAGTTCTGCAGCCATATTCAGAAGGCATCTATATTGACGAGTTTCAACAAATCCTCAACATTTATGTAATAGAAGAAGTTTCAGATATTGAAGGCTTACAGCTTACCCGTCTACAATACAAAGCTGTATTTTTAACCTTACAACATAAGGCCCTATAAAGTGGAAGCGGATTCTGGAATTGATAACGATATGGAAGTTGTTAAAGAACATCTGGAGGATTTTGATTCCTGTGCCGAAAAAACTTTAATGTTCATGTGTAATACGTTTTTCCTAAATCCAAGCTTATTTTTCTTATGAATTCATTGAGTTTTGTATTACTTTTCTTGTTATTATATTTATATTGTTCATCTTTTGAATTGGTTATTAATTTTATAAGATTTTGGATTAATATGGATGCTTAAATGAATTGTAACCGTTGCGATTGCTTGGTCAGGATTATCGATCTGTAGAGGAATTTGAAATGAATACTTTTTTACAACACTATTTTCTATTCCAGTCAGTTATTTTCTGTATGACTGTATTCGATCAACCGATTAGGTGAACGACCTTACAACTCTCCACTCATTTGCACATGAAACGTATAAATTCCCTGCTAACTAAGAAGCGGAGTCTTCACACTCGTGATTGTTTTCTTCTTTCTGTTTGAACACTCCTACACGATATATCTCTTTAATTCAAAAAACAAATTTCCAGCAACCAAACAATTCATACAATTCTTAAGAATTTTAATCTCAATAACATTAAAAAATCCCACTCATACTTCAACAATACCAGTATTAAAAATTAAAACTATCTTACACATATATTTTTTACAATCATCACTGTACTTTCTACACTTGTGCTCAAAAAAATAACTACGTATCAATAGAAATTTCGAGCTGAAAGTCGAAAAGAATTAGTTTGAATATTGAAGCGGTGGTTATTTATATGTGAAATTTTTCTGGATAAAATTTTATCACACAGCGTTGTTCACGATTTGGATTTGGTCACATTTTGTAAGTTGAATTGTTTCTTTAAGTTTATTATTCTTAATTTTGTATTTATTTTTACAGCAAACAAAATCACAAATACAATTTGTGTCAGGTAAGGATAACCACTGATATGAAGGCGCACTATTTTGAATCCGACCAATGTAACGAACCCACACATAAAACTTGTCAAAAGGATCACAAGAAATAATAAGGCACCGACATCATATATCAAGCAGATTTTAATCCGACACAAACAAAATTGGACACTTCATTAAATCAAGTATCACCATTAACATCAGCACCAGATAATTTCAAGATTCATTCAGTACACATCAATAAAACATACGATGTTCTACCAACAATTACGACCAATGGAACATAATAATGAAAGAGAATTCACCATGTGCCATTACATTACAAGAAACACGCACTCTCCTTGAGATCTTCGCCAATCATACGCAGGTCTCAAACCATTCACAATTATCAACATAATTGTGCAGTCTTTCTTAATTGCATGTTTTGAACAAGAGATAGAAGATTCTTATTTTTCGCTTAGATTTGTATAATATTTCTCAGGATTAAATTAGTGTCTCCCATTTCATAACACATAACTGAGTAAAATTCAGAAAAAATTTAATACTAAACAGCCTACCCCTGTTTACTTTCATGAATCAAAAATAATACAAAAGAACTGTTTTGTAGATAACTTGTAAATGCTTGAACTAAATGTATCTTCACGGTTTAATTTTGCATTTTGTTTTATACTACTTGCAACCACTGTGAGTATATCTGATACAAATATTCTATATAATAATAGTGTCGGGCCTCGTTTAAATATATTAATAGTGTTGGACTTCACTTAAAACTTCTCATACACGTTTGTTAAACGTTACAAAAGTTATATTAATACACGTTCAATCTTTTGCTTTTAGATGTGTATATTATGGATCCAATCAGTGCATTGGATTGCACTCTACCAGCGACCGTCCACTTGAGTTTATCATTTAAACGGTTAAAACTCTTTACCTGCATGTATTGAATGTTTGTATTCCGATGCTTATGTTTGTCATCTTCAACAGTATTCCATTCATTCTGTTTATACAAATTTTTTGATGAGAATATTTTTCAATTTTTGTAAGCAAGCATAATCTGTAAAAAAGTAAAGGGTCATTACATTTTCGGTTTGAGAAAGTAATGATTAGTTTTAGTTTTTGGTCTTTTATAAGTTTCGACTTTGCCATTGAGTGCTAAAAAAAATGTCAATCAAATAATCGCCTCGGAAATATCAGCAGCATGCGATACAATTTTTGACAAGTGAGCAGGTACATTTAATAATAATAATTGTTGGCGCGACAGTCCACAGGGGGGACCAGGCCCTAGCTTGCTCATCAACTACTCGTGTTATGCGCGCTACTGTTCTCTCACGAGTAGAAGTAGAAGACAGTTTTTTGTCGACTCCGAACGGCGAAATTTGAGAAGCTTTCTTAGACAGTTACCACTCTTTGAGTGTTGTCAGCAGCTCGAAAGAGGTGGTCCCGTGAAAAATTCGAGGTGTTCAGCCGGGAATCGAACCTAAACCCTTCGGCGTTTGAGCGTCGCACTCTACCCACTACACCACGGCGGCTACAGGCCACAGCAGATATAGTTGCAGAAAGGAAATAAACAGGCAAAAATGTCTATATGAGAACAAATAAATTAGATTAGAAATAAGAGCACGTGGATTAAAACGTGTAGGTTCCCGAAGACAAAAAAGAAAACAGGAAATTCGATGTGTATATTATGGGTCCAATGAGTGCGTTAGATTGCACAATATCAGCGACATTTCGCTTGAGTTTTTCTTTAAAACGGTTGAATCTCTTTACCTGCATGAATTTAATATTTATGTTCCGATGTTTACAGTTTTGTTTGTTATCTGCAACAGTATTCCATTTATTCTATCAACATTAGTTTTATGATGAAAATATATTTGAATTGTTGTAAGCAAGCATAACCTGTAAAAAAAGGAAAGGGTCATTACATTTTCGGTTTAAGAAAGCAATGCTTACATTTTAATGTTTAGATTTTTTAGGTTTGACTTTGTGATTGAGTGTGAAAAAAAAATCAATCAAATAACCGCTTCGGAAATATTAGCAGCATGCGATACAATTTATGTCAAGGTACAGTTGCAGAAAGAAAATGAACAGAAATAAGAGCATGTGCCTTAAAAAGTGTAGGAAGACAAAAAAAACGGAAATTTGTACAAAGGTCAACGTTTTCTGCTCATTGTATTGAGAAAGTGAGTTCAGCTAAAAACATTAAATTGGCAGTCAGCAGGACAAACGAATTTTTGTATATTAAATGAACAGTTTCAAGTGATGGAAAAGGGTACCGGGCCAACAAAATTGGAATAGATCATAATAGTGACATTTTTGCTCAAGATTTTAAGAATTTTTTTAATGAATAGTTGTGTAGCGGGTTTTCTCGAACAATTAGTAACAGAATTTATACAATACTTACTTGAAACAAAGTGCAAACATACTGCACCGCTTGCGAGAGTTAATACGAAGAAAATGTCCGGAATTGTTGAAACTCAATTTTGGCTCCTGCACTACGATATTGCACTTGCTTATTCGTCATTACTTGTTCGTAATTTTTGGACAAAAAGAACACCATTACAATGCCTTAGCCACAGTTTGCACCAGATTTGGCCCTCTGACTTTGTTTTTGTCTCAAGAATGAAGAGACAAAACAGCGTTTTGCGACAACACAAGAGCACACCAAAAAGTGCGAATCGGAACTTCTTTGAGAATTGAAAAAAAAAAACCACTGGCACAAGTGTATTATATCTGAGAGGGACAAAATAGAAATTAATACATATATACCCTTTGAAAAAAAAAGAACGAAAACTTACCTCGTCTAAAGCATTAGGCTGGTAGTCTATTTACATTTTAAATCATTTTAGCCATAGCAACTTTCGACGTGTATGTTATATTTTGATTAAATATGCGGTATTATTGCATCCACAATTTAACGAAGAATTGCATGTTTTCATGCTTTTCTTTGAGGGATTGCTCTTTTAATGTTAAACGTCTACGTACATTAACAATTTGCTTAGTATTTCAGTGGTAAAACGGATGTTCAGTTATGTACAACATAACTTTAGCAGCAGGAGTCATCCAAGACATTTTACAGTTTTTTTTAGCGCAAAATAAAGTTATATTCAACATTAAAAACTTCACTTTCAAAAACAAAAAGTTCGTTGTCAGCACCATTCAAATCAGAAATAGATCAGCTGATTTTGTTGTTTGCAATTCGTATCCAGTTTTGACGAAGGAAGAAATGATTGTTTACCTCTCAACACAACTGTCAAAAAATTAAAGACAATATGAGTGATGCCAAGTCACTGTTGAATATCTAGATTCACACAAGAAGCCAAGCTCAATTTACACCTGACCTCAAATGAGCTCTGGTTCACACATTACAACTTTTCGGGTGGAATAGAAACTAACATAAGACTAATATCCAAGAGTTGAAGGTATGTTATTTACACTGGTATTTTAAATGGCAATATTTTATATAAGGTGTTCTTATGTTTCTTCTAAAATGAATTCATTTTTGCTTAGAAGCTTTTAAAAAAGAAGGATTATGTTTCGTTTGTTATCCTCCTAGCTTTTGTTTATCAGAATTTAACAGTATCTGCAGTAAATCATTGAAACTCTCAAGTGATTATATAAGAATAAGTTGAAGTAAGTAGTCTTAAATTGTAGTCAAAGAAAATAACTTCAATGACTTCAATCTTGCTACCCTAGTATTGCTTCAGTTTGGGAAGAAGAAAGCATGCTTCACTATATTAGACATATCTTTCATTATTCTAACTACTGAGAAATAAATCTCCATAACATCGCATATAAAATTCTCTCTGCCGTTTAATGTGAATTACTGAAGTCGTTTTTGAATATCTGTTTCGTCAGTGTGATGCTTTTATGATGATTTATTTTTGATTCCTACCAAAATCAGACGTTGATATGAAAAATTTAAAAAAAATAATTTCAAATCTGATATTCTTTTGACTTTCCTGGCTTTTTATTAGAAGCAGCCGCGTTACCAATGGATCAAGCTTGAATATACGAATTTTTTTTCACTGTTAACATCTTTTTTATGAAAATGCCATGAAAAATAAAAATAAAATGATAATTTTGAATTGTTCGAGCTTGCCTTTACTATTGTAAAATATCACTGCTCTCTGATATAATAGATCACTTACCAAGAATGAAATGTATTGAATTTTAAGGAACATTTAAAAATAAAAACACATGGCTTGAATACATGTTTTATTTATTTATTTCATATACAACAAAACAAATTAAAATTGCTTTTTACTTTTATTACAGAAGGGATATACCATTATAAATAAATAACATATAAATATAAAATATAAAATAAATTCTCGTATGGTCAAGTTTCAGAAAATGCAGTTATCAATTCCAAAAAACTATAAAAGACATTCTTTATGTTGTTACGCCATTGATTTCGCGTTTCTTTAACTATTAAATTTTATTCAATTTAATTTATTATATATTATAATAAATAAATTATGTGACAAATGGCGAGTTTTATGAATTTTAAATTTGGTTTTTTTTATTTTACTCAAAATTATTGTTCAGATAAAAAATTATGAAACGTTTTTTTTTAATTTCTTGTATATACATTTGGATCGAAACAAGTTCTTTTCAAAGAATTTAAAACTTTCAAATCGTATTCAAATAGGTTTTTATTTTAATACAAAATAAATCTCTACACTTTAAATGCATAATAAAAATACATGAAAAGTAATAACGCCGTGGCGTTAGGAAATACGTACATTTTAAGACAATTATAAATGCGAGTGAGGCAGTAAGAAATATTGTAATTAAGGTAAAAAGAGAACTGTTTTAGGGCTTACAAACGATATACATAAGAACCATATACTTCACGAAGTTATAACGTTGGTAGCATGTTGATAGAAAAAAACAAATTCAAAATGATGGAGATGGAGATATATGCTCTAAACACATAGTTTAAAAAACTGCAAAACAGAAACGAAATGAAGTGAGCATCAAGATACAAATGTCTCGATAGGGAACATTTGTTGTGAACGAGCCCTTATCTTTTTTTTTGTTTATTTGCTATGACATATGTGAAAAATATTTAGTATACCATACATCGTGTTAAAAATGTCGAATTTTGTACCAGAAAGTGATGATTTGCGGAAAGCATTAATTTTTTGTTTTCATTTGAAGAAAAGTGCTGCAGAGTCGCATCGAATGCTTGTCGAGGTATATGGTGATCATGCTCTATCAGAAGCAACATGTAAAAGATGGTTTCAACGGTTCAGAAATAATGATTTTGATGTGAGAAATGAAGAATGTGGAGGACCACCAAAAAAGTTTGAAGACGCCGAATTGCTAACGTAATTGGATGGAGATGACACTTTGATTCAAAAGCAAATGGCAGTAATGTTAAATGTTGTACAACAAACAATTTCTAACCGTTTAAAAGCTATTTGAAAGATCCAAAAGTGTGGAAAATGGGTGCCACATGAATTAAATGAAAGACAGATGGAAAACCGAAAAAACACTTGTGAAATTTTGCTTCAAAGACACGAAAGAAAATCGGTTTTTCATCAGATTCTTACTGGCGATGAAAAGTGGATTTATTTTAATAATCCTTAACGGAAAAAAACATGCGCCAATCTGGGACAACCATTAACATCGACTGCAAAACCAGATCGATTCGGCAAGAAGACAATGCTGTGTGTTTGGTGGGGCCAGAAAGGTGTGCTGTATCACGAGCTCCTAAAACCTGGTGAAACCGTTAATACTGATCGCTACTGACAACAAATGATCAATTTGAATCATGTATTGATCAAGAAACGACCAGAATGGGCCAGAAGACACGGCAAGGTAATTTTGCTCCATGACAATGCACCTGCACACAAAGCAAAACCGGTTCAGGATACAATCAAAACACTTAGCTGGGAGCAGCTAGCCCATCCGCCGTATTCACCAACCTTGGCTTCTTCCGACTACCATTTGTTGTCATCGATGGGACACGCATTGGCTGAGCAGCACTTCGATTCCTACGAGGAGGTCGAAAATTGGGTGTCTGATTGGTTTGCTTTAAGAGACGAACAATTTTGTTGGCGTGGTATTCACAAATTGCAAGAAAGGTGGTCAAAATGTGTAAATAACTTTCCCATTAATAATTGGTGTTTTATTTAAGAAAAAAAACCCTCATTTCATACCGGTATACCTGGTAAGTTAAACTTTGTAAGTTTTGTTTTTCGGAAATACTACATATGACCATATCCAAATATTATGAGAGAATTTGCCAAAGAGAGTAAAAAGCGTAAAAAAAATTCATGATCATCAATCAAATTGAAGTTGCGGTAATATAACACAAAATCTAAGTAAACAATATGTAAAAATAAGCAATAATCGTGTTATAAAAACGCAAGAAATTAAGACAGTCTTCTTTCAGTACGTAAGTTGTTTTTTTTTTTTATATTAAGCGCGCAGCGTTTAATTTACGGTGTAATTTACATGTACATGTACATGTACAACTGTTGGTACTAATACCGAAAATTAAAAGTGGCAACACGTGTTTGCTTTTGATCCATCTTTGTATCTTTCTCTAATTTATTTTTGTTTCTCTCTTTTCTGTTCTTTTACGTTCTCCTTCCGAATAAAGTTGTAACTGCGAAAGGACGCATTTAAGTTGTCTCTGGTTTTATTCAATTTCAAATAAAAACAAAATCTCAACAGGTTATGGGCCCAGACCCTAACTAGAAGTACAAATAAAACAATAGGAAATTGTTTCTAAACAAAAGCAGTTGGTCCACAATAAGATATTATCTCGGAGTCAGATTAAAACATTTCTTTATTCTCATTAAGAAAAATAGATTGTTACATCGAAGATTTTTCTGGAAGTGAGCAATGTCTGGAACCGTGATTTTAATTGAAAAACTCAGAAAGGATAATTTCGACACATGGATGCTGCAAATATGTGCTGTATTCAAAATCAAAAGCCGGAACCTGTATTTGCTGAAGACGGCAGTGATGACATTAACGCATGCGTTATTGCCGATCAAAAGGCTAGAGCCGACATAATCCTTTCTATGTCTCCATCGGAACTTTGTTACATAAACATTGTAATACAGCGCATAACGTATGGACAAAATTAGATGAAGTTCATCATTCGAAAGGACCCGCACGTAAGGCTACACTGTTGAAGCCGCTACTATTCACAAAAATGAAAGAAGGAGAAAGCATGATGGAGCACCTCAACAACTTTTTCGGTACAATCGATAAACATGCTGAAATGGATATTGGAATTGCTGAAGATTTGTTGGCTATTCTGTTGCTTTACAGCATACCTGATAGTTACGAAAATTTTCGATGTGCTATAGAAGCTCGTGGTGATTTACCAACCCCTGAAGCACTCAAAATTAAGCTCATCGAAGAATTTAATGCCAGAAAGGAAAAATCAAGTCAGGCCAAACATTATCAACAACGACAATTTTACAGGAAGCCGGACCAACAATCGCTTACTAATAAGCCTGTGGTAAGTGCTAGTAATAAGAAAACAAATAAATGTAATTTCTGCAAAAAGATTGGACATAAGGCAGCTGATTGTTGGACCAAAAACAAATCAAACAGACAAAGCCCTTCCAATGCCAAAGAAGACGCTTTCGTAATGGTTGAAGGCACACACCAGACCGTAAAAAAAAATCTTTAGGAATCGCTCTTCAGGCAGTTTCAATTTCAATGGAATACGATTGGTGTATCGACAGTGGGGCTAAATCCCATATGTGTAACGATAGACAACAATTCATAGACTTCGTTAATGTTGAAAACCAAACCGTTCGACTTGCTGTAGACCAAACTACCGAGATTGTCGGGAAAGGGGCAGTTCGTTTAAATATAAGCAAATTTAAGTCGATAAAGTTAAATAACGTCTTATACGTTCCCGCGTTGAAAACAAATCTGTTGTCCATTGCCAAGACAGTGTCGCAAGGCTACATCATTCACTTTCATCACACCAGTGCACTCTTTAAAAATGCCAAGAATGAGACGATTTTGACTGCGGCAAGAACAGGCGATTTATACTTTGTTGAATCAACGTCTGAATCTTCATTAGCAGCAAATGACAAAGATAATCAGCTAAATGAATGGCATTAAAGGTTTGGTCACCTAAATGAAAAATATTTAAGAAAGATCGTTACTGCTAATATGGTAAAAGGTATTCCATATTTTCGATTTTGAAGATACGCTGCTAAAGAGGGGGCCTGGAAGACCAAAATATGAAAGAACTGGAAAAAGAGGCTGACCGCAAAAACTATTCAACCTGATAGAACCTAAAATTGAAGCGTAAGCTGGAAAAGCAGAAGAAGAAAGTCAAATAAACACAGTCCTGAATCCAACAGTAAAGGAAGCATTAAATGGGTCAAATTCTCGCTAGTGGAAAGCCGCGATGGAGTCGGAGTTTAATGCCCTTCGTGATATAAATGCTTGGAAACTCGTTGAACGTCAAAAAAAAAAAAAAAATGTCATTGGATGCAGATTGGTACTGAGAACCAAGTTTAACGCAAATGGAAGTATTGAACGGTTCAAAGCGCGGTTAGTAGCAAAAGGTTGCGCCCAACAGCCAGGTGTCGACTTTCAAGACACTTTTGCTCCGGTAGCCAGGCAGAGTTCAATCCGGATTCTTATGGCTCTTGCAGTCGAATTTGAATTGATGCTTTTCCAATTACATGTTGAAATGGTGTACATAAATGGAGATATTGAAGAAGAATTGTTCATGGGACAGGCTGAAGGTTTCGTTAAACCAGGCGAAGAACATCTTGTTTGCTCAATAAAAAAGGCACTTTATGGGTTGAAACAATCAGGACGTAGATGGTACCTTAAGCTTGACGAAAAACTGTTGCAGCTAGGAATGACACCATTAAATACTGAAAAGTGTATTTACAGTCTAGAAACCGAGGACACTTATATGATTGTAGTCATCTATGTAGATGACTTCGAACTTACTGAAAGAACTTGGATTCTTAGATAAAGATGCTAAACCTACCATCGTCTACTGCGACAAATAAGGTGCACACAAATTAATAAAAAATCCAACTTTTCATTCCAGAAGTAAGCACGTTGATATCCGGCATCACTACATAAGAGAAGTTTTTCAGAAAGGCGAAATAGAAGTTAAATATTGGCCGACGACCGAGATGAAAGCTGATGTACTCACAAAAGGTTTATATGGACCATCACATCAAAAATGTATAAAAAGACTTGGAGTTGAACACCAACACGCGTTGAGAGGGAGTGTTGGTACTAATACCGAAAATTAAAAGTGGCAACACGTGTTTGCTTTTGATCCATCTTTGTATCTTTCTCTAATTTATGTTTGTTTCTCACTTTTCTGTTCTTTTACGTTCTCCTTCCGAATAAAGTTGTAACTGCGAAAGGACGCATTTAAGTTGACTCTGTTTTTATTCAATTTCAAATAAAACAAAATCTCAACACGTCCGCTTTCAAGCCTGAATTTTGTAAAACACCCAAAACCTCAACAAGTGGCTGGGAGCAACATGTCGGTGATTTGGAAGTCGTGGTTACAACAATACAAATGGTTCTCTATAGCGGCACAATTGGATGAAAAATCATCAGACATACAAGTCGCAGCTTTCATGTCTTGCATATGAGAGGATGCAGCAACCATATTTGACTCATTTGACGATCAGCGGATGAACATTAGCTATATTCAATAAAAATTTGATGAGCACTTTTCACCAAAGGTAAGCACAACGTTCGAAAGGTATACTTTTAACAGAATACAAAAAAAATGAAGGTGAGTGCTTTGACGACTTCTTAACTAAAATAAAAAATCAAGCTAAAAAATGTTCATTGGAAAAATTGGAAGAGTCGCTGCTGAGAGACAAAATAATAATGTCGGAATAAAGAACGACAGCAATCGCGAAAAATTACTCTCAGAGGATGAAGTAAGTCTAGAAAAAGCGATCAATGTATGCCGAGCAAGTGAGATGGCATCACAACAATTAATAGAACTTCATAAATCGGATGATACAAATGTAGATGACACAAGAAAGTATACGTCCAACAGAAAAAACACACATACTAAGACCTGCGAAAACAATGCATGCAAAATACAAAAAACAAACACTATAATCCTCAAATATATTGTGCGAAACAAAAAACATGAACTTAAATACATTGTTGTACACAACCTTTCCAACCAATTCTCGGTTAAGACGACTGTGAAAAACTATCCGTAATAAAGCGTGAGATCAATGTAAGTAACGATATATGCGAAGGGCTGGGAAAAGTTAAAAACTTCATTTATGATATCGAACTTATCGAAAATCTATCATTCCAGCATTATGCTCCTAGGAGAATTCCACATGCAATTTGAAGGGAAGTAAAATCAAAACTCGACGAAATGGTTCAGTTAGGAGTACTTGTACGAACGAGCGAAGTCACCCCCGCTGTCTCCCCAATGGTAATTGTGAAGAAGAAAGGTAAAGTAAGGGTTTGTATAACCCCGACAGATGTAAACAGAAACAGTCGTAGGAGATATCATCCCTTGAAAACAATTGACGAAATTTTAGCAAACATTAAAATATCGAAATTTTTCACACTCCTAGATTATAAAAAAGGATTTTGGCAGATCGGAATAACAGAAAGAACTAGCAAATACCTAGCTACTCCTTGGGGAAGATATTCCTAAAAGTGTTTGTGGTACCATTCGGTCTAGCATCTGCTCCAGAAGTGTATCAGGATATGATGTCGCTATTGTTGGAAAAGTGTGAGGATACCGAAGTATCTATGGATGATATCCTGATACATGCGGAAAATGAAGAAAAATTGAAAGAAAAAACTAAAAAAGTAATCAAAATTATCTCGGACGCTGGCCTAAAACTAAACAAATATAAATGCATTTTTAATGCTAATAAAGTAAAATTTTTAGGATACATCTTGTCATCAGAAGGAGTCAGCGCAGAGAACCACAGAAATAAAAAATTTAAAACGATCAAAAACAACAAAAGAACTACAACGAATTCTTGGAATGGCAACAAACTTAGGAAAATTCATACCGAATCTGTCGCAGATTACACAACCTATGCGAGTATTATTCCAAACATTGGAAAAAGTCTTGTCTTCTACAACTACCCTACGATTTTATGATCCAGCCTTAGACGTAACACTTCAAGTTGATGCGAGCAAATCAAGCATATGCTTCGGATGAAAAAAAAATTCATTAATTTATTTATGGTAGAAAACTTACAATAGAATCGGATCACAAACCTCTAGAAACCATTTTTAAAAAGCCAATACATTCCACATCTCCAAGACTACAAACAATTTTGATATACATTCTCCCTTATGCACCAAAGGTTGTTTATAGAAAAGGCACAGATATAAAATTAGCGGATACTCTAAGTAGAAATTGCAGAAACAAAAAGAACAACTCACCTAATGATGAAATCGAAGTGCTCACAATAGACAAACTACTACCCAAAACTAAAACTAAAATTATCATGGAAACGACGAGAAAGCCTGAATTAAAACTACTAAAAGAACATATACTAAACGGCTGGCCATCTAACATCTCAGATCTTGAAAAACAAATAAGGAATTACTGGAATTTTAGAGAGGAACTAACTTACAGTGAAGTTATCATTTACAAAGCAACAAAAATAGTTATACCAATATCTATGAAAACGAAAATAATGTCCACGGTTCATACCTGTCATCTGGGAATACAAAAAAGTCTGCAAAGAGCACGCACAGCAGTATTTTGGTTAGGCATGCACAAAGATATAGAACATTTTATAGAACGCTGTGGTGTATGTCAATCATATCAGGCAGCTAAACCAAAAGAGCCACTCATACTAAAGAGGATTCCAAGTCTTCCGTGGGAGATAGTAGCAATTGACTTATTTCATCGCAATAATTTCTTGCTCATTGCGGATAATTTTTCTGGATTTTTCGACTTTGAAAAACTAAGCCAATCAACATCAGCTGAAGTCACACAAGTCCTAAGACGATGGTTTCCCACACATGGTATACCAGTAGTCCTTGAGTATGACAACAGACCTCAGTTTGCATAGAGCAAATTCCAAGTATTCACTAACCAATGGGATATAACGCATCAGACCTCCAGCCCAAACTACCCAAAACCAAATGGATTGGCAGAGAGACACGTCCAAACAGCAAAGGCCACGTTGAAAAAATGCTACAGAGACAATTCAGACACATACTTAGCACTCCTCAACTATAGAAACACTCCAAGAAGTGATCAATTACAGTCCCCGAACCAACGATTAATGAGCAGAACCACCAGAACCACGCTGAAACAAGCAATATTATCCTGAAACCCGTTGTTGTCAAAGACTTAAAAGAAAAAATTGTTCACGCTAGACAAATCTACAGATCATATTATAACCAGCGCGCAAATACTTCTTATTCATTTAAAGAAGGTTACCAGATACGCATCAAAACAGGTCACCGTAATTGGATTAATGAAAAAAGATCAATGACAGTAAGAACAGACGGAAGAAAATTATTAAAACGCAACACAATTCATATAAAACCTACCAAAGCACTCATTAAAACAGCAAGAACAATTGTTCCAAGTAACATCTTACATACTAATCCGATAAGCGTGCCAAAATCACCATCGCCAAACATATTAAGCTCACCACTATGTACAGAACCGGATACCACTGACAGTACAGCAACAAGCTCACCTAAAACAACAGCGATTACATCTTCATCACCAGCCACAAAGTCACAACAGCTAAATCCACCTTTCAAAATTTTGAGATTTGGTCGAGTTTTGAAGAAACCAAATCGATTTCAGCTCGACTAAAAAGCATTGTGGATACACGCACATAGCATATATAATATGATATGATAACTTGAAACTTTTTCATAACTTTTTTAATGCTCCTGAACTAATGAATTCCTTGAAGTCGTAAATTTTTTGAAACTTTCTGTTATACTTTGTTATATTATTCTACATTACTCGATTACTGAATTACTTACTGAAGTTGTACATTATTTATTTGTGTTGTTTAATTATTTTTATTACTTCTTGTTACTTTTTATATAACTTACTTAAACTTGTTAAAAAAAAAACGAAAGATGTCAAACATACATACATACACACTTACTCTTATACTTATGTAATAGTAATAGTATTGAAATTTGATTGAATACGATTTACTGCAACCACAATAAATAAGTTCAGTTCTTACTCAACTCTCGTCTTATACATGACAGCCTAGATAGGTCAGGTAACTATCGACCTACGAATAACAGGAATTATTCCGAGCAGTATCGCCAAAACGATAGATTATGTCATAAAAATCATTCAGGACAGTATAGACAAAATGTATATAGAAAATCAGCAAATTTTTGTCAAAACCAGGGACCGCAGGGTGACCCAATGGCGGTAGACAATATAGTTGGAACTAGAGATCAAATTAATAACGGTCAGAATTCACGAAGCTATACAGCATATATCGGGGCCAATATCGCCATGAACAGGGTTCGTATAAGCTTAGTTTAGAACCAAAAGGTAGCGTTCCACCAAAACCAGTAGAACCGCCAAGCGAATGTAAAGAAAAAGAAAATCACAAGGTTTTTTTTATTAACTAGCCTCGGATAACTTACCTCAAATTACAATAACAATCAATGCGAAAATATACATAGCATTGATGAACACTAGCTCAACGCTTAGCATAATTGATGACAGACTCTATGAGTTCGATAACATTCCTATAACACCTTAGTCTCCGACTGACAGCCAGGCCGATAACATCGCATCGCATCGTTTCGCTTTCTAGTGCGCTTTTCTCAAAGTTTTTCCCGTTACCAAATTTGCTGCTAGATTATTATCTCTTCATCTCTTTTTCACCCGCAAAAAAAAAAAACAGAAACTCTTCATAATGTCCCTCTAGGGCCACGTGCCTCCGGGAAATCGGTTCGATGGCCTTGATATCGAGTCGCTATGCAAACCCAACTCTAAACGAAAAAAAAGCTAACCAGTAGGGTTATTAATGACGCCTTCAACTCTCAACCAACCACTTCAAACTTCGTCCCCAAATTTACTACTCTTAGCGCAAGTGATAAAAAAAATCGCTTGCTTACAGTGTTTTCCTTCTGAAGAAAGACATAGATAGCATCAGCACCGGTTACGAATCAATCTCGCAACTTCGAGATGGCAGCCTACTATTCTTATGCAAGGATCCAAAAGTTGCTAACCTATTTAAATCAAAAAAATTGCTATGCTAGTTACAATCACAACTTCCTCTTCAACAACAACAACAACCCATTCCACAAAACCTTACACAATAATAACAGCAACCTCAGTTCATCAAAACAACGTCATCTAATTTCATCATACGCCGAAACTCATTGCACAAGTGTTCGAACTAAATTTAATTAATCAGCGTCTGCTGCATTTCCGTTCCCAGAATCACCTTTGCAAAACGAGGTATTTAAAAGACATATGTAAATTAGAATTAAGTAGTTGAAAGTTCATTGTCAAGTAGTTGTTGAATAAAAACTGTTTTTTTAGTAAACGCTTGAGTTTAATCATAAGTGGCGCAGTCGGGCAGTTCGATCGATGAGTTTTGTAAACGCGAGAAAATAATAATATAACGGCGGATTACGGGTACTCAAATTATTTAACTTGTGAAAAATTCAGCGAGTGTTGACTCCTAACGATTGAAGAACCACTTTAACTCATCCAAAGGAATATTGGAACTACATCAACTTATCCAAAGGAATATTGGATCTACATCAACTCATCCAAAGGAACATTGCAAAGCAGGATTCATTACAAATGAAGACAATCCTTTCAATATTCTAGTATGTCATTTAAGTCAAAATATTTTAATTAAGAAGTGAAATTTTAAAGCAAAAGGAAATATAATATTTTTAAAGAATCGAAAATTGAGAAGATCAATAAGCTCTCAAGAATTTACGAACTTATAAAAGTGAAATTTTTTATCCATTATTATAGTTAAGTAAAGAAATAATTATTATCACTATTTTTCACTAATTGAAACAATTAGTTAAGTGAAAAGAAAAATTATATATGTGGAGTGCTGAGCAACGACAGGGGACAACGAACACGACGAAAGAACTGACATTCCTACTTTTGGTCACGCCGCCAGCGGGAGTAAGGCCTAATTACTGGAGCAGAGGATCGGGTTTTGTTTACTTCTCGAATGGCATGAACGATTTACTAAAAAATCAATGGAATGCGAGTAGTAAGCAAACAATGTTGCGAACGATCCTCTTAGCATCTGGTGTCATAGTCGTCGAGTGGAAAATTAGCGTATGGTACCGATTACTACATACGTTGCAAGTATGGGACTGGATATAAGGAGCAGCGCGTAACTAGAAGAGGGAGTTAGTCGTCGTCATCTATGAGAAGCAGTCCGCTCAGTCGCTTAGCCTAAGTGTCTGATCTATTGAACTATGTAAAATCTTTTTAAGTTCCTGATCTATTGTAAAATCTTTCATGTATATTTAAGTAAAATATTATAAGTTCCTACATACATATATGTATTCCGATAACCTTTCTCATTAATGCCTTCTGGAAGAAAATCTACGAAGAGAACATCTCCTCCTATTTCCAAATTATCAAGATTTTTTAGAAGCCATAGCTCAATTCCCGAATCAATTCGTAACGAAATTGCTACAAGCAGTCTTCAGTCAATCCCAGTTGTTTTCGATATTAAGAAACCACAAACAATTAACGATTTTAATCACACTACATTTGATTATAAAAATATGAGTCCTGCCAGCACCCGTGACATTTGCGATTCCCTTAGAATCCCAGACGCAGTATAAGATTTTCCGCGTTTCGATGGAAATCCCCGTCTTTTATACGACTTTATCAATAATGTCGAAGAAATTTTAATGCATGTTAGAGGTACTAAAGGAACTCCTTACTATCAGACCATTATAAGAGCTATAAGAAGCAAGCTCGAAGGACAGACTAGTGAAGTTTTAAATATGTACGGAACTTCGTTATTATGAAATGATATTAAATCCAATCTAATAGTGCACCTGTTGAGTATACTAATACCAGTATGTAAGTTAACGACACGTTAACAAATTCCTAAACATGTTTGCACACGTCTCGTGAAATGCATCAAGCAACACTCCAGCATCCGGTCACCCTACACCTGCACGACATAGCTGCATGATACGAGCGGTTCACCTAAAGCAACGCGAAGTACCGTACCATCCGTACCATAGGTCAACCCGACACCTCACAAGCACCCACAAGTAAACAGCCGCACGTGACACCACGCAAATCGGAACCTGCATTCCTTCACGTTCCTACATGTTCCCATCATTCTCATCCATAGCCGCATTAGTCGATAAGTAGAAGTAAGAACATTTTGTAGCCAGTCATAATTATTCTTTTGATGAATAAAGATCTATATTTTTTTAGAAAAATCTAAAAAAGATTTTTTAAGTGGCGCCCGAACAGGGACCGGTTCCGCGAAGTTAAGTAAATGTTGACAGTGCCCGCGACCTCAAGTAGTTCCAGTGCCTCTCTGATATCTAACCAAACCCAGTGCCCGCGACCTCAAGTAGCTCCAGAGCCAATGGAAAAAATTAACGCGCGAAAATCGGTTCCCCTTACCCTGGTGAAGCACAATAGAGTGATAGTGACAGATGTGGGATTTGGTTTTACGTGATCACCTGCCTTAACGGCTTATATCACGGGGAACCTTTTTCCCAAGAGTCGTAGATAACGCAAGACTAAACGCCTTAGTTACCCAAGTACCAAACTGGGATCATGCTTGAGGGGCAATCACCCCACCTTGGTTTGATGCGAAGCCTTCCTAAAACCTCTTCCGCTCTTTGGGTCGCAGCGCCCGGTTGAGAATGCAACTCCACACTGAGAAGGGATAGTCCCCTAACCGACTTGCCTAGTTATGCTTAAACAATGGGCTAGACAAGTCAGCACAGTACACTATCCTCGACTCTACCCGCGATGTTAGGTGGTAAACCACAGCCACCACGAAACTCCCACAAGGGGGCCTACCGCAATGGTCAGGCTGGAACCGAAGTTCCAGGGGCCCCTGACCTCCCGTGGCACCAGAATATAGCCTCTGGTTAAGCTGTCACTATCAGTCAGGTTCCCTCTAAGCCTGGGTCTGTTAGCCGCCATCCCGCCACAGATGGTCTTTCCTCCATCAGTGTTTCCGTTGTCACTATAAATAGTGATACGGATGTGATTTTGAATCATGTGATTCATAAATCCAGTCACATCACCTGGAGAGTGATAGTGACAACCTGAAAAAAACTAACAGTGAGAAAAGTGCAGGGAAACCAAGGCCCCCTAGTAGGAGACAAACGGGAGACGGGAAAAACTGTCAGCCGCCCTGAACCTGAACCTGAACCTAAACCTGAACTTGGTCCTGAACCTGAATATGAACATGAGCATGAACATTGTGGGAGTAGCATTAATCATCTTTGGAATCACCGTGAGCCATGGCAACGTTCGAGTGCTGGATTATACCCACTCACAAATCGTCACAATAAAAACACACAGCTATGATCAAAACAGGAAGTATCAAAATTATCCACGAAATCGACTTGGACACCTGCCGAAAATTGGTTGACGACATCGTGTTTACCCTCAAAAATAACGCGAGCGCTAGCCACCATTCCTATCCCCTACTTTCATACGAGATCACCCAAATCCAAACCATCCTTCGCAGACTAATACCGACAAGACAAAGAAGGTCATTAAACTTTATAGGGAGCGCGTGGAAATGGGTAGCAGGTAGCCCTGACCACGACGACTTCGAATTTTTAAAAAGGAAAATGACCAATGTTATAAAAAACAGTAATAAACAAGTAGTAATAAATAAGTTTTCAATTAACAAAATTAATGAATTAACAAATGTCACCAATAGAATATTAAATGAACTAAAGAATAGTAATGTTATCAAAAATTACGTTATAGAGGATCTTCAATACAGGGCTAGATTAATAAAAGAAATGTTACTGAATATATAATACGCCATCCACTGGGTTAAAAGTGGAATCATTAATCCTTTTATTTTGTCCAACAGTGAAATCAAGTTTATAGTAGATACTTTAAGGAAATAAAATATAACCTCCCATAATACAGATGAAGCCTTGGAGTTTACCGAGGTAAAGGTTGCAATCAATGTAAGCACCATACTGTATATTTTAGATTTACCATGTACCCTACAGGACTCTTGCGAAAAAATATTGTTAAAACCCATAAAAAAAGATAATCTTCTGAGAATATTTTTGGAATTGTTCTAGAATGTAAAAGTAATAATAAGTTGTCTATATGTAGTAGTAATAATCTTGTAGATATAAGCGGCACCACCTGTATACCTAATCTCCTTAAAAGCACAACTCCAAGCTGAACGAAAACAAACTCCCATCACATCCCATGCTGAACCAGTATAACGGGACGATTCGAGTCAATGACAAGGACACGAAGCTTACCGGGACGTTCATCATAAAATTCGACAATGCAACAATCCATGCCGGAGACACAACCTACTCATCCATTACAGCATCCAGATTCAAGCCTCTGCCGGCGATCTCACAACCTGACTCTATCCAGCGTAACTTCGAAGAGCTGCTTTCGCTGCAGATGCTGAAAGAACTTCATGTAAACAATACCCAAACCATCGAACTCTTGGACCAGAAACACCAGGTTAACTCCATCATAAACTTATGCTTGGAAATCTTATCCATCACCATAATTATGATCGCCATAGTAAGGTACATCTGCACCAAGCGGAAATGCGGGATCAAAGCTGAAACCAATGGAGAACAGGTCGAAACAACATCCCCACCAGTGCCAGCCCCGCGCGCATCCTATGTAGAAAATGTCGAATAAAAACCACCTCCAAAACTACCCCGAGTGAGTCAAATACCCTTATTCTGATCAAACGAGGACGTTTGATTCTAAGGAGGGAAGAGTTAACGACACGTTAACATATTCCTAAACATGTCTGCACACGTCTCGTGAAATGCATCAAGCAACACTCCAGCATCCGGTCACCCTACACCTACACGACATAACTGCACGATACGAGCGGTTCACCTGAAGCAACGCGAAGTACCGTACCATCCGTACCATAGGTCAACCCGACACCTCACAAGCACCCACAAGTAAACAGCCGCACGTGACACCACGCAAATCGGAACCTGCATTCCTTCACGTTCCTACATGTTCCCATCATTCCCATCTATGGCCGCATTAGTCGATAAGTAGAAGTAAAAACATTTTGTAGATAGTCATAATTATTCTTATAATGAATAAAGATCTATATTTTTTTAGAAAAATCTAAAAAAGATTTTTAAAGTTGTATTCATTAATATGTTAGTGAGAAATAACGCTTCTTGATTATACACACACACTCTTTCTCTCTCCCTATGTACTGATATGATCTAACTATTGTGTTCTGAATAGAATTCAATTACACTCACTTCATGTTCAAAAGCTGATCTCGGTGGTTTTTCTTTCCTCTCGTCAGTGGTTCTGTCAACAGTCGCGTTGTGCATTGCATAATTTAATAAATCGTTTCGTTGTTTTTGCGGAAATCATAAAAGGATTTCAGATCGCGGTTACAAAAAAAAAAAAACATCGATATAAATCAAAGGCTACTAAAAGTGCGGTAAAGTTGTCACGGGCATACGCGATGGAAACCGTAATATCGAAAATTGATAAATTGAATGGCCAGGAACAATGAATGATGTGGAAATTCCAGGTTAAAGTCATCTTGAATGAAAGTGATCTGTTTGAAATAGTTAACGGATAAAGTGTTCGGCCAGTGGGAGAGGGTTCAGATTCGAAGCTAACTGCATGGTTAAAAATGGATAGAAAAGCGCAAAAAATCATTGCAACAACTGTTGGGCAACAGCCTTTAGTTCATATAATGAACTGTGCAACATCTCATGCCATGTGGAACAAGCTTGAATCAGTGTACGAACAAAAGTCACAAACTAGCATACATATGTTGCAACAAAAATGTTATAGTTTTTGCAAAGATTCCAGTGACGACTCAACTAATATTTCTAAATAAGAATCCTTGAAGGTCAAAATGCATTTCTAGCAAAAAGAAGATATGATTACCAACGACATCTAACCAAACATGGACAGGAACACTACCAATAAACATGAAATAATTTTAACGAAAACTCTAGGAGAGGCAGTCAAAAGTGTTTTTTTTTTTTGTAAACAAACTGGACATTGGAAGAGAGATTGCCCAGAAAAAAAAAACAGAAAAACTCCCTTTGCTTTTGTTTGTTCTCTCTTCCTAACGGACACGAATAATTACGAATTTAAAACGTCAAGTGGCGACAGCTGGTTTTTAGATTCAGGAGCCAGTAACCACATAACTCATAACCGAAATCTTTTTTACACCTTCGAGGAATTTAAAGAGCCAAAAAAGGTTAGAATTGCCAATGGTGATTTTATAAAAGCTGCCGGTCGTGGAAATATACACATACTTTCATATAATCACAATGCGTGGGTACCTAAATATTTAAAAGATGTTTTATACATTCCTGAAATACACATTAATTTGTTTTCATCAAATTCGGCTCTGGCTCTAATTGTTACAGTTGAACGTAACGTGCCCACCATAAAATGTATCATATGATATATGATATACCAAGATTCAATGTAATGCACACGCGATCGTCCATTTATGATGACAAAGCGTCTGGCCGACGTCCGGACGCAAATTCAATTCAAAGAATCGCGATAAAACGATCACATGTGCAAGTTAAGCGAATTATGTACGACAGGTTAAAACACTTGAATAAGCAGGATAGGTTAGTCGTTAAGATATTATTCTTTGTCAAGGCAGTTGGATTTGAACCGCAATAAAGAACGGACGCGCAAAGTCTGAATAAAAATATATTTTTTTATTCCGCGGGAATTCAATCTCATAATTGGCGCAGTCGGTAGGATACCTGGATGTATCTTTACAGTGTTTTTCAAAACTTTACCAGGTATCTGATGTTATTTTCTTAAGGAAGAAATTTTCGCGAGTGATAGTTTCATAAGGTTGAAACACATCGTCATAGTTATTTAACAAGAGTTAAATATAAAACTTTTACGCAAGTGATAGTTTCATAAGGTTGAAACATATCGTCGATAACGAATTCTAAATAAATTGGCAGTGACGTTTGCAATTTACAAGTGTATATCACGATCAGCGGGTATAGTTCATAGTTCAGTACAACGAAATAGATACCCCTGCGCGTATTTGCAATATATCGTGAACTGTGATGAGCTAATAAAGTGAATCTTTATCTTTCATATCAAATTTTCTAAAGAAAGATTAAGTACGTGTAAATGAACTGAAACCAGAGTGAATAACTAACCAAAGCAGTCTGAAAATTAAAAAGCCCTAAGAAGAAAGAGCAGCGCATTTCATCTACATATCAAGAAAAGAAGAAGACGACCAAAAACAACGCAGAGCAGACAGAAACATAGCAAAGTAAATACCAGTTATTTTATTACATTTTAAAGTGTCAAAATTTAAGTTATTTATAGATGTAAGTACATATACTACTACGCATCTTGTACTAAACTGAGTAAATGACTTCCCTTGAGGACCAAATTAACATAGTCAACGAACAATCTAGGCAAATTACCGATATCGTGAACAATTTCTTTTCAAGTGCATCTCAATTACAAACCGAAAGAAATATGCTAACCCTAGAAATCAATCCCCTAAAATATCTATCAAAATTACCAGAATTCAATGGAGATTTCAGAGAACTCCAGAACTTCGTGGATTTAATCGATAAGATCCACCCAACCCTTGTAAAATACGATGGCTTAGCGCAAAGTATATTTTCAGATACTATTAAATCCAAGCTCAAAGGACGTGCCCGCGAGGTAATGGACATTAACAATCACGTCACAACTTGGACAGAAATAAAAGAAATCTTGTACAACATCTTTGGCGATCGTCATACTGCCGAATAACTCTTTGACGAGCTAAGAGTAACCACTTTCAAAACTAATTCTGTTAACTTCTACAGCGAAATTAAAGGTGTCCTCAGAAGGCTAAATATAAAGGCCAAACAAACAATGGAAGGCAATCCCTAACACATAGAAGCCGCCATTGAGCAGAATAAAACATCTGCATTAGTAGTGTTCAAAAGTAAAATACCAGAACCCATGAGATCTCTTCTCTACTGTCGAAATCCGACAAATCTCGAACAGGCAATGAGCATTCTTCACGAAAGCAACTATGCCTACTTTAACCCAAGCGGCAAACCGTACAATAATTCTCGTATTAAGGGATATACTGACCGCAGCTATTTAAAGTATCCAAACCAGCAGACACAGTTTAAACTTCCTTTCAACCACTTCAACTCATGCCCAAAGTCAAATATATAACAGAACCAATCATTTTCAACCTCCTCCAGAACCAATGGAGATAGGTATGGCACAAAGAGATAGAAGCCCACCAAATAGGCAAAATCAGCGTCATTACAAAAATAGATCTCACCAAAATATAAATCACAACCGAAATCCACAACGAATCGAACAAGATATAGTTACGTCAGACACTCCACTACCATTCTCCTACTTCCACCCTCACCCCTGTATATGATCAGATACACAGCCAAGATCACTCCCCACGCGCATGGTGCATGGCACCCAAGCGCATGCAACTTTCATTAATACATGCATATTTCACGCTACACGCTAGAGACATAATCCGACACCTTTTTGCATTGTTGCATTCCATTCCCACAGGTAAGCCATCGTCCCCAAAAAGCTGTGTCAACAAAATTGAACATGCAGTGAAGTTCAGTTAGGATAATGTACAATTTTTAAGTTAGTTCTTAGAGAATATTCGACGAAGAAAGACGAAGAAAATAAATTGTTTTTATTTTGCGAATAAGCAAGTAAGCATTTTTTTGATTCTAAGTGGTGCAGCGAACGTGAATGGCGCAGTCGTTACTCGTGTGTACGCAAGAAATAAAATAAAAAAAAAATTTCTCGCGGTTAATTTTAATTATTTAACACACAGAACCGAAAGATCCGTTTAAGGACTAGTGACACCCAATAGTGCTCAAAACACACTGCAAAAGAAACTAAACAAAAAAAAAATTTCTTAACAAAGTGCAGAAAATCCGACAAAGGAACCCTAATTACTTAATCAAAAAAAAAAAAAACATCACCAGTAGTGCAAACAGCAGTGGAAAAAGAAACAGAACCCGTTTGGAGAAGAGGTCAAAAGACATGGCAACGGCGGACCACAACACAACCTCACCAACAGTAAGCCCCCTAGTTTTAAGTATAGACCCAATAAAGTACCTAAATAGTTTACATAGTTTTACAGACTTAGTAGATAGAATTTTCCCAACCCTAGGCCAGTATGAGCCACTGGCCAGAGTATCTTTTTTGACATAATAAAAAGTAAACTCACAGGCAAGGCTAGAGAGGCGATTGAAATAAATAGTAATGTTAAAAACTGGAGTGAAGTAAAGAAAGTGTTTTTTCAATACTTTGGTGATGGGAAGTCGGCGGAACAGTTGTACGATGACCTTAGGGGTATTCAATTTAAGCAAAACTCCCAGTATTTCTATAACAATATAAAGGCAATACTAAGACGCCTCAACAACAAAATCAGGATAGAACAGGGAAGTAACTCCATAGAAATAGAGCAGAATTGCAAGACAGCTCTCCGCGTATTTATGAGCAAAATACCCGAACCCATGAAAGGCTTATTATATTGTAGAAACCCAGAGAACTTAGAGCAAGCTATGCAAATCCTTTACGGAACGGGATACGCATACACTGGACCAAACCCCAGAGACAACACACAGACCAATATAAGACAACAAAACGACTTTAGGAGCACACAACCCCATAATACCCATACGAACGACCGACATAGCGGAAATTACGGGCGACAGTTTCACACAAACAATGTAACTAACAGTAACCACAACCCATTTAGAGCTGGTAGCAACCAGTTCAGAAACAATAACTACAACCAATCAGGACATAACCGCTCTAATAATACTTCTTACAATAATAACGGTACAGAACCAATGGACACGCTTTCCGCAATGATTAGACAGGTAAACTCCCTAAGAAATGAGGATTTTCGGAAAGTAAGCCCAAAAGCAAACTACCCTATATAAAAGTTAAAACGAAAATTAACACATTCCTTAGAATTCTAATTGACCCAGGTTCGGAAACGAGCATTTTAAACCCAGGACTCTGTCATCCGAAATGGGCAATTAAGCTTAAAACACCCGTCGTAATAAAAACAACCAGCAGTCCACTTTATATTTCAAACTTAGTTAGAATTCCACTGTTTGAAGAACTGGGAAAAGACAAAACTGCAGAATTTTTAGAGTTTAGATTTCATGACGTGTTTGATGGCCTTATCGGTAACAATATCCTCTTACCCTTAGAAGAAATCCTAGACTTCAAAAGAAACCTCTTAATTATTGATGAAAATATGATCACTATATACTTTAACAAAGACGACGAAAACTACCAAAGCGAATACGAAAAACTACTACCTATCTTAGAAGTTTATTGTACGGAACCGAGCAAGGATCCGATTCTCCAACAAATTAGGGTAAATCACCTCAATGATGAAGAAAAAAAGAAATTACCAAACTCGTCTGCCAATATTCGTCAGTATTCTATAAAGAAGGGAGCGACCTATCATTCACCAATGCGATCAAGCATAAAATAAAAACAGTGAATGATATCCCTATTTATACTAAGAACTACAGGTACCCAGAAATACATAGACGCGAAGTAAAATCCCAGATCAAAGAAATGCTGGACCAAGGCATTATCCGCCCAAGCGACTCACCCTACTCTGCTCCTATCTGGATCGTTCCAAAGAAGAGGGACGCATCTGGAAGAGAAAAGTGGAGAATAGTAGTCGACTACAGGAAACTCAATGAGGTTACTGTAGACGACAAATTCCCAATACCGAATATGGAAGACATATTCGACAAATTGGGAAAGTCAATGTACTTCACAACGCTCGATCTAGCCAAAGGATTCCATCAGATCGAGGTCGCTGAAGAGGATATAAAGAAGACGGCTTTTTCAACTGACATAGGGCATTACGAATTCGTCCGTATGCCATTTGGTTTGAAAAATGCGCCGGCAACTTTTCAGCGGCTGATGAATTCAGTTCTTAGTGAATTCATAGGGAAGATATGCTGGGTGTATTTAGATGATATAATCATCTTTTCCACCAGTCTAGAAGAGCATATTCTTTCACTTACAAAAGTACTTAACAGACTCAAGGATGTGAATCTTAAGGTCCAACTAGACAAAAGCGAGTTCCTGAAAAAGGAAACTGAATTTCTGGGTCACATTGTGACCACAGAGGGTATAAAACCCAACCCTAATAAAATCGCAGCTATTCAAAATTATAAGCTGCCTAGGTCTACAAAACAAATAAAAGCTTTCCTAGGTATTACAGGCTACTACCGTAAATTTATAAAAGATTATGGCAAAGTAGCAAAACCCATGACAACCTTTTTAAAGAAGAATGCTAAGATAAATTTGCAAGATCAAGACCACATCGAGAGTTTTGAAAATCTGAAAACCCTAATCACATCTGCACCAATTCTCAAATATCCAGATTTTGAAAAGAAATTCATCCTCACTACCGATGCATCAAATTATGCAATTGGTGGAGTTTTAAGCCAAGAAAACCACCCGATCTGCTATTACAGCCGTACCCTTAATGAACATGAAACTCGGTACTCCACTATAGAAAAAGAGTTACTGGCGATCATAGAAGCTACAAAATATTTTAGATGCTACCTGTACGGACGAAAATTCACGATTAGGACCGACCATCGACCATTAGTTTGGCTAAGTTCACTCAAAGAACCGAATGCTAAACTGCAAAGATGGAAAATAAAACTAGAAGAATATAATTTCGATATCGAATACGTCCAGGGTAAAGATAATCAAGTAGCAGATGGATTGTCAAGAATGGAGGCTTACCTCAACGAAAATGAGAAAAACCCCGACACCCGACAAAATAATAACGGCATTGAAGACAATCAGTCCATCGTGGCTACTTTCCACAGCGCAAATGAGGACAGTAGTGACCACATTCCTATAGTAAATACACCAGTCAATCTGTACAAAACTCAAATAATCCTGAACATAACAGACAAAATCAATAACCACAAAGTATATAGCGAATTTGGCAAAAGAAGGATAGTTATCGAATTAAGGGATCCTAAAGAAGAATTTTTCGTAGAAATCATGAAAAAATTTTTTCCAGCGAAAGGTATAGTAGGAATATTTTGCAACAATGACCATTTATTCGCAAAATTTCAAAATGTTTATCTAAAATACTTCTGCAAAAATAAACTCCTGAAAGTAATAAAATGTAGCAAATTCCTAGAAGATCTAACGGATGAAGAAAAAGTATTAGAAGTAATCGAGAAAACTCATAAACTATTAAACCACAGAGGAATCAATGAAACATATGCAGAAATTAAAGACATTTATTATGCACCAAAACTAAAAGACAGAATACAAAGGTTCATAAATAACTGCGATATCTGCAGTCAAAGTAAATACGAAAGACAACCGTATAAGATCCAGTACAATATAACGCAAACACCTGATAAGCCCAATCAAGTCATCCACATTGACATATGGTATGCTAACATCAACTTAATGTACGTTACAATGTTAGACAAATTCACAAAACATGCTTCGGTATATGAGATCAAGCACAGAAATTGGACGGCGCTTTTAAAAACCCTCCAACAAAGATTTGCGACCCTCGGCATACCAGAAAAAATAACCACAGACGGAGAATCTGGCTTTTCCTCAATTTCAATTAAAGAATATCTGAAAGAACAGAATGTTAACCTCCATATAACTACTCCTTACAACAAAACAGGAAACTCTGATGTAGAGAGGTTCCACTCCACTCTTAACGAACATATTAGAACCTTTAGAGCCGACAACAACATTAAAGACACTCTACGGGATATGATTTTTAAAGCCGTTAACATATATAACAAAACAATCCACTCAACAACAAAGAGAAGACCAATCGACTTCCTTAACGGAACTATAAAGAACGAAGAATATAACGAAATAGTAGAATTAGTTAGGAAAAAAAAGGAAAAGTACATAAATAAGCTCAACAACAATAGGACAGATATTGACTTTACAAAACAGAAGCATAAGTGTCTAAATACTAGAAGTAATAATAAACTTAAGCCCACCCACAAGAAATCAGATGTCGTAGTGTTAGACAAAAACCATATTAGAAACGAAAAAGGAAACACTTTTTATAAAAACCAAGTGAAACGAATATATAAATATGAAAACGATTAATTTCAGGTACTGATCTTACTAACTTGTATTTTGGCAACTCAAGCACGACGTATAGACATACAAGACCTTAACAGCGGACAGGGATACGTGACAATACAAGACGAACGACTCCAGGTACTGACTAATTATACAAAAATTCTCCACAGTGTAAATCTAACTTTATGGATAGAAAATCTGAGTATAATAGAACACAATATAAATAGACTGAACTACAAAAACAAATACCCAACAATGACACACGACTTCAACAATTTAGCTAGGGAAATACAAAACCTACTAGAAAATAATCACCGCAAAACAAGAAGAGGCCTAATTAACGTTATTGGCAAAGGTCTTAAGTATCTAGCAGGAACCATGGACTATGACGATGAACAGGAGATAAAGAAGAGCTTAGAAACAAACGAGAAGAACAATCACAATTTAATAAACGGACTAAACGACCAGATAAAAATTAACCACCATTTCAACGAAATAGTAGACAATATTACGAGACATATTAACGAACAACAACTACAAATAAAGAAACAATTACTGACCCTAGAAAACGCCGTAAATCAGGAATTTTCCGAAGTAATTCAAATACAACAAGCTTTTCAAATACAGTACGATCGATTTACAATTACTAAGGGAACAAGTCAAGAAAATTAAAGAAAACTTATTATTAAGCAAATTAGGAGTTTTAGGAAGAGACTTACTATCACCAAAAGAAATAGAAAAATTTAACATATCAATTTACAAACTGGCGGACATAAGAAGCTCCGTTATTTTACATGAAGATCAAATAATTTTCGTTCTGATGATTCCAGTTTATTCGAACACCAAATTCCATAGAATTCTCATTGAACCTATCCCAAATAAAGATAATCTTGAACTTGTGACATCATACAGGCCATTCATAACCGATGGGTTCTTAAATTATGAAGATGTAAATAAAACAGTGAATGAAAACAGCTTAAGAATAATACAGGATGATTGCATTTCGAACATATTTAAACAATACCCAATGTGTACTTTTAAAAAAAATAAAGATTTTGAAATAAAACAAATTACAAATAATATTGTAGTAAGCAAAAACATTCCATATACATCAATCAAACATAACTGTAATAATTATAATTTAAATATAATGGGAAACAATGTAATACGTTTCGAAAACTGTAAATTTACAATAAACAACATAACATATGAAAATTTTGTAACATACGATAACTTTATTATACCTAGTTTTAGCAACTCGACCATACAAAAAATTGTAATGAACTTCACTACAGAACAAATGCATATCAAACATTTGGAAAACAGAAAATTAATCGAAGAAATAAAATCGAGAAACATCGAACACGAACGCATACATTTAGGACTATTTTTTATAATCACCCTCATCCTACTGGCGATCATTTTATCAATTTATAGAAAAAAACAATAAAGACTCTAGTAAAGCAAACGTCAAAGTTGAAATAAATAATTTTGATTCTCTGGAGAAGAATCTTAAGGGGGGAGGAGTTACGTCAGACACTCCACTATCATTCTCCTACTTCCACCCTCACCCCTGTATATGATCAGATACACAGCCAAGATCACTCCCCACGCGCATGGTGCATAACACCCAAGCGCATACAACTTTCATGAATACATGCATATTTCACGCTACACGCTAGAGACGTAATCCGACACCTTTTTGCATTGTTGCATTCCATTCCCACAGGTAAGCCATCGTACCCAACAACATTGGACATGCAGTGAAGTTCAGTTAGGATAATGTACAGTTTTTAAGTTAGTTCTTAGAGAATATTCGAAGAAGAAAGACGGACGAAGAAAATAAAGCTGCATTTTGCCACTACAAAAGAAATTGTTTTAATTTTGCGAATAAGCAAGTAAGCATTTTTTTTCGATTCTAAGTGGTGCAGCGAACGTGAATCAACAATCAACAATAGCGACAAGCAGTACTGCTCCATCCTCAAAGAATTTCCAGAACTTCTTGGAATCACATCCAATAGAACCGGCACTAAACACAGCGTTAAGCATCTCATCACAACCACAGGACCTCCATGTGCACAACGCGTCAGACAGCTTTGTTCTGAACGACTGAAGATCGCGAAGGACGAATTTGCACTCATGATTGAGTTAGGACGTATCAGACCATCAAAAAGTTCATGGGTCAGCCCTCTTCATATGGCTAAGAAGAAACACGGAGATTGGAGACCATGGGGTGACAACAGGATACTCAACGCACAAACTCTACCGCATCGCTACCCCATATCTCTTCTCCAAGACTACGTGACAGTCGTCGCAAACAAAACCATATTTTCAACAATAGACATCAGACGAGCATTCCACAACATTACAGTTGCTGAAGAAGAAATCATACCATTTGGCCTTTTCAAATTTTTCAGCATGCCATTCGGCCTACGAAATGCATAGTCCTTTCAGCAGTTCATCAATGAGGTATTAAAAGGATTCGACTTCGTTTATGCCCATATTAATGACATCTTAGTCGCCTCCAAGTCACCGAAAGACCACAAGCGAATTAGGGATCTGTTTCAATGCTGATAAATGCTGTCTAGGAGCAACAACTGTGGATTTCTTGGAATATCGCATATCAGCAAGAGGCTCATCACCACTTCCAGACAGAGTCAAATCAATCCTCGACTTCCCGAAACTTTCATTTTAAAGTTGAGAAGATTTTTGGGACTTGTCAACTTCTACAGACGTCACATCCGAAATGCTGCATCAATTCAATCTTCGCTAAACGAGTCTCTTAAGAGTTCGAAGAAGAACGATAAGAGACCATGGACCTCAACCGCAGAAGCAGCTTTCGGCGACATCAAACGACAGATTGCTGAATCGACTCTCGTGGTACATCCGATTCCAAATTTAGAACTCCGTCTTACAACCGATGCATTAAACACTGCAATAGGAGCCGCAAAACAATAATAATAACTGGGAACCAATATCATTTTATTCAAAGAAACTTCCACCTTCACAATTAAACTACAGTACATACGACAGAGAACCAACAGCCTTTACAGTGCAATAAAATATTTCCAACCATGGGTCGAAGGCAGGGACTTCTTCATCAGGACCGATCACAAACCTCTAATATATGTGTTGCGACAGATCTGGCAACGCCTCAGCCACAATTCTAAACTATCAAAAATTACATTCGGGACCACGCGCTTGTGTAGCTCTTTCTTTTTCTTTTTGTTTGGTGAGTGATTGGCGGCAGGCACGTGAAAGAAACGCTGAATTAAAAAACGAATTTTTAAATGAATTATACACATAAATGAATGAAATTGATTAAATTGTATTCTTGTGTTTCATTCTAAAACTTCTCTATAACAATATGCATTCCAGCAATGTTCCGACAAATCTTCACCTCATCAAATAAGACAACTGAATTTCATCAGCCATCCACCAACTTGCAATATATATCAGGTTCAGACAACAGTCTTGCAGATACATTATCCCGCATTGACACCATCAACTATCCATCAGCAATAGATTTTGAAGAATTGTCAAGAACACAGTCAACAGATAATGAATTACAACAACGTTTAAACAAAAATAATACATCACTCAAACTACAGAAAATGCATTATGGACCGGACAAGCAAATAATTTACTGCTACGTTTCCTGCAACGACGTCCGACCATTCGTGCCACAAGTAATTCGTCGCAAGGTGTACGAAACGTTCCACATCATGGCCCATCCCAGCCTACGAGCTACGAACAAAATCATCTCGCAGCGCTTCGTTTGGCCGTCAATGAACGAGGACATCACACTATGGGCGCGAAACCGCATTCCTTGTCAACGCTCAAAAGTTGGACGCCACGTTCATCACACACCTGCGACGTTTGAAGATCCCGCCAACGATTCGACCACGTTCATATAGATCTGGTGGGTCCTACGCCAGAGTCCCACGGATTTAGATATTTTATGACGAAGGTCGATAGATTCACACGATCACCCGAAGCAGTTTCAGTGAAGGATATCACAGCTGAGACGATAGCGAACACTTTCTATCATACTTGGGTAGCACGATTCGGAAGTCCGAAGATAATAACAACGGACCAAGGATCCCAGTTTGAGAGCGCACTATTCTCATCACTTTCTTGCTTGTTGGGAGGCAAACGCGTACGAACAACAGCATACCACCCACAAGCAAATGGTTTGGTAGAGAGATGCCACCGAACATTCAAAGCAGCCATAAAGTGTCATCAAAATCCACTCTGGACACAGGTACTACTAACAGTGATGCTGGGATTAAGAACTTGCTACAAAGAAGACATCAAAGGATTACCAGCGGAAAATCTCTACGGAACTACATTAAGGATACCAGGCGAATTCCTTACGCGTGATGATCCAGACTTTTTTCTGAGTGATTTCCGTATTCATATGATTAATGTCAAGCCAGTGCCAGTGTCTCACAAGTGTCGATAAAAAACATTCTGCCACAAGGATCTGTAAACATGCACTCATGTATTCCTCCGCCAAGACACATCCAAGTGATCATTGCAGAATCTATATTCTGGACCACATCCTGTAATAGAAAGAATTGACTATAGAATCATTAAAATCGACGTCAATGGAAAACCAGTCACAGTATCCAAAGAACGACTTAAGCCAGCCCATTTGATAACTGAGACACACTTCACATAGGAACTTAACCAACTTCTTCAACCAATCAAATCCAACCTGCAATTGCCAACAGCAGTAAACCAAGAGAAGAAACATCAACAAATTGACGCACATACCAAAATAAAAAACGAGTAACATTGAATTTAAATTAGATGTCACTTTCTTTCACACAAATAAATATTCCACTAAGGGGGGAGTGATGTGGGAATCCACTAGCCCTCTATGTGCGACTACTAAAACAGTAACTGAGTTCAGATACATAGTTTTCCTATTGAAAATAAAAATAAAAACCACTCACTTCTGTCCAAATATCCATCCGAACCAATGGTGTTTTTAAATCGTTTAATAATATTTCTTTGTCATCCTTTTTTAAATTAATTATCGTAGGCCCAAACCCTACAGGACAACGATGGCATCCTTTTCCGAGTTTTCAGTAATTCAATCCTCTTTCGGTTACCCTCCCTCGGATGAGGTTGAAAAGCTAATTAAACAACAACAAGATTGGTTTGAAAACGTGTTGAAGAAGTACATGGAAGAGCTAATAAGAACTGTTCCTGTTACAAACTCCACATCAACTAGTATTCCAAGATTCAAGCATTTTGTTTCTGCGAAAACGAATTGGGAGAACTATTGGGTCCAACTTCACCAGCACTTCGAAGCATACTCAGTAAATGATGAGATCACAAAAAAGTCATTTCTTTTGTCATCCTGTCGGGACCACCTGTTGGATCTTCTAAAGAAGATATGCGAGACAACGGATGTAAGTACATACACATATAGCAAGTTAACCTCATGCTTAACCCAACATTTTCAATCAAATCAATATATACTTACGTCGAGATGCAAATTCCTATGTCACAAAATGTCACCACGCCAAAATTATTGTGACTGGATTGCAGACTTGAGGGGAATTGCGAAAAGCTGTGCTTTCGTATGCAAGAGAGAGGAATGCAGAATACATGATTAGAGACATGATCGTGTTTTATACTCCACATGAGCAAATCCGGATGGTACCCACACAAAGCAAAGACCCGTCCCTGAAGAAAATGCAGGAGATCATCGCTGGATTTGAAACATCGCAGCTCGCCTCATCCATTTTAAAGGAGAACCACTACATTTCACCCATTACAGGAGACGTCAACGCCACATACCCATAAACAAGTAAGTCCAACCAACATTTTTTACACCGAAAATCTTGTCCAGAGTGTCACGTCAGCCATGAGCGAAACAAATGTAGGCATCAGGACTCCATTTGCGTTAAATCTCAGCGATATGGCCATATTCAGAGTATATGCATGACAAGTCAGAGGAAATCTACTAGTTCTAATAGTAATCAACGCTATAGACACCGGCAAGGAGATATCTCTTTAAGTCGTAGGCCAACGCGCGAGTCACGTTCTCACACTTCACCAAACTGAAGTTCGAAGCAAAACATGTTGACTCGACAATTGATACAAGCAGCCCAAGGCCGGAAATCATTGAGTTCATAGAAAAACTACACCAAGGTCGACTCAGCTTGATCACTGAAATGAACTCAAATGAGCTTAAGGTTTAAAACACCTGATTAAGCAATTTCACCGAATTGGATCAGGAAGTTTAATTTCAAGCTTCGATCGTGTCGGACGATCCTCTCCTAAGAAAAACAAAGTACTCAAATAAAATCCTAAAGTACATCCGAAATCGTGTTTTTTATTTAAAACTCATTTTCTGGTTTCTAAAGAACACCAAAGAAGTAACTGGCGCAGTCGGTAACTTTGTTTTCTAAAGAAAATAAAAGTAGTGATCGAATGAGAAAGAAACTCAATAAAATATTCGATTCAAATCGTAATTTGAACAATAACAGTGAAAGTGAAGAAACAACAACAACAAGTGCAAAAATGGCAAATCAAAAGGAATTGACATTATTACTGAAAACAATGCAAGAGCAACAGGAGCAGATTGTTCAGTTACAAGCTCACCTGAACCAACATTTGCAACAATCGAATGTAAAAAGAGAACAAAGTAATAATGCCCTCCCATTGTCACCTGAACAAACATTAAATCATTTGCGTAATATAAAGGAATTTAATGAAAGGGGGGACTTCAAAGTGGCTGAGTTCATAAAAACTGTTAATAGTGCAGTAACATTCTGCAATAAGGAACAATTAAAACAATATGCAATCAGCATAGTGCTAAATGAAAAAATTCAGGGAGAAGCCAAGAGATGCATCCAACGCCTTGGAGACGAGATGACTTGGGAATCCGTGCAAAAAGAATTGAAGCTGCATTTCAGACCTCAGAAGGACTATGCTGAGCTGATCAACGAATGCCGAAATTTTAAGGTCAAGACACTGCTATTCTGGATAGTAATAATTCTGACGAACACTGTAACTCAAACGGCTCTGATAATTGAAAAAATCACTACGGAAGTCGGTTATGCAGAAATAAGAGTGGATGAAGTAGATATGTGGCAGCCAGACACTAGCCACCACCAGATGTCACCCCAATCAATACAAATGTGGCAGACGACCACACCAACGGTCCGGCCAACCAGTGCAGCTGAGCATACTGAACGGACTACGCAACGGCACACTCAGCAGCACATCGCAGTACGTGAACTAACCCAACGGCACATAACCCACGCGAGGATATCCTTCCACGAAAAATAACATCTGCGATCGCGGTCCGTACGTCGTTGGGTAAACAACCCAACGAACCCAACGGTGCCCGTGACGCACAAGAGGATATCCTTCGCATCCCACCAACGCCGAGGGATGCAACGTGGGCATGTGCCTACGGAGCAATAAAAGGAATGGGTTGGGTCACACAAAAGACACTCGCAATTAGAAAGTCACACGGATCATAACTAGCAGTGGGATAGTGACACTGATCAATACTTACATTGAAATCGCCGATGATAACTTATCTAAATAAAATATTGTATACATAAATCGACTCCTCGCCTTTTAATTAACTCCAAGTAGGACATACTTGTGGCAACGAGCTACAAATTGGTGACCCCGACGTGATTTCAAAAACTATCTGAAGTTTCGTTTTTGACGAAATCGTGTTTGTAAATGTCCTACGAGTTACGGAGTAAACCGAAGCTAGTGTTCGAATCGGACGTTGAAAGTGATCGCGAAACAATGGCCACAGACGAAGTCAACATCGAGTTGATAAAACAACTTCGCGATCAGCTTCAGGCGGCAAATGAAGCAATCGAGTCGCTCAAGCTTGACTTCAAAGCGCAATCTTCGTCAGGTTCTGGAGCAACCGTACAACATCCAGCTCCGTTACTACCGAACAGTCAACCGTCGCAGCATAGTCTCCAACGTGCGAACTTGCCGAAATTCAACCCGGAGTATCCTCAGCTGTGGCTGACTCAAGTGGAATTGGCGTTCAAACTTGGAGGTGTGGTCAACGACGACGAACGGAACGCCAATTTGCTAGTTTGTCTTGAAGGCGACGCTTTAAGAGCCGTAGAAGACCTAGCAAATAATCCACGATCAGCCAACAAATTCGTCACACTCAAAGAGCGACTCATCCACCATTTCGCTCCATCACCAGAATCGCAGTTACGACGAATGCTTCGGGGCGAAGATATGACTGGCAGAAAACCATCCGACATCTTGGCGCACATGAGTCATCTTGCTGGCGGTCGCTGTGATACGTCTATCATGAGAACATTGTTCTTCGATAGACTGCCCGAAAACGTGCGCTCAGTGTTGCTGGCAACAGGACAAGAAGACTTGGATAAGCTAGTCGAAGTCGTCGACAAAATCTTCGACATGTCCAACGCACAGCTGTACCCTGTTTCGACCACTTTGCAGCCCACACAGGAGATCCAAGTCATCAATAGACAAGCCGATTTAACGTTGGACGACATCAGGAAGTCTATTCAATTTCTACGTCAGGAGATTCATCAATTGAAGATGGAGAGTCCACGAAACCAGCGAACGACCTCACGAAAAAGATCAACATCCCGAACCAGATCGAAAAGTAGGTCCAGACTCACCCAGACTAACAAGAATGGGTTGTGCTACTACCACCAGAAGTTTGGCGATGAGGCGCGTAATTGTCGTGCCGGTTGTCCGAAACATTCGGAAAACTAGGATCGCCGCTGGGCATAAAGGCGGTCGTTCACGGCAACTACAACTGTCACCGCCTACAAATAAAGGACAGAATTAGCGGCGCATCTTACCTAGTTGACACCGGCGCCGATATTTCTGTCCTACCGAAAAAATTTGCCGAAAACCCGACAACTACATCGCGTCAACTTTACGCTGCCAATGGTACTGCAATGCCAACATATGGTACAAGAACTCTGGTACTCGATCTGGGACTTCGACGCGAGTTTCGTTGGACTTTCATCATAGCCGATGTTCAACAGCCGATCATAGGAGCGGATTTCATCGATCATTTCGACTTGACGATACGCTTAAAACGCCGAACGCTTAGTGATAACATCACCAAATTAAGCGTTTGCTGCAGCGTAGTCAGCAGCTCCCAACCATCGCTGAAAACGATCGATGAAACCAATAGCTTCGCCGACATACTGAAGGACTTCGTTGACATCACGTGCGACGAAAACAAATGCGTTGCAGATCATCACGTCCAACATCACGTTGTTGTCAGAGGACATCCAGTTGCGGAAAGAGCTCGTCGGTTAGCCGGCGATAAACTCAAAGCAGCGAAGGACGAATTTGACAACATGGACCGACTGGGAATTTGCAAGCCATCAAACAGCGAGTGGGCATCTCCCCGCAAATGGTGCAGAAGAAATCTGGTGGATGGAGACCGTGCGGTGACTACCGTCGCCTCAACAAAATTACCGTTCCCGACAGGTATCAAATACCACATCTTCGAGACTTCAGCCATCAACTCACCGGCTGCACCATCTTCACCACACTGGACTTGCAGAGAGCGTATAACCAGATACCACTCGCCCCAGAAGACCGATCCAAGACAGCCGTCATCACACCATTCGGCCTCTTCGAACTCAATGTGATGACATTTGGATTGTGCAACGCAGCGCAGACGATGCAACGATTTATGGACACAGTGCTGAGAGGACTTGAATTCTGCTTCTGCTACATTGACGACATCATCATCGCGTCGCCAAACGAAGAGATGCATCGCTAACACTTGCGCATCGTCTTCGAGAGACTTCAGTAGTTTGGACTAACCATCAACGTATCCAAGTGTTGCTTCGGACACCCGGAAGTGCGATACTTAGGATACACCGTCAACAAAGCTGGGATAACGCCTCCCACGGACCGGGTTGAGGCCTTGACCAATTATCCTAAGCCAGCAACGATGGACAAACTGCGGAAGTTTCTAGGAGCCTGGAACTTCTACCGTAGCTGTATGCCTGGTGCGTCAACGACATAAACTCCGCTGGTAAACCTGACAATCGGAGCTAAGAAAGGAGACAAAAAGCCAATCCAGTGGACACCTGAAGCAGAGGAAGCATTCAACCAATGCAAAAACAAACTGAGGGATGCAGTGCAACTAGCCCATCCACAGGTGTTCTCTTAATCCTCCGATGTGACGCATCAGATTCAGCAATTGGAGCCGCACTAGACCAGCGCATCGGCGACAAGATCCAGCCTCTTGGTTTCTTCTCCCAGAAACTAACTTCGAGAGAATCGCGATACAAGGTGTACGACCGAGAGCTTTTGGCCATATACAGAGCAGTAAGGCATTTTCGTCACCTTATCGAATTCCGCGAACTCATTATCCTCACAGACCACAAGCCGTTGATATATGCATTCGACCAGAAATCAGATTACGCTTGTGATCGCGTAGCCCGGCAACTAGAGGAAATTGCCCGATTCTCGACAATAATTCAGTTTGTTTCTGGTGGAGACAACGTTGTAGCAGACGCATATTCCCGCATCAACCTCATCAACATGCCCATCATGTTCAGCACTGCAGAACTTGCCGAGATGCAGAAAAATGACAACGAGCTCAGATTTCTTCTCGCAACACCTGAGAAGACTTCACTGAAGCTCCGTGGACTACGCATCGATGATACCGATGTCATTGTGTTTCGCGACGTTGGAGGCAGGAACATTCGACCGTACGTGCCAGCCGCTCTGCGAAGGAAAGTGTTTGACAACGCCCACAATTTGTCACATCCCAGCGGCAGAGCTACAAAACAAACCATCAGCAAGAGGTACGTGTGGCCCAGCATGAACAAGGACATTATTTCATGGGCCAGGTCCTGCATCCAATGTCAACGAAGCAAAATCAGCAGACAAGTGAAGAACATCCCACAACGTATCCCGATGCCTAGTTCCAGATTTCAGCATGTCCACATCGACATTGTCATAATGCGGCCGGTAAATAGGTATCGATATTTACTGACGATGATCGACCGCTTCACGAGATGGCCAGAAGCAATTCCACTGAAGGACATCACTGCTGAAACGGTTGTCAATGCATTCTAAGCATGCTGGATCTGCAGATTTGGTTCACCCGTGACTATTACCACCGACAGAGGATCCCAGTTCGAATCAGCGTTGTTCGAAGCTCTAACTAAACTAGTTAGAAGTGCGCATATCCGGACAACAGCATATCACCCGTCCTCAAATGGTATGATCGAACGATGGCACAGATCACTTAAATCTGCCATCAAGTGTCACGAGTCGACAGACTGAGTAAGCGTCCTTCCAACAGTTTTATTGGCGCTGCGAACTAGCTTCAAGGAGGACATCAAAGCAACTGCAGCAGAACGTCCTCGGAACCACACTGAGACTACCTGGCGAATTTTTCACACACGAAGAAGTTTCGCCAGACCCTCAAATCTTTGTGGAAAAGTTCCGAGAGCACATGCGACAAGTCAAATCAACACCTTCAGCACATCATCACAGACAACGACCATTTGTGCACAAAACACTGTACAACTGCACACATGTCTTCGTCAGGGTCGACTCCGTCAAGAAGCCCTGTGAGCAGCCGTATAATGGGCCATACGAAGTGCTGGAGCGTTTGTCGCATTATGTTTTTAAAGTCAACGTCGATGGAACACCAACAACACTGTCAACAGAAAGACTTAAACCAGCTTTTTTTGAAAATATCCCAGATAACATCACATCACCATCATCCACTACAATTGAAGAAGATCGACAGCATCCACGCAGCAATAGCCCACCCAGTCTACCACAACCATCCACATCAACATCATCATCAACATCCACTGCAACCAATACCAGAAGCGAAGCACTTAGAACGTATTCTAGGGCATCAAGGAAACAAGTGCGCTTCCAACTAAATCCGTGACGCAGTCACTGGAGGGGGAGTACTTGTGGCAGACAACCACACCAACGGTCCGGCCAACCAGTGCAGCTGAACATACTGAACGGACTACGCAACGGTACACTCAGCAGCACTTCGCAGTACGTGAACTAACCAAACGGCACATAACCCACGCGAGGATATCCTTCCACGAAAAATTACATCTGCGATCGCGGTCCGTACGTCGGTGGGTAAACAACCCAACGAACCCAACGGTGCCCGCGACGCACAAGAGGATATCCTTCGCATCCCACCAACGCCGAGGGATGCAACGTGGGCATGTGCCTACGGAGCAATAAAAGGAATGGGTTGGGTCACACAAAAGACACTCGCAATAAGAAAGTCACACGGATCTTAACTAGCAGTGGGATAGTGACACTGATCAATACTTACATTGAAATCGCCGATGATAACTTATCTAAATAAAATATTGTATACATAAATCGACTCCTCGCCTTTTAATTAACTCCAAGTAGGACATACTTGTGGCAACGAGCTACACAAATTATTATGCAACTAAACACTGTCACCTACAGAGGGCAGACAAAATCGAGAATTGGCGCCCCAGTTCCTGGTATAAATTGTCATCAGTTAAGATTTTAAAAAAGTTTCCTTTGTTCGTTAATAAAGTGTTAAAACCTAGAAGTTGTGTTTGTTCTCTCAAGTTCCCATAATTGGTGAACCCGACGTGATAAATAATTAGAAAAAACAGTATTTATTCGTGAAACAGTGATAAAACAATCCATTTCATTGCTAATTTGCAATTTTTAATTTTTTGGCCAATAAAAATACAAGTGAAATGATGGACAATGAAACGCAGTCAAGCGCAACTAGCAACGCAACAGCACCTGCTCAAGCAAACAACTCATTAAGCGACACACTTGCAGCGAATTAAGAAAATCTGGAAATCTCCGCTGCGCTAGAACCGGAAACCCTCAACGAAGTTTCAGATTTGGTCCAGAAACCACCGGCATCAGATAAGTACGTTGTTCTAAAACAACAAATAATTTCTAGGTTTACTGAGTCAAAGGAAAGACAACTGAACAGACTCATGACTGGCCTCGAATTGGGCGACAGACGACCGTCAAGTTTGCTAAGAGAGATGCGTCGTCAAGCAGGGGAAAACGTACCCGATGAAATGCTAGCAACACTGTGGATGTCACGTATGCCTAGCAATGTACGTGGCATTTTATCCGTCAGCCATGAAATCGGACTTACTGCTCTCGCCGAAATCGCAGACAAAATTATCGACAACACCTCTGCTCATGCAATTTTCTCAACTGATCCTGTCAAACATAGTTCAGAAGTTTTTTCAACAGACCGCTCTGGTGATATAACTCGACGTCTTGAAAGTCTTGAATCTTCTTTTTCCGCACTACAAACCACAGTTCAAACAAAATATCTGGAAAATTAAATATTAGAAGGGCTCGACCTCAGTCTAGACACAGCTCCGTTTCCGTGGCATCCTCTCCTCGATCCCCCCAAAGTCTGCAAAGCAACTCGCGGGGAAACTATCCTCTATGCAGCAAATAACACACCCATATACACGTATGGCGAGAAGATCCTTACCTTAGACCTCGGTCTCCGACGCGCTATCACTTGGCTCTTCCTAATAGCTGATCTCAAAACTGCTATTATCGGAGCGGACCTACTTGCGCACTACGGCCTAGTTCTTGATTTGAAAACTAAACAGATCTTCGATAAGACTACATCACTCGCAGTACCCGGAACAATCATACCTGCCAACATTCCAAAAATTTTAACCCTTAAGGGACAGAAACCGTACATTGAAATAGTATCACAATTTCTATCACCAGCAAATACCTCAAAAGCCAATAAATTCAAGCCAAACTCTGTCCATCATCGCACCATAACAACTGGTCAACCTACAGCCGAACGACCACGACGTCTCAGTGGCGAAAAACTTCAACAAGCCAAAATTGACTTCGATGTCTTTCTCAAAATAGGCTACTGCCGTCCATCTGGCAGTCTATGGGCAACTCCTATCCATATTGTCAAAAAGAAGACTGGCGGATGGAGATGATGGAGATGCTGTGGTGACTACCGTCTTGTGAATGCGCAAACTCAGCCAGATCGGTATCCGATACCACACTTGATGGATTTTAAGGAAAAGCTTCACAACAAAACAGTTTTTTCAATATTGGATTTGGACAAAGCCTACTACCAAATACCCATGGCTGAAGAGGATGTTGAAAAGACTGCCGTCATTACCCCGTTTGACTTGTTTGAATTCGTCGTCATGCCGTTCGGACTCAAGAACGCATCACAGACCTTCCAAAGACACATGGACATGGTCCTCCGTGGATTAGATTTTATATTTTGTTACGTCGACGATATTCTTGTATTTTCAAGATCAAAAGAAGAGCATCGGGAACACGTTCGACAAGTCTTGCAACGCTTACAAGAATATGCTTTGATCATTAACATTAACAAGTGTGTCTTTGGCAAGTCAGAAATTACTTACTTGGGACATTCCATAAGTAAAGATGGATGCAGACCTCCAGAATCCAGAATTGATATCATATCCAACTATCCGAAACCAGTTATAGTTCAAGAATTGCTTCGTTTTCTTGGTATCGTCAACTATTACAGGCGTTACATACCTAACTGAGCTCACATCCAAGCGACATTACACGATATAACCAAGAACTCCAGAAAGAACGATAAGCGATCTATTGTTTGGACAGCCCAAGTTGAGCAGGCATTCGAAACATGCAAAGACAGCATTAAAACAGCGACAATGCTTAATCATGTGGACCCCAACGCCAAAATGGTTTTGACGACAGATGCTTCGAATACTGCAGTAGGAGCCAAATGGGAACTGTTAAAAAATAACGATTTGGAGCTTATAGGATTGTTTTCGTGCAAACTATCATCTGCGCAAAGTCGTTACAGCACGTATGACCGAGAACTACTGACAATTTATGTCGCTGTACGTCATTTCAAGCACATTCTTCACGGCAGGCAGTTCGTTGTCCAAACAGACCATAAACCACTGGTGTACGCTTTTCAACATACAAGCGAAAAAGCAGCTCAGCGTCGTTTAAGACAACTCGACTATATTTCTGAATTCACAACAGATATAGTTTATTTGCCTGGCGAAGAAAATTAAGTTTCTGATGCACTATCGCGCATTAATGCCTTTACAATGCCTACAAAACTGGACTTAAAGGAACTTCAAACACTACAATCACAGGATACAGAACTTCAAAGTATTATAAAAATTCATCACTAGATCTTCGTCAATTAACTATAGAACCAAACTGCACAATATATTGCGATATCTCTGAAAACATAATCCGACCCTACATTCCACCTTCCTTGCGACAAAAGGCATTTGACATAGTGCACAATCTCTCCCATGCGAGTGGCAGAGCAACAAGCCGCCAACTCAGGCAAAAATATATCTGGCCGAACATCAGGAAGGATGCCATTCACTGGTCGCGAACTTGTGTGCAATGCCAAAAATCAAAAATACATCAGCACACGAAATTAAAGCCAACATCAATTGCTGTTCCCGATCACAGATTTCAACACGTGCACATAGATATCATCGTTCTTTCTCTATGTAAAGGCAACAAATACTGTCTTACGATGATAGACAGGTTCAGTCGGTGGCCAGAAGCTGTTCCTATGCAGGACATGAGTGCGGATGCAGTTGCAACATCCTTCTACACCCATTGGATCGCCCGATTCGGCACACCTGTGTTCCTCACAACCGACCAAGGAGCACAATTTGAATCGGCACTTTTTAACGCGCTAATTAAAATATGTGGAACTGAAAGGATTCGCACTTCTCCGTACCACCCTGCATCAAATGGACTAATAAAACGGTGGCACCGTTCCTTAAAAGCCGCCTTGATGTGCCATGAAAAATCAGACTGGATGACAACACTTCCAACAGTTTTACTTGGGTTGAGAACAGCATTCAAGCAGAAAGTGAATTCCGCAAAATTGTAACAAAGTCAGTTGTGTATACTGAACTTCGGGATCGGAAAAATGATTCCGAAGTTCAGTATACATGAGACAATGCAACAATATGTGTTGCACATGCAAGACATCGCATCATATAGCGAAGTCGACGACGCCGATTTAATGCAGTTCATTATTAGAGGAATACCGGACTCGGAATTAAGTAAGACCATCTTGTACAGCGCCAGCAATTTAGCGGAACTCAAAATTGCTCTACGAAAATATCAAAAGCAGAGACAAAACTCGTATCAAAACAATGTGGGAAAGACGTGCAAAACAATACCTGCTTCATATACTCAAGGTCGGCCAACTGTCAAATCCAAAAGCAAAACAACTGAAGCTACTTCAAACAACAACAACATCATTCCCCGAGGAACATTGCGCGTAAGAAACGCCAAGCACTTGTTTTAAGTGCGGCAAACCGGGACATATATCATGCACATGTGCAAATAAAGATCCAGTGATGGTGGCGGATAATAACAACGCGAATGTCAGTGCGGGAAATGTGGAGCAGCGAGGTTCGGGAGATGAACTCCTCCAGCAGTGTCAGAATGCGCAATTAGTCAACAAAAAAGCCAACGAGTTTGAGAGAATATTAAACTTTCAGTGGACGGCGGAGTTTGCAAAAAGTTCAATCTCTCTTTTAACACTTTTGAACTCAGGGAGCCTGTTAGCCTTACCCAGGAGAGATTTCTTCCAACAGCCTTCTTGACGGTTTTGCATTAAACAACACAGTCCTACTATGGAGTCAATGGTAGTCGTTTGGAGACACTGGGAAGTATACAAACTCGTATCGTGTTTGAAAATAAATTTATAAATTTAGATCTATTAGTTGTAAAAAATTATTCAATGCATTATCCTGTAATTTTAGGTCGAAACTTTTTTGGAAAAAGTGGTTTAGCTCTTCAAATCAATCGAAAATACGACATGAATCAAGGCCCTAACAAGACAAACGACGGCATTCGACATCTAAACACATTCAAAAATCAATGTGAAAATACCCACAAATGAGAATAGTGACTTTATCCAGAAAATTTCAAACATTAACATAGACGAGGAGGGAGGTGGGTTACAAATAAATGTAAATGAAGCAATTAGTGATTTTTATAAAAAATATGATGCGAAAGATAGTTGAACCAGTTTATCTTATTAATAAAAATTCATGCAAGCCACAAACAGTTTTTAAAATGCGAATAGTTTTATCTAAAGACACTCCGTTCTTATGTACACCGCGAAGACTTCCATGTGCTCATAAAGTAGAGCTCAAAAAGATTCTAGACAATCTTATAAAAAGTTAGATAATACGCGAGTCCAATTCACCGTACGCTTCCCCTATTGTGTTAGTTCACAAAAAGAATAAGGAGTTAAGACTCTGTGTGGATTTACGCGAACTGAACAAGGTTACTGTACGTGACAATTATCCATTGCTTTTAATCGAGGATCATCTCGATCGACTTAAAGATCGACGACTTTTTACAACTTTGGATCTGGCAAATGGGTTCTATCATGTTCAGTTGTCTGACAAATCCATGAAGTATACGTCATTTATTACACCACTGGGCCAATACGAATTTACCAGAATGCCTTTTGGCCCCAAAAACGCTCCGCCGGTCTTCGAGCGGTATATGAAGCACATTTTTAAAAGTTTAATTTCTGATGGAAAAATTGTTACATACATCGATGACATTATGATTGCGACACAAAGTATTGATGAACATTTAGAAATCCTAACGCAAGTTATTAACATTATTGTTAATAATGGTATTAGTCTTCAATTTGATAAGTGTTAATTTTTGCAGGAAGAAATAGTTTATTTGGGTTATAAAATTAACCAAAGCGGTATCAGGCCAAATGACAACAACCTAAAGGCAGTCAAAGATTTTCCGGTACCAACATGTGTGAAAGATGTGCATAGTTTTCTCGGGCTATGTTCATATTTCCGAAAATTTATTAAGAACTTTGCTTCAATCGCGAAACCTCTCTACGATCTGTTGAGAAGAAATACACCCTTTTTATTCGGTTTACGAAAGATGGAAACATTTGAGAATTTAAAGAACCGGTTAGTAGCATCTCCAATTTTAGCTATTTATAGCCCACATTGCGATACCGAAGTTCACTGTGATGCCAGTAGTATTGGTTTCGAAGCCGTATTAGTACAGAAACAAGTAGACGGGAAGTTTCACCCGGTCTTCTACTTTTCGAAACGTGCAACTGAGGCTGAGGCAAAATATCACAGTTATGAATTGGAAACCCTCTCAATTGTTTACGCTCTCCGAAGATTCAAAATCTATTTAATCCTCATAAGCTTTAAAATTATTACTGATTGTCAAGCCCTGACACTCACGTTGAACAAGAAAACTCTCAATGCACGAATATCTCGCTGGGCTCTGGAGTTGCAGAGCCTTGTTGTGGAACATAGAAAAGCTGAACGCATGACCCATGTTGATGCCTTAAGCCGGTCGTTCAATGTTCTCCATGTTGACGATGAATCTTTCGAATTTGTTTTGGCCGCAGCTCAAAAGCAAGACCCGAGAATAGTGGCAATATGTTCTAATTTGGAAAAAAGCGAAAGCTCACAGTTCGAAATGATAGATGGCCTAGTGGAAGGATAAAGTATGTTTTTATGTTCCATATAACATGGAAGACCAAGTTATTTTTACGCATCACGAAGCGATGGGTCATTTAGGCGTCGATAAGTGTTACGAACACTTGGCCGGAACATATTGGCTTCCCAAACATGAAACTAAAGTGGCGCACACAAGTGGAGAAGGACCTCAACCAACTTGGAGTGCGCAACTGGAGACAGCTGGCGAAAGATCGTGCTGGCTGGAGAGGCATGTTGGTTGAGGCCCAGGTCCACCCCGGACTGTAGCGCCACAAGAAGAAGAAGAAGAACATGAAACATAGAATCAAATACTACATTGGAAAGTGCTTAAAATGTATATACTTTTCACCGCAATCTGGTAAGGTAGAGGCGACTTTACATTCTATACCTAAGGGAGATGTGGCTTTTGATAACTTGCATATCGACCATCTTGGTCCCTTGCCAAATTCGCAAACAAAAAAACACATCTTATGGGTAAAGCAACTCCATAAGGAGTTTCTTAAAAATGATTCCAACAAAAAAAAATAAGTGGTGGATCCGAGGCCGATGCCAAGAATTCCAGCCACAACTGTTACGCCGGTCGTTTCCTACGCCAATATGGTGTCAGGTAGACGACCGGCACAACAGATACTGCCGAAAGTAACGCCGACACAGGTGGGGGCCCCAAATATGGGATTAGCCGAACTGTTCGGTATGGTGGCATCGATGATGGCCCGTATGGAGCAGTTCCAAAAAGACCTAGCGCGAATGGAGCGAGTCCTTTCGTCGAGACCCGCTGGGTCAAGTGCGTATCCAATATAATGGATACGCCAGCGGCTGGAGACCTCTCAATCCTGGCGGTGAATGTGAATTCACTCGTCAGGATCGAGAGAAGGTTGACCTTGCTTCACCTTTTGGAGTCCCATAAGCCTGATGTGTTGATGGTTAGCGAAACCAAGCTAAACCGGAAGCACATACTCAGGTACAAAGATTACACAGTCATTCGAAGAGACCGCCCCCGCTCCACACACCCGGGCGGTGTCGCTCTATTCATTAAAAAAAGCTTACGCCATAAAATCGTGTATTGTGCTGAGGTGCGAACCTTCGGTGTACTGGAGGCCTCGATTGCGTGCATTTCTCTCCAAGGTGGAAGAAAACTGTACGTAGTCGCGGTCTATGCTTCAGATGCACCTCAATCCGCAAATTTTATTTCAGAGCTCGGGACTCTCTTCCGAAAGCTTCGGCTTTGCTCGGAGGAGAACTATTTTGTCATCGCCGGAGAACGATGAACGCGAGGCACGAGGAATGGGGCAATACTGTTCCAAATCTAAGGGGAAATTCACTCTTTGAGTGGATGGCGCGGCACTCTATTGAGTTCAAGCTAAATTTGCTTGCAACCGATAGACCGTCATTTCCCAGAAGTGGGTCTTATTTGGATTTGATGCTTATCGACAGACGACTGACGTTACGAGACGTACCCTCTCGCACTAAGAATTGTCTAACAACGATAGAGTACGACAGTGATCACTGTGTTCTTACTGCGGTCGTTCAGTTTCCGAACGAGCTGGTGGAGCTTGAAGAATTTGCGGAGACGCACCCTTTCGATTATCGAAGGGCTCGTTGGCCGCGTTTCTTTAGGGCCCTATCCAGGGAACTACGGTTGAGCGAGATGACGCCACCTTCGGATAGAAACCTGACGAACGAAGAGGTTGACAGGTACCTCATACAAGTGGACAACACAATCCAACGAACCATGGACAGGACGCTTCATAAGGTATAAGACTCTATACAAACGATTTACGGACCCAGATGACCCGGAAATACGGTCTTTCAAGTCGCAGCTGAAGAACATCCAGAAGTTGAATCGGATGAACTATCGAATTGCTGCCAATTCATACTAGGGCGATAGGATTCGGGCCGTGCGTTCTAACGGTCCTGGTATGTTTCCCCAAATCAACCGAATCTTCCGAAGGAGGGGTCATAACGACTTGGAGGCTGTTCGACTTGACAGGACAACCGACAATGGAAACATACTGACTTCGATTGGCATAGATCCGGGTGAGGCCGTGCTAGACAATGAGTTCTTCATTGTTGAGGATGCCCAAGAGAAGGTGGAGACAATAGGAGCTGTTTTCCAGGTAGTGTACACGGTCAACGAGTCTTGTAGGCCCAACCACGACCTGGAAAACAGAGCCCTGCTGAACCACTTCTGCCTTCGAAATGAAATACAGCAGTGGCGTTCCGAGAATCCTGGTTTTACCAGATTCAATGAAGAAAATCAGGCAACCAATGCCGTCGCCCGAGATGGCTCCAATGCCATCCTTATTTCGAAAGAGGAACTTAAATGCATCTTCAACGGTTTGAAAAACAACAAAAAAAAGTCGACTGGTATCGACGGGATACCCAATATAGTGCTGTGCCATCTCCCTGACGAGGCGGTGGAGATATACACAATCCTGTTCAACAATGCACTGAGTAATGCACATTACCCAGCGCATTGGAAGACGGCAATAGTGCAACCCATCCCCAAAAGGGACAAAGATTCCTCGCTTCCGAAAAATCTTCGGACGATAAGCCTCCTCCCCTGCATAAGCAAGGTTTTCGAGAAGAATGTCAACAGAATCCTGATCCAGTGGTCTGAGGACAACAAAATTGTACCGAACAACCAGTTTGGATTTACGTCGAGGCATGTACTGCACATGCCGCGTCAAAACTAGTTTCGGACATTCAGTGGAACAACCACAAAACCCAGTGCACCGGAGCCTGTCTCGTTGACTTGGAAAAGGCATTCGACACCGTATGGTTAGAAGGCCTCTTCCTCAAGTTGACGAGGATGGGTATAAGCAAACCGCTGCTTTACACGATCTACAACATTGTAACGGGTAGGAGTTTTATTGTCAAAAGTGGCAACAAGATTTCTACCAACGTTTTCCACATAAAAATGGGCTCCAACAGGGTGCAGTAAACTCACCAATCCTTTTCACTATTTTCACCAGCGAACTGATTGGCTCCATGCGCAACTTGATCGCGTTCGCCGACGATTGGGTTGCTTACCGGACGGCACCAAACATAAACGTGCTCCTGCAGCGTGACTTCGAAAAAATCCAGCAATTTTGCGACGACTGGAAGTTGAAAATAAACTTCCAGAAGTGTGAAACAATCCTCTTCCGGACTCCGTTATACAAAGCCTCAAGCGATACGAAGAAGAATTGGCGCAAGTTCGGCATGTTGGACCCACGCGGTCAGCCACTAGCCGTGAAGAGTGTAGTGCGATATCTTGGCATTATGTTTGACCAGTATCTGTATGGAGGTATCCATGTAGATACAGCTCTGAAGAAAGCTAAGAAAGGCTTCGCTATGGCAAGGGGGTTGTTTTACAACAGCCAACTTGACTCCAAACTGAAGCGAATCTGCTACACTACACGGCCCTCATCCGCCCAATCATGGTGTATGGCTGCCGGGTGTGGTTCAATGTGAGTCCTTCCCAAATGGAAAAGATGAGGGTCTTCGAGAGACAATGTCTTCGCGCATGTCTTAAGAAGTACAGAACCCCGGAATCCGACTACAAGAAGTTCTATCCTAATGAGGTATTACATAACGAAGCGAACGTGAACAGGGTTGATAATTTTATTATTAAGCTGATTCGGAGGCATGTTGCACGAGTCATGACCTCTGAGAACGATTTCATATTTGGGGCCTACTTCCCAAATGACGAGTACCACGAGAACGCTCGCCGAAGGGGTTACATTTCACCGGAAGCGTTCTTGTATCTTGACCGCATTGGACTGATCCAGGATGCGAAGACATGTCCACTTATTTACCACGTGGTGAGAAGGACAGTGGACAGGCGACTGGTGTACGACGTCAAAGTCGCAAATGTTAATCGGGATGCTCTCCGGTTCAGCATATCCGTCTCCATCCGTGATAGGATGGACACGGATAAGGACCGGGGGTTCTATTGGTTGTTACAGCCACATCAGGAACCCCAGCTGTCGTCAGCCTAGTGAGGTTTAGGTTGTTCCCCCAGGGCCAACTCACATCTAATATAAGTTAGGTTATGTTAGTAATTAAGATTAAATTAAACTGTACATCAAAACAAAAACAACAAAAACTAAACAAAATTTAAGAAAAACTGTTAGCCGTAAGTATATATAAATTAGACTAAGTTAAATTAAGTTAGATTAAGTTTTTATTAAAACAGAATTAGACAACTAAGTTTTTGAACAATTTTCTTAGTTTTACATAAATGTATAATAGTTTAAATAAATTTAATTAATTGAAACAAGTACCGACGCTGAAAGGCAACGAAATGAATAAATTATTAGTTAAGCTTAGAGCGCCCGCATAGGGCCAGCAAGTAGTTTTATAAAACACATAAGTTGTACCTAGATAAAGCATTTTGTTCCTAGCTTTAAGATAGCATTAGTTAAACAAAATAAAGCGCATTTTTAAACTTAAAAAACCCACAAAATTGTGAGGACGTTTTATCGGTAGAACCTCAAAGAAAAATTCCAAAGCAAGGACGATGTTTCTTATGTCCTAGGAATCGAGATAGAAAATCAAAAACAGCATGCAATACGTGCCAAAGGCATATTTGCCAGGACCATCGTAGCGAAATGTGCCTAAGCTGTATTTATATATAAAAAAAACAAAACTGAAAATATAACGGTAAGGATTGCAGATTCAAATAATTTGTATATGCTTATATTGATATGTATGTGTACTTTCAGAATCAAGATAATAAGTTAATTTTGAAACTTGAAAAGTTGTATTTTTCTGGACTGGACGAAAACTCGTCATAAATGAATCGCTGGATTTAACTTTTTAAGTTGTCTTTTTTTTATTGAAGGTTTCTGAATAAACCGCTGTTTTTAGTGAATTAATATACAAAATACATTATTTTCAAATAAAATAAATACATTTTGAAATTACGTGAAATTATTTGCTGGTATTCTTAACCCAAAGTATTGGGGTGCTCAGGAACCCCATGTGTGTTAACGTTACTCAGAAACCCTTATGCGTTCTAGGGATAAGTTGTGCAAAACGTCAGGAAACAGATAAGTTCACAACGTAGAAGAAGCATAGCACTTATCAAGAGATGAGCACGCAGACAATTTTTATACTCACATTCAGGCAGCCGTGAGTGATTAAAAAAGTGCAAAAGTACAGTAAGTACTACAGATTCTTATTTAATAACGCTTTTAACGGCAATGTTTCTTATGAAACAAAAAAAACAGCATTCATCAACTAATTCACGTCAACTCCAACATATTATAGCTGTAGAAATACATTTGCAATTCCGCCTACAGTCCTTGTTATTTCTTCCTTGACTAACTTATATGAACGCAAAACTCCATAAAGCTAACAATAGATGTCCATTGTTCGTGAAGGCTCAATTGGTCGTGAAGGTAAAGTGGAAACGAGTTCCCTGGCTAAAATGTGCGCAGGCTTATGTAAGAGTAAATTTAAGGCAAATATAACTAGGCCCATTAAGTTATCCTATGCGATTCATACGCCCTCTGCCGGCGATCTTCCTAGAAATATTGTAAGAGACAAGAAATAAAGAAAAGACGATGGCTACTTCCGACGAGGAGACTGAAAGAAGTAGTCGAAAAAAGAAAAATGCGAAGTTTTAAATCTATCAGGTGTGGGGTAATCCCAATGGTAAAAATGAGGAAAAACTCAAAAATCGATCTTGTGACTGCCCTGCAGGAGAGGGGAATATAATTTCCCGCCACAGCTACCGTCACACAGCTGCGCAGCTTATTAAACGATGTTCAAGCGTGTGCCGAAACGCAAGAGTTGCAGATGGATGACGAGGTCCCACCGTTTGAATTAACGAATGACGCTATTGCTATTGACGCTCCCGTTGCTGTTGCTACTTCCGCTGCTGTTGAGGCTCCCGCTGCCGATGCTGCTCCCGTTGCTTTTGCTGTTCCCGCTGTTGCAGCGACTCCCGCTGCCGTTACTGCTCCCGCTTCTGTTGTTTCTCTTGCTGCCGTTTCTGTTCCCGCTGCCGATGCTGCTCCCGCTGCCGAAGTTGGTCCCGCTACGGTTGTATCCACTGCTGTCGGCGCTGCAGCTGCCCCCGCTGCCACTGGTGCTACGATCGATGGGACCGCTGCTACGCCTGACGGAATCTCTGCTCCCGCTGCCACCACTCCTACGCTGGCCGCTGTTACCGTAGTCCCGTCTGCCACCCCAGATACAATCTCCAATGTCGCACATGTGCCAAACGATGCCGTGGCGTTCGAACTCGCTGTCCTGGAGTGTGGCAAATTGCAAAATACGTGCAAAAGGAAAGTATGACCGGCACCCATATTCTCTACGGACTAAAAATTTTTTCTCACTTGTGTTGATAAATTCTCAAAGTTTGCAGAAGTTCAACCGATTTCATCATGTACAATTGCGGATGTTAAGACACCGATCTTGCAACTTATGAACAGTTTTTTGCGATAATGAGGCCGCACCAAATTCTGAAACAATAAAGTCAATTCTATTGAACCATTTTAATGCCCACATAGTAAATGCCCCACCTTTACACAGTACGTCTAACGGTCAAGTGGAGCGCCTACATAGCACTATGATAGAAATAGCAAGGTGCTTTAAACTTGAAAAAAAGATGGACGATACAGTAGAACTGTAGCAGAACTATTCATTCAGTCACAAATCAAAAACCACTCGATGTTATTCACTCGTCTCCAGCTGAGCTCAGGATGGAAATAAAAAATAAGTTGAGAAAAGCGCAAGAGATATAACTTCAAAGACAAAATAAATCAAAGCAGGATAGAACTTTTGGGGTCGGAGAAAAAGTATTGGTAAAAATTAATAAGAGGTTAGGAAATAAACTTACACCACTATACGTCGAAGAAAAGGTAGAAGCAGATTTAGGTTCGACAGTTCTTATTAAAGGGAGGGTGGTCCACAAGGACAATCCTAGGTAGAATAGGCAAGGATAGGATTCGATATTTTCAGTTTAAAATTTTAATTACAAATAAATGTATCTTTCAGAATCTTGCTTACACTTGCTTCAATGACATCTGGAAAGTTGATAGAATACACTCATTACAGTTATATCCCAATCGAGGTCGGGGACGTTGTACTTTTGCAAGACTATGGTTGCCTTACACATACAACGAACCTAACTGAGTATTCCAAAAGGGTAGATGAGATCGTCAACATATTTGACCTTTTTCCAAAAACACATATGAGGACAATTTTAGAAATAGATACTCAGCATTTGAAGACACTCCTTAATCTTCTCAAGATACATCATAGGCATTCGAGAAGCCTAAACTTTCTGGGTACCGCTCTGAAAGTGGTAGCTGGAACACCCGACTTCGATGACATCGAACAGTTAAAATTCACACAGGCTTAACTCGTAGAAGGAAACAATAGGCAGATATCAATCAACACAAAACACAGGAATAGATTCATTAACTAATTGACACTGTAAATGGTATTCTATTTAACTCTGTAAAGGAGCGAATTGATACAGAACACCTTTACGAAACCTTATTGACAAGAAATAGAATGATGATTACAGAGATAGAAAATTTGATACTGTCAATAACACTCGCCAAATTAAATCTAATAAACCCAGTTATTCTGGACGATGACGATTTGAAACAAATAATTAATGAGCAATCCACAAATATTACTTCATCGGAATTAATAGAAGTAGCTAGTATTAAGATCTTGCAAAACGAAGATGTATTATATTTTATTGTAAAATACCCTAGACCTAAGTTATTGTGTAAGAAAGTTTTTATCTTTCCCGTTTCGCATAATGGAACGTCCTTACGACTCCTCGATAACAACGTAATAGCAGAATGCGGTAGTCGAACAGTAGCTGTAACCAATTGCACCGAAGCAATGTCATCAACCTTTTGTAAGGAAATGCCTAGTGGAACCTACGCGCAACAATTTCACTCTGGGAATGTGGCACACTGCAGCACTCAACCTAGCCACCTAGATCCTGTTACGATGATCGATGAAGGCATCATCATAGTAAATGACAGGATAGCTAAGGTGAAGGAAGTAATCAACGGCACATACTTACCTAATTATGTTCAATGATAGAGTTTGGGTCAACGAATCCCTGTTCGTTAATCGTAAGAACAACCGAAGGTGGCGACCAGGGACACCAATATCTGTATCGTTAAATATTACGAGTCATCAAGAAATATTTAGCTTGCCCTACTTAAATAAAATGAATGAGCAAAATCTAAATGAAATCAAGAAGATGGGGATAAAATAGTAATGAACCCAATTATAGTTTGCTGCGGAACTTTCGCATTTGGTGTTACTTGCTATATCACCATAAAACAAAAGCAAAATCAAAAGAAGAAACGCCATGAACTCGAAATTCAGAACGTCAAAGACCGAGGACGGCCTTCATTTAGAACAGGGAGGAGTTAATACGGTCAAGGAAATTCGAAATGAGTAAACAACTCAGTGGCGAATACTTCCGCCGAAAGTTGCTGACTCCAGTGTCTGTTGCCACCGACACCGAAGATAAGGGCAATACGATATTTTGCACACGCGGCAAGAATTGCATTTTGCCCGGGTATCGGGCAGTTGTAGTTAAGAAGTGGCAGGCAGTTGATGTTAAGATTGTAAGCGACACAGTTCGCAAAGAATTTGGTTAAATAGAGTATTTAATTATAAGCAATAATTATGTCTTTTTGTTAATTTGCATATATGTAATATTCTGCCCACTTAGATGAAGCACATAACAGTACGGGATGTAAGTAATATTTCTGGTATATTTCCTTGATGATACATTGAGCATCATATATTCTACAGTTTTTAATATTGTAACAGGCCAAAGAGAGAATGTATAAAGAACATGTAACAGGCCAAAGAGAGAATGTAAAGAGAACACAAGCAAAGCTGTCAAGAAAATATCATTCGTGAAGTTTTATTTCTTTAAAGTTAATATAAGTTAACGAAATATAATCTAAAGAGGGCAGGAAACGTGTGCAGCAATCAACGACAACACGAGCAGACGACCCCAACACGCGCCGACAGGTAAAACGTCATGTCAGCAGCATTCTCACGATCGACGTGCGAGCAGCATAGGTGATGGAATTGCAGTGGCAGCAATAACTAGGTTTTTAAGGTAGCATAAGAAATATTGTGCGGGCAGTCAAAAATTGTATCTCAGGCAGAAGTGCTGCTCAAATAAAAAATATATTTTTTTTTAATACTTAATAATGTAAAATTGTAATTGGCGCCCGAGCAGGGACCGGGCATTCGCGATACGTCTTAAGTTAAGAAAAGCTCTCAAGTAGTGCTAGTGCCGTCTTAAGTTAAGTAAAGCCCTCAAGAAGTGCTAGTGCCGCGTAAATTCAAAAAACACAAAAGCCCTTAAGTAGTGCTTAGTGCCACGTGAACATTTAAAAGAGGCCCTCAAGAAGTGTCCAGTGTTCCGTAAAATAACGCACTGTGTTTTAATAAAAGTGCCCGTCCCAAAAAAAAAAAAAGTGAATAGTGAAAAAAAACCCTAGACGCAAAATCTAAGTGATCTGTCGCGTAATTAATAGACTTAAAACCCAAAATCAAAAATTCCGTGTGTGAGAACGAGGCCCCTTAGTAGCCAAAAGGGCAAAAAGGAGACATCGAGGAGTCAGCCGCTCAACTGAGGAATGCAGCAAATGATTGTCATCATTTTAATATACTTACTGACTGACTGTCTATGCGACGTACAGATACTGGACTATACGAACTCACGACTAGTGACTTTTAACTCAGGGATAACTAGAATACAAACAGGCACTTATAAAATAATTCACGAAATAGATTTATCGGCCTATTCGCAAGCCTCAAATGATATAGAGTCATCCATGAAAGAACACCTATAATCTTCTTATCCCAGCTATCAACTTCTATCCCAAGAAATATCCTCCATAAGATCCCACCCTAACCGCTTAATCCCTAGCCAAACCAAAACTAAAAGATCAATAGATTTCCTAGGAAGCGCTTGGAAATTTATAACAGGTAATCCAGATAAACATGACCTCCAAATAATCCAAGAAAAAATTAATAATGTATTAGAGAACAATAATAGACAAATTTTAATAAATAAACTTGTTACTGATAAGCTAAACGATGTAAGAGAAAGAACTAATAGTATAAGTAAGTTTGTACAAGAAAATAGAAACTTAATGGAAGAAATAGTATTTAATATAAAATACAAACTTGATTTGTTAAAAGAAGAAATGACTAATGTTGCATACGCCTTGCATTGGGCAAGAGCTAATATTATTAATTCATATATCTTATCGAATAATGAAGTAAACGTAATAGAAAAAATAATAAACAACAAGGAAATACCTTTTAAAGAAGAAGCATTAGAATTTTGCGAAATAAAGATAGCATCTAATAACTCTGTTCTTTTATACATAGTAAGTCTACCAACTGTAAGTGAAGAAATTTGTAAACGTTTAAGTATAAAAGCAGTAAAAGATGGAAACAAGATAATTACGATTGATTTTAACAAAATTATAAAATGTCAAAAAGAATTGTATGGAATAGATTTAGATTGTACAACAGTAAAGAAATTTTCAATATGCCCTAAGAATAATATTGTAGACTTAAGAAATACGACATGTATTCCGAATTTATTAAATAGCAAGCCAGCAAACTGCACTGCAATTAATAGCCAACATGTTCCAGCTTTCGAGGAAATATCACCCGACATCATTTTCCTGAACCAATACAGTGGACACATTACCATCGATAACAATGAAGTTGCTCTCAACGGCACGTTCTTAATCAGATCCAATACTCCAGCATACAAATCGGGAAAAGCACTTTTAAATCTCTTGAGCTGACGCACCTCAACCCTCTTCCAGCAATTCTACAACCAACATCAATTAATAACGACGTCGAAGAAATGTTATAACTGGAAAAGATAAAGGAGTTAAATGCCAACAACACCCACTACATTCAACTCCTCAAGACCAAGATGAAGAGCAGCACTGTAATAAACATCGGAGCCTGTCTGATACTCCTCATCATATTAATAATAATCTTCCGAAAAATTATAATGTATTACAAGTCACCAGAGGATCCTACCACCATCTCAAATCTAACCGACAAAACTCCAGGGGCAGAGAAGATGACACCATTACCTTCCCCAATACCAAGGGCGACAACCTCTCGTCTTTATCAAATTCCATTCTTCTAAGTGAACGCGGACGTTCACTCTTAAGGGCGGAGGAGTTAACGAAATATAATCTAAAGAGGACAGGAAACGTGTGCAGCAATCAACGACAACGCGAGCAGACGACCCCAACACGCGCCGACAGGTAAAACGTCATGTCAGCAGCATTCCCACGATCGACGTGCGAGCAGCATAGGTGATGGAATTGCAGTGGCAGCAATAATTAGGTATTTAAGGTAGCATAAGAAATATTGTACGGGCAGTCAAAAATTGTATCTCAGGCAAAAGTGCTGCTCAAATAAAAAATATTTTTTTTTTAATACTTAATAATGTAAAATTGTAATTTATATTCAACCAATTTAAAAAAAAAGTCCTTGACTTTTTTTAGTTTGTCTGCAATAACCTCAGAAGTGGGATTAACAATTGTTTTTGTGATTGTGACAAAAAAAAATGATGGAAGAAATCGAATTCTTTAAAAAATATGGTACATTGACGTGGAAATGAAACGGTGGCTAAGTCACTCGGGCGGAAAAACAACGGGAAGCAAGATAGATTTATTGCTACGTCTCCTATCGATTCCAGCTAACGTAAGGGGTGAGTATCCAACACACAAAGATTCTGCTGAGGTGGAATCATCGACAGACGAAGAATATGACGACTCACACAGCGAAATCGGCAGCAAAGAAGAATGGACCAACGAGTGCAAAAATCAGCGTAAAAAGGAACTTGAGAATGATCGGAACAACGGAAATGATAAAGAGCGACACAGTGAGAACGAACCAAATAATGAAAAGGATAAACACCGACACAGTGAGAAAGAGCGAAATGATTTGAAAGATAAAGAGCGACACAAGGGTAGACACAGCGAAGTTAACACAATCATTTCACACATTTCTCATATGCACCTTGCCCAAAATAAACGTATCGCTTGCACAGCATTTCCGCTGCTTGCGCTAAGCACTCCCATACTTCTCCCCATGCACCTCTCCCATAACCAAACACACACCTTACGTGGCATTCCCATATTCTCCTTTCCCAAATAATTGCACCACAAGCAAATCGTATTATTATCGGTAGATTCTAAGAAATATGTAAAAAAGCTTAGCTTAGGAAAAATTATGTATATAAATCAGAGAAATAATAATAAAGTTGTTCAGTTGTTGATCGAAAGTGAAGTAGTGTGTTCTTTTTCAATCGCCCGCGACGCGACGCGATAACTGCGATAACGAGCGAAATAATAAGAAGGATAATGAGCGAAACAACGAAAGGCACAATGAGCGTGAAATAGTGGAAAAAGGAAGACAGCGTCGTAACAAAGAAATAAGGATGTTGAATAAAAAGAGTGCCGTCGGAAATAAAGAGTGGGATCTGATAAAAAAGAACTGTCAATATTGAAAAGGGAAATCGAAATTTTCGCAAATGAGTTGCTTGAAAGGGAGAAATATGATTATGCGGGCAATAAGAGTAGTGCGGAAGGGGATGTTAATGTAGAGATACTGAATTCAATCAGCGCCTTGTGGTAGTACCTTATTCCTATAATATTATTAGCGTAACACACCTGTTTCTTCTTCTTTTGAATTTTACATTATGGTAACGCTCTATTCTCTACTTCCTAGAATTGTATTTACTCCCTTCAAAAACTTTGAATAAAGAACTTTAGTTTGTCTAGTGCTTAAATAAATATCTAATTTATTCTCTGCTGTAACAGGTTATGGGCCCAGACCATAACGAGATAAATACATATTGAATCATGTCGATAAATATGAATACTATCAGGGCGCTAACAAATCAAAATTACGATACATGGTTAATGCAGATAGAAGCGGTCATGACCAAAAATGGGACATGGAAGCAGATATGTGGAAAAGCACGACAACGCGACATGAATCCACAAGATGAAAATTCGAAGAAGGAGCTGGATAACTGGTTGGAGGATGACGCTAAAGTCAGGTTAGACTTAATTGTTTCTATTGATCCAAGTCTGTTGCGGCTGGTGAAAGGATTAACAGTTACGGTTCCCACCGCAACAAACATCAAAACATCGATCGCAGCGAAGGTTCCCAAGATTAATATAATATAATAAACGTGTAATGCACAAGGGATCGAATGACCCCACGAATTGCAAGCCAATCGTCTGCGGCACATCAGCCCTAATTGCGAAACGCGAAAATGCAATTCGTGGGACCATCGAATTGTGCGAACATGGCAAAATTAACATTTACATTTTAAAATAAATATGTTCTGGACCTCAGTTCTGTTTTAGACTCAATAAAGTGCGGACGAAGTTGTCTAAGAGAAAAACTAAGTTGTTTTTTTTACGAAAGGGGAATTTCGAAGTTAAAATTGGCGCAGTCGGTAGGATCGCCAAGCGGGTATCAATAGGGAAAATCATTTACGTATCAACGTTTCGTGGCGGGAATAAAAATTCCCTCTTCTCTTTGACTTGCAAAGGTGCAAATCGTTTAAAATTCGTTACTTTTTTTGCAAAGGTGCAAAACGTACGAAATTTTCGACTAACAAAGAATAACCTAAAATTTGCAAAGGTGCAAAGGGTTTTTTTCAACTCAGGAAAAGTGCAAAGTGTTGAAGTTTTATATTGCAAAGGTGCAAAGCGCTCGAAACCATAGAAAACAAAACGGTTACTACCAACAACCTCGTAGAAAGAAAGTTCATAATGAACAGAGAGAAACTACATCTTCAAACGCTATAAATGGTGAAAATTTTCATTTAGAGGCCTCACCTCAAACCTGCCGTACGTAGAAGTACAAAGCAAAATTAGACCACTCAAATTCATCATTGACACTGGAGCCACTCACTCCATAATTAATCCCGGTATATGTTCGCCAGACTTGATAAAAACAATCCCGACCCCAACAAACGTTAAAACCTTAAGTAAAACAGTGGAAATCACCCACAAAGCGGTAATACCCTCTTTTAGTGAATTTGGCGACTTTAAAGATAAAGTCGAAATGTATATTTACCCCTGTCACGATCGTTTTGACGATCTTATAGGTAATAATATTCTTATCCCTTCCAAGTCAAAAATAGATTTAGAAAATGAAATACTGATAATAGCAGGGAACCAACTAAAACTAAAATTTCACAACAAAGCCGCCATCCATAAGCACTCCCCTGAAAAGTTAAACCCCTCTAATAGGTCATCGCGAACAGAAGAAAATCCCGAGAAACTGTATGCCCCGTTTGAACACAAACCGATACGAACAGATGAAACGACTTTAACCGAAGACGCAAGTAACGACGAAACGACTTTAGCTGAAGACATAGTCAACAACATAAAGGACTATAACACACAACACTCTTCAGATTACGATAGCCAACACTTTTGTATTATCGATCACCCAAACCCACGGACTCCGATAGAACAACTGAGACTGGAGCATTTAAACAAGGTGCCTACTCGGCACCAATTTGGATTGTGCCGAAGAAAGCTGATGCTAGCTGCAAAACCAAATGGAGACTCGTGGTAGATTACCGAAAATTAAACGAAGTAACCATCAACGACAAATATCCTATACTGTGTATAAATGAAATCCTTGACAAGCTGGGAAGGTGCCAATATTTCCCCACTCTAGACCTGGCTAAAGGATTTCATCAAATTGAAATTCATGAGAAGGATATTCATAAGACGGCTTTCAGTGTAGAGAATGGGCATTACGAATTTCTTCGCATGCCGTTTGGTCTGAAGACAGCACCGGCAACGTTCCAACGCCTCATGAACACTGTATTAAAAGAATACATCAATATCATCTGTCTAGTCTATATGGATGATATAATTATATTCTCCACTTCGCTACAGGAACATTTAGATTCGCTTAGGAAAATCTTCAATAGATTGGAAGAGGTTAATTTAAAAGTACAGCTAGACAAATCAGAATTTCTTAAGAAAGAAACTCAATTTTTAGGGCATGTTGTAACTCCAAACGGTATTAAACCGAACCCAAAAAAGATAGAATGCATAAAAAATTGTAAAATCCTCAAAACACAAAAACAAATAAAACAATTCCTTGGTTTGACTGGATATTATAGGTAATTTATTAGGGATTGTTCAAAGATTGCCAAGCGCATGACCAAATACCTAAAAAAAGATACCAAAATAAATATCTTCGATCCTGAATACATCCAGTCTTTCCAAACTTTGAAAACATTGTTAATTAACGAACCTATCTTAATTTACCCCGACTTCAAGAAAACTTTCACCGTAACTACAGATGCGAGCCAGTATGCTATTGGTGCTGCGCTTTCGCAAGAAGACCATCCAGTCTGCTATGCAAGTCGTACTCTGAATGAGCACGAAATCAATTACAGTACGATCGAAAACGAGTTGCTAGCGATCGTCTGGGCAACGAAATATTTCCGAAAACAATCGAAAAGTAAGGATTATACGCTATCAGAAGGACAGAATTTCCTTAAAGAAATCAAAGGAGGAAAGAATCACTCCAAGTATAGAAAACTTGAAATGCAGAAAAAGGACAAAGATCACTTAATAGATGTGAGAAATGGAAACAAATACTACAAAACTTATGTAAAAGAAATTAAGAAATTTCAAGACATTAAGAATCCTACAATAAAATCAAAAATTAAAGCCCGAGAAAGAAAAAGAAAAAACGATTAAATGATAAATTCTCTTTTCAGAAACTACAATTATGATTAATCTACACGTTATTGCAGTAATAATAGTAGTGATGAAATCATCATTTGCAACAACGCAGGAAATACATTTGAGTGACTTTAACAACAATAACGGATTTGTAACACTTAAATTAGATAGAGTTAAAATAATAAAGAGGTATACAAAGTTTTTACATATTATCAATGTAACTGCACTAGAAACAACTAAAAATCAAATAAGAGATAATTTTTTTGCATTTGAAAATAAATCAAAACTAATAGAACCAATGTATCACACAGTTAATCAAAATTTAATACTATTAGAAGCCAAGTTAACGAACCTCAAACCACATTCAAAGACCAAACGAGCACTAATGAATATATTAGGGACAGGAATGAAACTCATCGCAGGCACAACGGATCGCGAAGATAAAATCGCAATAACAAATAAGTTCGATCAGCTTTTTGACCAAGAAAACAAATTGACAAAATCAAGTAACGAACACGTAATAATCAACGGAAAAATATTAGAACAAATTCAAAACATTACATCCCACATGAGAAAGCAACAACATGTTATAGAAACGTACTTAAACAGTCAAAACGTAGTAGGAAGAATACAAACTTTGGAAGAAGAAATTAAAACCATGCAATATATGTACCAAATAAACCAAGACATAATATTGCTTAGAAATCACATAGATGATATAGAACAGATACTTTTCTCGAGCAGACTTGGCGTTTTAACTAGAAACATTTTGGGTAAGCAAGAGTTAACTATGATTGATGATTTAGGTAATCAAAGCGAGATCAAAATCTCAGTCACTATTTATAAAGACCAAATTATCATAACTCTCTTCATACCACATTTCTCTGATCAAACATATACTAAAAACTTAATAGAGCCCCTACCTGATAAGAATAATAGATCACTTTCTATCGAACATAAAGAAATTTTAACCGATCAGGATAACAATATTTACGAATTTCCTGTAAAAGATAACATTAAACGCAATCTCATTATAGTCAAAGATAACTGTATTAGAAATATTATGACATTTAAAGAAGCATTTTGTACGAAAATTATAAGTCATGTTAAAGAAATAAAAGAAATTGTAAAAGGTATTGTTATACTTAAGAATGTCGAAGAAACTATAATTAAACAAAATTGCGATAAAAGCAACATAAAGGTAACAGGAAACTATGTTGTTAAATTTTAATAAATTACAAAATTATTGTCAATAATACAACATATGAAAATTTCGAAAACATTTCGAATAGAGAGCAATTAAAACAGATATCTGCAAAAGTAATACATTAAACATTTTGTTATTAAGTCTTAATGCTTTTTTAACTCTTTTTATTGCATTTTTATTTTATATTCTTAAGAAAAAAGGGATGACAAAAATAAAATATTCATTTCGTCGGAGAACCTAACGGGGGAAGAGTTACGGTTCCCACTGCAACAAACATCAAAACACCGATCGCAGCGAAACGCGAAAATGCAATTCGTGGAACCATCGATCACTTGTGCAAACATAGCAAAATTAACATTTACATTTCAAAATGAATATGTTCTGGAGCTCAGTTCTGTTTTAGACTCAATAAAGTGCGGACCAAGTTGAAAAACTAAGTTGTTTTTTTTACGAAAAGGGAATTTCGAGGTTAAAATTATTAACCACAGCAAGGAGTATTTGGGAAAGACTAAAGTCTGAATTCGCATCCACTGGACCAGTCAAGAAGGCGACATTGTTGAAACGGGTAGCAACATACAAAATGCAGAAAGGCGACGATCTGCGTAAGAATTTAATGGAGTTCTTTGATGCAGTTTCACAATTGAGGTGTATGGGTATTGATATACACGAAGAATTGCTATCCATGCTGCTGCTGAATGGGTTGCCATCTAGTTTTGATCTATTTCGATGTGCAATGGAATCCCATGATAACCTACCAAAACCTGAAATCTTGCGAGAGAAGATTCTCGAAAAGTACGATTCTCAGAATCAACGTAAGGCAGATGGTGACAATGAAGCAATGTATGTCCGTCGAAATGTGCATCAGCATAAGTCGAAATTCGGACGAAACGATTTTCATAAGAAAAACCATGGTATTTCTGCTGAAAGCGATAAAGTGTTCAAATATAAATGCTACAAATGCCATCAAGTTGGGCACAAAGCGTCAGAATGCCCAGATAGTAGAAGAGAGCGTAATACCACTAAAGAATCTTCTGCGAAAGTTGAATCCACGTTTCATGCAAAGTATGTTGACGATCAAGCCTTAGGAGCCATCTCAAGCTGGTGCCTTGACAGCGGCTGGACATCTCATATGTGCAACGGTGAGCGGTGGTTCGTATCTTCTCCTTCAAAAATGCCGGGAAAGTTGCTGATAGCGAATGATGCTTGTGCAAAGGTCGATGCCAAGGGAACAGCTGTTTTCACAGCTAGAGGCGGGACAACCGAAAGGTCAGTAACGCTTAATAATACCTTATTAGTTAAAGATTTGAGAACTAATCTTTTATCTGTCGCGAGGATCACTGACCACGACAACACAATCACGTTCGACAAGGAAAAAGCAGTTGTCAGAGGAATTGATGGCGAAACCAAGGCAGTTGCAAATCGATCTGGATCTTCGCGGAAAAATGACAGCGATGCCTTTTCCCAAAAGGTCGAAGAGTTCTACGAAACTTTTGGACTTGGTGCACATTGATGTCTGGGGACCAGCCAGGACAGAATCGTTAGGTAAATCGAGATTCTTCATCACATTCATTGATGACAGCAGCCGGTGGTGTGAGTAATTTTTCTTAAAACAGAAGGGCGAGGCTTTCCGTGCGTAAAGCGGGTATCGGAAACGAGTTTTGGGCAGAAGCCATAGCAGCGTCGAATAGGTGTCCTACGGTCAGTCTAAATGGTCATACACCTTTTGAAAGCTGGAATAAATCCTTGCCAAATTTATGTCATCTTAAGGTGTTTGGAGCAAGATCGTTCGTGTTGGATAAAGCTTCTGGGAAAGAGAAGTTCGAGACACTTTCAAGTGAGGGCATCATGGTCGGCTATTCTGAAGCATCCAAAGGCTATCGTATTTGGATTCCAACAAAGCATAAAGTAGTGGTTGCAAGGGACGTAAAGTTCATCGAAGATGAGTTGGTTGAATACAAAAATCATAGGCAATACTCTTTAGTTCCAAATTCAGTTCAGCAGACACAGTAATACCAGATATTGAAGAACCAAAATACACCGTTGGCAAAATTCCTGTTCATTGCCTTAAGTTACCTATTCGTCAATGAAAGAACAGTGAACATAAAAGAATATATCACACGAGATCTGCAACACGAGGTACTAGACTAAAGGAAATCGAACAACATGATTTGGATGAAGATAAAAACTACGAGGAGGAAGATGACAGCCATAAAGATGAGGTTTGTCGTGATCCTCTAAATGGGGTTCGAATCGTGGAAATCGCGAATATTGGTGAAATACCACTTGAAGATGCTATGTCTAGTTCAGAATCACAAGCGTGGCTGGAGGCGATCAAAGATGTAATTCGGAGTTTGTTAAAAAGCAACACATGGGATCTCATCGAACGTCCAGCGCACAGAGCAGTCGTGACGAGCAAAGCCGTTCTGAGAAATAAACTACAAGCTGATGGATCCTTAGATCGGAAAAAGGCACGTATCGTTCCCAGAGGGTTTTCACAACGTAAAGGGCTTGATTTTGAAGAGATATTTCCGCCTGTTGCCCGTCTTGAATCAATTAGACTCCTGATCGCACTAGCTGCACGTGAAGGTTTACCTGTTTACCAGATGGATGTTGTTGCTGCATACTTGAACGGTGAACTTGACGAAGAGATCTATATGGAGCCTCCGCAATATTATCAACAGGCTCTACAAATGCTTGTCAAAGGAAACGAACAACCTGAAATAAAAGGAAAGGCGAAGCGAATGCTCCAGGATTTCAAAGCAGGTAAAAATGTATGTCGACTTAAAAAGGCTTTGTATGGTTTACGACGAAACACTTCGTGATCTTGGTTTGACTCCGGCCAGTAACGACACATGTATATACTTTGAATCCACCAAGAATGAATTCACCGTTGTTGCAGTGTATGTGGACGACATCCTTTACTTTTCAAGGAATCAAACAACTTTAAGTAAAATCCAAAAAGGCCTTGCTGATGCCTTTGATGTGGAGGAACTTGGACTGGCGCGGTACTGCTAGGGAGTTGAAATAATACAACAAGATGGCGAGATAAAGTTAAAAGAAAGAACAGTATATCAAGGATTTGCTGAAAAAGTTTATAATGGTCGATTCGAAAGAAGTAAGTACCCCAAGCGATGCAAAGGCGAAATTTTCGTGCTGAGAACTTCGACATGAAGAAAACAAGACTGAAAAGCCGTTTCGTCAACTCATCGGATCGCTTATGTATACTTGGTCTTCAAGGATTTTCAGATGCTGACCACGCAAACGATGAGGTAGATAGGCTATCATATACGGGTTATGTGTTTAATCTAAGTGAAGCAGCTGTAATTTGGTAATCGCAAAAACAAAAATCGGTGGCCATCTCAACAACAGAAGCTGAGTATGTTGCTCTATCAGAATCATCAAGAGAAGCAATATATCTTCGAAACTTGATGGTGGAAATGGATTTGCCGGAGTTGGCTTCAATAACCATCGGGACGGACAATAGAGGTGCAAAACATATAGCAGAAAATGCAGTTTGTCATTCGCGGACCAAGCATATTGCGATCCGTTTTCATTTTGTACGTCAACTGTTAAGGGATAAAACAATCGCAGTCGTTTATACACCAACTGAGCAGATGCCCGCCGATGTGTTCACCAAGCCGCTACCGGGACCAGCACACTATCGGTGCTTGAAGGATATCGGAATGTCAATTTGTTAAAATAAAAAGGAGCGCTGTTTGAGAAAGGCATGTAGAGATACCGAATTTAATCAGTGCCTTGTGGTAGTACCTTATTCCTATAATACTATTAGCGTAACATCTCTGTTTCTTCTTCTTTTGAATTTTACATTATGGTAACGCTCTATTCTCTACTTCCTAGAATTGTATTTACTCCCTCCAAAAACTTTGAGTAAAGAACTTTAGTTTGTCTTGTGCTTAAATAAACATCTCATTTATTTTCTGCTGTAACAAATTGTCTAAAAAAGCTATACACTTTTTCTCCTAAGTCGGGAAAACATGAAGGATTAGTCCCTAACATTCCAAAAGGAAATAGTCCCTTCGAAATATTCCATGTAGACCATTTCGGGCAGATCAAACTTAATAATAGATTCATTCACTTAGTATGTAAAACTATACGCCACTAGATCTACTGGCACCAGCGAAGTTTTAAGTAGTTTACGTTCTTACTTTACATTTTATAGCCGTCCTAGATCGTTGTAGTGCCTTCACGTCAAAAAAATTTTAAGACCTATCTGTTGAACATTGCTAAACACATTTGCAAGAGCACTGAAATCACCCATTTCAAATGTATATCTGTCTCTTTTATACAATACGAATTTGTTCCTTTTAACGTTTTTGTTAATGCCACTTGTGAAGTTTCGTCAATTGAATAAACACGTACTTTTCTTTGTAAAACTGAGCTAATTTTCTCAACACGTTATCAGCACGAATAAAATAAAATTTTAAAAAGGCTTTACTTCACCGAGATGGACAGAAGTATAAATTTGCAGAAATTCGATGGAAGGGATTATTCGCTTTGAAAGTTTCAGATTTTGATATATCTGCGTGCCCATGACATGGACTGCGTTCTCGATGCATCCAAAAAGCCAACAGATGCGGCGGCTCTTGCTGATTGGATTCAGAAAGACAACAAGGCACAACTCATCATCACTTCGTCAATGGACTTTAACCAGCTAAAGTTCTTGGTGACATTTATGAACAGAAATCTGGAGTCTCCCTCAGCACACTCCAACAGAAGTTTTATGAATATCGCAAGTCACATATCAGCTATAGAACAAATGGCCAAACAGCTCGAGGAACTGGGTGCTCCGATGGCGGAATCAGCAATAATTACAAAAATCATCTGCAGTCTTCCATCAAAGTTTAAGCATTTTAAATCTGCGTGGGATTCCGTGGCGCAAGTGGACCAAACACTACAAAATCTGACACAACGCCTTATGAAAGAGGAGATGCTTGTATTAGACAAACCAGAGGATTCTCCTGCAGACCAGGCATTGATTCACAACAAGAAGAAGATATCCGTAACCGATAAGAAGAAAAATTCAACCTGTGGCTAATGCAAAAAACGCGGGCATTGGTGGAAAGAATGCCACACCAGACTGTCACAACAAAAGGACAACAAACCAAGTTCAACATCAGCATTGTTGGTTCAATTCGCAATTATCGCAAATCAGATGTTTATGGTAAAATGCAGTTTCTTACGGATGTTCTTTTTGTTCCCAGAATTGGATTCAACTTATTTAGAGTCAGTTTTGCTGACATTCATGGTGCTACTACAAGTTTTAAGAATAGTCGTGTGGAGGTTCGAAAAAGTGGACAGATTCTTTTGGTTGGACAACGTTGCGAAACTTCACGGTTGTATAAGCTTTGTGTGAGTATTGCTGAGCAGAATAATGCAAATATTTCAGTTGGCTGAAAGATGGCACAAGCGGCTTGCACATTTGAATGTCGACGCCATCAAACAATCGAATCTCAGCAACGAACTTTCTATGGATGTATCGAAAGAATTTTTCTGTGAGGGATGTGCTTTGGGAAAATCTCATCGACAGAGTTTTGTAAAAGATGAAAAATCAAGAAAGAAGGAACCAGGCGAGTTAGTTCATACCGATATCTGTGGACCGATGCAGATTCCTTTCTTAGGAGGTTCCAAATATTTTTTACTCATCAAAGATGATTTTTCGAACAACACAGACTTGTATTTCTTGCAAGAGAAATCACGAGCCACAAGCCAAGCGGTAAGAACTGACAACGGCTCCGAATTTATGTGCATGTCTTTCAAAAGTATTTTGGCAAAACATTGTGTTCATCATGAGATCGTTTCAACGAAGATGAATCATTTTTCAAGTGCTCAAACTCAGACCTGAGTAAGTATCCAAATATGTGCATGTTACCTTTCGTAATTTTTTAACCAGAAGCGAAGCAAATTCAGCAGAATCAATCTAAAGAAATAAACCAGAGTAATACATCAGCTGAAGTCCCAATAGGCCCTTTGGAATTTATACCTGAAGAAGATACCACTTCAAACCAAGAGAAAGATTTCACAGATGCACGCTACCCATTAAGGAATCGAATCACCAGTAATATGTGTTCCATAGCTGCAGCCGAAGGAAGTCCAAGTTATGATGAGGCTATATCAAGTAACGAAAAATCTCAATGGCTAAGTGCAATGGCTGAAGAAATAGAATCACTTCGAGAGTCTAATACTTATGAAATACTTAGACGTGAGGCATGGATGAAACCAATTCAGAGCAAATGGGTTTTCAAACGCAAAATTAATTCTGATGGTCTGCCAAGTCGTTACAAAGCAAGACTTGCTGTGCAAGGATATTTTCAGAAACGCGGAATTGACTATAAGGAAACATTTGCCCCCGTGGTAAGATTTGATTCTTTACGAGTTTTATTCTCAATTGCAGCTCAGATGAAACTTCACATGCGCCAATTTGATATACAAACCGCTTTCTTGTACGGTGAGTTAAAAGACAAAATATATGTGATTCCACCGCCAAACATACAGCATGACAAGAACGTTTGGAAGTAAAAATAGAGTTTGTATGGACTTAAACAGGCTCCGCGAGTTTGGAATGCGAAATTTAAAGAAACTCTCAACAAGTTTAATTTACAACAGTGCCAAGCAGATACTTGTGTTTATTTAATGAACAATGGTGACATTTGATTCTTGCGCTTTACGTTGATGATGATTATAAGGTGAAGGAGCTAGGTGCTGAATATTTTCTCGGACTTCATATCATCTCTACCGAATCAAAACTCATAATCAATCAGAAGCAGTACTGTAAACGAGTTTTAAGTAATTTTTATATGATTTCTTCATCTCCAGTTAGTATACCTGCCGACCCAAACATCAAATTTGAAGCTACAAAAGAAGACACCATATTAACATTTCCATACCGAGAGGCTATTGGAAGCCTAATGTACCTCGCTGTTGCCACCAGACCGGATATCGCCTATGCAGTGAATGTTCTCAGCCAATATCTTGACAAACCATCCACCACACACATAACAGGTGTCAAAAGAATCTTCAAGTACCTCCAAGGAACTATGGACTATGGAATTGAATACTCCAAAGGTTCAGAATTTAGTGGACTAATTGGATATTGCGATTCTGATTTTGCCGGTGATGTTGACACTCGCCGATCTCGCACTGGACATTTGTTCATGTTGAATGGGTCATGTGTAACTTGGGCCAGTGAAAAACAGAAAACGATGTCGTTATCATCCACTGAGGCTGAATATATATCAGCTTGTTCTGCAGCAAAAGAAGCGATGTGGTTGCGAACTTTTCTGAAGGAGCTTGGTATTCTCAGCGAAGGCAACGGTGCTGCAACAATATATTGTGACAATATGAGCATCATCAAATTAGTTCAGAATCCGGAGTTCCATAAGAGAACGGAGCACATTTCAATAAAACATCATTTCATACGCCAGCTACAAAATGAAGGACAAATAGACATTAAATATATATCAACAAAAGAGCAGAAGGCTGACATACTCACGAAAGCATTGCCAGTTTCAACATTCACGAAATTTCGAGGGTCCATTGGAATTGAAAAGTGTTCACAATGAGGGAAGATGTTGAGCATTGCTGAACACATTTGCAAGAGCACTGAAATCACCCATTTCAAATGTATATCTGTCTCTTTTATACAATACGAATTTGTTCCTTTTAACGTTTTTGTTAATGCCACTTGTGAATTGTTGTCAATTGAATAAACACGTACTTTTGTTTGTAAAACTGAGCTAATTTTCTCAACACTATTTTGAAGAATGCAATATACGTCATACTAAAATTACAACCGGCTCTCCGCAAGCTAACGGGCAAGTCGAGAGGATAAATAGAAGTTTGGGCCCAATGATAGCGAAACTAACAAACGCAGGTCTGGTTTTATCGCTTGATAGAGTTTTACCTAAAAAATAGAGTTTGCGCTGAACAACGTAGTCCATGCAAGTACTGGAGTAACTCCTAGCGAATTACCATTTTTGCGGGAAAGCTTGGAGGAAAACAATGAATTGGAGGTAGGGAGGGATTTGAAGCAAATCAGAGTTGAAGCAGCCGATAAAATAGTCCATAATCAAAACCGAAATAAAGAATTTAAAGATCGAGGTAGAATTATTTAAACCTACAAACTGGCGATTATATAATGACAAAGAATTTCGAGAATAGACCAGGTATATGCAGAAAATTAATTCCAAAATTTAAAGGCCCTTATAAGACAACTAAGATATTAGAGAACGATGAATATGTTGTAGAGGATGTAGAGGGTTGTCAATTAGGGCAAATTCCCTACGAGGGTATATGGCAGGTAGCAAATTAAAAACCATATGGCAAACTCGACGGAATCGGGACGATTGTGAGTCAGAATGGCCGAGTTGTAACAGGCCAAAGAGAGAATGTATAAAGAATATGTAACAGGCCAAAGAGAGAATGTATAGAGAACACAAGCAAAGCTGAAAAGAAAAGATCATTCGTGATCCTGACGCTGAAAAATGCGGATGTGCAAAGTTTTATTTCTTTAAAGTTAATAAATTCAACCAATTAAAAAAAATCCTTGAGTTTTTTTTAGTTTGTCTGCAATAATATGGAATGTTGAATTATTGAACTATTTCATATCTGTCTGGAGGTATTTTCTTCACACGGTATTTCCCAATTATCAACATAATTGTGCAGTTTTTATTAACTGCATGTTTTGAACGTGAAATAGAAGATTTTTAATTTTCGATTATACTTGTATAATATTTCTCAGCTACCTCATCTTCCTGGATTAAATTAATGTATCGTATTTCACAATATATATAATATACATTACTTTGTTGAACTCAACTTAAATACTAAAAAGCCTATCCCTGTTTTCTTTAAAGAAATAAAAATAATACAAAATAACTGTTTTGCTGGATTAACTTGTAAATGTTTGAACTAAATGTAACCTTACGGCTTAATTTTGCTTATTCTTATATACTACTTGCAACAAATGTGAGTATATCTATATCAACTATAAAGCTTATATAAAAACAATTTTAGGCTTCACTTAAAAGATATTTTACACGGATCTTAAACGTTACAATAGTGTTTACTATAAAAAGAAAAAAAAATCCAATGATTTAGATTGCCCTCTATCAGGAACAACCCGTTTGAGCATCCCTTTAAAACCTTTAAATATCATTACCTGCATCAATTGAATGTTTGTTTTCCGATGATTTTAGTTTTGTTTGTCATCTGCAATTGTATTTCATTCATCCTGTCTATATTAATTTTTTGATGAAAATATGACTCAATTTTTGTAAGCAAGCATAATCTGAAAACAAGAACAGTTAAGGGTGATTTAACTTTCGGTTTAAAAGCAATACTTATAATATATGTTTGCAATTAAAAGTGAAAAAATATTTCAATCAAAAAACCGTCTCGGATATGCGATAGAATTTCTGTAATTGGTCAAAAATTTGAGTGCTTAATATTGGTTTTCATTGCGTTTTAGTTTCGGTGTGTGTGCAGTTCGAGGATTTTTAAAGTAAAACCTTTCTTATTTGTATTTAAAAAAAAAAAATCCAGTATCCTCTCGATGAGGTCTTAAGAAACACAAATTGTGGAATGTATCTTTTAGGAGAGGTACAAGGAGAACGGTATTAGAATTTAATTCAGTCGAAATTGAGGCAATAAAGTGCAATCACAAATTCTTTAAAGATTGACATGAATGATATTTCCCTATTCTTACAAGTACTAAATCGCGCATCTACAGCTTTTAACGACTTCGAATGGCGAATATTGGTATTTTTCACAAAAGAACGTGTAAATTTGGTCAAGACTTCGAACAAATCAGATTAAGCGACTGCCTTAAGCCGTAGAGGTTAACAAAAATAAAGAAAAAACCGGAAATTTGCAAATACAAAGTCAAAGTGTTTTACTCCTTGTAATAAGAAAGTGAGTTTATCCCAGCAGTCTCAAGCTAAAAACATTAAACTGACAGTCAGTGGGACTAGTTTCCTGAATGAAAACGTTGATATCACAATGACCTTTACTCTTAAAATAGAGGTGGAAGTATGAAATTGGAAAAATTTGTATACTGTTTTAAATGATCGGAAAGATAATGAAATAGAATTGTCGTATTTGACAGCCAGTTACAGAATTTACACAATACTTACTTTAAACACACTTTGTGAGAATTTGCTGACTGCTTAGTGCAGTGCATCAGATGTTCTTGCCACAAGATCGCAGTCAATACGGTATATTGTGTTGAAGTTATGCCCCGCTTGCTAGAAGCAATACAAAGAACACGTCCGGAATTGTGGAAAAACAATTTATGGCTTCATCAGTAGTTCTTCGTATTTTTTTCGCCAAAAACAATACTGATAACATCATGCCTCAGAAACCGTATTCAGCATATTTGGCCCCCTGCGACATTTTCCTGTTGCCAAGATTAATACGTCCCATGAAAGGACGGCGTTTGCAACGATGGAAGAGGAGATGCAAACCGAATCGCTGAGAGAGCTCAAGTGTACACCAAAAAATGCATATCAAAACTGCTTCGTGCATCGGAAAAAACGCTGACACAAGTGTATTTTATCTGAGGGGAAAATAGAAATTAATAAAAAAAAAAAATACTTTTTGAGAAAATGAAATATTTACCACGTCTAAGGCATTAAATTTGGTGTCTACTTATATATTAAACAATTTGACTCGTATCAGTAAATAACTATTGTTGTTTATGGTACATATTGAATTGGTAACAATACAATAACAATAACCGGCCTTTGGAGAAAGATTGTATGCTTTCATGGTTTACATTGAGAGTTTACTCCTTTAAAGTTTACATAAATTAACGAATTGGTTAATATTTCATTGCTTAAACGTGTATTGAGTTATAATCTAATAGCTGAAGTCATGCAAGATATTTGTATATATCTTTTAAGCCAAGAAAATTATGTCGGAGGATAAGGTATTATTCACTTAAAGATTTCCGCACCAATTCTAATGTCCGTGTTCCTTAACCAAATCCATCGCAGTTTAGGTAGCAGTGGATAATGTTTAGAAAGTTTATTCGCATTTTGTCTCCTTGCGATCTATCTTTTATGGAATAATGATATATTTATGAAACATACAAAAACTTCACTTTGAATAACAAAAATTCGTTGTCAACACCATTCAAATCCCAAATAAACCAGCTGTTTTCCTTGATTGAAATCCACTTGCATTTTTGACGGATGAAAAAATGAATGTTTACTCTGAATAAAACTGTCAAAATGTTCAAAATTATATGAGTGATGCCAAGTCCATACACTGCTAGATTTCTATATTTACACTAGAAACCACTTCTTATTTACACCAGAATTCAAATAGGCTGTGGTTCACACATATCAACTTCTCGGAGGAAATAGAAGCAAACATTACGCCAACGGTTTACGCTGAATGTACTTAACTTATATTAGTACTTTGAAATCTTCTGATATATATATTAACTTATTTGAAGCGTGGCATTATTCATTTGAAGGCAATTATGGATGAAAATCTTTGGGAGGTGCGTTGCCAGTGTAACACGCATGAATAAAAGAACTTTTTTTTCGAATAGATTGTAACAGTTTCTATAGTAAACAAATTGAAGTTTACTTTTAATTTTCCCCTATTCATAATGTTTAAAATTATTAATCACGTATTCTGACATTTGAAAGAAAGGGAAAATGCATATGACAGCATAATAATAATTGTTGGCGTTACAGTCTAAAGGGGACCAGGGCCTAGCTTGCTGCTCATCAACTACTCGTGTTGTGCGCGCCACTGTTCTCCCACGAGTAGAAGGGACCTACAGTTTTTTGCCGACTCCGAACGATGAACTTTGAAAAGCTTTCTTAGACAGTTATTACTCTTTGAGTGTTGTCAGCAGCTCGAAAGAGGTGGTGTCGTGAAAAATTAGAAAAATTGGTGTTGAGCTGGGAATCGAACCCAGACCCTTCGGCGCGTGAGCGTTGCACTCTACCCACTACGCCACGGCGACCACCATATAACAGCATGGCATAAGAATTATTATATGTTTCTTTACACTAGAAAGTGAAAAGAGCATTGCCAACCAACTGGAATCAAGCGTTCGTTGCCAGAACAGTTACCAGAATTGATTTTCGCAGTGTTTGCACTCATCATCATGATTGCCAGTTTTTCGATTCACAGCACGAGTACAGCTCTCGTTTTTTGAGTGCAACTTATTATTAAAAATTATTAAACATCTGCCGATCTGTTTCTTTAAGCCGTTGCTGGTGAAAGTGGACAGCTTTTACTACTTGCGACGTCAACCTATTTCGGGGTATATATGCGACACTAATAGAACATTTTTCCTTTTTTTATCTCTTTACCAGTGGCTTCCAGAATACCGGGTTATTTGGAGCCCGTTCATTCATAGATTTGCAAGTAATACCATCAAAAGCAGTACTGTTGTGAGCCACCTGTCCTAGAACATAGAGATTAAGCGTTTAAATCTGCCCCCATTCGTTACATTCTCTTTTTTCCAGAGCACCGTAGAGCAGGTGGCAGAAGTCAACCTCGGCATTTGTATCAGTAACCTGTTTTAAAACATGCAACAACAAGACTTCTCTGTAGACTTTTTGACGTTTCCCCCGAGTTCAGTTGAACCGAGGATCTTTGACTCTTAAGTCTTTTAGCTGCGATAAGGCCAGAGGGGATGGAATTATAGTACACTATAAAATAAAATATGTAAATCATAAAATTACATCTCTTCATAGGATTTGAACGAATTTCCCCAGGGGGAACAGGGCCTTAAACTCATCAACTGCGCGGTACTGTTCTCTCACGAGTGGAAGGCCCCTACAGTATTTTGCAGATTCCGAAAGGCGAAAATTGAATAGCTTTTTCTTACAGTGTTGTCTCTGAATGTTGTCAGCAGCTCGAAAGAGGTGGCGCCGTAAAATATTCGAGTTGTTCAGCCGGGAATCGAACCTAGACCCTTCGATGTGTGGGCGTACCCACTACGTTACGGCGGCCACGTAAAAAACTACTGCTCTTTAAAATAATAGATCATTTACCACGTCGGAACAGTACAGTATTTTAAGGAACATTTGAAAAAAAAACACGAATAGAATACAAGTTTTATTTATTTATTTTAAATTTTTTAAATTATTATAACAAATCAAAATAATGTTTATTTTTTACTCTTTTTATAATAATAATTCTTAATACTATTATTAATGACTAACATTCAGTTATAAAATAACAAACAAATTCTCAATATATCGATTCCAAAATCTTTATAAAACCCTTTTTTTACTCTAATTTGTTACTTATTTGATTTTTCGTTTCATTTACTTTTGAATTTGATTAATTTAAGTGACAAATGGCAAAACTCATGAATTTTAAATTTGGCTTTTAACTCGAACTTTTTGTTTAGCTGAGAAAGTATTCGTTGGCAAATATTTCTTTTTTTAATAGCATTAATTGGACACAAATTCTTTTAAAAGAATTCAAAAGTTTAAAATGACATTCAAATAAGTTTGAATGTTTGTAAATTAAGAGAAGTAAATTTTTAAATTTTAAATGGATAATGAAATAGTACTTGAAAAATAAGAATGCACTGGCAGCAAAAATCACGTAAATTTTCAAACAAGTGTAAATGCAAGTGACATTACATTCGTATAATTCAATTTGGTATATTTTCTTTCAGAGGCAATAAGAAATAGAGTACTTAAATTAAGAAGAGAGTTGTCTTAGAACTGGCAAGCAATATACTCAAAAGCATCTACTTAAAGCATCTACTCAAAGCATCTACTTTACGAAGCTTAAGCGTTATATCGCTGAAACCACTTTGATAATGCAGACCCTGAACAATTCATTTGAAAGAGACGCAATGTTAACGATATTGAAGACACAGTTCAACAATTTAAGCTTAAAGATGAGCACGAAAGATGGAGAAATATGCTTTAAAAATATAATTTAAAAAACCGCAAAACAGAAACGATGAACAAGTTAATCTTCATTGCTTTCGTTTTTCCAAAATATTTCTGTTTTTTATACCATCGCAGAGAGAGCGCCCTTTGGAAAATAAAGAAGAAACATACTTTTCCTTCTTCGAGAAATAATAACGGAGTTGAGTTTAAATAACAGCAGGAGAGGAGTCGCACTAATTAAAAAGTTGTCTCTACCTAATTTATCACAAATTATATTTATTGTTCATTTTTAAACCTTGTAGCCGTCATCCTTTTTAGAATATAATAAACTTGTTTTCTTTGCAAACCAAAGTGAATTATATAAATGTGCTAAACCAATGTACCGTGCTGCTTTTTCATACGCACAATTGAATTCCGTGGAAAGAAATGAAAAACAAAGAAAATGAAGAGAACTGAAGTACGACCCGTTACAATTGTACGTATAAAAGGACACCACGACTTGCAGATCATACAATTAATTTGGAGTTACGTCATTAGCAGAGTGTAGTGAGTGGACAAATTGAATGAGCAATCGGTCATTTGGCCCTCTGTATTTTTGAAGATTCTTGCGGATCTAAATTTTTTGAATAAATAAAGCGTTTGTTTTTTTGTAAAGAAGTCAGCGATTTTTTTCCTTTTCGCCACAACCTTTATACTTTTATACTTTTGTTACATATCAAATAAAATTGAATCGGAAAACTATGAAAAGTGCTTGGATAATTTAAAACATTCTTTAGAATTACATGAATCCTGCATAGACTTTCGTCATGATGGCGTCGTCAGCACACGCGAAGAAGAGCAACAAGTTGATGCTTATCCGATTTTCGGTAAGTAAGACATGGAAGAGGATATGGTAGAGTGCACTTAGTGCTTGCGTTGGGTTCGCTTTACCTGCGCTCGCAGCTGTGAAAATATAGCTGATGACTTTACGTGGATCTGTAAGGAAGAAAACACCCGCTTCTAATTCCACGCCCAAACTCAACAAATTTCAAAGGGGTTGCAGTTCTAGAAAATTCTAGAGCACGTCTACTGAACTAGAAATCTTTTGAAGCAGTTATCTCTATTGGACAACGAAGCAAATACATCACATTCATCAGCTATAGCAAAAATCACTTAAGAACATTCCCACATCCTTATGCCGACATCCACAATACAGAAAAAAAGGTGCAGTTAATGCCACCAGTTGCACTCGAAACATCCAGAACACAAAATGTTGATCAGCAACGAATAGCAACACATAATCCGAACGTCATATAGCAAAACTCTATCGTCCAATTTACGACACTACGCGATTCAACTTCCTTAGCAGCCCGCCAAACCATGGGAAAACAGCTACCGACCTTTAATTGGAGACCTAGTGAATGGTTGCTTTTTTATACATCGTATACTCAGTCAAACAGCATATTTTCATTTTTACTCGGTGAAACTTGGAAAGACTCAGACGAGCTATACAATTTCCTGCTAGAAGATAGGTAGAAGACAGGCTTACCTAAGTTACGTCGGTGACGTCACTTCCCTTCGGTAGGAACTAAACGTCCCGCCCCTTCTGGCCATTCATAAGGTATCCGCCATTTTTGCGGTACCTCTCGGCCTCACCCCCTCTAGCCATTAGCAACACGCGCATTGAAAAATACTTTAAACCTAACCAATGCATTTGTCATCGGACTCCAACGAGCCACACGCGCATCCGCTCTGCTCCATGCAGTAGCAAAACACGGGCATCATATCATATCACTCCAGGACACCTACTCCTGGCTGTTATATAACTGTCCTCATGTAATGGACACTCCTCCGCAAAGTCCAGATATAATTTATATATAATCGAGAGTTTGTGGGAGTATCTGGACCGAAAAATTAGAAAATATCAGATTTCTAACGAGATGCAGTTGAAAAGCGTTCTTCTTGAGGAGTGGAATAAAATTGAACCTAATTTTTGCAAAAAATTAGTTTAATCACTCTCTTTAAGGCTGCAAATGGTTATTAAGAACAAAGGCCTTCACACAAAATATTAATTTTATTTAAAAACTTAATAATCTTAAATTGTGTTAACTTTAATAATAGCCGTCCGAGTTTGGCTTGTTCCTTATTTTATTGAGTTCCCTTATGAATCGAGCTGTATTTTTTTTTTTAAATAATTGAGTTTGTTTATAAAATTTTGTCAAACAACTAATGAATATATAATTGTTTAAAACTAATAATGAATTTCGTCTATTTCTTTTCCTTAATTATTTATTAATCTTAAATTGTGTTACTGAGTAGGTGTCCAAATTTGGCTTGGAGCCACTGTACCTTTCCCACGGGAAACGTCGATTTACAGACTGTAGAGTAGGCATAGAATACATTTGTAATTCAAAACCTGTGGAATGATTCGAAGAAGTTATTTAAGTTTGAATTCAGTTGAGTTAGTTCAGTTATAATTGAAACTCCGGGACGACGTGCTCGACCTTATTAATAAAATAATAAATTCGCTAAACAAATATAAAACGGTGTTTTTTAATATCCCACCACTTAAGGGACGCCGTAATTCCTACAATTCTTAGCACTTCGGAAAGATTACTTTGTATCATGCTCTCGGGCTCTCTTCTATTCCGAACGCCGAAGGGTAATAAAAATAAATCTCTTCCCAATTGTAACTTGTTTTTTTTTCTTTTTATCCATCTCCTTTTCCATACTCATGAGTCCCATTGTGCGACTCAACATTTGGTCCAATCGAACCGGATTTATGGAGAAAATCCTAAATAAAATCTATTTGGAAATAAATCATTCAGGAAACATCCAATCACGAAGCATCAATCTAATATCCCATTGTCATTATCATCATCATTAAATCAGTCAATGATCAAGATCACCAACAAATCGATCATTACATAAATCAAGTCCATCAAGCTCAGAACAATCAGTTTTTTTCAAAACTCAAGACAACAGCTCTTATCAGCAAAAAGAGAAGCCGATCTTCAACCAAAACTTTTCCCGCAAACAGATAATCCCCCATCGATCAACACAGCAGCGATCGTCAGTATAACGGCTACAACGACGTGATCAGGTGCGTATATATATTGTCTAAGTTCAGTGCATGTGCAGTAATGAATTATTGAATTGAATAAAGTCAAGTATAGTCGTAAATTTATATCTTATTCGCGGAATATTTGTACTACAGTGTTTCTTATTCGCAAGCACACACATATAATATACGTACACGTGTACATATAATACATGTGCATAAAAAAGCATTAATAAAAGGTTAGTGATTGAATTCGTTTATATCAGTAAAATTCTTTACTTGTGCGCTCTAATATGATTGGAATGGATGATTTTATTCTTGCTGCTGATCAACTCATTGAGTTCGCTACCGATATCCAAGCAAAGCCTTCAACGGAGTATAGTATTTGTTCTCTAGAAGTAACTAAATCCGAACTCTTAGCTTTATGGGGTGAGGTTAAAAAGAGTGATCTGTTTTACGTGCGTTCAGACCAAGGTTCTGATCAAGATACCTTAACAGCCATTAAGTCTAAATATAAGTCTTGTTCGGACAAATATATTTCTTGCCTAAGTGAAATAATCGAACTCTATAATAAGTTGAACATAATTCACAATGCAAAGTATATTTCCCCCAATCAAAGTGCATCACCCGACTCATCATAACTGCAACTACCCCCATGTGATACTGATGTGTTTTATGGCAGTTATCTTAGTTGGCCATCATTTAGGGATCTTTTCACAGCGATTTACAGTAATCATCCAAAGTTATGTTCGGTGCAGAAATTGTTCCATCTTCGATCTAAGACACGTGGTGAAGCACATAACCTCGTCCTTAAATTTCCACTAACAAGTGAAAGTTTTAGTCAAGCATGGGAAGCTCTAACGGATAGATATGAAAATCCTCGTATCTTCATCAATAATCAGCTGAAGATTTTATTCAATCTGCCTTCACTTTCAAATGAAACAAGTGCAAGTTTGAAAGACATGCAACGTGAAATTAATGCCTGCCTGTCTACCCTTAAAGCTCATAAAATTTATGTTACTAACTGGGATCCGATTTTAATTTACTTATGTTCGAATCGCTTGCCCCAATCAACTCTATCGTTATGGGAACAAACTCTTAAAAGTCCACGCGATATCCCTATGTGGTCTGAAATGGATTTATTTCTTACAAATCGATATAGGGTTTTAGAAACTGTCTCAGATATTAAATTTGTGCCTAAGCCGAAACGTTCGTACAGTAAACCCACTCATTTATCATCTAGTCGCGATAGATTTCATCAATCATACCATACCAAATACAATACCAATTTTAATTACAAATTATGCAACAGACCCAATCATGCTTTAAGAGTTTGTGAAAAGTTCGTAGAAATGTCTGTCCGCGACAGAATTAAAACGGTCAACTCTCTTAAATCTTGTAAAAATTACTTGGCAAATTCCCATACCGATAAGGATTGCAAGACCTTACATACATGCTTTATTTGTAAGGGTCGACATCATACGCTTCTTCATCTTAAGTCCGCAAATATTTCATCTACAAGTCAGACTCCCAACATCTCTCAAGATTCTACTTCCCGTAAATCGTTTTATTTACAGTCCACTACTTCGACATCCGCTACTACTTCCGCTTCTTCTTATTGTGATCGCGGTCGTGTTATTCTTGCTACAGCCCTTGTTCCAGTTGAAAATCGCGGTTCTACCTTTATGTTGCGTGCTCTTCTTGACCCGGGCTCTGAAGTTGCATTTATATCGGAAGATGCACAGTGACGCCTGCAAATACCCACTTAATCTGTTCAGGCGCACATATCAGGAATGAACGCCGTTGTAACAGCAACTGCTTCGAAAATTTGTTCACTCTTAATTAAGTCGACACAAACAGCTGATTTTACATTATCTCTCAATGCACTCGATTTGAAAAGGCTCACATGCGATTTGCCATCTTGTGCCGTAAATCCCAAAGATTTATCCAAATCTATTGATTTTACCCTTGCAGATCCAAACTTTTTTCATAGCTCTCGCATTGATCTCGCATTGGGTGCTGATATTTACCCATCCCTAATTCTAGATGGACTTGAGAAGGATGTGTTTGGGTCACTATTAGCCCAAAATATAATCTTCGATTACGTACTCTCCGGTCCACTTCTTAAAACTCATCAGTGCTTTTCAAGTTTTCTTTCATTTTTTTATGAAGTTTTCCTGGAAAAGGAAATCTCGAAATTTTGGAAAATAGAATAAGTCACTTATAAAAAGGAAAGGTCGCCTGAAGATCAATTTTGTGAAAACTTCTATCAAAAAACGACTTATCGAAATCCTGACGGTCGTTACGTGGTTCAACTCCCCTTTAAAGATGATTTATCTAACTTAGGTTTCTCACGAGATAATGTAATGAAACAGTTCCTACGTACAGAGTTATTACTTTCGAAAAAACCTGAATTCAAAACTGATTATAATAATGTGATAAGGGAGTATCTCAGTCTTAACCAAATGAAATTAATCACTCCAGTTAAGGAAGATTTTGGACATTTTTCCTACTACGTGCCACACCACGCCGTAATCAAACCCGAAAGTACCACAACTCGAATTAGGGTCGTATTCAATGCCTCTAATCCGACTTCAAGCGGTAAGAGTTTGAATGACGTTCTTTACACAGGTCCAAGTTTACAATCAGATCTCATATCCTTAATTTTATATTGGCGATTTTATCGATATGTTTTCAACTCAGATGTCGAGAAGATGTATCGACAAATTTGCGTTCACCCGAAACACACACCCTTTCAAAGGATTCTTTTTCGAAAATCTGATGACAGTCCAGTTGAAGATTTTGAACTTCAAACCGTCACCTTTGGTATCAATTGCGCTCCTTACTTAGCAATCCGTACAATGTTGCAATTGTCAGAAGACATCAAAGACAAGTTTCCGTTAGCAACAAATATTTTAAAGAAAGAATTTTACGTCGATGATGTCTTGTCTGGTTCACACAGCCTAGCAGAGGCAATGGCATGTCAAAATGAGTTGATTGCCGGACTTAACTCCGCTGGATTTTCGTTACGGAAATGGACATCAAATTGCCCTGATCTCTTAAATCAGCTTCCACCTGAACACTTATTAAATAAAGATTTCAGAAAATTTGAAGAAGCCCTTTACACAAAGACACTCGGTATTCATTGGAACGCAAAGAGAGACACCTTTGAATTTACCTTACTCCCATTGGGTCAGAATGTCAAGTCTTTGCCCATAACTAAAAGGAAAGTCCTTTCACTGATTGCGAAATTATTCGATCCTGCCGGATGGCTGGCTCCTGTAATCATCTCTGCAAAAATAATAATGCAGCAAATAAGGCGCGATTCAACCACTTGGGATGACATTCTTGAACCTTCAACTGCTCAGAAGTGGGCAACCTTTATTGATAATCTCCCGAACATTGAAACCATTACCATATCACGTTGGATAAAATTTGATCCATCGACACCTATCCAATTGCACGGGTTCAGTGACTCATCTGAAAGGGCCTACGCTGCAGCTTTATACTTACGAGTTGAGCACACAGATAACACGTTTTCCACTCATCTTCTTTGCGCTAAAACCAAAGTGGCCCCCCTAAAACAACTCACTCTTCCAAGGCTAGAATTATGTGCATCACTTTTACTCTCAAAACTCATCAAAAGGGTTGTTCCTGCAATTAACTACCCCATAGGCGAAGTCTTCTTATGGACGGACAGCACAATTGTCTTAGCTTGGTTAAAAAGACCTCCTCATTCATTAAAAACATTTGTATGAAATCGAGTATCAAAAATTTGTAAAAATGTTGAAGGTAAGATCTGGTCACACATTTCATCCTGTGACAATCCGGCTGATGTAGCTACACGTGGTCTGACTCCGAACGAACTTTAAAGTAAGTTTTTGTGGTGGCATGGTGGAGAATATAGTAACCCGATTCTCTTCATGGATTAGAATGATTCGAGTAATGAGTTACATATTCAGATTTATACATAATACGAGACCATCTTTCAAACCACACTGCACATATTCTTCATTCGTTCTCTCTCGTGATGAAGTCACATACACTAAGAATCATGTTATTCGTCTAACTCAAGAATTGTATTTCATTAATGAATATGCTGCATTAGCTTAGAATCAACCAATTTCCAAAAAGAGTAAACTATTAACTTTAAATCCTTCATTAGATAGCCACAAGTTGATGCGTGTCAATGGACGTCTTGCATGCTCCTCTCTCTCTTACAATGAAAAATTCCCCATAATTTTACCCTACCATGCTCAGATAACTGCACTGTTAATACAATTAATCCATCAAATATCCTTGCACGGAGGTAATCAATTAGTAATCCGTCTCCTTCGTTCAGAAGTGTGGATACCAAAAATTAAGAACCTATTAAAAAAATATATTCGGCTTTGTAAAATATGCACCTTACATAAAAAGAAACTACGAACACAAATTATGGCAGCTCTACCTGTTGAAAGAACTGCACTTACCGACCCTTTCACAAACAGTGGTGTCGATTTTGCGGGTCCCTTTTCTCTCAAAATGGTTTCTGGTCGGAACAGTCGTGTCATGAAAGGCTACGTTTGTCTTTTTATATGTTGTGCCACAAAGGCAATTCACCTTGAACCTACAAGCGATTTGCCCACTTCCGCATTTTTAGCAGCCTTCTCTAGATTTGTATCTCGACGTGGTTTACCAAGCACAATTTTTTCCGACAATGGAACTAATTTTGTAGGTGCCAGTAGACTGCTACAAAATGACTTTCGAAACTTTATCAAGGCATTTTCTGATCAGGTCACAACTAAATATCAATGTATCTCATGGAAATTTATACCACCTGGAACTCCCCACTTTGGTGTCCTTTGGAAGGCAGGGGTTAAGAGATTCAAAAATCATTTTCGCAAGGTCGCAGGTAACAATAAGTTCACATTTGAGGAATTGTCCACTTTATTAGCAAGGGTCGAAGCATGTTTGAACTCTCGACCAATTTCCCCTTTATCTGAAAACCGCCATGACAATCCACCGCTGACTCCTGGTCATTTTTTACGTGGTGCTCCGCTACTTTCTACTCCAGAACCAGATACATCTGGCTGCTCCTTAAATATCATTAATAGATGGGAAAAAGTTAAAATTCTACATCAGAGATTTTGTACTCGTTGGAAGGAAGAGTATCTCAAAGAGCTCCAACGAAGATACAAATGGAAGTTTCCCCATCGCAATGTAGAACTTAACGACCTCGTTGTAATTCGTGAAGAAAATCTCCCTCCAAATGAATGGCGGTTAGGCAGGATTGTGAAATTACATCATGGGTCTGATGGAAGGGTTCGAGTAGCTGATATAAGAACTGAAAGGGGTGTCATTTCGCGATCGATCACTGAGCTTTGCGTTTTACTGCATAATTGACATGTATTTATATCTACCCAAACAACATTTTCAATGAACTTCATATGTCGTATTGATTATTCTATACTATGCACTGAACTCGAGAATATACGTATGCTAAATTTGATTTAAGATAAAACGAAACCTTTAAAATCTATTTGTACATAACTTCAATTTTGTATATAATTTCAATTGTATAAAAGTTAAATTGTCTACCTTATGAATTCCTTCCTTACTAACTTCCCTATTTACGGAGTGAGTGGAACCCCTCCGTTAACAAAAGGTTCCCTCCTAGGTTAAGTTACCGTTATTGTTACTTAATTGCAGTAATACTGCAAGGTGGCCGGCAATGTTCAGTTGAAAACTAGATGTCGCCACACATTAATTGAACTCAACCAGAACCAAATTCCCTATACTAATTTATTTTAAGCTCTTCCATAAATGTATCATGCTCTCGGACTCTCTTCTATTCCGAACGCCGAAGGGTAAGCACGAAAAATAAATCTCTTCCCAATTGTAACTTGGTAACTTGGTAACAACGTAAATAAAGTGACTGTTCATAAAATTAATAAATTGAATTATAATTTTCGACTTTTGGAACGAAACATCCGCATAATTGGTGGCCCCGACGCTAAAAAATAATTGGCGAGTTCTCGTTGTGCTTTCATAAGAGCAAGACGACATTTTTCTCTTCTCTTACGAATCGAAAAGGTCCGAAATCCTGAAGCGAGTACGGAGTCTTAGTGCACTCACTGCTCGACTTTCGTGCAGTGCAGACGTGTTTCAGTCATAGTGCTATAAAAACACTATTAACTAATCCTTATTTTATTAAACACTCAAGAAATCAAGTGAGGCATTAGCCTAGTGCAGGAGGTGCCTGTTCGGTAATACGGCATCCCGGGTTCGAATCCCGCGAAAACCTTTTCTTTCTTTTTTTTTTTTTTTCTTTGTATTTTCTTTTATAAAAGACACATAGTGTGAGTGCAATGAACAGTGAAGAGCGACCCGCGCTCGAAAAATCGGGTGATTTTAAGACACCGTTGCCGTATAGATCTGATGATTTAAGTGACGTAAGCAGTGTACGCTCAGAGAGCTCAGCCAGCAAACTTAATGAGACAAAGAAGAGGAGGAGGAAGATGCAAATGCAACCGACACCGATCAAGCGACGAACAACAACAACAATTGCATCATCTGATGAAGAAGCGGCCTCAAGCAAGGCGACGCCCATTCGAGCAACATCCACTCGGAAAAGCTCCAAACCAACACCAACAACAGCAATGAAAGCGGACAAAGATATTGAAACCCTTCAATACCAATCTGAAGGTAACGAAGGGCGTTACACGGGGGGTAACAACTCTTTCCATCTCCTCGCCTCCTCTGACACTGAGGACAGGGCGGAGGACATAAAAGAGCTGGAAGAGAGTACAAAGATGCGTGACGAGCTCACTGCTCACATTGAACACCTCAAAGCGAAAATCGCAGCTGATGAGGCCGCCGAAGAAAAAAAACGGAAGCAAAAACAACTGCAGCAACATCAAATGAAACAACAGCAGCAACAAACACAAAAAAAGCAGCAGGACCAGCCCCAGGCGGAGCTGCCTTCTACTTCTAAAGCAGCTCAAAAACTGCAGAAGCAACAACATCTCCAGCAGCAAAAGCAACAGCAACAACCACCAAAGCAGCAGAGACAGCAGCAACATCAGTTAAAACAGCAACATCAGAGACAGCAGCAACATCAGAGACAGCAGCAACATCAGATACAGCAACATCACCCATCACAGCAGGAACAACGACAGCAACAGAGATCCACAGAGAAGAAGGAGAGGTGCCCTCCTATAAACATCTTTGGACTAGAAACGAAGGACATTGTCAAAACATGTAAGTTGGCCACAAGTAGTCCTTTTTATATTAAATATAAGGGTATGAATAGAATGTCGGTTCACTGTAGCTCAGTAGCCGATTTTAAAATAGTTAAAGAGTCCTTAGCGTCGGCGGGGGCTCGTTTTTACACATACACCCCAGAAGGTGAAAAAGTGCGTAATATGCTCCTCAAGGGGGTTGATCCTTCTACTGACCCGCAGGAGATCCTCAAGGAGCTGCGCGCCCACAATAGCGACGAGGTCCACTTCGTAGGAGTAAAGCCCTTCAACACTGCGGCTACGAGGAAGAATAAGGAGGTTAAACTTCCATTCTTTCTGGTTCAGCTCTCCCATGGCAGCAAAATCGAGAGCCTAAGGAAAATTCGATCCGTAGGCTCTCTAGCTGTTAAATGGGAAACATTAAGAAAGTCGGACCACGTACTTCAATGTGCGCAGTGTCGGATGCTGGGACATACAAGGGACAACTGCAATATGCAGTACAGATGTTCCAGACGTACTGAATCCCACCAGAAAGGGAAATGCAGTCTAGGCGAAGAAGAAGTTACAGATAGAGCCCTTCTCAGCTGTGTACTCTGCGGAGGAAAAGGACATCCCGCTACTTATCGGGGTTGTCCTCGCATACGAGAGCTCCGGCAAAGAGTAAAGGCTACAAGGAACGCAAAAACGGTAGAAGCCAGGCCAGTGGCCCAGGCTGCAACTACCGCTGTTACGCCGACTATCACCTACGCTCAAATAGCATCAGGCAGAAAACCGGCAGAACAGACAGTGCCAAAGGTTGTTCCGGTCACAGTGCCCAGACAGCCTATGGCAGATCCTAACTTAAAGGATGTATTGACCACCATTCAGTCAATGCAAGCGCAGATGATCGCTTTGCAGAAACAGATGGTAGATTTACATACCAGCTTCCTACAGCAAACGGCCCGAGTTGACGTTATCTATTCGGCGCTGTTTAGCGAGCCAAATGCGCAACAGATATAATGGTTACACGCGCAGCAGGACCCCTTAAGATCCTAGCAGTGAATGTCAATTCGTTGATAAGGATCGATTGACAAATACAGCTTTTTCACTTCTTGCAAACCCATAATCCTGACGTGCTGATGGTTTGCGAAACCAAGCTAAACCAGACGCGCAACCTCAGGTACAAAAATTACCAAGTAATAAGAAGAGACCGGCCTAATTCCTCTCGAGGGGGTGGGGTCGCCCTCTTAATAAAAAATAACATAAATCATAAGATCGTATACAGCAATGTTGTGCGAAGGTTTAGTGTGCTGGAGGCTTGTATCGCGAGCATCCCTCTCCAAGGTGGAAAGCGGTTATTCGTGATTGCAGTCTACGCGGCATTCGCAAAGCACGGCGAATGGGGTAACAAAATTCCAAACGAGAGGGGAAACGCTCTCCTAGAGTGGATAGAGCAGAATGGTATCGAGTTCAGGCTTGACTTACTTGCAACTGACAAACCATCTTTTCCACGAAGTGGGTCGTATCTGGATGTGATGCTCATAGACAAGCGAATCACAATTTTGAACGTGGATCGACGCACAAGGAACTGTTTAACCGCTGTCGAGTACGACAGTGATCACTGTGGTCTTGCCGCGGCTATTCAGCTCCCGAACGAGCTGGAAGAACTGGAGAGATATGTCCATACGTATCCTTACAACTATAACAAGGCACGTTGGCCACGTTTCTCCAGAGTCTTAAAAAAAGAACTACGATCGAATGCAATCTTTCCACCAACGAACAGAAATTTGACAAACGAAGAGGTTGACAGGTACTTAATACAAATGGACGAGACCATTAAACGAACAATGAAAAAGACTATTCCTACGCTGACACCAAAGGATGCTGGCGACATCTACCGGAACGCCGAGATAGACGCACTTCACGTGCAAAAAAGTAGACTACTGTCAAGACTAAAACTCTTGTACAGACGGTTTACAGATCCGCAGAATGATGAAATACGGTCATTAAAGTCGCAGATCAAATTAATTCAGCAATTGCTCCACCAGCAATACAGACTAGCTGTAAACTTGTACTGGGGCAATAAGATTCGGGCTGTGAGATCCAGCAACCCGAGCATGCTCCCACAAGTAAATAGAATCTTCCGGAGGAAAGGTTTTAACGACATCCAAACTGTCCGACTCAACAGAACGACAGACAACGCCAACTTACTAAGGACAGTAGACATCGATCCAGATGGGGAAGTACTTGACGACGACTTCTTTGTAGTCGAAGATCCCCAGGAGAAGGTGAAAGTAATTGGAGCTGTCTTCCAGGAAGTATATACGGTCAATGAACCTCTTTGTCCAAATAACGACTTGGAAGACAGAGCCAAGCTTAACCACTTCCAACTAAGTTCTGAAATAAGTCAATGGCGATCCGAGAATCCTGGTTTCACCAGGTTCAGTGACGATCTTCTGGCAAATAATGCCGTCGCCGATGATGGAAACAATTCCATCCTTATTTCGAAGGATGAACTCCAGGGCATCTTTAATTCACTGAAGAAGAAGAAGTCAGTAGGAATAGATGGGATACCGAATATTGTTCTGCGCCATCTACCCTCTGAGGCAGTAGATGTATATACAACCCTGTTTAACAATGCGCTGAGTAACGCATATTACCCGGCGCATTGGAAAACAGCTGTGGTACAGCCCATTCCGAAAAGGGACAAAGATACTTCCATCCCGACAAATCTCCGGTCTATAAGTCTTCTTCCGTGCATAAGCAAGGTTTTTGAAAAGATTGTCATTAGAGCTCTTAAAGAATGGGTCGGGGAATGTCAAATTATACCGGGCAACCAATTCGGCTTTAGGGCGGGGCATGATACCATACATGCCGCGTCCAAATTGGTATCCGACATTTCCTCAAGTTAGTCAGACTAGGCATAGATAAGACACTGCTGTATATGATCTATGATATGATTACAGGTAGGAAGTTTGTTGTGAAAAATGGCAACATTACATCCACCACCGTATTTCACATAAAAAATGGTTTGCAACAAGGTGCCGTTGGTTCACCGATCCTTTTCGCTATATTCACTAGCGATCTTATTGGTTCCATGCCGCATTTAATCGCGTACGCCGATGATCTCATAGCGTACAGATCAGGCCCGAAAATTGAAGTTATAAATAACTTGTTGCAGCGTGACTTTGACGAAATTCAGCGATTTTGCGACGACTGGAAGTTGAAGATCAACTTCCGGAAGTGCGAAACTATCCTCTTTAGAACCCCGCTATCTAGAGCCTCAAGGGACACGAAGAAAAACTGGCGCAAGTTCGGCATATTGGACCCGCGGGGCCAGCCGTTAACTGTGCAAAATGTAGTTAGATATCTTGGCATTTGGTTGGACCAGTACTTGTACTGTGGTAAGCATGCAGATACAGTTCTGACAAAAGCTAAGAAAGCCTTTGCTGCGGCAAGTTGGTTGTTTTACAGCAGCCAACTTGATACCAGAGTAAGAGTGATCTGCTACATGGCTCTCATACGGCCAATCATGGTGTACGGTTGCCCAGTGTGGTTCAATCTGAGTCCTTCTCAGATGGAAAAGATGAGGGTGTTTGAGAGGCAATGTCTCCGGGCCTGCCTCCGGTTGTATCGAACACCTGAATCCGATTACAAGAAATTCTATCCCAACGAGGTTCTGTATAACGAGGCAAATCTAATTAATTTGGGGCATATTACCCCAACTTCATGTACCATGAAAAGGTGCTCCTGAACGGATTCATACCTCCTGAAGCGTTTCTCTACTTAGACTCGAAAGGGCTGATTCAGAACACGGAAGGATGTCCTATCATCTTCCATGTCGTAGGAAGGTTAGGCTTAGATTTAGGCTCAGGTCCAAGTTTTTATAACTTTTCTTGGAAAAAAAAAAAAGAAAAAAATGTAATTATTACAAACAAAATTTTACTTGCAAGTATGCCCAAAGGCAATTTAAAAAAAAAATCAAGAATAGCTTAGAGCACCTGCTAATGGTCAGTAAGTTAGATTTAAGAAGTACTGTTACGATAAATGTAAGCTAGTTTTAAGTATTTTTCTAGAATTAAAATAAGATAACATTAGATATTTAATAAAATATGCCCAAAAAACAAAAAAAAACGGAGTCTTAGTAGTGAAGATCTTAGATCTTCAAACGCGAAAGTGTTTAAAAATCCCTCTGCAATGTCTAAGTAAGGGGAAATGTCTTCTAAAAACTACCACCATCTCTTGGAAGTAGAAGATGCAAACGAAACAAGTGATATTGATAACAACATGTCGCCAACAAAAACAGTAAACAAAGCCATTGCGCCACCAATTAAATTACTCCAAAAATCTGGAGAATTTGTTCACTACTTAATGAAAGAACTTAGACAGAAAACTACTCAATAAAAAAAATATCGATTGGTGTAAACATTTTTTGTGAGTGCATAACGTCTTACAAATTAGTGTGCGCGGCATTAAAAGTTAAAATATGTCAATTTTTCACGCATGACCTCAAAAGTGAAAGAGCAAAGTAGTTCTCTTCGGGTTGGAAGAGATGAAAACTGATTTACTCAAAGTTGCAGGGGTTAAATTGTAAAGACATTAAAATGATCAAGACGAACTACGATCAATATAGTGAAGTTTTTTATATAATCTTTCTTGAGAAGCAAAGTGTTAAGATCGCGGAATTGAAAAAGAACATCCGAAGTATTCTCCATACTCAAGTTCGTTGGGAGTTTCAACGGAAAATCAAAAACAAAATAACTCAATGTCATAATTGTCAAATGTAGGGCCACGGTGAAAGGAACTGTAGTGTTAAAACATATTGTGCAAATTGCTCTCAAGGTCATAAAACTTCAGAATGTACTGCAACTGGAATCTTTAAATGTGCAAATTGTCAGGGAAATCATAAATCCACTGACTTAAATTGTCCACGAAGAGTTAAATATCTCGAGCTAAGACAAAAAACAACTCTCAAGAGAAAACCAGAGATTATTGATTATTGACATGATCGGTCAAAACCTACCACAAGAAGAGTGCCAAATTATATGAACACGAGTGATTTTCCATCTCTCCCGAAGCAAAATAGATCTCGAGAGAATACGCCATCAACATCTTCAGCAGTTCTCCAACTACATGCAGCGCAGCAGCAATTGACCTATAATGAAACTCAAAAAAACTGTGTTCCTAGTAGCAGTGAGAGCGATCTTTTTACCCAAGAGGAATTATGCTCTCTTACTATGGAAATGGTGACTAAGTTAAGTGTATGTAAATCCAAACTTGAACAATTTAATGTTATAACGCAGCTTGCGACTAAATATTTGTATAATCATGTTAAGTAAATCAAAATCTCTTAATATTGTATGTTGGAATGCTAGGAGCAATCGAAATAAATGTACTGAGTGTTTCAATTTTCTCTGTAATAATGATGTCGATGTATAGGCTCCGGCACATAGAATACGTTAGCTGCGTCAGCGTCAGCGATACTTTGACAGATACATTAAATACATACGTTTATATGGGAAGTGGTACATACAACTTTTAACTTTTCTCTCTCGTTCAGCGTTGACAACCAAATTTTGACGTGTAATATTTTTTTTCACATTCAAATCGTCCGTTGGAGTTGCAGAAGAAAAAAGTTGTGAAATTAAAATAAAACAAACAAAGGTTTGTATGTGAATATTTTTCAAAACAATATATATTTCACTATGTATTTTCTATAATAAATGACAGAGGCAAAATTAATTGAAGCGATTAAGTCCCATATTTCTCTCTACGACAAGAAAAATCCATTATATAGGAACAAAATTGTAAAGCAGAAGGATTGGGAGAGGGTGGCGGCTGTTGTTGGCATAGATGGTAAACTATTTGTTAGAATTTTATTCTATTTTTATTACTTATACATGATTTTCTTACATGTTAGTTGAACATTGTCAGCAAAGGTGGAGATCGCTCAGGGATCGGTACGTTCGGGAAAGGACGAAAAAGCCGGCTTCTGAAAGCGCTGCATCAGCAGAATCCATATGGATTCATTACGATGCCATGGACTTCCTTAAAGGACATGTAGCACCCCGAAGGTATGTATGTTATCAAAACTTTAATGTACTGTATACATATCTTTTCTATTTCCTTTAGGAGTTTCTCCAACTTGTCGTGGGAAGCTGAAGGCAGCAGCTCAACGGACGCCTATAATGAGGAACCTGGCATTTCCTGGATCGACAGCGAGTGTTCGTACACTTACGGCCCAGTACCAGTTACCAGTCCCAGCCTCGTGTCATCATTTACATCACCGCCAAAGCGTGCAAAAAAGACGGACACTGGCGAAAGAATTGATAGCCTGGTGGATTGTGTAGAGAAAATAATTGTCGCATGAACACAACCGACTGAGAGCGTAGGCTTTTTTTCTAATTTAGAAAAAATGTTTGAGATGGTTCCAGATGAAAAAAAAGACGAAGTGAAATTTCAATTATACAACCTGATGTACGAAAGTATCGCGAAATGAATGTATGTTTCTTTTTTAAATGTTTTGTTTGAATGTTTTCTTTTGTTCCTTTTTTGTGCAATTTTTTTTTCTGTGAATGTTGTTTTTTTGTTTAAATTGAAGTGCAAATTTCATGTTATAGCAAACAAAGATTTTATTTATTTATTTTATTTATTACAATAAACACTACACAACTGAATTGAAAACATAGTCTTTTAATTCATCCCTTAATTTGAATGCATTTCTGGATGCATTGTTAGAAAATATCCGTTTTTTTTAGATAATGGAGTAGTACCTTTTCGCCACAGACCTGGAACCACGTTGTCATACTCGACACGATCTACGTAATCTAATGGTATATATACCGGATCGTGGAACTTAACGAAGTTGTGGAGCAATCCTTACAGCCGTAAAAAATTGTTCGAGATCGTCATTATAAAGCTTATCAAAATTCAATGCAAAAAACCGTGGTCATTTCGATCTAGGTATAAGGGCCGAACCCAAAATCGACGTCTGTTTGCATTGTTGATGTATTCTTTAAGTTCTAGCAGTATTATTAAACACATTAGTAAATCCAATAAGTCCTCCGGAGACATTTTTTCAGACTACTTTAACACTGTTCTGCACTACAAACCAAAATAAATTCAATTGGAAGCTACTGTCAAATGAAATCAGCTGTGCGTTGAAGTATTCATTGTGTCACACCTTCCGTTGGGTACTTCAGTGTCAAGGGATACGCTGACGTTAACGCAGCTGACGTATTCTATGTGCCGGAGCCTTATGTCTTGTTTGTGAAACATGGCTAAATAGTAACGTCTCTTTCTTGCACAATGCTTACCACTGCCATAGATTAGACAGAAATGACAATGAAGTAGGAGGTGGAGTTGCCATTGTAATAAAGAAAAATTTGGTATATAATTTAGTACCAAATATAAATACTAAAGTGTTTGAAGTAATCGGTATTGAAATTATATTAAATTATAATTCCAAGTGTAAAATCTTTTCAGTTTACTTTCCCGGCGGAGTCTCTAATGCATGAAAGATAGAGTTTTTTAGGAGTGATCTAAGAAAGCTTATTACAAAAAATGGTACATTTTTACTTGGGTGTGATTTCAACTGCAGACATCGAAATTGGGGTTGTATGAGAGCAAATAAGTGGGGAAATTTACTACTTGATATCATAATGAGGTATCCTGTGAGTTTGCTCTATTCAAACGGCCCAACCTATTTTCCGGCCAACAAAAAATCCTTGCCATCAACATTGGACTTGATCATAACAAACTCGTCAGAAATCGTTACGCAGCCTGTTGCAATAAACGCATTGATTTCGGATCGCATTCCAATTAAATGTGATCTTCTTCTTAATAGTAGTAAAAAAGATGTGCGATACCTAGATTTTAGGAATGCAAATTGGAATAGATTTACAACTGAAATAAAAAAACGACTTAGAAGTACAACAACAGTACAACAACTGTGATATAAATAGTATAAGTAACTCCAAACAAATTGATGAACAAATCGAACTGTTTACTAATTGTTTGCATGAGGGTGTTAGTGTTTCAGTCCCAAAAAAGTCAAAACCGACAAGAACAGCGGTGCTTGCAAAGCACATTTTGAATTTAATTAAACAAAGAAACAAATTCAGAAGTCAATGGAAGAGGTATAGACAGGTTTTTGATTTTGATACAATGAAATCATTTACTAGGCAAATAACATTCGAAATCCAAATTCAGAAACAATTCTTGAAACAACAGGCTTTGTTCTCTTGACCTAAATTCCAAACCATTCTGGAAAATAACTAAATTATTAAAAAACAAAACCAAGTTTATTTCTCACTTGAAACACAATACTTCAATGTTGATAACTACTGAAGAGAAGGTAGCTGTTCTTGCAAACTCGTTTGAACAAAACTCTAATAATCCGCTGATTAACGAAATCAGCTCAGTTAGTAGTTTAGTAGATGAGTCCATCAACATTATCAACAATTTCAATGAGCCTCTGTTAACAGATGTATTCGTCACAAATGAAGATATACAAGTTAACACGAGTGCCCCAAATACGCTCGGTACTGTGGGAACTAAATGTTCTCACAGTAACACACAGACATAGCGTCAGCAGAACGCAGCCAACACCGGTGTGCGAACCGAGTGTGGAGATAATGCTGATGCAGCGTCTGGGCAGCGCATAGGTTTAAGTTACTTTTAAAGTAAATATATGTTAGATGTAAGTCAGGAATATTTTGTAAATAAACGGAGCGACACTGGTTGTTCAGCCTCCAAAGCGAGAGGAAGTCATATAATTTTTAACTGGCGCCTAACTATCTTCTTTGAAAAAATTCCTAGTACTAGGAAAAACAAAGTAAAAGACAAAGTTGAACTTCCGGTTTAACCATCAACGAAGAATCGCAGAACGGACCCTGGAACCCTGAAACCGAACCATGTGGATAGTACTGTAGGAATTTCATATTATTAAGTGTTAGTGAAATAAGAGCTTTTTTTGTTAATTAAATAAGAGTTGTGTTAGTTGTTTGTTTGTGTTATTAGTCAGTAATAGCGCTAGTAATAGTGATTTCTGTTATCTGTTAGTATAGGTTTTAAAAAATACATATTTATGGCAGAGAACATTGCATTAGCAGCTCAAACTGCAGTAGAAACTGCCTGTTCTAGTACTATGCGGAGAATGGCAGAAATAATAACTGAAAACAAAATTAACAACCAAAAGATTCAGTCAGAGATTTCTTCTCTAACGGCAAAACTCAATGAGGTTCAACTAACTCCGCCTTCAGTGGCATCATATGAACCTGTGTCCGTTTCTAATACGGAACTAGTATGTCCAATCTCTTTGGACTTAGTAAAATCTCTACCAGAATTTTCTGGTGAGCAGGCAAGGTACGTGAGTTGGCGACAAGCTGCTAATACAGCAATTGATCTTTTTCGGAAATAACCTGGCACCGAAAAATATTACCAAGCGGTTACCATAGTTCGGAATAAGATAATTGGGTCAGCAGACCTGATCCTATCGTCGTTTTATACCATATTAAACTTTGATGCAATAATAGCCAAACTTGACCAAACGTATTCAGATAGACGACCGCTACACGTTTTGGAAAACCAGTTGAGCATTTTAGTGCAAGGCAAAATGAATATTTCCGATTTTTATGATGAAATCGAAAAAATGAATAAAATAAGTGGACTATTCCGGTAACAGCGAACTAATAAATTCATTGTTAAACAAATACCGTTCTGACGCTTTACGAGTATTCATTTCGGGACTAAATAGACCTTTTTGTAATATCCTCTTTTCGTCTGGGTGGTTAGATCTTCCCTCAGCTCTCACCAAAGCGCAAGAGTTGGAACCTAATCAGTATAGATACGAGTTTGCCAGAGCTTTTGACTCCAGGCAAACAAATAAGAATAACATTGTTTACCGAAGTAATACACATTACAGGAGAGTAACAGAACCACAAAATAATATTGTTATGAGACGAGAAGACAATGCAATGGCATAATACTCGATTTATTCCACAGCAACAGCCTTCAAGTAAAAGAAATGTATCAGCCATTCAAAAAGCATCACAGAACCAATTTGGGAAAAGACATCGCAAATCTGATAGGTCAACTCTACCAAAATTTCAGCGTGCGAATCATATACAACAGCACTTTAAAACTAAACAGAATGAAGCATCCTATGATAACCTTGTAAACCAGATTGATTTTTTAGAGTAGGGTCGGCACTACCTTTTATCAAAAAGAAACTTAATAACTCCCTTGAATTAAGAATTCTTATTTATACAGGTACTGCCAAAAATTATATAAAGAAGCTACCACAGTTAAAACACGTCATTTCAAACAACAATAGCTTTATTGCTAAAACTCTTAATGGACAGAATAAAATCACAGAGAAGTGTAAAATGAATTTATTCGGTCACTTAACCGATTTTTATTTACTTCGGCAACTAAATACGTTTGATGCTATAATCGGCTATGACTTTCTAAAGCTGATACGAGCTAAAATCGACGCCGAAAGGGGTTTATTAATCCATGTAGATGGAGAAGAACCTTTCGAGTTGTTAAATTGTGAAAACGTTAATGATATCGATATCGATTGCAAATCTGTCCCATCCGATTTAAAAAATCAGTTCAAAGAACTGATAAGAAAAACATGTAAAAGTTTTTGCTCAGGCCGAACAGAAATTACCATTTAACACTTCTGTTAAAGCATCGATCAGAACAACGAGTTCAGAACCCATTTACTCTAAACCCCGACCATATCCTATGGCACATATTGAGTTCGTTAATAATGAAATTTAACGACTGCTAAAGGATGGTATTATCCAACCGTCCCGTTCTCCCTATAATACACCTATGCTGGTCGTTAATAAAAAGGGTCTGAACGAGGATGATACACAGAAATCAAGGTTGGTATTCGATTACAGAAAACTAAATGAAAAAACTGTACCCGATCGATACCCAATTTTAGAAATATCTGTTGTACTCTCAAATCTGGGTCAAGCAAAATTTTATTCAATAATAGACCTAAAATCTGGTTTTCACCAAATATTACTAGATGAAAAAGATAGAGAGAAGACTGCTTTCTCAATAAACCATGGAAAGTACGAATTCTGTAGGTCTGCGGAACGCTCCAAGTATATTTCAACGGGCAATTGACGACGTACTTAGACCCGAAATAGGCACAAGCTGTCATGTCTATGTAGATGATGTGATCATTTTTTCTAAGATCGCAGAAGACCATTTGAAAGATTTGGACAGAATATTTTCTAAACTTTACGAAGCTAATATGAGGATAGCCCCGGAAAAATCAAAATTCTTCAAAAAATAAATGGAATTCCTGGGTTTTACCGTTTCATGCGATGGTATTAGAACATGTCCCTAAAATGTTCGTGATATTTTAAGCTTTGAAGTTCCCAAGTCATTAAGAGCTCTGCGAGCCTTCCTTGGACTCTCTGGGTACTACCACAAATTTGTGAAAGACTATGCTCTCATTACAAGGCCACTAACGAAATACTTAAACGGTTTGGATGCAGAAGCATTGGAAGCATTTGTCAAAACCATATTGGCATCGGATGATGTTCTCCTCCTATCCAGATTTCCAAAAGCCTTTTGACTTGACAACAGATGCTTCGTCCGACGCTATAGGTGCGGTGCTTTCACAAAACGGACAACGATGTCCAGAACTCTGAGCAAGACAGAACAAAATTATGCAACGAATGAGCGTGAATTGCTCGCAATAGTATGGGCTTTGCAAAACCTAAGAAATTATTTATATGGGGCACCCAAAATTAATATTTTCACTGATCATCAACCGCTAACATTCGCCATGTCTGAAAAAAATCCAAATACTAAGCTCAAAATATGGAGAGCATTTATAGAAGAACACTACAATACCATCCTTGCAGCGATTGAAAGTAACGTGCTATGTTCGAAATTATTTTGAAAACATCCTCATCCATCCAACATAGGCTGACCGAACAGTTCGCAGACTCTGAGCTGAGGTTGTAGAATTTGTCAGCTACGAAGGGAAATGTGAGTAATGTTATGTAATATAATAATGTAATTATGTCACAACACAGATGTGGGATTTGGTTTTACGTGACCACCTGCCTTAACGGCTTATATCACGGGGAACCAATTTCAAAAGAGTCGTAAGGAACGCAAGAGTAAACGCCTTAGTTACCCAAGTACCAAACGGGGATCATGCTTGACGGGCAATCTCCCCACCTTGCTTTGATGCGAAGCCTTTCTAAAACCTCTTCCGCTCTCTGGGTCGCAGTGCCCGGTTGAGAATGCAACTCCACACTGAGAAGAGATAGTCCCCTAACCGTCTTGCCTAGTTGCGCTTGAACAATCAGCTAGACAAGTCAGCACAGTACACTATCCTCGACTCTGCCCGCGATGTTAGGTGGTAAACCACAGCCACATGTGATTCATAAATCCAGTCACATCATCTGAAATGTCACAACACAGTCGACATCAGGTATTTGACAGTGTTGTTCCCAGCATCATATCATGCCTAGTTTGCACTTTATATATATGTCTATATATAATCAAGCCGGTAATTTGTTTATTGTAAATATCCGCGGGCCTATCTGCCCATTCTCGGAAGAAACTTCGTACGGCATGCAGATAATCAAATCCTTTGCTCTCAATTGCTGAGACATGCACCATGCGTGAGCGACGATATATTCCTATGCCAAATTGTAATATGGTACGCCGGATAGCACCGCTATGATTGTTTATCATATAAGCTAAGAAACTTTAAATTCTCAAGCGACACACGAGGAAGATCAAAAGTCATCTAAATTGTCTTGCAATTTGCGTTCAAGAGGGCGTCCGAGAGAATTGTTTCCATCAACATCAACAACATCTCAATGTAAGAGTGACGATATTGACAACCATCAATAAGTGTTCGCTGGTGTTGCAGAAATTCCTGTTGCAGATGCCTTAAAGAGGAGTGATACCGAAGAGTGGAAGAGTGCAATGGAGTTGGAGCTTGTAAGTATTTTACAAAACGATACATGGAGAGTAGTAACAAAGGATGAGAGTGATCATACTGTTAGTTGTCGCTGGGTCCTCATTACGAAGCATGGTTCTGATGGTAGTGTTACGCGGTATAAAGCTCGACTTGTGGCAAAAGGGTAAAGTCAAAAATATGGCGTGGACTATTATCAGACATTTGCCCCAGTTGCAAGACTTGAAACATTGCGGTTACTATTAGCACTTTCGGTGCGTTTTGGATTAAAAATCTGGCAGTTTGATGTTGTAACAGCATTTTTAAATGGCTCATTGACTGAGGATATCGTCGTGGAAGTGCCTGATATGTTGGACATCTTGCTAGGACGGATAATTTCAAAACATGAAAGAGGGTCGAGACTTGAAGTCAAAGCTAAAACCATGCTAGTACATCTTGGTGGCGGAGGAAATGTTTGTAAGTTGAAGAAGGCTACGGGCTACGCCAAGCAGGTCGCCAGTGGTACGGGAAACTTCGTGAAAAATTGTTAAGTATGAGACTGAAGGCCACTGAAAATTAACCATGTCTTTTTCGAGACAACAGTGGTAATGGTAACTTTTATGTATTAGTGTATGTTGATGACATCCTTGTCGCATCGGACAACATGGAGCGTATAAGGGAAATGTACAAATGCCTTTTAAATGATTTTAAAATCAAAGATCTAGGTCTTGCCAAAAGTTGCCTTGGTCTGGAAATTCAGCAAAGTAGTGAGGAAATCAGTCTTTCTCAGAAGGGATATACTCTAGCGTTACTTAAACAATTTAAAATGGAGAAATGTAATTTCGTAACTTCTCCTGAATGTTCGTATCGGCGATGCAGATGGTGGCGAGATTGATGAAAATCATCCATATCGTGAGATAATTGGTGCTCTCATATATTCGTCAGAAGCCACACGTCCAAATTTATCAAGCACAGTTTGCGGATAAACCAAGGAATTGTCATTGGCTTGCAGCGAAACGGGTCTTGCGATATCTTGCAGGAACTGGTTGGTTACACTGATGCGGACTGGGGTGGATGTACTGCTGATTGTCGCTCATATACGGGCTATGTTTTTCTTCTCAGAGGTGCTGCTATTACTTGGAAGTCGCAGAAGCAACGGATAGTTGCGTTGTCATCGACAGAGGCTATGTCAATTCAGCAGAAGCAGCGAAAGAAGCAATATACCTCCGAAGTTTAATGACGGAATTAGGTTTATGTGATCTGGTCGGCATTAATATCTTCATCCACGAAGATATAATAATCGATATATAATAGATAATAGATAATATAATCGAGGAGCTGAATGTCTAGGAAATAATCCGATGTCTCACGCACGTATTAAACACATCGACATTAAATATCATTTCGTACGCGAAGCAGTAGCGTTTGGATTGTTAATGTTGAAACATGTTCCCACACAAAATATGATTGCAGACATATTGACGAATCCATTAACAAGAGTAAATCATGAAAAATGTTTAAAGGGATTGGGAATGGTTAAGTGTAATAGTTTGTAGTAACGTTCATCTGGAGGGGGCGTGTTGGAAAGCAATACAAACGTTACTGTGCAAAATGATATGTAAGCAACATCTAGCTTTAAGTTTTCTTTCTGTTGCCATAGTGAACTTTCCTTTGCTTAAATTTCTCTTCGTGTTTATTTTTGTTTTCTCACTCCAATTTTAAATTTCAATAAATACATACGTTAATAAAACATTAAATATAAAAATCGGGATTATTTATTTATCAAAACCATTGGTAAGGCAGATGCTGCCCTCGAATCTTATAACACTCCCTTGAACTGGGACAGTATCTGTCAATGTTTGACCATGCATTACGCTGATAAGCGTGATCTCAACACACTGGAATACCAAATGTCTACTCTGGTACAGGGTACCAACACCATCCAAGCATTCTATCAACTGGTCTAGTCACACCTTTTTCTCATCCTTAGCAAGATTTCTTGCATGAAAATTGAGCAAGAATCAATGAACTTTCTTACCCAAATCTATAGAGACAACGCCCTAGATGTCTTTATACGAGGACTTAAAGGTGATCATCCTAGATTACTGGGTAGCTTTACCATGAAGTTACATATTTGCCTGGAATTAATAATGCAATGCTCAGCTGATCAACATCTGCTGAATATCCGGTCCCACGATCATCTTTGCAAAACCGAGGTACCAAGGTGAAAATTGTAATATTTGTAATTGATTAAATAAAGTATATTTCGTTTAACAAACGAGTATTCGCGCGGCCCTACGGACGCAATTCAAGAGGAGCTAACACGATCGACGACGCATATGCGTAACTATATCTACACGCGCGAGTTACGGCATTTGCCTGTTCCCTTGTCGCCCCTTGAAGCCGCCTGATGCAAATTATTAATTGAGTCTCTAGTTGAGTTTTTTAAAAAATATTTTATTCATCGAACCGAAACGTTCGATGTCCCAACTAGAACTGATCTTAAAATCTAACTTGACAATAATATATACTTAAAACTATGTGTCGCTGAAGGGCATTCTTGAGGATTGTTTATCTCAAGTGCTCATGGGAACGGATGCCTTTGATTTGTTTATATTCCGAGTTTGTTTACTTCACTCGTCTCATATTTCGAGTGATGGTGCATTCCTCTGGAGTGCTAAATCAGCATTTTCTGGATAAGTGTCCAGTGTTGAGTGGTGTATTAACTCCCCCCTTCCTTAAGAGAAACGTCCCGATTCTTTGAATTGTTTAGATGATTTCTTCGAATGTTGATTCAATAGATTTGGAATTATTTACATCCAGTTGATTCGATAAGTGTTTTATTTTTGTATTCAATTTGTGGAGTGAGATTTCGTCACATTTGATATTGATTTCCTCTAATTCGGTATTTTGCCCTTTAGCGAGTTTCCTTTTTTTCTTAATACATAGTTTTACATATTTAAAAGTTATATAAAGGCAGATTATAAGTATTACAATCATTAAAAGAATATTTATAATTCTTCTTTCTGTATATTCATTTTTGATATCGTTAATTACATTTATGTTGTCAAATTTCAATTCTGTGTTATTATTTTCGATAATTTCTGTTATATTGAATTCATCAAAGTGATGATTTCTTAAATATGAGAACATTTTTTCATTATAATTTTCATAGGTAACATTATCAATTTTTATACTGTCATTAAAAGTTACTAAATATGTTCCAACAACTTTTGTATTTTCTATCGTATGATTTCCTGATAAAAGTATTATTCCATCTTTAATGATATCAATTTCTTTATTGCTTACTTTTCTTTTTGTACAATTCGTGGGTTTTTTATTTAATATATCTGTAAAACAATTTGACTTAGTATCTATTTTACAAAAGTTACTGCTTAATTCTAATTTACATTTTTCAATATTAATGTATTTGTTTTCACATTTAATTACATTTTTGGGTATTTTGAGTTTTGCATCATTTTGTGCAATTTCTCTTGTTTCTAATATTTCGCATTTATCAACTATAAGTGGATACTTTATATAGATCAGTATTAAACAATCTTTTTGTATTATTTTAAAATCTGATACGTCTAAAAGATCGTTAATGGGAATTTGTTAGAATTCGTGTTTTAATATTTCATTTATTTCGGAAAAATGTAATATTGAAGGATTTAGAATTAAGACCTTTGCCAACGTTATCGTTTGTATGATGTTCTGTAAGTCGTTAATTAGTACATGAAGTCTTTGTCGTCTTATGAGTTTTTCATGATCTTGTCCAATGAAAACATTAATTGATGTGCTTAAATTTTCTATGGCTTTGAATAGTTCTGTATTTGTGACGAACTGTTTATTATTATTGAAAATTAATTCATTAATTTTGTTTGTTACATACACAAAATCATCATGATCAGGGCTACCCGCGATCCATTTCCAAACTGTACCTAATTCATTTATTCCTCGTTTAATTCTTTTAAAGGACAATTGGTTAAGTAGACTTTCTACTAGATTTATTTCTAATTCAATCTCCAGGTATTCTGATTGACTGTATGTATGTTTAGCCTTTTCCTTTTGAAAAATTGATTTTTCTTCTTCTAATATGCTGTTGTAATACGTTAAATTTGTCACGTGTAAAATGTAGCCATATTCTTTATATATTAAAGTGTACCCAGTATTAATTAAGACATATTTGTCTCTAGTATAATCGATTATGTCCGCAATCACGAATGGCGTTGTTATAGTTATTAATACGATGATGGAATTCATTCTTGGCACGCTGAATGTTGTCAGGATACTTGATGGCGTCAGCTTACTTCTTTGTATTCTGGATTCAATTTTTCACTTATAGTTTTTCTTTTCTGTTTTTATTACTTTTTTTTCTTTTGTAACACTTGTTACAAAATTTTTCACACTAAATTTCTTCGCTTTTTTTCTTTAATTCACAGGCTTATTTTTCTTTAAAACAGATTTGTATTTTCACTACTTTGAACACAAACAAAATTTTAAATTTTTTCTCCGTTAACGGATACTTATTAGTGATTTTTTCTCCTTTGTATAGGATACTTATTTGTTATTAATTTGTGTCGAGGAACTTGACTTTGTTCGCTTTGTTCAACACTTATTAATTTTAATTGGACCCTGTTTTTCCTTTCACAGGTCCTGTCACGGTCGCCAATTATTAATTGAGTCTCTAGTTGAGTTTTTTAAAAAATATTTTATTCATCGAACCGAAACGTTCGATGTCCCAACTAGAACTGATCTTAAAATCTAACTTGACAATAATATATACTTAAAACTATGTGTCGCTGAAGGGCATTCTTGAGGATTGTTTATCTCAAGTGCTCATGGGAACGGATGCCTTTGATTTGTTTATATTCCGAGTTTGTTTACTTCACTCGTCTCATATTTCGAGTGATGGTGCATTCCTCTGGAGTGCTAAATCAGCATTTTCTGGATAAGTGTCCAGTGTTGAGTGGTGTATTAACTTGCACACGATTCGTCCAATCCGTTTAATACTATGTAATGCATATGTGATAGCCGGAACTGCATTATTAGCGTTTGGATATTTTCCGCCCAATTTGGCTCGTCGCTATTACCTTTACACAAGAACCACACACGAATATTATGTTTCTCAAATGTAATGCACAGGTGACAGCTAATTGCTTACGTTGCGTCTGGGTGATTTCCGCCCCAATTCAAGTTCAAGCTGTCACCGTTGCAAAACCAAGGTATGATAACCAATTATTATTGTTCAATAAATTCAGTCTTGGATTGACACTGAAACGAAAGGTGTGATTTTTTGTACGGCACGGTTGGGCCGTACATAAGTGGAGCAGTCGGTATTTCGGTAACGGTTAAGTTTTGCAAGTAGTGTAGTAAAGTTGTCGTATATTCGCAAAAAGAAAAATTATCAACTGTGGGTTTTGACCCTTAATCACAGAATAAAAGAATAGTGATAAAAGTGCCTTCCACCTTAAAACCGTAATCGCTAACAGAAATTATCAAAAAAAAAAAAAACGTTTTATCCAAAAGTGAACAGAATAAACAAGAGAATAATACAAATAATAAAAAGAGCAAAAATTGAATGTACAGAAGTAAAAAAAAAGAAAAAAAGAAGTGCACGTCTGAAGAAAGTTTGAAAAATATATAACAAGGAAAAGTGAAACGTACTTAACTGAACATTTGAAACAAATACAATCCTGAGGAAGATGACCACCGGCCTAACCAGCATCATCATTGTTGGGTGCATGTAAGCATTTTGTTATACGCTTAATGATCTCGTTACAATTATAAAATTAATCACATACGATACTGAATCTTCTGCTAAATATCAATGTTAAGGCCGTCAAAGAACAGCAATTTAAATTTAAGAAGTTTTTCAAAATCCATCAATCCCCCAGCTGAAGAGCCTGAACGTCCCGAAGAATTCAATACATCTTCGTCTAGTTCAAACTCAGACAATATGACCGCACTAGCAAACATTTCCGCGTCTCAAAACAAGTGTAGTAGTGTCGAGTAGTATGACGTTACTACACTCCCTTAGCTCTAAGTTAATCGATGTAATAGAGAACGACAGCAATAAACTCTCTTATACGTTGTTGTCGGCCTCTCATAATATGATACATGTACACGATAGTGAAAATAAAGGATCATTCTTTTGGTGACAAGCAAAGCAGGCGGACGTGTTTTTATTACAGTCTTCAGAAGTGGGATTCGGCTCATCATCAGACAAAAAAAAAAACAAACAAAGGAAAAAAGAAAAAATAAAAAAAGTGAAAGGACAAATTAGAAAAAAAAATAAATAAAAAAAAAAATAAAAAATAAAATAAAATTCGAAAGAAGAAAGATGGAGCAGACAATCGGAACGCAAGAGTTTACCGTTGCGCAGCTGCGCGAATGGCTTCTACGTCTCGGCATGTCAACAAACGGGACAAAAAGTGCACTAGTCATGAGAATCAATGAAGTGCCGGTTGAAATGCGAGGCGAGCCACCGAGACGACAAAACGAGGCAGGCGACGAAGAAGACAGTGTGGTGGACGAGCGGGTAGTTGAGCAACGGGGAGAGACGACAAAGAAGAACAAGGACGAACGCCAGCAGTCAGAGCAAAAGGAGTTGGACATGTACAAACAGGAAGCAGATCTGCTAAAGAGGGAAAAAGTGTTGCTGATGAGAGAAAACGAAGTGCTTCGTAGGATGACCGATCTGCAGACAAAGGAGCGGGCAAATGAGACAGCGCAAGGCATGAAGAAAACGAAGGATAGCGGGCAAATGATCGACAAGGAGAGAACAAAGGATAGCGGGCAAATGATCGACAAGCAGAAAACAAAAGATAGCGGACAAATGATCGACAAGGAGATAACAACGGATAGCGGAATTATCGACAGCAACGAGATTCAAAAGATCGACGAAGGTCATGGTGGAAACGATTGCAAATAAATGATTGGAAACACATGCGCGATTGATAGAGTAAGTGCGCAAGAAAATCTCGTGACGGGAACTGATACGTGTTCGTTCAATCCTCTGCAATACAGCATGTTGAAAGAGATGTTGCCCGAATACGATGGTGGCCCAGGGTTGGACGTGTGGTTGGCCCAATTAAAAAGCATGAAAGATGTATATAAAGTGGACGACCACACGCTCCGCACACTTATGATATGTAGAATGAAAGGCAAGGTGCTGCCTTGGCTGCACTCCCAACCCAACTTCCTATCGCAGAACATACACCAAATGATCGACGAATTGCGGGAGTTGTTTGGTACAAAGAAAAACAAGATGGAGATACGACGAAAATTTGAAAAAAGAACGTGGAGAGCAAACGAGAGCTTTTCGGAATATTTCAATGAGAAGCTAATATTGTCTGTGGGGTTGGACTTGGAGGAGGAAGAATTCGTGGAGTACGCAGTTGAGGGGATAGCGGACGAAATTCTGAGGTCCCAAGCAAATATCCAATGCTTCACCACCAAGAGTCAATTATTACAAGCAATTAAAAAAATCCAGCAAAAGGACCAACGAGTTAGAGCATCCACGTCGCAGCAAAGGTTAGCAGCGCAAGAACCAGCAAGAAGTTCAGGAACCCGGGGTATAGAGTTCAGGTGCTTAAACTGCAACTCACTTGGACACTACGCCGCAGAATGCAGGAAACCAAGGCGGGTGTCGAATGATAGCAAAATGATAAGAGAAAGTAAGAGGAAAGTTGAAAAGATCGGGGGATCTTTATTGTCAGGACGGCCGAACTGTAGTAGTGTCGAGTAGTATGACGTTACTACCCTCCCTTAGCTCTAAGTTAATCGATGTAATAGAGAACGACAGCAACAAACTCTCTTATACGTTGTTGTCGGCCTCTCATAATATGATAAATGTACATGATAGTGAAAATAAAGGATCATTCTTTTGGTGACAAGCAAAGCAGGCGGACGTGTTTTTATTACACAAGTAAGTTTAAATAGTGTCAACAAAATCTTTAACTCTCTTAGAATTCCGGATGCCATAAAGGACTTATGAAAGTTTGATGGTAATCCGCGACTCCTGCACGAATTTTTGAATAATGTCGAAGAAATCCTAATGTACATTAGGGGAACCAACAATTCTCCGATTCTCCAAATGGCCAAATTCTGCTCATTCATCTTTTGGTGAATGATCCGATTGTTATCCACCCTGACTTTGGAAAATCTTTTATTCTTACCACTGATGCAAGTAATACCGCATTGGGAGCAGTACTCTCACAGGGAAGAATCGGTAGTGATAAACCCTCCTGTTATGCTAGTCGCGTGAACAACCCACTTAAATGTATTAGAGAAGGAATACTCTGCACATGTGGCAGAGACAACGGTCTTAGACAAGTTTATGTGGAGTGTTTAAAAACAAAAGAAAATCCAATTCTTGGAAATCCTATGTCGAGGGTAGAGTTCCGATCATTATCTCCTCGCACACCAGGCCAGCACCGGGTCTTCAGATTTGCAAACGAAACTTTAGAAAATGGTGTCAGTTATTACAAATTTGTGAAACTCATTCTTCAAGTCGGCAACAACCCAATGATTGTCAGAGATTCAGGAGGGAATCTTGTGAAATGGCATTAATGGGTGGAAGATGTACATACGTCATCAGATCATCGATGGGCCCAACGGATTATTCATTTATAAAGGCAAGGAGTCATTTCATAACCGAGACATTGATGAATACCATAAAGCATTGAGTTTAATTATAAAGCAATTGATCCCCATTAAAACACCTGAATTGTTCTCTGAAGTCAATCAGATCAAAGACGGGCATTTGAGGACTTATTCTAAAGTCAGCTCTGAATATTTAGAATCTCCATTGAATTTCCACATATGAGATTGGATCACATACTGTGTTTACTTCAGCTTTGGGATTGTCGGTGTTGCCATGATCTTGATCTCACTCACTGGGGGGCCAGAGTTCATCGTTGGTTGACCAAGTCGGCTTCTCAACGGAACGACTACGAAGCTAAGGTAATCTATCGGCCTTAAGTTAATGAAGAGAATATCTTTATCTTTCATCATCTGTATTTTACTCTTATCGACAACGATTATCCTTAGTGCTCTTGTTGGGAGATTATATCCACCTCCTCTCCTCTCTTTAAGATCGACTATTAATTGTTCTTAGATTAAGTTTTATACCAGTCTGCCCAACACCATGAAAAACAAAAAATGTGTTACCATTCTAAAACATTCTGGTTCTTCTGTAGTCGGATTAATTTGTGAACTATGTGCAACTTATTTTGCAAATGCACGTCATTGATTATTTAATCGTTTGTTGAGGAAGAGTGTAAGACAAGAAGAAGAGTGCTATAACCAAGCTGCTCTTCCCACTTCGACATCGTTATAGAGTGAAATTTAGACATCACCAAGTGGATAATTATGGCGTTGGTAATGTTTTTCTCGTCACCCAATGATAATAGAGAATCATAGATCGCCGAAACCGTATCTACAATTGTGCGTAAAGCAGATGCAGATGGTCCCGTTATTACCGGCAACTCGAAAAGCGTCGATATATTGTCGAAAAATATTAGACAATTATTGTCATATATTTTCTTCAGGCTCGGTAGCGCTTTCGGGTAATTTTGTTCGGTTATTTGGAATGCTTTAACTGTTCCTAAAGTATCACCAGACAAACGCAATATTAAATTACTTTTCGATATCTCATATCCACCAGATTCTCAAAGAGACTGAAACAATTTTTGTTATCGGCGTATTTGCCGCTAAATTTGTGAAGAGACATTTTGGGTAGTCGTGAGTGATGAGGCCCAAAAGAGCTGTAGTCTACTACACCAATACAAAATACAATACAAAAAGCACTGAACGCACCCTTTGACGTTTGATGAATGTCAAAAAATCTAAGACGAACTTATCAAATGACCAAGCGTCAAATCAACTCGAATTGTCAACAATCACTTTATAACAAGCGCGAAAAATTGAAATTGAATTGAATTGCAACAATTTGCGAGTAAGTTTGATTAAGTATCTTTATTGCGCTTTTCACAAGCGATGAGTGCGAATATTTTAAATAGAGTTGGACAAATAGCAAATGTGTTAATACTTTTGTTCACTCAAGTGAATTTGGTTTATTTCAATTTTTCATTTTTGTTATAATTACAACCGTTTTGTAAAAAGTGTATGTATCCAAAACTTAGAAATATAAATGCATTGCTTACTTTGTTCCATGTAAATATATAATTCTCTCAAGATATCACAGTTGTGCCAGTAATTATGTTCATCACTGTACATACATTTTACGATATACTATCAAATATCTTAATTAAGTTAAACAAGAATATATATCTGAACCCAATCTGTTATATGGGAGAGAAAATAACGAAATATATGTGCTGGATCAATTTTATTCGAATATACAACCTTTTCAAAAGGTAGCTATAAAGAGCGAACTTTTTGAAAAGAAAATTATTCTTGATTTGGCGTTCAAGGATGCCACCTGAGCGATCATCATTCCGTCATCGATCTTCAAGTAGTGCAGACGTGTCTCGGTCTAAGGGTAATATTATCATAGCTTAGTGAACGTACGTAGAAAAACCAAGAAAACTAAGTGAGACATCAGCCTAGTAGTAGATAGATCTGCTGATCATGTTGACGATAGCACCATACGACCAGAGAACCAAGTCATAATAGCGACGACGTCCACTTTGTAGGAGTAAAGCCCTTCAACACTGCTGCTACGAGGAAGAATAAGGATGTTAAACTTTTATTCACATGAATCAAGTTCAAAAGTTAGTAAAATAAATCCCTAAAACGAATCCCTGACATTGAAAGGACCAGTCTCTAACAGACCTCCGCAGAGAGTGGTTAAAATTCACGCGTATTGTGTTGTGGTCAACCGATCTTGCAAGAGTTCTTTGGTTTGCGTCAGTCGATCATTGACATTCAACGCAGAAGGACGTACATCGGCTGTGGATTTAGTGTGTGACATTTAAAATTGTTTTTGAGATTCCCAGGATAAGGAAGCGAAATTAAAAATTTTGTGTCAGCTTTCAAGGAAAGGGAACCGAGAATACAATTGGTGTTTAGTTCATGGAAAAAAGGAACTGAAAGACGAAGTGAAGTGTGTACAATTTTGCTGTAACCAAATGGATGAAGATCGTTCCACGATAGAGGGTCGCATTTCGCTTGAAAGCCACGAAATGTTTAAAAAGAGAAAAATTCTGAAACCTCAACCAAATCTGGTTCGGAGGCGAATAAAAATGTCGGGCGATTCCGAAGAAAGGGAAAGCGTCCTATAGTGGACATGGGAATATTTTCGCCAAACTAGCTTCATCCAGGGCCGATGATCAGGCCGCTGAGGAGAGGGAGTTGGTGGAAGAGATCCGGGAGAAGGAAGAGCTGGATGCCTTTATAAAAGCTCTTTAGCTAAAAGTAAAAGCCAGAAAGAAACTGGCTATTGAGAAACAGCAGACGCAGCAACAACTGTGGACTGCCGCAGATGTTGTAAGCTGCAGCAGTCTAAGCCGCAGTAGCCGGTGCCGCCAAAACAGCAACAGCTGCAAAACAACAACAACATCAGCAGCAAAGGAAGCAACAACAACAATAGTAGCAGGACCAGACTATCCAGAGGAAGAAGAAGAGGATGCCGCCAATAAATGTCAGCGGGATGGACACCACAGACACAATGAAGGTATGTCCGTAGGGGACAATTTTAAAATTAAAAATTAAGGGTTCCAAAAGTAATCGGCCCACTGCTTATCAGTGGACAGCTATAAAAAGGTTAAGGACCAGATGACGACAACCGGGGTAGAGTTTTATACTTTTACCCCGAAAGGCGAAAAAGTAGAAACGGTGCTTTTAAAGGGACTGGATGTTTCGGCTGAGTCGGAGAACATCCTCAAGTCCCTTAAGGGACTCCAAATTAAGGACGAGGAGTTTGTACCTTTATAGGTAAAGGCTTGCAAAGAAGGATATGCAAAAGAAAGAGAAAGTGGTGGATTCGAGGCAGGTGCCTAGAATACCAGCCACAATTGTTACGCCGGTCGTTTCTTACGTCCAGATGGCGTCGAGTAGGTAGACGAGTTCATTCGTCAAGACATCCAAAGGAAGAAGAAGAGGATGCCGCCAATAAATGTCAGCGGGATGGACACCACAGACACAATAAAGGTATGTAAGTTGTCCGTAGGGGACAATTCTAAAATTAAAAATAAAGGGTTCTAAAAGTTAACGGTCCACTGCTTATCAGTGGACAGCTATAGAAAGGTTAAGGACCAGATGACGACAGCCGGGGTAGAGTTTTATACTTTTACACATATACATATATATGGCCTATCCAATGATAAAGTATTTGAAAAAGAACATGAACATTAATCTAAGTGATCCTGAGTACATACAAGCAATCGATAAACTTAAGCTTTGTATTGTTAACCATCTCATACTTAAATTTCCTAGATTTGATAAACCGTTCACCTTGTTCGCAGATGCCTCCAATTATGCAATACGTGCACTTCTCACTCAGGAAGGACAACTAGTCTGTTATGCATCAAGAACTTTGAACGATCATCAAAAGCAGTACTTCGCAAGAGACAAAGAATTTTTGGCAATAGTATGGTTAGTGACTTATTTTAAACCTTATCTATGGTTTAATAAGTTTAAAATAATCACTGACCACCAACCAATCAAATATTTTAACAAAAAGTATAACGGGAAAGAGTTCTCCCAAAGAAACCAAAGATGGTTATCAAAACTGTCTGAGTTTAACTACGATATAGAGTACCTTTAAGGGAAGGAAAATAAAGTAGCTGACTTTATGAGTAGAATAGAAAATATAGACCAAATGGATGATTATATCACGTGCAATATGGAATTCTCCCCCAAAGCAGTTACTTAACCACTTTCCAATTAAAGAGTATGTGGGTGCTCACATTATAATTGAATTATTAATTATACTACGATCACAGATTGGACACAAGAGGACGCTAAGTGAAACAAACATCTGATATTGAACGCGAGAGGGCGTCCCGAGCAGCCCGCCTTTCTCCACTTCGAGCTGTCATTCCTGTCCTAACCTCCAGCCAAGTAACACCAGTGAAGTTTTCATTTCATCAGATTACTTAAATAAATGAATTAAAACATTTAAATAGAGTTCTTTTTTCATTTAATCCGCACGCAGCGAAAAGTATAAAATTAAATAAGTATAAAACTCAACTAATTTTGACCAATATTATTACCGACGAAGTCGAGGTTCTACATGGAAGAACGATAAAACAAGTCGATATGACGAAAAATCAGTTATATTGGAAGGACTTGTTTACCAAAAAGCCTGACAAAATTGGTATCTTTACAGAAGTGCCACACAGTAGAAAGTATTCATAGTGGTATTGTGGAAACATACAATACACTGAAAATTAAAATTTACTTCCCCAATTTAATAAAAGAAATTCAAAAAATCATTAACAACTGCACAACTTGTTTAGAAATAAAATATGAAAGAAACTTTATAAAGCCCTAAATACTGCAAACAGAAACTCCTGAGTTCCCAAATGAAGTTCTACATATGGATGTTATGGATGACCATAGGCCAAACCATAAATGACTTAGGTTAAACTTTACATTGTAAAACATTTATTGAAAATAAAAGTCAAGCTAACTAAAAAAAAACTAAACTAAATGGATGTATTTACTTTCCATGGACAATCCTTTATTTGATTGACCTTTGATTGACAAACTGACCAAAAAAGCATATGCATACCACTTGCCTAAAAAATTGGATAAAAAGAAAAGAAATAATAGAGGAACATTTTTGAATAAGAAACTCACAATGTGAATCTGAATACGATATGCGTGAAGGGTCACGCAGTACACATGTGTGTGTACAGAAAAGATGTGTACAGACTTTGGCAAAGGATCTACACAGTCTATTTCCAAGTGTAGAGAGAGTAAGTCGCAAGAAGCGCAGTATATAATTACTTTGAAAAAATTGTTCTTTACTGATAAGTCGCTAACAGAGCTGTTTCATTACTTTTACTTTGTTCTCAAGGACTAAGGAAAATATTTGGGTTAAACTACTCATATATTTTTCCATCAGGTTATGGGCCCAGGAAGTAAATAAGTGTAAACGGTATTAGTAAACAGTATTTTTAGACAAAATTAAAATCAATGAAATAATACAAAGACAAAGTGCGCAATGAAGGTAATTATGATACCTGGTGCATCCAAATGCGCAGCGTTTTGGTACACGCTGAAGTGTGGAAGGTAATCCATGGCGAGCGGCCATTGGAAAATCCAGATTAGTGGGACTTACTGGACGAGAAGGCGTTGGCGTTTATTACACTAAGTGTGAAGCCATCACAGTTGTGCTACCTCAAGCAGTGCACGAATGCATCAAGTGCTTGGGAGTAGCTGAAGGAGATTCATCAGCCAACAGGGCCGGTCAGAAAGGTATCTCTCTACAAAAAAACTGTTAAGTTTGCAGATGGCAGAAGGAGAAGCAATGTCCACTTACATCAATAGTTTTTGTTCAACTATTGATAAGCTTGCTGAGGTTGACATCAAAATAGATGAGGAAGTAGTGGTGATAATATTGCTTTCGAGTTTGCCAAAACAGTATGATAGCTTCGTCATGGCCATGGAAACGAGAGACATATTGCCATCGCTCGAAATATTAAAGATGAAATTGCTGGAAATGGGACATCGCAAGGAAGAAGAAGCAACACATACTAGCAACCAGAAAGCATATCATGCAAACACACAGCCAACCTGCAGGAAAGATAAGAAGGATATTGTTTGCTTTAAATGTGGGCAGCGAGGTCATAACAAGAACCAGTGTAAACAAATACGAAAACAAGAACATCCTCAAGCACGAAAACAGAGGTCGGTTCTTGCAGCTGCAGATTATTTCGATTTAGAAAAATCGAGCTGGTGTTTGGATAGCGGTGCTAATATGCATATGTGTTGCGCACGAGTTATGTTAGAGATAACAGACAGGCAACACACATGCCAACCACATGACAACGGAATACCCTTGCTCTCAACAAATGTACCAAGTATCCTTCTGAGAAGAGAAGATTAAGAAAAACCAAACGGACACTCCAGGTACTCTTCCAGACTCAGGCAGATAACACTCGGTGGGTGCCATAAAAAAGGGATCGATCATATCGATCTTGCATAGTATATCATTTTTTTGGTTCCCTTTTTCGGGCAGACTTAATTAACTCGTAGACGAATACTACACGTTATTCAGCTTATAAGCAATTTTAATAATAAAAGTATATTATTTTTCAAATACAAGACTTAGTAATTTATATGGCGCAGTCGGTAGGATATTTCTCAGATCTATACCCGCATATTATAGTGAGAGAAAATATTCAGTTATCAAGTTAAATTTTAAATTAACTTGCAACCTAAAAATTTAAATCAGTAAAAGTGTTAGTGTTCAGGAGTGAATAATTAGTAACCCAATACACGAAATCCATAGAGGAAATTGTCGCACCGGATCGTAACAGTTTAAGAACGATTTTACCCGTTCTCAAAACAGAGAAACAGAAAGCCAACGGAAATGGCGCATCCAACAGCAGCAGCGGTAGCAGACCAAACTATTACCATTTACTCCGGAAAACCCGAGGAAGATGTAATTGCATTCATAGAGTACATCGATTATGTTTACGAACACATAACGGAAGGAAACAGAGCGATAGCGACCCTCATCATTCGGAACCGAATCCAAGGAAATGCAATAAATACGCTTCGAAGGATACTACAGCCCACATGGGCATTAATAAAAGCAGCTCTAATTCAAGATTTTGGTGTACATGAGACGTACGAACAGATCCTGCAAGATTTACATTCCATCCAAACCAGAGACGTTCACCAATTGTATAGGCAGACAGAAGACATCTTCCTGAAACTCAACAAAAAGAGTATAGTAGAAGTAAGTCTTATAAACCTACCTACTACATAACCCTACCATTAATGAAAGCTTAGTTATGAATAAATTTATAAATAATCTAAATGCTAACCAAGAATCCATTAAAATTGCTCAAAGTTCAAGCTGAGTGAACTGTCGTAAGGTACACATAGCAGAAAATAAGCTCTGTAAATTAAAATGAATTGCTCAGTTTGTAAACAAAAAATAAACCGCAGTTGCACTGCAAAAATAAAATGTCGTGACTGCAATCATTTTTTTCACTGTACTTGTGTAAATGTTACTAAAGAAGACGCAGAATTTTTTAAATCAACTGGTAATGTCTATCGGTGTAACAAGTGTGTAGTTTTACCGCTCCGCTCTCTGCTTGATCCAGCGCCATTAACGCCCAGGCAATCCTACAGCAGTGCTCTTCATAACTCTCTTCCAACTGGAGAAAATGAGTCACAAGTTATTGACGCAAACAGCGAAAGTCAAAGCACTCTCCAGATGATATACAGCAAACTCTCAAAATTAGAAGACTGCAACACCTGTTTTCTTGAAGAGATGACAAAATTTAAAAAAAGACAACACCGAACTCAGAGAGAAAATCGAAAAAATGTAGGTAGAATTAAACTGGCATCAGCAAGAAACGTTTATGAGATCTATTGACATCGTTGGTGTCTCTGGTGTTAATGACTCTAATGCAATTGAGAAGGCAAAACAAATTCTCAATAACAGCCTGTGTTCCAACGTTGAAGACTCCAAAATTATTAATTGCTATGTAAAAAAAAATGCGATCGAAACCACATCTGCAACCGATCATCTGTGTAAAGTTCTCTAACTTTACAACAATGAGTGCAAAGAAAAAAGAAAACAAAAACAAACTCAGCTCTCATATGGTTGACCTCTCCAGCGATGAAAACAGAAACCACATCAAATGCAACAAAGGAAGCGGGATATTTATCAACAACACACTTACTCGTTACACGCAGGCACTATTAAAGAAGACGAAAGAGATGACTAAAAACAAAGGAGCAAAATTCGTTTGGTTCAGCAAAAATCAAATTCTAGTAAGGAAAGAAGAGGGTGGAAGAGTTATTTCGATTAAATCCTTTAATGATATCTCTTTTATTTGATTTTTTTCTGTCTTTTTCTTACTACATGAATTCCAAAAATGATTTGATCGATAACTCTTCCATCCTTGTCCCGTGCAAACCCCACTGTGATGCTGTTCTAACAAATAGTACTTATTGTAAAGAAAAATTATTTATTGTTCGCCAAAATATTAGAAGTTTGAGAGAAAACTGTATATATTTTATACAAAATAAATACCACGCCACAACACCACAATATAAATTTAATAGATTAGAAGAACAACACCACGGCAACTTACAGAAAAAAAAATCTAAATTTAAAAATAGCGACAATATAATCAAGGCAAACCCCAGTAACAGATACACCCAAACTAGAAAACAAACCACTGGAAACCACCCCTTAACTTCAAAAATACAGTGTTATCTACTAACACACTACCTAATTCAGAATAAAAGAGCTCATCAGTCGAATAGTAAACGCCAACCGAACAAGTCAAGAAATGAAGGTTGTAATTATTTTTTTTATCACTCGTTTAGTGCATTGTAAGATACAAGTAGAAGAAGTTCATAATAGTGATGGCTATGCCATGATAAAGTTAGACAAAATACAAATAGTGAATAAATTTAACTCTATAATACACATCATAAACTTAACTGAGATAAATTCTATATATTATACACTAACTGAACAATGGATTTCGCTAAAGAAATCAATGAAACCATCTAGTTATAATCAATCCAAATCCTTCACATTAATCCAAAAATAATTAAAACTGGTCAAAATTGAATGAAAAAGTATAAATGGATACCAGAATAAAGATCAAGAAGAGGACTTTTTAACCTTGGCGGATGAGTTTTTAAATTTATGTTTGGAACCATGGACGACGAAGATCAAAACGAATCGGAAGAACAATTAGAAACAATTAAAGAATAAAGTCATAAACTGATAACTAATAACAACAAACATAAACACACACAAAAACATAAAATTTAGCCTGCATGGAATAACTTCAATTATAATTATAATAATGTTAATGTTAATGTCGGGGGTGTTAGAGAAAAAATATTTGATAAGGTCATTCGTTCTGGAACAGAATGCTTTTCTGGCACACATAGAAATGTTCAAAAAGAAAAAAAATCTAAAAAGCTGGTAGAGGACTCAAGATCATCCAAGGTCCAATTCCAAGGTTGTTCTAAAAAGCTGGTAGAGGATTCAAGATCATCCAAGGTCCAATTCCAAGGTTGTTTTGAATGTGATGTTTTTGCTTTGTTGAAGATGTGATAAAAAAAATATGTGTAACTTGTACAATGTATATGTTGCAAGTTTCGGTTGAATCGTTGTCTTAAAATAGCTTATTTTTTGGGAGTGTTGAGAAAAAGTCTTTGTAACAATGACTTCATGTGATAAAATATTTATATAAAAAGGGGTGCTACAAATTTGAAATTATTAGTACCAAACATAAATTCACCTCCCAAGGTATGGACAAAGATGTAATATTGGAAAACCTGTCAATTCAGAATAAAAACATGGTAAGTATAAGAAACATTTTTTACTTATCATAGTTACAATTCTAATTTCGAAATTTAATTTTTTCTCTTCAGCAATCTCCAACAAACGAGCTGCACAAGCTATTGATGCTGAATTCACCCACCATTGAAAACCATAATGTGGTAAAATTATCAATTTTAAAAAGTTTATTCAATTTTTCTTAATCCCTTTTTCTTTTTATTTCAGAAGCAACTTGAGGCGCCACTTAAACGAAAACAGACAATAGCCTTTGAAGGATTTAATGCAAAACGAATGAAACTGTTCCAAAATAAGAAAACGCTTAACTCAACAGATCTGCAGGCTGGTTCTCTATACAAAATAGAGAGCCTAAGAAAGATCGACACTAAATTTGGACAACGACTTCTGCTAGAGTTCCCGAACTCACAATTCTTTATGCCTGCACACGCTGCAGATGTTTACACAGAGCAGGAGATAGAAGACATTAATCAGGATACACACGATGTTTATTTTAGCCCAGTCAAACAGGCTGGGCACAACAAACATAAACACACACAAAAACATAAAATTTAGCCTGCATGGAATAACTTCAATTATAATTATAATAATGTTAATTCTTCCTCCCTTCAAAGGAGGGAGGAATTATATTAGACATAACAGAGAGGCAACACACATGCCAACCACATGACAACGGAATACCCTCTCTCTCAACAAATGTACCAAGCATCCTTCTGAGAAGAGAAGATTAAGAAAAACCAAACGGACATTCCAGGTACTTTTCCAACCCAAACAAACAATAAATGACTCAGGCAGGCAACACTCGTTATATATGAGTAGGTGCCATAAAAACGGGATCGATACTTCATATCGATCTTGCATAGTATAAGTTAACGACACAAATATTACATTCCACACGACGTCTGAATGACATCCGTTCTCACACCATGTTCTACAAAACATCATCTTCAAGATTGCTGACCGATGCATGGGAACAGCGTCCTTACGGATTGCTATTTGACCCGTACAGCGTGTCACATGATCCACATCATCCACCGCATCATCCAGCAGCAGAATTTAGTATTTAAGGTAGTGTAAGGAAATTTAGAGATATAGTTCATTTTAACGTGTAAGGGAAACCGCTGCCTTACAGCGGGAAAATTAATAAATATTTTTTTTAAGTAAATTAATGTAAAATAGTTTAATTGGCGCCCAACGTAGGGCCCAGAACGATCAAAAAAAGTTTTAACGCGAATTTTAAAATCGACCCAAAACGGCTCGTCGTTCGTGAAACCCGGTTGTCCCCTCATAAGTCGACCTAAAACAGCTCTCCGCGGTGTGACATACAGTGCAATTGTTCCGTGACCTGGGCCACCCACATAATATCAGACTGCATCGGAGGAGATCGATAGACAGAATAGGACAGACAATAACGACCCTCGAAATAAAGTAGGAAATTATAGTTATTTTAATAATTACCACAACAATTTCCGTAGTAATAACCACCCAAATGTACCAAAGGTTAGTCAATCAGAACAAAATAGAAGGCAATATCAACAATTCGGTAATAATAGAAACTCTGGCCAGTATCGTCAATAAGATAATAGACAACTTGAGACTTGACTTGACGTTTCAAATATCGAAAGAAACGAGGTTAATAATAAACACCTTCCGAATAAAAAAAACAACCACGTCTCCGTCAACGAAGCAAGTTTTTTTATGAACTAGCCTTGGATGACCTACCTATTATCGAAATAACTTTATTGCAAAGCAAATATTTAGCATTAATAGATACGGGATCTACACTTAGTATAATTGATAAAAGAATTAATAATTTCGAAAGAGTAAATATTAAACCGGTACAACACTCCACTATCAATGGCAAGGAATATTTCGATACTGAAATACATACTCCTGCATTCGATGAACTAAAAGCACCAGAAGGCGCTCAATTCTTCGCAAATCTATTGACACGACAACTTTACCCGTGAGATCTAAGTATACGCGTCGCGCTCCGTGAAATCGACCCCCGCAAAACCGCCGATACGACAACTTAACCTGTAAGATCTAAGTATACGCGTCGCGCCGTCTTCGTGAAAAAAAACTGTCAGTTTAACCGTAAGAACAAAGTGACGTCGTTATTGAATCACTTCCCCATCAGAACAAGTGAACAGTGCGAGACTTAAAAGGGGAAAAACTGTGCAGTGAAATGGTGAATCGTGCTTTAGTAGGAAGGACAAAACCAACCAAAAAGGACTAGTCGGATCCACATCAATGCACAAGTACAACGCAGGACTCTTAACGCTGTGAGTACCCAATTTACTTTCTCTAAGAAAACGTACAAACGCAAATATATGCTGCGTATAAAATACATATTCATAAAAAATGGAAGACCAATTGAGAGGCTCCATTTTAGAATTAACCGGTGCACTAAGCACGACTACTGAGAGAATCAAGGTTCGAAATAAAAGTAAACACGTTTGAAAACCGTACACCAACAGAAGACGAATCTGTCATAACCGAAAAAGATCTCGCTGATATTCAAAAATTACCAGACAGTGTAAGAGATCTACAAATCTTTGACGGAAACCGGTCAACTTCGTATCTTGGGTGCATTCCGTCGAAAAATTTTAAAAAGTTATGAAATCGTAAAAAATAGGATAATCTACGGGGCAATCCTCCGTAGTATTCGACAGAAAATAAGAGGCAACGCTGACACAGCACTCATCCCTTATAATATATTTGATGACAATTGGGCATCAATTAAAAAAAGTTTATCTCTGCATTATGCAGATAAACACTGGAATACCAGATGTATTCGCTCATACAAAGCAGTTCCACAATTGACGAGTTTTACGCACGCGTTAACCATCAATTATCATTAATGATAAATAAGCTCAAAGCAGAAGATTATTCTATAGAGAGAACCAATGCACTAATCACAAACTACAGAAATTGAGCTCTGAAGTACATCAACAGGTACAGGTACAACAAAGGAATGAAGCTTTTAATATACAAAATAGAAATAATTTCGTACCAAGGACATATAATCCGCCACTCAGACCAACACAACCAAAACTAGCAGAGCCCATGGATGTCGACAGATCGATATAAACGAAGCAAGTTAATTATATGAATAGACCAATTTACATAACGCCGAATAGACCACCATGATCGTCGAACATCCCACAGAAGCAACAACGACTCTACAATATTGAGTCATACGAAGACGAAGAACAAAACCAAGAGTACATACAACAATTCATCTCTAGGTGAATATTACAATGAGGAACACGAAGAAAGATATTCAGAAATAAATTTTATGACAGATGCCTTCTCACGCAACACAAATTCAAAGTTAAAGAGGTGGAAAGCGAGGATTGAGGAATATAACTACGAGCTCTTATATAAGCTTGGAAAGACCAACGTAGTAGCCGATGCCCTATCCCGATTGAAGACAGAACTAAACACTTTAAATGAAACCACTGATACAGCAGACACCATGCATAGTGCCGAAGAAGATGGAGCAGATCTAATTCCCCATTGTGAAGCTCCAATCAACGTTGTTAAGAACCAGATAATTATCGGCCAAGGTAAAGACAATGCCTATGAACAACCTCATCCATCATACAATAGACACAACAGCGGTATAACAAATCTAACAAGGGAACACCTCAGCAACATTCTTAAGACTACACTGAATCCCAATATAATAAATGGTATAAAAACTCCCGAACGATAAAAGTTAACACAAAATTATGCTTACTTTCACCAACTGCATTATCGGAGTTGGTTTTCAGATGCCTACGACTGATATGAGGGGCAATTTCGTGTTGACGCGAGCAACATTCGCGGACTGAGAACTAATCTCTTTGCCGTTTACGTCCACCTCTCCCGCCATAAACCAGCTGACTTGGCGCTGAGTGAAAGACAGGCGAGTGAGAATACCGATTTATCGGATTTGAACCTGCCTGGATATAGCTTGGTGCCCTTATTCTTTTTACACCGCGGTCTCGCCATTTATGTGCGTAGTGATGTTGCTTACCAAATTCAACCACAATATGGCCACTGTTCCAATCCGGAATTAAATTTTCTGTGGTTAAAACTCTTTGTCCGTAAGCGTTTAATCCACTACTGCTTTATTTATAGAAGTCCAAACCTGGACAGCAACTCAACTTATAATGAGTTTGATGCGCTGTCTGACTCCATCACAAGAATTGTATCCCTGTACCCTCGCACTGAAATCGCTATTGCGGGCGATTTCAATGTACACAATTCTACTTGGCTTCGACATTCAGGCCAGACAACACCCGAAGGAAGGTATGTTGAAATCTTCGCTGAGGTAAATAATTTAACCCAGCTTGTGAATGAGCCAACACGAATACCTGATATTGCAGATCATACCGCTAACACCTTGGATCTGTTTCTCACCTTTCATCCGGAAAAATATTCAATTTATATATTGTCGCCTCTAGGCTCGTCCGACCACTGTGTCGTGTCAGCCAAATTCTCGTACTCCTCCCACACATTTAGGGAACAAATTCCGAAAAGAACAGTATGGCTCTACGAGAAAGCCAACTGGAGCGGACTTAACAACTTCTTTAGGAATTTTAACTGGTCACTATGCTTCCTCGATAGTGACGTGGATGCCGCTACTGATGCGATCACAAACATTATTTCGCTGGGCATGAGGTCCTTCATTCCTCACAGAGTGAAGAGCATCAAGCCTAAGGCAAACGCGTGGTTCGACTTGAGCTGCAAAGAGGCTATCAGTGTGAGAGAGTTGAGTTTCCGCGATTATAAAGCCAACCCTTCTGAGGAAGCCCGGAAAAAGTTCAAACGGATCCGAAATGACTGTAATGCATTAATAAGACGTGTTAAATTCTCCTTTGACCAAAAGTTGAGGCAAAAAGTTCTACAATGCCCCAAGGGTAGCAGAAGCTTTTGGTCTTTCGTAAAAAACATAAGGAATTCAGCCTCGTCTTCGATCCCAACGCTCATTTGCAATGACATTCCAGCTGTCAGCTCTTTGGACAAAGCTAATCTGCTTGCTGCACACTTTGCAGCTAGCTCAACGCTGCCAGATAACACTTTGTCTCCGCCTGTACTTGAGAGCGTAAATTTCTCCATGGGACAAATCCATTTTCGCACTCGTACAGTAGCAAGAGTACTTATAGATCTAAACATACACAAATTCGCTGGCCCGGATGGTATACCCCCTGTTCTTCTGAAGAGGTGTTCTTCTTCGCTGGCAAAACCACTGCGTAAGCTTTTCCATCTGTCCTACTCTTCAGGGCTCATTCCGAGTAAGTGGAAAACTGCGTCCCGGAAGCTTCTTAATGACCGGCAGTACGGCTTCCGAAGCAACCGTTCCACTGGTGATCTGATGGCATATCTCACTGAAAAGTGGAACCAATCTTTGCACAATTTAGGAGAAAGCAAGATTGTTGCGCTTGATATTTCAAAGGCATTTGACAGGGTCTGACATCAGGCTCTTTTGTCGAAAATGTGTGCTTTTGGGTTCGATGAGTCTCTTCTCCAATGGATTAGAAATTACCTTTCGAATCGTTCAATACAAGTCGTTTTGGATGGATTCAAGTCTGATATCCACTATATTAATGCTGGTGTTCCCCAGGGCTCTGTTTTGTCTCTGACACTCTTTCTCATTTTTATAAATGAGAGATCATGTCTGCTACTTCTAATCCTATTCATTCCTTCGCTGATGACAGTACCCTCAGCTTTTCATATTCGTTCCTTGGCTCACGTCCCTCCACTTTGGCCTTAGACTCGGAACGGCAGCGTATGTTAAGCACATTAAATTCCAACCTTGACAGCATAATCGACTGGGGAAATAAGAATAGTGTGGAATTTAATGCTTCCAAAACACAGAGCTGCCTACTGTCGTTAAAGCGATCACAAAATAATCAGCCGTTATCCATGAACGGCATTTGCGTTGTTGAAACCGAAAGACTTTCCATCCTCGGTATGTGTATGAACCCAACAATTAGTTGAAACGATCACATATTTGAGGTCGCCAAAAATGCTGCGAAATGTCTAGGTTTCCTTAAACGATGCAAGAAGTACTTCACCCTCTCTGATCTGGCTACAATATACAAGGCATACATACGCCCAAAACTTGAGTATAACGCTCCTATCTGGTCAGGTGCTTCTAAGACCTCCCTGCACCTGCTGGATAGAATTCAAAAGCGAGCGATAAAACTTATAGGTGACAGTAATATTGCGAAGTCGATTGACTCGTTAGAACACCGACGTAATGTCGCGTCGTTGTCACTTTTTTATCGCTATTTTAACAAGAAATGCTCAGATGAATTAGCCAGTTGCATTCCTCCCCTTCAAGAATTCACCCGCAATACGCGCCTCGCTAGGAATGCCCATCAATTCACCCTCAAGCCCTCTTTCGGACGTACAGTCAAATTCAGAGACTCGTTCTTTAGCCGCACTACACGAATCTGGAACGCTCTTCCCAGCTCGATTCCACAGGCATTTAAAACCAATGTGCATCGGTACCTCCTCTCCCTCTCTTTCCCTATACCTTCGGCCCGTGCTGTGACTTGATCCGGTCACTTAAGGGTACTCGCAATCCCTTTTGCACGCGTCAATTATAAATAAAAAAAAAAAAACAAAAAATCGACAAAGATAAAGTTTTCAACAATCATGCCGCCGCTGGTGTTACCCATGAGAGACTTGTTTGTCCGAGTTTCCATTTTCCACATTTATTTCCCACATTTCCCAAATGCACCGTAGGTTAAGTTTAAAGTAAAAATTATATTGTAGTTTAGTTTTTAATCTGAAAGCGAAAGAAAGAGTCCGAAAATATATATTTTTTTAAAACTTTTTTTATACAAAAAGTTAATTGGCGTCCGAGCAGGGACAAGCGTGTCACGTATGTGTGTATAGTTAAGTGTAAGACCCGATGCCTCAAGAAACCGCAGTACCTCCGGGAACAAAAAAAGTCCTTGCCTGACCCCTCAAGTAGCCGCCGCGCTCCCGGAAAAGTGAAACACTAACACTCAAAGCCAGTCGCCTCAAGCAGCCGCCGAGCTTGTAACACAACGTGATCACTGGTCCCAGAACCCTCGAAGTGAAGAGTGAAAAAATAAAAACAAAATTTAATTGTGAAGGAAGAAAACCGAGACCAGCAGGAGGCCCAACAACTGCCGCTATCTCAAAAGGATGTCTGCTGCCTTGAGACCAGTCATCGCTGGACTAATGTAAGCTAATTTTTAGAGTATTAATTGGAATTTTTTTTTTATTATTAATAAAAATTTCAAAGTAGAAAAAGAGATATATTAAGAAAAACATGATAAAAGTGAAATAAGAGGAAACAATTCCTCATAGAGGAAAATATTAATTTTTTAAAAAAAGAAAAACAAATAAGTAATTCAGAGAAGAAAAAGAAATATATTAAGAGAAAACTAATTAAAATGAAACAAGAGAAAACAATTCCTCATAAAGGAAAACATTAACAATGTTTTTTGGAATCTAGATAGCCTAAAGAATTCAAAAGTAAGATTAAGGAAACACATTGTTTTTGTCCTTTAAGCCAATATTTGAAAACATGCCTTTAACAAGATCGCAGGGTAATCCTACCGTGGATGCGCGAACAGCTCCTGGAACAATGTTATTTTCCCCAAATGACGAGTAAAATAAAGAAGTACTTAAAAAAATATGATATTTGCCATATGATCAAATATGACAGACATCCACTGAAACCAGAACTCCAGAGTACACCAATTCCGACCTATCCTACAGAAATATCACATTTAGACATTTTGGAAATTGAAGGACAAACTTTTGTAACATTCTTTTCCAAAGGATAAATCTGCTCTTCGAATTACAAGATGTTTAAAGCGAGAATATCCGGATCTAGATTTGAAGCAACTTATTGAAATATCAGTCGATTGATACAATAACACAGTATATTCAGTAATAAAAAGAAAGCCAGTTGAATATTTTTTTGGAAGATCAAATCTTATTAATTACCAATATTTGCTAAAGTTCAACACCAAATTGAATTCTAATTTAACAGAGCAAATTGAAAAGCACCAAACTTGAAAACAAATGGAAGAAAATCTTAAGAGGAAGCAACAAAAAAAAAAAAAAGAACCAGGAGACTTTTTCGTTACCGACAAAAAACGCAATAGTAAGTTTAAACCGGTTTTTCGAAAAGAAATAGTTGCAAAAGACAACAGAATTACAGTCTCAACACTTTCTGGAAGGCGAATACACAAATCAAATATTAAAAATTGTTAACCATGTAAGGGAATAAATGTCAATATATGTATGTTTGTTGAAGGCAATACAAATACTTTGTTTTTTTTTGTTTGTATTTCTTTTCTTAGTGTGCTACTACCATGTACAGTCTTTTGCATTATATCAAGAATGATGTATTACAGATTACGCAATCCACACGTCCGTCATGTTTGTTTATATATCAGCTGTTTTTGCCTACGTCACAGGAGACATGGGTATATTTCATTCTATAATACGGAAGTAGGCTTTACCGTCAATTTCCGCGTGCGAAATTTGATTTCTAATTGGAATTTACTGGAATCGTGAAATTTAAATTTGATTGTGAATTTAAATTGTATTTAAATTAAAATAAGTTATTTAAATGAGGTGTGCAGTATATAATTGCAATAAAAACAACAATAAAGGTAAATCGAATCTGCACTTTTATTGCTTTCCGAAGGATCCAAAAGTTCGGAAACAATGGATTCATTTTTACCGACGAAAGGACAATTTTAATCCTAAAACGTCGCGGATTTGCGCGGCACATTTCCTTGCAACCGATTTCGAAAGAAATCTTCAATTTGAAATGGGAAAGTTATTACATATAATACTTAATTCAAAATGTTTATCGTGATCAATTAAAGGATTTTGTGAGAGGAATGGTTACAATTTAAAACCAGGAGCTATTCCAACCATTCGACAGGAAACAAAAGTTGAACCTTCATCCAGATGTATGAGGATGGAGTCAAAAACAAAGCAGGAATTAATTAAAAGCCTGCTTGAAGAAACGCTATCACCTGAAATCGTCCTTGAAACAACAAAACCTGAGGAAGCTGTTGAAGTAAACAACAACATTGTGTGTTACAGCGATAATGACCTCATGCTTTAAGGACACAAATTGAAAATGTTAGCCAAGAAATGTAAGTTCATGTTAATAATTATGAATATCATCATAAATGTGACTATTTGCAGAGATAGATTAAAACTTAAAAATTGCCTTATACTGGAAAAGGAGAAAGACTACCAAATTCAAATACGTTCACTAGAGAAAAAACTGAAGAAATCCGAGAGTGAACATAGCAATATGGAAAATATGTTACAAAAGGTAAAATACAGATCAATTATAAAAACATACAAAATAATAAAACCGTTTCCAATTAAAGTACATACTGACGTATCGCCTCAATCAGGATGTACTGGAAAATTTCTTCGGTGTCATTAGAAGCAAAGGGGGCCTTCATGACCATCCTGATCGTCAGGAATTCAAATACAGACTACGGTTATATATCCTAATGAAGGAGCCCTAACAAACAACGCAAATGTTGGTATAGATGACACTCCGGATTTAGATTATGATTGCACACTTACAGGTAAATTTTCGATGATTATAGTTAGTATTGTACTAACTGCGCTTTTTCCTATCAGCTACAATATTGAAAAGCATTTCAATAAACCCTGAGAGTGTATGCACTCATAGTGAAGAGGACGTGGAGTTGGAAACACTGGCTCACGATGGACTCGAGAATTTGGCTGGGTATATATGTCACAAATTGGGGGACCAGATTCCCGATTTAAAATCTGACACTTCGAAAGACTCATCCTTTACCTGGGTAAATCACTTAAGTGAAGGAGGTCTTTCGAAGTCAACAGCCACTCTAGTCAGTCATATGCAGCAACTGGGGGAAATTTTTAACAGAGTCAACGGAGACGACTTGTTCATTTCGAACAATTTTTTAAAAACAATATTAGAACTCGCGTGCAATGTTAACTGCGAAGACAGTGCTAAAACACTATTCTTCAGAGCGCGAATGTATTTCCGTATACGTAAATTAAACAAAGAAATTTTAGAACACCAACACAGAAGAAAAAGGAAACTAAATAAAATAATTCATTAAAAAGAAATACCAAACTGTATGACTTTTTTTTATCATTCGTTTCACAGCACTATAATTCTCCACTTCAATAAAACAAAGTAATGGAAATGTCTACAAAATTTAGTAGACAATATGTTTGAAATTTATTTTCTTATTAAAATGCTTTTACAGCACAATTTTTATTATTAAAAAACAGTTCACAAACTTCCCTTCTAAAAATTCAATGTAAATAATGAGCAATGACAAGCGGCTGTCAAATCAGTTGACTCCCGTGACGTCAGCAGAGCAGCATATGAAAGAAAAACATGCTATTGCGCAATCTTCTTGTCAGTCATTCGTGCATTATATAACTTCAATTTCGATTTGACGTGTATCGCTTTTATATAAGTCACTTGAAATGTAACTGCCAAGCAGAACAGACGAAAAAGCAGAGAAGAAATAAAAAAAACACACCAACTCATCTTTAATAGTGTTCTTTACATATTTAGATTCTTTTGGGCAGCGGTCGCTACGGTGGAAGTCTTTGAATACCATACTCCTTAAACCATTAAAAAAGGTTCCGGCAAAAAAATAGATAGAAACTATAACCTTATACACATCATCAGCTTGGAAAATACAAAGGAATTCTTACGGAAACGAAAACTTTACTACAAGAAAATGTTAACCAGACTAATATCATCAGACCAAAGGTTTTTCATCTAATAACTCAAATCGGAAACAAATTGGAAAGCCTCAAACGAGCCAACAGCAAAGACCAAGATCCATTAATTGGCTGGGTTCAGCATGGAAATGGATAGCTGGGAGTCCCGACGCTACTGACTGGGATAACGAACTCAAAACGAATTCATAAGTAATAATAACAGACATTTTAAAATTAACACACTTTCTGGAAGTTATAATAAAATACTTAACTTTATGCATAAAGACAACTGTTGCGAGTAGCGACGCACTCACCCTTAAAATTTGTAAATACGCCCCCTGCGCGTCAAATCTAGGAAATTTCCCTATTTCCCAAATTGATCCCATAAATCCGCCATTATTCTAATTGTAATACCCCAACTCTGTCAGAAGCCGGTCCTTTCTATTTGTTGTAGAAGGCGGCGGAAGTAGGCATTTAATGCCTATAATCCCTTATACCGAGAGAGTGAGTTCCTAATATAATAATATGTATGATAATTTAATGAATATTATTCTTAAATAAAGGAATTTGAAATTCACGATATAACTAAATTTGGTAGTGTATTAAAAAATCATCCCGCGCCGCCAACCACGCGGCTTTCAGTCTTTAACAGACCTCCCCAAAGAGTGGTTCATTCACGCGAGTGCATTAAGAAAAACCGAAAGCTTAATAATAAAGACATACATATAATGTTGTTGTCAACCAATTTTACAAGTGTCGTTCGGTCTGGTGCGTAGGATCAATGCTCGAGGCGCGAGATTCCTAGGTTCGATCACAAGTGTATAAACGTGTTTTTTTTTATTTTCTATAAAATTTCAAACAATAACTCAACTAGTGACGTGAGTGAGTGAGAGTAATGGTAACGCGCGAGTGCGCGTCGCTCCCAAAAGACAATAATGAACCGGTGGCGGAAGCAGGCCACTGGCCTACGGTGCAAGAAGACACTGTAAAAAGAAGGAGGAAGAAAACAAATTCCACCAGCAGCACAAAGTCGGAGGAAACCAAACGCCGCAACACAAAGGCTTCCCCTAAAGGTCTGAAGGGGGAAGAGCACGTTAAAAAGGCGGCAACTTCAAATACATCCACTGTCGACGAAACCATCGACTATGTGTCCGATGGTGGCGAAGGGCTTTTCGCGGTGAGCAGCAACAGTTTTGCGTCACAACAACCGATGCAGAAGATCAGGCCGAAAAAATAATTTTCGACAAGGAACTCGAGGTTGAGAGAGAAGACAAAAGCTCTCCTACTAGAACTCAGAGACCTAAGAGAAGCCAACAATAAAAGAAAACAAAACGCGCAAATAGAACGAGGACAGAGTACACAAAAACCTAAAAAACAAAAACAAAAACAAAAACTGCAAAGCTGCCAGTCTAGCAACAGCAGGCAAAAACGCAGGAACGTCAGCAACAGCACAACAAGAGCAGCGGCCCCCAAAAAAGGACAGAGTACCACCAATCAACGTATTTAGGACGCATATTACAAAAATAGCTAAGGTATGTAAGTCGGCCATAGGTGTAGGCAATTTCGTTATTAAAAAAGGGAATGGTAATGATAAATTTTCGATCTACTGCAAAACAGCAGATCAGTACAATAAAATCAAAAAGTGTTTGGAGATTTCGACGACGGAGTTTTTTTTGTTCACGCCAAAAGGCGAAAAGCTTCGCGCCGTTCTATTGAAACTCCCTCAGCTGCTGGAAGCGGAGAAGGTTCTCCAAATTCTCAAAGACCAAGTGTGTGACGGTCTTGTGTTCGTAGGGGTCAAGTCGTTCACCACAGCAAGGGCCAAGAGAGAGGTGCGGAAATTACCCTTCTATATTGCACAGGTTGCACCCAACAGCAAGCTCGAGAATCTAAAAAAAAATTCGATTTTTAGATTGCTGCACATGAGAAAGCATGAGAAGGAGCGAGCGCACACCACAGTTGTTGCGAGTAGCGATGAACTCACCCTTAAAATTCGTAAATACGCCCCCTACACGTCAAATGTAGGAAATTTCCCAAATTGATCCCACCGATCCGCCATTGTCTTAATCGTAATACCCCAACTCCGTCAGAAGCCGATCCTTTCTTTTATTCCAGAAGCCGGCGAAGGTAGACATCTAATGCCTATAATCCGAGACAGTAAGTTAATATAATAGTATGCACCATAGCCTAATGTATATTTTTTTTTCTTAATAAACAAAATTGAAATTCACGATAGAAATAAATATTGTCGTGTATTTAAAAACTATCTCGCGCCGCCAACCACGCGGGTTTCGTCCCGTTGCTGCCGATAAATTGCAGCAACATCTTCCAATTTCTTCTTCGAGTGTCTGGAGTTGCCGCGTCCGCAACAGAATCCACTCACTACACAAGAGAAAACTAACTTGCTTTCGCCGAAACGAAGTCGCCGAGTCATCGTGCCTAAATAATGCCTTCTAAAAAGAACATTGCACGCGACCCAGTTGCAAAGGCCTCCAAGATTTCCCGATCACATGCGCGGCCCGCCTCGAGCCCTGCCAGAAAGGAGTTCGACTGCTTCATTTGCGACGAGCCGGACTCCGCTGGAAACATGGTGCAATGCGACACCTGCGACGCCTGGAATCAGTACAACTGCACGGAAGTGGACAGCTTGATCCAGAACTCGCCCTTCATATGTCACCTTTGCACAGGTAAGAGTATTTCGCTTCCAAGTGTTTCAGGGGGGATCTCGCACGCGTTGCCAGCGAAGCCAATGTAGCCATAGTAAATAGTCAAGCCCAGGTCGAGTCCAATTTGATTCAGGGTATATCTAGCGCCGAATTGAGCACTGCCAGCGTAGCCGTTTCTTTCAGCGCACTTTCTGTCACCGTGACAAATAACATCACAACGTCTTCGAAACTTCCCTGGCCTCCAGTAACTCATATCCACCAAGGGACCAGTTATCGCCAGCAAAACCAGCGATTTGGCATCCGTGACTATACCGACTTCTTCCGCATTAGGAGAAGAGTCCCGCTACGCCACCGAATTTGCGCCCCCTAAGCAGGGCCGTTCATCGGACTTTCCTTTGCCCAACCAATCAGGAAACACTAGCTTCGGGTCCTTGAAAGGGTCGAAATGCTTGGCGAGCCTGGAGTTACAACGATTGGAAGAGGAGAGGAAACTGCAGGAACAACGGGACAATGATTATCTGGATCGCATGTACCAACTGCTGAGCCAAATTACGGATTCGGAGAGTGAGGAGGATAAGGTCGAGGGAGTTGCAGAGTCAACCGCAAAGGTTGACGTATGGCCAGGGAAGACGACAGCCTGGAGTCGCTGGGAATCTTTCAGGAAACCCACCAGCAGTAGTCCACAGACGCAGCAGCTTCCTTAAAAACGGTTCGTCATGTCATCGGTGCGTAATTATATGTCACCATCAGAGAAACCCGATTTGGAATACAGCCGCTCGTGGGAACAGAACCCTCCTGCAGCGCCTCACCTTGCACAACTAAGAGAGGACCGTCCACAGACAAGGCTTACAAACAAGCAATTAGCTGTAGTGGAGAAACCACATTTCAAAACGGTCCGATTTAATGTAAAATAAAATTGAGAAATAATTGATCAAACAATTGTAGTATGTTGAACGCGTTCGCTGCTTAACTTATGCTGAACACACTCATTTATCTCGAGTATTGATTTCGCTTTAAATTCGACACTCGAGTGTGTCCCAATGCACCACAAAATACCGTTTTAAAATTTGGCATAAAACCGCGCTGCTCTCGCGAATTCCCCCTTATTTTATTTATCTTTGTGCTTTAAGCAACCATTCATATGACTCGTGCTGTCAGCAAAAGCCCTTCTTTATTATGTCAAAAATTGTATTAACTGTACTGTGACAAACCTTTTTTTTACAAATAAAAAAATGCAACTGAAATCAAATAAAAAAGTGTTGTGTGCGAATTACTTCCACATTGGTGACCCCGACCATTGGGCACAGTTTTAGAATTTCACTACATAACATACACCATACTTTCAGATTGGTACACCGTCATCCTAGTCCACGCGGGATACAACAAAATACGATAAATTACAACAAAAACAGGAAAGACATTCAACAATTCTGCAGCGAGTCATTTTTCATCATTATCATCAAGCCGAATATCACCATCAGTGCACGGGAGCACTCAACTAGAAAAGCGGCAGAAGACCTGCCCCGAGGTTCACACGCAGCATACGGGAATCAAATTTTCATCTAACGTTCATCATTTTGAAATTCATCATTTTTGGAATTGTACGGGTGAGTTTGTTAGCCAGCACGCAGTACAGTACATACATTTATCTTTCGTTACTATTCTGATATAAAACGGAAAACGCGCTCTTTCGATGTTCGGTAATTTGAACGGTGCTTTTACTATACGGTTATACTTGTGACGCGTATAAACGAACGCATACATATACATACACGCGGTTAAATATTTCATCATCGCGCAAATTCAAAAATTTCTTTTCAAATTTTGATATTGATATTCAATGATATTGATTTTTTATTATATTTTTCTTCACTAGCACTTTAACATACTGGGAGAAACCTAAGCTCCGCACTTGTTTTATTAATTATTTTCAAAATTTTTCGCAATGATGCATGATGCAGACAAGGATTTACCAACGTCCGAGGACAGAGGTAGCACTAATATCACATCAGCACTCCACCAAGGGTGATGTAGTGCACCATATCCTAACGAAAGGTCAACTCCCAGTCACTCAGATGAGGCGACCCGACGCAGAGCGGTTCAAAGCAGCAAAAACAGAATTCGAGCACATGCTCCGGTTGGGCATTATTCGACCTTCGTCATCACCAACCTGTTCCCCTCTTCATCTAGTTAGGAAGAAAAATCATGACTGGAGACCTTGCGGTGATTATAGATGGCTCAATTCCATTACGGTACCTGATCGACATCCGATTCGACACATTCAAGATTTCTCTATGAATACAGTGGGTTGCACGATATTTTCCAAAATCGACATAGTCAGGGCATATCATTTAATTCCAGTCGCACCGGAAGATATTTATAAAACGACTATTACAACTCCCTTCGGAATGTTCGAATGGATCAGATTACCTTTCGGGCTACGAAACGCAGCGCAAACTATCCAACGGTTCATAAACGAAGTCTGTTTCGGACTCGATTTCGTGTTCGGTTATATTGATGACCTACTAGTTGCATCCAAGAATGCAGAAGAGCATAAGAAACACCTAGAGATACTGTTTTCGCGCCTAGAAGAGAACGGAGTGAACATCAATCTCTCCAAGTGTGTATTTGGCGTTCCAAATTTAAGTTTCTTGAGTCACACTATAAACAAAGACGGCATTGCCCCGTGTAGAGATAGTGTTGAAGCCATTTTGAGTTTCCCCACACCCACTTCAATTAAACAATTACAAAGGTTCTTAGGAATGATAAATTATTATCATCGTTTTATACCTAAGATCGCTCAAATTCTAGCTCCGCTTCACGAATACCTAACTTCGCTTCCCAAAAAAACGAAGAACACATTCGTTTGGCCCGAATATGTTGTTGTTGTGTATGTTGTATATGTATGTTGAACGCGTTCGCTGCTTAACCTACGCTGAACACACTCATTTATCTCGAGTATTGATTTCGCTTTAAATTCGACACTCGAGCGTGTCCCAATGCACCACAAAATACCGTTTTAAAATTTGACATAAAACCGCGCTGCTCTCGCGAATTCTACCCTTATTTTATTTATCTTTGTGCTTTAAGCAACCATTCATATGACTCGTTCTGTCGGCAAAATCCCTTCTTTATTATGTCAAAAATTGTATTAACTATACTGTGACAAACCTTTTTTTACAAATAAAAAAATGCAACTGAAATCAAATAAAAAAGTGTTGTGTGCGAATTACTTCCACATAGCTGCTCGCCAATTAGTTGAGCGTCAACTACGACCATTTGATGGAATTCCGGTGGACTGGCCCTCGTTTATATCCAACTACTACCGAAGCACCGAATTGTGCGGATTTACTGACGAATAAAACCTTTTTCGGCTTGAAAAGGCGCTCAAAGGTGAGGCCAACAGTGCCGTAAAAACCTTTTGATTCAACCAGGGTTTTTTCGACAGGTTATTGAAACCCTGAGCATGCTGTATGGGAGTCCAGAGCTCGTCATTGACTCGCTTATCGGCGTCACACGTTCCACTCCAGCGCCAAAGATCGAAAAGATGTCTACGATCATCACCTTCGCAATGGCCGTGCAAAACCTCTGCGGGCATATTGAAGCATCCGGTATGGAGGAGCATTTAAACAATCCGACGCTTATAAAAGAACTGGTAGCCAGACTACCTCCGGAACTGTGTCTTAACTGGGCTCTCATTTCTCATTTTAGTAGGTGGGCTTACCAGATGGCGAAGGGTGCCAACGGAGTTCTGCCAAAGAAAATATCACTGGAAGAAAAGCGAAATCGCTCTAAAAGCGCTAAGAACCAAGGATATCTGAATACTCATCATCACAAATGTTGCATTTGCTCCAACAATTGCGAATTCGTGGCGGATTGCAAACATTTTAAGGACATGAACAGGACTGATAGATGGAAGAAAGTAAGGCGACATCAGCTGTGTCGACGCTGCCTTATCTGGCACGAAAACCAACGGTGCTCTTCGACCGCAGTCTGCGGATTGGATGGTTGTTCACTTAGGCATCATCGACTCTTGCACAACGTCAGAGAGGATAGAAGAGAGCGACCGGCACAAGCGGGAACGGTTTCACTGCACTCGCACTTGAAGAAAGGTCGTTCAAGATGCGGAGCGGAATCAGCCCTGTTCCGAGTAGTACCAGTGTTCCTGTATGGTCATGGTGTTCGACTGCGAACGTACGCACTATTAGATGACGGATCCACCCTAACCCTCATCGACCAGACCCTAGTGAATCGGACGCCAAGTCCGATATGCCTGAAATGGACAGGAAACACCTCGGATTTTGGCAAGAAAGCAAAGGAGGAGTTAAAAAGTGGGAAAAAAAAACGTGTCGGTGGTTTCGCGAAAACTACATTGTTTTGCAAAAGAAAAGAACATAGAGTAGTGCGCAAAATAATATAAAATTAAAAGGAAGAAACTTTGAACAAATAAAAAGGAAGACAAAGAACAAAGTGCACACGCAAAGTGCAAAAGTCCATGGTTCGAATGAAACAAACGCGCATAATAAAACCCAGCAACAGAAAGTGTTGTTAATTATATAATCAGTGAGAAATTGGGAAAGATTTCACTGACCTCCCCGCCATAAAAAAAAAACAAAAAATCAATATATAGTACAAGAAGTACCAAGTGTTCGCTCCACTGCAGTGTGGTACAGAAGCGAAGTGCCATTCACTTAAGTTCATCAAAGTGCTGTGACCGTCGAAAACCCGGGAACCCGAACCAGTGCCGATATTGGTGGAAGCCGAGTGAAGCCTTGAAAGAAGCCAGGGCTAAAGAATAGTTTTTTTTGCGTTGAATTGAATTCTTGTATCAGTAGCTAAAGTATAGTTGATAAGTTTTTTTAGTTTTTATATTATTTGTGAATTTCTTTTGAATCTGTGAGATAAACCTGGCTTTAGTGTTCGTTCGTGAGTGTCCGCGAAAAGAGGGCAGAGACCCCACAATTAACGAAAAGAGTTCACAGGAGATCCTTCACCGTGCTGCGCGCAGGACGTCGGGGGACAAAAAAGGACCAGTGGGTAACCGTCTAATAGTTGGAGGCATTAGTCCATGTCGTGAATTGTCCGTATAGCTGTAGCCAGGGTTACCACCCAGTCCCTAAGCTTTGATTCTTTTACCTTCCTTGTTTTTTTGTTGCTTTCTTCTTTTTTTTTCTTTCTTTTTTTTAAATTTTTGTTTTGTTTGGATTTTTTTTATTTTTCTTTAGTTTAAGTTTTGCCTTTTTACTTCCTTTGAATTTCTCTGTTTAGCGGCCCCCAAAAGAGGACAGAGTACCACCAATCAACGTATTTAGGACGCATATTACAAAACTAGCTAAGGTATGTAAGTCGGCCATAGGTGTAGGCAATTTCGTTATTAAAAAAGGGAATGGTAATGATAAATTTTCGATCTACTATAAAACAGCAGATCAGTACAGTAAAATCAAAAAGTGTTTGGAGATTTCGACGACGGAGTTTTTTTCATTCACGCCAAAAGGCGAAAAGCTTCGCGCCGTTCTATTGAAACTCCCTCAGCTGCTGGAAGCGGAGGAGGTTTTCCAAATTCTCAAAGACCAAGTGTGTGACGGTCTTGTGTTCGTAGGGGTCAAGTCGTTCACCACACCAAGGGCCAAGAGAGAGGTGCGGAAATTACCCTTCTATATTGCACAGGTTGCACCCAACAGCAAGCTCGACACACAGCTGTTGCGAGTAGCGATGAACTCACCCAAATACGCCCCCTACACGTCAAATGTAGGAAATTTCCCAATTTCCCAAATTGATCCCACGGATCCGCCATTGTCCTAATCGTAATACCCCAACTCCGTCAGAAGCCGATCCTTTCTTTTATTCCAGAAGCCGGCGAAGGTAGACATCTAATGCCTATAATCCCTTATCCCGAGACAGTAAGTTAATATAATAGTATGTACCATAACCTAATGTATGTTTTTTTCTTAATAAAGAAAATTGAAATTCACGATAAAAATAAATTTTGTCGTGTATTTAAAAACTATTTCGCGCCACCAACCACGCGGCTTTTGTCCCGTTGCTGCCGATAAATTGCAGCAACAACAGTGTTACTCCTGCCAAAGGTTCGGACACACGGCGTCGAACTGCCAAATGCAGCCCCAATGCGTGAAGTGCAGTGGAGACCACAATGCAGACAAATGTTCTCTGGGTCAAGGAAAAGCATTTGATAAAAATTAACTCAAATGCGTACTCTGCAGGAATGCGGGGCACGAAGCAAATTATCGAGGTTGCCCTAAATTCTAAGAACGGACAGCAAAGATGGCTCTGCAGAAGCAGCCTCCAGTGAAACATCCACTCGGGGCAGCCATACCCGTCACCCCTAAAATGACGTTCACCAATATGGTGTCTGGTCGGCACAGGTTCCAGCTGCAAAAACTGTGGTGTCAAATGCTCCCGTTTCATCGCCCGAATGAAAAGTCACCATGGAAAGGCGCATGACTCGGCTAGAGGAGCAGGTTGGCCAAATTCTGACACTCCTGCAGAGCAAAGCACGTCTCCAGTCGTAATGGGTACGCCTATGGGGGCAACTTTCAAGATCCTTGCAGTAAATGTGAACTAACTATTAGGAAGCGAAAGAAGATGAGAGCTTTTTAAACTGTTGGACGACCAGAGCCCAGACTTTCTACTGGTTAGCGAAACTAAGTTAACTCAGAGAAACAATATGATGCACAGTAAATATAATGTTATTAGAAGAGATCGGCCCAACTCCCAAAGTGGGGGCGGCGTCGCGATCTTCGTCAAGAACAAAATAAAACATAAAGTAGTGTAAAGTAGCGAAGTACGTCGGTTTCAGGGGTTAGAGGCCTGCATTGCGTGCATCTCTTTATGTAGCGGGAGGAAATTGTACGTAGTGTCGGTCTATGCCTCCGGATCCCCTCACGCCAGATCAACTATCTCAGAGCTCGATTCAGTCTTTCATTGCCTTAGGCTTGATTCGGAAGAAAACTTTTACATTTTGGCCGGAGACCTAAATGCCCGACATGTATATTGGGGTAATACACTTTCCAATCCTCGAGGGGACCAGCTTTACAGCTGGTTCTGTTTGCACAGGGTTGAGTATAGGCTCGATTTGAAAGCAACCGAGATCTCGTCTTTCCCGCGAAGTGGTTCGTTTCTGGATCTCATGCTGTTAGACGCAAGACTACATCTAACCGACAATATTGGACATACTGTCAATTGCCTGAACACGTTTGCATATCTCAGCGACCATTGCGGACTTAGTGCCGAAATTAAGGTTCCCAACGACATTGCGGAATTAGGAGAGTTTGTCCAAATCCCTACAACTACCGCAGGGGGCGTTGGCCACGCTTCTCCAGACATTTGTTAAGAACAATCTCCTCAAACGTTCTCCACATGCCATCCAACAGAAACTTGTCTAATGAGGAGATCGATATTTACCTACTACAGTTGAACGACTCAATTACGATACGAATACGACAATGGACTGCACTCTACCACGATATAGATAAACGGAAATTGAGAACTGCTACCGCAATGCGACAATTGACGTACTTCACCGACATAAAAGCAGGCTCCTATCAAGGTTGAAAACCTTATACAGGCGATTTACAGACCGACAAATCACAGACTTTCTATTAATTCGTATTGGAACAACAAGGTTCGGGCTGTGAAGTCAAAAAACCCGAGCATGTTCCCACAAATAAATAAGTTCTTCAGGAGTAATAGGCAAAGCGATCTTCCGTGTCTTAACAAAAGACAAAGTGTCCCCAGAACAATAGACAACGAACGCATACTGATAACAGCAGGAGTTAATCCAGATAACGCTATTCTAGACGATAATCTATTCGTGATCAAAGACCTGCAAGAAAAAGTGGAAGTTCTTGACGCAACTTTTCAAGAAGTGTATAAGGTGAATGAAAGCATTCGCCTTGACTACAATCTTGAAAACCGTGTTCTGGTCAAGAACTTCCGTCTCGGGTATGATCTGCAACAATGGCGATCTGAGAACACTGGCTTTGTCGTGTTCAGTGATGATAACATGGCAGATAATGCCACCGCCATTGAAGGGGTACAGCCGCCATTTATAACAGTTACGACGCTTTAAGCAATTTTCGAATCACTGAAGAAGAAAAAGTCTGTGGGAAATGATGAGATCTCAAACATTGTTCGGAGGCATCTCCCTCAAGAAGCGGTAAAGATGTACACGATCCTTTTTAACAATGCCCTGAATAATGCAAATTATCCGGAGCATTGGAAGACAGCGATAGTACACCCCATTTACAAATAAGGGAAGGATTCGTCTGATCGGTGCTACCTTCGATCGATAAGTCTCCTTCCGAATATCAGCAAGGTTTTCGGAAAGGTGATTATCAGAGCTCTGCTTGACTGGGTAGAGACTAAAAATATCATACCAGATATTCGGTTTCGGTTTCAAGGCGGAGCATGATACCATACATGCCGCGTCGAAACTAGTTTCTGACATTCAATGGAACAAGTGCAAGAAACAATGCACAGGTGCGATGTTGATTGATCTGGAGAAGGCCTTCGACATAGTTTGGTTGGAAGAACATTTTTACAAGCTCAGTCGGCTCGGCATGCATAAATCGCTACTATATCTACAAATATGACAACGTAACTTCGGTGGGCATATTCCATGTTAATAATGGTCTCCAACAGGGTGCCGTAAACTCGATAATTGTATTTAACATTAACTTGAGCGATCTTTTAAGTTCTCTTCATAAGGCGATTGCGTACGCAGATGACTTGACTACAGGTCAGGTCCAAGGATTGAGGAAATTGCCACTCTCTTGCAGGGTGACTTTGACTCCTTCAGACGAGATTGCGACAGCTGGAAATTAAAAATTAAGTTCGAGAATCAGACGCCATTGCATAAGGCTTCGGCGGACACAAAAAAGAATTGGCGTAGGCTCGTAACCATTGGACAACACGAAGCACCACTGGCTCAGAGGTCAACAGTCAGATACCTCGGGATCTGGTTAGATTAATATTTGTGTATTAACAAACATATAGATGCTGCTCTCACCAGGGCTTGAGGTACCTTTGCCTTTGCAAAGAGACTGTTTTACAACAGCCAACTCGATGCGAGGGTTATGGTAATGCGGTTGTTCGAGATTTGATTTCGCTCTTCCAGAAGCATTCTATTTTGATAAGCTAGGTCTGTTACAAAACAAGAAAGCGGTACCACTCATCTTTCATTTCGCCCGTTCTGCGGTGGATGGGGGGCTCAAGTACGACCGTTCCGTGCACGAAACATTGAAAAGACCGCATTTTCAGTGAACAATGGTAACTATAAATTTATTAGCCTTCCGTAAGGTCTAAAGAACGATATCGATATTCCAGAGAGCAATCGACGATATAAATCGGCAAGATAGGCTATATGTATGTATACCAATGTATACCGATGACATCGTTATATTCAGCCCAGATATGGAGTCACATATTCAAAAACTAAAAACTATTTTCCAAGTAATAGAAAATGCTACTTGTACATACATGTCCGGATACAACTTGATGAATGTGAGTTCTTCTGGAACGATGTTGAGTTTCTAGGTTTCGTAATCTTCCAAGATGGCATTAAAACAAACTCTTCAAAAATCAGAAGATTCAGATGATATACATCTTTATCTATCCAAATTTTAATAAAGAATTTCATTTAACTACAAACGCTTCCAATTTCGCCATCGGAGCCGTCCTTGAACACAATAATAGACCAATAACCTTCATATTTAGGACCCTGAGAAGAACTATGCGACCAACGAAAAAAAAAGTTGGCCATAGTGTGGGCACTTAGCTCTCTTGGGGGTTACCTCTATAGATCAGGTTAAGTAAAAATATTTACAGACTATAAGTCTCTAACATTTTTCTTAACTCACAAAAATGTCAATAGTAAAATGAAGAGATGGAAAACTTTCTTCGAGGAATACAACTAGCAACTGGTGTATAAGCCGGAAGAACAAATGTTATAGCCGACGCCCTATTCAGAGCATAGTACTCGTCAAATGTAAATGCCCTGATGTCAACAAAACACAGCACTGAAACCTCGAATCCCAATCTGTTGAAGCATCACCTTCCATAGACAAATAGTAATCCGGCAGAACTGCTCTAAAACAGACCTTGTTCAATTGCTTAAACGACACCTTAACCCAAGCATGATAAGTGGCGTTCTAACAACCGAAAATATAATGGGAAAAATCCAAGACGTCTATCCCGTCCATTTTTAATCCTAAAAAATTAGACCTACACCGACAGAGGTCAGGGACATTGTTAATGAAACCAAACAAGAGCACATCGGAATGGCCTGGAGGACAAAATTCAATTGCTGCAAAGATACTATTTCCCAAAAACGAAGTCCAAAATTCATACAATAGTCAAACAGTGTGTTACGTGCAAAAAACACTCAAATAAGCCTAAAGTGCAAGCCACCCCGAATCCGCAGTATCCCTGTCATATAATACATGTGGGCATCTTTTTCACTGACACGAATTTAGTTCTAACAGCAATCGATAAGTTCTCGAAGTACGCACGAACTCCAGGGAAATCAAAGATATTAAGGAACCATTAAAACAAGTTCTCTTTGCTTATGGAGTATCGCAAGTGGTCATTTTCGATAACGAGAAAGCTTTTCATTCTTCTTCAATTTGCTTTGTGCTTCCAGACCAATTGGGAATTCAGATTTATAAAACATTACCGAAATATAGCTTTGTTAATGGTCAGTGTAGTGTCTATTATTCTATGAAACTTTATACTTTACTTTACTTGTACAGATATAATCGTCTGAGAAGTTATTTCCTAGGCAATATAACATTCTGACTTTGTATAAAATATATGGACATTAATAAACATGATTTCAAACTGAATGGTTGTCCAAATAAATAATAAATTGAATCGATATACATTAATTAACACAATCGATATACAGCAAAAAGTCTGGTTTACACGCAGACTGTTTTTTTACCTATTAATGTACAGCTAAATGAGTACATATAGACAGGTCTGAGCACTGTAGGTATCTTGGCATTTTGATTGATGAAAAAATTAGCTTTCAGAAGCACGTACCTTGCACCTTAAATAAAAAGTGTTTTACTTGTAGCTTTCCCTTGAATGTTTTTAAATAATAATCTTAGTTCCTTAAAAAATCTGTTAATTATAAATCATAGTTCCAAAGAACTTTACCCTAAACCTCTAACAAAATAATCATCCTACAATTGTATGCACCATTAATCATGTTACATTAATGATAAAATTAATGAAAATATGAATGAAATATTAAATAGTATCAGTTTTTAAGTTGTATATATTATATATTGACTGATACTACAAAATCTTTGAATTGTGTAGTTAAGTAAATGAACTAAACGAAAGTTAAAATTAAATATGAAAGAAACATAAAAGAACATGAGCATTGAATTTTATTGGGAACATTTAACCAATTCAGCTAAAGGAATATAGTGGCGTCACAATTTTCGGGAACCAATTTTATCTAGGACACGAAGGAAGTATTATTATGTCACATTTATCTCCGAAAGTTTTCCGCGATCCAAATCAAACAATTGTTATTGTTGTATAAGTTAAGAACAGAAATATTCAATTCTCCGGAAATCATTCTGTTAAGAACCGTAGTTTTTTAAATGTTCATTTTGTTTAATAATTTAAATGTACGAAAATTCTTGTAACTAATTGTAAAAATGTTTGAGTCACTGTACCATAAGCGTCGCGAGTTACGAGAACACCACCATAGCCAACAACAAGGACATCAAAGTGCATCTTCAGCAATTGAACGCCACGAAACCAAACAGCAGCAGCAGGGGATTAGTGCGTTGTCAACAGTCTGGTAATCCGTAAGTTGGTTCTTGTTCAGCATTCAATGAAGGATGAAAAAAATTTGATTTTTTTTACTCGAACCGCGTCTTTAAATTATAATTCGCGCCACTCTTGTTGAACACGATTTTATCGCAACTTTTTGCGCACTGTTCAATGCGTGGGCGGAGTGTAAAATCGAACGATGTACGCACACGCACACACAACTAGATACACCGATAAGGTGCATACATTGCGTGATTAGATTGATACTGGGTGCTGATGATTTGTTGCTGATGGTCTCGTCCACTTGGATCGTGCTCGCAGACAAAGTCGGATCGAGGGTAAAACTTAACTCCAATTAGTACAATATTGTATTTATAGTAACTATTGTTTAATAATAAATTTGTTAAATATTTATTGTCTTTTTCAATTGATTGTTTTGGTTGCATAAACATACTGGATTTGTATTTGTAGACGAAAAAAATAAAAATGTGCTACCTGCAATAATCCCAGTTTTAATTCATGCACACCCTGTGCACGTACTATGCTTCTAAAGTAAATAAGCCGCCGTTAAATCGTTCCTAAGGTTCTTGAACTCTGTTCGCGAAATTCTTCCGTTTACCCAATTCTATTTAATATCGTGTAACACACATTGCGGAATAATAAAACAGATAACGTCAAAACGTGAAGTCTTTGTTTCTTTCAGTCTCCTAAAATTTCAGAAGTGGGATCTGTGCTCGACGATATATTTGGTCTCTCTATTTCCCCAACGTGTGATATTTGTCGAATAATTAAGTTAACTAAAAAGTAATTTTGTCTCATTTGCCTACGTGAGGTTTGTTAAAAATTGCCATAACCACAATCTGTTTCGCGAGTGCTGAAATGTCTGAAGAGTGGTCTCAGTTTGTTGAAACTGCAACAGTTGCAACACTTACAGATATTTGTCGATCTCTTAAGGTTCAGACAAGTGGAACTAAGGCAGATCTTAAACTACGAGTGCAAGAGGCAGCAAAAGAATATATCGACGATGATCTTCTGTTCAAGATCTTCATTAATTCAAGAGCAAAGTGTAGAATCTGTTGATTCCAGAGACCAAGAGGAACAGCTGGAAGCAGAGTTGCAGAAATTGCGTGCCGTAAACAAGAAGAAGGAAGAAATAGCACAGCTCAAACTGAAACTACGAAACCTGAAGTCAGAGGAAGAAGCACTCAGTCATGCATCAAGTTCTCTTCACAGCTTCAGGGACTTCGAAGATATGATGTGCCCCTTCAACGGAGACGACAACTTTCCAGTGGAGAGGTGGATATCACAGTCCGAAGACCAAGCGGATCTTTTTTGTTTAAATGATCACAGTAAATTTGTGTTTGGTAAGCGTTTATTGAATGGTACTGCTAAACTTTATTTTCGATCGAAACATGAAAAAACTGGAAAGAACTGAAAGAAGCATTAGTGAGTGAATTTAAAAAGGTTGTTACAAAATCAGATATATATAACGAGCTAAGAGAACGGAAGAAGAGACGCGAGGATAGCACATAATAATATGTCCTGGCCATGCAAGAGATTGCATCGCACAAAACAGTTGAAAAAGAAGACCTAATACAGATGATTATCAAGGATATTTACGACAGTGAATCAAACAAAAGTATTTTAAAGAGTGCGAACAATATAGGGAAGTTGAAACTTGCATTACGCATGTATGAAAATTTTAAAACCAATTGCCGTGAAATTTAATTAATTAATTAACTTTTCATCACGCAACGCCCGGATCAGTTCTACTCATACGAGTACGCAAAGAAAAACTCCTACTCAATCAGCCCGACCCCACAAGTACCCAACAAATTACCCGAAGCACAAAATCGCAATTAAAATACTGTTCCAACAGAGTTTTAAATGTGGTGGCCTAGGATATATCGCTCGAAATTGACACAACCCAGCAGTTCATATTGTTCACCAAAACTGCAACAACAAGAAGAACAATCAGGCAATCAGCAACAGCAGCAACATGAGAAGCGACGATAACACGGACAGCTCTAGTACTCCGAAAACTAGCAGGAGCGACAGTATGCCAGTCAATGAATTCGAAAGAGAATTATACAAGTTCCAGAAAGGAAACTCTCAGATTTCAACGACTCTCCTAACCTTGCGGGATTCAGGGAGCTCCATCAGCTTCATCCAAGAGAAATTTCTGCCGTCGTTTATGGTATCACCTACAGATGCAAACAACCAAATTTATTGCGGTGTGAATAATAGTCGCCTCAATGTGTTGTGTGAAGTATTTAATCATGTATTTGTTATGAAAATTTATTAATTAATTTGCAGATCCTTGTAGTAAAGAATTTCTCCATGAATTATCCAGTCATACTTGGAAGGGATTTCATCAGCAAAGTTGGTATGGTGTTCCAGATGCCTAAAATAATGAAGACGGTTCACGAAGAATCTACAATTTCAAATACAACTATTCGTCCTCATATTCCAAATTAGACGTCCGGATCATTGGATAATGCATGTGAGTCTCACAGCCTTCTTAGTAATGTAAGTGAGAACTTTTTATATCAAATAATGAATATCGATATCAACAGTAGCGAATTTCATGTCGATATTAATATTAACGAAAGTTTAGAGTATAATATTAAAACAACTGTGAATGATATGGTGAAGTCCGCTTGTTTACTTAGCCAGTCAAATAAATATTCAGGTGATAGTGAATTCAAGATGAGGATTGTGTTAACCAAAGATTCTCCGTTTTATTATGCGCCAAGGCGTTTACCTTTTTCACACAGGCTAAAATTACAAGAAATTATTTGCTAAATAAAGCTGTCATACGAGAATTCAATTCAGAGTATGCATCACCAGTAGTATTAATACAGAAAGAGAAGGGGAGTTAAGACTCTGTGTCGATTTTAGGGAGTTGAACAAAATCACAGTGCGAGATAATTATTCGCTTCCTCTTATTGAGGATCATATTGATTCAATTAAAGGAAAGAAATGGTTTACGACACTAGATTCAAAAAATGGGTTTCACCATGTTGCGTTGGAAAAGGGATCAATGAAGTTTACTTCCTTGTTAACCCCCTTCGGCCATTATGAGTACACCAAAATGCCCCTTGGTCTTAGAAATTCGCCATCAGTTTTTGAGCGCTTCATGAAACGTACGTTCGGAATGTTTATCTCTAACTCAAAGCTTCTAACGTATCTGGATGATCTGTTAATTCCCACGAAAACCATTGATGAACATTTGGAAATTCTCAAAAAAGTTCTTCATATCGTAGCAACCAGAGGCTTGGAGCTTAGATTGGATAAATGTTTGTTCTTACAAACAGAAATTGTGTATCTAGGTTATACCATTAATGAGGTGTTAGGCCCAATGATGCAAATCTGATAGCTATTCGTGAATTTCCAGTCCCACGTTGTGCTAAGGATGCTCGAAGTTTCCTTGGATTGTGTTCCTATTTCAGGAAGTTTATTTTGACCATATAGCGAAACCGCTAACTGACCTTTTGAAAAACAACGCATTTCAATTGCTGAAAGATAAATTGTTGGCTGCACCTGTGCTGTCGACAATTTGCGACGCGAGTAGCATAGGATTCGGAGCAGTGTTGCTTCAAAAACAACAGGATAATAGGTTTCATCCAATGTTTTACTATTCGAAACGTGATACGGACCGAGAAAGTAAATATCATAGTTATGAGTTAGAAACACTGTCCATAATTTATGCACTAAGAAGGTTTCGTGTCTATCTTATAGGAATACCATTTAAAATAATAACTGATTTCCAAAGACTTGCGTTGACGTTGAACAAAAAGACGCTCAACCCTTGTATTTCTGGGTGGGTGCTGGAACTTCAATCGTTTGATTATACGGTCGACCATAAAAGTGGTGATCGTATGTCACATGCTGACTCTCTGAGTCGATCATTTAACATTCTGCACGTAGACGATGCATCCTTTGAGCTTATTAGTTACAGTACCAAATTCCCCCACAGCTAAAACCAACATAATTTAGGTATAAATATAATTTCGCTGACACAGGTGCTCGAACGCTTCAAGAATTCCACGAACAAATGCAAACCCGATGAAGAACGAATGTGCATTATCAGCGTCTGGCGAATATCCGACACAACAATTCGGAGAATCGATCGCTCACCTGTGTGAACTACTGCATGCGAACACTTTGCATTCATTCTGCAGAGTAAGCTATTTAGGTCAGTTTGTAAGTAAATGAAATTGTTAAAGGCAGTCTTAAGATAGATTCAATAAAGAAAACACGTCTTGTGAAGAAAAAGAATAAAGTTTGTTTTTTTCTCCGTTCTTAAATAGCGTGTTAAAAGTCTTATTCCCGCGGTTGCACAAAAGCAAGATTCAAAAGCCAAAGTCCTTTTTTATGTCCCATAAAATATGGAAGATGGTGTCGAAAAATATTTCGTTCACTTATCTGAAATGCATTGGTTTCCTAAGGTGAAAGGGAAAGTGAAGGTATTCATTAGAGGTTGCCTTAAATGCATTTTCTTTTCTCCCGAGTCAGCAAAAACCGGATGCACCTCATACCTGATACCAAAAGGCAACTCCCCTTTTGACACCCTCCATGTTGATCCTCTAGGTCCATTCTCGTGTTCTCGTTCTAAAAAAAACCATCTTTTCATGATAGTAGACGGGTTTACAAAATTTATAAAGTTATTTCTGGTAAAAAGTACGCAAAGTAAAGAAGCAGTGTCATGTTAGAAGACCTATTTTGGAAACTATTCACGACCTAATATAATCGTTTCAGATCGCGGGTCTTGTTTTACGTCACAGGAGTTCGCTGAATTGCATGTAAATAATGTACAGCACATAAAAATTGCGACTCATTCTCCTCTGGCGAACGGGCAGGTGGAAAGATTAAATCGAGTACTAGTGCCAATGTAAGCTAAAGAGTGTGATGCTGATAGCACGGGAGACTGGGACGGAAACGTTGCCGAGATAGAGTTCGCCCTTAATAACACAGTGAGCAGAAGTACAGGCTTTACTCTAATGTTATGCATGCAATGCATTGAACACAAAAAAAAGAGAAGAAGAACCACACAGCAAAATTGCTGACCTAACGTCTGGGCAGCGACGCAGCTGTATTCACAAACGATAATACGATAATTGCATATCAGCAATTAATGCATTTAAATACAAGTGTATGAAAGAAATCGTGAAAGTTGTTGGAATGAAGTTGTTAGAGTGAAGTCGTTGGAGTGCATTCATTAAATAAACTAATATTTAGTCTTATTTCACGTTGTTTCAATTTTGCGTTGTTCTCAATTTATATTTTACCTTGGTAAAATAATCAGTTGGTGGAATATTTATTGCTTTGGTAATAAGTTGGTGGTGCTTGAGTATGCTCTACTTGGATAATACTGCTGGAGCATTCTTTACCTGGAAAACTATTACTTGGAGTATTTGGAGCAATTCTCTGACGGAAAGACCAGTGTTCATTGGACCCTGAACTATAACTGGCCCGACGAGGGATTTTGGCACAACAACGGTGTGTATACCCAAGCCAAGGCATAACACTAAGTGGACTTTTATTTGAGACGGATCAAAAAGGAAGATTTTTGACTGTGTAAAAGAGTTCTTGGATAGCAAATCAGATTCAAGTATTGATATAGAAGAGGTCAGACAAAAAGCTGCAGAGAACATTATTAGGGAACAGGAGCGCAGCAAACAGTACTTTGGCAGTAGGCATAAACAACCAAAAGTGTATCAACCGGGCGATTATGTCATGCTTAATAATGTTGTCACAACACCAGGTGTAAATAAGAAGTTGATAGCCAAATACAGGGGTCCCTATGAGATCAAAAAGGTTCTACGCAATGATGGGTATATAGTCGGTGACATAGATGGATTTCAATTGACAAGGATACCTTACCAGGGGGTAAGCACCTCACATAATATGAGACCCTACATGATGCCGACTACAGATTTGGAACATGATGGAAATAAAGATAAAGGAATTGAAAAGAATGAGGCACATACCAATTTCGCAGATGAAGTTTCTTAAAACTTTATAGTTATCATGATTTCGAATTGTTCTATTGATAAATTGCTTAAGCTGAACGATGTATTGTATATACAATTAATGTAAATGAATTGTTTTCCAAGTAAATTGAGGGTGTAAATTGAATTAACACTGTTTGCATGAAATGAAATGTTTGTTAACAGGTAATCGGGACGATCTATTCGATCTGAACCAGTGTCATTATCAGTGGGGTACTAAGCCGATCTAATTATTTAATATGAGTTGCATAGTGTGTAATCAAAAGGTTGACCGCGGTGATGCTGAAGCTATCTCATGCAGTGACTGTAATTGCATATTTCATTGTTCCTGTGTAAATCTTTCCGCAACTGACGTTGATTTTTTAAAATCAAATGCCTCGGGTTATCGTTGTGAAAAATGCTCAACTGCTCGACGGCGATCTTTCCACTCTTTACCTTTGGAGCAACTTGTCCGTCCAATCAGTGCAACGTCGACGAAACAACAACAAACGTCTACAAAAGTACCGCAGCAGTTGTCTGGCTCTTTGTCGAGTGCATTGTGCACAGACAATGTTGACAAAACGAGTTCGTTAACCCTTCAATATCTGTATGATGAGATTAGAGATGAGATTTTTTATTCAGACACATTCTCTGTTCCCTCAAAACTAAATGCTGTCATAGAACAGAAATATTCAATTCTCCAGTAACCATTCTCTGTTCCCTAAAAACTGATTACTGATTACATCACGTACTGCGACGGTAACCGGAGACCTCCTGTGGGAACTTGCTAGCTCTTGGGTGCCTGTTTGGAGCATGTGGAATAGTACTTAAGGTAGACGTAGAATCGTTGTAATTTAGCCTTAGTTTTTACTTGTAAGGGGTCACGCTGCATGAATAAAGTTTTTTTTAAACAAAAATAATCTCTGATTATTTAATTGGTGCCCAACATAGGGCCTGGTAATGTCGAGGATATAAGTGTTAATTAGCCTGATGGCCTTAAGCAGCCGCTGTGCTACCGCGAAATAAAGCCGTAAGTCGCTTCAAGAAGCGGCCGTGCCCTTCGCGAATAAATCACGTCCTAAACCGGTCGCTTCAAGCAGCCGCAGTGTTTAGAAGTTACGGTATCCACCGCAACCCATGTCACGGTTCCCACCGTAGTCTTAAAGAGAAACATAATATGATACACGTGTAATGCACAATCGATCCGATGACCCACAAATTGAAAGTCAAGCGTCTGCGACACATCCGTTCACCACGAAAATGCAATTCTTGGAACCATCGACCGCTTGTGCAAATTGTGCAAGCGAGGCAAATGCGTTGCCCTCCTTTGCACTTACCTTTTTTTGATAATTAATATTGTAAGTTCAGTTTGTATCGAAACTCAATTAAGTACAGACGAAGTTGTCTGAATAAATTTAAAATGCTGTTTTTTTTTCCAAGAGGAAAATTTCAGTTTTATTTCTGGCGCAGTCGGTAGGATACCGGGCATTCGTTTAAGTAAGAACTTCGCGAATTTTGTATTGTTAAATACTTAACCGGTACGAAAAATTGTAAAATACGGGATAAAATATTATTTCTATTGAACCGCACGTCATCGAACGCTTACCAGTACGATTTGCAGAACAAAATTCCAATTAACAAATAGACGAGTACATATTTAAAGATAAATAGTAAATCACGTAAAAATCTCTACGTGAGAAATTGTGAATTGTGAACCCAGCCTCCTGAAGAAATAAAAAGTTATTTCTTCCTTTAGTGAATTTAAATTAATTACACGCCATAGCACGCGTTCGGTTGTAAAAATAACAAGCGTACAATATCACATATATAAAGTCAAATAGTGAATCGTATAAAAAAAAAAATTAGTGAGAAACTGTAATTTTGTGAGCTGGACACAACTCTTAAGAGACGACGACAAGATTCAAGATTCAAGACATCTTCAGCGGTGCAGCAATAGGAGGAGAATAAAAAGGAAAGGAGGAAGTTGCACAACGAAAGCAGAAACTACACAGCAACAAAGGTCAGCAGATAGTTAAGTTAGTTTAATAGAGTCTTTAATACCTAAAGTGTAATATATAAATAAAAAAGTGTAATGTAAAAATCAATCAGTACAACACCTTAAATAGAAAATTTTGCTCTATTTTAGTAAACATTGTCATTAAATTCAATTCAACATATATACTCTCAAATATTTAAATCATACAAAATAGTATATATAGGAACAAATTGGTCGCTATTAACAAGTTATACTGTTAGTTTATTAATTTAACACATTTGGACAATTTTTTTTTTTCAATTACTACACACGTCCAACTTAACCTTGCACTGGTTTCTCTTAGTTTAAATTATACAATTTATGTCGACAATACAAGAGCAAATACAGATTGTCCGAGAACAATCTGAACAAATTAGTGAGATAGTGAATTATATTTGTACCGATAACAAGTCAGGCACAAATATGCTTACCCTCAACATAGATCCGTTGAGATATATTTCAAAAATTCCAGAATTTTACGGTGACCATAGGGACTTACAAACTTTTACTGATTTAATTGATAAGATCCATCCGATTCTTCTCAAATATGATCCCCTCTCGCAAGCCATTTTCTCAGATTGCATTAAAGCAAAACTGAAAGGAAAAGCCAGAGAGATCATTGAAATCAATCCTCATATCACTCAATGGTCAGATATTAGGACAGTACTTGTTAACAACTTCGGTGACAGACTCACCATAGAAGAACTTTTTGACGAATTAAGAGCAACTAAATTCAAAACTAATTGTACAGACTTCTATAATGGTATAAAAGCCATTTTGCGTAGACTGAATATAAAGACCAAACAAATGTCCGAAGACACAGAGTGGATTAACCATAACGTAGAAACAAATGAGATATCCGAGCTTGTCGTGCTTAAGAATAAAATACCGGAACCAATGAGGTCACTGCTCTACTGCAGAAATCCTACAAGCTTAGAAACGTCAATCCAAATTCTACATGAATGTGGTTATGCCTATTACGGCAATAGAAACGATAACGTAAATACGTACAGAGCTTCTCCAAATAACACTCATTTTAAAACAAACCCACCCCCAAACTTTCAGAACAACACTCAGATAAGACCTCCCTTTAATTATACTAATAGAAACACTTATCAACAACCTTTAAAGGAGACCCCTAACTTCCAACCACCTCCACAACCAATGGAGATCGACATGGCACAAAGAGGAAGTAGATCTCGTCAGCATCAAACCCATGCCAATAGACCTCACTTCTCTCGCTCTCAACAGCAAACCAATCCGAATAGAACTTATTTCTCTCGCTCTCAACAGCAAACCAGTCAAACCAGACCTCAAAACTTCTATTCGCAGCCCCAGAATAACAGACCCCAAAGCAAAAATGAGCATTTTCTTCAAAAAATAAATCAATCATGACAGTCAACAAAATTTTATTTTAGAAGCCTCACAACAAGCTTACATCATAAAGGTAAAATAAGACCGCTTAGATTCATAATAGACACCGGAGCCACTCACTCCATTATCAACCTAGGTCTTTGTTCCCCAGATAAAGTCAAACCTATCAAAACACCTATTGTAATCAAAACTCTTAGCGAACATGTGATAATTAAGGAAAAAGCCATAATTCTACTATTTGAAGAATTAGGAGATCCACAAACCCAAGTTGAAATGTATATATATCCTTTCCATAATCAATTTGATGGCCTCATAGGCAATAACATTCTAAGGCCACTAAAATCTAAAATAGACTTCGAGTCGAATACATTATCAGTAAACAATAAAGTGATAAAAATTAATTTTGGACACGAAAATAATTCGAAAGAAACCCTACCTCCAAATGAAATAGTTCTACCAATACCTCAACGTGAAGGTCTCGTCTTTTTGCCAGAGCAAAAGTCGATTGATGGTAACGCAACTATTAAAGAAAGAATTTATTCGGTAGAAGACCACAATGTACTAATGGAATTAGATCGCGATAAAAGTGAACTCAAAAATCAAGCATCTAAGTTGAATATGCTCAAGTCAGAGCCTTTGAATGAAGAGATTTTCAATATGACTAAAGTTCCAAGATCTCAGCTGCTGTTGGAACAAATAAGATTAAATCACCTAAATAATGAAGAAAAAGTTGGAATAAAAAAGCTTATAAATCAATTTAAACTTATATTTTACCAAGAAGATAATGATCTTACATTCAGAAATGCCATCAAACATGAGATAAGAACGATCAATGACGTTCCCATACAATCAAAGAACTATCGTTACCCCTACATACATAAAAAGGAAATCGAAGAGCAAATACAACAAATGTTGAAAAGTAAAATAATTAGAAGCAGTAATTCCCCCTACTCATCACCAATTTGGATTGTACCGAAGAAAGCTGAAGCTAGCGGCAAAACCAAATGGAGACTCGTGGTGGATTACCGAAAATTAAACGAGGTAATCATCGACGATAAATATCCTATACCGTGTATGGATGAAATCTTTGACAAGCTGGGAAGGTGCCAATATTTCACCACTCTAGACCTCGTAAGCCCTTACTGAAATTATCAGAAACACCACACAAACCCCATGAAATTATACATGTTGACGTTTTTTACACCTTGCAAAATACACTTTTCTTAACAATTATCGACAAATTTTCAAAACATGCTTCTGCAATTCGGATCACGAGTAGAACATGGATCGAATTTAAACGCGCTATATCCCTTTACTTTAGTCAGTTTGGAATGGTAACGAATATCATAGTCGATAACGAACTAGGATTCAAAGCATTACCAATGAAACAGTTCCTATCTGAACACTATATTGAAATTCATTACACCTCTAATAACAGTCATACATCGAATGCAGATATTGAAAGATTACATAATGCACTCAACGAACACATACGATTATTAAAACACGACAATGTAAGCAACGAAGGGACTGTAGAGGATAAACTTTCAAGAATAGTAACATTTTACAACAATACATTTCACGAGCGCGAATACCAGGAAATCCGTGAACGTATTTTAGAAAAGAAACAGATAACAATGGAAAAGCTATATAAAAACCGTAAGGATTATACTCTATCAGAAGGTCAGAATTTCACTAAAGAAATCAGAGGAGGAAAGAACCACTCCAAGTGTAGAAAACTAGAAATGCAGAAAACGGACGAAGATCATTTAATAGATGTGAGAAATGGAAACAAATACTACAAAACTCATGTAAAAGAAATTAAGAAATTTCAAGACATTAAGAATCCTACAATAAAATCAAAAATTAAAGCCCGAGAAAGAAAAAGAAAAAACGATTAAATGATAAATTCTCTTTTCAGAAACTACAATTATGATTAATCTACACGTTATTGCAGTAATAATAGTAGTGATGAAATCATCATTTGCAACAACGTAGGAAATACATTTGAGTGACTTTAACAACAATAACGGATTTGTAACACTTAAATTAGAAAGAGTTAAAATAATAAAGAGGTATACAACGTTTTCACGTATTATCAATGTAACTGCACTAGAAACAACTAAAAATCAAATAAGAGATAATTTTTTTTGCATTTGAAAATAAATCAAAACTAATAGAACCACAGTTAATCAAAATTTAATACTATTAGAAGCCAAGTTAACGAATTTCAAACCACATTCAAAGACCAAACGAGCACTAATGAATATATTAGGGACAGGAATGAAACTCATCGCAGGCACAATGGACCGAGAAGATGAAATCGCAATAACAAATAAGTTAGATCAGCTTTTTGACCAAGAAAACAAATTAACAAAATCAAGTAACGAATCAACGGAAAAATTTTAGAAAAAATTCAAAACATTACATCCCACATGAGAAAACAACAACATGTTATTGAAACGTACTTAAACAGTCAAAACTTGGTAGGAAGAATACAAAGTTTGGAAGAAGAAGTTAAAACCATGCAATACATGTACCAAATAAACCAAGACATAATATTACTTAGTAATCACATAGACGATATAGAACAGATACTTTTCTCAAGCAAACTTGGCGTTTTAACTAGAAACATTTTGGGTAAGCAAGAGTTAACTATGATTGAAGATTTAAGTAATCTAAGCGAGATTAAAATCTCAGTCACTATTTATAAAGACCAAATTATCATAATTCTCTTCATACCACATTTCTCTGATCAAACATTTACTAAAACCTTAATAGAACCCCTACCTGACAAAAATAATAGATCACTTTCTATCGAAAATAAAGAAATTTTAACCGATCAGGATAACAATATTTACGAATTTCCTGTAAAAGATAATATTAAACGCAATCTCATTACAGTCAAAGATAACTGTATTAGAAATATTATGACATTTAAAGAAGCATTTTGTACGAAAATTGTAAGTCATGTTAAAGAAATAAAAGAAATTGTAAAAGGTATTGTTATACTTAAGAATGTCGAAGAAATTATAATTAAACATAAAGGTAAAAGAAAACTATGTTATTAAATTTAAGAATTGCAAAATTATTGTCAATAATATAACATATGAAAATTTCGAAAACAAAGTGTATGAAAACATTATAATACCAAATTTCATCCCGAAAATAAATGAGACAAATGTAATCCCTAGTATAAAATTAGAAGAATTATATGTAGAACACATTAATAATAGAGAGCAATTAAAACAGATATCTGCAAAAAGTAATACATTAAACATTTTGTTATTAAGTTTGAATGCTTCTTTGACTCTTTTCATTGTATTTTTATTTTATATTCTTAAGAAAAAAAGGGATAGTAAAAATAAAATATTCATTTCGTCGGAGCCTCAATCTAACGGGGGAGGAGTTACGGTACCCACCGCAACCCATGTCACCGTAGTCTTAAAGAGAAACATAATATGATACACGTGTAATGCACAATCGATCCAATGACCCACGAATTGCAAGTCAAGCGTCTGCGACACATCCGTTCACCACGAAAATGCAATTCTTGGAACCATCGACCGCTTGTGCAAATTGTGCAAGCGAGACAAATGCGTTGCCCTCCTTTGCACTTACCTTTTTTTGATAATTAATATTGTAAGTTCAGTTTGTATCGAAACTCAATAAAGTACAGACGAAGTTGTCTGAATAAAATTAAAAAGCTGTATTTTTTTCCAAGAGGAAAATTTCAGTTTTATTTCTTTTAGACCCCTCACGCGCCTATCGGCCTCATATCGTGTAGTGGTGAATTTAAAGGCCCCGGAGTAGGCCAAGGTGAACCATTCACCTCAAGTAGCTGCAGTGTTTGCCAGTGGACAAAACGGACGTTTGTGAAAAGCTGACTAAACCACCCGATCCTGGAAAAACTGACTCACAAGAATTCCCCGACACGAAGATCAACATGCCCATGCTGAATTTATTGTTTCTTCTGTAAAGAATTGTTTCTTCTGTAAAGAATTTTTGTTTTATTAAGTTAATGATACTTTACTATATCATTATCATGTAATTATTTTAATTCATAAAGAAAAAAATTACAAAAGTTTTAAATAAGGAAGTAGACAAAGAACAAGTAATTATTCAGAGTTTTTGCTAAGAATGTGCAGAAAGAATAAAACGTTAATTAATATTTAATATTTTCCACCTTGATTAGAAAAAATAAGCCAACAGTCGTTGGCAGACCTCCGTACCATATAGACGTGCACCGACTTCGGAAAATCCAGTGCAGTGCGATTCTAGTATGTACCTTGATACCGATTTCGAATAAGGGCACTAAGCTAGTGATAGTGTAACTAACAGCGAATCGAAGGGTCCCGGGTTCGAATCCCGTGGGTACAAGCAAAAAAAGGTGTTTTTCTTTTTTTTTTATTAATTAAAGACACTAAGTGTGAGTAAAAAAAAACTAATGGAGAGTGACAAGCGACCCGAGCTCAGAAAATCGGGTGACTTTAGGACACCATTGGCTGGTGGGACATCAGGCCACCAAACGAGTGACAATAGCGAGCGTTCCGCTAGCCCAGCAAGCAGCAGAAGCGGCATAAAGAAGAGGAGGAAGAGGATGCAACCGCAGCCGAATCCACGCCGAACTAAAATAACGTCGGATGAGGAAGCGGTGGCTTCCAGCAAAGGAAGGGGAGCGACATAAAAACCATCGACACAGAAAAGTGCAGCCGTAGTAAACAGCGAAATGGAAGCGCTCCAATGGAAGTCGGAGGGCAATGAGTGCCGATACTCATATAAAGGGAGTGACAACTCTTTTCGGGTAATGGCCACTTCCGATGCAGATGATGAGGCGGAAGATATTAGGAAGCAGGAACAAAAACTCCTCCATTTAAAAGAAGAACAAGCAAAACTCGAGGCCTATATATCCAAGCTTCGAGCTCAATCAGATGCCCGAAAAGCTGCTGAAAAAGCCTAAAAGAATGAGCAGCAGAAAAAAGAATTATAACAGCTGCAGGCGCAGAGGCGGAAGCAACAGCAGGAAAATGAACCACTGCCGTCAACCTCCAAGGTGGCACAACGCCTGCAGCAGCTACAACAGCATCAAAAAAAAAAAACAGGAACAGCAAAGTACAGCCAGGAGGACTACCAAGACATCCAAGGTGGCGCAGCAACAGCAGCAACAAAAACAACAGCAGCACCAACAAAAGAAGAACCAACAGCAGCAGCAGAACAAGCGAAGCCCCCCCATAAATGTCTTCGGCATGGAGACATCAAAACTTATAAAACTATGTGAGTTGGCCATAGCGATTAACACTTACTACATTAAATATAAGACCCCCCTTAGTCGAACGGTCCAATGCTTATCAAAGGACTCGTATGAAATCTTGCTAGAGAAGTTGGTGGCATCGAATGCCGAATTCTGGACATAGCCCCCCAGAGGAGAGAGGCCACAGACACTGCTCATCAAGGGTATGGAAAAGGGTATAGAGCAGCGGAACAAGCGAAGCCCCCCCATAAATGTCTTCGGCATGAAGACATCAAAACTTATAAAACTATGTGAGTTGGCCATAGCGATTAACACTTACTACATTAAATATAAGACTCCCCTAGTCAAACGGTCCAATGCTTATCAAAGGACTCGTATGAAATCTTGCTAGAGAAGTTGGTGGCATCGAATGCCGAATTCTGGACATACCCCCCCAGAGGAGAGAGGCCACAGACACTGCTCATCAAGGGTATAAATCCCTCAGCTGACCCGAAAGAGGTCCTCGAAGAGCTGCGATAAGTCGAGAGTGACGAGGTGCACTTCGTAGGGGTCAAGCCATTCACCACTGCGGGTGGAAAATGGAAAAAGAAGGCACTTCCCTTCTTCTTAGTTCAAGTCACCCATAACACAAAAATCGATAGCCTAAGGAAAATCTGTCACGTTGGTGGTCTAAGTGTTGTATGCGAGAAATTAAACAGATCCAATTAAGTACTTCAATGTGCGAATTGTAGAAGGCTGGGGCACGTGGCGGCGAACTGCCATATGGAGTTCCACTGTGCACGTTGTACATTCAGTCACAACAAAGGGGAATGCCCTTTAGGAGCGGATGAAGTCGAGGATAAGTCTCTCTTCAAATGCGTACTATGCGAAGGAAATGGGCACCCCGCAACTTATCGGGGATGTCCAAGAGCCAAAGAAAAAGCCTAAAAGAATGAGCAGCAGAAAAAAGAATTATAACAGCTGCAGGCACAGAGGCGGAAGCAACAGCAGGAAAATGAACCACTGCCGTCAACCTCCAAGGTGACACAACGCCTGCAGCAGCTACAACAGCATCAAAGAAAAAACAGGAACAGCAAAGTACAGCCAGGAGGACTACCAAGACATCCAAGGTGGCGCAGCAACAGCAGCAACAAAAACAACAGCAGCACCAACAAAAGAAGAACCAACAGCAGCAATAACAGCCGCAGAACAAGCGAAGCCCCCCCCATAAATGTCTTCGGCATGGAGACATCAAAACTTATAAAACTATGTGAGTTGGCCATAGCGATTAACACTTACTACATTAAATAAAAGACTCCCTTTAGTCAAACGGTCCAATGCTTATCAAAGGACTCGTATGACATCTTGCTAGAGAAGTTGGTGGCATCGAATGCCGAATTCTGGACATACCCTCCCAGAGGAGAGAGGCCACAGACACTGCTCATCAAGGGTATAGATCCCTCAGCTGACCCGAAAGAGGTCCTCGAAGAGCTGCGATAAGTCGAGAGTGACAAGGTCCACTTCGTAGGGGTCAAGCCATTCACCACTGAGGGTGGAAAATGGAAAAAGAAGGCACTTCCCTTCTTCTTAGTTCAAGTCACCCATAACACAAAAATCGATAGCCTACGGAAAATCTGTCACGTTGGTGGTCTAAGTGTTGTATGCGAGAAATTAAACAGATCCAATTACGTACTTCAATGTGCGAATTGTAGAAGGCTGGGGCACGTGGCGGCGAACTGCCATATGGAGTTCCACTGTGCACGTTGTACATTCAGCCACAACAAAGGGGAATGCCCTTTAGGAGCGGATGAAGTCGAGGATAAGTCTCTCTTCAAATGCGTACTATGCGAAGGAAATGGGCACCCCGCAACTTATCGGGGATGTCCAAGAGCCAAAGAATTCCAGCAGAGAATGGAGTTGGCAAGGAACACAAAGAAGGTAGAAGCCAGGCCAGAGGCCCGTGCTTTGGCTACCACTGTTACGCGGAACATCTCCTACGCCCAAGTGGCGTCAGGCAGTGGATCAGTACAACAGACAGCGCCGAAGATGGCCCCAGTCCCAGTCCCAGTCCCAGTGACCAGCCTACCAGAGGCAGAACTCTCAATAAGGGATGTTATGTCCACCATGCAGTTGATGCAAGCGCAAATGCTCGCTTTGCAGAAACAAATGGTCGACTTACACACCAGCTTCCTTGCGCAATCGGCTCGAGTAGACTTCCTCTACTCGCAGCTGCCTGTGAACCAACGCGAGCAGATATAATGGGCTCACGCGAGGCCAGAGCACTTAAGATCCTAGCAGTGAATGTAAATTCGCTGATTAGGATCGAACGAAAACTAACGCTTTCCAATTTGCTACAAACCCACAATCCTGAAGTACTGATGGCTAGTGAAACCAAGCTAAAGCAGACGCGCAATCTCAGGTATAAAAACTACCACGTTATTAGAAGAGACCGACCCCAATCCACTCGAGGCGGCGGGGTGGCCATAAGGTTGTGTATAGCAATGAAGTACGAAGATTTGGTGTGCTGGAGGCAGCCATCGCGCGCATCCCTCTTAAAGGTGGAAAGAGGTTGTTTGTGATTGCTGCCTATGCAGCAGACGCTTAAAACTCTAATTTCCTTTCTGAGCTCGAAACTCTTTGCACAAGCCTTCGTAGGGGTCAAGCCATTCACCACTGCGGGTGGAAAATGGAAAAAGAAGGCACTTCCCTTCTTCTTAGTTCAAGTCACCCATAACACAAAAATCGATAGCCTAAGGAAAATCTGTCACGTTGGTGGTCTAAGTGTTGTATGCGAGAAATTAAACAGATCCAATTAAGTACTTCAATGTGCGAATTGTAGAAGGCTGGGGCACGTGGCGGCGAACTGCCATATGGAGTTCCACTGTGCACGTTGTACATTCAGTCACAACAAAGGGGAATGCCCTTTAGGAGCGGATGAAGTCGAGGATAAGTCTCTCTTCAAATGCGTACTATGCGAAGGAAATGGGCACCCCGCAACTTATCGGGGATGTCCAAGAGCCAAAGAAAAAGCCTAAAAGAATGAGCAGCAGAAAAAAGAATTATAACAGCTGCAGGCACAGAGGCGGAAGCAACAGCAGGAAAATGAACCACTGCCGTCAACCTCCAAGGTGACACAACGCCTGCAGCAGCTACAACAGCATCAAAGAAAAAACAGGAACAGCAAAGTACAGCCAGGAGGACTACCAAGACATCCAAGGTGGCGCAGCAACAGCAGCAACAAAAACAACAGCAGCACCAACAAAAGAAGAACCAACAGCAGCAATAACAGCCGCAGAACAAGCGAAGCCCCCCCCATAAATGTCTTCGGCATGGAGACATCAAAACTTATAAAACTATGTGAGTTGGCCATAGCGATTAACACTTACTACATTAAATAAAAGACTCCCTTTAGTCAAACGGTCCAATGCTTATCAAAGGACTCGTATGACATCTTGCTAGAGAAGTTGGTGGCATCGAATGCCGAATTCTGGACATACCCTCCCAGAGGAGAGAGGCCACAGACACTGCTCATCAAGGGTATAGATCCCTCAGCTGACCCGAAAGAGGTCCTCGAAGAGCTGCGATAAGTCGAGAGTGACAAGGTCCACTTCGTAGGGGTCAAGCCATTCACCACTGAGGGTGGAAAATGGAAAAAGAAGGCACTTCCCTTCTTCTTAGTTCAAGTCACCCATAACACAAAAATCGATAGCCTACGGAAAATCTGTCACGTTGGTGGTCTAAGTGTTGTATGCGAGAAATTAAACAGATCCAATTACGTACTTCAATGTGCGAATTGTAGAAGGCTGGGGCACGTGGCGGCGAACTGCCATATGGAGTTCCACTGTGCACGTTGTACATTCAGCCACAACAAAGGGGAATGCCCTTTAGGAGCGGATGAAGTCGAGGATAAGTCTCTCTTCAAATGCGTACTATGCGAAGGAAATGGGCACCCCGCAACTTATCGGGGATGTCCAAGAGCCAAAGAATTCCAGCAGAGAATGGAGTTGGCAAGGAACACAAAGAAGGTAGAAGCCAGGCCAGAGGCCCGTGCTTTGGCTACCACTGTTACGCGGAACATCTCCTACGCCCAAGTGGCGTCAGGCAGTGGATCAGTACAACAGACAGCGCCGAAGATGGCCCCAGTCCCAGTCCCAGTCCCAGTGACCAGCCTACCAGAGGCAGAACTCTCAATAAGGGATGTTATGTCCACCATGCAGTTGATGCAAGCGCAAATGCTCGCTTTGCAGAAACAAATGGTCGACTTACACACCAGCTTCCTTGCGCAATCGGCTCGAGTAGACTTCCTCTACTCGCAGCTGCCTGTGAACCAACGCGAGCAGATATAATGGGCTCACGCGAGGCCAGAGCACTTAAGATCCTAGCAGTGAATGTAAATTCGCTGATTAGGATCGAACGAAAACTAACGCTTTCCAATTTGCTACAAACCCACAATCCTGAAGTACTGATGGCTAGTGAAACCAAGCTAAAGCAGACGCGCAATCTCAGGTATAAAAACTACCACGTTATTAGAAGAGACCGACCCCAATCCACTCGAGGCGGCGGGGTGGCCATAAGGTTGTGTATAGCAATGAAGTACGAAGATTTGGTGTGCTGGAGGCAGCCATCGCGCGCATCCCTCTTAAAGGTGGAAAGAGGTTGTTTGTGATTGCTGCCTATGCAGCAGACGCTTAAAACTCTAATTTCCTTTCTGAGCTCGAAACTCTTTGCACAAGCCTTCGTTTTAGCTCGGAAGAAAATTTGTATATTCTAGCCGGAGATTTGAACGCTAAGCACGGTGAATGGGGTAACAATGCCCCAAATGAAAGAGGAAACGCTCTCTTAGGTTGGATTGATCAAAACAATATTGAGTTCAGGCTAGATTTGCTTGCAACCGATAGACCATCTTTTCCCAGAAGCGGGTCTTATCTCGATGTGATGCTTTTTGACAGACGACTAACGGTACGTAACGTGGAAAGACATATAAAAAACTGTTTAACTACGGTCGAGTACGATAGTGACCACGGTGGTCTCGCCGCGGTTATACAGCTTCCGAATGAGCTGGAGGAGCTGGAGGAATATGTTCAATCGTATCCTTATAACTATAATAAGGCGCGTTGGCCACGTTTCACCAGAACCCTTGCCAGAGAAATAAATTCGAGTACGATCAATCCTCCTACGAACAGAAACCTTACGAACGAAGGGGTTGACGGGTACCTTGGACGAATGGACGTGGCCATTAAACATACAATGGACAGGACAATCCCAAAAGTGGTGCAAACCGATGATGGCGACATCTATCGGAATGCTACCATCGATGCACTTCACGTGCAAAAGAGTAGACTCCTGTCAAGCTATACGGATGATGCAAATAGACTTCAATAGAGTTGCAGCCTGGTGCCATGATCATGGGCTAATTATAAATGCGCTAAAAACAAAAGCTATGCATATACGTCCGCCGCATATTCCAAAAACACAACTTAAAATAAAAATTCACGATTTACAGTGTTTGCATAGAAATGGATGCTTGCAGTACAGTGAAAATGATGACTGCACCAATGTTGTAGAAAATGTATCAACGTATAAGTACCTAGGGCTGATCGTTGATTACAACTTTAAGTGGAACTACCATATAGACTCGATGAGGAAAAAACTTTACCAATCTTCGTATGCACTCTTTCACCTAAGTAAGTATTGCACACCGGCTGTCCTCAGGCAGTGCTACTTTGGCTTAGTGGAGTCCCATCTAAGATATGGTATATTAGCTTGGGGAAGAGCAGCACAGATGGAACCACTCAAAAAAATACACAGCAGAGTGCAGAAATTGGTACTAAAGGCGGGGCATAGAAGAGAAGAACAGCAACATACAAGCGAATCAAGAGGTTTGCTCAACATACAACAAATACACAATCTGGAAATGTTAGCAAATTACGGAGATGACAACACATACAGAGTTCAAACGCAGCAGAATATCAACACAAGAAGGCGACAAAGGCAAATGTACGAAGTACCGAGGTTTTGGAACGAGTATGGCTGAAGGACGCTAGAGGTATCTCTCCCGGGGATTCTCAATGAAGTACCACAAGAATACCGAAATCTACCAAAACTTGAAATGGTTAAAAAATTGAAAAAGATTTATATAAACGAGTAAATGAAATGTTATCCTAATTATATAATAATAATTTTCATTCCTTTTGATCAATCGATTTTCAATTTTTAAAAATTATAACATAACGTAGTATCTAGTCTTCTGCAGACAAGCCACTTTGGCTTTGCAGATATCAATGAAATTGTAAGATAGAGAAGAAATGAAATAAAATGAATTGAATTGAATTGACTCCTATACAGGTTTACCGATCCTCAAAATGCGGAGGTCCGTTCGCTGAAGTCGCAGATCAAAGTACTCCAGCAGTCGATCCGCCAAAATTACAGTATAGCTTTTACCTTGCACTGGGGCAATAAGATTCAGGCTATAAGATCCAATAACCCGAGCATGTTCCCGCAAATAAATAAAATTTACAGGGGACAGATCACAACGACATTCAAATCGTTCGACTGGACAGAACAACAGACAACGCAAGCCTACTGACGTCAGTTGGCATCGATCCAGATGGGGCTGTGCTTGACAATAACTTCTTCGTAGTTGAGGATCCCTAGGAAAAGGTCAAAGCAATTGGTGCTGTGTTCCAGAAAGTGTACATGCACTAGTCGCGTCGTCCGAACGGCGACCTGGAACACTTAGCCTCGCTTAACCACGTTAATCTACGGAAGGATATAAGTCAATGGCGATCCGATAATCTTGGCTTTACCAGATTCAATGACGATTTACTGGCAAACAATGTCATCGCCGATGACGGAAGTAATTCCATCCTCATTTCGAGAGATGAACTCCAGGGTATCTTCAACTCACTGAAGAAGAAGAAGTCGGTGGAAATTGATGGGATCTCCCCTTTGAGGCGGTGGATGTGTACACAACCTTGTTTAACAATGCGTTGAGTAATGCATATTACCTAGCGCATTGAAAGACAGCAGTGGTACAACCCATCCCGAAACGGGACAAAGATACCTCCATTCCGACAAATCTTCGGTCGATAAGCCTTTTTCCGTGCATAAGCAAAGTCTTGGAGAAGATAGTCATCAAGGCTCTGAAAGATTGGGTCGAGCAAAAACAAATTATTCCGGAAAACCAATCCGGCTTTAGAGCGGGGCACGACACAATTCATGCCGCGTCCAAATTGGGTTCCGACATACAATGGAACAGAAACAAGACACAGTGCACAGGTGCCTGCCTGATTGACAGGGAAAAGGCGTTCGACACCGTATGGTTAGGACTCTTCCTCAAGTTTGTCAGGCTTGTCATGAACAAAACGTTGCTATATATGATCTATGACATAACAGGTAGAAAGTTCGTTGTTAAAAATGACAACGTAACTTCCTCCACTGTTTTTCACATAAAAATTAGGTTGCAACAAGGGGCGGTTGGTTCGCCGATTCTATTCGCGATATTCACTAGTGACTGCCAAACTTAATTGCGTTTGCCGATGGCCTAGTGCAACGTGATTTCGATTTGATTCAACAATATTGCGACGACTGGAAGTTGAAAATCAACTACCGGAAGTGCTAAACTATTCTTTTCAGAACCCCGTTGTCCAGAGCACCAAGGGACACGAAAAGAAATTGACGCAAGTTCAACATACTGGACCCACAGGGGCAGCCAGTAACTGTTAAAAGTGTGGTTGGACATCTTGGCATTTGGTTGGACCAGTTCATGTATGGCGGTATCCATGCAGCAACAGTTTTGACCAGCGCTAAGAAAACCTTCGCTATGGCAAGGGGGCTGTTCTACAGCAGCCAACTTGATACCAGAGTGAAGGTGATCTGCTACATGGCCCTCATACGTCCAATTATGGTATATGCTTGTCCTGTGTGGTTCAACGTAAGTCCTTCCCAGATGGAAAAGATGAGGGTGTTAGAGAGACAGTGTCGTCGGGCCTGTCTCCGTTTATATCATACACCCGAATCCCAGTATCCCAACGAGGTTTTGTACAATGAGGCAAACCTGATCAGAACAGATCATTTTATTGTTAAATTGATTCGGAGTCACATAGCTCGAGCCATGACCTCATCCAACAGTCTGATCTTTTGGGCTTATTACTCTAATCAAATGTACGATAAGAAGGTGCGTCTTAACGGCTTTGTCCCACTTTAGGCGTTTTTCTATTTAAACACGAAAGGCCTGATACAAGATAGAGAAGGCTGTCCTATCATTTTCCATGTCGTACGCCGAACAGTGGAAATGCGACTTCAATACGAGCCGGACGTCGCTCGCAAAGTATTGCAAGCCGCTGTCACCAAACGTCATTTTGATAAGTTCCAATTCTTATTTTGTTTTGGTAAGAAGTCCAGGTAAAATGAAAATAAGAAGTCATTTATCAGTAGTTTAACTCCTTTTATCGTCATTTTAACCGCCGGGTTTAACTCTCGTAGTGCTGTTTTGGTGCCATATAATGATTTTCTCTTTTGGCGTGTGATAAGAGATTGTTATCGATGGATTACAATACCCGAACATTTTAACTTAGAAGCCGCAGATATGAGCTTGTTTGTTGTATCACTGGGGTGAAAATGTAATACAACCGTGGATTTCTTAGTTGTCGGGTTGGTGAATTCCCTTGTGCTTCTAATCGGCAATGTTGCGTTTCCTTGTAGGTTGAGAAGACCGACACAAAGTCAACCTTGTCGGTTATCCCCTCTGTTGGGAAATGCAAAACAACGGAATCTTCATTTTGCTTTTGTGAGAGCACCTCCAACTGGCGTTTCAAGGTGTGGCAGTACTTTTCTGTTGCAGTTAACCGATCTGTAAGAATAATATTTTGCGATTTAAGGATCTGCACTTCAGATGCAATTTGTTTAAAATCTTGTTTGGTCGCAAGGTCCTTGAACTTCGATGACAGTATTTCATCAAGAATTACTTTAAGATCTTCAACAGACATGTTTCCAACGGCCATTGCTGCGATGTGATCCCCAATTGTTTGTAGAACTAAAGTGCGCAAAATTCTTTGAAGAAGATTCTCAGTTTAATGAATATTCACACGTTATATTATTTTAATAAAAAAAACTTATGCAGCACAAAAAGAAAAACTTGTGTAGATCACTTTGACAGCTGTCAAACACAAAAACAAAAAATCCAAAAAAATAACAAAACAAAAAAGCACAAAAAAGTGCACCACGGAGTATACGATATATATGTCAAACATGTAAAGAGCATATACCCCCTGGTGCACGCGTCCGTATTGCCTTACGGATATAGTTAGGTTTAGATTACCTAGTTGTAAGATGTTTGTATATATGTTTAAGTTTGATTTAGGGTAAGTAAGTTAAGTTAGCAAGTAAGTTCAAAACATTAAATAAGGAACGTCCAAGTTTTTAAATTTTCTTGAGCAATGAAAAACAAAAACACTAGACTTTAGAATTAAAAAAAGAAAGATGTCGGAAGGCAGAAAAAACGAATATAGATTAGCTTAGAGTACTTGTTTAGAGTCAGTAAGTTAGGTATAGGATTAATATTTCAGAATAGATATTTAGGCTAGTTTTAAGCATTTTTGTCTAGCAACTAATTTAACAAATTGGAAAGTCTTAATAAAAATGCGTTAAGAACTCAAGCTCAAACCAAGAACAAACTCAACCATTCAGCCAAGTGCAGGTCCTCGCAAGCCTCATCCACCATACATAGCGTCACATCTGCCTTACCTCAAACCCAGGATATAAATTCGTCTTTTCGTTCAAATGTATCACAAAATGACTAAAGAGTGCCACAGTCGACCCCAGAATTAGACTGCCTTATTGCGTCCATCGCTACGCGTGTTGTAGAACGTCAAACCCGAAAAATCATTCAAAACGTGCTAAACCGGGGCTTAGATGCAGGTTGTGATCAAACAATAGAACCAGTACATTAAAGTAGGCTATCCGAATAAAACACCATTCCGGATACTGTGCCTAGTATCAGAAACTTTTCGGGCGATCCGTGAGTTTAGCTCGTGGAGAAAGAGCGTAGATAGCATCCTTGATATTTACGAACCTTTGAAGGGTACCCACAAAGTACTTTGGGATACTGTATATAATACGGAACAAGGTAATCGGGAACGCAGATATTGCCTTGGAGTCCTTTAATACTCCACTTAACTGGACCAGTATCTCGCGCTGCTTGGCAATATAATACGGAGACAAGCGCGATCTGGCAACCTTAGAGTTGCAGATGTTGTCCTTAGTTCAAGGTGGCAAAACTATTCAAGAATTGTATAATACGCTATACAAACATCTTTCGCTTATCCTTAATAACATTTCATGCATGGAAATTAATAATGTGACAATGAAAGTTCTAACGCAAACATACAAGAATAGAGCACTTGATACCTTTATCAGGGGGCTAAAAGGCGATTTGCCAAAACTACTTGGTATTCGCGAAACTAATGACCTGCCACAAGCTTTAAGCATATGCGTAAAGCTCGAAAACCAAAGCTACCGGACACAGCAAGTTTATTATTACCAAAACAGTGCAAGGAAATTAACTATACTAGCATTCATAACCCTGTAACCTATCCAGTACGGATGCTGAACGCCCACATTTTCTAATTCAAAATCCTTTTTTCTAACTTAGGCGATTCCCACTTCCATATTTCGAGTGTAGGGCAGGAGATGGAGAAAAGCTTAGGTTTCTAATTGATACTGGGTCTAGCAGGAATTATATAAAACCGGATATAGTTGCTAAACCCATTCCAAACCAGCAAATATTTTACGCAAGGCCAATAGCTGGCTATGTCGAGGTTAGCCAGCATACAATAATAAATCTATTTAGTTTAAAAGACCTTCCGTTGAAATTTTTTCTCTAACCCTCTCTATCTTCTTTTCATGGGAATCTGGGCAATGATAGTTTAAATAGCTATCCGCAGTAATCTACACGAAAGGAAGTCAGTTCTCAATGTTGTTGTTCTCGAATGTGGACTTTACATTCGAATTAATCAATTGAAGTCCAAGTCTGTTAACTCCTTAAACATAAAATCATTTGTCACCATGCGAACCTATCCCAACTTAAGGGCAGTACTAAATGTATCGAAATGTCATTGTATCCGATATGTCAAATGAAATAAATCCATTCGTTATTATTTAAAAAAGGGGGTGTGAAGTTATTTTTGAAGCAGGCGGAATTAAAAAAGGAAAAGCCATCGTGACAAATAATCAGAAGTGGGATACTTCCAAAACGAATCTATTTTTCATAAAATCTGAACAACGTCCGCAACAAAAATCGAAGAATTGCGTGTGAAGGAGCTACAAGCAGTTTTAAGAAAAAAAAAAAACAGCAGCCTATTACCGGGAAAAAAGCGGATTTGATTGAGCGCGTACGTAAAATTCTGGGAAACGACGAAGTCCCCGACGAATATCTTCTCTGCGACGATGAAGAAGAGGAGATGACGACGGTACAAAGCGACATCATCAATCTAACGACTGCGGTACAAAGTTTGCAACTGCAATTATCCACATTGGCTACTGCATCAAATTCCAGGGAAACGCATACGACGCCAACGATAACGCCAACGACAACGACAACAACAACACCAACGCTGACGCCAGCATTAACTCCAACATCACAAGCAACAGCGACAATTGTTTTATCAACACCATTTTCATCGCATCATACACAGCCGGCATTATCAAATGTTCACGAGATTCATTCACTGGTACCAGAATATGACCCCTCCGATCAGCTCTTCTCCACTGCGAAACAATATGTTCAACGAGTCAACGCACTAATCATTGGCTACGGTTGGGATGAACGGAGCGTTTTATTCGTATGTCAATCCAAGATGAGAGGTGCGGCTAAGTTGTGGTCAGAAGCTCTTTTAGGTTCTATAAAAACTTGGAACGAATTCACTACGCGCTTGGTTAAAGATTTCGGCAAGACATTGAGTGAAGCTGACATACATTTTGCAATGGTTGGAAGCACACGAAAACCATCAGAATCACCAACCGACTATTTCTTTAGAATGCGAGCATTGGGACAAAAGCACCGATTGTCCGACTCAGCAATAATTACGTATATACGTAAAGGGATGAAGAACACGGAACTGCAATTTGCTTTGGCGAGCTCTATCTTCATCACGCTAAACGAATTCCGGAATGCCATTGATAGGTTCATCGCTAATCGTCCAACGTCAACTTCAATGATCAGAAATTTCAACACAGAACCTCAGCGAGCTTCAACCCCTGCGAACAACATAAAAATTGTGAAATGTTTTAACTGCGATCAGACGGGACACATCTCCATTAACTGTTCACAACCACAGCGAAAACAGTGCTGCACGATATGCCGCCGAACAGGACACATCGACAAATTTTGTCCTGAAAAGAACAGAACGACATCCAACGCTCCAAGAAATAACGTCCTTCGCATGGCATCAAACGCAGAACTAGGTGACAACAGAACAAAATATATCCAAGTCAACGGTCATAACGTCATGGCAAATAATATTGGATCGATCATCGATTGCGGCGTATTCAAACTCAACGGATTTGGTGGGGGCACATGGACTGGAAACAGCTGTATACACGCAAACAACAAGAACAACGTTCTCCAAGTAATCAACACGTTCGCAGACTGTTTTGGTGAAACTCTCAATAGGCTGGGAGAGTGCACAAATACAAAAATGAACATCACTCTCACGTCAGAGACACTAATTTCCAGGAATGCACACCGCATACCCTTCGCCAAGAGGGAAGTCATCAGCAAAATCGTAGCAGAGTTACTCGATTGCGGAGTCATAAGGCAGAGCGAATCACCGTATTCTTCACTCATAGTCCTTGTTAAAAAATCATCTGGTGAGGATCGTATGTACATAGACTTTCGAGCACTTAATTCGGTGACCGTGAAAATACCATACCCGACACCCACGGTAGAAGATATCATCGTTTCTGCAGCCAGTAAAAAAATGTTCACTGTATTAGATTTCATGTCGGGGTATTACCAAATACCGATTGAGGAAAAATGTAAGAAATTCACAGCGTTCATAACAGATAGTGGTCGTTATGAATTTAATCGCATGCCGTTCGGACTCGTCAACGCTCCCTGTGTTTTTCATGATGCAATCGCCAAATTAGTAGCGCCATTGAAGGGAAAGATTTTTAGCTACGTGGATGAGGTCATCATACCGTCGAACTCAGCGAAGGAAGAGATAGCAGTCCTTTCAGATTTCATGCAACAAGTGCGACAGGCAGGTATGACGTTGAGACTAAGCAAATGTGTGTTCCTCACAAACGAAATCTCTTTCTTGGGACATCGTCTCACTGAGAACGGACTCTCACCAGGCGAAAAGAAGACGGCTGCAATTGAAGATTTTCCTCAACCAACGAACATTAACGAAGTGAGAAGGTTCATTGGACTCGCAAGCTTCTTCTGGAAATTCGTGGAACATATCTCTATTATCGCCAAGCCGTTGACAGAGCTGCTAAAAAAGGACCGACAAAATGCACCTTTCCGATGGGAGCAACCGCAGGCGACAGCGTTTGACACGTTGAAGAAAATTTTGTGCAATGAACCTGTGCTGGAAGTGTTTGATATCAACAGACAACATGAGGTGCACACTGATGCAAGTTCTGTTGGACTTGCGGGAATATTATTCCAATCGACAGACAAAGAAAACGAATGGAAACCCGTGCTCTACTTCAGCAAGACGTGTACACCAGCGGAATCAAAGTATGCTAGCTATGAGTTAGAGGTTCTCGCCATAGTCGCAACGCTCGAACGATTTAGGATGTACTTACTTGGTCGAAGATTTACAGTGGTTACTGACTGATCAGCTGTCAGTGCAGTGAAGCGTTTACAGGAATTTGACTTCGCAGTGGAAGTCGTATGATGCATGTCGATGCTCTTAGCCGCGCTCCTGTTGGACCTGCCCGCGAGATTTCAACTGTGGCGATGAACGTGGTGAGAGTTGGAATTCAAAACGATGACTGGATTGGTTGTGTGCAGCGTCAAGATCGTAGACTCGTTGAAAGTATGGGTGCGTTGCAGAAGGAAGAGCGAACATTCAAAAACGACTTTATCATGAAGGATGGGCGACTATTCAAGAAAACCAGAGCTGGACCTAAACTAGTTGTGTCGTCGGGTGTACGTTGGCGAGTAGTCAAACATTTTCATGATGATATGAGTCATCAAGGCATCGATAAAGTTATACAACGCATCAGCAACACGCTTTGGTTCCGACGAATGCGAAATTATGTTAAGTCATACATTGCTGCGTGTGTGCAATGTTGCTACAACAAGCGATCATTAGGAGCATCTGAGGGACAAATGCATGTCTACGGTGTCAACCCTATCCCCTTCTGTACGCTTTACATTGATCATCTCGGTCCGTTTCCGAAAAGTCATCGAGGGAAGACTCATGTACTGGGAATTGCAGATGCATTCAATACGAATACGAAGACAAGACCGGTAGTTGAAGCTCTTAATAAACTCACTTCTTTTTTTGGTTTGCCAGACATTTTAATTAGCGATCGTGGTACGGCGTTCACGTCAAGAGAGTTTGAAGACTATTGCGAAGCAAATTATATCCGCCATATAGAAACAGCAGTGCGCACTCCTAGGGCGAATGGACAAATTGAGCGTATTAATCAGTCGATCCTTCAGTTTCTGCGAACTTCGAACAAAGATGAACGTGATTGGAATTTGGAGATGAGGAATCTACAGTGGGTGATCAACACACAATGCAACACAACGACAGGGTTTTGTCCAGCTGACCTAGTATTTGATTTTAAATTAAAGGACATTATTACTAACGAATTTGTTCAAGCCATTCATGATGTTGTCACCATGCGAACATATCCCAACTTAAGGGCAGTACTAAATGTATCGAAATGTCATTGTATCCGATATGTCAAATGAAATAAATTCCTTCGTTATTATTTCAAAAAGGGGGTGTGAGGTTATTTCTGAAGCAGGTGGAATTAAAAAAGGAAAAGCCATCGTGACACATTTAATGTATAAATCGATCACCTCACTTCACAGCAAAAAATTCTGATTAAATCAGATATTTCGCAGGAACCAAAATTTATTCTCTGAACCAGACGAGAAGCTGACGTACACCACTAAAGTTGTCGCGCAAATAAGGACTTCGACAGAGGAACTCATTCATTGCCGTCATTACCCTTTTCCCATGTCCTAAAAATCGGAAGTCGAGAAGCAGGTCCAAAAGCTACTCAATGATGGCGTCATACGACCTTCACGGTCACCCTACAACGTTCCCGTTTGGATTGTGCCGAAGAAGCCAGATTCTTCCGGTGCTAAGCAGTATCGAATGGTAATAGATTATAGAAAACTGAATGCTGTTACTATATTTGATCGTTATTCAATCCCGAACATTAACGACGTCATTGCTCAATTGGGTAAAAACAAATTTTTCACCGTTCTCGACCTGAAAAGTGGATTCTACCAAATCCCTTTAAAGGAGTCGGATATTAAAAAAACTTCGTATTCTATCAATATCGGAAAGTATGAGTTTGTAAGATTACCGTTCGGATTAAAGAATGCCCGACAATCTTCCAGTGTACTCTGGACGATATACTGCATCAATATATCGGGAAGTTTTGTCAGTATATATAGATGACATTATCGTCTATAGGGAGGACGAAGCACAACATGCCAGCCACATTAAAGCCATTTTCAATACTTTAAGGGAAGCAAACATGAAGGTTCAAATAGAAAAGTGTAAATTTTTTGAAACAGAGGTGAAATTTTTGGGATTCCTCATATCAGCAAACGGCATTAAGACTAATCCCGGGAAAGTTTCATCCATCGTTAATTTTCCACAACCTAAAACTCTGAAGGAACTGAGATCTTTTCTTGGCCTTTGGGGGTATTATAGGCGCTTCATCAAAAACTATGCGAAACTTGCAAAACCCCTGACGGCCCTTTTAAGGGGGGATGATGGACGTGTGTCGAAATCATAGTCCCCTAAGCAAACGGTAGAGCTTAACCCAGAAGCTGTGGAAGCATTTAACAAACTTAAACAATCCCTCGTTTCTTAAGACTCAATTTCGGCATATCCGGGCTACTCACAACCATATGAAATGAAGTATAAGCCTGGTAAAACCAATGTAGTGGCGGATGCCTTTTCCAGAGAGCCTGTGCTGGTGGTGGTGACGGAAGCTCTGAACCAAACCCTATACAGTTAGCGAAAGAACCCTTAAATGTCTTTAAGAATCAGATCATTTTAAATTTAGGCCAAGTTCCTTCTTATCAATTTCAGATCGTTTTCCCAACATATCATCGTCATCATAGTTGAACTGCAGTATACCGAAGATAAACTTATAGATATCTTAAAGCGCTACCTAAATCCATCAGTAACGAACGGACTAACGGAACGGACTCTATCCCACGTTATCCAGGCCAGACAAGGATTGTCAAGAGCATTTGAAGACATTAAGGAACCATAAAGAGAACTTATCATTTCATTCGGCTCACCAGGGTCAATGGTCTTTGATAATGAGAAATCATACAGTGTGAATTCCGTTACCTCCATGCTAGAAAACCAATTTAACATTAAGGTATTCAAGGCACCTCCACGCTCTAGCTCCGTAAATGGTCAGATAGAAAGGTTCCATAGTACTCTATCAGAAATAATGCGTCTTAAACCCGAAAAAGCACATACTTCGTTTACCGAATTATTAGATAGATCCGTTTATGAGTATAATAATTCGATCCACTCAGTGACAGGAAGGAAACCACTCGATTTGTTTTTTGCTAGGAATCCAAATTATAATTTAGAACAAATTAAAAAGGAACGACAGGAAAACATAAAGAAAATAGAACATAAGCAAAATGCTGATCTGGAATATCATAATAAAAAGAAAACCCCGTCAAGAGGTTGGAAGGTGGTAAAACTGTCTATGTTAGGTTCAATAGAGAGATCGGTAACAAATTATCACCCCGTTATAAAAAAGAGATTGTTGCTTAAGATAGAAACACCACGATTCTTACAAAATCCGGGAAAATTATCTCCAAAAGTCTCATTAAAATTTAATATTTCTCTCTTTAAAGAAAGTATCTGCTGCTAATTTCATCCTCTGGCTCGGAAACTCAAATATAGGACTACTCAAATTATCAGTTAGTAAAAGTAGATATTGGTACTGAGTGAATTCAGAATGGGCGATTTAAGTTTAGTGATAAAACTGGAAGAACTGCTTACAACAAACTCAATAAATGGTCATCCTCTTTGGCATAATCTATCCCTCGAGATCATTCAAATCAAGAACCACCTAGCGAGACCTACGCCAAATAAGAACAAACGGTTATAGGACTTTCTAGGGATCACTTGGAAGTGGATAGCGGGCAGTCCAGATCGACACCACCATGAAGTTTTAAAAGAAAAAATTAACAATGTTTTGAGAAACAACAATAGACAAACCATAATTAACCAATTGACAATAGCAAAAATTAATAAAATAAACAATATGACAAACAAAATCTTCAAAATTACAAATGAAGAAAAGGCAAATAAAGAGGAAACACTCATTGAAATTATGTACATATAAGTTAAAGCTAATAAAAGAAGAAATTGTTAATGTAGGTTATGCGATCAACTGGGATAAAACCAATATTGTCAAGTCCTTTATTTTAAGTAATTCTGAAATAAACATAGCAGAACAATTGTTAAGATCAGAAAAAATGCACTTTACCAATATGGACGAAGCATTCGAATTCACCAACCTTAAAATCGCTTCAGATAATAAGAATATATTATATATTATTAGTTTACCGACCATAAGTTCAGATATATGTGGTATATGAAGCCGAACCGACATATACAAATCCAAACGAACGGATAATACGTACAAGAAAACACGCGACTAGACAACGGGGTGATCAGGCGAGTCATCAACAGCTACGCCCAGCAGAAAATATGATAAGATTTATAAGGCTAAGGGAAAAATAAGGAATTATGAAAAATGAAACACTTGCAAAACAATTTTAAAAAGTCTTAAACAAGCCTTACAATAAGACTTACATTAGCCATATCATAAAGTATAAATAATATCCCTAGAAATATCTCTTACATTTGCCTTATTTCTTGATTTGAATAAGGGTTTATTTTATTAAGGCTTACTTACACCTTATAATAAGGCATATTCTAATTGAAAGCAGAATTATTCTTGGAAAATCCAGCGGTTAATAAAGAAGCATTTTTCTGATTTTCGGCTTTTGTGTCTCTTCAGTTAAATATTGACTGTCAGTTGCGTGCACTCTGCTCAAGGTGGAGGTTTTGTTGAAAATTGATTTAAATTTACTTAAAATTCTGTGAAGTGAATGGAAAAAAAGTAAAGTAAGTGAATAAAAGTGAGATAAAAATATTAGAGAATGGCTAATACTGCTGGATACTCCAAACGCCACTATAAGAGGCTTATTAATAAAATTAAGGACAATATTTACGAAAAAAACTGGAAGTGGAGACAGCTAACCTGAATTCATATAAGTTTATTGAGATAAGTGACACTCATAATATTCTGATAATTAATAATGACATAAAGAGTAAAAGTGATATAATTGCTGGACCAGATATCAGTTTAAAGGAAAAGATAGCTAACTGGTTCATAGAGGAGAACATTTCACATAGTGCTGGAAATATGTTGCTGCTAATTTTGAAAGATGCTGGCTTAGATCTACCACTGTCAATAGCAACCTTAATAAATAAAACCGAAATTGAAAGGAACAACATAAAAGAATTAAAGCCCGGTAGCTACATGCATGCATTTTGGCGTATTAAGAATGATAAAAAGATATGCCGAATTAAATATAGTAGACTTAAATAATAATAAAATAAATATTGACATAAATGTCGATGTTCTTCCCTTATATAAAAGTTCTGGTACCACACTTTGGACTATTCTAGAAGCCTTTGTTAATCGATACGATTTGCGTCCCTTTATGATATTTTGTTTTGTTGGTCCTAATAAGCCATATTGCTTGGACAAATATTTAAAAGAATTTATAGACGAGCTAAGAGATTTAGACAAAAGTGGAGTAGAAATTGAAGGTACAGTTTGTTGGATAAATATAAGAGCTTTTATCTGTGATGCCCCTGCCAGAGCATTCATGACTTCAACAACATATCACAACTCTTATCATGGGTGCTCATTCTGTGACCAAGTTGGAAAATGCATCAACAAAAGAACTGTATATTCAACACTCATAGGGCAGCTTAGATCGAATGAAAGTTTTAGAAATAGGACAGATAAAGATCATCATAATCTACAATACAGAACTAAACAAAACAAATTGGAGGCCTATGGTGTTGATTGTCTTAAACAATTCCCATTTGACTTTCTTCATTTAATCGATCTTGGAGTAGGTAAGAAAATTGTATCGAAAAATATAAATAGCAAGCTGGAGGAACCCTACATCATTTCTGAAAGAAACAAATTAGAACTATCAATCAACCTATTAAATCTATTTCAAAAATGTTCTCAACACATAGTTATACCAACACTTTTTACTCCTTTGTTGTGCCTATAGAATTTGTTTAGATAGGAAATTATTTGAAGCAAATTTTGACACAGTCAAAAATATGCTGCAGTTGTTAGTTTCAGAGTTTTCCAAATTTTACGGTAAGGATAGTATAGTATACGAAGTTCATGGGCTATTACATTTAGTAAATTTAATAAAAGAGATAGGTATAACCGATAGTTACGTTTTTGAATTTTTTTGCAAATTATAAAACAAAAGTTAAAAAAATTACAACACATTCTGATGCAGCTTAATAACAAATTAAATCAGATACCTATCAAAAGTAATTTTTAAACAAAAACTGGGCTTTTTGACAAGTCCTTAATTTCTCTAAAAATTAATCAAACTTTTTTCTCGACAAAGTTACCAAATAATGTTTGCTCAATAAATGGCGATTCTTATAAAATAACTGGATTAGGAATTAAAAATGGAAAATATTACATTGATGGCAGAAAATTTGTACACATTTAACCTGTTTTTTTCTTACCCAATTAATTCTTTACAAATCGGTATTATGCAAGTTACCGGGCTCGAAGAAGAGGAAAAAGTTTTCAATTTAAATGGAACCATATCGAAATATTTTCCAATTCAAAGTAATAAGTCTCAATACACTTTAATACCAATTTTGGATCACATTCAAGGTTAAATGAGAACAAAATTAAATTTTAAAAGTCTTCAAAAATAAACATCATCAGAATCATCATCAACAAACACTAGAAATGAATGTACAAGAAGGTGAATATTATTTCATACATTCAAAACAGTTTAAAAATAAATGAACTAAAATATTTTTTCCTAAAGAAAATAACCTCGGCCAACAAGACCAACAACAGTTCCCTATAGTAATTCCCCTTAACTACGTTCCCGGTAACGACAATAATAACGAACTTCCACCATTATCACCAACTAATTCTTCAATAGCAACAACAATTGTTAGCTTTACGCCCGATGCCAAAATGATTGCTGAATTCCAAGGTATTTTTTCAACGGATACATTGTTATTTTATGAAATTTATGAACAAATAATTCTCCGCACAGAAATGAAGGATGCCTTTAAAACTATGCAAAATGTTGTTCAAGCACAGACAACTTTAATTGCGGAACAAATGGTCAAAATTAACACGATGTATGACAAGTTATTTTGTACATCTATAAAAGAAATATTTAGCTTTGCAATAAAGTGTTCACAAGATCTCGATGACTTAAATAACAAAATTAATTTGGAACCTCAATTTGAAACAGATCTGGTACTATCTCATATATTTTAAAGACATATTTTGTTTCATGCTTTTTGTATTTACAGAAAACATTTCTTTCATCAAAATTTAAAGGAAAAGTTGGAAAAAGCCTCAGCTTTTTGGTTTTGGACGAGTTTTTACCGCCTGTTAATTGAAACGGACGAAAAAACATGACAGCATTGAAAAATTATAAATTTTTCAATTCAACTCTCTATGGTAAATTCATTATTATACTTTCATAAAACTGTTTAATTTATGTTCTATTATTGTCTGTTTTCAGGTTCCGTTCACAGATCGTATAAATCATTCGAAGAGTATGAATCGGATTTAAAAGAGGCTATTAAAAAAGGGAAGAATAAACTTGACCCAAGAAATTTCCAGCGGAAATTAAAAAAAAATTAAAAGAAATTTATTTTCAGTTTTTTTTATTAATTAATCGTTAATATTACTTTTTCTTTTCTTAATATTACTTTCTTAAATTAGTATTGTTTCTTTTTTGATTAATGTTTATGAATGTATGTATGTACATATGTATATCAAGATTTGATGAAAGACAGTCGATATCAGAAATCCATCCTGGAAGGACGTGTATCGACTTTAGTGCGGAGTTACCTAAGCAACCAAATAAATAAACAAACAAACAAAAACGAACGAAAAAATATCAAATTAATAAATTAAATTTCTCAAAGAAAAAAAAAACAAAATCAATCAAAAGCATTTGGAGGAAATGCAGGGAGAGCTGATTTCCATTGATAACACGGAAATCAGCGAAGAAGACATGGGCAGTAAAAGAAGAAAAACCATGAAGCCGCAGCCGCAGTTTAAAAGGCGTTTGCGTAGCAAACAAAATCTTAAATACGCCCAAATCGACGAAGTTGCAATGTACAGCGGAAATGGGAATGTTTTCGCAAGTTTCGCTTCGTCCAATGCCGAGGACCAGGCCGCCGAAGAAATGGAGTTGGCGGACAAAATAAAAGAGAAGGAAGAACTGGAGGCGTTTATTAAAGCCCTACAACTTAAACTGGAGGCCAGGAAAAAGCTGGCCAATGAAAATCCACAACAAGAACTGCAACAATCCAAGCAGCAAGAACCGGAGAACCATCACCAGCAACATCCACAGCAACAACAACATCAACAACGTCATCAACAACAACAACAACAAGAACACGAAAATCAACAACAACAACAACAAAAGCAGAAGCAACATCAGAAGCACAACGAACAAAAACAACAAAAGCAAGAACATCAGACCAACCGAAGACAAAATAATAAAAAAAGAATGCCGCCGATCAACGTAAGCGGAATGGACGCCTCAGATACTATAAAGGTATGCAAATTATCCGTGGGGGACGAGTTTATTATAAAAAATAAAGGTTTCCAAAAACAAACTGTTCACTGTTTATCAGTTAACAGTTTGAAAAAAAAATAAGGAACAAATGACCACAGCTGGGGTGGGGTTTTTTACCTTTACACCAAAAGGCGAAAAAGTGCAGACTATTATGCTAAAAGGGCTGGATGTTTCAGCTGATCCAAAGGATGTATTAGAGTCTCTTCAAAGGCTGAAGATTGAGGAAGTGGAGTTCGTTGCGGTAAACCACTTCTCCACTGTCCGATCTAGGATGCCGCCTGAGCGTCTGCTTCCCCTCTTCCTCGTACAAGTTACACCAGGAAGCAGAATGGAAAGTTTGAGGAAGATTAAGATCCTAAACTCACAAATGATTTCCTGGGAAAGACTGAGAAGTGCAAGACGGATGCTTCTCTGCGCAAGGTGCCAAGTTTTTGGACACGCGGCAGGAAACTGCAATAGGCAGCCTAGATGCAGCAAATGCGCAGAGATGCATCTATCGGCGCGCTGTCCGTTGGGAGAGAGGAAAGTAGAGGATAAGACACGCTTGAAGTGCGTGCATTGTGGAGAAAAGGGACATCCCTCCAGCTATCGGGGCTGTCCAAAAGTGAAAGAATTCTACAAAAAGGATATACTAAAGAAAGTAAAAGTGGCGGATTCAAGGCCAATGCCAAGAACTCCAGCCACACCTGTTACGCCGGTCATCTCCTACGCCCAGATGGCGTCAGGTGGGCGACCGGCACAACAGACATTGCCGGCAATAACGTCGGCACCGGTAAGGGCCCCAAATATGGGAATTCCCGAATTGTTCAATCTTGTGTCGACAATGATGACCAAGATTGAGCGATTTGAAGAGCGTTTGGTGCGAATGGAGCGAGTCCTTTCGTCGAGACCCGCTGGGTCAGGTGCGTATCCATAAAAATGGATACGCCAGCTGCTGGAGACCTCTCGATCCTGGCGGTGAATGTAAATTCACTCGTCAGGATCGAGAGAAGGTTGACCTTGCTTCACCTTTTGGAGTCCCATAAGCCTGATGTGTTGATGGTTAGCGAAACCAAGCTAAACCGGAAGCACGTACTCAGGTACAAAGACTATACAGTCATTCGAAGAGACCGCCCCCGCGCCACACAGGCGGGCGGGGTCGCTCTCTTCATTAAAAAAGGCTTACGCCATAAGATCGTGTATTGCGGTGAGGTGCGAACCTTCGGCGTGCTAGAGGCTTCGATTGCGTGCATTTCCCTACAAGGTGGAAGGAAACTGTACGTAGTCGCGGTCTATGCATCAGATGCACCTCAGTCTGCAAATTTTATCTCAGAGCTCGAGACACTCTTTCGAAAGCTTCGGCTTTGCTCAGAGGAAACTATTTTGTCATCGCCGGAGATTTGAACGCGAGGCATGAGGAATGGGGTAATTCTGTTCCAAATCCGAGGGGAAATTCACTCTTTAAGTGGATGGCGCGTCACTTTATTGAGTTCAAGCTGAATTTGCTTGCAACCGATAGACCGTCCGTTCCCAGAAGTGGGTCTTATTTAGATCTAATGCTAATAGACAGACGACTGACACTACGAGACGTAGACACTCGCACTAGGAATTGTCTGACAACGGTGGAGTACGACAGTGATCACTGTGGTCTGGCCGCGGTTATTCAGTTCCCGAACGAGCTGGTGGAGCGTGAAGAGTTCGCAGAGACGCACCCTTTCGATTACCGAAGGGCACTTTGGCCGCGTTTCTCTAGGATCCTATCCAGAGAACTACGTTCGAGCGAGATGACGCCACCTTCGAACAGAAACCTGACGAACGAAGAGGTTGACAGGTGCCTCATACAAGTAGACGACGTGATTAAACGAACCATGTACAGGACGCTTCCTAAGGTATCACCTACGACAGATGGCGACATTTATCGCAACGATACCATCGACGCACTGCACGTGCAAAAAAGCAGACTGCTGTCGAGACTAAAGACTCTGTACAGACGCTTTACCGACCCAGACGACCCGGAAATACGGTCGCTCAAGTCACAGCTGAAGAACATCCAGAAGTTGATTCGGATGAACTACCGAATTGCTGTCAATTCGTATTAGGGAGATAGGATTCGGGCCGTGCGTTCTAACGGTCCGGGTATGTTTCCCCAAATCAACCGGATCTTCCGAAGGAGGGGTCATAACGACTTGGAGGCTGTTCGACTTGACAGGACAACCGACAATATAAATATACTGACTTCGGTTGGCATAGATCCGGATGAGGTCGTGCTTGACAATGAGTTCTTCATTGTTGAGGATGCTTAAGAGAAGGTGGAGGCAATAGGAGCTGTTTTTCAGGAAGTGTACACGGTCACCGAGTCCTGTAGGCCGAATCACGACCTGGAGAACAGAGCCCTGCTGAACCACGTCTACCTTCGAAATGAGATACAGCAGTGGCGTTCTGAGAATCCTGGATTTACCAGATTCGATGACGAAAAACAGGCAACCAATGCCGTCGCCCAAGATGGTTCCAATGCCATCCTCATTTCGAAGGAGGAACTCAAACACATCTTCAACGGTTTGAAAAACAAAACGTCGACTGGTATAGACGGGATACCGAATATAGTGCTGCGCCATCTCCCTGACGAGGCGGTGGAAATATACACAATCCTGTTCAACAATGCACTGAGTAATGCACATTACCCAGCGCATTGGAAGACGGCGGTAGTGCAACCTATCCCCAAAAGGGGCAAAGATTCCTCGCTTCCGAAAAATCTTCGGTCGATAAGTCTCCTCCCTTGCATAAGCAAGGCTTTTGAGAAGATTGTCAATAGAGCACTGATCCAATGGACTGAAGACAACAAAATTATACCGAACAACCAGTTTGGATTTAGGGCGAGGCATGATACCGTACATGCCACGTCAAAATTGGTTTCGGACAATCAGTGGAACAACCACAAAACCCAATGCACTGGGGTCTGTCTCGTTGACTTGCAGAAGGCATTCGAGACCGTATGGTTAGAAGGTCTCTTCTTTAAGTTGACATGGATGGGTATAAGCAAATCACTGCTTTACACGATCTTCAACATGGTAACAGGTAGGAGTTTCGTTGTCAAGAGTGGTAACAAAGTTTTTACCAATGTTTTCCAAATAAAAAATGGGCTCCAGCAGGGTGCAGTAAACTCACCAATCCTTTTCGCTATTTTCACCAGCGAACTGATTGGCTCCATGCTCAACCTGATCACCTTCGCCGACGATTGGGTCGCATACCGGACAGCACCAAAGATATAAGTCATTAACACGCTCCTGCAGCGTGACTTCGAAAAAATCCAGCAATTTTGCGACGACTGGAAGTTAAAAATAAACTTCCAGAAGTGTGAAACAATCCTCTTCCAGACTCCGTTATACAGGGCCTCAAGGGATACGAAGAAGAATTGGCGCAAGTTTGGCATTGGACCCACAGGGTCAGCCACTAGCCGTGAAGAGTGTAGTGCGATATCTTGGCATTATGTTGGACCAGTACCTGTATGGTGGTACCCATGTAGATACAGCTTTGACTAAAGCTAAGAAAGGCTTCGCTATGGCAAGTGGGTTGTTTTACAGCAGCCAACTTGACGCTAAAGTGAAGCGAATCTGCTACACGGCCCTCATCCGGCCAATCATGGTATATGGCTGCCCGGTGTGGTTCAATGTGAGTCCTTCCCAAATGGAAAAGATGAGGGTTTTTGAGAGGCAATGTCTCCGGGCCTGCCTCCGGTTGTATCGAACACCTGAATCCGATTACACGAAATTCTATCCCAACGAGGTCTTGTATAACGAAGCAAACGTGAACAGGGTTGATAATTTCATCATTAAGCTGATTCGAAGGCATGTTGCACGAGCCATGACTTCTGAAAACGATCTCATATTTGGGGCCTACTACCCAAATGAAGAGTACCACGAGAACGCTAGCCGAAGGGGTTTCATTCCACCGGAAGCGTTCTTGTATCTTGACCGCATTGGACTGTTCCAGGATACGGAGGCATGTCCACTTATCTACCACGTGGTGAGAAGGACGGTGGAGAGGCGACTGATGTACGACGACAACGTCGCAAGTGTCGCAGGTCCGGATGCTCTCCGGTTTAGCACATCCGTTTCCATCCGTGATAGGATGGACACGGATAAAGCCCGGGGGTTGAATTGGTGGTTGGAGCCACACCAGGAGCCCCAGCTGCTGTCAACCTAGACAGGTTTTAAGTTGGTCCCCCACGGCCAACTTGCATTTAGGATAAGTTAGGATAGGTTAGGTATTAAGATACAATTTAAAAAAAAAAAATATTTAGTCGTAAGTGTATCTAAGTTAGAATAGGTTATATTAAGTTAGATTACGTTTTTATTAAAAAAATAGATAACTCAGTTTTTTAAAAATTTTCTTTGTTTTGAATCGAAACTAATTTTATTAATTTAAAAATAAAAAAAGTATTAACGCCGAAAAGCAAAAAAATAAATAAATTATTAGTTTAGCTTAGAGCGCCCGCATAGGGCCAGTAAGAGGTTTTTAGAAATCGTATTAGTCGTGCCTAGGTTAAGCATTTTGTTCCTAGTTTTAAGATAGCATTAGTAATATAAAAAATAAAATGCATTTTTAAACTAAACTAAACTAATTTGATGAAAGAAGGAAATATTTGAAAAATAATGGAAATATTTGAATAAATTGTTATGTTTTATAGAGGGTCAGTTGTTATTATTTTAAATGTAATGAAGTTCATTAAGCCAATATAAAGTTGTTAATAAATCCTTATATAGGAGCAGCAGGAAAAGTGGTTAGAGACATTCAGAGAGAGAGCGTCAACAACATTTATTCTGATATTCATATAAAGTTCAAGTTCAAATATCCAAATAAAGTTAAGTAAAGTTTTGGGTTAATTCTTTATTTTTAATTGAAACATCTTACAAATGGGGGCTCGCCCAGGATGAGAATAATAAACCGGAAAATTAGGTAGTTAAACAATTAAACAATTAAAAAGAAGAAAGATAGTGCGTATTCAATTGAATAAATGGACAACATAGTTCGCATGTGCGTATGTGACGCGGAGGGCGACATTAATCCCGTTGCGCATAAAAGAAAAACGACATCTGCCAACAACAAGAAAGGCGATACCTGCAAAGGTTACAAACAAGTAAAGAGTTGTTGTGTGCACCAACGATAAGAAGAGCCGTGTCCAAGCAACAGAGCCGTCTCCAGGTAGAAAAACCGTGTTCAGGCAGAAGAGCAGTGTCCAGGCAGAATAGTCGTGTGGCAAATGAAGAAGTCTAAGGCTGATGAGTTCTAAGTTTTCCTGCAGCGCTGCTTCTTTACCCAAATGGAATAGTGGCTAATGAGAATTTATTGAAAAACCCAGTTACCCAATTGGATTGTTGCCTTAGATTTAAATTATTCGATTAAATTATTCACCCCTATTCCGGGAGTCGTTTAGTGACGTGTCATTTTATGAGTATGAGAAATCGGTATTCCCATAGTCATTTTAGAATTCATAAAATGACACTAGTCATTTTGCTCCTGTCAGCTGCTGTGGTACGCATTTATCACTCGACATGTGTCATTTTTTGGTATTCCCGCAGTCACTAAATGACAGGAAAACTGACAAAAACAGTCGATTTGAAATTAGTACACGACATAAAGTTAAAAATGTCTACAGAGTAAGTTTCTTTTGTTTTTTTCTTGTTTTTGTGTTTCTTGATATATATTTGCTTATTATTTGTGGTTTCTCAAGGTTAAAGGTATCCCTTTCGCAAATCATTCGCTTGGTTCAACTTATGGAAGAGAACGTGACTCTTGCCCGAAATTTCAAAAGAGGCATTACTCAAAGTGAGGACATAAGAATTGGCTGGAAGGAGGTTGCGGCAAATATTGAACAGTTTAGGACCACCTGTAAGCAACGAGAAAGAATGGCAAAAGGTATGTGCAATTGACTATACATATATATCCATACGAACATTTAAATTATTTGTTTTGAAATACTTTATAGGTTTGGTTCGATTTAAAGTCAAAGGTAAATAAAAATTGTCGCACAACAAAAGGGAATCTGAGGCAACCGGAGGAGGACCCTTTAAACAAAAATTTTTAACGGAGCTAGACGAAACGGTAGCCAGACTTCTATCAATGCATGAGACAGTGGACCACAAATGTAAGCATATGACATTTTGCATTTGACAGTCGGCTTTTGTTGTGGAACATTTTCCACAAGTCATTTTAGTTTCGGAATACCGATTAAAAAATTTTCAAAATGACACTAGTCACCAAAATAAGATGACTGCTGGAATAGGTGTGATTATCTCATTACTTTTGGAGTTTAATATTTCTTGTATTTTGCATTTTTCTAATCTAAAGTATTTCTTACTTAACTTGGTATTGTAAGCTGTGTATCAAATTTGTCTTTTAATTGAAAAATAACTTAAAATGGAAGTAGATGACATGTTGGCTCTGACGGTAGACGCTCTTAAAGCAAGACTGACAGAACTGAACTTACCAACTAACAGACGGAAACACATGTTGCAAGATAGGCTTCTCAATCACCTCAGGCTATCTAGAAATGATGACGAGGAGCTGACGGAGGAGACGGAGGGAGAATCAGAATCCCCATATAGGACTCCGGGAAGGGCAACCAACTTCACTCTTCGCGACATCGAGGAATCTATGAATCAGTTCGGCGGGTCTGGTGTGATGTGCATCAACCTTTGGCTGAAGGAATTTAAGGAAACCGCCGCCACTGTGAACTGGAACGAAATCCAGAAATACATCTACGCCAAGCAGTTGCTAAGGGGAGCCGCTAAACTTTTTCTCGGGAGCCAACCGGGGATAAAAAGTTTGTTTATGATTGAACTACATATGTATATTTTTTATATATTTCTTGCTTATGCTTGCATTTTGTCTGTTAGTCACTGTATGCAACCCTCGTAAGATTCGTGTCATAAGACACTCTGCAACAACAATTCTGATGCATTCGTGTCATCAGACATTCTCCAACAACAATTCTATTGCATCGCTAATATAAAAAAAGTTGGTTGGGCAACGAGTGTTAGATTTGCATATTTTCTCTTCCATTTGGATGTGCACATATTGTTATGGCATATACTCCTAATTCTTGATGTACAATATATAATGTGATGTGTGATATTTAATAAACAATTCATTTATATAGATAAATCTATTAAAACAAATTTATTTAATTAGTTCAACGAAATTTATACAGTGAGTGAAAATGGAAAACGAAGTTGAGTAAAGTGAACACTTAAGAATCAACGAAGAAATAAACAAGACACTTAAAAATATTCCGCGACTTCTTTAATCAATATATAAAAACAGAAATCAAATTGAGCAGTGCTTGGCAGTAGTGACACAATTACTGGTACAAATGTATAAACCAGTCAGTTGGAAATGGAAAACTGGAAAAAGACGTGCAAAACTGAAAAAAAAAAATACGATTCTTAACTTCGTTCGAGGGCAAACTAGGAACTTTGGCGTCCTTCATTGGCTCAGTGGACAGAGCACTACAAGAGAAACCAGGAGGAGGTTTACAATATTATCTTCAACCAGAAGTTTACAGGAGATGCCAAGACATTTCTAGAGGTTGCACCACCAAATTCGTGGGAGCAGTGTAAGGCGTTGCATCAGCCGAGGAAAGACATCTTTACAATAACCGAGGAAATTAACCCCAGAAAGGTAATCTTCGTCGATTCGAGGAACATCATTTTTTCATTTTAAAATGTCTATTTACTCTTTTTCGCGATCGCTTTTGTTCTTTGTGTAGCTCTAGTCATTCATGAGTTCTTGTTGTATGGAGATGTTCATTGGCATCTGTTCAAAGGTTTTGGAAAAAAATTGCGCAAATGTTCGTCGAAACGACGAAGATGGCCTGTACTGTAACTTTCAGTGTTCGATTACAATTTTAAACGTGTGAGTTGTTAACTTCAGTTACAGAATGGGTTCGCGATTGCTTTTTTCGACTGAGAAAATAGAGAACATTATAGGAGCATGCGACTTTTGTGAAGACGAGAATTCTGGCGATAGCGAACAAGAAAATGATGCGGATGACAATGTTGAGGCTGAAGAAGACTCGGCTTGGGCAGATGACATTGAATCAGAAACGCAAGAAGATGCCGAAGGGAATATACCTTTTAGTTTATTGAGAGAATATGAAAGGAGAAAAATAATTTCATTCCCTAAAAACATTTTGCGAGTTATATATGGACGACTAAAAAGAAAAAAAGCTGCAGGTATGGTGCAAACATTGTTCATCAAACGGGAGGTCCCACAAGAAGAACAAAAGGAATTACTGATCCATTATTGTGCTTTCAAAGTTTTATAACAGAAGAATTCATAGAAGAAGTTCTGAAGTGGACAAATGTTGAAATTTAGAACAAAAAGCCCAATTTTGAAATTCAAAATGCCACTGTGAAATTTACAAACAGCACTGAAATCAATGCTTTAATTGGGATTTTGGTTCTGACAGCCGCACTGAAGGACGATCATCTAACATGTGAAGAATTTTTCGACTGCTCATAATCGGGGAATAGTTATAGTTACACAATCAGCCAAGCTCGATGTAAATTTCTTATAAGGTGTTTGCAGTTCGATGATACCATAAATCAAACAGACAAAATATTATTTCTGACAAATTGAAATTGAAATGTTTATTCAATTATGTCGGCAAAATTATACTCCTAATCTCTACATGATAATAGATGAACAACTTTTAGCTTTTCGTGGCAGATCATCCTTCCGTATGTACATCCCCAAAAAAACCTAGCTAGATATGGTTTAAAAATTGTTATGATGTGTGATAGCGGAAGCAAGTATATGGCTGATGCATCGCCATATTTGGGAAAAGGTAAGGTAACCTACCACTTGGCGAATATTGTGCAAAAGTGGTTACCAAAAGTATTCATGGCACGAACCGCAATATTACGATGGACAATTGGTTTACATCAGTCCATTGGTCCATTGGTTCATATACTTTTAAGAAGAATAAAAAAATAAAATAAAGTGTGTTTTTATTAAAAGAAAGATTTGCTAAAAATAAAGTATTAACATCTATAAACATATGTTAATAACTTTTCGAAAAAAATGCATTTAAATTTTACTTCGTCGATTCGAGGAATGATTACCTTTAACGTATTAAAAACTATGATTATCTTTCTAGGGTTAATAATACACAAGTGAAAAGTTAACACGGTCGAGAGCGCATGTGCGAACACATTCCCACGATCGCACCTGCAGCGGATGTAACTTGATGATCCTCGCATTCGGCTAGACGCATCACTTGCACTTCCGGCGGTGCAAGCTCGAACCAGCGTGGGATCGACGAGACCTTGGTCGACCAAGGCGACATTAGGAGTTAGGGAAAGATAATTATTCAGGCAGTCGAATTATGGCATCAGAATCGGTCGGACGGATAAATAATTTTATAACGCAAAATGAAAAACAGTGTTTTATTCTAATAACCCGTGGGCACAAGCTTAGCTTGTGCGTTTACACATTTTTTTTAAATGTTGAAACGAAAAACTTTAACATGCGCCCGAGCAGGGACTTGAAACTGAATTTATGGCGCAGTTCTTGAATTTAACGAATTTAACGATTTAATTATACAAAAGTTAAAGTGAAATATTCAAGCAAATGTTATGGAAGTACTTCAAAGAACTTAAAAACTCATGCAAAGAAGTAAGTAAACCCATTCAACTTAAAAGTTTGTGAATGTAGGAAAACATTAACTAAGGCGAAGACAACAAAGAAGCAACAGTAACCATGAGAGGCTGGCCCATGTACATAACATAAATATATTAAATTACATAACATCATTAAAGTATATAAAATTGTCGTTACGTAAAGACGTAGCCTTGAAAAACATAAAATATATAAAAAATATTGTAAAGTAAAAGCAGTGAAGTTTACTGCTCGGTTGTTTCTATCGCGATATACTGCATAAAAACCCACTGACATAATGGACGAGGTAAAAAACATGGAGCAGTGAATAGCGTAATAGATCAAATAAAAGGAATAGATGGTCGTTTAGGGCGGATAGAGCAATCCAATCCAGGGGAAATTGTTCAATCCTTGCAATCCCAGCTGGGGTTATCTCAAATCGAATAGAGTTCCTTGAACAGTGAGGTCAACCAAGCATTCCTATTACACAGAACACAGAAGATCTACCCGGATCCACTAGTAAACAGGAGTTAAAGGATATTTCCCAACTCCCCGATGCTGTAAAGGGGCTACAGGCCTTTGACGGTAATCCAGTTCAGTACGTTTCCTGGGTTCATAGCGTGGAAACAATTTTAAAGTAATATGAAATAGTCCGAACAAAACCTACTTATCGCGCTATTCTCCAGCACATTCGCCAAACAATTAGGGGGAAGGCGGGCTCTGCATTAGTATCATATAACATCTTTGATAATAGTTGGTCGAAAATAAAGCGAGTTTTATCTCTCCATTATGCTGATAAAAGAGATATTCGTACTCTTGAACACAAATTTAGTCAGCTGCAGCAGGGAAACTCACGTGTTGATGACTTCTACGCCACCGTGAATCATCAATTCTCTCTAATTGTGAGTAAAATTAGGGCAGATGACTTTTCTGGGGAAACAAGAAGCCATATAGAAATCGAGGATATTTTTGTGCGCGGTTCGAGTGGAGATCTTTTTAAACTTTTGGTAATCCCAAGGTCTAGAATTTTACCTGAAGCATACTCTGCATGCTTACAGATGCAAAACCTCAATTTTCGCAATCACTCCGTTCACATTAGGGCACCAAACATAGTATCATCCCCGGTTAGCTATAATTTCGCACCCAGGAACGTCGCTTACGTATGACCGTTTCTTTTGCGAAGAACAGAGTATCGCCGAAATTACGCACCACTGAGACCACTAGAACTAAACCAGCAATTAATATGGAGTTGGATAGCTCCGTGCAAACGATAAATGTCAACTATATGAACCGCCCTAACAACCCCTTTAAACGGGAAGAGGGAGGTCGGATAATTATCCAAGGAAACAGCAAAAAATGTTTCACATCGCTTCGACAGGAAGCGGTAATGTAGACGACAATGCTGAAATAAAGGATTCTCAACATGAAGTAACTCCAGAAGAAAATTTTATGGTGGGCGCCTCGATTCCAGCGTACCATACTTCGAATGTGTGACACGGGATGGAGATTGTTTAAATTTTCTAGTGGAAACCGGCGCAAGCAAAAATTTTATCAGGCCAGGACTGGTGTCACATCTCCAAACCGTTCAAACCCCTTTTTATGCTAGTAGCCTTGTGGGAAAATTAAAGTTGAACACAAAGTAAGCGGGAAGTTCTTTCAGAGTTTAGGTTGGGACTTAGATATAACTCTTTTCGAACTCCTCGGGTTGCAGACCTTCGATGGTATTATTGGCGATGATACCTTAAAAGAACTTAAGGCAATGATTGATAGGGAAAAAGACAGATATTGGCCATTAATTCAAATAAAATTATTAAATTGAAAAACCAACCGTCAGACTCTGTGAATCAAATTATTACAAGCGAAAAAATATCCGAAACAACGAAATCCAAATTAAACCTAATTTGCAAGCAGTCCTGTTGAAAACGAACAAGTCAAGAGTAACGTGAGGGCCAAAATTCTTACCAATACGGACGAACCGATATATACAAAAAGCTATCCCTAACCTACCTGTATGACGGAACAAGTTGACTGACAAATAAAGGAATTGCTTAAAGCAAACATCATTCGGCCATCAAAAAGCCCATACAATTCCCAGGTGTGGGTGGTGTCAAGAAAACCGAAACCTAACGGGGAGAAGCAATACAGAATGGTCATTGACTTCTAGAGACTAAACGCTGTAAAAATCCCCGATACTTATCCAATACTGGACATCAACGGCACTCCTTCTAGCCTAGGGACCGCAAAGTACTTCATGACAATCAACTTAACGTCAGGATTCCACCAAATCCCTATGAAGGAGAGTGATATTCCTAAAACAGCATTCTCAACCATGAGCGGGAAGTATGAATTTCTAAAACTCCCGTTCGGATTGAAGAATGCACCAGTCATTTTCCACCTTATCGCATCCTGACCTTACCGCATCAGAGGAACCACATCCTGGTTATCACCGACACTATATATCTGCAAGGCAATTAAATGGTGAAATTCTTGTATTGAACTGAAGGTCAATCTTAACCCAAGAGTTGTAAATGGAATCAAAATTCCTGAACCCTATCTAAATTTGCTGCAAGGAGTATATCTGGGTAACTTTACCAATTATAAAATACAGGTTACACAACGAGTTGTGGAGGAAGTTGCCAATGAGGAACGCAAGTTCATAATAATAGAAAATGAACATAGAAGAGCCCACAGGAATCCAGCCGAAAACAGAGCAAATACTTGAGAAGTATTACTTCCTTCATATGATGGCGCAAATCAAAAGATTTGTAGCTTCATGCGAGTTTTGTAAATAAAAAAAAAAAATATTTCTTTTACCAAAAAAATTCCATTAATTTGCTTATTTTGAGTGATTTATTGGTTTGTGCTATATTTTTTTTCTACTAAAAATTAGTTTGGATTGTGTGCTTTGTTATTAACTACACATTGAGCCCCAATTATCTATAATTTGATCACAGGAGCCTGTCAAAATTTGTTGAATGTCTTGAGATTCTTTTCAGTGGTGATTCCTCATTCCGGTGCAGCGCTTTTCGTTTAAAAAATTGGTATGTATTTGGTTGCGAATTGAGAGGATAGCCTTAGCTTTATGCTCATACAATATATCACCTAGCAAGTCCAATACTTTATTTGTTGGAAGTGATCAATTGTTTCTGGCTTATGGAAAATTGTTGATGCTGCATGTTTCAGCACTGTTTGCAGCGCATGGAATAAACTTAAAGGATATGAAGTATTGTGAGATCCATGTGAAATCCTTCACTTATGGAAATTCAAAATTCAAAAAGGTTTCTGACAGTAATAGATAAATTTTCTAAATTTTTTCATAATAAAGAGAAGTCGACAGTATATATTAGGTCAAAGTTAATCAAAATTTTACATTACTTTACGGTACCACAAATGTAAAAGGTAAAAAAATTAAAAAGGCTTTCTCAGCCCCATAGTTTTGAACTTCATTACAAATCTTGGTATTAAGCTCTTTTTGACGCCTGTTTATCGAAGTGAGGTGAATGGACAAATAGAAAGAGTCCACTCAACCATTCTGGAAATCTTTCGTTGCCTTATGGTCGAGAACCCCCAACTGACGGTTAAAGAACTTGTCTACATCGCTGTTGATCGATATAATAATACAATACATTCAGTCATCAATCGAAAACCAACTGATATTTTCTTTACCCGTTCACAGAGAAGAAACTACCAAAGTCTGCTAAACCTGCGATCAAAAATTAATGAGGATCTTAGGGGGTTATTGGGAGAAATATAGTCGGTAGAAACGCTAGACTAGATCTAAAAAGAACTGCTTCCAGAAAGTATAACGTATGTTGTTTATGTCGTAGTCAAAAAATAAAGGGCAAAAGCAAGAACCTATATCAAAAAGAGATTATTTCTAAGGACAACCAGTCAGGATAACAACAGCAAGTGGCAAAAGAATACATAAAGCCCACGTTCGAAATACTATGAAATAAGATTAAGAATAAATAGGTTCTTAATCTTATTTCATAGTATTTTCATTTCATTTCATAGTTTGTGCAAATTTACAAATACAAAAAGGAACAAAAAATAAGATTCAACTATTGTCCCAAGATTACATTTAGCTTAAAAATAATGTCTAGGGGTCAATTCTCATGAAAAAAGGGGCCGGTTGTCTGAAGACTTCAAATTCGTCGTGGTGGAGATCCTCGTACTATGAGTAGGTCGCTGCGAACATACCCGCATTAACGACTAAACGGCATTCATAAGTACAGTTCTAAAAGAATTAAACATCCTTCTACACCATAACATGGTAGAAGCAGTAGAATACGGACGCCCATCTGTATTCAGCAATGGGACATTGTTGCTATATGTTATATCAGTGCCAAAGGTGCCTGCGGTCACTTCTAACTTAGTATCTGCACGAGCCGCAATAAAAAGTGGAAGACAAATCGAAGCAGATTATGCTAGACTACTTATTGACCATGACAAGACTAACGGATTTTCTGGTGACTGTTCAAGAACCGGGTATACATCCGTATACGAAGAAGCGGTAGTCAAGCAACTTCCAGAGGACTCATGTCTACCCAAAATTCTCAAGGGTGGAATAGCGAAATGCAACCTCCGAAGTACAAACAAAGAAGTTGTCGAATTATTAGGAGAAGACATAATCTTCTTAACTAATTTTAACGGTACTGTCCTTAATAAAAACTCTTTTATTCCCTTAGAAGGTACTTACATAATCCAGTTGAATAACGGCACAGTACGCATCAGGGAACATTCCAGTAGGAGGACTAGTAATTTGCAGCCTCTTCCTCCTGTTCTAGCCAACGTAACTAACAAAAGGACCATCTCTGATTTTAACTTCATACATCATATCAGCATTAAAAATATTGAGCATATTAAGTCTTTGAAAGAACGTTTTAATCTCTCAATAATTTCAGTAACTGCCATGATTACCTTCGTTTTATTCATCCTGTACTTACAATGGAGGAAAATATATGGACAGGTAAATATTCCGGAACTCCGTTTCCCTTCCCTAAGAAAACGCATATCTACTGCTGTTGAAGGCCAAATACCAGTTGCCCAGTCACGGAATGCAAAGTCAAATTGTTATACATGTTCATCTATTGATCTGCGAAACGCAGATATAAGTTAACGACACGTTAACAAATTCCTAAACATGTTTGCATACGTCTCGTGAAATGCATCAAGCAACACTCCAGCATCCGGTCACCCTACATAACTGCATGATACGAGCGGTTCACCTGAAGCAACGCGAAGTACCGTACCATCCGTACCATGGGTCAACCCGACACCTCACAAACACCCACAAGTAAACAGCCGCACCTGACACCACGCAAATCGGAACCTGCATTCCTTCACGTTCCTACATGTTCCCATCATTCCCATTCATAGCCGCATTAGTCGATAAGTAGAAGTAAGAACATTTTGTAGCCAGTCATAATTATTTTTCTGATGAATAAAGATCTATATTTTTTTAGAAAAATATAAAAAGATTTTTTAAGTTATATAAAGGAGGGCAGTTAACACGGTCGAGAGCGCATGTGCGAACCCATTCCCACGATCGCACCTGCAGCGCATGTAACGTGATGATCCTCGCATTCGGCTAGACTAGCATCGCTTGCATTTCGGCAGTGCTTAGCTTAGCTTCTACGGTTACAAATTTGTTTGAATGTTGGAAACGAAAAAACGTTAACTGAAACCTTGAAAAAAACATAAATAAACTGAATAAATTGAACACTCCTACATCATGTTAAGAGGATACCAGCGTGGGTTAACGGAACAAACTTCTGGTCAACCAAGCATCCGGAACAGGAGACCCAGCGTGGGTTAACGGGACAAACAATAGGCCAACTAGCGTAAACAAAAGACTTAACCAGGAGGAGCGTGCAAGACCACTCCACATGACAACTTAGCGGAACAATCTTCCGAGTACCCAAGCGACGCTACAAAAAGAAAAGATCAGAAGTGAGTACGATAAAAATGGAATCACTAAGCGCAGCTGATAGGTTTAGAGTAATATTAGACCTAATAAATAAATTACCACAATTTGATGGTAATAAGGAATTTTTGCTGGAATTCCTCAAAAGATTGGAATCACTCATGCCAACCCTAGACACTTTTGATGACAATACGGTACGAATTTAAACTGTCTATATTAAAGATAAGATAGTAGGAAAGGCTAAGATAGAACTAATAAAATATGGCAGAACTAGAACATGGGACGAGATTAAGGAAATTTTAAAAATACATTCGCAGAAAAGGTCTCCTAAAAGTGGCTAATAGATCAAATAAGGACCACAAGGGCCATAACAACTATTGAAGACTTCTATAATAATCTTAATAGCCTTCTTAGCAGAATAAATAACATATATTACCTAGAACACAATTTGGGTTATCAAGAAATGATAAACTCTAACAACAGGATAGCCCTAATATCTTTTAAAAATAATCTTCCACAACCCATAAAGTCCATAATCTATGTAGGAATCCGGGCACACTCATTGATGCCTATAAAATAATACAAGAAATCAATCACCAATCCTATGGACCCAGCCATCAAATATTTCACCGAACATTTCATACATACAATAATTCAAATACTAGGAATAACACCAACAACTATCAACATGCAAGAAATACAAATTATATACCTGGACGCAATGCTAATTTTTCCGGCAAGGGTCAGTTTAGACAAAGCTTTACTGTTCCTCACATTCAACAATCAGGCCAAAATAATAGTTACTAGTTATCACAACAAAGCAATAGACAGGTTAACAAACAAAATGAAAAACCTTGATTCTCAAAAAATTGGCAAAATTTTCCCGGGGACCATCTTGACGGCTACCCAATATAGTTATTAACACCCAAGTAGGACCCTTGAAATTTATTATTAACTGCAGTGCAGAATATAGTATAATTAATACAAATATAAGCAATCCAAAATGGAAAACCAACTCCGATAATCATACCCTCAAGGTACTCGGTCATAATCTTCAAACAAACGTTGAATACAAAATTTCTCTTTTTAAAAAATTCAGAAAACCAGGCTGTTTTTGTGAATTTCGTAGAGTACCAATTTCACGATTACTTTGACAGTCTGATTGCAAATAATATCCTTTTAAATCTAAATCCTATTGTCCATTATAGGAATAGGACACTTACTACTAAAGAGGCAAGCATTCAGATATTTTTCAATCTAGAGGAAGAAAGTTACGCGAACTGTTATCAGGGCGATATTCCTGTTAACGTCTTTTGTAGCGAAGCATTCGAAAATGAAATAACTAATAAAGTATTTCCAGATCACTTAAATAAAACTGATGCGTCCAAATTAAGATCCTTGCTGTACTCCTATAAAGACATTTTTTTATAAAGAGGGTGATCCATTAACGTTTACCAATAAGATAAGGCATCAAATTGTAACAAAAATGACCTTCCAATTTATAGTAAGCTCTATAGGTATCCAGAAGTCCATACAGAAGAAGTTGATAGGAAAATCAACGAAATGTGAAGTGTCGTGTAAGTAATGAGTCCAGTGCATATGTCAGCCAAAAGTAGCCCACCGCTAGTGTACTAATTCTTGTTACAACCTCCGGTTCAGGTCCAACCACATATCAGCAACTGCGGCAGAAGGTCCTAAGAACGCCTCTAATGACCCCGCAAGAAAACGTGTGCAACGGGGGATCCCTAGTAACCGGGAGCAGCCGTACAATTGGGAATCGCATCCTCTTCACTACCGTGGGAATGTTGCTGATTCGTAGTTTATATTGATTTATATTAATATTATTAAGTAACAAATAAATAATATTTTAAGTGAATAGTTATAAGAATATTAGTGAGGAAATTAAAATAGTTATAATCTAAATAAAGAAAAGTACAAAATAACTCTTCAGCTTCGACCTCTATTCCTGTTTTTTATATCTCCTCCTCCTTTTCCCAAGTAATGACCAATCTCCGTTCGAGTAAGTTTACGGACATACCAACTGAAATGGAGACAACGGAAGAAGTTTATAATGTTCCCCATGTCCCATTTATATCGCGCAGCAATAAAGCTGCACAATCAACTAAAAATCAAAGTAGACCTTCGCTTGGTTTTGACAATACACCCAGAGTTTCATTCGGTCATAAAATTTCACCAAGACTTTCAGCATCCGGTGAAAACACCTGTTGCTATCTCATGAGAGACCGCAGGGATGGTGATGTTGAACACAACCCTCATCTAAGGACATTTTATCAAATATTCCACAAGAGGAAGTTTTGCAACAGATATAAGATTGTCCCTGATTGGGCAACCAATCCGAGGCGATCTTCTATCATTTTTTTAAATTCCAACTGACGAATTTCTCCAGTCGACTGGAGTCAGCGGAGGAGAATATACAAATTTAAAACAAACCAAACTACCAAAGAAACCAGCCAATCAAACAAAAAGCAACCAACCAACCAACCAACCCGCAAGAAAATAATCAACAAATACATAAAAATGAATTTATTATGTTAAATAGAAAATTGAATTAATTCTTTTTTGTAAAGTTCAGTTTTCAATTAAACGTCAAAAGAGATAGATCGATACTGTATTGTCTTTGCCATAAGAAGTTTTTAAATTTAAATTTCCTCTGTTGACTTTCGTCACGTTCGATCAGGATGAATTCTGAAGATATAGGATCTGCCGCATCCACCCCACCTGCCGACGAAGCCAGTAACGAGAACTTACTTGTGGTGGAAAGCCTCATCACACAATTAAACACGCTGCAATGTTTGGTAAGGGATCTTCGGAAGGAGACGAACGATAGCTAAGCCGAGATTCAACGACTAAGGGAATGTATCGAACGAACGAACATCGCCCAAATTCTTCAGTGGCCACCAATAAACGAAAATAGGATAGATCAGCTCGTGCCGTTCTCAACCAAAGTGAAAAATGTGGTAGGTTATCTCGTGGCAGCCAAAGCAGTAAACCATCTTAGCAATCCAATACTGCCGGAAGAGGTAGCAGCCAAGCTACCGATGAGCAAACGCCTGGACTGGACAAGATTCACAGCAACTATGCAAACTGATCCTAACCTAACCGATTTCGCCAGTTGGTTAAGCGAGTTGGCTAGAATGGTACGGCTGCTCCCTCAAGCCTCGAGTTCCGTGACACAAAAAGCGACGTTACCAACGCCTAAACGAATGCTTCATGCTAGTCCAGCAGTTCCAGACAGGAGAGCCGTACTGTGCAACCTTTGTGGAGAAGGCAAGCACCAGGTGAGTGTGTGCAGTTTATTTAAAAGATCTTCAATAGATGAACGCTGGAGAGCAGTGAAAGAAAAGCTCTTATGATTCTCGTGCCTTAAGCCAAATCATGGTACTGCTAATTGCGAAAATTGTGGAATAAATAATTGTCGCCGGTTCCACAATAAATTGCTTCACGAGAAACCAAATTTGTTACATTGCCATCCACTTCCGCTGTCCCACCGACCTCAGAGCGTTTTAACTCTTCCGTATACTCCCTGTTGTGCTGCCTGGACCAAAGAGGTTACAGTTTTCGCCATGTTCGACGAGGGTTCTTCAATTTCCATACTAGAAGAAGGCGTCGCCCAGAAGTTAGGCCTTTCAGGAAAACTTTAACAACTAACCTTGCAATGCTACGACGAAAAAATTGTGACTGAACCATCTCGGAGTGTCACACTAGAGGTCCGTGGAAAACAGACAGATTCGCAGTCCTTCGTGATGCGCAATGTTTAGACGGTTAAGAAACCAAACCTCCAAACGCAAACGTTTGATAGGGAAAATGTATGCCATTTAAAACACTTGCTAATTGACAACGATTGGGAAGCGCAGCCAAGTTTACTCATTGGCCTTGACAACTGAAGTCAACAGACCGCAGGTCTGTCAACAAACCGCAGACTGCCGTCGGATCTCACTGTTGCAAAACTAGCCATAGCCGAATCAGTTGTCGAAAAGCTTTCTTTCGCGAATAACATTCCTCCTCCTGTCGGTCCTAAAGGTCATTGGCAAAAAGTGTTTGTACCTCCTATAAAATTACTACAGAAAGCAAGTGGCTATGTGCACAGTTTCATAAAAACTTTAAACATCTCCACCTATTCCATTAAAAAATTAACCATAGGAATAAAAATCTTATGTGAAACGATTTATACATATAACACTGTGATCGCGTTTTTAAAAGAGAACAATTGTCAATTTTTCACTCATGATATAAAGAGTAAAAAGGCATTTAAAGTAATTTTACATGGACTTGATAACATTGAAGCAAACGACTTAAAGCTTGAATTAACTAAGCGCGGTTTAAAGTGTATTGACGTTAAGAAAATCACAAAGAACTACAAGAGATATAATGACACCTAATACTTAGTTTCTCTTGAAAATGGATCAATTAAATTAATTGATCTTAAGAAAAATGTCCGTTTTCCACACACAAGTGCGTTGGAGCTTTCAAAAGAAAATTAAAGGCGAAATGACAAAATGTCAAAATTGCAAAATGTTGGGGCATGGCGATCGTAATTGTCATGTAAGAACATATTGTGGACTCTATGCCGGCTCACACAAGATTGCCGATTGCAAAAATCTCAATAGACATAAATGTGCAAATTGCAACAGCGAGCATAAAGCTAGCGATGTCGCTTGTATAAGTAGAGCAAAATATTTACAGCTTAAGAACAACATGGATAACCGACAAAATCATTATCGGCATTATACTCGAAAAGCTTTATCTTCAACAAAAGCTTTTAATACAGAACCAGCATGTTGATCTGTCATCAATGACAGCATTTCTTTTTCTTCTGCAACGAAGACAACGTTATCATCGGACGCCATCAGCTGTTTGAAACCACCAAACACATGGGGGACTAATACTCACCAAACAACAGGTTTGATCGGATCAAACAGAATTCTTTTTTCTATGGAAATGATATCAAAATTGTCAGTATGTAAAACTAAAAGCGATCAATATCAGGTTATTGCACAATTAGCAACAAAATGTTTGTATTCTTATGGTGATAAGTAATAATATGATAGATAGTTCTTTAAATATAATAACATGGAACGCTAGGGGGATTCGAAATAAAAGTGCGGAATTCACAAACTTTTTGAATTCAGAAAACGTTGACATAGCTTTAGTGACCGAAACATATACCACCTGACACCATACCTGGACGATGACAGGATACTGCGAGTAAGCGGACGGTTAGATTCTGCACATTGTTTGCCGATAGAAGCCAGAAGACCCATCATCCTTCCACGCAAGCATCCGCTAACTAGACTCGTCGTGTACCATTATCACCACTTGTTACATCATCAGAACTATGCCCTGACCATCAACGGAATAAGAAAACGATACTGGGTTGTCCACATTCGTGCTGCCTTAAAGGACGTCAAAAAGGAATGTCCAAAATGTAAATTAATGCGAGCGAAGCCCGAAACGCCACTAATGGGACAGTTGTCGCCCGACAGGGTTACACCGTATGTGCGTCCATTCAGCTGTACTGGGTTGGATTTCTTTGGCCCACTTCTAGTCACAGTGGGACGACGTCAAGAAAAAAGATGGGTAGCTCTTTTTACGTACCTTACAATAAGGGCTGCTCATCTCGAACTAGCCGCCGACTTGTCAACGGATGCATGTTTGCTGTGTCTCCGGAATTTCGTCAACCGACGGGGTGTTCCAGTCCGTATTCGAAGTGACAATGGCACCAATTTTATTGGTGTTCAACGCAAGCTGCAGAAAGATGGCGAACTTTTGGATGCGGACCGCATCCAGAGGGAATTGACTTCTAAGGGGAAAGAGTGGTTGTTCAACTGTCCACTTAATCCGAGCGAAGGCGGAACCTGAGAAAGGATGGTGCCGTCAAGGAAGAGGGTGCTGTCAATAACCCTTCACGAGACAGCAATGCGTGTGGAAACGTTAAGCAGCCTTTTGATAGAGGCGGAGAACATTATCAATTCTAGGCCATTGACTGAATTGCCTGTGACATCAGAAGATGAAGATCCACTAACGCCTAACTACTTCCTGATCGGCTGTCCGAACTCAACGCAAACAGCAAGCCCTGACGATAGACGAATTTGTAGCCGAAAGCAATGGGAGGTGTTGCAGCAACTAAAAAATAGATTTTGGAAGCGCTGGATACAAGAGTATTTGCCGGAACTGACCAAGAGAACAAAATGGCATGCAACTGTGACTCCGCTCAAGCCGGATGACATTGTCCTTATCTGTGACGGTGCCCAGCCACGGTCAATTGACGGTCAGGTAAGGAGTGTACGGGGAGTACTCCGCCGACCAGCATCTAAATTAGCCGTGCTCCGAACTTGTAGTGAATCTCTTTGAGAGTTCACGGGGGGAGGGATGTTGCTATCGCATGAGAGATCGCAGGGATGGTGATTTTGAACACAGCCCTCATCTAAGGACATTTTATCAGATGTTCCAACAAAGGGAGTTTTGCAACAGATAAAAGATTATCACTGATTGGGCAACCAATCCGAGGCGATCTTCTATCATATTTTAAAATCCAACTGACGAATTTCTTCATTCGACTGGAGTCAGCTTAGGAGAATATACAAATTTAAAACAAACCAAACTGCCAAAGAAGCCAGCCAATCAAACAAAAAACAAGCAAGTATGCAACCAACTCACAAGACAACAATCAACAAATACATAAAAATGAATTTCTTATGTTAAATATTAAATTGAATTAATTCTTTTTTGTAAAGTTCAGTTTTCAATTAAACGTCAAAAAAGATAGTTCGATACTATATTGTTTTTGCCATAACAACATCTTTAGATCATCAATGCACTTTAGAGCATGAATGTAAATGCAATGTCTTTCCAGCGAGTTCAAGCTCAACATCTAAAAATTTTAAAGTTATTGTGAAGATACCACACCATATTTCGTATCACTGTATACCTGAAACTATATGAGTACAAAAGTTCACAAAATTTTAATGCATGGCCCTTTAGTTAACGGCAGTTAAATGAAGAAGCTTTAAAATCAAGAAACAAAGATTCCAATATTTAGGGAGCATTTGAGCCGGACATCAATAATCCACAATTTAGCTTATATTTTCAATAGAATCTTGATTTCGTCAGATCTTTTGTCTTAGGAGTCGAAGCATTTTTTAATAACAAATACTTTTGATGGATACTATAGATTTGTTTGATGTGGAAAACATTTCTTTGAAAATGAATAAATTAAATTGTGTTAAATATAGAATGTATTATTAAATATAAATTATAAGATTCAAAGACCAAAAACAGTATTCAAACACCAAAATGAAAATGTTCTGTAATTTTCTGAAGTTTCTATAAGTTTCACACAAGTTTATATGGTGCATCTCATGCCTGAAGTAAAAAATAGAATGCAATGCAGTACAAACGGCTGTCACCACAAACTCCTCCAAACTCAATGTCACGTGCTTCCACCAGCCAATAAATTCCAGAAGGAGTCCAAAACTGGCTATCTTTTCTTCCGTATGATATTAGTAGTTTTGTCGGGACCGAAAGATCAGGTTTCTATTTTTGCCATGTTCAATGAAGGATTGTCAATATCAATCCTCGAGGACGATTTAGCTAAAAGGTAAGGACTCGTAGGAAAAACACAACAGCATAAAATGTAACCCTTTAAATTAAAGGAAAGCAGAAAGGGACCCAATCTTACGAAACGCGAAATACTAAAACAGTGCAAAAGACAAGTTTTCCAAAATAAAGTTTTCTTAAGGAAAGTGTAAGCCCCTTAAGTCAAGTTCCTATCGAGAATTATAAAGATGTACAACCAACATTGGTTATTGGTCTAGATAATTGCCACTTGAGTATAGCCATTGTACGGTGGAGTAAAGCGAGCCAGTTGGAGCCCAAACAAGACTCGGTGGAGTATCAAACGGACAACTCAACGCAGAAACGAACAACAAGTCCCTCAGTTTGCAAATCGACGAGGTGATGAATATTATTCACTTCGGCTTACGTCTAAGCAATCAACAATGAGAAGGCAGGATCGTGGGGCTGCGAAATGTTTTCAGTGTCAGCAAGTAGGGCTCATCAAGCGAGACTCTTCTACGACTAGGAAGGAAAGTCAACCGGGCGGGCCCAGGTTTCAACAGTTCTCAACAATTGGTCATCTGCGTAAAGAAACCAGAATACGAAAAGGAAGTCAAGGTAAATGGATGCGAAGTACCAGCGTTTACAGTGAAGAGGACGCACACAATAATCAAATCACTGTGTTTATAAACAAAAAGAGACACAACTGTATTTTAACATGAGAATGGAGAAAACAAATACAAATGATGAATTATATGTGGATTTGAATTGTTTGTAATAAATGATTTTAACAGCGTCAATGTAAACGAATTAAAAAAAAAATATTTTTTGTGGCTTTAGGGAATATAAAACAGCCGCTCTCTCTTTGACGGTTAACTACAACAACACATCAGACACAGCTAAAATCATTGAAGCACCCATCACACCCTTGGAATTTGAATCCTGTACTTAACTTAGCTGCAAAACCCCCTCTAGAGACAGAGTATCATATCCAATGATAAAAAATCTGTGCCACCCTGCTAAATTGAGACTTATACAATTATATAATAACATTCTTCAAGCAGGTATCATCCCCCAACAATGGAAAACTGCAACCGTTGTCCCAATCCGTAAACCGAATAAAACTTCTAACTTAATTAACAGTTTCCGCCCTATTTCTCTCATCTCGTGCTTATCCAAACCCTTAGAGAAAATTGTCGCCAAACGGTTATTATGGTACATAGAGAGAAATAAACGCATTAACCCCAACCAGGTCGGATTTAAACCCAAGAAAGGTTGCAGTGATGCTCTATTATATATCGACCATTACGTCTCTAAAGCGCTATAGAGCCGGAACCACGTCTCCAACTTCTCTTTAGACTTTGAAAAAGAGTTTGACAAAATCGGTATACACTTAGTGCTTAACAAATTAAGAAGTTGGAAAATCGGACACAGGACGTTCCAATACATCAAATCTTTCTTAATAAATAGAAAAGTTAATGTAAGGAATAACAACCTCTTCTCCTCTACAGTACCGCTTTTCAACGGTATCCCCCAAGGATCTCCCCTTTCAACCATCTTATTCATAGTAGCCTTAGATGAACTTAGTCTCATTATTGTTTCACATCCTAAATTATGCCACTGCATATATGCTGGTGACCTCTACATTTTGTGTAAGCATAATGATGTAGCCACTACGAAAACACTACCAGAAAATGTTGTAAAAGACATACAAGAATAGTCGAAATACTCAGAGGCTATTTTAGCTCCTGACAAATGTAAAATAATGCATATATGTCGAAAAAATAACTGTAATAACGTAGCAGTAAATACAAATAATTAATATAGAAAATGTTAGATCATTATCAATCTTAGGACTTACATTTAATAATAGATTTAATTGGAAGGACCATTTTACAAAACTTAAACAAACCCTAGCTGCAAGAGTAAATATTGTAAAAAGAATTTTAATACCCATGCATCAACACTTTGTAATATCACTAAATCCTTAATACTCAGTAAAATAGATTACGCTTTATATATATATGGTAATTCCCCCAAAACCACACTCAGTATCATCAAACCATCTTATCATCATGCCATCAGACGCAGTCTGAATGCCTTCCCTACAAGCCTGATTAAAAATATCCTTGTGGAAACTGGTCTACCAAGCATAGAAGAGCGATACACTCAAACAACGGCCAAAATAGCCATTAAACTCCTTTGTTCGCGTGACTCATTGATTGACAAAGATGTGGCATTGTTGTTAAAGAGAAACACTCCCCGCCGAATTGCCTCAGCCATCGCCCGCTCACTACGATCAACAGATGAACTGCATATGTATACTAAACAATTAAGCCAATATAAAACAAAATTCCCATCATGGTCGATAAAAGAAGGCTCCGTCAACATGAACCTTACTACATACAGCAAGTCATCTACACCAGACAATGCATTTAAAAAACTATTTCTTGATGTTACGGCCGAAGCTAAAAACAATGGTTGGGACCTTATCTTCACTGATGGCTCAAAATCAACTTTCGGTACTTCCTTCGCTGTTACAAATGAAAATGGAAACATCATCAAAAAAGGCATCCTACCAGCAGCTTCTTTCATCTTCACTGTGGAGGCGGCAGCCATCTTAGAGACAATGGCTCACATCTCTAAGAAAAAAAGAAATTAAATAATTTGTACAGATAGCCTCTCCGTTGTAAAAGCAATAGCCAATCCCAACAACAGACAAGAGTTTATCGATAGAATCGGAGATTTTCTCATACAACTTCACGCCAGACTAAAAATTATGTGGGTACCTGGTCATATCGAAATAAGGGGAAATGAATTCGCAGACAATGAAGCAAAGCTTGCCAGTAAAAGCCCTCTCCTACTATTCGTCTACGTAAGCAAATCCGACCTAACAAAATATATGCAGAACAAAATTAATAACTAATCACATGGAAAACATATAGACACCACTATTCCAACATCAATACAAATAAAACTACACCAAATTACAAAACAGTTACCAAATCACTCACAGTTTATTCGTTTGAGAATAGGACATACAAACGTCAACCATCAACACCTATTGAACAAACAGAGCGCACCAAATTGTCCTCTGTGCAACACAACGTATGATATCAACCATCTACTCGGACTAGCAAACTGTTCCAGAAGAGATCAACTGAGAAATTTCGTCAGATCCAATTCCACTCCATATGAAATACTTCGTGACACTTCACCAGAAAATATAAATCGAGTTCTTCTTTATATTAAACATTACAAACTAAATATATAAGTAATTAAAGCTGATAGTCTCCTGCAGCTACGGCTCACTAGGTTAGTACTTAGTTTGTAACTAATTGCTAATAAACAAATAAATAAATATTTTTTGTTGCTTAAGTTTCAACCTTACATCATTGCGCAAAAATTGCAATGATTTCTGTTTGGACATAGGTCATATGGTGCATGTATTAAAAGTTATTGTTTTAGTCGAGACGAACATAGACGAAGAAGAAGAGAGATTCTAGACTAGAATTGCGTAGTTCAGTGCTAAGGGAAGTTAACACCACCCTGAATAATAATCTTTCTTATGCTGAAGCAATTGCTGGGCGGAAGAATATTCAAGCTCAAAATACTAATAGTAACCGGGGAAATACCTTCTCTGAATTTTGGGCTGAGGCGGAGAATCTTTTCGGCTTACCTTTAGACATTTTATTAAACAAAATTGAATCCCTTTGGTCGGTATACTCAAAAATGGCTAATATTATGAAAAAAAAAATTGCATATATTGACTTTATCGGTTTCTTAACATGCCCATAAACCTCCTAATAATAACCGCTAATATTCAAACTCTCAATAATGTTAAAAAAAATAGAAATCGACTCGTTTCTGAATAACAGCTTACCCACTGCTCTCCTAGTACAAGAAACCTGTCTTTCGGCAAATTCAAGTAGATGCTACCTTAATGCAAGATACGTTTTTATTAGAAACAATGACGGGAGAGAAACTGGAATATTTTTACCTAAAAACATTTCATTTTCACAATCGTTCTTTACCAATAATGTTATATCGGCCACTATTGCCTCCATTCCGCTGCTCCTACCGAGTCAAGCAATTAAAAAGCTAGCAATTGTTTCAGTATATGTATACCATAATGCAGGAGTGGCTTTAGCTCCTGCTCTCAATAACCTTATCAGTGCCTTACAAAACTTCGATTCTTTAATCTTGGGGGTGACTTCAACTCGAGGCATCCGTTTTGGGGAGATCATAGAGAAAATGAAAACGGGAAACACTTAGCTCTATGGCTCCAAGATAACCTTCTGAACTTTGATCTAGTCAAACCTATTGAACCAACCAGGCCTTCCTCAAACTCACATTTGGACTTCTTTTTAATTTCATCGAATCTTGTATCCAATGATAACACAACATGCCTTATTGGTGATTAACTCTCAGACCATAATTCAATAATTTTATCTCTAAAGATTCAAAATTTAACTTGGAAAACTAGTACAAAAAATTAAAAACATCTAGGATGAGTCGACATGTATTAATACAGTACGAAACAAAAGAAATAATAACCCTTGGATGTCTACAGACTGATTGTTCAATGCAAAAAAGAGATGAACTATATAAAAAATGGAAGAACAACAGATTGAATAGGAGTTATGAGCTGGATTACAAGGCTTTTCGTAACAAACTTAATAAAGAGGTTATAGTACAAAAATCTGCGTTTTACAAAAACAAGTTCAATGAAGCTAGACTAGACCCACGCCAGACGTGGAGTTTAATTAATGAAATTCTGGGATGAAAAAGCTTAGTTTAGATGATACAATTATTAAGAACTTCAGTGGTCAAATGTGTTTGAGCAATCTTACGAATGAATTTGCAAAAAATTTCAAAGAGCAAATTGAAAACAACACACACCATTGCGACGCGATTACCTCGATACACACAAACAGAAGAGTACATAGTTCCATTTTTTTTCCAAGAAAGCGATATATCGGAAATAATATATGCAGTTAATCTACTTGGCGAAAACAAGACGCCTGGCATCGATGGAATTAGGGCATTTGATATTAAAAAACATGTTACAATCTTTGCTCTAATCTTGTACAAACTACTGAAATTAAGTATAACACAAGCAAATTTACCAGAAACTTTTAAAACAGCCGTTGTCAGACCAATATATAAAGGAGAAAAATAAGAGTCAAGTGAATAATTACAGACCGATATCGATACTACCTGTTGTAGAAAAGTTTCCGGAAGAAGTTGTAGTTAAAAGGTTGCAAAACTTCATGGAAAAACATTCCTTTATACAGTATGGCTTTCAAAAAGTGAAGGGCACAGGTAAACTACTTGCTGAGTTTGCTAACTATGTCAACGAAAACCTGGACAAGAGTTATCACGTACTGATCGTTTTTATGGATTTCAGTAAAGTTTTTGATACGCTTAATCATAGTAAGCTAATTGAAGCTCTTGAACGTATTGGAATACGAGGACTGACAGACTGGCTAAAGGACTACCTGCACAACCGGTTTTACTGTATTAAGATCAATGAAACCTATAGTGACAAACACTGACACTATTGCAATTGTAGTGTCCCATAGATCCCTGGAGGCAGCAAAAACAATAATGCAAGAAGAATTTGACAATGCAGCTAAATGGTGTCATGATCAGGGTCTAACTATTAAAGCATCAAAGACCAAAATGATGCATATTAGAAACCCGCAGCTTGCAGTAAAACAACAACCAATATACTTCAGGAATGATTACTGCAGTACATCAGATAGCTGCCCTATAGCGATAGTGGAAAGCTACAGGTACCTAGGAGTCATAATAGATAGCAATTTTATGTGGAATCTGCATACTGAGGAGTTACGCATTACCTTGAGAAAGACACTTTACGCGCTGACCGATTTAAAGTACCATGTCAAAAGCAATGTATCAAAACAAGTGTACTATGCATTAGTGGAATCCAAACTGAGGTATGGAAGACTCTCATGAAGCAACGCTTCAGCAACGCATCTAAAAAAAATTTCAAAAATTAGAAAATGCAGCACTCAAACGGATAAATACATCTACTCGCGGAAATAGTAAACATGACAGCTTCAAAGTCCTTCAAATTAAAGACATTTTGAAGATGACTCTTATATTGGAGTACTACGACGATAGACGATTTATAAGCCGAATTGACCATGGAATTCATACAAGAAGACGTGCCCAAGGTATGCTTAATGAACCTCGTTTTCGCAATAATTACGGCAGAAGACAATTAAAATGCAGTGTGTCTAAGACGCGCTTAACGCGCTTCTTCAAGAACTAAGGAACATCACAAGTCCCAAAACTAGAAAGAAATGTATAAAAAATTATTTTCTAAATACAAGAACTGAGCTATAAATCGAATGTGAAAATGTTTAACTGTTACAGTAATTTTATATTTTTGAATTGAACTGAAATATTTTAAACACAAATCAATTAACTTATCATTATAATTATTAATTTGTCTTTAATTTGTTAAAATACAAATTTATAATTTATCTAAGCTTACATAAACATAACTGTCAACAATTGAGACACAACTGCGAAGCAGAAAAGCCTCTCTGCTTCGCAGAAACATATAACCTTAGTAAACTATTGTATTATGGATAATAAAACTGAATTGAATTGAAATTGTGTGTCGATGCGTGAGTCAACGGTCAACAATAACTCGTTACAATACACCATGGATAGTAGGAAGTTAACATAATTCGGAGGAAAAGAGTGTGAAGTCATCGGAACGGCATACGTGGAGATTGAAGTAGATAGACTGAGGAATTGGTGCTAGTTGCTGGTGTTACCGGATCATAGCCAACCCTATTCGCTCATAATTGAACGGACTCTGCTGGAACGACTACAGGTAATAATAGACAAATCGTTTCAGAAACTGCAAATCAGGGACAGTGCAGCAGAAAATAAACCTCTTCTTAATCAGAAAAACGAACCACAGAGGAGATTCTTCTCACTGAATCAGATCCGGGTGAGCTAATGAAGGAAGACCAGTTGCGGCTAAGGATGCTTGCCAACTAATACAGGGGACGTTTTTTTAATCTGCTGATAAACTTGGTGAGTACAAGTGCGCGGATTATAGCATGGAAATCTAATCCAAAAAAACCGTCTGTATTCTTCTTCTACTTGTTTTGGCGCTACAATCCGGGGTGGACCTGGGCCTCAACCAACATGCCTCTCCAGCCAGCACGATCTTTCGCCAGCTGTCTCCAGTTGCGCACTCTTAGTCATCAGCGAAGCTCGCAATCGAACTGACTTCTGGAAGATCGTGCCTCTGGTGTTGCCTTGTGAGTTTCGCACGATCTTCTTGAGATTGATGTTAAAAAAGTCATATGACAGTGCGTCGCCTTGTCTAAAACCTTTTTTGACATTAAAGGTCTCGTTGAGTTCGTTACCGACCTTGACGGAACAGAGAGTTCTCCATCGTCATCCTACACAATCTGAAGAGTTTGGTAGGGATGCCAAAACTAGACATGGCACGGTATAGCTTTTCTCTATGAGCACTGTCATATGCGGCCTTAAAATCAACGAATAGGTGGTGAGTGTCGATTTGCACTTCTTTCTTTTTTTTCCAGGATCTGCCGCAACATGAAGATCTGGTCTATTGTGGACTTCCCTGTTTGGACTCGTGAATGCTGCGTTCCAGACATGCATGAATCATGTGAAAGCCCACATGCTGAGAGGGGATATCGCCGTCTAATTTGATCATTATCCCGAGCGAACTATCGGCGAAGGCCTGGAAATTATTTAGTAGCCAGAACCAATGTAAATAGTTAATTCTACAAAGCCTTATAGAGAGGAAATAATTTCAAGAAAATAGTTCAAGCATTCCATGAACGAGGTCTTCCAAAAGCTTCTTACGGGAACGCTTTAGTCCACCACCAATCCATATTAAAGAACAGTATGTGTTGGAGATGCAGGAGATTGCATCAAACGCCAACATCCCGGAGGCAGATGTGATCGAATGTATTATCGAAGGATTGAACGATCGGAGCAACGTCGCTTCGCCGTACTGGGGCCACATCAATGAGACAGCTGAAGTCCCTGCTGGACAGATATTAGAAGAAGAGGACACGCGGTGCACCTATCCCACTGCCGCCACTGTTACAGAGAAACCAAGGACTACACACACTGCACATCCTGCTGGAGTTATGAACACAACGATGGAGAACGTAAAGTATTATAACTGTTCACATTTAGGCCATTATCGGAGCCAATGTACAAAACCGAAGCGGCCACTGAATTCATGTTATGTGTGTCATGAATTTGGCCACTACCACCAAGATTACCCGAGAAAGAAGCTTTCTGCAGTGGCTGCCAGGAGACTGAAGGAAGAGTGCCGAGCGAATATCCATGGAGTCCCGAGGAAGTAGTAGAGAAACTTCGCTCATATTAATGAATAAATAAATTAAAAAGTTGAACATTTCCAGTAAAAGTGAAAAATTGGAAACAACAAATATTTAATAAATAAGAATTATTCATTAAAGTGACAAACAAAATTATTGACACAACATTACCAAAAGTGGCTCTAAAAACTATTCCAAAAGCATTCATATTGGGACAAAAGTTAATTATGCTAAAAAAAATAGGTGCAGAGGCACAAAATAAATAATAAAAATGATATATAAAATCCCTAGAACGAAAAAAGAAATATAAAGTAAAATAAATAGAGAAACTAAGAACAGAAGAAGTTTAAAAAAACTAAATCAAATAAAAGTGCTTGTTCATTTACGAACGCTTCAAGTGGCAAGTATTTCCAAAGCCCCAAGGTGTTCGATATATGACGAAAATTATCTACCAGATCAAACGAGATTCGCAATGTATCGAACTGGGACAACAAAATCTTAATAAGCTAAAAAATACTCAACCAATCAACATGTAAACAGCAGAAGCCGCAGAACAAAGGTTACAGGAAGTAGTTTAAATTAGTAATAGAACATTAAATCCTTTAAAATGTAGATGATATCATCCCAACCCTTTTAACAACCAGAGTCAAAGAACTCATATTTCACAATGATCTGACATTAAAGAAATCCTTATTGAAATTTTTAGTGGATTTAAGAACGCAATTTAATGGCGATGTAATAAAATTTTACAATTATATTCAAAAATCATTACCATTATTAAGTCAAAGGTGTGTTTAAGAGAATAATATCATAGAAACCCCAAGGAATACTCAAACCGCTTTGAAAAAAATTTAAGATTGGATCAATCCCTTCACGAACTAAGTAGCGCGGACTTTCTTAATTCACGATCAAAAAATTCTGATGAGAAACTGAAAAAAAATATATAAAGAACATATGAAGTATGCTCCAAAAAAACGTCACAGACAAAAAAATCTTTTTAGGAGAAATTTGGATATGCCAAAGCCAACTAATACGAATGCAAAACTTTTTAATGATAACGATGGACAGATAGCCACGAAGGTGTTAACGTGGAAACGAGTTACTAGGAATAATAAATAGTCTAAGCTAAATTTGCGCAGGCGTAAAAGTTGTCTTTTCAAACAAAACGTCTTGAAGAATGGCATAGCCACTCAGTCACTATTACATTATTAACATTAACAGGCTAAAAACACTTTACCCCACAACCACATCCAAATACATCAATATCGTAACTTGCCTAAGACTCACAAAAAAAACACTTATTGTAATTAATTTTTTTAAGTACAGATAATATAGAGTAAGTGTGGAGTATCAACAATCATATGCATATATGTAATATTCTGCGCACTTTGATGAAGGTTATGAGTGCAGGATGTCAGTCTTTCTTAATTGCATGCTTTGAACATGAAACAGACGATTCTTATTTTTCGCTTATACTTTTATAATATTTCTCAGCTACTTCATTTCCCTGGATTAAATTAATGTATCGTACTTCACAATACATAACTTTGTTAAACTCAAAAAAAATTTTAACACTAAATAGCCTATCCCTGTTAACTTTAAAGAATTAAAAATAATACAAAAGAACTGTTTTGTTGCACTATTTTGTAAATGTTTAAACTAAATGTAACCTGATGGCTTAATTTTGCATATTCTTATATACTACTTGCAACAAATGTGAGAATATATTTTACAACTAAAAAGTTATATAAGACTTATATAAAAATAGTTTTAGGATTCACTTTTAAGTTGTTTTACACAGTTCTTAAACGTTACAAAAGTGTTTACTATAAAAAGTTCCATGTTTAATTTTTCGATGAATATATTTGGATTCCAATGCTTTAGATTGGACCTTTTCAGGAACAGCCTGCTTGAGTATACTCTTAAAAAGGTTAAATCTGTTTACCTGCATGAACTGAATGTTTGTATTCCGATGCTTTTAGCTTTGTTTGTCATGTGCAATATCATTCATTATGTCTAAATATTATTAAATTATTGTAAGCAAGCATAATCTGTAAAAAAAAAAACAGTAAAGAGTGATTCAATTTTCGGTTTAGAAAGACAATGCTTATTAATACAGTAAAAATTTTTACGCGGTCTTTTCGTACACGATTTTGAAATAACACGGTACGTCAAGAAGAAAATTTAATTTTTTTTACACGCTTTTGGTTTAACACGAATTCCAACAAAAAATTTTATAGGAATTCAAAAACAAAAAAAATTAAAATCTGTTCGTGATGTTTTACAGTGTCTACAGTGGCAATACGGAATGGAATACAATCTTATGGCAACTCTAATACACATCATGTTAACTTTATGGGAAATACACTTTTGCCAGTCTTAAAGGTCCAGTTTTCAAAGGAAATTATTATGTAGTGTGGTGTTACAATTTAATTCAGTCAAAAGAGACGCAATAGAATGCTATCACAAATTTTTTAAAGAATGACATGAATGATGATATTTCCCTACTCATATACAGTACTCTTATAAGTAGTAAATCACGCATCTACAGCTTTTTACGACTTCGAATGGCGAATGTTAGTATTTTTCATTGACAATCTATGTGATTGTTATCACCAATTACTGAAAATTGCCGGGAAAAAATGCAAGCTATTATCAATCCTGGTATTAGTGCTTCTTTTCTTACAGTTGCGCAGAAAGAAAATGAAGAGGCATAAATTCCTATACAAGAAAATCTTTATTTGATCAAGGCTTTGAACAAATTAGATTAAAAACATGCCTTAAGGACTGTAAGTTTCCAAAGTTAAAGAGAAGAGCCGGGAATTTGCAAGAAGAAAGTGTTTTACTCATTGTAATAGGAATGTGAGTTCATCGCAACTGTCTCAAGCTGAAAACATTAAACTGGCAGTTAGCAGGACTTGTTTCCTGAATGAGGAGGAACTAGGAAATTGGTAGAATATGTATATTGTTTTAAATGATCGAAAAGGATAATGGAATAGAATTGTCTTGTTTGTCAGCCAGTGACAGAATTTACACAATACTTACTTGAAACACACTTTCTTCATATTATTTTTTTTTACTGCGCCTCCGGAAAATATCTATCGATATACGTACATGTAATACGGAGTTTTTGCTAACTGTATTTTGTTTTTGTTTCGTTCGTTACTGTAATGCGGTGCATCTAACCACAAGGTCGCACGGTCAATAAGGTTTAATGTTTCGAAGTTATGCGCCTTTGGCGAAAAGTAATACGTAGAACACGTCCGGAATTGTGGAATTAAAATTCATGGCTTCTTCATCACGATAATTCTCACGTTTAATTACTTCTTCGTAATTTTTTCGCCAAAATCAACATCGGTTTAGATCATGCCTCAGCCGCTGAATTCAGCATATTTGGCCCGCTGCGACATTTTCTTGTTCCCAAGATTAGTAATACCCATGGAAGGACGGCGTTTTCAACGATTGAGGAGATTGAGAAACCGAATCACTGAGGGAGCTCATGAGCATACTATAAAGTGCATATCAGAACTGCTTCGGGCATTGAAAAAAAAACACTGACACAAGTGTATTATATCTGAGGGAGACAAAACAGAAATTTAGAAATAGACATTTGCTATGAAAAATGAAAATTTACCTCATTTAAGGCACCAAGATTGTTGTCAATTTACATATTAAACAAGTTTAGACATAACGATATAACTCTTGAAGTTTATTTTACATATTGAACATGTATGTGGTATTATTGTAACCGGCCTTTGGAGAACGATTGTATGTTTTAATGGTTTGGTTCGAGAGATTACTCCTTATGGTTAATATTTAAGTGTTAAAACGTGTATTCAATTAAAATCTAATGGCAAAAGTCATCCAAGACATGTGTATATATCTTTTAAGCCAAGAAATTTATGTAGAAGTATGAGGTATTATTCAGTTAAACCAGGATTTCCGCACCAATTCAAATTTATGCGTCCCTTAACCAAATCCATCGCAGTTTAGGTAGCAGTGGACAATGTTTAGAAAGTTTATTCCCATTTTGTTTTTTGCGATTTATCTTTTATCAAATAATGGAATTATATTTATTAAACATAAGAGACTGAATAATAAAAAATTCGTTGTCAACACTATTCGAATTACAGATATATCAGCTGATTTTGTTGCTTTAAAAACGTTTCCATTTTTGACGGATGAAAACATGACTGTAAGAACATAAACAAAGCTCTCAAAATGTTGAAGAAAATATGAGTGATTCCAAGTCACTACACTATTGGATACCCGAATTCACTGCTGATTTACACCTGAATTCAAGTAGGCTCTGGTTCAAACATAACAACTTTTCGGGGGGGGAATAGATGCTAACATTCCGCTAATCGTAAAAATTGAAGGTATGTCACTTACATTAGTATTGTAAACATTATAATTTTATTATACAAACGTTTTTTGTGTATTCTAAAATACTACCATATCCCTTGAATGAAACTTATTTATGAAGTGACATTATTTATTTGAAGTTATGGATCAAAATCCTTTCCCGGCGAGTTGGCAAGCTTGAATATAAGGACCCATGTTATGCTATATACTATTACGAGGGCTGCCTCTTATGTTTCGGGATTATAGAACAAAAACAAATATTAGTCATCAACATCAACAGCTTTATTGTTTTTTCAAAATATTCCCCATTAAGACCTATTCACTTTTGGATGCGTTTGAACCAATTGTCGAAGCACTTTTGCCACTATGATTGAGGTATCTCCAAAACATGCATTCTGAACGCATCAATCGCTTCTTCAGGTGTCGAAAAACGTTGGCCTTTCATTTTATTTTTTACGTACGGGAGTAAGAAGAAGTCATTCGGTGCCAAGTCAGGACTATACGGCGGATGACTCATCAAATCGATGCTTTGAGTGCTCAAAACTGCAGTTGTTTGAGCCGATGTGTGAGAACTCGCATTGTCGTGGTGAAGAGTGATCCGTCTTCGGCGGTTGGTTTCCTGATTTCTTGGAAGCCAACTGTCAAACAAATGGTTGTGTACCACTCAGAATTGACTGTTCTGCGTTGTTCTAGTGATACTGTTGCGATATGTCCAGTTTTTCCGAAAAAACGGGCGACCATTTGATTGGAACTACTTCGTGAGCGAGCAACTTTTGTTAGATTTGGCTCAATTCGAAACACCCATACATTTAATTGCTGTTTACTTTCGGGCTCATACGCGTAAATCCACGATTCATCACCTATCACGTTGTCATAGACGTGCTTCGAAGCACCGCGATCGTATTTGTGGAGCATTTCATTCGACCAATCGCCAGGAGCCTATAGTTGAGCGATTGACAAATTGTGTGGAATCCAACGCGAACAATTTATGCTGGTATGCTGGACCCACTAATGCCTAAGGTTGTCTCTCTCTCACGATAGCTCACATGACGATCTTGTAATATCAGTTGGCGCACAGGAGCAAGGGTTTCCGGAACAACAACTGATTTCGGATGACCTTCACGAAATTCGTCTTGGAGTGAACAACGACCTCGGTTGAATTCACCATACCATCGATAAACACTGGTCCTTGATGGAGCTTCATCGCCAAAAATTTAATTAAGTTCATCGATGCACTGTTGTTGACTAAATCCCCGTCGAAAGTTGTAGAAAATAATCGCATGTAAATTTTCACGATTTAATTACAGTTTTTGGGCGAGATGAATCTTTTAAGTTACTGTAAACAACACGAATAGCGCTCGTATGTCAAAATGTTCTGAGTACGTATAACCTCAAAAATATCAAACTTGTGAAAAAACTTTGAATGACTAACCGAACTTGAGTAAAAAAAAAAACAAACACATGTCAATAATGTTCTTTAATTGAACTACTTATTTATTTTCCACACCTTTTCGCACCAGGAACACCTACAATTATTTTCATGGTCTTTCAGAGAAATATGTTTAATATAGTGGCAAAATATTTCCAACTATTTTCTTTTGAGGTGCCGCAGAATGAAGTGCTCCGTTTGTACGCCAACAAGTCGTCTGCTATTCTGTCTAGAGACAACAAAAATGCTGTAGAAGTTCTATTAACGTTTGGGAGCACACATCTTGGAGAATCATCCCATCTCTGGCTGTGCGAGAAACCCAACTTCCCACCCCATTAATGGAAGTTCTGACCAAGAACGCAGACAATAACAAGTTGGTTTCGAGCCCTTTGTGGACCCCTTCAATCCTTCCGTAGCAAGATTATCGCTAATAAAATAAACCCTCTAAGTTTGGTTGTTTCAAGAAGGCTCGGCACAATAAGCTATCTGCATTTGAGATACCATTTTCAAGGTTGCAGTTCTCAGTTTTGGTGTGCTGCTTGCTTTATTTCGGTTCATCAGAACTACTACTACTTTACTGGTTGCGACATTGATTTCATTTGAATTTTGGGCGCGGGAAGAACCTCCGAGAGGGGCATCCGCATACGTTTTCCTCATTTTGAACTTGGTAACGGCAAAAAGAGGCAGCTGTGGTTTTAGAAGTCTGGCCAATTTCGGCTTGTGAAACTTCTGTTGATCTGTTTCTTTTCGCCGTTGCCGGTAAAAGTGTACAGCTTTCACCACTTGCGCCGTCAACCTTTTTCTGGTTCTATTTGCGCCACTGATAGCCGTTAGCCTTCCTCTTCTTTTCCTTTGTCTGTTTATTAGTGGCTTCCGAAATACTGCTTTATTTTTTTATTTTGTCGAATATCCAAGTAATGTTTGTGTGGTAATAATTGTAGCAAATTCTTTTATGTAAAATACAAATATTAGAAAAAAAACATATGTTAAAAGAACCACCAGGGAGCTTGTATTAATAAATCATAAATTTTGTTGACGGAAGGAAAATTTACCAACTTCGTCTGTTAAAATTGTTCAACGTATCTTCTATATCGTTCTCACAACATTCGATATTTTTAACCATTTTTAGAACATCGAATTCATTATTAATTAAAGCTTACGCGGGGCGTTCAATATATTCTCGGTAGGAAAATGCGAATTCAATTTAAATTGTTTTTATTTTTCAATATAATCTCCCCTAACATCATTTGCATTTGTTACATCTTGAGATAAGCTTTTTTAAACCATCAAAAAAATAAATTTCCTTTTTTCTGCAAAATACCCATTTATTACCGACTTGAGTTCTTCATCATCCGAAAATCTTTTTCCACGAAGACATTTTTTTAAATTCGGAAACAGAAAAAAATCACAAGGGACAAGGTATGTACAATAGGGTGATTTATTCGAAACCACAATCTCGCGTAGCAGCCTTGGAAACTCGCACCGTGTGAACTGAAGCGTTGTCATGAAGAAGCAACACACCCGCTGCGAGTTTACCCCGTCTTTTCCTTTTAATTTCCTCCCGCAAATTATGGAAAGTGGAAGCGTAGGAGGTGGCGTTGATGGTTCCACTTTTTTTTGTACCCAATGAGCAAGATTCTCTTTGAGTCCCAAAAAACTGTGGCCATGAGCTTTCCGGCAGACTGAGTGACTTTGAACTTCTTCGGGGGGTCTTTTCCTTTTTATGCCACTGCATGGACTCTTGTTTGCTTTCAGGGTTATAGTGGTGAACCCATGTCCCCAGTAACAATTCGATCCATAACACTGTCCTCGTTCTCACTACACATCTCCAAAAGCTCTCTACAGCATGCTATTCCCACTTTTGTCTTTTCCTTTGAAAGGTTAAGATGATCATGAAGAATGGTGTGAATGGTACCAGTTGAAAGCTTGGTGATCTCTGACATCATTTTCACCTTTATTCGGGCATCCTCAAGAACAAGTTTTTCGACTTCTCTGATGCTTTCTCCCGTACAAGTAGTAGCCCGGGGCCGGAGCGGGGGTCGTCTTCCACGCTCTCTCTCCTTCTCTTGAACTCACTTGACCACTTTTGCACAGTTGATAATGAAGGTGCGGAACCCTGGTAAACACCCACCATCTCTTCATGAATAGTTTTTTTTTTACTTTTTCCTTGCTTAGTGAGAAATTTAATTACAGAGCGACGTTCCATTCTCAACATCATCGTCTCAGTTGTCATTATGATTCTGTTTAACTAGAGATAAAACGAGAATTAATAATCGCATTTATATGAAATTTTACATGAATGCACTAAAATAATAGCATTACTTGAAAACGGCCGCGTCAGACGCGTAATCTGCCACAAAATGACATTGACATGACAGAAAGAGTGAGGAGCGATAAATAATTCAATTTATATATATAACAACAGCTTCACCCCGATACCGAGAATATATCGAAAGCCCCTCGTAGATGTTTTTTTAAGAACATCAAAAATAAATCTATTGTAACAGCCATTCAAACGACCAAAATTTATCAATCGGAAAGCCAACAAATACAAATTTCAATCAATTAACGGTCGTAACAAGACCTGTGACGTGAACTTCATTATAAAATTTTATTGAGACTAATTTACTAGTGCTTGATGCATATTAATTAAAGCACTTACAAACAACACAAATTTAGTTAAATATTACTTGCTTTTTTTTTAGTTCACTTATTATTTTGCAGCTGTCAACTATTGTTTTCAGTAGAAATTATTCATTGTCAACATTTTGTGCACTTATGCTAGGGAACAATTTAACAAAATCTCGAGCTACCACTAAGCTCGAGACTTTACTATGAATGTGGCATGAACATATAAAAAATAAAGGATTAATTTTGAGTTGTTTGAGCTTACCTTAACCACTGGGAAAACTACTGCGATCTAAAATAATAGATCACTTACCAAGTTAAACTTCACAAAATTTTAAGGAAAATTTGAAAATAAAACAAAAAAATTCAATTATCATAAATCAAATTAATGTTGCTTTTTATTCTTATTACAGAAGGAATATATGCTATTGTTAATCACTAACATTTAAATATAAAATAACAAACAAATTCTCGCAAAGTTAAATTTTAGAAATTGCAGTGATCAATTCCAAAAAATTTATATAAGACATTTTTGTGTTATTATGTTAACTAATTGTGTTGCGTTTCATTAATTATTAATTTTTATTCAATTTTATTTATTTATTGTTGAATAAGAAACTCACAATGTGAATCTGAATACGATATGTGTGAAGGATCACGCAGTACATATGTGTGTGTACAGAAAAGATGTGTACCAGAAACTAATAAGGAAGGAGATGGACAACTGAACTGATTTCCCCTTTGTTAATCGACCGTTTGACTGTTATTTACGTGTTCTAGGAGACATAACCCGGACATAACCTGAAAGTTATTTACGTATCATCGAACATTGTCTCACTTTACTCACACATGTTCACGTTTCCCCTGCAAAATTGTCAGTTTATGCCTTCAATAGTGTCAAACACTCGTAAATTGTCAACTGTTCGTGAATTTATCAGCCATTTTGTATACAGTCAAAAAAAGTGTGCACAAAATCAACTGCAAATTGTTTGCGCAAGTAAGTGTAACCGAAACTTTAAAAGGATTTATTTTTTATAAATTGATAATCCGATAGCATTTATATTTATAATAACTTACGAAATATGTAGAAAAACAATAGAGTAAGTCGTGCTGAAAAGTCGCACATTTGGGAAAGATTTATTATCAATTGATGTTCCGAGTTACGCGTATTATAATTAAAATATATATTTGGTGTTACATATTATTCTTACAAAATGTTATTTTTATTGTCCAAATGACATCCATTCAATATGAAAGGTGTTGTAATCAATAAAAACAATGAAACCTAACACAAAAACAAATATTTCACATATTTCGTGCAATGAAAATAACAACAATAAAAATAAAATGAATATATTTTGCGAAACATTTTTGTCTAATTTAACTCAGAGCGAAGATATATGACAATTGTAACACATTTAATATACTTAAAACAATTAAGTCACTTCAAAATGAGAACATATTTACAAATTCAAGATACCTTTTGAGTATTATTTCAGGCGATAAGTATTAGTTAAGTTTAGTTGAAGTTTTAAATGATAGATGGCACTACATATGCATAGAAGCATTTTTGAATTAATGTCAAAAATCATTAATGTCAGAGCTATTTTTCGTGTTCATTCATGTTTTGTAGCTAATAGAATAAAGTTGCCTTTTGAGTTTTATACCGGCGTTGTTTTTAATCTTTTTTAACTCTGCTAAAAGGTTATGGGCCCAGTCTAATATAAAACATGGATGGAGATAAGTTTTGTTTCGAGAAGCTGGAGAACAGTTCTAATTGGCTTACTTGGAAGTTCCAGATCAAACAATATTTGGAAGCAGCGGAATTGTGAGACGTCGTTGTTGGTGTACATTTGCCGCCTGCACCTAGTTCAGAGAATTATGCTGATGAAATTGTGGTGTGGAGGAAATTGGATGCCCAGGCCAGACGTGCAATTTCGAGTGTCTGCCAACAACAAGCCTTACTGCAAATTATGAATTGCGAGACAGCCAGCGAAATGTGGACAACACTCAAAAGTACCTACGAGCAATCTTCACAGTCAAATATCGTATTCCTGCAGCGGAAGTACTATTCTTTTGTCAAAGACCTGTGTGATGATATTGCTACTTTCTTGTCAAAGTTGATGGAAATAGTTCAACAAATGAAGGACCATAATGAAAGTATCTCGGACTCCATGGTGATGACGAAGATCTTAATGTCGCTACCTGCAGAGTACAATCATTTCCACAGTGCCTGGGAATCGACGTCAACAGGAGAACGATTAATAGCTGAGGAACTGCGATTGAAGTAACAAAACCAGGTGGACACTATGGAGGCTTTGTTCGTGAAAACGAAAATTAACAAGAAAGTGGGTAATCAGAAGTCAGGACCAAAGGGCAAGTCAAATAAGGGTGAGAAATCAAAAGGTGTGTGTTTTGCTTTTGGGGAAAAGGGCCACTGGAAACGAGACTGTTTGAAGAAAAACAAGGGACCAAGAAAAAATATGGGCGATGCTTTTGTGAGTCAAGTTTCGTCCTTGTGTGAAAACAAAGACATTTGGGTTCTCGACTCTGGTGCCAGTGACCACATGAGTCCACGAAGAGAATGGTTCATCAACTTTAAAGAGGTGTTTACAAATGTAACTATAGGAAATGGTAAAACAATTCCTGCCCAAGGAAAAGGAGATATAATAGTTCTGGCAATTCGCGAACAACCAATGGACGAAGAAACATATTTTGGATGTGTTATATGTACCTGAGATTCATTTCAATTTATTCTCTTCGGGAAAGGCCATGGATCGTGGTTACCAGCACAAAAGGAGCAGGGGCATAACATTAGAGTGCTTAGATCTGACAACAGAACAGAATTTGTTAATTCCGAATTGAACTCATTTTTTAAATTCATGGGTATCCATCATCAACGTACTGTACCACACACGCCTCAGCAAAATTGATGCGCTGAAAGGGAGATGAGAACGATTGTTGAGTCGACAAGGACAATGCTTCATGCAAAAACATTAGAAAAAATGTTTTGGGCTGAAGCTGTAAATACGGCAGTGTACATACTTAATCGTGCAGGAAATAGCAATGTAGAAGACGTGTCCTTTTGAGCTGTGGTATAGGAAGTCGGCTAAAATTGATCATCTTCGAATATTTTGATCAGAAGTTTTCATTCACATTCCAAAGGAAAAGCGTTGCAAGTTAGATCCAAAAGCTACTAAGTGTTTGTTTCTTGGATATGATAACACCGGAAAAGCATTCAGAGTATGGAATCCACAAACACATAAGGTGGAGATAGCGCGTGATATAGTTTTCCTTACTGAATTTTCTACACCCGGCGGTAATTTTGAAGAGTTCTACTCTGAAGAAGAGAATACAGGTGAAAAGGATCCTTTAGCGCCGGATGAAGAAGAAGAACCAATTCAAAATGAAACCGAACAAACACCTGAAGACCCAATTTATGATGGAAAAATTTGTAGTATTGACGGAAATAACATCTTAAAAAATCGTCCACGTCGACATCTATCTTTTGATGAAACAACACATGCAGCTATGTTGGCAATTTATGAAGAGCCGAAGTCATATCAGGAGGCTGTTGAATCGTGTGACCACAAACAGTGGGAGCGTACAATGGACGAAGAATATGAGTCACTCATTAAAAATCGCACCTGGGTTTTGGTCAAGCCAACAAAGGATCAAAAGGTAATTGATAATCGTTGGGTTTAGAAATAAAAACATGATGCAAAGGGATCTGTAGATAGATATAAAGCTCGACTTGTTGTGCGCGGTTTTACACAGCAATATGGTGTAGACTACAGTGAGACATTCAGTCCTGTAGTAAAGTTTACGTCGATTCGAACTATATTTGCCATAGTAGCGTCGAAGAAAATGGTATTAAAACAGTTTGATGTAAAGACTGCTTTTTTATATGGTAACCTAGCTGAGGACGTTTATATGAAACAGCCTACGGGATACGATGATTGTACAGGGAGAGTTTGTAAACTAATGAAAAGTCTGTATGGCTTAAAGCAGGCATCACGCAGCTGGAACAAACGTTTTACGTCAGTTCTATCTTAAATTAAGTTTTAAAGTTAGCCCTTCAGATCCTTGCGTATTTATTCACAGTAGTGTGAAGGGAACAATGTTTCCAGGGATATACGCAGATGATGGTTTAGTCGCTGCCGAAAACGAAGATTTGGTGATGCAGGTCATCGATCAATTGCGAAAGGAGTTTGAAATCAAGTTGTCCGATGCAAGATGTTTCTTAGGATTAGAAATTGAGCAACAAGATGATGGTACTGTCAACGTAAAACAAGAAACATATGCGAAGAAAATTATCTCTCGATTTAAAATGGATGATTGCAACTCTGTTTCGACGCCATTAGACAGTTCGCAGAATCTTAGTGATTTTGAAGCAAAAGGAGTAACACGGTTTCCTTATAGAGAACTAGTAGGAAGCTTGATGTACTTGGCTGTACGTACACGGCCGGATATTAGTTTTGCTGTAGGCAATATAATCCAGCAGATACACATGTTTTTATATATCCCAAAGGAACCTGTAGTTTTGGACTTTATTTCAAGGGAGGAGGTGATTTAAAGTTATGCGGTTTTAGGGATGGTGACTACGCGGGATGCAGGAAAACAGCGCGATCAACTTCTGGATACATTTTCCTTCTCGGTGGACGAATAATTAGTTGGGGATCAGAACGTCAAAGGTCAGTAGCACTTTCTACCACAGAGGCCGAATATATGCCGGCTTTAAATGCCATTAAGGAACTGATAAAAGGACTTCTAATGGATTTGCTGATGACAGAACTACATGCTCCTGAATTTTATATGGATAGCCAAAGTGCAATACGACTTATTAAAAACCCGGAATATCATAAGCGCACGAAACATATAAATGTGCGTTATCATTTTATACGAGAGTGTTATAAGGAAGGGGTTTTTAAGTTATTTTATGTGCCCACTGATGAACAAATTGTAGACATAATGACGAAGCCTCTAACGAAAACAAAACATCAGATTTTGTGTTCCAAAATTAATGTTATGTCAATGTAATTTTTGTTTTGTCTGAAATGTTTAAACTTTTAGTAGTATTTTGCTGCAATGTATTTAAAACTACTAACTAAAAGTGGGAGTATTAGTTAAGTTTAGTTGAAGTTTTAAATGATAGATGGCACTACATATGCATAGAAGCATTTTTGAATTAATGTCAAAAATCATTAATGTGAGCTATTTTTCGTGTTCATTCATGTTTTGTAGCTAATAGAATAAAGTTGCCTTTTGAGTTTTATACCTGCGTTGTTTTTAATCTTTTTTAACTCTGCTAAAAATAACACATAACTCAATAAGTCCCGGGGCTGACATAAAGGGGGCGCCTCTAACAAGAATCCATATTATTTTTAGGAAGTGCAAACATTCAATCATTTAATCTTATTATAAGGTTACAAGTTACAGTGCTTCAAGTGACGCTACTTTTGCGATTTTTAAAACATTGAAAAAAAAAGAATTTCGTGTGTTGGCTAAACACTGCTTTTTGATGGGAAAAAAATACGTGCACCAATGGCTTGAAAAGTGTTACAGAAACTCTGCTTCTTCAAGAACAACTATTTGTCACTGGTGTGCTGACTTTAAACGTGGCCGTACATACACTTCCGATGCTGAACGCTCTAGAAGGCCAATTGAGGTGGTTATACCAGAAAACGTTTTTTTGAGATTGCTTTGTACTATTATTTTCCTTGTTTTTCTTTACTATAAAATGTGCATTCGTCCTAAGCTTTATGAACTATTACATCTACTACAGTTCCTAATTGCTTGCAATAATCTAGTATATTTCCCTTTTTCCCACAACTAAATTGTTCGCTATTGTTCAATGCTTGTAATATGCTTTTCTGTATGCCTGAATCCGCAACCACACAAAATATTGTAGTTTTCCAAAAAACATCACAAACGCTGTATAAATAGGGAAAAATATTCAAAAATAAAAAGAGAATAAATTATAACGTTGAAGGGTGAAGACGTGTTTAAGTTTGGTGTTCGAAATCCAAAGTCCTGGACGACGGTTTTAAAGGAAGTCCTAGGTGCTGGACGACGGTTTTAAAGGAAGTCCTAGGTGCTGGACACAAAGCTACGGAAAGTGCGAACATTGGTCCTTACGAACCGGATAAGAGTGAAGAAAAACCATTAAATAAGTTATTTGTGATTAAAATTGTTTGATAATAAAAAAAAAAGTAATATAAGTAAACAGAAAGGGAATCCCGGTGAACATATAAAACATATTCAGTGCTTTGTGGTGTGCGTACATACATACGTAGAATTTGTGCAAGCTGAAATTTGATCGCTGAAGGGTTCCAAGGGCGCGGAACATTTCGGAGAAAGGATCACCGAAGGGTTGCTACAGGCGCTGAGCGTTTCGTAGAAAGGATCGCTGAAGGGTTGCTACTGGCGTTGAACATTTCTTGGAAAGGATCACTCAGGAGTTGCTGAAAGGTTTCACGCATTTCTCGGAAGATTGGGCTTGAAGAAGTTGCTGCAAAGCGTCACACACTTCATAGGAAATTAACCGAAGGAAGTGTTTCTGCAGAACACGCCAAAAATAGTTGGTGAGCACATTCTCCAATGTTATATTACATATAAATAAGAACAAAAAAGTCTTTATATCACCATGGACGTTTTAAAGAAGAAAAAGGGAAGTATAAAAAGAGGTTTGAGCAGATTTGAAAGCTTTTTGAAAGAAAAAGGCGAAGATCAATTGGAAATAGAAGATGACCAGGTTAGATTGTATCGGTTGGAGGTTTTATTTCAAAACTTCGAAGGCCTTCAAACAGAAATAGACTTAATATTGTCCGATGAGGAGGTACTAGCATAGGAAAAAAATAAGGGAAGCTATAAAGAATCGCTATTTTGGTATAAAAAGTTGACTTTTGAGGCAGATTAGGCAGGCATCGCAAAGTTCTCCAGAATTGGCGCAGACATCGACTCCAACACGTCCATCAGAAGAGTTGAATCAAACATTAAGGCAACTGGCTGATACACAAACTCACATAGCAACTGCCATAACGAGTTTGTCTGAAGCGGACCGGCTGAATAGAAATGCCAATGTTCCGAACGAGCCAAAATTGCCTGCCATATTCAATGGTGATTTCAAAGAATGGCCCACCTTTAAGGACTTATTCACGACAATTGTTCACCAGTCCTGCAGTTTGTCAAGGGCCCAAAACCTCCAATATTTGAAACTATCACTAAGGGGAGATGCAGCGCCTGTGTTGAAACACGTTAATATCTCAGACGCAAATTATGAACAGGCATGGGCAGATTTAAAGGTCATGTACGATAAAGACAAAATAATCGTGGAAGCCCATATTAAAAAATAAATGGATCATCCAAACGTCGGAACTCAACCAAACTCTATCAGCATAAAACGTCTTTTCAACAATTGCAAAGAGTCAGTAGCCGCATTAAGGGTATTAGGCACTCCAGTGGAGCATTGGGATGCATGGTTGATATTTGTTCTTGCATCGAAACTAAACAAGGAATCGAAACAATTGTGGGCTCGGCATTCGGCATCAAATGATAAACCCACGTTTGGGGACATGCTAGGTTTCTTGACAATACGGCAGTTTGAATTGGAAGCGATTCCAACAGCTAAACGGAGTCAAGGGTTAGGCAATAAATTTCACCGTAAAGCAACTTGCACTGCAGTTCCACTAGCGTGCTCATTATTTAAGGACAACCACTTTTTAAGTGCATGCCGCCGATTTCAAAGTTAACGCTTAAACGACAAAAGACAATTCGTGGCACAGAACAGAATCTGCTACAATTGCTTAAATATCGGTCAGTCGGTAGCATTTTGTAAGTCTCAGTCATGTAGAAAGTGCAAGGGAAACATCACACTCTAATTCATTTCAAAGCCAAAAATCAGTTAAAAAATGAGCAAGCTACGGGGCAGCGTGTAGATCAATCAAATGAGCAAAAGGTTCCGGAAGTGATTAGAAGTGACAAAAAAGTCCACACATCAGTGTTAACTACCTGCTTGCAAGATCATGCAATCTTAGTGAAGAAACTAAACTTGCTACCACCCGCAGTAGTACTGGTAAAGAACAGACGAGGTGAATTCAAAGCATGCAGAGCTTTAATGGACTCAGGTTCACAAGTGTCTCTCATAACGGAATCCTGTGCTCAATATTTAGGATTATCCAGAAATAAATGCAACATTATTATTGACTCAGTGGGACAGAACGAATCTAAGGCACGTGGATCAGCATCACTGATCATAAAATCAAGGTTTTCGGAATTTTGTATTCCTACAGAAGCAATAATTTTAAGTAATCTCACCAAGCAATTACCTCCATATAAAGTAGCTTATAACACTCAGACACAATTGGGCAATATTGAGTTGGCTGATTCAGAATTCTTCAAACCTAATGCAATAGACATTATATTAAATTCAAGTGTTTTTATGAGATCTTTAAGCAAGGATAAGATCTATGACAGCAATAATAAGACCATAGCCCAAAGTACGGAATTTGGATGGGTTTTGGTTAGTGAGAATAGTGATTGTAATGTAAATCATATGGTATCATTTCCTGCAGCAGATTACTTAGAGCGTATGTTGGAGCGTTTCTGAGAAATAGATGAACCGTTGCCGTGTAATCAGCAATTGCATGACAACCACCCATGCGAGGTTCACTTTAAGCAAAACTTCCATTCAAAAAACAAATGAAACTATTTGGGGATTCTCGGAGAATAGCAGAACAACGTCTTTTGTCAATAAAGCGCAAATTTATAAAGGATAAAGATTTGCGTGAGCAATACCAGGAGTTTATGAATGGGTACCAACGATTAGGTCACATGACTGAAATTGTAGGAGTCAAATACCACATTGTTAACACAGTATTACTTACCTCACCATGCCTTCATTAAACCAGAAAGCAGTACAACACGGTTGAGGGCAGTTGTTTATGCATCGTGCAAACCTCCCGGTGAACAATCCTTAAACTCAGAGTTGTTGGCAGGAGCAGTTCTACAAAAGGATCTTACACTTATCTTGCTACAGTTCTGTATCAACCCGATAGCATTGAGTGCAGACATTGCTAAAATGTACAAACAGATATTGGTAGAAGAATCTGATAGACGTTTCCAACAAATCTTGTGGAGAATACATTTCACACAGCCCATAAGGGTATTTCAATTAAACACAATAACTTATGGTACCAGCATCCTTTTTAGCTACAAGGGCTTTAGTACAACTAGCAAGGGACGATGGTGAAAAATATCCTGATGCGGCTGAGAGGATATTAAATCATTTCTATATGGACGACTTTTTAGCCAGTTGTGTCAGTGAAGAAGAGGCTAGAAGATTAGTGTCGGATTTGTGCGCGTTGCTACATCAAGTTGGTTTTAATTTAAGGAAATGGGCCTCTAATTGCAAGGATTTACTGAATTTACCTGTTGAAAAAAGAAAACCATCTTGGACATGGTCATTGGAAAACGACCAACCACTTAAGTCACTGGGACTTCGTTGGCATCCTGTAACCGATTCTTTTTGAGGTTGAAAAACGAGAAATCTCTTGCTATACAAAATCTCTTACCGGAAACAGCAAGAATCTTCGATCCATTAGGGTTCTTGTCGCCATGTATTATTAATTATAGAATTTTATTGCAAAGATTGTGGTAAGAAGCAGTTGATTGGGACGAGCAGATTCCTATAGGATTCAGAAAACGCTGGGATGAGATACGCAACGGTTTGGATGAAATAGGTCAGTTGGATATATCAAGATACAGTCCACACAATAAGCAGACATTGGAAATACACGGTTTTTCAGATGCCTCTGAAAATGCATACGCAGCAGTCGTGTATCTAAGAGATTGACCAATGAAAGAAAAGTAGTCGTAAGCTTCGTGACGGCAAAAACAAAGGTTGCTCTAATGAGTACAGTAATGTCCATAGCCCGGTTGGAATTGTGCGCTGCACATTTGCTTGCCAAACTTGTAAGTAAGCTTCGGGAAATTCCTGAGTATGAAAGGGTACCTGTTTTCGGATGGACCGACTCCGAGATAATTCTGCATTGGATAAAGGAAATTTGCATACTTCATTGCCAATAGAGTTTCAACCATAACACAAATAATTGCTTCTGACAACTGGCATCACATCAGGGGGAGTCAAATCCTGCGGATTGCGCGTCTATAGTCATATCTAGTAGCCAATTGCATAATTACAACCTCTGGTGGAAAAGACCGGATCTAATACGTATTGAGACTGTATACTATAAAAGTTTTACGGGTTATATGGGTGATCAAGGAATTTTGGAAGAAAGAAAAGTTGTACTGACAGCAAATTTTAATCTGATAAACCTGTATTCATCTCTTCCAAAGTTGAAACGAGTGACTGCTTTAAAGAAAATTGTAATTCAAAAGGCAGTGGACGAACAACTCGATTATAAACAACAGTTGAATTAAATAAAGTTTTAATCAGTTTGGTTAAATTGGTGCAAAGGAGCCATTTCGAAGAGGAAATGTTAACACTAAAAGGGCAGAGACAATTATCTCCGTGTAATAAAATCACAAAACTTAACCAATTTCATGACAACGAGGGAGTACTGCGCGTTGGTGGGCGGTTGGATTTGGAAGAAAACATCCTGCAATAATTCGTAAGCAAAATCCATTGACGGAACTTATTATTATGGACATAAATCTTCGTTACCTACATGCCGGCCCGCAACTGATGTTAGGTTTGGTTCGGCAACAATGGAGGCACAGATGCTGTTCGTAAAATCACGCATCGGTGTGTTGTTTGTCAGCGATTTAAGCCAAAACCAATAGAGCAGCTAATGGAAAATCTTCCATCATCAAGGCTTAAAGTGGGAAGGGCCTTCTTGAACACGGGCGTAGATTATGCTGGACCATTCATGGTGACGCCACGTAGGAGGGGAGGTTGCAAAGGGCAAAAGGTGTATAGGCACTATTTATATGTATGAGTACGAAGGCATTGCATTTAGAAATGGTGTCTGATCTGACAGCTGAGGCCTTTCTGTCAGCTTTGCAAAGGTTTGTTGCTAGGAGGGGAGAACCAGTAAACCTGTACAGAGACAACGGTACAAATTTCGTTGGTGCTAAAAAGATACTTGGGGAGTTGAACGAATTTTCAAGAAAAGCGGAAAATTAGAAGAAGCTATGCAGAGTAGCCAGCGATGAAGGAATAAATTGGCATTTTTTCCACCATCCGCACTCAAGTTTGGCGGACTTTGGGAGGCGGCGGGTGTAAAGTCCGCCAAGTTTCACATGCGACGAGCGTTTGGAAGTTCTTTGCTATCCTTTGAAGAGTTCAACACCTTATTGTGTCGTATAGAAATGTGCTTGAACTCCATACCATTGACGGCTTTATCCAACTCGCCTGATGATTTTGAAGTCTTGAAACCGGCGCATTTTTTTATTGGGAGTTCCCTTGCTGAATTTTCAGAAACTGTTAATCATTTGTCTCGTTTTCAGTTCATTAGCAGATTACAGCAATCAATTTGGAAACGGTGGCAAAGTGATTACATTATTTCGTTACAGGAAAGAACTAAGTGGAAGCAAACTCAAAGGAACTTGCAAGAAGGCGACCTGGTTCTTATCCGAGATGACTAACTAGCTGAGTCAAAGAAGTTCATATGGGACCTGATGGCCGAGTTAGAGCGGCAACATTAACCACAAAAAATTGTGAATTGAAACGAGCTATATCAAAAATTTGTTATCTTAACTTGAATTAATGGTTTAATTGTTTGGTTTAAATGACTTGCTTTTAAACGACTTTATCTTGAATATGAATTCTTATATGTGTTTTTTGTGTTTGTATTTACTGTAATTTAATTTAGTGAAGTACGATAGTTAGTAATTTTATTGAAATTTAATATTTCAAGGTGGGCGGTATGTTCAATGTTTGTAATATGCTTTTCTGTATGCCTGAATCCGCATCCACACAAAATATTGTAGTTTTCCAAGAAACATCACGAACGCTGTATAAATAGGGAAAAATATTCAAAAATAAAAAGAGAATAAATTATAACGTTGAAGGGTGAAGACGTGTTTAATTAGGTGTTCGAAGTTCTAGGTGCTGGACGACGGTTTTAAAGGAAGTCCTAGGTGCTGGACGGCGGTTTTAAAGTAAGTCCTAGGTGTTGTACGAAGGTTTTAAATTAAGTCCTAGGTGCTGGGCACAAAGCTACGAAAAGTGCGAACATATATGATTCAGCATATTTAGGAGAGAGAGCGGAAATGTCACTTTGACGTAAGAATAATTATTTCAAGGCATAAGTTTAGTTTCTTCAATTGTTTCAGGCAATTTAAAGAAAGATTAGCTTGAAAAAATTTCCAGGATCCGGTCTGACACTAAGTGGAAGGACACCCATCCTATATTTCATTTACATTTCATGATAAAGTTTTTTTCCGCGGATCTCTGCGTTGGCGTTTCACTTCCTGTTAAAAATAATGCATATTAAGTTTATCTAATTAAAATCTTTGTATGCAGAAAATTTATTTAAAAGTTTTCAAAGCCTTTAAATAAAACATCGGATATTATTGATTCGTTTGTTGTGCAGGGAGAGTTCATAAAAGTAAGTCGAGTACAACCAATTCGATAAACTATTTCTAAGAGTTGCGTGTAAGAGAACCGTAATAACAGATATCACTTAAACCGCGAAAAAAATTACTTTTACTAAACAAACCAAATTTTTTTTTGCTTATTTTGAGTGATTTATTGGTTTGTGTTCAATTTTTTTTCTATTAAAAATTAGTTTGGATTGTGCGCTTTGTTATTAACTACACATTGAGCCACAATTATCTGTAATTGGATCACAGGAGCCTGTCAAAATTTGTTGAATGTCTTGAGATTCTTTTCATTTTCAGATTCCTCATTCCGGTGCAGCGCTTCTCATTTAAAAACTTGGTATGTATTTGGTTTCGAATTGAGAGGATAGTCTAAGCTTTATGCTCATACAATATATCACCCAGCAGGTCCAATACTTTATTCGATGGAAGTGCTCAATTGTTTCTGGCTTATGGAAAATTGTTGATGCTGCATGTTTCAGCACTGTTTGCAGCCCATGGAATAGACTTACAGGATATGAAGTATTGTGTACAGACACAGTTTTATTCGAATATCCTTGTGGCAGCAACATATATACTTTGGAAGCACAGAATAATGTACAAGTAATGCATTTCACATCTAGTTACATCTAAGCAATTTGTTAAACCACTTCCAACGGTCGTTGATAAATGTCACTTGAACCGCTGGAAAACATTATTTTTACCAAATAAACCATTAATGTGCATATTTTGACTGATTTATTGTGTTTTGTTCAATTTTTTTCTATTAAAAATTATTTTGGATTGTATGCTTCATTATTAAATAAACATTTAACCACAATTATCTGTAATTTGATCACCGGAGGCTATCAAAGTTTGATGAATGTCTTGAAAATTTTTTCAGTGGTGGTTCCTCATTCCACTGGAGCGCCTCTCCTCAAAAAACTTGGTATGTATTTGGTAGCGAATTGAAAGGATAGTCTTAGCTTTATGCTCATACAATAGATCACCAAGCAGGTCCAATACTTTATTTGTTGGAAGTGATCAATTGTTTCTGGCTTATGAAAAATTGTTGATGCTGCATGTTTCAGCACTGTTTGCAGCCCATGGAATAAACTTACAGGATATGAAGTATTGTGATATCCATGTGAAGTCCTCCACATGGACATTATGGAAATTCAAAATGAAAGGTTTCTGACAGTAGTAGATAAATTTTCTGAATTTTCTAAGTTCGTTCATTTAAGAGATGTCGACAGTATATATTAGGTCAAAGTTAATCAAAATTTTACATTACTTTACAGTACCACAAATGTTAGTGACAGATAATGAAAAAGCTTTCTCAGCCCAATAGTTTTGAACTTCATTACAAATCTTGGTGCTTTTTGACGCCTGTTTATCGAAGTTAGGTGAATGGACAAATAGAAAGAGTCCATTCAACCATTCTGGAAATCTTTCGTTGCCTTAAGGTCGAGAACCCACAACTGACGGTAAAAGAACTTGTCTATATCGCTGTTGATCGATGTAATAATACAATACATTCAGTCATCAATTGAAAACCAACTGACATTTTCTTAAACCGTTCACAGAGAATAAACTTTCAAAATCTGCTAAACCTGGGATCAAAAATTAATAAGGATCTTAGGGGGATTATTAGGAGAAATATAATCGCTAGAAACGCTAGACTAAATCTAAAAAGAACTGCTCCCAGAAAGTATAACGTGGGTGATGTAGTTTATGTCGTAGTCAAAAAAATATATCAAAAAGAGATTGTTTCTAAGGACAACCGAGTCACGATAACAACAGAAAGTGGCAAAAGAATACATAAAGCCCACATTCGAAATACTACGAAATAAAATTAATAACCTATTAATGTGCAAATTTACAAATACAAAAAGGAACAAAAAATAAGATTCAACTATTGGCCCAAGAATACATTTAGTTTAAAAATAATGTCTAAGGGCCAATTCTCAATAAAAAAGGGGCCGATTGTCTGAAGAATTAAAATTTGTTGTGGTGGAGATCCTCGTACCATTAGTAGGTCGCTGCGAACATACCCGCATTAACGACTAAACGGGATTCATACGAGCCTTTCGAGCGACAGACACTACCCCGAAAGTTTAATGGAGAACGCTCAGCGGACATTTAGGGATATAATAAAAATAACATTTTGGGCCTATGCACATGAAATATATATATAGTAAAGAATTATAAAAATAATTAAATGAAAAAAATAATTAAATACATATGCATAAAAGTTATGACGATACTAATAAATTTGTAAATTGTAAAATCAAAATAATAAATTTATAAAATTACCTTACTATCTAGTTCTTCAAGGGTATGTGCAGACACTGCACATTTTCTCATATGATTCGTTAATCGTCGTAATTAAAGAAGGAAACGCCTGGTTGACCAACAGGTACTTCAAACTAATCCACGTGGTAGATTTATATCAGTATGCTCGTCGAACAAACTGATCAGATGATAACTAAACATATTCCGGACAGAGAACTTCGACTGATATTAGACTATTATTTGGCCCAAATCAAAAACCGCATAACAGAACTATCAGCAAGTAAGACTAGGATTGACTTGGAAATTGGATAGGAACGGCCTGGAAGTGGCTTGCCGGCTCGCACCACGCAACAGACTGGGACAACCTAATACAAGCACAAACGGACATAATTGACAACAATAATCAGCAGTACAAAATTAATAGACAACTACTCTCTAAAACACGCGAAATAGTGGACACATTTAATAAAATAATGGACACTTACAAAAAACGCAGTGCAGAAACAAGACACGACACGCTTAGGACAGGACTAATTAAATAAGGTGCTGATAAAAGAGGATATTAATGAATTCATTAGAGCCTGTCAAATGGCGAAGAATGGAATCATTAATAGATACATACTCAACCTACACGAAATAACTTCCATACCAAAACATGGTGGAAGCTGTAGAATACGGACGTCCATTTGTATTCAGCAATGGGACATTGTTGCTATATGTTATATCAGTGCCAAAGGTGTCTCGGTGACTTTTAACTTAGTATCTGCACGAGCCACACAGTTGACAGTTGAGAGTGGAGGGGTGAACATACTCTAATCTATTCGCTTATTTAATCGAGTCAATATGAAGTGTTCTTCGTGTGAACAAAAAGTTGACAGAAACTGTAACGAAAAAATTATATGCTGTGGATGCTCAGGCATTTTTCATCAATCATGTGTTAACATTAGTGCAGTAGACTTAAACTACTGTTTATTCGATTGGTAAACAATTTTGTTGTGTCAAGTGTGATGTGCTCAGACGCCGATCTATGCGAGAACCTGATGCTGCTATTCACAACAAAACCCAGAGCGCAACCAATCTAATGTCAGTGATCCATCCACCTCTATAAGCACAAATCGATGTGATGCACCACATATTGCTTTACCCACTTTGCAAACCATGTCTGCAGATAACATCATTACTCTTGATGTGGTCTACCTCAAACTGAAGAAACTAGAGGAAACAAAAGTTCCCTTTTTGGCTGAACTCACTAAGCTAAAAGCAGAAAATGCAGTGTTGAAGAAGAAGGTGAATTCCCTGGAGAGTCGCCTGAATTGGCAACAACAATCGTGTCTTAGCAATTGCATTGAAATTGTTGGTGTGTCGCACGTCACCAGTGAAAATGCCTTGGGCAAAGTGGAACACATTTTCTGAAATTGTCTATCGATTGATGTTCCCAATGCGAGCATAGATAACTGCTATGTGAAGACAATAAACAACAAAGAAAGACAAAATAGCACTTCAACTGAGTCCATAATATGCATTAAGTTCTGCGACCTGTCAACAAAACAGCGAATTATGAAGGAAAAGAGAAAGCATTAAACAAAATTGAACATTTTGACGACTGAGGACCAAGCGGTAGCGGCAAAAAGAGAACGGGTCAATGATGCTCTTACACCATACACGAGGGCTCTCTTCATGCAGGCGAGAGGTGTGAGCAAGAAGAATAAATTTAAATTTGTTTGGTACAATAACAATCAAATTTTACTTAGAAAGGAAGAGGGTGGAAGGGTCATTTCAATTAAATCATTTGATGATCTCATCACCATTTCATTGTAATTTTTTCTTTATAATTTAATTGATATAATGAATTCTGACTTAAGTGTATTATGTGATGACCATTCCATTCTCAATTCCCATTGCAATAATGTCTTTTTTAACAGTTCCTACTGTTTGTATAAACTATTTGTGATACATCAGAATATTAGAAGTCTGAGAGAAAATGTTGATTTTCTGGTTACATACCTTGATGCTTTTCAATGTCTTCCTGATGTTATAGTTGTATTAGAAATTTGGATTTATCATTTTGAAGAAAATCATTATGACTTGCCAGGTTACTCTTTCTTTGCGAAATGAAAATTACGCTTCAGGTGGCGTTGGGTGTTTTGTCAGAAAGGATCTTGCAGTAGATGAAGTTAATTGTTTGAAATGTTTAACTGCAGATATTTTAGAGATATCTTTAAGAATCAAAAAGAGAAAAATTTTTGTACTATGTGTGTACAGATTACACAAATTCACTTTTTGAGTCGTTTATCATGGAATTTTCAAAAAAATAAATGTACTTCAAATGATTTGTTAATATTAGGTGATTTCAATCTAAATTTATTAGAAAGTAATGAACTTGTGACTAATTACCTTACTCTTCTTGCTTCTCATGGCTTAATTAATTTAATTAATGAAGTAACAAGGCCTGCTTCAGTTATTGCCTTTTTTCTGGCTTTTTACTTTCATTTTTTGAAAGTTGTTTGTATAATTTGGAAATAACTGATCACTCCATGGCAGGTATTATTGTAAATATATCTGACTGGATGATATGTGGTTCGTAAGCTGACCCGTAGGGGCATGACGATATAGAATATATATGTCTATCTAAGCTAAAGCATTATCTTCTATATGAATCTTGGAATAATGTTTCCTTGGAAGCTTTCCTCCTCAGCTTATGATGTTTTTATCACCTCTTTGAGTGGTTATGTTTCACTCCCGTCTAGCGTTGTGAGGTTAAGAAAAACTAAAAATAAACTAAAGCCATGGATTTCAGCTATACTAATAGATAAAATCCAAAATAAAAATAAGCTGCATATAAAATGTATGAAGCATCCAGGCAACACAACACTAAAAAACAGATATAAAACATTATGCAGTCAAATTAAAAGTGAAACACCTATTTGTCGAGATATGCACTACCGCCAAAAATTCACAGCTGCTAGAGGTAATTTAAATTCGGAGTGGAAATTAATTAACAATATAGTAAATAAACGTACTAAAACTTCCATGCCTCTTCCTATTACTGTGGATAACTGTGAAGTTTCTGGTAATAAAAATTTTGCTGATAAGTTCAACACTTATTTTACTTCGTTGTCAAGCATTCCACAACCTATTTCTTTACAGAGTAGTTGTGGTTATAGTGTTGTTGTATGTGACCAATTACAAGGAAGTAGTTTTGTTTTTGATCCTATCACACCTTTAAAAGTGTTTGAAGAAATTGGTTGTCTAAAAAACTCCAACACTTCTGGCTTCGATGGAATTTCAAACAAAATCTTAAAACAAATCGCAGGCTTCGTTGTTGATATACTGGTACATATTTTCAAGCAAAGCGTTTACAGGAGTATTTTCGGTAGCTCTCAAATGCGCCGATGTTATTCCATTACATTAGAAAGGTCCTACTGATGACATGAAAAATTATAGACCTATATCACTTCTTTCTTCTTTTAGTAATATATTTGAGAAAGTTATGAAAAATTTAATTTTGTCATTTATAAACAAATTAAAGTTTTTCAGTGCTAGTTTGGGTTTCAGCGGAATAAATCTACTGAAGATGCTCTTTTCAACATGTGTTCAAATGTGTTTTCCAATTTGAATAACAAAATGTTTTCAGCTGGTCTTTTCGTTAATATTACGAAAGCGTTTGATATGGTTAACTATGACAAATTGTTACAGAAGTTACAAAAGATAGGTTTTCGAGGTTGGATGGCTCCGTTCGTATCTCTCAGACCGATCTCAAAGAGTGAAGATTGGGGATATGAGGAGTGAAATCCGATATTTCAATGTAGGTGTTCCTCAAGGCTCGGTTTTGGGACCAATACTGTTTCTTGTATGCATCAACTCTCTTTTTTCTATTTTTAAGGGTGAAGTTACTGCTTTCGCTGACGATGTAGTTTGGGTATATAGTTATAAATGCTAATTAGAACTTATCTCTAATATATATAATATATCTCTAAAAAACATTACCTTTACATAAGTTCGAAAACAAAAATAATTTATTTATTTAGATATTTACTACCACGCCCCTGACTGTCAAAAATACAAAATAGTTTGTTGCAACTGTAACACTAGTCCTTCAAGTCTTCATTCTTTCTGTAGTAATCTCAACTACAGCTATAACTGCTTTTTGCTTGAGGAAGTGAAAGAATTCAAATATTTAAAACTTATTATTGATTCAAAAATTACATTTTCGCGTCATACTGACTATTTAAGTAACTTTTTTCGAAGTATACTTCGTACTTTCTTTTATTTAAGAAAAATTTGTTCGCATGCACTGCTCAAAATGATCTACTTTGGTATTTTCATTCAAGGTTGCAATACGGCATTACATGTTAGGGTGGAACATTTGTTAATAAAATACACCCTTTACTTGTTTTACAAAAATAGATCATGAGAAAAATGTGTAATAAAAACCATCGTCATAAAAGTTATCCATTGTTCCAAGACTCAAAAATTCTTCCTGTTAGGCATCTGTATTGTTATAAAATACTGCAAGTTTTTTCTCGAGATCGGGTCATCGAAATTTAAGAATAATTTCTAACTTTGGACTTCGCACTAATTCTTCATTTGTTGTTTCCGTTCCAAAATAACGTACCACTGCGTTTCGTAATTTTTATTTGATTTCTTCTTGCCGGCTGTTTAACAAACTTCCATTATTCATTAGATCTATAACTGAGTCTCGAAGTTTTGAAAAGCACTTAAGAATTTGACTCTTGAGCCTGAATTACTTGGATTTAGAATTATATTTCCCTTGTATTCTGATGTAAGTTATCATAAAAATATAATGAATTATTTTTCTTGCCTGAATTGTTCTTCTTTGAATTATTTGAAATACAAACTGAAACTTTGTTTAAGCAAATTATGGATGGGTCACGCCACCCACATTAATAAGTTTAATTGAAAAGCCTGATAAAGTGGCATTTAACACTATACACATAATATACATTTAATACATATAATACATATAACACAATACAATACAATAATGGAAGTCAAATCGAACTAGATTATGCTAGACTACTTATTGATCATGACAAGGTTACAGACTTACTGGTGACTGTTCAAGAATCGGCAATACATCCGTATGCGAAGAAGAGGTAGTCAAGCAACTTTCGGAGGACTCATGTCTACCCAAAATTCTCAAGGGTGGAACAGCGAAATGCAACCTCCGAAGTACGACCAAAGAAATTGTCGAATTAATAGGAGAAGACACAATCTTCCTAACTAATTTTAACGGTATTGTCCTCAATAACAACTCTTCCATTCCCTTAGAAGGTGCTTACATAATCCAGTTGAATAACGGCACAGTACGCATCAGGGAACATACATATTCCAATAGGAGGACTAGTAATTTGCAGCCTCTTCCTCCTGTTCTAGCCAACGTAACTAACAAAAGGACCATCTCTGATTTGAACTTCATATATCACAACAGTATTAAAAATATTGATCATATTAAGTCTTTGAAAGAACGTTTTAATCTCTCAATAATTTCAGTAACTGCCATGATTACCTTCGTTATGTTCATCGTGTACTTACAATGGAGAAAAATATACGGACAGGTCAAGATTCCGGAACTCCGTTTCCCTTCTCTAAGGAAACGCATATCCACTGTTGCTGAAGGCCAAATACCAGTTGCCCCGTCACGGAATGCAAGGTGAAATTGTTCATCAATTGATCTGCGGGACGCAGATATTTAAAATGATGGCAGATAACACGGTCGAGAACGCATGTGCGAACCTATTCCCACGGTCCTCGCATTCGGTTAGACGCATCACTTGCACTTTCGGCAGTGCATGCTCGGACTTGAGCGAACCAGCGTGGGATCGACGAAACCTTGGTCGACCAAGGCGACATTACGAGTTAGGGCAAAATAATTGTTCAGGCAGTTGAATTACGGCATCAGAATCGGTCGGACTAATAAGTAATTTTAATAACGTATAATGAAAAACAGTGTCTTATTCTAATAAACCTAGGGCACAAGCTTAACTTGTGCGGTTACAATTTTTTTTTAATGTTGGAAACGAAAAAACTAACTTCCCACTATCTATTAAGGAAACCAAACTTGTAGTTACTAAACCTTATATTATATATTACACTACGTATATACAACAACAGAACGCACTTTGCCTGGCCCCAACAACAAGACGAAGAAGTAGCCGCATTCGAATACCTGTTTGTCAAATGACTTATTTCGTGCCAGGTCACCGAGACATACCGGGTAACTGTCAAGCAGACGAATTGGCCAGGCTTGCCACAACGCAACCACTTGTTTAGGAACACGAACACCTCGGTATCCCTCTCCCCACATGCAAGTCAGGACTGCACTTGAACTGTCTAATGGGTGAGCATGCTAGCAGGTTAGGAGCTCCCTCCAACGATTTTTGCAGAAGCTGCAAGGATGAGGAAGAATCAGAAACTCTCCTAAACCTGTTATGCACATGCAAGGCGCTTTTGCGCCTCAGATACAAGCACATTGGAAGCTACTTCCTCAACATGACCCCCTCCCGCCGACATTTTAAACTTTATTATCGGCTCCAGTTGGTTTTAGGTTCTTCCCACATGGTGTGGCAGCGCAATGGTCTTGTATGGGATTAAGTGCATTCATCAGACACCTTAACCTACCCACCTATTTCGCGCAACTGTATCTACACGCTCGGCCCTGCTGATGAAATTCGAGAGGCGTCAAATGTCAGCCAGGCGCTGCTATTGCAGTTATTAACCGAGCATTGATTAAGAAGTTATCCAATTTGTAAATTCATTCCGATTCGAGCACTCGACGTGTAAAATACACAGTTGCGAGCGGACCTCTCAAAAAAGCGGAACTTTTGTCAGCAAGTCCGCATTTCACTCTTCACAATAGTCAGCGTCATCAGCGAATAAGTGATTTTCTTGCCAAAGTTAATAGTTTTAATTCTTGGTTAAACAATAATTCAAACAACAGAAAAGACAGTGACTTCATTGTGTGTTTTTATACAAATCCATAAGAAAAATACTCATGTAATCTGTTTGATAGTGTTCATTCAGTCTTCACTAAAATTTAAATTATTTGTTAACATGCATGTGTGCGGGCATTGCGGTGATAATCTCTTGGAAGAAGAGTTTGCTGAATGAAAACTGCATTTCCATTGCACCACCTTAAGCGAGAAATCATGGAGAACTATGGGCACAAGGAGAGATGCCTGGAGGTTCCAAGCATGTAGATATAACCCAGATGCGCAGACTACCGCAGCAACCAACAACACGGTGGTATCTGTTCCTCAAACCCCAACAGAGCAACCTTCAAAAAAAATCAGGGAACACAGCAGCAGTTGGTACTACTAACACCTTTCATCAAACAACCCAGCTGTTATAGCCGAAATTCGTTTGCTCAGAGAGGAAATCAAAGATATTGCTGCAAGTTGTAATTTCCTAGCAGCAAAGAACGATAACCTCTCTGCACACATAAAGAAAAACAATGACTTAATGGACAATGTTACAAAAGAACTAAATGATTTGAAATCAACTAACGCACAAAAAGTCTCCAACAACAACTAATAACAAATAATATAGAAATCAAAAACTTTCCCCCCACTCCACAAGAAAACCTACAGAAGTAGTGAAGGGAATTGGCAAAACAATCACATTTCCAATAAACGACTGCGATATTTCTGATATTTATCGAACAAAAACCAAAAACCCAGCAAAATCTGTCATCACTGCAACATTTGCATCCAGTATTAAGAAACAAGAATTTGTCCATAAAACACGCTTCACTCGCCCTAACAAAATGAAAACTATCATGCAAACAGTAGTGTAAATAAAACATCGATAGTTTAATCGATAAATCGATTGTATGTAACTATCGGGACTATCGATAGTTAGGACAAAATATCGATATTTTCAGCTGACATTTCAGTTCAAACATATTACCGAAATGAAAACCCTCTTTTATAAAGACACTAACACTGTTGTATTTTTTGAATAAATCAACATGTCTGTGTATATTTGAAATGTTAATAATACACGCACACAAACACATTTTCTGGTTAAGTTGATTGAATCGCACATACACATCCTGATGTTATCTATTTGAAATTGAGTTTGACATCATTGTAAGTGATTTGTGGACTCTTCTGATAAACTTATTTTTAAGTTTCGTGTTTCGTTTCGTTGAATAGAAGGATGAATAGAAAAAATCAATCGGCAGTGTGGAGTTTTCTTTAATAAAAAATAACAATTTTGTATACGTAAGATATGTGGACAAGAATATAAACATGGAAAAGCAACATATTTGCGGGATCATCTCAAAAGAAAGCATCCTTATGAATCAAGTTGGAAAGTCGAGATTTATCGTCGGAAGAAGAATAAATTGAAACTCAAGTTATCACAGGGGTATCGAAACGTAAATATACTTACAAGAATTATTTTCAAAGAAGTCAAAAACACAATCAAAATTCCAAAATTAAAAAGGATCTTGATGCTCTATATGCAGGAAGACTGTCATGCAAAACAGCAATGTCAACTCAAATGTGAGTGCCAATATTCCAGACAGTACAGTATATTTCAACAATCAGCCGACAAAGCAAAATAAACACCTACTATGGATGGCTAAGAAAAGAGCGAGACAGCAGAACTGGAGGTTTGTGTGGGCGAGCGCTGGCAAATTACTTGCCAGAAAAAATGAGAGTACTCAGCCGATCTTCATAAATACGGTTAATGATGTGAGTAAAATCATAAATTCTCAATAACAGGATGGTTTGTACACAAAAAGATACACAAACATTTTTTACATCAAAAATGGATTTGAATGAAGTTGCAGGTGAGATAAATTTTAGGGTATTATATGGCTTCAAAAGTATCAATTTAAATGAATTAAATGAAAATAAAAATTGTTACTTATGTTTTAATATAAGGGCATTAAACAAGAATTGGAATGACTTTTGCTTAAATATTAATCAGATCATTGATATATTAAATGTCATTGTGTTAGTAGAAACAAATATTGATGAAGAGGATATAAACCATTACAACTTAGAGGCTTTCCAAACGGGATTCCTGAAACGAAATAAAGGAAGAGGAGGTGGAATAATGATGTTTTACAATGATGAATTACAATATGAACGATTAACAACTGCAAGTAATTCAAATGAAAACATCATGATCAAAGTTAAAGAGGAAAATAAGTATACATATATATTAGGTATATATAGACTACCAGGTTTCGGTAAAAATATATTTATTGAAGAATTTGGGAATAATGTTGGTCAATTGGGAAGTAAAGACGAGATTGTGATCATGGGTGACATGAACATTAACGTGAAAGATTTGAATTTGTATGGTGTCAAGGAATACCTTGAAATGCTGGCGGCATTGGGAACGATGGGAACGATGATTACGGAGTTTATCAGGGTAGATCCGAATACTGGATCAAGATCAACAATCGATCACATTTTGACAAACGCCTTGTCCCATCAAATCAATTCAGCCGTTATGGAAAGAAGTTTCACCGATCATTATGCAGTAATATACTTCCGGCCAGTGAAAAGATCTGTTACCAGCGAGACTTTATTCATCCTGATGAACTAATTAGAGAAACCAATTGGGATAATAATGACACGGTCTAACTATATGAAGCCTGATCACAAATGATCAAAATAAATTTGTCCAAATCGTTACAACTTGCGTGTATAACTGCATTACTCAAAATGCAATGCGGTGTGTTCTGATGTTTGAAATGAATGCAAGTGCGGTAAATGCACCAAAAGCGAAGAATATAAAAAAACAATATGGGAAGTCTACATTAGATATAGGGTAATATGACAAGTGAATAATATATAAGTTAACGCCGCATAAGTTGCGATCGAACAACATTACTCTTTCACGATATTTCGACAAGCGCGGACACCCTAAACCTGCAATGATGATCGACATGCGCGGACATCCTACATCTGTAATGATGAACAGCACATCCACATTAGGTACAGAAATGCTGTCAACAGTCTGGACAACTAATGGGAACAAGAAGCGAAGCGAATTCCTTCACGTACACTGGCAGCTCCCGTAGGTTACATTAGACTTGTAGATTTGATTTAAGTTTAATTTAAGTTTGGACGAAATAAAGAAAGGAGACTCCACCTCTTATGAAAATATATTTTTAAGAAGATAAAACTTAAATAGTTTTAACTGGCGCCCGAGTAGGGACCGATAGGTGTATCACGAGTACGTACGTAAGTCGCCCCAAGTAGCCGCCGTAGTATTTCCTTGATAGTGAAGCCAGTCGTCTCAAGCAGCCGCCGCGCTCACAGCCTCCGCAGGCCTATCGGTCCTACGCGATCGTGAGTGGTAACCACCCGATCATCCTGTAATACTTCCCGGACGAAACGAAAAAAGATAAAGAACCAGTGAAAGTGGAAAAGGTGGAGTGAACAAAGTGTATGTAAACAGAAAAGTAATAAATGAAAAGAAATTAGTGAAGAAAAGTAAACGAAAAAAAGGGAAATAATAAAGCAACTGGAATCAGTGCAAGTTTAATCCAATTAAGCAAAAACATATCGAAAAAGTGAGAAAGTGAAACGGTAAACTAGAAATTGCGCTTCAAGAAACAAGGTCATTTAGTAAACCAACGCTGCTAAACAAATAGGGCGTAAAGCAACGTCAGCTGCTCCAGTATGATAGCCGTTCTTTTTCTGTAAGCGTATTATTTTAATGTTATTAATTCTTAGGGAATGTTAATAATTTTCAATATAAATATTTCATAATCACTTGTTTATTATTAATCAATTATTCATTATTTACTATAGATAATAAAATAGATAAAAAAAAAATAGTAATGGTACAACCATTGGCGAAGGTTCAAACCCAACTGCCAATATCCAAATTTCCCCTGATCCCGAACTCCCAGGACAATCCAATTATAACAGAAACACTCCCAATTCAACTCCCGAATTCGATACTTTGGTTACCTCTATCATTCAGCGCGTATTTAGAGAACAAGGGAGAAATATCGTCGAACAGGTCTTAAATCCGAATTCCGAGAACAGCATCGGAACGGATCAAGGCCCTCAACATCAAGAGAATTTGTCCGAAATGAACAAAATCCCCGACGTTGTGAGAAACAGGGAGAATTCAGCTGTTGGAGAAAGACCGGATTTTACTGGTTTACGAACCTCTAAATAGAACACCCAAATATTATGGGATGTTAAAAGTGATCAGAAATAAAATAATAGGCGATGCAGATATTGCGCTCCAGTCTTATAATACAACGCTCGATTGGAGTGCCATATACAAGTGTCTTACTATGCACTATGGAGACATGAGGGACCTGGGTACTCTAGAGTACCAGATGACCTCACTTGTACAAGGAAACCTGACAATCCAAAAATTTTACCAGAAGGTTTACCAACACCTGTCGCTAATATTGAACAAAATTTCATGCCTCAACGTGGGGCCGGAATCCTTAGGCTTACTAACGCGCACATACAAGGACAAAGCTCTAGATACTTTCGTTAGAGGTCTAAAAGGCCACCTCCCTAGATTAATCGAAATTAAAGAACCCTTTGACATACCCCAAGCGCTCCACCTATGCTTGAAACTTGAGAACCAAAATTTCAGAGCAAATCATGCCTACAATAACCCGAATCTAACAAGAAGGGTGCAATGGTATAAAGTAACGTAGAAATTAGTTTGAATATTATGAATTTGGCAACGCTACCTCCCAATTTTCTCTAATTTGGTCTAAACCACCTAAATTGATGTAACTGCATTTCATCTATTAATAAAGTGCAGTTTCCATTTACCAGTTAAGGAAGACGGTGGTCAGCAACATGAAAACCCAACCGACTCATCAACACTAACAGAGAAATCAATTCTTTGCTAAATTTGCAGGTAATAGGCCAACATACCCCACACCTCTTCAGTCAAGTACAAGCGTAGGTTTCGCATATAGAACACTACAGCCACAGTACATCCACACGTACAACACGCAAGCGCAAACCCCCAAACCTACAAGTTATGGCCCCAGGAGCCAATAAGAAAGGAATATAGTGCACAAACAAGGCTAATGACTTCCCATAATTTCAGGAATCACGATGCTCAAGCAGGAGCACCTGCGTGGCAGCAAGCCAGTGATGCAAAAGAATTTTCACATCAACACCGATGATACGGGATACTACCAAAAGATTAATTCAGACAACGAACATTACGAAGAAACATTCGCAGAGTACTTGGAACTAATCGAACAACACGAGGACAATGTAAGAGAAAGTTCAGAAGACAACCTCATAACTGATTCCGCTGATATTCATTTTTTAAGATTAACAAACTCTTCGTTGCCTTACTTTGAAGCAAAGACGAAGAGTGGCTACATTCATAAAATTCTAATGGACACCGGCACCAACAGAAATTATATCCAACCCTATTTAATCAATAACCCAATACCCAATAACGAATATTTTTATGCAAATTTCATAGGACGTAGCATCAAAATAACCCACTACGTTAAAACAACCCTTTTTAATATCAATGATGTCAAAATTAGATTCTTCAGTCTCCCGTCACTTAAATCTTTTCATGCCCTACTAGGCAACGATACCCTTAAACAACTGCAGGCAGTTATCCACACCGCTGAGAACATAATGGAAATTAAAAAAAATGGAACTAGGTTTTATATTAAACAACAAATTTCACAAGGGATTAATGCGCTGGAATTAAGAACTGAACATATGTCGTCCTCTTAAAAGGAATTGCACAAATCTCTAATACACTAACATTTCAGATTATTCTCTGAAGACAAATCAAAACCTACTTATATCACAAATATTAAGGGAGAAATAAGAACAACTTCCGAAACACCTGTTTACTCGAAATACTACCCATATCCTATGAGTATGAAAGTTGAAGTGGAAAAGCAAATACAAAAAATGATTGAAGACGGAATAATTAGGAAATCAAAATCCCGATACAACTCACCGGAATGAATCGTCTCGAAGAACCCAGATGCCTCCGGAAAGAAAAAGAAAACTAGACTCTGTGACTATCCCAGACCGGTACCCGATACCAGAAATCAATGAAGTCCTATCCTGACTGAGACAGAATAAATGGTTTACGGTACTCGATCTTTAAAGCGGGTTTCATCAGATTCTTCTAAAAGAATCTTATATCAGCAGCATTCTCGGTGAATATGAATTCACGCGTCTTGCTTTTGGGCTAAAGAACGCGCACCCCTCTTTTCAACGGGCAATAGACGACATACTCCGGGACTTCATATGGAAAATTTTTTACATCTACGTAGATAATATAGTGGTATTTGGTGAAGACGAGGAATCACACTTCAACAACGTCAAAACGATTTTCAAAACGCTGGAAGAAGCAAATGTCATAGTTAAGAAATGTCTTCTTGTCATTAACTTGTTATTTACTTGCTATTCATAACATATTGTGAAATCTATTTCTTTTTGTAAAATTTCATTATACATTAACTGAATTCATATCATTGTGAATTAATTATTGGGAACTTTGCTTGCAATGTAATGTACATTGCAATAATCTATTACATTCGATATTTGCATTAAGTTTTATTTATTTAACGCTCCTATCTGGTCAGGTGCTTCTAAGACCTCCCTGCACCTGCTGGATAGAATTCAAAAGCGAGCGATAAAACTTATAGGTGACAGTAATATTGCGAAGTCGATTGACTCGTTAGAACACCGACGTAATGTCGCGTCATTGTCACTTTTTTACCGCTATTTCAACAAGAAATGCTCAGACGAATTAGCCAGTTGCATTCCTCTTCTTCAAGAATTCACCCGCAATACACGCCTCGCTAGGAATGCCCATCAATTCACCCTCAAGCCCTCTTTCGGACGTACAGTCAAATTCAGAGACTCGTTCTTTAGCCGCACTACACGAATCTGGAATGCTCTTCCCAGCACGATTTTTCCTCCTCATTACAATCCACAGGCATTTAAAACCAATGTGCATCGGTACCTCCTCTCCCTCTCCGCCTCTATACCTTCGGCCCGTGATGTGACTTGATCCGGTCACTTAAGGGTACTCGCAACCCCTTTTGCACGCGTCAATTATAAAAAAAAAAAAAAATGTATTTCGAGAAATCCCGTTAATTCGAATAATCAGAAAGTATTTATTGCACATGTTTCTTTCATCTGCCTTTTTTGAGCAACGCAACTCGTGGATAGTAAAGAGCGACCAATAAATATTGTCTTGTTGCAAAGTGTCGACTTTATTAAAATTATAAAGTTATTTTCTTCAACAAAGTTGGTCCTCTGCGAACCGGATTATTGATTTTGGGGAGTTGCTGATTTGATTTTGAATTTGTTTGAAGATGGCTGGTAGCTGAAAACAGTAAAAAGTGGAAGAAGGTAACAAATTCATATTTTATTGTTAATTGCGGTGAATATCTTCTTGAGCTGAATACATTTTTGGCTGTGAAACTAGTTGATTGCTGAAGAGCATCTTTAAAGGAATTTTGCTCGCATCTTATGGTATAGTTAGGGTTGTATGTTCATTTGCATTGGAGAATATACGTAAATACATATAGACAATGGAAGTGCTCAAACAAGCCCGCGGACATTTAAACGGTTCGATTACGCGTCTTTATAATTCAGTGCACGACATTTCCGATATTGAATCGACACTCCTGGAAGTGTGGTTAGAGCGTTTGGAAAATTCGTGGAAACGCCTGTGCGAAAATCAAGATGAACTTTTTAAATACCACGCGGAGGAAGGACATGGCGATATTGAATCCGATTTTGAAATAATTGAATCTAAATATATGTGCACTAAGAGTGCAATTTTAAAGTCATTACGTCCGGTGTTGCAAGAACGTGGTGAAACAAATCTCGGTTCGTTTAACAAGCTAGCTCAGCAACAGGCCATATTATTGGAACAGCTAAATAAAACTACGGTTTCTGATTCCAAAGTGAAAACGGTTTCAGATATTGATCTTCCGTCTATAAAATTACAATCCTTCGGCGGTGACTATCGAAACTGGCCTAGTTTTCGGGACATGTTTCTGGGAACAGTAGATGATAATCGGCAATTGACCAATTCTCAGAAATTTTGGTATTTAAAGTCGTCTTTGCGCGATGAAGCGGCTAGGTTGTTGAATCACCCAACGGTTTCAGACTCTAATTACACACAATCCTGGGAAAAGCTGAAAGCTTTTTGAAGTTGCCTAACGGTGTCGGGTCCGACGGAATGTATTTACGCCGACTCGTAGATTGTGCGGATGAGGTAATTCGTGGGCTAACGGCATTAGGTTATGGAGGAAGGGACCCGTGGCTTATCTATTTACTCATCAATAAGACGGACGTAGAAACTCGCAAGGCGTGGGCCTTAGAAAAGGGCAACTCGGAACTCTCTACTATTAAGGATTTACTAGTATTTCTTGAGAATCGGTGCAACGCGTTAGAGGCCAGTGATTCTAAAGGCCGGGTGCATAAAAACTCTCGTTCCGTTACTTCATCGAATGTTAAAAGCCTAGCGGTTGTCCGCTCATCGTGTCCAAGGTGTAGTAATGACCATTACCTTCCCCAATGCGCTGAGTTCTTAGCTATGACAGTGAATTCGCGTCGCAATTTCGTGAGAGACCAACGACCAACGTTGCTACAATTGCCTCGGTACAACCCATTCGTCGGCCCGGTGTCGAATTAAAACTCGATGCTCATATTGTCATACTCGCCATCATAGTCTGGTTCATCTAGATAACGATAAATGCGTTTCGGTTACACAAGATAGACAAAGTGAAAGCCAATGTAAAGGTGGCTCATCGATTTCTATTGTCAGTAATCATACTAGAAACAACGCTCCTCTCTACGGTATTCTACCTACATTAGTCGTAAAGGTTGGGGATGTTTCCGGACGAACCCTTCAATTACATTCTCGCTTTGACTCAAAACACATATTTGTGTATGCGTATATTCTAAAAACCATCGCAGCCATTTGACGTTAGTAATATCTCCATTCTCGAAACTCTTTGTGTAGCAGATTCAGCGTTCAATACTTCAGGACCCATTGATATATTATTGGGAGCTGATAAGGCCTGGAGTATTCTTCAAAACGGCCATCATACTGACAACTCGGGAATTATAATTGCACATGAAACTATCTTTGGATGGGTTCTTACTGGCAGCATCATTGAAAAGGAAGTCGTGTCGTTGCATGCAGGGGTTGATATCGATAGTCTGTTAAAGTCTTTTTGGGAAATTAAAGAGATCCCACAAGATTTAGTGCACGGTAAAGATGAAGCAGATATACATTTCTCAAAGACATTTTCGCGTTCTCTTGACGGTCGATATATGGTTGAGTTGCCGTTTCGACAAGCTCAGTTAGCTTTCGGTAATACAATATCTGGTGCGTTGTCCAGATTATTCGCGATGGAGCGTCGGTTTGCGCGGAACAGTAATCTTGCCACTGAATACCGCAAATTTATGAAGGCCTACCTCGATTTGGGTCATATGGAACACATTGTTCCGCAGGATATTGAACCAACTTCGGGAAGAGTGTTTTATCTACCACATCACGCAGTGATCACCAACAAAATTCGAGTTGTTTTCGATGGGTCCCACAGGGATACAAATGGTACTAGTCTGAACGAGACGCTATATACTGGGACTCCACTGCAAACGCGATTTAATAAATGTTTGCGTACGTTTTCGTTTACATAAATACGTATTTTCGGCAAACATTGTAAAAATGTTCCGCCAGATATGGATTCATCCAAAACATAGATATTTTCAGCGGATTGTGTGGAGGGAGACCCCTGACAAACTAGTGGAACATTTTCGCCTATGTACCGTGACATATGGCACGTCCCCAGCCCCTTTCATATCAATGAGGGTTCTTCATCAACTAGCAATGGACTACCGGCATCAGTTTCCTCTGGCATCTCACGCGATTTTGCACGATATGTATGTAAACGATATAAAGACCGGATCCGATACAATTTCGGAAACTTTGGAATTAAAGGACCAGCTTGAGAAGATGTTGTCATGTGGAGGGTTGGCCTTAAGTAAATGGTGTTCCAATTGTTGGAGTATTATAAAGGAAAAGGAGTGTGCGAATAGATCTCTTTTGACTTAGACAGTGCAACGGCATGGACGAAAGTCTTGGGTTTGATTTGGATTCCGCATGAAGATATACTTTCATATAAAATATCATTACCGGACCAGCCAGCATTTACAAAGTGAACGCTTTTATCTGAGGTCGCCAAGATATTTGACCCTATGGAATTCTTAGCGCCTTCTACATTGCTGTTTAAAATTCTATTTCAGTAGCTATGGAGCTTTAAGATTAAGTTGGGGTGGGACGAAGCCTTACCTGCCGAAATTAGTGAGAGATGGAAGGCCTATCGTGAAGAAATCGTCCTCTTCGAGAATTTACAAATACCAAGAAGATTTTCTCGAGATTCGATTTTCTGATGATGATGTTCGGCATAGCTAACCCACTGGGACGGCCATTGACCGTTAAAAATGTAGTAAGATATCTAGGCATCTGGTTGGACCAGTTTCTATATGGTGGTACCCATGTAGATACAGCTCTGACCAGGACTAAGAATGCCTTCGCTATGGCAAGAGGACTGTTTTACAGCAGTCAACTTGACTCCAGAGTGAAGGTTATCTGCTACATGGCCCTCATCCGGCCATTAATGGTATATGGTTGTCCTGTGTGGTTCAACGTGAGTCCTTCCCAAATGGAAAAGATGAGGGTGTTCGAGAGGCGGTGCCTTCGGGCCTGTCTTCGTTTATATCGAACACCAGAATCTCAGTACAAGAAATTCTACCCCAATGAGGTTCTGTACAACGAGGCAAACCTTATAAGGATAGATAATTTTATTATTAAGTTGATTCGGAGTCACACTGCTCGTGCCATGGCTTCTGCCAACAGTTTGATCTTTGGGGCTTACTACCCAAATCAAATGTACCATGAAAGGGTACGTCTTAACGGCTTCATCCCGCCTGAAGCTTTACTTTATTTGGACTCGAAAGGCCAGATACAAGATAGGGAAGGCTGCCCTATCATCTTCCACGTCGCACGCCAAACAGTATAAAGGCAACTCCAATACGAGCCGGAGGTCGCTCGCAGCAACGAGGATGTCCTACGGTTCAGTAGAGCGATTTCTGCCCGCGATAGAGCGGTTTCAGCCAAAGAACGGCATTTTTACTGGTGGTTGCACCAAAACCAGCTTTTGATGCCGCTAGCTTCGTAAGGTGGAATGGGATAGTTGAGTCTTGAGGCCAACTTACATAGGTTAAGATAGTTTGTAGGCATTTTACAAAAATTAAAAATAATAAAAAAAAATTAAAAAATACAAAAAATAAAAATTAAAATATAAAAAACCATTAAACACAAAAACCAAAAAAAGTAAAAAAAGGTGCACCATGACGTATTAGATATATAAGTAAAGCATATAAATAACACATACGTCATGGTATACGCGTCCGTAGCTTATTACGGGCACAGTTAAGTTTAATGTAAATAGTTAAGTTGGATTAGGCTTAGACGTAAGTTACTTGCAGTTAGTTTTAATTTTAGCACGGGTTTTACTCTTAGTATTAAGTTAAGTTAAGTTAATGTTATTCCCAAGTTTTTTTTTTTTCTTAAGTTTCTTCGGGAAATTTAACAATAAATTAGGATAATGAAAACAAAACGAATCAATTAAAGAAGCCGAAAGGCAAAAACGAAATGAAACTGGGTAGTTTAGAGTACTTGTTAGTAGTCAGTAAGCTAGAATTAAGATCAATAGATTAGATAAGTAAGCTAGTTTAAGTATTTTTGTCTTGTATTAAAGAAACCATTATAAATAAATACAAAAAACATGCTTAAAAAAAAAAGGATTTTCTGATGCTTCGGAGAAAGCTTATGCGCAGTGTTGATGTGGATGGAGTTATTGACGTTCGATTAGTAGCTGGGAAAACCTGGGTAGCACCGGTGAAACAACTGTCTATTCCCCGTTTGGAATTATGCGGAGCTCTTTTACTTTGCCGCTTAATCAATAAAATTCGATTATCCTTAGATGTTACTTCAACCACCATCTCACCTTCTCATATTGCGAAAATGTAACAGTTTTTTGGGGAATCGTACCTCGGAAATATTAAATTTATTGCCTCGATCTTCTTGGAGTCATGCTCGATCAGCAGAAAACCCAGCAGATTGTGCTTCAAGGGGAGTGGAGCCAGGGAATCTCCTACAAATGGAGTTATGGTGGAAGGGCCTAGGTGGCTGCTTCAGAATCCAGAGCAGTGGCCGAAAGATGGTGAAGACGACTTTCCGGTGGATGATGTTTCGGAAGAGAGAAAACAGGTTACTCTGCTAATTTCGTCGCCAGTTGAACATTTCCTGGAAACCTTGTGCACAAGGTTCATTCGTCGGTTTATTCACAATTGCCGAGCTTCACAAAAAGGTATTTAATTATTTAACTACTCTTGAAATTTTTGCTGCCAAACGAATTTGTTTGTTATATGGGCAAACGGAATTTAAGTACGAAATAGCTGCACTAAATAATAAGCCCTGCATATCTAAAGATTCTAAACTTATTTCTCTTTCTCCTTTTATTCACGAGGATGGGTTATTACGTGTGGGTGGAAGACTATCTAATGCAGAGTATATCCCATTCAACGTTAAACATCCGATTATCCTACCAAAATATCATTCTATAATCCAACTTATCCTTCAGGACGCTCACAAGAAATATCTACATCCCGGTGTATATGGACTATTTGCATTAGTCAGACAGGAGTTCTGGATCCTTGGTAGCCAAAATGTAATAAGGAAGGTTGTAAAGGAATGTGTTACCTGTTTTCGACAGCGGCAAGCTACATCGACGCAGTTAATGGGAAATTTGCCAGCATCCCGATTAGAACCTGCATTTGCTTTCGTGCGCACTGGATGCGATTATGCCGGGCCGGTGACTCTACGTTTGTCTAGAGAAAGGAACCCAAAGTTTACGAAAGGATATATTTCACTATCTATCTGCATGGCCACAAAGGCCATACATCTGGAAATGGTTATGGATTTAACTACGGACGCCTTTTTGGCTGCGCGTAGACGTTTCGTAGCCAGAAGGGGAAAATCTGAGGTGCTGTATGCAGACAATGGGACTAATTTCAATGGAGCCGCAAGAGTGCTGTCTGAGATGCATCAGTTAGTGCAGTCCAAGGATCATAATCAAAGAGTGTTAAAAACGTTAGCATCGGAAGGCATCCGGTGGGAGTTTATTCCTCCCCATAGCCCACATTTCGGCGGTCTTTGGGAATTAGGAGTTAAAGCAGCATCTACGCCGTGTCATCGGAAATAATATTTAAACATTTGAAGAAATGTGTACCTTATTGACTCAAATCGAAGCCTTATTAAATTCCCGACCCCTTTGAGTACTTTCTGACTCAGATTTGAATCCGCTTACACCTTCTCATTTTCTTATAGGACGTCCATACACTGCCATCGTTGAGCCTAGTTATACTGACGTTCCAGTTAATCACCTTGATCATCCAGAATATGATGCAAGGCTTTTGGCATCGGTGGCAGACAGACAACATAACAACGTTACAACAGCGCTCCAAATGGAGAAAAGTCAATCGAGAACTGCAGACTGGTGACATAGTTTTTATTATAGAATCGGCATTGCCCCCCTCAAAATGGTCTCTTGGACGAGTGGAAGATGTACATCCCGGACCGGATGGTCATGTTCGCGTGGTTTCAGTACGTACCAGTACTGGAACTTTAAAGCGGCCTATATCCAAATTAGCGATTTTACCTAGTTCCTGAAGTCCTTCAGGGGTGGCGGCATGTTAAGAAATGTCTTCTTGTCATTAACTTGTTATTTACTTGCTATTCATAACATATTGTGGAATCTATTTCGTTTTGTAAAATTTCATTATACATTAACTGAATTTATATCATTGTGAATTAATTATTGTGAACTTTGCTTGCAATGTAATGTACGTTACAATAATCTATTACATTCGATATTTGCATCAAGTTTTATGAATTTCGAGAAATCCCATTAATTCGAATAGTAAGTATTTATTGCACATGTTTCTTTCATCTGCCTTTTTTCGCAAGGCAACTCGTGGATTGTAAAGAGCGACCAATAAATATTGTCCTGTGGCAAAGTGTTATTTTCTTCAACAGTCAAAATACAACTTGACAAATGCGAATTCTTCAAAAATGAAGTGGAGTTTCTTGGATTCTTCATATCAGCGGAGGGTATCAGAACAAGTCCATCAAAAATCAATCCTCAACTTCCCTTGTCTTCAGACTTTAAAAGAACTTCGATCCTTACTCGGGTTATCAGGCTACTACAGGCGTTTCATAAAGGATTACGCCAAGCTTGCCAAACCACTAACATCTCTTCTTAGAGGTTAGGAAGCTCGCGTGTCAAAGAGCTTTTGAGAAGTTAAAGCATACATTATCATCAGACAATATAACCGGATCTTACTCAAACTTCGAAAAAGAATTCCATCTCACCACAGATGCGTCGAATTTGCTATAGGTCCCGTTTTCGAACAGGACGGTAGACCGATTAACTTCATAACCCGAACCTTGAACAAGACCGAAGAAAACTATGCCACAAACGAAAAAGAAATGTTGACCATAGTCTGGGCACTAGGTTCTTTGAGGGAGCTTGCCAAACCACTAACATCTCTTCTTAGAGGTTAGGAAGCTCGCGTGTCAAAGAGCTTTTGAGAAGTTAAAGCATACATTATCATCAGACAATATAACCGGATCTTACTCAAACTTCGAAAAAGAATTCCATCTCACCACAGATGCGTCGAATTTGCTAAAGGTCCCGTTTTCGAACAGGACGGTAGACCGATTAACTTCATAACCCGAACCTTGAACAAGACCGAAGAAAACTATGCCACAAACGAAAAAGAAATGTTGACCATGGTCTGGGCACTAGGTTCTTTGAGGGGCTACCTTTACGGTTCGGCAAAGGTAAGAATTTACACCGACCAACAGCCCCTTGGAGGAGGAATACGACTATGAATTATAATACAAACCAGGTAAGACAGTTCTTACAGCATTAGACAAATTTTCCAAATACGTACAAGTCCGAATAATACAGTCAAAGGCTATAGAAGATATAAGACAACCATTGAGGGAATTCTTGTTCGCTTTTGGAGTACCAGAAAATAGTTGTCTTCGATAATGAAAACTCCTTTAACTCTGCGACAATTCGGTTTATGCTTCAAGACCAACTGGGTATTGAGATCTTCACTATACCCCCATATTGAAGCTCCGTAAACGGGCAGGTAGAACGGTTTCATTCTACTCTATCGGAAATAATTAGTTGTTTAAGAACTGACCGCATACACAGATCATTTGAACAATTGCTTGACCGACAACTCCAATGCAAAACTGGTCACTTTGAGGCCTGGCTCTTCAAAAATACAAACAGGAGTATTCAACCTCATTCACGTTTTTGATATTGAACTATACGCACAAGCTATCGACGATATCCAGATGAAAATACGCGAGAATAAAAGCAATAAAGAACCACTTTACCCCTTCCTATCGCATGAAATTTCTGACCTCAAAAACCTCCTTACCCGGTTGAAACCCAAAACTAGATCACCTAGATCTTTAAACTTTATTGGCACCACTTCGAAGTGGATCGCGGGTAATCTCGACATTCAGTAGTTTAACCATTTGTAAAAGTAAGCAAATTATAGATATAAGAGAAGACAAATGTATTTAAAATTTATTAAGGAGTCGCCCAACGAATTGTATCGAAATCAACAACCAACACGTACTTAGCGTAGAAGAAGTGCTTCCCGGAACCCTGCTTTTGAATCAATACAACGGATCAATATTTGCCAACAATGAGGTCATCAACCTAACAGGATCCTTCATTGTCCAGTTTCACAAACTGTGAGTAAAAGTAGATAACCAAAGCGTATCCACTGAAGTCCCTGGATCTAAACCTCTTCGAGCAATTGTGCAGCCCGATTCGCATGAAAAAATAGTCGAGGAAATCCTTACACTACAAATTATGAAAGAATTACATCTTAAGAACACCAAACATCTGGAGTTGATAAAAGAATGTAGCAGCCGACATATCTACAGTCTCTTAATCATAGTGGCAGCAGCTACTGCAAGTATATATTATCCTAAAAGTATTCGTGCTTCAGGGTAAAGAACAAACTCCTGAATAGTCATGATTCGGGTGAAGGGGCAGCTAAAGTCACGAACGATGCAATAAGTATATGTGATTCCATGAGTTTCAGTTTTGTTGGAATCCAATCAAATGATCGAGAATTTCTTATGGATTTGCAAAGAGTTGAGTCAATCAGAGGATTGTTTGTGTGGATCCAAGTGAATGCAAACGATTTGTTGCCAACATTTTGGGGATGTTTTGGAATCCGTCGTTAGATAATTTTACATACGTTTTATCGGACAATGGTCTTTTCAACAGAATGCTGCTTCCGGACTTTGTACTAATCCACTCGATCCACTCGGATTGGTGTCAATCTACTTTATTCGAGGTCGAATTGTTCTGCAGAAGATCTGGAGAGAAGGATGCGATTGGAACGAACCTGTGAGCTCGTCTTTAAGGATAATAATGTTAATAGGAAACCTTAAGATTCTCAAGAGATATTTATCTTGGTGCCCAGACGCTTTGAAAACTATTTTGAAAATTTTTGTTGATGCGCTCAAAAAGCATTTGCGACCACTGCTTACTTCCGTTTTGAACAGATGAATGCTACAGAAGTTTCCCTTGTAATGACTAAGACTAAGGTTGCCCCAGTGAAGAAACTGTCTATCCCCCGCCTGGAGCTTCAAGCTGCGGTTTTAGGTGTTCGAGTAATGTGTACAATTAAGGGATCGCACACAATTCCGATACACGAAATAATTTTTCAATTGTTTTCAATTGTTCCAAGTTTAAATTTCCATCGTTTGTTGCCGTCAGAGTAGATGAGATATTGAACTCGACGACTCATCGACAATGGTTTTACATCAGATCCGTTGACAACGTTGCTGATGGTAGTACGAGATGGCGTGAAACATCGCCAAGGAATTTTGAATCGAGATGGTTCCGAGGTGCAGTTTTCCTTAAACGTAACTTTGCGGAGTGGCCGATTACATTTGGCAAGTTCATCGAATCGGAGCTGTGTGAGGAACAAGAAATGCGCTCTCTTACTCATAAGCTGGATGCGAGGGTGAGTTACTCAGTGTGGGAAGAGACAGCACCAAGATTTAGAGCAAAATAGAGATCTCTGGTTCATGTCATTGCTCATTTATTCCGATTTAAAAACATTTGTCAGAAGAATCAAGAACAAAGTCAAACATTTATTTCTTTTAATTAGTTTCGACGTGCAGAGAATTGGTTATTTCGGAAAATTCAACGTGAAGCGTTCGAGAACGAGATAAGAATCAAATTTCACGGTTTCACTAGCTCAAGCTTGATTTATGGTTTATCCCCTTTTTTGGATGAAGAGGGTACAATCAGATTGAGTTCAAAAGTTCAGAAGGTAACAATATCGTATGCAGCTCGGAATGCAGCAATCTTGCCAAAGACACATGAGTTAGTCAATGTTTTCGTGCAGCATCATTATGATCGAAACTTTCACGTCGGTTCATCTACGATAATTTCTGATATCACAGAGACAGCCTGGAAATCAGCATTCCAGTCGTGGTTGAGAAGATTAAGTCTAATTGCAACATGTCAGAGCTAAGCCGATTATGCCAATGATGGGACTGCTGCCCCCCTTGAGCTTTTGAGTGTAAGCCGTTCACACATTTTGGGTTAGATTGCTTTGGACCGTTGCTAGTGAAGTTTGGAAGAGGAACTTGCAAAAGGTATGACATGATTTTCACGTGCTTAACATTCCGGGCAGTACAAATCGAATTGCTAAATAATTTAGGACTGGATCAGTGCACAATGGGACTACATCGTTTTCTGGTAAACTGTAACGCGATACTTATATGGCGACAATGGGTTGAACTTCATTGGGACCACCAACTTCTTTCAGAAGGACATAAAGGAAATAGAAGAACAATTAAGTGAACATGCGGCTAGACATGAAGGGATTGTTTGGAAATTTATACCAGCTTACTCTGCATGGATGGGAGGCGCATGGGAACGGTTTATAAAATCAATCAAAATCACCATCGAATTCATTCTTAGAGGAGTAATCCTGCGAATATGTGCTGCGAAATACCCTTCTTGAAGCTCAATTTCAAATTAAACGCCGACCTTTAACCCACATTCCGGTTGATCCAGAAGATCCAATACCTTTGACCCCAAACTGGAGAAGATGACAGGAATGTAATAGCTCCAGGTCTCTTTAATGAGAAGGATTCGTTATCGAGGCTCTACAGTCGACCGGCGCAACACCTAATGCGGGAATTCAGTCGACATTGGTACAAGGAGTGTCGGCCGGAAATAACAAGAAGGTCAAAATGATACAAAAATACAAAGCCAGTGGCAGTCGATGACGTAGTTATTTTAATAGAACCGAATGTAATACAATCAGTTTGGAAATTAGGATGAGTCGTTGAAGTATATCCAGGCATCAACGGAATCATTCATGCTGTTGATGTGCGGCTGTCAAATAAAGTGTTGAAGAAGAAAAGGTCGGTTGGAAGAATCGCTGTATTAGATTTAAAGTCTTCATCTAAGGATTCAGATGGCCCCGGGAGTGTCATCGAGGAAGAATATTAAAATAAGGATATATCGTCCCTGTGATTTGTCTCCGCCATCTATGTGTGGCAGAACGTAGGCCCAGATATTTACCAAAATGAAGTTGATTTGATTTTGATTTTTGTTTTTTGAATGTTTGTACCTACTGGTGTGTCATAAGTTTGTGTTAAATATGTAATTACTGTTGTTTTGAGAAGAAAGAGTTTATTTGGATATCAGATAACGTTGTTGGCAGTAGAGATGTAAGTTATGTAGTCATTAACTCAAGATTATAAAGTGGCAACACGGGTTCCTTTCTTTTTCTTCCTTCATCACTATTATCTATCTATCTTTTTATTCATATCCTTTGTCTTTAAAACTGAAATAAAACACATACGCTTAAGTTCTTTCAACATAAACGGACGTCTTTTCATTCATTCTCTCCAAGAGGTTATGGGCCCAGACACAATAACGGTGCATTAGATATTTGATAATTAAATAAGTGCGTGTTTTGAAACTCAAGATTGTAGTTTAAAATGTCTGGACAAATATTTCATATTGAAAAACTCAATAAAGAAAATTTTGATACGTGGAAGTTGCAGATGGCAGCAATTTTAAATAAAAATGATTCTTGGGCATATGTCGCTGGAACATTCGCAAAGCCTGCTGAGGTTATTAATGACGACGTCATCATTAATCAAGCAGAAATCGATGCCTGGGAAGTAGCAGATCAAAAAGCAAGAGCCGACATCATTTTGGCGATGTTACCATCTGAACTGTGCCATATTAAGCATTGTACTACATCTAACCATGTCTGGGCAAAATTAGAAGAAGTATATCACACGCGCGCAAGGCTACGCTTCTGAAACAGCTACTTTTTACAAAAATGAAAGAAGATGAGAATATGATGGATCATTTGAATAATTTTTTCGGAACTATGGACAAACTATCGGAGATGGAAATTGGCGTTTCTGAAGATTTACTTGCTATTTTACTGCTCTAGAGCATCCCGGAAAGCTACGAAAATTTTAGATGCGCCATCGAAGCAAGAGACGATTTGCCTACACCCGAAGCGTTGAAAATAAAACTTTTAAAAGAACACGGCGCCAGGAAAGAAAAGGACGCTCAAAGTAAGCATTCACAAGAAGCATTCGTCGCAAAATCTTTTTCTAGAAACAACCGTAACTTTAAACCGAAAGAACGAGAGAAAGAGACAACCACAGCAGGTACGTAAAGTTTTCGTTAAAATTCAAAATACGAACCGTTCAAATGTAACTTTTGCTATAAAGTGGGACATAAAGCATCTGATTGTTGGGCAAAATCAATAATACTTCAGCAGCAGAGATAAAATTAGTTGAGAATGAAATTGCACTAACCACTAATACAAATATATCTAACCAATGGTGCGTTGATAGTGGAGCAACATCACACATGTGCAATGACAGATCGAGATTTGTAACTTTCTTACAAGTTTTTGATCAAAGTGTGCGACTAGCCGTTGACTGAGTAACGCGAATTGCTGGTAAAGATACTGTTCCCTTGGTTGTAAGCAATGGAAAAGAAGTTAAAGCAATTATGCTGCATAATGTTCTTTATGTCCCAGAGCTGAAAGCAAACTTATTATCAATGTCGAAAATAACATCCAATGGATATAAAATAACATTTTTAAAAACGAAGCTGTGGTTACTCAAAATGATCAAACGGTTGTAAAGAGTTTAGGAAGAGGAGATTTATATTTTGTTATATAAGATACTGAAGTCGCAACTACAGCAGTGATAAGAATAGCTCAATTGAATGGCATAAGCGATTTGGCCACCTGAACACAAACGACCTAATTAAATTAATAACTAATGAAATGGTAACTGGTATTAATATAAAATCCTTGAAAGATAGGCCATTATGTGAAATTCGCGCTCAAGGCAAACAATACTCGATAACAATACCATTTCGTATAAATAAAATAAACTTGGCAAGTCTTCTACTTCGCCATCAAAGTTATTTATTACTTTTGTCTTTTTCAAAAAAAAAAAAAAAAAACAAAGGTAAGAAAAGTGGTAAATTGCTGGAAGTAATTCATTCTGATGTATGTGGGCCTCTGAGAACAACTTCAATAGGGGGATTTAAATCATTTGGCACATTCATTGATGATAAATCAAGATATGTGGAGGTTTACTTTCTGAGGGCTTAAAGCGACATTAAAGCGAAATACAAAGCCTTATCAGAATCAGCTTGGTTCAAAAATAAAAACTTTGCGCACAGATAACGGGCTGGAATATTGTAGCCCTGAATTTACTAAACTGATTAACGAGGCTGGAATAAACAGAGAATATACTGTTCCCCACACTCCTGAACAAAACGGCATCGCAGAAAGAAGAACAGAACTTTAGTGGAGATGGCTCGTTGTATGTTGCTACAGTCGAATCTCTCTAAGAGCATATGGGGCGAAGCGATTGCGACTGCTGCTTATATAAGAAATCGGTGTCTAACAAAAGTATTGAATGGCGTAACTCCTTTTGAAGGTTGGTATGGATATAAGCCAGATGTTTCATACCGTTGCAAAGCATTCGCCCTTAATAAGATTTTAGGAAAAGACAAATTTGAATCAAAAGCTGAAGGGTGCATTTTCAATGGGTATTCAACCACATCCAAGACATATCGTTTATGTGATCCCAAAGCAAAACGAATTATCATAAGTCGAGACGGTAGATTTTTCGAGGATTCTGGAAGTGTGGATGTTGAGCAAAACCCACAGGAGTTGATGGAATTTGAGGTTCCTTTTGCTAAAACAATTCCTATTTTTCAGAAAAATGATCCTCCAGTTCAGAAAGAAGAGATTGAATCAATGAAGCTGCCAAAGTCCGACTACGAAGTGTCGAAACCGGACGCAGAGGGAGATACTCCGTTGACTTCACATAGACGTGGGCCTGGAAGACCAAAAATAACCCGAACAGGAAAAGAGGAAGACCACGTAAGTTGTTCAACATTATTTTATCTGAAAAACAGGAGGTGGATCTCAAACAAGAAGCCAACCTCACAAATGATGATCCAAACCCGTTATATACGTTGACGACATCATCATCGCCACTAATAACAAAAGTGCCTATTCAACTTTAACACAAAGATTGTAACAAAAATTTAAGATGAAAGAGTTGGGGAAATTGCATTACTGTTTGGGTATAAAATTTCATCAAAATTTAAGTAAAGGAACTGTCATTATGAATCAAAAAAAATACATACAGGACATTCTAATAAAGTATGGTATGACAAACGCAAAAAAAAAAAAAATAGCAACACCACTTGACGGGAATTCAAAATTAACAAAAGAGATGCGGCCGAAGACTGAAGAGGAGAGAGACAAAATGGGTTGATTCGATCGTTGATGTACCTAGCTGTGTCAACTCGTCCAGATATCGCTCACGCTGTCGAAAGGCAGCTAAGCGAGTTCTTAGATACATCAAAGGCACAATTAACCATGGAATTGTATTTAAGAAATCCGGTACTAATTTAATTGGATACGTGGATGCAGACTGGGGAGGATATATTCATGATAGAATTTCATATACTGGCTTTGTCTTCAAACTAGCAAACGCTGCTGTGACGTGGAGTTTAAAGAAGCAAAACTCTGTAGCTTTGTCAAGCACTGAAGCTGAATATGTATCCCTTTCCGAAGTTGCAAAGGAGGCTGTCTACTGGATTTTTAAGTACTGAAGCAAAATTTAAGTAAAGGAACTGTCATTATGAATCAAAAAAAATACATACAGGACATTCTAATAAAGTATGGTATGACAAACGCAAAAAAAAAAAAAATAGCAACACCACTTGACGGGAATTCAAAATTAACAAAAGAGATGCGGCCGAAGACTGAAGAGGAGAGAGACAAAATGGGTTGATTCGATCGTTGATGTACCTAGCTGTGTCAACTCGTCCAGATATCGCTCACGCTGTCGAAAGGCAGCTAAGCGAGTTCTTAGATACATCAAAGGCACAATTAACCATGGAATTGTATTTAAGAAATCCGGTACTAATTTAATTGGATACGTGGATGCAGACTGGGGAGGATATATTCATGATAGAATTTCATATACTGGCTTTGTCTTCAAACTAGCAAACGCTGCTGTGACGTGGAGTTTAAAGAAGCAAAACTCTGTAGCTTTGTCAAGCACTGAAGCTGAATATGTATCCCTTTCCGAAGTTGCAAAGGAGGCTGTCTACTGGATTTTTAAGTACTGAAGCAGAACCAACGATTTTATTTTGCGGCAACTAAGGAGCACAGAAGCTGATGCGAAATCCTATTTTCCATTCCAGATCGAAACACATTGATATTCGACACCATTATTTGCGATAATTCATATCCTTTGTCTTTAAAAAAAACAAAAACACACACGCTTAAGTTCTTTCAACATAAACGGACGTCTTTTCATTCATTCTCTCCAAGAAGTTAATTTAAGAACAAGGACTTAAAAACTCATATGAATTACTTTGTAGGAAATAAAATCGTTATTCCTGGTGTTATATTTTTAATTTATATTATATTATTATATTATACTGGTGTTGTTTTCCTTTTGGATTTGGAAATCGGTGAAATCCTGTCAGCGGTAAGTGGCTGATTTTGGAACTGTGCAACAACAGTGTTCGATATATGAAGAAAATCATCTATCAGATCAAACGAAATTCGCAATATATCGAGTTGGGACAAAAAAATCTTAATAAACTAAACAATATTCCACCAGTCAACATGTAACAGCAGAAGCCGCAGAACAATAACAGCAACAACAAAGGTTACAGGAAGTAGTTCAATTGGCAATAGATCATTAGAATTAAATCCTTTAAAATATATAGAACACCTCCAAAACTTCGATGGTCGAGTCGAATCTTTGTCCATGTTTATACTAAATGTAGATGATATCCTCCCAACCCTTTTAACATATAACAACCAGAGCCAAAGAAGTCATATTTAACAATAATCTGACATTAAGGAAATGATTATTGAAATTTTTAGTGGATTTAAGAACGCAAGTCAGTTATACGAAAAATTGCGTAATGCACAATTTAGGGGTGATGTAATAAAACTTTACATTTATATTCAAAAGTCATTACCATTATTAAGTTAAATGTGTGTTTAAGAGAATAATCTTTATAATCTCATAGATACCCCAAGGAATACTCAAACCGCTTTAAACAAATTTAAGGAAAACTTCCCGTGAATGTGAGAATAATTCTTTATGCTATTAGGGCCACGAAATTGGATCAATCCCTTCACGAACTAATTAGAACTGACTTTCTTAATTCACGATCAAAACATACTGATGAGAAACTGAAAAAAAAATATATAAAGAACATATGAAGTATGCTCCAAAAGAACGTCACAACCAAAAAAAATTCCTTTAGCAGAAATTTGGATATGTCAAAACCAAATTATACGAATGCAAAACTTCTTAATGCTAACGATGGACAGCTAGCCACGAAGGTGTTAACGTGGAAACGAGTTTCCAGACCAGGAATAATTAATAATCTAAGCTAAATTTGCGCAGGCGTAAAAGTTGCCTTTTCAAACAAAACGTCGTGAAGAATGGCATAGCCACTCAGTCACTATTCCATTATTAACATTAACAGGCTAACAACACTTTACCCCACAACCATATCCAAATATATCAATATCGTAACTTGCCTAAGACTCACAGTAAAAAAAAAAACACTTATTGTAATTAATTTTTTTAAGTACAGATAATATAGAGTAAGTGTGGAGTATCAACAATCATATGCATATATGTAATATTCTGCGGACTTTGATGAAGGTTATGAGTGCAGGATGTCAGTCTTTCTTAATTGCATGCTTTGAACATGAAACAGATGATTCTTATTTTTCGCTTATATTTTTATAATATTTCCCTGGATTAAATTTATGTATCGTACTTCACAATACATAACTCAAAAAATTTTTAAAACTAAATAGCCTATCCCTGTTAATTTTAAAGAATTAAAAATAATACAAAAGAACTGTTTTGTTGGACTAACTTGTAAATGTTTAAATTAAATGTAACCTGATGGGTTAATTTTGCATATTCTTATATACTACTTGCAACAAATGTGAGAATATATTTTACAACTATAAAGTTATATAAAGCTTATATAAAAATAGTTTTAGGATTCAATTTTAAGTTGTTTTACACAGATCTTAAACGTTACAAAAGTGTTTACTATAAAAAGTTCCATGTTTCATTTTTCGATGAAAATATTACGATTTAAAATGCTTTAGATTGGACTTTTTCAGGAACAGCCTGCTTGAGCATACTCTTAAAAAGGTTAAATCTGTTTACCTGCATGAATTGAATGTTTGTGTTCCAATGCTTTTAGCTTTGTTTGTCATCTGCAGCATTCCATTCATTATGTCTAAATATTATTATTGTAAGCAAGCATAATCTGTAAACAAAAGCAGTAAAGAGTGATTCAATTTTCGGTTTAGAAAGGCAATGCTTATTAATACAGTCAAATTTTTTACGCGGTCTTTTATTACACGATTTTGAAATAACACGATGCGTCAAGGAGAAAATTTAATTTTTTTTACGCGCTTTTTTTGGTTTAACACGAATTCCAACAAAAAAATGTATAGGAATTCAAAAACAAAAAAAAAATTAAAATTTGTTCGTGATTTTTTACAGTGTCTTACAGAATGGCAATATGGAATGGAATAGATCTTATGGCAACTCTAATACAAAGCATGTTAACACTTTTGCAAGTCTCAAAGGTCCAGTTTTCAAAGGAAATTATTATGTAGTGTGGTGTTACAATTTAATTCAGTCAAAAGGGACGCAATAGAATGCTATCACAAATTTTTTAAAGAATGACATGAATGATGATATTTCCCTACTCATATATAGTACTCTTATAAGTAGTAAATCACGCATCTACAGCTTTTTACGACTTCGAATGGCGAATGTTAGTATTTTTCATTGACAATCTATGTGATTGTTATCACCAATTACTGAAAAGTGCCGGGAAAAAATGCAAGCTATTATCAATCCTGGTATTAGTGCTTCTTTTCTTACAGTTGCGCAGAAAGAAAATGAAGAGGCATAAATTCCTATACAAGAAAATCTTTATTTGATCAAGGCTTTGAACAAATTAGATTAAGAACATGCCTTAAGGAGTGTAGGTTTCCAAAGCTAAAGAGAAGAGCCCGAAATTTGCAAGTACAACGTGTTTTACTCATTGTAATAGGAATGTGAGTTCATCGCAACTGTCTCAAGGTGAAAACATTAAACTGGCAGTTAGCAGGACTTGTTTCCTGATTGAAACCGATGATTTTCTGTAGTACTTAAGATAGAGGAGGAACTATGAAATTGGAAGAATATGTATATTGTTTTAAATGATCGAAATTGTGGTGTTTGTCGGCCAGTGACAAAATTTACACAATACTTACTTGAAACACACTTTCTTCATATTATTTTTTTTTACTGCGCCTCCGGAAAATATCTATCGGTATACGTACATGTAGTACGAAGTTTTTGCTGAGTGTATTTTGTTTTTGTTTAATGTTTCGAAGTTATGCGCCTTTGGCGAAAAGTAATACGTAGAACACGTCCGGAATTGTGGAATTAAAATTCATGGCTTCTTCATCACGATAATTCCCACGTTTAATTACTTCTTCGTAATTTTTTCGCCAAAATCAACATCGCTTTAGATCATGCCTCAGCCGCTGTATTCAGCATATTTGGCCCGCTGCGACATTTTCTTGTTCCCAAGATTAGTAATACCCATGGAAGGACGGCGTTTTCAACGATTGAGGAGATTGAGAAACCGAATCACTGAGGGAGCTCAAGAGCATACCATTAAGTGCACATCAGAACTGCTTCGGGCATTGAAAAAAAACACTGACACAAGTGTATTATATCTGAGGGAGACAAAACAGAAATTTAGAAATAGACATTTGTTATGAAAAATTAAAATTTACCTCATTTAAGGCACCAAGATTGTTGTCAATTTACATATTAAACAAGTTTAGACATATAACGATATAACTCTTGAAGTTTATGTTACATATTGAACATGTTTGTGGTATTATTGTAACCGGCCTTTGGAGAAGGATTGTGTTTTCTTGGTTTGGTTCGAGAGATTACTCCTTATGGTTAATATTTACGTGTTTAAACGTTTATTCAATTAAAATCTAATGGCTAAAGTCATCCAAGAGATTTGTATATATCTTTTAAGCAAAGAAATTTATGTAGAAGGACAAGATATTATTCAGTTAAACCAAGATTTCCGCACCAATTCAAATTTCTGCGTCCCTTAACCAAATCCATCGCAGTTTAGGTAGCAGTGGGCAATGTGTAGAAAGTTTATTCCCATTTTGTTTCTTTGCGATGTATCTTTTATTAAATAATGGAATTATATTTATTAAACATAAGAGACTCTCAATAATAAAAAGTTCCTTGTCAACACCATTCGAATTACAGATATATCAGCTGATTTTGTTGCTTTAAAAACGTTTCCATTTTTGACGGATGAAAACATGACTGTAAGAACATGAACAAAGCTGTCAAAATGTTGAAGAAAATATGAGTGATGCCAAGTCAATACACTGTTGGTTACCCGAATTCATTCCTGATTTACACCTGATTTATAGTAGGCTCTGGTTCACACATAACAACTCTCGGGGGAGAATATATACTAACATTCCGCCAATCGCAGAAGCTAAAGGTATTACACTAATTACATTTGTATTTTGAACGCCAAGCTTGTATTTGATGCGTTTATTGTCTATTCTAGCGGCGTAGTCGATTTCCAGTTCAACACAAGTTTTTCGAATTTTTTCACGGCACCACCTCTTTTGAGCTGCTGACAACACTCAAAGAGTAATAACCGTCGCAGAAAGCTTCTTAAATTTCGCCGTTCGCAGTCGGCAAAAAACTGTAGGTCCCTTCTGCTCGTGAGAGAACAGTAGCGCGCGCAGCACAAGTAGTTGATGCGCTAGCTAGGCCCTGGTCAGTCTGTGGACTGTCGGGCCAACAATTATTATTATTGTTTATTCTAAAATATATTAATATTTCGCTTGAATGAAACTTATTTGCAAGGTGACATTATTTATTTAAAGTCAGTTAAGGTTGAAAATCCTTGGCAGGCTCGTTGTCAGTGGATCAGGCTTTAATATAAAAACTCTTTTTATGCGTTAATGTATTACTGCAGTTTGCTAAAAAAAAAATAGACGTATATGCGTAATTCGTGAAACTAAGTGTTTATCATGTGCTCTGCAGATTTTGAATGAATTACCGACCATGAGTAAAAAACAAAAAAAAGCAATGACGTCCTTTCATTAAATTTATTTCTTTTTGTTCCCCATGATATCTTTTCGCACCAGGAACACTTACATTTATTTTCCTGGCCTGTCGGAGAAACACCAAAAAGCACATGTCTAATATAGAGGCCATATTTCAGCTCCAACCACGTTAGCACCTAACACCCGACACCTAATCCAAGCAAAGGCGGGATAGTGCCAGAAGAAGTGCTCTGCTGTTTCTTTACATTCTCTTTAGGTGGCGCAGAGTATTTCGTCATTTGACCCAAGCGCACTGAAGTGCTTAGCAAAGGTGAAGTGCCACGACTGTAAGCCAACAAGTTGTCCGCGGTTCTGTAGAGATAAGAAAAATGCTGCAGAAGTTTTATAGAAGTTTGGGAGCATACATCTTGGAGAATCATCCCATCTCGGGCTGTGCTATCCTGAAATCCAGCTATTAATGGAAGGTCTGATCAAGAACGCAGACAATAGCAAGTTGGTTTCGGGCACTATGGGGCCCTCTTTTGATCCTTCCATAGCAAGGTTATTGCTAATAAAATAAACTCTCCAAGTTTGGTTGTTTAGAGAAGACTCGGAACATCCGCATTTCAGACACCTCCTTGAAGGCTGCAGTTCTCGCTTTTTGCGTGCTGCTTGCTTTATTTCTGTTCATCAGAACTACAGACTTTACTTATTTTGGGAGTGGGCATAACTTGAAACTTCTTTTGATCTGTTTTTTTTTTTTGCCGTTGCCGGTGAAAGTGTACAGTTTTCACCACTTGCGCCGTTGATAGCCGTTAGCCTTCCTCTCCCTTTCCTTTGTCTGTTTATTAGTGGCTTCCGAAATACCGCTTTATTTAGGGCCCGTTCATCTTTTTCTAATATCCAAGTAAACTTTGTGAGGTATTAATTGTAGCAAAAATTAATTAATTAATTAGCAAAAATCATGAGTTAAAAGAACCACCAGGGAGCTTGGATTAATAAATTATAAATTTTATTGACAAAAGGACAATTTACCAACTTCGTCCGTTGAAATTGTTCAACGTATCTTCTTTATCGTTCTCACAACATTCGATATTTTTAACCATTTTCAAAACATCGAATTTATTATTAATTAAAGCTTACGCGGGGCGTTCAATATATTCTTGGTAGGAAAATGCGAATTCAATTTAATTGGTTTTATTTTTCAATATAATCTTCTCTTACGTCAATGCATTTATTACATCTTGAAATAAGCTTTTTTAAACCCTCAAAAAAAAATAAATTTCGTCTTTTCCTGCAAAATACTCACGAAGTCATTTTTTCCAATCTAGAAACAGGAAATAATCAGTAGGGGCAAGGTCTGGACTAGAGGGTGGGTGTTGGATTTCTTCGAAACCACAATCTCACGCAGCAGCCTTGAAAACTCGCGCCGTGTGAACAGGAGCGTTGTCATGAAGAAGCAACGCACCCGCTGCGAGTTTACCCCGTCTTTTCCTTTTAATTTCCTCCCACAAATTATGCAAAGTGGAAGCGTAGGATGTGGCGTTGATGGTTTCAGCTTTTATTTTTATACTCAATGAGCAAGATTCCCTTCGAGTCCCAAAAAGACTGGCCATGAGCTTCCCGGCAGACGGAGTGGCTTTGAACTTCTTCGGGGGGTCTGTTCCTTTCTAATGCCATTGCATGGACTCTTGTTCTCTTGCAGTGGTGAAGCCATGTTTCGTCCCCAGTAACAATTCCATCCATAACACCCTCCGCGTTCTCAGTACTCATCTCCAAAAGCTCCCTACAGCATGCGATTCTCACTTTTTTCTGAGGCGCTGTGAGCATTCGTGGCACCCACCCTGCATTGACCTTTGAAAGGTTAAGATAGTCATGAAGAGTTGTGTGAATGGTAGCAGTTGAAAGGTTGGTGATATCTGTCATCATTTTCGCCTTTATTCGGGCATCCTCAAAAACAAGTTTTTCGACTTGAACTCACTTGACCACTTTTGCACAGTTGATAATGAAGGCCCGAAACCTGGTAAACACTGATACCGAGAATATATTGAAAGCCCCTCGTAGATATTTTTTTAAGAATATCAAAAATGAATCTATTGTTACAACCATTCAAACGACCAAAATCTATCAATTGGAAAACCAACATATACAAATTTCAATCAATTGACGGTCGATACAAGACCTGTGACGTGAACTTCGTTATAAAATTTTATTGAGACTAATTTACTAGTGCTTGATGCATATTAATTAAAGCACTTACAAACAACACAAATTTAGTTAAATATTACTTGCAGTTTTATTTTTTAGTTCACTTATTATTTTGTTACTGTCAACTATTGTTTTCAGTAGAAATTAATAATTTGTGCACTTATGTTAGGAAACAATTAAATAAAATATAGAGCTATCACTAAGCCTAAGCCTAAGTGGTCGCCGTGGCGTAGTGGATAGAGTGCGACGCTCACGCGCCGAAGGGTCCAAGTTCGACTCCCAGCTCAACACCAATTTTTCGAATTTTTCACGGCACCACCTCTTTCGAGGTGCTGACAACACTCAAAGAGTAATAACTGTCGAAGAAAGCTTCTCAAATTTCGCCGTTCGGAGTCGGCAAAAAACAGTAGGTCCCTTCTATTCGTGAGAGAACAGTAGCGCGCACAACACGAGTAGTTGATGAGCAAGCTAGGCCCTGGTCCCCTTTGGACTGTAGCGCCAACAATTATTATTAATATCACTAAGCGCGAGACTTTATTATGAATGTGGCATGAACAAATAAAAAATAAAGGATTAATTTTGAGTTATTTGAGCTTACCTTAACCACTGGAAAAACTACTGCGGTCTAAAATAATAGATCACTTACCAAGTTTAACTTCACAAAATTTTAAGGAAAATTTGAAAATAAAAACACGGCTTGAGTACATGTGCTATTTTTTTGTTTTAATTCAAAAAATATTATCATAAATCAAATTAATGTTGCTTTTTATTCTTATTACAGAAGGAATATATGCTATTGTTAATCACTAACATTTAAATATAAAATAACAAACAAATTCTCGCAAAGTTAAATTTTAGAAATTGCAGTGGCCAATTTCAAAAAAATTATATAAGACATTTTTATGTTATTATGTTAACTAATTGTGTTGCGTTTCATTGATTTTTAATTTTTATTCAATTTGGTTTTTTTATGTCACAACTGGTGAGATTTATGAATTTAAAATTTGAACTTTTTTTTCTCTGACATTTTGTTCAGCTGAAAAATTATAAAATGTTTTTCGAATTTCTTTAAAATACTATTGGTATGAAACGAATTCTTTCCAAATGGTATTCGAATACATTTTTATGGTAACGCCAAATAAATCTTTAAACTTAAATAATACATAAAAATGGTGATAGGAACCACGTACATTTTAAGACAACTATAAATGCGAGTAAGGCAGTAAGAGATATTGTATTTAAGGTAAAAAGAGAACTAACTTTGGGCTTACAACCGATTTACTTAAGAAGCATCTACTTTACGAAGTTAAACCTTTATAACGTTGATACCATCTTGACATTAAAACGTTATAACGTTGGTAGAGAAGACACAATTCAACAACTAAACCTAAAAATGATCACGGAGAAATATGCTCGTAGTTTGTATAGTTTAAAAAAACGCAAAACAAAAACGATGAATAAGTTTAACTTTATTAGTTTTGTTTTCCTAAATATTTCATAAATTCATATAAAAGAATTATTGGAGGGTTTGCCAAAGAGAGAGAATATATCACCTTCATGATCAGGATGATCAAGCAGAATTCAAATTAAGACTGCGGTAATATAACACATAACTCAATAAGACCCGGGGCTGACATAAAGGAGGCGCCTCTAACAAGAATCCACATATTTTTTGGGAAGCGCAAACATTCAAACATTCAATCATTTAATCTTATTATTAGGTTACAAGTTACAGTGCTTCAAGTGACGCTACTTTTGCGATTTTTAAAACAATGAAAAAAAAGAAGAATTTCGTGTGTTTTGATTAAACACTGCTTTTTGATGGGAAAAATTTCGTGCACCAATGGCTTGGCTTGGCAAGTGTTACAGAAACTCTGCTTCTTCAAGAACAATTATTTGTCACTGGTGTGCTGACTTTAAACGTGGCCGTACATACACTTCCGATGCTGAACGCTCTAGAAGGCCAATTGAGGTGGTTATACCAGAAAACGTTTGTTTGAGATTGCTTTGTACTATTATTTTCCTTTTTTTTCTTTACTATAAAATGTGCATTCGTCCTAAGCCCCAAGTACTATTTCACCTACTACAGTTCCTAATTGCTTGCAATAATCAAGTATATTTCCCCTTTTTCTCACAACTATAAATTGTTCGCTATCTTTTTCCTGTCTTCTTCCAAAAATTATTGAAGCGATTACTGCTTCAATTAAGGATCTCTTCCAAAAATTGAAGAGCGCAACAGGACCACTTTTTCCCTCCTTAGGAAATCTTGAAAGAAGTTGCCCAAGAAGAGGAACACACCCTGAACCCCGAAGAAAATGAAGACCCAAGTAAACATCCATTGGCAAAAGGACAGACAACCAGCGTGCAGAAAAGTACATCTCCCGAACCAGGACAGAAGAGGCCCCTAACGACACCACCCAGGAAAAGGAAGAAGCCAAGGATAGTAGCAGTCTATCCAAACAACGGATGACGAAACTTTCACACCCGTGAAACCAGTCAGGCCCAAAAAGAAAAAGAAACTACTGGAACCAGGGCAGTCCCAAACAGCAACATCCATCCCAACCACAAAAGAAGAAACTTTGCCAACATCCATCAACAGAACCTCCGCAATGCCCCCCATCACTTACTTTTCGGCCAATGTAACCGAAATCCAACGTGTGTTACACAATACATTTTACATTACATTCATATTAAACATATTTGGCCACCTGAACACAAACGACCTAATTAAATTAATAACTAATGAAATGGTAACTGGTATTAATATAAAATCCTTGAAAGATAGGCCATTATGTGAAATTCGCGCTCAAGGCAAACAATACTCGATACCATTTCGTATAAATAAAATAAACTTGGCAAGTCTTCTACTTCGCCATCAAAGTTATTTATTACTTTTGTCTTTTTCAAAAAAAAAAAAAAAAACAAAGGTAAGAAAAGTGGTAAATTGCTGGAAGTAATTCATTCTGATGTATGTGGGCCTATGAGAACAACTTCAATAGGCGGATATACCAATACATACCAATCAGCAATAAGCCAATATACAACGATTTGAAAGTAACTGTAAATTTCATGAATAGACAGGGGGAAGCAGCTGATCGATGAGCTGTGAAGCCTTCCCCAGTCTTTATTTCTTTCTGTGGTGTACCACAAACAGTTTGTCCTTGAATCGTCTCATCCTGACTTTTTATATATATATTTACACGGATACCACAGATAAGCAAGGAGATATTCAACTGCCTCGTCTTCCTCCCTCTGATTTAAACTGACATCGTGTGAGCTGGCTTGATCAGCAGATTGCAAATAGCTTTTTTCTTTTATTAGGTATTCGACTATTTGGAATAAAAACGTGAACACATCTTATTTTTGAATCTCAAATCTCTGTTCCAAAATTAAGTGACAAAATAAATTCGAATTCTAATAAAATAATTTAAGATGAAGTCTGGTGGCAAAATTTTACAGCAGGTATAACTTAAGTGAGGCGAAGCACCTGCTGTCCCTAATGTAGGTAAAGGCATACTACACGTATGGCTTTCGTGACTCTTTCGGAAGAGCCACCCACAGACATAAATAAAACTATTCTCTTTCAAGAATTCATTCATTCATTCCATAGGTTTGGAGGTATCCTTGGCACTTTAAAACACAAGGTTTCATAATTAATATTTTCAAATTCACAATTCACTACAATTACAATTGTTTCAATAGAACAAGCAGGAACTTTATAATAATTTAGTCTTTACCAAATATGCGAATATATTAAGCATTTTAAATCGCTTTTAAGGAATTATCAGTGAGTGAGTGAGTACTCTAACTATAATTGCTTTTTAATAACCGTACCCACTACACAATTTGTTTTCGTACGCAGAATCGCATAGGAAATAAGTAAATTTGTGGTCAGATTGTTTTTTAAAGAGAATAATTTTCACACAAAAGAGAGGTAATTGCGGGTCTTAGAACGAAATCTCTTTCTGTGATACATGCATGAATATCATTTTCAATTCATAGTAACTCTACGAATTATTTGTCTCTTTGAAGTAATTCAGGTATTTCATAATATTCTTGCAAAAACAAGAATGGGTGTAAACATTCATTACGAAATAGTTTTTTTTAAGTTTCATGTTGCATTTCTGAACATCATTGGGAAAATAACCGAATCCGCCATCATGTTTAAAAAACTCCACTACTACGGAGGTGAATACACCGATGTGCCGCCATTATCCACCCAATTGGTCTAAAATCCAGGGATTTTGTAAAAGTATTTGCGAATCTCAAGGGACTTCTCACACAACTACAAAATCCCTGGATTGGACAAGCATTTGACCAGGGGCAAGAACTGGTCTAAGATGAATATCTCCTTGATTCCCTTATCTATGATCGTTATCTTGTTAAAGTGAAGACATCGTCATTGAAAGTCTTACTTTTATTTTGATGCTGTAGAAATAAACACTTAAAAACCTGAAACCTGACTTTCATTTTATTTTTTTATGTTGGTAAAGGAAAATTAAAAACTAATTTGGCATTTTGTACAAAATAAACGCATTAATAGCAACTTAATTCTGATTTGAGTTCCGTAAAACTCATTGAGCATTTTTATGAGAAAACATGTAGAAAAATGAAATAATCTGAGTACTGCTTAAATAACGGGCGATATGCCACATAAGAAGAGTTGGATTGTCAAGCTCCGATAATCAACCAAATGTTATTATTTGGTGTATGTTTGAACACAAATATTTTTTTTTTATAAACATCATAATTGTACAGAAGTTTTGTGTTAGAATTATACATAGTGGTAATGATGTGATTTATGATTTATAGAAGATGTTTAACTGATTCAATAGAAGATAAGTATTGCCGACAGCAAGCTCAAATTATATTAGAGCCTGTAAATAAGTAAAGTTGATTATACTCACCAATCACAATGTTTTAGTTCAAACAAGTGGCTAAAAGTGATCTATAAATAAAATTATTTCTCAGATTTTTAATAAAGTGAACTTTAAGTACTCCTAACTAAACCCAGTTAATTTAACATTTGAAATTAGCACTACACCTGGCTTCTACACACAACGCATTGAGACATTTGTGTATTCAAAATATTTTTTTATTACACACATGATTTGTTTTTAAACCAATTTAAATGATAAGCAGCATGTTTTGAATTACCTGAATATTATGAATTAATCACTTTTTCAGCCTCTAAAGTAGGAGTAAATTTCAAATTAATATAGACCTGAATACGATTTTTTTTGAATATCTATATAATCGTGGCCGCCGTGGCTTAGTGGCTAGAATGCGAAGTTCACACGCCGAAGGGTCTAGGTTCGATTCCCAGTTCAACACCAATTTTTCGAATTTTAAACAGCACCACCTCTTTCGCACTGCTGACAACACTCAAACAGCAATAACTGTTTAAGAAAGCTTCTCAAATTTCGCCGTTCGGAGTCGGCAAAAAACTGTAAGTCCCTTCTACTCGTGAGAACAGTAGCGCGCACAACACGAGCAGTTGATGAGCAAGCTAGGCCCTGGTCCCTCTTTGGATTGTAGCGCCAACAATTATTATTATTATCAGTCACTACATATGACATAAAACAGACATCCGTCTCCACTGGAAAAACAACCCTTTTCAATTAATATCAGGCATCCTATCATACTTTCAAGCCATATTTCACGCATACTTGTAAATGTGGTGTTTTTCGATCATTGTTTACTTCCAAAAATCTAATTCTACCATAATAGTTTCAAATTATTAGCGAGTAGTTCAAAGCGTGGCGTAGTGGGTAGAGTGCGATGCTCATACGCCGTAGGATCTAGGTTCAATTCCCGTCTGAACACCTCGAATTTTTCACGGCACCATTTCTCTCAAGCTGCTGACAACACTTAGAAAGTAACAACTATCTCAAAAAGCTTCTCAAACTTCGTCGTTCGGAGTCGGAAAAAAAACTGTAGGTCCCTTCTACTCGTGAGAAAACAGTAGGGCGCACAACACGAGCAGAGACCCATATGGAGACAGTGTCCTCCCTCGTCATTGAATTCATTTTAACACCGTTTTTTATAGCATTTCTGTTTTACAATTAACGTTTGTGTGGTTTGTGTCCTCGACAGCCATGAAAAAACAGCCGTAAAAGAATAGAAGTTCGCCTCAGGGATGATGGAGGGAAAAGACCCTGTTTGTGAATCAGCTGTTCAAAGAGGGGATATGTTATAATAAACTCTGTCTAATTAGGTCTGTTTCAATTAATTTGTGTATAGAAATTCGTAGTTGAGTAGTTTGGATAAACATTCGTAGCAATTCAGATCAATTGGAACGGACCTATTGTATCCAAAAGCGGGAGACGAGGAAGATGTGCGTCTCCTTCCCTTACGGGTCCAATGTTAATCTAACATTGCTTCAGTATGAACAAAAAATAGGAAAAAAGATGGCAGTTTTGCAGTGATGCCAAATTTCGTTGTGCATATCCCTGCCCTTACCAAACATACATTAAAAACTAGATTTTATAGCAATATGCGTTGGCTACTAGTTGCTTGCTTCAAACATTATGCTACTGATATAACGTAATCGAATCAAAACAAAGAACTGAGTTTTGTTAGGAGATAACATTCTAGACGACTATGCAATGGGGCACTTGCCATCGCGCTTTCATAGAATCAAAAAAAAAATGTTGATTTTCCTGCTTTTTTTTTCTGTCGCTAAAATTCGGGGACCTGGGCCTTAACCAACATGCCTTCCCCCTTGGTACGATCTTTAGCCAACTACTATCCATTTCGTACACCACGTTGATTGAGGTCATTCTCCACTACAGTCTTCATACGCTCTACATAGCCTAGGTATCTTAAGCGTTGTGTTAGAAGACGTTTAACCAGGCGCATGTCACTGGAATCCTTATAGATTTTATAGAGAAAAGCTTTAAGTAATCGAAGAGCTGCATGGAGATACAATACATGCTTTTTGTGCCAATGGGAAGAAGGATAATTGTTTTGATATAAGTTGCTGCACTTGATGAAATGTGTTATGTTCACTTTATTTTCCATATTATCTTCTTCTTGCTGTGGCATTACAGACCGAGGTTAACCTGGTCCTTAAACAACATGCCTCTCCAGGCAGCACGATCTTTTGCCATCTGCCTCTACTTGCGCACTCCAAGTTAGTTGAGATCCTTCTCCACTTTTGTGTGCTACCTTAACCTAGGCCGCCCTCTCTTGCTTTGTCAAAGACTTCTCGGGCTGGAGCAATTGTGTCCATATGCTCTGCGTAGCCTAGCTATCTTAAGCGCTGTATCCGGAGACGCTTGACTACGCCCATGGAATTCATTATTGAATCTTCTTCTCCAGAAGCCATTAACGCAAACAGGACCAAAAATTGCGAGCGCAACTTTTCTGTGGAAAAAAATAAGGGCTTCCACATCCGCTTTAAGAATGATCAAGCTGTTGTACAAAGCAAACGAAGCCTTCCGGGAAAGGGCTCGATTAGTTAATTTCCTCATGATCCCAAAGAAACAGCGATTGGGAAAAGATGATTCTGCGTCTGATTTCGGTACTTATGTTGTTGTCCCTATTTACCGCGGAATCATTGTAGACGAAGTCCTTACCTATCACGAAGTTTCTACTGATAAATGCTTCGCTCTGTCCGAGACGTCATTGTGTATCATGAACCTATTGTAGCCCCTTCCACTTCAATGCAAGCAAACACCTCGGTAAATTCGTTACCGACCTTGATGGAGCAGCGAGAGTTCTCAATCCTCGTTCTACACAATCTGACGAGTTTGGTACAAATGCCAAAACTAGACATGGCACTGTATAGCTCATCACTATGCACACCGTCATATAATAATAATTGTAGGCGCGACAGTCCATAGGGGGACCAGGGCCTAGCTTGCTCATCAACTGCTCGTGTTATGCACGCTACTGTTCTCTCAGGAGTAGAAGGGACCTACAGTTTTTTGCCAACTCCGAACAGAGAAGTTTGAGAAGCTATCTTAGACAGTTATTTCTCTTTGAGTCATAAGCTCGAAGGAGGTGGTGCCGTGAAAAATTCGAGGTGTTTAGCCGGGAATCGAACCTAGACCCTTCGGCGTGTAAGCATCACACTCTACCCACTACGCCACGGCGGTCACACCGTCATATGCGGCCTTAAAATTGGCAAATACGAGGGTTGTTCAATATATTCTCCGTGTCGGGGTGAAGCTGTGCGAGATTGTGGTTTCGAAGAAATCCAACACCCACCCTTTAGTCCAGACGTTGCCCTGAGTATTTCCTGTTTCCAGATTTCAAAAAATGTCTCCGTGGAAAAGATTTTCGAATGATGAAGAACTCAAGTAAACAATATATGAGTATATTGCAGGGAAAGAGGAAATTTATTTTTTTGGGGATTTAAAAAAGCTTATCTCAAGATGTAACAAATGCATTGATGTTAGAGAAGATTATATTGAAAAATAAAAACAATTTAAATTGAATTCGCATTTTCCTTCATATTGATACCGAGAACATATTGAACGCCCCTCGTAGGTGGTAAGTGTAGAATAAGTAACCTCATGGGTCTTTTCCAGAATCTGGCGTAATGTTAAGATCTGTTCTATTGCTCTGGGCCTGGCAAAATACGACAGGTAGAACCTGGTAGGCGAAATGGAGGAGGCTGATCCCTCGATAATTGGCGCAGTCAAAGGGTCTCCTTTCTTGTGGATTGAACAATCGACGCTAAAATTCAACTCGTCAACCGTTGTGCATATGAGCAACCAGATCATCTCCAGATGCTTAACCGACAGATAGCTGTCATCGCCGTTTGGGAGTCTCCATCAAAGATCTTTTCAGATTCCCAGCACCAATTGGTTTCTCAACAGAATTTTGGCTGCCTATTAATTTCGTCAAATGAAAAGGGACATAAACATGATAAATTAAGAAAATAATAAAAGACAAGAAGAGCAAAAGAAAGCGAGTATTTATTTTTTAAGAATATCTTCTATTTAACGGACATATAATATATGAATTGGTTTAAGACATTTCAAAAGTAATACTTACATTGAAATAAATATAAAATTTCCAAATAATAATAAAAATCGTTTTTTTTTACCAGTTTATTCATGTTTGTAAACAACAATTTTTTCAAAATACATATGTTTAGAAAAAATATTTTTTAAAAAACAGTAGCCAATGCTTTCTTAATATTAATTGAATGATATAAAGTAATTAACAAAATCAATAAAAAATACATATAAAACAAAAAGTTGAGTTTTACAAAATGATAGTATGGTAGCTTCAGTACCTCCACAAATATAAAAATAATTCATTGTGCGTGACAGTTCTTTTATCCCCTTTTGTAATGATTCTCGGCAAGGGATATAGTAAGAAAATAAAAATATTTACAAATACGCAATCATCTATTTAATTCAGCTTCATTTAATAATTCAATAAAAGAATTGCCACAATAGAATCAAAAAAATTTACAATTACTTACATACTACTCAGGCATTAGACTAGACAACTTTAGATAGCCAAAAAGTCCTATTCCTCAAGAAGTATTAAATACAAGTTTTATGTTTGTAACCTTGTCTAGTAATGTTCAAAGTATGTCATCGTTCCAATACCTTACATAACTGCGGTATCATATCTATATGATTACTTCCACTCAAAACAAATTACAAATATTTAAACTCTTTATTACCCCAATCATTTGTTCTTCCCACTAGTTGATATACAAATAACCTTTAAAAGATATACACAGTTTGCAAGACAAAAGCAAGCATGAAGTTCAATAAGGAATCAGTTTCAGGAAATTTAAATGCAAGAAGGTAAAGTAAGGTTACAAATCAAAATGCAATTCAAAACTTGCTCTAACCACCTCTTACCACACTTGTGTTAGATCAATATTTAAGAAACGTCAGCAACTATGTAAACATACATCATGTAAACGTACATCATGTAAACATGAGATAACATTAAACGAATAACTGATAGAAAATAAGAAGTCGGTGTCAATGTACTTGACAAAATTCATTCTAAGAAGTGCACAGAATGAAAAGCATTTAAATTGTTCGTGAAAGAGCAAATGAGGTGGTTAATAATTAACGTTCATAATAAACGTCTGCCATTAATTTGTCGTTTCCTTCAAATCCTTTTTCGAATATTTTAGTTTTAAGAAAAAAATATATATAAGAATGGAAAACACTGACCACCTGGTGAAATAGCGAGAGGGCTGTTAAGTTTACACCTAGTGAATCGCGATTGTTAATGGATTTGGAGTTCAAGTGTTGAAAAATTATGCAAAATAAAAAGATTGATTCAATCACCAGTGAAAAACAGATGCTGCGTGGACCAAAATTGCAAATTTATGTAACAGTGCGAGTGGCGAGAGCATACGATAGACATAATACAGGGAAAAGGACAGACCTAAGCGTAGTTACTTTGGATATGAAAATGAGAACCATTAGACCATTTTATCAAACACAAGAGGTTTTAAAAAACAAAGAAAAATAAAAAAAAAGGACAAAGTGGTAAAAAAAAGAAGAAAAGTTAAAGTGAAAAAAGTGTGGGAAGAAAAAAAGAAAGCAGAGATAAAAAGAAGGAAGGGAAAGAAGAAAAGGAGTCCAGGCAGAAAAAGAAGGAAAGGTCCCGGTAGAGGTGGGAAACAAGCGAAGAAGGAATACAACGAGGGAATCCATTCAACGGATAAGTACCCCTACGTTGGAATTGAATTTTTATACGCTCATGGTATGGGGATGTGCTGGTGTTGGTAATTTGCATTTTGTAGAAGGTAAAATGGATCAAATTGCATACATAAACATTTTGAAGCAAAATTTAGTGCCAAGTGTCAGTTAACTTGAAATACAAGACAATTTTATCTTCCACCAAGACAACGATCGAAGCACACGTCATATTAAGCTAGGTCTTGGTTATTGTATAACTGTCCCAAAGTGCACAATCACCTGAACTTAATGCAATCGAGTACATACGGGACGAATTGGGACGTCAAGTAGCCCAAAGACATTTTAGAAACATTCAGGAGCTTAAGACTGGTCTCAAAGAAGAATGGCAAAAAAAGGCCTGAAGTATGTTTTAAGCTTGTTTCTGTAATGCCCCGTCGTCTTGAGGAAGGTGATTAAATCTAAAGGGTACGCAACAAAGTACTAAATATTGAGTGCCCGATTATATGTGAGAGGTTGAATTGCAAAGTTGTTTTGTTATTACTAAATGTTTTTTTTTTTGTAATTTAAAATAATATTATGTTAATATAAAATGCATTTGTGTTTTCCTATAAAATAAAATTGTGATGGCAGTAATTTTTTTTAAGAAATCATACGAGAAATATTTTTCTTTTCTTTGTACGATAAGTTGCGGGAGTCACTGTATATACATTTTGTGATTTAGCAGTGTTTGAGGAATTTCTTCAGAGTCCCTAACGAATAAAAAACATCCGCTAAAGCCACATCATAGCTTCAGCCACTTGTGTTGATACAAATAAATAAATAAAGCATTCGTAGCAACAGTCGCATGCCACTGGACTTCACAGCCACTTGTAGATGGATTCTGATAACAATGCAAAATGGACAGCAAAGACATCGACGCGCCGGGGTTGGACGCTTTAGCATTAAGTAATTTAAGTTTCAGTTTGGAATTGATCAGTCAAATAAAGAGGATCGTCCTCCAAAAAAAAATTTTTTTTAAGAATTTAATATAAATTAATAAAAAACAGAGTACCGCGTAAGGTACCGGTTTCATACCGTTAGCCGTGTAACAAATTCCTCAGCACAGAGGCTGCAGTGCGAGAGCGAGTGCGAGTTGTGTCATCCACCTACCCTCACCAACAAGGGTGCAAGTTAATACCAGAAACGACCGTGAAACTTGGTCCCCCTCCTCCAACTAAATGGGGGATATAATTTTGTTGTTCGTTTTAGGGTTTCGTCGTTCCTGTAAAAGATGATGTGGCGCCCTTCTGCCAGGAGGAGAGAAAGAAGGCTATAACCAGCTAAGTCTAGTGGGGCAGGAGTTTCACAAGAACCCCCATCGCGTATTTTGTGCGACAAATTATTAATTCGCATAATATAAGTGAGAACAGCAAAACACCAAGTTGTCGCCTGCGACATAACAAATAAAACGCATGTCCTCAGTCCACGGAGTTTGTTGATCCAGCTGGTGTTCATAAGAATAGACCACAGTAGATGAGAAGAAAGATAAATTTCCAGCTTCCTGACATACGAACGCATTATTGAGCCCGCTATAAGGATTTTGTCTGTAGTAACTCAGTTAAACGAAGTACAGTACAGTAGTCTGAATTTCCACGAAATGAAGATTCGTAAAGCGTTTTGCAATGAAAGATCTTCAGACACTACCTTAGCACTTGCTAATTATGTACAGATGGCAATGCTAAGGGTTGAATTATCGAAATAAAAATTAAAATTGTATTATACATAAGACAATATACATATGGATGAAATATGGAAGCAGCCAATATTTTATGGGCCAGATTTGCAAATGAATGGATATAGTATATTGAAACTAAACATCGTTGCCGTTGTTGGTGACTTAGGTAGGCGGAAACCGAGGATTCTTCAAAAATTTTGAAATTTTGAAGTCACCATTGATTATGGTTAGTATGTATTGAATCACAATATATAATTTCCCCCAACATTAATTTCTACATAGCAGGTACATGTACAATAGAAAACAATCGTCGTTTATGCCGATGTTCCAAATTTGATTTTTAACGGTTTTCAAAATCTAATCAGTAATGAAGGCAACAACTGAAGTTAACAATCTTACCATAACTCAAAAGCGCTCGAAGCCTACGAAGGCTAGACGAAAATGCAGTCAAGCTTAAAAGAATCAGCTGTAGTACCAGCAAGGATTACAATATCCTTCCTTGCTCTCCCTCAGCTTGTGAAAGAGTTATGTGCAAGGACAACAGATTGTTTTACGTAGAGTTTAACACGCGCAAATTATATCTGGCGACGTGGCGTCTAGCGACGTGCAGCCAGCTAAAGCCAAATTCCATCACGAAGTGACGTGGGATGTAAAACAAAACCACCTGTGGGAACGTCCGCCGCAACGGGAACACGAGCAGCAATGCACACAGTGGGCATAGGTGTAATAGATGTAAATTCATGCAGTGTAAATCAGTTTTTATTTGGTTCTTGAATGAAGAGATTGAAACCTCCTTAAAAAATATTTTTTTAGAAATAAAAACGTAGTGTTTTAATTTACATATATCTTGGGTTATAATGAAGGCATTCATTCAAACAGTGCTAACAGATAAAACGCCTTATTAAGTATCCGAATTTACTCTTACAAGTGATGTTTTATATACATATCTGCAATATGTATACATATATGTTAAAATTTTTTACTTAAATTATTTTTAAATTTTTTAATTATTATTTGCAATAAATCTTTGAGCACTGATGTCTACAGCAAAGTTGACAACGAATTAATCCTTAGCTCACGATGGATTTCAAAACTTGCCTGGGTACATTTGCCACAAAATGGGGGATTCTTGTGTTCACCAAATCAAGAACAAAACTTCTTCAACGAAGGAGTGTTGGAAAAAAACATCACCCAAATTTCTCAAGACGTATTTAGAATTGCTCAAAAATATAAACTGTGGGGAGAAAAACAATTTGTTTTTTTAGGGCAGGCATGTGCTTTTAATGTGAACTAATACCATATGTCTTTAATTAACATTCGATTGTGAATTAATATCATACAAATTTTTTCAGTTCTGAAGCACAGCCACTGCAATATAACAGTTACGATAAAAAGTTCTTAGCTCAATGTCACACTTCGATCGGCTTAAATTTAGTGTACAAATCGATCTGAATCAGTGCGGCCTTGAGTCGGTTGTGTATTGTTTCGCACATGGCGTGAACAATTTCCATCAAGTTTTCGTTTTGCGTTGGGGGAATGTTTTTGATTTCAATGTTATTTTTCAATAATTGAGTGCAATATCTTTTTCGAGAACATACGATAGGTGGGGATAATAAAACAACAATAGAATAAAAAACACGGGACTTTGAATCCATCCTAATTCCTGTGAGTTATTGTATATACATCATCATCATCAACAAATGTACAACAACATATACTTTTCATATTATATTAAGTGTTCATTTGATGATGAATTAAATATACATAGATCATTTGTTGGTAATGATTCAGTTTAATAATTATATAACAATTAATAATATAAAAAAAAAACAAATTTTAGGAGAAAATTCATCAGATGTATTTGTTGAGATGCTTGTTGAAGGTTTCACATACATCCATATGAAAGTAATAAAGAAGCCAAAGCAGATGCTTCCATTGACGGACCTTGAGAATGAATTTAACCGTACATCACTTAAATGCAGTATATGTGAAAAAAGTTTTGCTTCAACTGATAAAAGAGTTAGAGATCATTATCACTTCACCGGTAAAAAATGGGGGCCTCCACATTCACAGTGCAATTTAGATTTTCGTATACCAACAACCAACCACCAACCAAGGACATAGTCCTTATCCAAGAACCCTGGATTGTCAACGACAGGATCTATGGCTTAAGGACTCCCAACTACAAGCTGCTGCATTAAACCAAAGAAGGTAAACCAAGGGCTTGTATCCTCGTAAAGTGTTCTCTTAATACTTTTCTCTTCTCCAATCTCAGTGATTCTGATACAACCACAGTCAACCTGGAGTTGAAGGACACCCGATTCTGGATTATATCGGCATACTTGGCCTACAATAAACCGGCTCCGACGGAGTTGTTCATGACCGCAATCATGAATGCGGTCTCAAAAAACGCTCGCATCGTGGTTTGTTAAAAACAATACAAAAAAAGGTATTTGGGGGCATAACGAAACGAAGCGAAACGATGGATAAATGTTAGAGTACACAATAACTTTATTGTGATAATATTTTTTGTGGTTACATGTAAACTTCAGTATTTCATGAAAATTTTGAGTGTGGTACATTGGATTCAATTTAATGTTTATTGTGTGAATATTTTTTGTGTGGTGACGTGTAAGATATAGTTTTTCATTATTTCGGTATCACCAAAAAAAATGTGTGTGTGGTGTTCAAAGAGTGTCGTGATTTCATATAAATAGAGAGAGCCGACTTCTATCCAATCATAATAAAAGTAGAACTCCAAGAAGTTGCTAAACTAAATAAAAGAAAATTAAGTAGAAATATTTTTTGTTGTTTTTTATTATTTAAGAAAATTGTTTTTATAATAATTATTAATCAAACGTTTATAGAATGAAGATTAACTCAATTATCGCTAACATCGAAAAATACGTGGATAACTTAGAGGAGCTTTCCTGGGACCATCCCGACGTAGTGAAACTCAACAGGGAGCTGATAGCAAAGCTGAAGACAACTTCAGCAACCCTGCACACCACGAGGAAGCTAGTGAATGCGATATGCACTATGGAGTGTATAGCAATAGAGTTGGATTTAAATATTTAATTAGAAGATTATATTAGAGACTTAAGAGACTTAATTTAATTAATTGATTTTGTAAAAAAATATAAAAATATAATAAAAAACATGTTAGCATATTGGGGGATATTTTTTTTTCTTAGAAAATCGTCATGTTATAGGTTTGCATATAGTTTTGGATGTTAATTAGCTCCACATCTCAACGATATGTTGTATCTTGTGTTGTGAAAAGCTCTATTTCACCATTACTCATAATTCGTTCGGTTTCATATTCACTATATTGATAGCATTTTATATTCAGCGTGCGATTTTTATAATTGCTATCATACGTACAACGAATAGTTAGATATACATTATCATATTCTAATCGAAAGTGACGGTAGAATTTATTATCACTTTCGATGAAACTAGCTATATCCCTTTGTTTACGAATCAAGTTTTGTCTAAATGATTATCCAGAAAATACATTACCACCAACAATTAAAGTTCCCATGTTAACTTAAGTACATATGGTATTATCCTTTACGCAATCGAATTGGTTACATAAATATATAGAACTTAACACTGAATACAGGAAAATTGCTAAGAATCAATTTGAGAAGAACTTTTTCAAATTAATGAATAAGTGTTTATGGTTAAACTATGGAAAATGTAGAGAAGCGAGCGAAGAGATGTGAAGATAGTAACAAAGTGGGATGTAAACAAAAACTCTTTCAGTGCAAGGAAGCTTATTGCACATCCTAATTACCATAGTTGTTCTACATTTACTGCGGATATGTGTGCTATTGAGATGATTAAGGGAAAAGTAAAGTACAACAAACCGATTTATTTAGGTTTTGTTGTACTAGAGCTATCAAAATGGTTGATGAATGACTTTCATTATAATTATATGTGGAAAAAGTTTGGAGACTCGGCACAATTACACCATATGGATGCGGATTCATTTGTTTATTCAAAAATGGCTGATGATTTTTATTCTGATATATAAAGTGATGTTATTGATTCTGATAATTCAAGATTTGATACATCAAAATATCCCTTAGATAATTCACACAATTTTCCACAGATGAATGGTAAAATTCTTGGTAAATTTAACCCCAGAATGCATATGGTGTGCTGCCACACCCCACTTCAAAATTCAAACTATGATATTTTTGAAAATAAAAGTCGTTACTTTTCAAGAGTGCCATGACTTTTATTTATTTCGTTACTATTTTGCATGTAATATATATTTATTCCGTTTCGTCTCTTCGGATTGAGTATACTGGTGCCACTGGGGTGTACTGGAACCCCGAATGTGTTAAAGTGGCATTTTTGTGAATTTTAAGTTATTGATTTTTTTTTTAGTTTTTTGAACTTATAAGGGGTAAGTTAGTTAAATGTTCTCAAGTTTCATAATATTTATGTATGAACTGTAGAACTTCATACGTGTTGTTAAAATTGTGCAATATGTCGCGAAAGGCCTGCTACGATGAAGAAGAAATTAGGAAACTCCTTTTATGATGACACTGAAACAGACAATAAATTCTCCTTGGATGACGTCGAGGTGGATTCTGAGGAAGAAGACGAAATCGGAGCAAGTAACTGTGAAGATGGCGAAAAAGGTACAGAAAGAATGCATCACTTGGGAGTCATCTTGGGGAAAAAAGGATTTCGGTAGAATAAGCAGCCTCCATTATCAAGTGGTAGGACGGCAGTGAGAAATATAGTTTCAAAAATACCAGGCTGCAAAGGTGAAGCTAAGTTTGTTACCACAGAGGTGGAAGCATGGAATCTTCTGTTCGATAATAGTATATTACAAGCTTTGGTTGTATATACAAATATCGAGATCAGCAACCAACGTCAGAACAGTGTTCCATTACGAACCCAACTCATCTCAAATTATAATTTCTGGAGTTATGGCCGACACAATGAAAGAAGAGATTCGTGCAGTTATAGGTTTACTCTACATAGCTGGAGTTCAAAAACAAGGTCGAAGAAGCACTAGGGACATGTGGACTATAAAGGGCTCACCAATATTCCAGGCAGTAATTGGGCTAAACCGATTTGAGTTTTTGATTAAATGCTTACGATTTGATGACAGAAAAACAAGATGTCGTGCTGACAAACTAGCTCCAGTCCGATTCATTTGGGAAAAATTTATTTCGAACTGTACAAAATATTTTACACCCCACGAATATTGCACTATTGATGAACAACTTTTGAGATTCAGATATATTCAGTATATCCCTTCGAAGCCAGATAAGTACGGCATAAAAATTGTTACGATGTGTGATTCTCGAACATATTATATGGTTTCCGCGATTCCTTACATTGGGAAAGAAGAGAGAAAATCAAATGATCCGATTCCGCTTCAGTTTCCTTTACTCCAAAAAGAGGCAAAGCAGTTATCCTGGTATCTTCGCTTCATAAAAGTAATGAAGTTAACTCGGAGTCAAGAAAACCCGAAATTATAGAGTTTTACAACCAGACGAAAGGTGGCGTTAATGTTTATCGTGGGAATATTTTTTGTGTGGTGACGTGTGAAATATAGTTTTTGATTATTTCGGTTTCACTAAAAAAAAAAATGGGTGTGTGTGGTGTTCAAAGAGTGTCGTGATTTCATATAAATAAAGAGAGTCGACTTCTATCCAATCATAATAAAAGTACAACTCCAAGGAGTTACTTATTAGTTATTAATTATTAGTTATTAATAAACATTTATTTTTTATAGAATGAAGATTAACTCGATCATCGTTAGTATCGAAAAGTATGTGGATAGCTTCGAGGAGCTTTCGTGGGACCACCCCGACTTGGTGAAAATCAACAGGGAGCTGTTAACAAAGGTGAAGTCATCTTCAGCAACCATTCACACCACGAGGACGCTCCTGAATGCGGTATGCACTATGGAGTGTATAGCGATGGAGCTGGAGTTAGATATTATGTTAGAAGCTAACATTAAAGACATTAGAGACTTAATATAATTGATTTTATATAAAAATATAATAATAAACAAATTTAAATAAATATATACATTTTGGTTTTTTATTTTTTTCTATTTCTAAACACATCATTTTTTTCAGATATTTATTAAACAAAAAAAGCAATAAAAATTAGAGAAAAAATAAACACTTTATTTTTTTATTTTAAAGGATTGTTGTTTCCACTCGGTTTTTTTTTTCATTGATGCTACTGTTGAAGGAGTTCTTCCCAGTAAGACACTTTCAGTTTTTTTCTCCACGTTTCCTTTATTAATTTTTTTTCAGAAATTTGTTTTACAACATTTTTTCAGATATTTAATAATAAAAAATTTAAAAAAAGAATACTAATTTTTTTGTTTTTCATTTATAATTATTTACAGGTTATAAATCCTCTTTCCTTTTTTTACAGATATTTGTTAAAAAGTAACAATATTTATCAATAAAAATTATAGAAAAAAATAAACATTTTGTTTTTTATTTGAAATTTTTATAGGGGATTGTTGTTTCCATTCTTTTTTTTTTCATTGCTGCTGCTGTTGATGTTGCTGGTACTGCTGCTACTGTTGAAGGGATTCTTCACAGTAAAATACTTCCATTTTTCGCTCCACGTTTCCCTCATGTTTGGTTCGAATCTTTATCCATCGTTTTTTATTGAAGATTAAGATAGAACTGAATCCAATCATCAGAAAAATTTGATGGAGGAATTGAACGGTGGACACACACACACACGCAGACAGGCGGAGTAGAGAGCAGATGCATGTTTAATCATGATTCATTTGGGTTTAGCATGTTGAGGGTTATATTTTTTTCTTAGGAAATCGTCATGTTATAGGTTTGCATATAGTTTTGGATGTTAATTAGCTCCACATCTGAACGATATGTTGTATCTTGTGCTGTGAAGAGCTCAATTTCACCATTACTCATAATTCGCTCGGTTTCATATTCACGATATTCATAGCATTTTATACTGTGTACGCTGACTTTGAATCCATCCTAATTCCTACGAGTTACTGTATACCGAACCCAGATACATCATCAACAACAAATGTACAACAACATATACCATGTGCTTTTTCATATTATATCAAGTGTTCATTTGATGATGAATTAAATATACATAGATCATTTGTTGGTAAGGATTCAGTTTAATAACCATATATATATATAACAATCAATAATAAAAAAACAAATTTTAGGAGAAAATTCACCAGATGTATTTGTTGAGATGCTTGTTCAAGATTTAACATACCTCCATATGGAAGTAATAAAGAAGCCAAAGCAGATGATTCCATTGACGGACCTTGAGGATGACCGTACATCACCTATATGCAGTATATGTGAAAAAAGTTTTATATCAACTGATGTAAGAGTAAGAGATCATTGTCACTTTACCGGTAAATATAGGGGACCTGCACATTCGCAGTGCAATTTAGATTTTCGCATACCAACATTTTTTCCAATATTTCTACATAATTTTTCCGGTTATGATTGCCATTTATTTGTGAAAAGTTTAAGTAAAATTCAAGGTGACATAAAAATAGTTCCCTTAAATAAGGAGAACTACATTTCACTCTCCAAACGGGTTGCAGATAATTTTGAAATGAGATTTTTAGATTCTTTTCGATTTCTTCAGTCTAGCATAAGCAGTTTGGTGAACAATCTAACAGAAGATGATTTCATTATAAACAGAATAGCTTATAAAAATGATGATGACTCATTTAAATTAATGCTTAGGAAAGGTGTATTTCCCTATGATTATCTTGATTCATGGGATCGTTTAGAAGATGATTTTCTTCCACCAATTTCAAAATTTTACAACAAACTAACGGATGAAGATTGTTCGGAAAACGACTACCAACACGCTGTAAAAGTGTGGGAGCATTTCAATTGTAAAACCTTGAAAGAAATTTCCGTAAAGATTGTGTGAAAATATACGATTTAGATCCGTGTCACTACTATACATCACCTGGTTTATCTTGGAATGCAATGATGAAGGTAACAAACATTAAATTGGAGCTTTTAACAGAAATCGATATGTTTAATTTCTTTAAAAAAGGTATCCGCGGTGGTTATGTCAGTGTAGTAAGAGATATGCAAAGGCTAATAATAAGTATGTTGATAACTATGATAAAACCAAAAAAAGTGAGTTTCTAATGTATTTAGATGCAAATAATTTATATGGTTGGGCAATGTCACAATCGCTTCCCGATGGAAATTTTCAATGGCAAGATCCTGAGCTCTACACAACAGAGCATATATTAAATCTAAATGAAAATAGTAATATTGGTTATATATTTGAAGTTGATGTAACCTATACAGAGACTCTTCACGATTCTCATAATGATCTTCCGTTTTGTCCAGAAAATACAACAACACCAACAAGTAAAGTTCCCATGTTAAAAGCTAATCTGAATAATAAGAAAAAGTACGTAATTCACCTCAGAAACTTAAAGCAATGCCTTGAGAATGAATTAACCGTTACCAAAATACATAGAGTTTTATCATTTACTCAATCGAATTGGTTACATAAATATATAGAACTTAACACTGAATACAGGAAAATTGCTAAGAATCAATTTGAGAAGACTTTTTTTAAATTAATGAATAACAGTGTTTATGGTAAAACTATGGAAAATGTAGAGAAGCGAAGGGATGTGAAGATAGTAACAAATTGGGATGTAAGCAAAAACTCTTTCAGTGCAAGGAAGCTTATTGCACATCCTAATTACCATAGTTGTTCTATATTTACTGCGGATATGTGTGCCATTGAAATGATTAAGGGAAAAGTAGAGTATAATAAACCGATTTACTTAGGTTTTGTTGTGCTAGAATTATCCAAATGATTAATGTATGACTTTCATTATAATTATATGCGGAAAAAGTTTGGAGCGTTAGTACAATTACATTCATTCATTTGTTTATTCAAAAATGGCTGATGATTTTTATTCTGATATATAAAGTGATGTTATTGATTCTGATAATTCAAGATTTGATACATCAAAATATCCCTTAGATAATTCACACAATTTTCCACAGATGAATGGTAAAATTCTTCGTAAATTTAACCCCAGAATGCATATGGTGTACTGCCACACCCCACTTCAAAATTCAAACTATGATATTTTTGAAAATAAAAGCCGTTACTTTTCAAGAGTGCCATGACTTTTATTTATTTCGTTACTATTTTGTATGTAATATATATTTATTCCGTTTCGTCTCTTCGGATTGAGTATACTGGTGCCACTGGGGTGTACTGGAACCCCGAATGTGTTAAGCGGTAAGTTAGTTAAATGTTCTCAAGTTTCATAATATGTATGTATATTATCTCTATTATCATCTCTACTACGATGAGAGTAGTAGAGCTATGTGCGTTCTGCGACAGGAAGTGACCAAAGTCCAAACTGATAAGGTTTTAAGATCATCCCAAGGCCAAAGTCCAAACTGTTCGCCTGATAAGATTTCAAGGTCATTCGAACCAGAAGTAGTACAAAACTAAAATCTGATAAGGATTCGAGAATATTCAAGGTTATCCAAGTTACGTGATTCAACATGTTCTTATGCAAAGTTTGAGTATGTTATAGGTTTCAAGGATTTCAAGAGATGTTTGCACTTATACTTTTCAGTATAATTCACAGATTCACAGATTCAAGTTTTATTTTGTTATCCCGACATAATGGTCGAATATCAAAAAAGTATTATTAAGAAATACCATGAAATATTGCAAAACTGTAAAACTGATAATAAATTTCAAGTTAATGATTACATAGGTGAATGTGCAAACGATATTTTACTGTTAAAAAAACAATTACCCTTAATTAATTCTACTGGTAAAAAAAAATGGTTTACTATCAACAATTGGTAAATTAACATCAATACTTCGACTGATGCAGAATATTCAACCTAAAAAGTTGGGTGGTGGAATTGAGGCTGTAGTCAACAATAATAATAATATTGACAATAGTTCTAATATTGTGTGGAATGATGTGACAGAATCAGCATTTTCCAACCAAATAAGAATAAGTGTAATAACAAATTTGATCTACAAAGATCCAATAAAATTTTTTGAAGAGTGTATACACATAAACTAAAAAATATATTGGAAACATTTGGAAGTGTAAAATTAAATGCAGTACTGTGTTGTGAATTTAAAATAATTGATGGTGATTTGGTGGAGACAGATTTTAAGTATTTCAATACAAAAAATGTTACAATTTACAAGGAAGACAATGATATTCAAGAAAACATAAAGGGAATAAAAGATAATATACTGAAGAAATTGGAAGAATTTCAAGAGCGAGATAGTGGTTGGGCCCTTTCCAAAATTATAAACTTGGCTATAAATGTTAGTAAGCATTACCCAATCTCAGTCGGTAGTTTTATTCCAACACCTCAACATATTGCAAATAAAAAGGCATGTGTTAATGTTAGGAATAATGACAATGCATGTTTTGCTTGGGCTGTAGTATCAGCATTATACCCAGCCTCTAATCATAAAAACTCCAGTCGAACAACAAGCAACCCACATTATAGCCAAGTGCTGAATTTGAAGGGAGTTTCATTTCCATTAAATCTTAATGAGATAAAAAGATTTGAGGAAACCAACAATGTTTCAATAAATGTTTTCGTGGAAATTGCTGAAAACAAGAAGAAGAAAGAAATTGTTCCAGTACGACTTTCAAAGAAATGTAATGATGGTAATTACTCATTGACTTTATTAGTTTTGCAAACAATTATATACATTTCTTTTCAGGTTTTAAACATATTAATTTACTTATGTTGGAAGAACACCGGATTAATAATGTTGTCAACCATCATTTCATATGGAAAAAGAACTTGTCTAGCCTGGTGAAAACATCTCTTATAAAACGACATGATAAGCTCCATTTTTGCGATAGATGTTTACACTTTTTCCATACCGAACAAAAGTTGAAGGTATATCTTGAAGACTGCTTCAATCAAAACAACTGTAAATTAAGGCTTCCCAGTTTAACAAACAATAATAATGTGCTTAGGTTTAAGAATTTTAAAAATAAATTAATGTCACCGTTCGTAATATATACTGATATTGAGTGTATATTACAGGAAATTGACGAAGGTGACAAATATCAGAAACATATTCCATGTTCCATTGGCTATTACATGCATTGCGAATTTAAATCTGATTACTGCCAATATTCTTCATATCGTGGCGAAGATTGTATTCTCTGGTTCATGTCTGAACTTAGAACACTTTATGCTTTATTTGAAACTAGTTTTTCAAATATAGCCCCAATTCAAATGACACAAACTGAAACCACAGATTTTATTTTGGCAGATGAATGTTTTATTTGTAACAAACAATTTTTACCAACCAACATTAAAATTAGAGACCATTGTCACTTTACAGGGAGGTACCGTGGGCCTGCCCATCAAGGTTGCAATTTAAATTTCAAAGATGATTTAACTATTCCAATAGTGTTTCACAACCTCTCCTCATACGATGCGCACTTCATAATACAGGAGATCAATAAAATTGGTAATGGGTACATTGACGTACTTCCCTTGAATAAGGAAAAATATATATCTTTTACTTATAAAATTGGAAATGGTAAATTTAAATATAGATTTATTGATTCCTTCCGATTCCTCCCCAATAGCTTAGATGTTTTGTCTTCTATGCTTTGTAAATATCCCCTATTAGAAACAGAGTGTACCCATTTTGATAAGCATCAGTTAGATATGTTGAAGCTTGTGTTTATCCATATGACTACATAAACAGTTTCGAAAGATTTGCTGAGAAAAGTCTTCCTGAAAAATAGTTTTTTTTATAATAAATTAAATAAGGAACATATTAGTGAAGATGACTATTTACATGTGCAAAAAGTTTGGAATGGGTTACAAATTAAGAACTTAGGAGAATATTCAGATATATATTTAAAAACAGATGAAACAGATTAGCTGAAGTATTTCATCAATTTCGTGTAAATGCGATGCAAACGCATAAGTTAGATCCAGCGCATTATTATACCCTGCCCGGTTATACTTGGGATGCAATGCTCCTATATACAAAAATCGAGCTGGAACTATTAACCGAAATTGATATGGTACTATTCATTGAAAAGAGAATCCGAGGTGGATTAACGCAATGTATAAAAAGATATTCTGAAGCAAACAACAAATATTTAGAAAAACCATGTGATTCCAAGAAACCTTCTAAATATTTAATGCATTGGGATATAAACAACCAATATGGTTGGGCGTTGTGTCAATTTTTGCCTGTAAGTGGTTTTCAGTGGGTTGAAAATGTTGATAGTTTTACTATTGACAGGATTCAAGCCATTTCTGATGACTCACCTGAAGGTTATATATTTGAAGTTGATTTACATTATCCTGAATATTTGCATGACATACATTCAGATTTACCTTTCTGCCCGGAAAATATCCACCCCCCGGCTCAAACCAAAAGAAATTGCTTGCAACCCTATATGATAAACAGAAATATGTGATTCACTACAGGAATTTAAAGCAAACTTTAAAACATGGTCTGAAGTTAACAAAAATTCATAGAATATTGCAGTTTAAGCAATCTTCTTGGTTAAAATCATACATTGATTTAAATACCAGATTACGGAGTATGACTGTTAATAACTTTGATAAAAATCAATTTAAATCATACAACAATGCATGTTTTGGAAAAACAATGGAGAATGTTAGAAAATATTCTAATGTTACATTGGTTTGTAAATGGGAGGGTAGGTATGGTGCGAAATCATATATAACATCACCATTTTATAAAAATAACTTAATATTCAATGAGAACTTAGTTGCAATAGAACTTTTAAAATCGGAAGTATTTTTATGTAAACCGATATACATAGGCTTTTGTGTTTTAGAGCTATCCAAAACATTGCTTTATGAATATCACTATAATTACATGAAACCCAAATTAAATGAAAAATGCAATATACTCTACATGGACACAGACAGTTTAATATATGAGGTTCAAGATCATGATATTTATAAAATAATTAAGGAAGACTGTTATAAACACTTTGATACAAGCGACTATTGTATAAATAATCGTTGGCAAATACCAAATGGAAATATTATGACCCATTTTGCAGGGTTGCGTGCAAAAATGTATGCATTTAAAACTGATAAAGAAGCAACTTGTAGAAAAAAGATTAAGGGTATAAAGAAAAATGTTGTAAATAAAGAAATTTGTTTTGATGATTTTGTTGATTGTCTACATAATCATGTAAATAAAAAAATTGTACAAAATTTATTTCAGTCCAGAGCTCATACAGTGAAAAGTATAGCTCAAACCAAAGTTGCTTTAAATGCTACTGATAATAAGAGAATTGTTTTAGAAAATGGTATTGACACTTTACCGTGGGGTCATTACAAATTTGATCAAAAAATAAAAAGTAAAGAATCTTATCTTGCATTATTATTATTTTCAAAGATCTGAGTCGAGTATATTCTACTAGGCTGGGAAGTTATATAAGGTAAAAGTAAATTGATTTTCACTCTAGTATGAAAAAAAAATGTTTTGGATTCAAATAATAAGACCTAACATTAAATATTGTGTTTGTCAAACAGCTTGGAAATATTTTAATATTCTACATATTGATATAATAGATGAACATGTTAAAGTTTTTCTAACACCTAATAATGGTTATAGATCATTATTAATAAAAAAACAACGAGGTGAAATGTTTTCTAAGACTATATTTACAGTACCGCTTGCGTTTGATGAAAATGATCATACACAAATTGAGGTGTATGGTGGTTGTCTTACATTAGTTGGCGTCTTATATGATGGTGCAAGGCGGACAGTATTAAACAACAAATTTTTACCATCTTGCCCATTTAATGATATGATGATAGTTAAACAAACTTAAACTTAGCGATATTGATGATGAGGATATTGAGTTATTATACAAGCTGATTGTTGGTAAAACTTTATAAGAATGATATACGAATTCACTACAAATGAAATTAAAATCGAATCTGAAAGAGACGGAAAATCAAGACGTTACAAGAGATCTAAGAAATATTGTGGAATCAAGCTAAAGCTAAGAGGACTTAGCAAACTTTGTCAGTCGCTTTCAAATCTGTCTTGGATGTGTTGTATTTCTAGAAGCTAAGTATGTCCAACATAAACATTTCATTAATCTTAACGGAAATGAGGCAATTTCTTAAAATACATAAGGAGAGTATTCTAGACGAACACATGGACGTATTTATAAATTTCATCACAAAATTATCAAACTACGAAAACATTCCTGTTGTGAAACCTAAATATGGTCGCCACTACACTAAATGCCCTTGGTCTTCAGATTGCTGTACGGTGGGGCCAGATACATGTGCTCGCTACATGCTAGATTCTATGCTAATACAAATAAAGAAGTTAATGTCACTGTATAGCAGATTAAGATGAATAAATAAAACTGTATGTTAGTCTTCATTGTGGCTTCTTGGAAAGTACATCATTATATATAATCAAAAGAATAAATTATAAAATGAATAAAATAAGTGTTTTATTTCTAATAATAACTATTTTGCAACTTGCTGTTTTCAACAAGGGGAGTCCGATTCCAATAAATTTTTATGATGACAACGGAAATCTGGAATTAAAATCGATATATCTTTTCAATTACTAAAACCAAGTAAATCATTACCAGGACTACCACCTCATCAAGATAATGGAACGGATACAACAACATCACCATCATTAATCACAACAATTTCAGATGACCAGAGTTTTAAATATTTTACAGCCAAAGAGGCAATAGAAGCCTTCAGGCAAGATTTAATTCAAAAAGAAAAAAACATAGCAGGAATAATTGAAAGTGATCACGAATTTTACAGACATTTTCAGCTAGAGTATGATGATATTTACCTTAGAATTCGTGGCAACTACAAGAAACGTTCATTGATTATAAAATGTTATGAATATCGTGAAATTCAAAATGAAAGAATTCTGAGCAATGGTGAAATTGAAATTTTTACTATACAAGACACAACTATCAGTTCAGATATTGAGTTAATTAATATTAAAAACTTTAAACAAACATATGAAATGTCTATATCATAAATAAAATTTGAAAAAAATAAAGAAAAAAGTTTGTTTGTTGTTATTTAAATTGTAAAGAAATCCTAAACATAGGTGGCCACAGATAAATGTGTTATAATTCTGGTACTTAAAGTAATTGTAATTTATTTCATCACCCAAATAGTCAATTACTTCTTGAGGTGGTTGCAGGTTTCCGAAACTATGAGAATATATCTTATTAGTCTTATTTTTATAGTATGCCACCCAATGTGTTATTAATTATTCCACATTCCACGCGGTGTGGACGTTTTGGAAGACAGTCACGCATGAATACACCTCTGAAACATGGAATATTTTTCGCATATGTCCTTAAGTCAACGTCTGTGAGAGGTCGATTGGGTAGATCCTTCAAAAGTTTTTTGTCTGAGGTTGGTAACATAAACCATATCCTTTTTTGTAAGGTTTAAGATACAATCCCTTACCTAATGCAATAGCTTCCATTGTTTTATTATGTCGATTAGATTCTTCAAACTGTTTTTGAGCAGTTTTTGCTTCATTTACAGTTTTTGCAATAGCAGCACCACCTGATGACAAAGCTCCAATAGCCCCAAGTGCTGTCAAAATTGGTATTATCGGTAGAAAACCACCTATTTTAGGTATTGGTATTACACGAGGAATATTTACTAATGATTTCTTTCCTTTAAATGCGTTTTGAACAATTTCCTTAGATATTTGTATTGCTTTATTTATATCCTCAGGGTTCCTTTCTTTTAAGACATGAGCAGCTCTTTTAATCGTTCGTCCAAACAGTTTCTTGTTCATTTTTTTCTTTCAACCCATACCCAACTTAATCTTCGCTTTCATTGCATTCGTTACAAACCATGCATTTGTACGTTCGTTAAAACCACTTTCAGAAGATTTAACTCTTTCCCAGGCTTTATCGGCCAATATATGATCTGCTATGTGCCGTTTCTTTAGATCATCAGTTTGTGAATAAAAAATATCATGTGCTCTGCATGCGCTATCTAATTGGTTTATTTCCTGATCTCCTCTATTTAATTGTTTTTGTAATTTAGTACCAGGACCACAAAATTGATATCCAGGCAAATGAAGTTCTATTGGCAAAGAGTTTATGAGTTTGTTAGTTAATCCTCTCCCAACAAATGTTTGCATCGACTGAGAGGTTTTTTATAGATTACAACCATTTTGTTATTTTTAAAAATTTTCTAGCATTAGAATTTTCTAGCTTCTAGAAATATACTGACAGAAATTAATAAATTGAACACGTTTAATAGATTTATAGTAGTAACAAAAATGCGTTTTATTAAACAACACAAAAGCATTGACATACGGAATTTAGATTTTCCCGTTTGTAGTTCAAATAAATATCATCGACATAGTTCATTGCTTCCAAACTGTATTAGAGGTTTACTTGTTGGACCATCCAATTGTGGAAAAACAAATGTAATGATTAATTTAATAGAGAGTCCAAATGGACTTAAATTTAAAAAATATTTATTTATACTCAAAGTCTACCCTACAACCAAAATACAAGTATTTGCAAGAGTTGGTGAAACCATGGTTTCTATACATTCCATGAAAACGAAGAAGTTTTGTCGCCAGAAGCTGCAGCTGCAGTAATTCAGTTATTATATTTGATGATATTGCATGTGAGAAACAAAATCATATAAGAGCATATTTTAGTATGGGTCGACATAAAAATATTGATAGTTTTTACTTACATCAAAGTTACACAAAAATACTAAAACATTTGATACGAGACAATGCTAATTTACTTATTGTTTTCAAGCAAGATAAAATGAATTTGAAGCACATATACAATGATCACGTGGGTGCTGATATGTCATTTAAAACGTTCATGCATTTATGTAATATGTGTTGGGAAGATAAATATGGGTTCCTTGTTATTAACAAAGATGATAAATTTAAATATGGGCGTTATAGAAAGGGCTTTAACAATTTTATTGAGCTATAAAAATGTTTGTTATGAGCTGTTTTAAGATTAGTATGTAAACAGATTGTCATCTTACACATTAAAAAAAAAAAATATGAATGAAAAATTGTTAAGCGATTTAATAAAGACTCGACAGAAAGTAAAAGCGAAATTTCATGCAATAAAATCTGGGGAATCTGATACTCGAAACTTGTTGGAAGCATCTTTTAAACCAATTACTGACCCCCTTAAGGGATTTATTTATGAAACAAATTGATTGAAGCTAAAAAAACAATCTGGGTATGAAAACTCATTATTTACTAGTACTCCTTTGAAACATCTAAAACAGGAGCCAAAATTGAATAATACAACAATTAATACATTTTATGAGAGTGGTGATAACAATAGTAATCATGCTGATAATACATTTATGTCATTAAGTGATAATAGACAAGATAATTCTCAACCAACAAATATATTAGCTTTGGAAAAGACTGACAAATTGGACAAGTTATATGGTCCATTCAGAAATACTAATGGTCAATGGATATTTGGAAATAAAGTTCTAAAGTTTAATGATGATGAAAGTATTACCATTGATAATCAGAGCTGGGTTTTAACACCAGGCCTTCAAGAACTAATTTTTCATAAGATGCCAAAGAATTATAATAATTTTGATCTAGAAACTTACAAACAAATGCTAACCTTAACAAGTGCACATAAACGTAATAGTAATGAAAATGCTCAAATAAAAGGTACTAGAGCATATAAATACAAAAATATATTAAAACAAATGTTTTCAGTGAAGCATAAAGGTTCTGGTCTAATGAAATTTAACCCTCAAAAACCTGATTTCATTTATTGGAATGATCCGAATGAACTTATTGAAAGACTGAAACTTCTTATCTCTTCACAATCAGCTGGTCATACAAATCATAATAATGAAATCATTTCAATTATTGAAGAACTGCGTGAGGAAAATATAATAGTTTAATATCAGTTAAATTATGTAATTGAATAATGAGTGTTGATAAGTTTGGACGTTCTTCATCAGCACAAACGAAAAGCATTCTAGAAAAAATATTGTAAGAATTCTTGGCATAAAATTAGATAAAGATAACACCATAAACATAAATCTTAAACGTATTCAAAATGTTGATGATCCTGTGGAAAATAGTGATGCTGTGAACAAATTGTTTGTTGAAAAATTAATTCGAAAATCTCAATCCGAACAGCAAAAAGAAAACAGAGAATTTCTAAGAAATATAAACAGTGATATCGAAGTACTACATACAAATTTAAAAGATATAAGGATATCAATTGAAGAAGAGATTAAAACAAATACGTTTTATACAGACAAGAGAGTTAACGCACTTGAGGAGATTGTATTTCAACAAATTATAAAACCAAAGAGCATATCTGTTTCCCCATACCATACTAATGGCGAATAATCCTAGAGGTCTTGTAGATGAGCTTCATAGCCAAGCTCGTAGATATTTTAAACGAAGAAGAGTTATAATAAGGAGGATGGACAATCACTGGCAAGCAGATCTTGTGGAAATGGGAAAATACTCCCAATTCAACAAAGGTTATCGGTTTATGTTAACAGTCATAGACACATTTTCAAAATTTGCTTGGGTAATTCCTTTAAGAAATAAAAGCTCATCTTCCATGGAAAGCATATTTAATACGAATAAAAGAATACCAAAGAACTTGCAAACTGATGATCGAAAGGAATTTTTCAATAAGGAATTTAAAAATTTAATGGATAGATATCACATTAATCATTACTCAACACAAAGTGTGATGAAGGCTTCAATAGTAGAGCGCTTTAATAGAACTTTTAAAAATATGATGTGGAAGGAATTTAGCTATCAGGGGTCATACAAATGGATTGATTTTTATAAAACCTTAATTGATACATATAATAATAAAGTAGATAGAACAATAAAAATGGCACCGATTAATGTTAATTCTTCAAATGAATCTTTTCTCTTAAAAACTGTTTATAGTAATTTAAGGATTTTTAACAAAGCAAAATTTACACCAAATTGGAGTACAGAAATATTTATAATAAAAAAAATTCAATATACAAATCCTGTTACATATATATTACAAGACTATGAAAGTAAATTAATAAAAGGTTCATTTTATGAATTTGAATTAAAAAAAAACTAATTATCCACATACCTACCTTGTAGAAAAAGTTATCAAAACTAGTGGAAATAAAGTGTTTGTAAAGTGGTTAGGATTTACAGATAAACAAAACTCTTGGATTAATAAAGCTAACATTTTATAAGAATTAACTAGTTCCTTTTAAATAAAATTATATGTAATTTATGAATGTGTTTCATTTCATTGTTGATAGTCACCATGTCAATAACTCTTACTCTAAGTGGAAATACATCAATTCTCAAAACAAATTACTTTCCACCCATTGATTTCAAGGCGAGTTATGAGGGTGGTTTAATTGATTTTTATACTTATAATTCCATACCTAATGTGGATATACATAATAACCTATTTCACATACACGATTTAGAAATTCAAATTCCTGTTGCCTCATATGAACTAGATGATATTGCTGAATATTTGCAAAAAAATATTATGAAAAAAATGCTGACGGTTTGCTTAACATTGATTCAAACTACAATACACTTCAGACTGAAATATTTAGTAAAGAAACTATTAATTTTAATAAAGAATGTTCGATTGGTTCATTACTAGGCTTTAGAAAAAAAATATTGCAAAAGGATATAAATCATGTATCAGATCAACAAGTGAACATTACAAACGTAAATATTATACGTATTGAATGCAATATTATATGTGGATCATATATTAATAATTCACCAGCCCATACAATACATGAGTTCTCGATACACGTTAGTCCTGGGTATAAAATAGATGAAATTCCGCGGAATGTTATTTATTTACCTGTCAATACGAAAGAAATAAGTTCGATTACAGTTAAAATTGTTGACCAAGACAATAATTTAATTAATTTCCGTGGAGAAACAATAACAATTCGCCTTCACTTGAAACCAGTGAATTAATGATTATTTACAATAAAGATCAAGTTGGTGTAGCACCATCAATCACTCCCTCAAACGCTTTTAAAGGGAAAGGACCAAAAAGAACTGCAGCAGCAATATCAACAGAGGATAAGATTTATTTTAAAACATTGGGTCTTAAATTAAAGAAATATGTTTGATATACTAAACGTAACACAGAATCCTGTCACAGACGAGAGTATTATCAAAAAGGAATATCATAGTTATACCCCATATCTACAAGCATTTAAAAACAGTGATGAAATACGCATATCAATACAGAATCAAGATTTACTTGTGCTACCTTCCGAAAGCTATATCTATATAGAAGGATTTGTAACTCTTGAAAATGGAACAATTTCACCAAACATTAAGTTTAAGAACAATTGTGTGGCATTTTTATTTGATGAAAGTAGATATGAAATTAATGGGTTCGAAATAGATAAATAAATAAATTCTAAACATGAGTTGATATTAGTGCGTTCAAAATCTGATCAAAATTCTGTATTCTCATCTGCTGCAAATGAAAAAGTTAAATTACAAATTAATAATATCACTTGGAAAGTTCCACTTGTTCAGTTAGCGGACTCATCAAAATTGAACATTCTCAAAACGCTTCAAAGTGATAAGCCTTTAACAATTGTTTTTCGAAGTTGGGATTGTTATTATAACCCAACCCTTACATCAAGTACACATCACTTGTGGAACCTTAAACTTTCAAATCAAAGCGAAACACCTCGGTTTATATTGATTGCTTTTCAGAATGCTGGTAAATTCAATCATTGTAATTTAACTGATGTGAAAGTTTATTTGAATTCAAACTCATATCCATATGATGATCTTAATCTTAAATTTTCTCGTGATCGGTACTCACTTTTGTATGAAATGTATACAAAATTTCAATTAAGTTATTACTTGAGGAGTTCGAAACCTCTACTCACACGAAAAGATTTTAAGAATAATGCCGAAATTATTGTTGTAGATGTTACTCACCAGAATGAAGAAATCAAAACTTGATCAATTGATGTTCGAATTGAATTAAAAACATCTGAAAATTTGCCAACTGACACAACTGAATATTGTATACTCATTCATGATCGAATCATACGATATGTTCCGCTTACTGGTGAAGTAAAGAAAATTGTATAATCAGTTGGGTGCAAGTTAATACCAGAAACGACCGTGAAACTTGGTCCTCCTCCTCCAACTAAATGGGGGATATAATTTTGTTGTTCGTTTTAAGGTTTCGTCGTTCCTGTAAAAGATGATGTGGCGCCCTTCTGCCAGGAGGAGAGAAAGAAGGCTATAACCAGCTAAGTCTAGTGGGGCAGGAGTTTCACAAGAACCCCCATCGCGTATTTTGTGCGACAAATTATTAATTCGCATAATATAAGTGAGAACAGCAAAATACCAAGTTGTCGCTTGCGACATAACAAATAAAACGCATGTCCTCAGTCCACGGAGTTTGTTGATCCAGCTGGTGTTCATAAGAATAGACCACAGTAGATGAGAAGAAAGATAAATTTCCAGCTTCCTGACATACGAACACATTATTGAGCCCGCTATAAGGATTTTGTCTGTAGTAACTCAGTTAAACGAAGTACAGTACAGTAGTCTGAATTTCCACGAAATGAAGATTCGTAAAGCGTTTTGCAATGAAAGATCTTCAGACACTACCTTAGCACTTGCTAATTATGTACAGATGGCAATGCTAAGGGTTGAATTATCGAAATAAAAATTAAAATTGTATTATACATAAGACAATATACATATGGATGAAATATGGAAGCAGCCAATATTTTATGGGCCAGATTTGCAAATGAATGGATATAGTATATTGAAACTAAACATCGTTGCCGTTGTTGGTGACTTAGGTAGGCGGAAACCGAGGATTCTTCAAAAATTTTGAAATTTTGAAGTCACCATTGATAATGGTTGGTATGTATTGAATCACAATATATAATTTCCCCCAACATTAATTTCTACATAGCAGGTACATGTACAATAGAAAACAATCGTCGTTTATGCCGATGTTCCAAATTTGATTTAACGGTTTTCAAAATCTAATCAATAATGAAGGCAACAACTGAAGTTAACAATCTTACCATAACTCAAAAGCGCTCGAAGCCTACGAAGGCTAGACGAAAATGCAGTCAAGCTTAAAAGAATCAGCTGTAGTACCAGCAAGGATTACAGTATCCTTCCGTGCTCTCCCTCAGCTTGTGAAAGAGTTATGTGCAAGGACAACAGATTGTTTTACGTAGAGTTTAACACGCGCAAATTATATCTGGCGACGTGGCGTCTAGCGACGTGCAGCCAGCTAAAGCCGAATTCCATCACGAAGTGACGTGGGATGTAAAACAAAACCACCTGTGGGAACGTCCGCCGCAACGGGAACACGAGCAGCAATGCACACAGTGGGCATAGGTGTAATAGATGTAAATTCATGCAGTGTAAATCAGTTTTTATTTGGTTCTTGAATGAAGAGATTGAAACCTCCTTAAAAAATATTTTTTTAGAAATAAAAACGTAGTGTTTTAATTTACATATATCTTGGGTTATAATGAAGGCATTCATTCAAACAGTGCTAACAGATAAAACACCTGATTAAGTATCCGAATTTACTCTTACAAGTGATGTTTTATATACATATCTGCAATATGTATACATATATGTTAAAATTTTTTACTTAAATTATTTTTAAATTTTTTAATTATTATTTGCAATAAATCTTTGAGCACTGATGTCTACAGCAAAGTTGACAACGAATTAATCCTTAGCTCACGATGGATTTCAAAACTTGCCTGGGTGCATTTGCCACAAAATGGGGGATTCTTGTGTTCACCAAATCAAGAACAAAACTTCTTCAACGAATGAGTGTTGGAAAAAAACACATCCCCCAAATTTCTCAAGACGTATTTAGAATTGCCCAAAAATATAAACTGTGGGGAGAAAAACAATTTGTTTTTTAGGGCAGGCATGTGCTTTTAATGTGAACTAATACCATATGTCTTTAATTAACATTCGATTGTGAATTAATATCATACAAATTTTTTCAGTTCTGAAGCACAGCCACTGCAATATAACAGTTACGATAAAAAGTTCTTAGCTCAATGTCACACTTCGATCGGCTTAAATTTAGTGTACAAATCGATCTGAATCAGTGCGGCCTTGAGTCGGTTGTGTATTGTTTCGCACATGGCGTGAACAATTTCCATCAAGTTTTCGTTTTGCGTTGGGGGAATGTTTTTGATTTCAATGTTATTTTTCAATAATTGAGTGCAATATCTTTTTCGAGAACATACGATAGGTGGGGATAATAAAACAACAATAGAATAAAAAACACGGGACTTTGAATCCATCCTAATTCATGTGAGTTATTGTATATACATCATCATCATCAACAAATGTACAACAACATATACTTTTCATATTATATTAAGTGTTCATTTGATGATGAATTAAATATACATAGATCATTTGTTGGTAATGATTCAGTTTAATAATTATATAACAATTAATAATATAAAAAAAAACAAATTTTAGGAGAAAATTCATCAGATGTATTTGTTGAGATGCTTGTTGAAGGTTTCACATACATCCATATGAAAGTAATAAAGAAGCCAAAGCAGATGCTTCCATTGACGGACCTTGAGAATGAATTTAACCGTACATCACTTAAATACAGTATATGTGAAAAAAGTTTTGCTTCAACTGATAAAAGAGTTAGAGATCATTATCACTTCACCGGTAAAAAATGGGGGCCTGCACATTCACAGTGCAATTTAGATTTTCGTATACCAACAACCAAACACGGGGGAGGACATAGTCCTTATCCAAGAACCCTGGATTGTAAGGACTCCCAACTACAAGGTGCTGTATTAAACCAAAGAAGGTTAACCAAGGGCTTGTATCCTCGTAAAGTTTTCTCTTAATACTTTTCTCTTCTCCAATCTCAGTGATTCTGATATAACCACAGTCAACCTGGAGTTGAAGGACACCCGATTCTGGATTATCTCGGCATACTTGGCCTACAATAAACCGGCTCCGACGGAGTTGTTCATGACCGCAATCATGAATGCGGTCTCAAAAAACGCTCGCATCGTGGTTTGTTAAAAACAATACAAAAAAAGGTATTTGGGGGCATAACGAAACGAAGCGAAACGATGGATAAATGTTAGAGTACACAATAACTTTATTGTGATAATATTTTTTGTGGTTACATGTATACTTCAGTATTTCATGAAAATTTTGAGTGTGGTACATTAGATTCAATTTAATGTTTATTGTGTGAATATTTTTTGTGTGGTGACGTGTAAGATATAGTTTTTCATTATTTCGGTATCACCAAAAAAAAATGTGTGTGTGGTGTTCAAAGAGTGTCGTGATTTCATATAAATAGAGAGAGCCGACTTCTATCCAATCATAATAAAAGTAGAACTCCAATAAGTTGCTAAACTAAATAAAAGAAAATTAAGTAGAAATATTTTTTGTTGTTTTTTATTATTTAAGAAAATTGTTTTTATAATAATTATTAATCAAACGTTTATAGAATGAAGATTAACTCAATTATCGCTAACATCGAAAAATACGTGGATAACTTAGAGGAGCTTTCCTGGGACCATCCCGACGTAGTGAAACTCAACAGGGAGCTGATAGCAAAGCTGAAGACAACTTCAGCAACCCTGCACACCACGAGGACGCTAGTGAATGCGATATGCACTATGGAGTGTATAGCAATAGAGTTGGATTTAAATATTTAATTAGAAGATTATATTAGAGACTTAAGAGACTTAATTTAATTAATTGATTTTGTAAAAAAATATAAAAATATAAAAATATAATAAAAAACATGTTAGCATGTTGGGGGATATTTTTTTTTTCTTAGAAAATCGTCATGTTATAGGTTTGCATATAGTTTTGGATGTTAATTAGCTCCACATCTGAACGATATGTTGTATCTTGTGTTGTGAAAAGCTCTATTTCACCATTACTCATAATTCGTTCGGTTTCATATTCACTATATTGATAGCATTTTATATTCAGCGTGCGATTTTTATAATTGCTATCATACGTACAACGAATAGTTAGATATACATTATCATATTCTAATCGAAAGTGACGGTAGAATTTATTATCACTTTCGATGAAACTAGCTATATCCCTTTGTTTACGAATCAAGTTTTGTCTAAATGATTATCCAGAAAATACATTACCACCAACAATTAAAGTTCCCATGTTAACTTAAGTACATATGGTATTATCCTTTACGCAATCGAATTGGTTACATAAATATATAGAACTTAACACTGAATACAGGAAAATTGCTAAGAATCAATTTGAGAAGAACTTTTTCAAATTAATGAATAAGTGTTTATGGTTAAACTATGGAAAATGTAGAGAAGCGAGCGAAGAGATGTGAAGATAGTAACAAAGTGGGATGTAAACAAAAACTCTTTCAGTGCAAGGAAGCTTATTGCACATCCTAATTACCATAGTTGTTCTACATTTACTGCGGATATGTGTGCTATTGAGATGATTAAGGGAAAAGTAGAGTACAACAAACCGATTTATTTAGGTTTTGTTGTACTAGAGCTATCAAAATGGTTGATGAATGACTTTCATTATAATTATATGTGGAAAAAGTTTGGAGACTCGGCACAATTACACCATATGGATGCGGATTCATTTGTTTATTCAAAAATGGCTGATGATTTTTATTCTGATATATAAAGTGATGTTATTGATTCTGATAATTCAAGATTTGATACATCAAAATATCCCTTAGATAATTCACACAATTTTCCACAGATGAATGGTAAAATTCTTGGTAAATTTAACCCCAGAATGCATATGGTGTGCTGCCACACCCCACTTCAAAATTCAAACTATGATATTTTTGAAAATAAAAGTCGTTACTTTTCAAGAGTGCCATGACTTTTATTTATTTCGTTACTATTTTGCATGTAATATATATTTATTCCGTTTCGTCTCTTCGGATTGAGTATACTGGTGCCACTGGGGTGTACTGGAACCCCGAATGTGTTAAAGTGGCATTTTTGTGAATTTTAAGTTATTGATCTTTTTTAGTTTTTTGAACTTATAAGCGGTAAGTTAGTTAAATGTTCTCAAGTTTCATAATATTTATGTATGAACTGTAGAACTTCATACGTGTTGTTAAAATTGTGCAATATGTCGCGAAAGGCCTGCTACGATGAGGAAGAAATTAGGAAACTCCTTTTAGAAGTCGATGATGACACTGAAACGGACAATAAATTCTCCTTGGATGACGTCGAGGTAGATTCCGAGGAAGAAGACGAAATCGGAGCAAGTAACTGTGAAGATGGCGAAAAAGGTACAGAAAGAATGCATCACTTGGGAGTCATCTTGGGGAAAAAAGGATTTCGGTAGAATAAGCAGCCTCCATTATCAAGTGGTAGGACGGCAGCGAGAAATATAGTTTCAAAAATACCAGGCTGCAAAGGTGAAGCTAAGTTTGTTACCACAGAGGTGGACGCATGGAATCTTCTGTTCGATAATAGTATATTACAAGCTTTGGTTGTATATACAAATATCGAGATCAGCAACCAACGTCAGAACAGTGTTCCAATACGAACCCAACTCATCTCAACTTATAACACAGCGAAAGAAAAGGTTCGTGCAGTTATAGGTTTACTCTACATAGCTGGAGTTCAAAAACAAGGTCGAAGAAACACTAGGGACATGTGGACTATAAAGTGCTCACCAATATTCCAGGCAATAATTGGGCTAAACAGATTTGAGTTTTTGATTAAATGCCTACGATTTGATGACAGAAAAACAAGATGTCGTGCTGACAAACTAGCTCCAGTCCGATTCATTTGGGAAAAATTTATTTCGAACTGTAGAAAATATTTTACACCCCACGAATATTGTACTATTGATGAACAACTTTTGAGATTCAGATATATTCAGTATATCCCTTCGAAGCCAGATAAGTACGGCATAAAAATTGTTACGATGTGTGATTCTCGAACATATTATATGGTTTCCGCGATTCCTTACATTGGGAAAGAAGAGAGAAAATCAAATGATCCGATTCCGCCTCAGTTTCCTTTACTCCAAAAAGAGGCAAAGCAGTTATCCTGGTATCTTCGCTTCATAAAAGTAATGAAGTTAACTCGGAGTCAAGAAAACCCGAAATTATAGAGTTTTACAACCAGACGAAAGGTGGCGTTAATGTTTATCGTGGGAATATTTTTTGTGTGGTGACGTGTGAAATATAGTTTTTGATTATTTCGGTTTCACTAAAAAAAAAATGGGTGTGTGTGGTGTTCAAAGAGTGTCGTGATTTCATATAAATAGAGAGAGTCGACTTCTATCCAATCATAATAAAAGTACAACTCCAAGAAGTTACTCAATAAAAGACAAGTAAGTAAAAATATGTTTTGTTGTTTTTATTATTTAATAAAATTGTTTTTTTATAATAATTATTAATAAACATTTATTTTTTATAGAATGAAGATTAACTCGATCATCGTTAGTATCGAAAAGTATGTGGATAGCTTCGAGGAGCTTTCGTGGGACCACCCCGACTTGGTGAAAATCAACAGGGAGCTGTTAACAAAGGTGAAGTCATCTTCAGCAACCATTCACACCACGAGGACGCTCGTGAATGCGGTATGCACTATGGAGTGTATAGCGATGGAGCTGGAGTTAGATATTATGTTAGAAGCTAACATTAAAAACATTAGAGACTTAAAATAATTGATTTTATATAAAAATATAATAATAAACAAATTTAAAAAAATATATACATTTTGGTTTTTTATTTTTTTCTATTTCTAAACACATCATTTTTTTCAGATATTTATTAAACAAAAAAAGCAATAAAAATTAGAGAAAAAATAAACACTTTGTTTTTTTATTTTAAAGGATTGTTGTTTCCACTCGGTTTTTTTTTCATTGATGCTACTGTTGAAAAAGTTCTTCCCAGTAAGACACTTTCAGTTTTTTTCTCCACGTTTCCTTTATTAATTTTTTTTCAGAAATTTGTTTTACAACATTTTTTCAGATATTTAATAATAAAAAAATTTAAAAAAAGAATACTAATTTTTTTGTTTTTCATTTATAATTATTTACAGGTTATAAATCCTCTTTCCTTTTTTTTACAGATATTTGTTAAAAAGTAACAATATTTATCAATAAAAATTATAGAAAAAAATAAACATTTTGTTTTTTATTTGAAATTTTTATAGGGGATTGTTGTTTCCATTCTTTTTTTTTCATTGCTGCTGCTGTTGATGTTGCTGGTACTGCTGCTACTGTTGAAGGGATTCTTCACAGTAAAATACTTCCATTTTTTGCTCCACGTTTCCCTCATGTTTGGTTCGAATCTTTATCCATCGTTTTTTATTGAAGATTAAGATAGAACTGAATCCAATCATCAGAAAAATTTGATGGAGGAATTGAACGGTGGACACACACACACACGCAGACAGGCGGGGTAGAGAGCAGATGCATGTTTAATCATGATTCATTTGGGTTTAGCATGTTGAGGGTTATATTTTTTTTCTTAGGAAATCGTCATGTTATAGGTTTGCATATAGTTTTGGATGTTAATTAGCTCCACATCTGAACGATATGTTGTATCTTGTGTTGTGAAGAGCTCAATTTCACAATTACACCTAATTCTGTTTTTACACGAATTATTTTTACACGAATTTGAAATAACACGAGTAAATACGAAAAAATATTTCTATTTTTACACGACATAATTTGAAATAACACGAATACAAAAAAAACAAAATTACTTTTTTTACATGAATTATTGGATTTAACACGTTTTTTTCAATGAATTTTTTTAAAGTAAAAAGAGAGGAACTCACCACGATGACAGTCAACTCACCACGCTAAAATAGCTTGAACTTTACTAGAACAATTTTGTACGAGTAAATTTCAAGCAAGTAAATTTCAAGCATCAGCTGTTTTGTTTTGTTTGTTTACACACAATTTAGTTCCTATTTGACAATTATAATTGAAAGATCGTTAGTTTTTGCTGATTTTTAACAAGTGCTAAGTAAAATAAAGTAGAAGCTCATATAATTTTGGTAGACCAATAACAGGTTAGTTTCAAATATTTAATTTTAGATTTTTGCATTTTTGATTAATAAAATATATTTTGGTAGCCACACCCATGTTACATAATTCTCCTGCATTAAAAATGAGGAAAGCGATCAGCTTAGATACCAAAATCAAAATTTTAGATCAACTTGCAACGGGACAAGGCGCAACGGTTGTGGGAAATAATTTCGGAATCCATGAAGCTACTGTAAGAACAATTAAAAAAAATGAAACTGCAATTAGAGCATCAGTATGTTCTGGAACAAAATTAAGTGCAAAGTCATCATCGTATGTAAGGGATGTTGTTAAAGAGAAAATGGAAAAAGTTTTGGTAATCTGGATAGAAGACAAATCCCAAAAGAGAATACCAGTAGACGGACTTGCTATCAAGCAGACAGCATTAAGAATCTATAAACGTATCCAGGAAATTGATCCAGATACATCATCTCAGTCAAAACAACATGCATTTTCCGCAAGTACTGGTTGGATGACTGGTTTTTTAAAAAGACACGCTCTCCACAATATAAAAATTAAGGGAGAAACTGCATCCGCTGATGAATTGGCTGCTAAAGAATTTCCCGAAAAACTAAAAAAAATTATTGAAGATGGAGAATATACTCCAGACCAAGTTTGGAATTTAGATGAAAGCGGCCTTTTTTGGAAGAGAATGCCTAGAAGAACTTATGTAGCAAAATCGCAGAAAACAGCCGGTGGTTTTAAAGTAGCAAAGGACCGTATTACGTTGTTGTTTTGTTCCAATGCTTCAGGAGAACGTATTCTTAAGCCACTCCTAGTACATCGTGCCTTAAGACCACGTTCCATGAAAAGTGTAGATTTCAATAAATTGCCTGTACACTGGATGGCGAACAAAAAGGCTTGGGTAACCAGTGCAATTTTCACAGAGTGGTTTCAGAAGCACTTCATCCCAGAAGTTAGGCGCTACATGAAAGAAAAATGTCTCGAATTTAAAGTTCTTTTGATTCTAGACAATGCACCAGGCCATCCAGTTTTGGAGCACCCAAACGTACAATTTTGTTTTTTGCCGCCTAATACCACTTCCCTTATACAGCCACTAGACCAGGGGATAATTGCTACGTTTAAAACGTATTACATAAGAAGTTCATTTCATTATGTTGTAGAAAAACTTGATAATTATGAGGAATCATCAGTCATAGATGAATGGAAAAAATTTTCTATAATGGACTGCATTAATCAAGTCAAGATCGCGTTAGATTTATTAAAGCCATCAACTTTGAACTCGTGTTGGAAAAATATTTGGCCAGAATGCGTAAAATGCAAATATCCTGTTATCGATAATAACGCTGAACTTGCTGATATAATAACAATGGCCAATGCAATCGGTGGGGATGGATTCGATGACCTATCGTTAGCAGATGTAGAAGAATTGTTGGTAGATGAAAGCTTGAGCGAAAATGAAATTATAGATCTCACCCTTGAGACTCGTTATGATAAAGAACATAGTGACAGTGACGAAAGAGATCGTCCAATTTTGAAAGCATCTCTAATTAAAGAAGGTCTTGATCTCGCTACAAAATTAGGTAGTCATTTTGAACAACATGATCATGACGAGGAACGAGCTGCCAAATTTCAACGTGAACTGAAATCATTAATGGCATCTTACAGGGAAGTTTATAATGGGTTAACGCGAAATAAAACTCAATCTAAGATAACTGATTTCGTTCAAAAATCTACTGATGTCCCAACACAGTCGGCTAGAAATGATAATGATCAACAAAATCATTCCAGTGATGGCAGTGATATTGTAGTCTTTCGCAAACGTTTACGTTTATTATCAGACAGTGACAATAAATAAAATTGTTTAATGTTTAAATTTTTCTTATGGTTGTACTTTATGTTATTTAAGTTTTTTGGCAATGAATTTCTGGTATTATTTTTTTTATGAAATCTAAATTTTAATTTATTTTATTATAATTTAGTTTATTTAATAAATTAAAACGAAAATAAATTCTTAAAATAACTACAACAATATTTTTTTTATATTATTTAGTCTAATTTTAACTTATTTTTTGAGGTCTAGAACCAATCTATTATTTTTGTACTTGGCCAGTATCTTTTTTTACACGATTTTTTTTTTTACATGAATTTCTCGGGAACCATTCTATCGTGTAAAAACAGAATTAGGTGTACTCATAATTCGCTCGGTTTCATATTCACGATATTCATAGCATTTTATACTGTGTACGCTGACTTTGAATCCATCCTAATTCCTACGAGTTACTGTATACCGAACCCAGATACATCATCAACAACAAATGTACAACAACATATACCATGTGCTTTTTCATATTATATCAAGTGTTCATTTGATGATGAATTAAATATACATAGATCATTTGTTGGTAAGGATTCAGTTTAATAACCATATATATATATAACAATCAATAATAAAAAAACAAATTCTAGGAGAAAATTCACCAGATGTATTTGTTGAGATGCTTGTTCAAGATTTGACATACCTCCATATGGAAGTAATAAAGAAGCCAAAGCAGATGATTCCATTGACGGACCTTGAGGATGACCGTACATCACCTATATGCAGTATATGTGAAAAAAGATTTATATCAACTGATGTAAGAGTAAGAGATCATTGTCACTTTACCGGTAAATATAGGGGACCTGCACATTCGCAGTGCAATTTGGATTTTCGCATACCAACATTTTTTCCAATATTTCTACATAATTTTTCCGGTTATGATTGCCATTTATTTGTGAAAAGTTTAAGTAAAATTCAAGGTGACATAAAAATAATTCCCTTAAATAAGGAGAACTACATTTCACTCTCCAAACGGGTTGCAGATAACTTTGAAATGAGATTTTTAGATTCTTTTCGATTTCTTCAGTCTAGCATAAGCAGTTTGGTGAACAATCTAACAGAAGATGATTTCATTATAAACAGAATAGCTTATAAAAATGATGATGACTCATTTAAATTAATGCTTAGGAAAGGTGTATTTCCCTATGATTATCTTGATTCATGGGATCGTTTAGAAGATGATTTTCTTCTACCAATTTCAAAATTTTACAACAAACTAACGGATGAAGATTGTTCGGAAAACGACTACCAACACGCTGTAAAAGTGTGGGAGCATTTCAATTGTAAAACCTTGAAAGAAATTTCCGTAAAGTTTGTGTGAAAATATACGATTTAGATCCGTGTCACTACTATACATCACCTGGTTTATCTTGGAATGCAATGATGAAGGTAACAAACATTAAATTGGAGCTTTTAACAGAAATCGATATGTTTAATTTCTTTAAAAAAGGTATTCGCGGTGGTTTATGTCAGTGTAGTAAGAGATATGCAAAGGCTAATAATAAGTATGTTGATAACTATGATAAAACCAAAAAAAGTGAGTTTCTAATGTATTTAGATGCAAATAATTTATATGGTTGGGCAATGTCACAATCGCTTCCCGATGGAAATTTTCAATGGCAAGATCCTGAGCTCTACACAACAGAGCATATATTAAATCTAAATGAAAATAGTAATATTGGTTATATATTTGAAGTTGATGTAACCTATACAGAGACTCTTCACGATTCTCATAATGATCTTCCGTTTTGTCCAGAAAATACAACAACACCAACAAGTAAAGTTCCCATGTTAATAGCTAATCTGAATAATAAGAAAAAGTACGTAATTCACCTCAGAAACTTAAAGCAATGCCTTGAGAATGAATTAACCGTTACCAAAGTACATAGGGTTTTATCATTTACTCAATCGAATTGGTTACATAAATATATAGAACTTAACACTGAATACAGGAAAATTGCTAAGAATCAATTTGAGAAGAACTTTTTTAAATTAATGGATAACAGTGTTTATGGTAAAACTATGGAAAATGTAGAGAAGCGAAGGGATGTGAAGATAGTAAAAAATTGGGATGTAAGCAAAAACTCTTTCAGTGCAAGGAAGCTTATTGCACATCCTAATTACCATAGTTGTTCTATATTTACTGCGGATATGTGTGCCATTGAAATGATTAAGGGAAAAGTAGAGTATAATAAACCGATTTACTTAGGTTTTGTTGTGCTAGAATTACCCAAATGATTAATGTATGACTTTCATTATAATTATATGCGGAAAAAGTTTGGAGCGTCAGTACAATTACATTCATTCATTTGTTTATTCAAAAATGGCTGATGATTTTTATTCTGATATATAAAGTGATGTTATTGATTCTGATAATTCAAGATTTGATACATCAAAATATCCCTTAGATAATTCACACAATTTTCCACAGATGAATGGTAAAATTCTTGGTAAATTTAACCCCAGAATGCATATGGTGTGCTGCCACACCCCACTTCAAAATTCAAACTATGATATTTTTGAAAATAAAAGTCGTTACTTTTCAAGAGTGCCATGACTTTTATTTATTTCGTTACTATTTTGCATGTAATATATATTTATTCCGTTTCGTCTCTTCGGATTGAGTATACTGGTGCCACTGGGGTGTACTGGAACCCCGAATGTGTTAAAGTGGCATTTTTGTGAATTTTAAGTTATTGATTTTTTTTTTAGTTTTTTGAACTTATAAGGGGTAAGTTAGTTAAATGTTCTCAAGTTTCATAATATTTATGTATGAACTGTAGAACTTCATACGTGTTGTTAAAATTGTGCAATATTTTGTACTGAAACGGACAATAAATTCTTCTTGGATGAAGTCGAGGTGGATTCCGAGGAAGAAGACGAAATCGGAGCAAGTAACTGTGAAGATGGCGAAAAAGGTACAGAAAGAATGCATCACTTGGGAGTCATCTTGGGGAAAAAAGGATTTCGGTAGAATAAGCAGCCTCCATTATCAAGTGGTAGGACGGCAGCGAGAAATATAGTTTCAAAAATACCAGGCTGCAAAGGTGAAGCTAAGTTTGTTACCACAGAGGTGGAAGCATGGAATCTTCTGTTCGATAATAGTATATTACAAGCTTTGGTTGTATATACAAATATCGAGATCAGCAACCAACGTCAGAACAGTGTTCCAATACGAACCCGACTCATCTCAACTTATAATTTCCGGAGTTATGGCCGATACAATGAAAGAAGAGATTCGTGCAGTTATAGGTTTACTCTACATAGCTGGAGTTCAAAAACAAGGTCGAAGAAACACTAGGGACATGTGGACTATAAAGTGCTCACCAATATTCCAGGCAATAATTGGGCTAAACAGATTTGAGTTTTTGATTAAATGCCTACGATTTGATGACAGAAAAACAAGATGTCGTGCTGACAAACTAGCTCCAGTCCGATTCATTTGGGAAAAATTTATTTCGAACTGTAGAAAATATTTTACACCCCACGAATATTGCACTATTGATGAACAACTTTTGAGATTCAGATATATTCAGTATATCCCTTCGAAGCCAGATAAGTACGGCATAAAAATTGTTACGATGTGTGATTCTCGAACATATTATATGGTTTCCGCGATTCCTTACATTGGGAAAGAAGAGAGAAAATCAAATGATCCGATTCCGCTTCAGTTAGTTCGCAAGATAAGTGAAAGCATTCATGGCGCGGGAAGGAATTTAACCATGGACAATTGGTTCACATCAATTCCGCTGGTCGAAACAATGCTAAAGCAGCATAATATAACTATTGTCGGAACTTTGCGAAAAAACAAAGTCGAAGTGCCATCATCTTTCCTATGAAACAGAAAGAAAGAAGTACTTTCTTCACAATTTGCATTCAAGGATAAGATAATGTTGGTTTCCTTTACTCCAAAAAGAGGCAAAACAGTTATCCTGGTATCTTCGCTTCATAAAAGTAATGAAGTTAACTCGGAGTCAAGAAAACCCGAAATTATAGAGTTTTACAACCAGACGAAAGGTGGCGTTAATGTTTATCGTGGGAATATTTTTTGTGTGGTGACGTGTGAAATATAGTTTTTGATTATTTCGGTTTCACTAAAAAAAAATGGGTGTGTGTGGTGTTCAAAGAGTGTCGTGATTTCATATAAATAGAGGGGGTCGACTTCTATCCAATCATAATAAAAGTACAACTCCAATAAAAGACAAGTAAGTAAAAATATGTTTTGTTGGTTTTAATTATTTAATAAAATTGTTTTTTATAATAATTATTAATAAACATTTATTTTTTTATAGAATGAAGACCAACTCGATCATCGATAGTATTGAGAAATATGTGGATAGCTTCGAGGAGCTTTCGTGGGACCACCCCGACTTGGTGAAAATCAACAGGGAGCTGATAAGAAAGGTGAAGGCTGATGATTTTTATTCTGATATATAAAGTGATGTTATTGATTCTGATAATTCAAGATTTGATACATCAAAATATCCCTTAGATAATTCACACAATTTTCCACAGATGAATGGTAAAATTCTTGGTAAATTTAACCCCAGAATGCATATGGTGTGCTGCCACACCCCACTTCAAAATTCAAACTATGATATTTTTGAAAATAAAAGTCGTTACTTTTCAAGAGTGCCATGACTTTTATTTACTTCGTTACTATTTTGCATGTAATATATATTTATTCCGTTTCGTCTCTTCGGATTGAGTATACTGGTGCCACTGGGGTGTACTGGAACCCCGAATGTGTTAAAGTGGCATTTTTGTGAATTTTAAGTTATTGATTTTTTTTTTAGTTTTTTGAACTTATAAGGGGTAAGTTAGTTAAATGTTCTCAAGTTTCATAATATTTATGTATGAACTGTAGAACTTCATACGTGTTGTTAAAATTGTGCAATATTTTGTACTGAAACGGACAATAAATTCTTCTTGGATGAAGTCGAGGTGGATTCCGAGGAAGAAGACGAAATCGGAGCAAGTAACTGTGAAGATGGCGAAAAAGGTACAGAAAGAATGCATCACTTGGGAGTCATCTTGGGGAAAAAAGGATTTCGGTAGAATAAGCAGCCTCCATTATCAAGTGGTAGGACGGCAGCGAGAAATATAGTTTCAAAAATACCAGGCTGCAAAGGTGAAGCTAAGTTTGTTACCACAGAGGTGGAAGCATGGAATCTTCTGTTCGATAATAGTATATTACAAGCTTTGGTTGTATATACAAATATCGAGATCAGCAACCAACGTCAGAACAGTGTTCCAATACGAACCCGACTCATCTCAACTTATAATTTCCGGAGTTATGGCCGATACAATGAAAGAAGAGATTCGTGCAGTTATAGGTTTACTCTACATAGCTGGAGTTCAAAAACAAGGTCGAAGAAACACTAGGGACATGTGGACTATAAAGTGCTCACCAATATTCCAGGCAATAATTGGGCTAAACAGATTTGAGTTTTTGATTAAATGCCTACGATTTGATGACAGAAAAACAAGATGTCGTGCTGACAAACTAGCTCCAGTCCGATTCATTTGGGAAAAATTTATTTCGAACTGTAGAAAATATTTTACACCCCACGAATATTGCACTATTGATGAACAACTTTTGAGATTCAGATATATTCAGTATATCCCTTCGAAGCCAGATAAGTACGGCATAAAAATTGTTACGATGTGTGATTCTCGAACATATTATATGGTTTCCGCGATTCCTTACATTGGGAAAGAAGAGAGAAAATCAAATGATCCGATTCCGCTTCAGTTAGTTCGCAAGATAAGTGAAAGCATTCATGGCGCGGGAAGGAATTTAACCATGGACAATTGGTTCACATCAATTCCGCTGGTCGAAACAATGCTAAAGCAGCATAATATAACTATTGTCGGAACTTTGCGAAAAAACAAAGTCGAAGTGCCATCATCTTTCCTATGAAACAGAAAGAAAGAAGTACTTTCTTCACAATTTGCATTCAAAGATAAGATAATGTTGGTTTCCTTTACTCCAAAAAGAGGCAAAGCAGTTATCCTGGTATCTTCGCTTCATAAAAGTAATGAAGTTAACTCGGAGTCAAGAAAACCCGAAATTATAGAGTTTTACAACCAGACGAAAGGTGGCGTTAATGTTTATCGTGGGAATATTTTTTGTGTGGTGACGTGTGAAATATAGTTTTTGATTATTTCGGTTTCACTAAAAAAAAATGGGTGTGTGTGGTGTTCAAAGAGTGTCGTGATTTCATATAAATAGAGGGGGTCGACTTCTATCCAATCATAATAAAAGTACAACTCCAATAAAAGACAAGTAAGTAAAAATATGTTTTGTTGGTTTTAATTATTTAATAAAATTGTTTTTTATAATAATTATTAATAAACATTTATTTTTTTATAGAATGAAGACCAACTCGATCATCGATAGTATTGAGAAATATGTGGATAGCTTCGAGGAGCTTTCGTGGGACCACCCCGACTTGGTGAAAATCAACAGGGAGCTGATAAGAAAGGTGAAGGCTGATGATTTTTATTCTGATATATAAAGTGATGTTATTGATTCTGATAATTCAAGATTTGATACATCAAAATATCCCTTAGATAATTCACACAATTTTCCACAGATGAAATTCTTGGTAAATTTAACCCCAGAATGCATATGGTGTGCTGCCACACCCCACTTCAAAATTCAAACTATGATATTTTTGAAAATAAAAGTCGTTACTTTTCAAGAGTGCCATGACTTTTATTTATTTCGTTACTATTTTGCATGTAATATATATTTATTCCGTTTCGTCTCTTCGGATTGAGTATACTGGTGCCACTGGGGTGTACTGGAACCCCGAATGTGTTAAAGTGGCATTTTTGTGAATTTTAAGTTATTGATTTTTTTTAGTTTTTTGAACTTATAAGCGGTAAGTTAGTTAAATGTTCTCAAGTTTCATAATATTTATGTATGAACTGTAGAACTTCACACGTGTTGTTAAAATTGTGCAATATGTCGCGAAAGGCCTGCTACGATGAGGAAGAAATTAGGAAACTCCTTTTAGAATTCGATGATGACACTGAAACGGACAATAAATTCTCCTTGGATGACGTCGAGGTAGATTCCGAGGAAGAAGACGAAATCGGAGCAAGTAACTGTGAAGATGGCGAAAAAGGTACAGAAAGAATGCATCACTTGGGAGTCATCTTGGGGAAAAAAGGATTTCGGTAGAATAAGCAGCCTCCATTATCAAGTGGTAGGACGGCAGCGAGAAATATAGTTTCAAAAATACCAGGCTGCAAAGGTGAAGCTAAGTTTGTTACCACAGAGGTGGAAGCATGGAATCTTCTGTTCGATAATAGTATATTACAAGCTTTGGTTGTATATACAAATATCGAGATCAGCAACCAACGTCAGAACAGTGTTCCAATACGAACCCGACTCATCTCAACTTATAATTTCCGGAGTTATGGCCGATACAATGAAAGAAGAGATTCGTGCAGTTATAGGTTTACTCTACATAGCTGGAGTTCAAAAACAAGGTCGAAGAAACACTAGGGACATGTGGACTATAAAGTGCTCACCAATATTCCAGGCAATAATTGGGCTAAACAGATTTGAGTTTTTGATTAAATGCCTACGATTTGATGACAGAAAAACAAGATGTCGTGCTGACAAACTAGCTCCAGTCCGATTCATTTGGGAAAAATTTATTTCGAACTGTAGAAAATATTTTACACCCCACGAATATTGCACTATTGATGAACAACTTTTGAGATTCAGATATATTCAGTATATCCCTTCGAAGCCAGATAAGTACGGCATAAAAATTGTTACGATGTGTGATTCTCGAACATATTATATGGTTTCCGCGATTCCTTACATTGGGAAAGAAGAGAGAAAATCAAATGATCCGATTCCGCTTCAGTTTCCTTTACTCCAAAAAGAGGCAAAGCAGTTATCCTGGTATCTTCGCTTCATAAAAGTAATGAAGTTAACTCGGAGTCAAGAAAACCCGAAATTATAGAGTTTTACAACCAGACGAAAGGTGGCGTTAATGTTTATCGTGGGAATATTTTTTGTGTGGTGACGTGTGAAATATAGTTTTTGATTATTTCGGTTTCACTAAAAAAAAAAAATGGGTGTGTGTGGTGTTCAAAGAGTGTCGTGATTTCATATAAATAGAGAGAGTCGACTTCTATCCAATCATAATAAAAGTACAACTCCAAGAAGTTACTCAATAAAAGACAAGTAAGTAAAAATATGTTTTGTTGTTTTTATTATTTAATAAAATTGTTTTTTTATAATAATTATTAATAAACATTTATTTTTTATAGAATGAAGATTAACTCGATCATCGTTAGTATCGAAAAGTATGTGGATAGCTTCGAGGAGCTTTCGTGGGACCACCCCGACTTGGTGAAAATCAACAGGGAGCTGTTAACAAAGGTGAAGTCATCTTCAGCAACCATTCACACCACGAGGACGCTCGTGAATGCGGTATGCACTATGGAGTGTATAGCGATGGAGTTGGAGTTAGATATTATGTTAGAAGCTAACATTAAAGACATTAGAGACTTAATATAATTGATTTTATATAAAAATATAATAATAAACAAATTTAAAAAAATATATACATTTTGGTTTTTTATTTTTTTCTATTTCTAAACACATCATTTTTTTCAGATATTTATTAAACAAAAAAAGCAATAAAAATTAGAGAAAAAATAAACACTTTGTTTTTTTATTTTAAAGGATTGTTGTTTCCACTCGGTTTTTTTTCATTGATGCTACTGTTGAAGGAGTTCTTCCCAGTAAGACACTTTCAGTTTTTTTCTCCACGTTTCCTTTATTAATTTTTTTTCAGAAATTTGTTTTACAACATTTTTTCAGATATTTAATAATAAAAAAATTTAAAAAAAGAATACTAATTTTTTTGTTTTTCATTTATAATTATTTACAGGTTATAAATCCTCTTTCCTTTTTTTTACAGATATTTGTTAAAAAGTAACAATATTTATCAATAAAAATTATAGAAAAAAATAAACATTTTGTTTTTTATTTGAAATTTTTATAGGGGATTGTTGTTTCCATTCTTTTTTTTTCATTGCTGCTGCTGTTGATGTTGCTGGTACTGCTGCTACTGTTGAAGGGATTCTTCACAGTAAAATACTTCCATTTTTTGCTCCACGTTTCCCTCATGTTTGGTTCGAATCTTTATCCATCGTTTTTTATTGAAGATTAAGATAGAACTGAATCCAATCATCAGAAAAATTTGATGGAGGAATTGAACGGTGGACACACACACACACGCAGACAGGCGGAGTAGAGAGCAGATGCATGTTTAATCATGATTCATTTGGGTTTAGCATGTTGAGGGTTATATTTTTTTTCTTAGGAAATCGTCATGTTATAGGTTTGCATATAGTTTTGGATGTTAATTAGCTCCACATCTGAACGATATGTTGTATCTTGTGTTGTGAAGAGCTCAATTTCACAATTACACCTAATTCTGTTTTTACACGAATTATTTTTACACGAATTTGAAATAACACGAGTAAATACGAAAAAATATTTCTATTTTTACACGACATAATTTGAAATAACACGAATACAAAAAAAACAAAATTACTTTTTTTACATGAATTATTGGATTTAACACGTTTTTTTTCAATGAATTTTTTTAAAGTAAAAAGAGAGGAACTCACCACGATGACAGTCAACTCACCACGCTAAAATAGCTTGAACTTTACTAGAACAATTTTGTACGAGTAAATTTCAAGCAAGTAAATTTCAAGCATCAGCTGTTTTGTTTTGTTTGTTTACACACAATTTAGTTCCTATTTGACAATTATAATTGAAAGATCGTTAGTTTTTGCTGATTTTTAACAAGTGCTAAGTAAAATAAAGTAGAAGCTCATATAATATATTTAATTTTAGATTTTTGCATTTTTGATTAATAAAATATATTTTGGTAGCCACACCCATGTTACATAATTCTCCTGCATTAAAAATGAGGAAAGCGATCAGCTTAGATACCAAAATCAAAATTTTAGATCAACTTGCAACGGGACAAGGCGCAACGGTTGTGGGAAATAATTTCGGAATCCATGAAGCTACTGTAAGAACAATTAAAAAAAATGAAACTGCAATTAGAGCATCAGTATGTTCTGGAACAAAATTAAGTGCAAAGTCATCATCGTATGTAAGGGATGTTGTTAAAGAGAAAATGGAAAAAGTTTTGGTAATCTGGATAGAAGACAAATCCCAAAAGAGAATACCAGTAGACGGACTTGCTATCAAGCAGACAGCATTAAGAATCTATAAACGTATCCAGGAAATTGATCCAGATACATCATCTCAGTCAAAACAACATGCATTTTCCGCAAGTACTGGTTGGATGACTGGTTTTTTAAAAAGACACGCTCTCCACAATATAAAAATTAAGGGAGAAACTGCATCCGCTGATGAATTGGCTGCTAAAGAATTTCCCGAAAAACTAAAAAAAATTATTGAAGATGGAGAATATACTCCAGACCAAGTTTGGAATTTAGATGAAAGCGGCCTTTTTTGGAAGAGAATGCCTAGAAGAACTTATGTAGCAAAATCGCAGAAAACAGCCGGTGGTTTTAAAGTAGCAAAGGACCGTATTACGTTGTTGTTTTGTTCCAATGCTTCAGGAGAACGTATTCTTAAGCCACTCCTAGTACATCGTGCCTTAAGACCACGTTCCATGAAAAGTGTAGATTTCAATAAATTGCCTGTACACTGGATGGCGAACAAAAAGGCTTGGGTAACCAGTGCAATTTTCACAGAGTGGTTTCAGAAGCACTTCATCCCAGAAGTTAGGCGCTACATGAAAGAAAAATGTCTCGAATTTAAAGTTCTTTTGATTCTAGACAATGCACCAGGCCATCCAGTTTTGGAGCACCCAATCGTACAATTTTGTTTTTTGCCGCCTAATACCACTTCCCTTATACAGCCACTAGACCAGGGGATAATTGCTACGTTTAAAACGTATTACATAAGAAGTTCATTTCATTATGTTGTAGAAAAACTTTATAATTATGAGGAATCATCAGTCATAGATGAATGGAAAAAATTTTCTATAATGGACTGCATTAATCAAGTCAAGATCGCGTTAGATTTATTAAAGCCATCAACTTTGAACTCGTGTTGGAAAAATATTTGGCCAGAATGCGTAAAATGCAAATATCCTGTTATCGATAATAACGCTGAACTTGCTGATATAATAACAATGGCCAATGCAATCGGTGGGGATGGATTCGATGACCTATCGTTAGCAGATGTAGAAGAATTGTTGGTAGATGAAAGCTTGAGCGAAAATGAAATTATAGATCTCACCCTTGAGACTCGTTATGATAAAGAACATAGTGACAGTGACGAAAGAGATCGTCCAATTTTGAAAGCATCTCTAATTAAAGAAGGTCTTGATCTCGCTACAAAATTAGGTAGTCATTTTGAACAACATGATCATGACGAGGAACGAGCTGCCAAATTTCAACGTGAACTGAAATCATTAATGGCATCTTACAGGGAAGTTTATAATGGGTTAACGCGAAATAAAACTCAATCTAAGATAACTGATTTCGTTCAAAAATCTACTGATGTCCCAACACAGTCGGCTAGAAATGATAATGATCAACAAAATCATTCCAGTGATGGCAGTGATATTGTAGTCTTTCGCAAACGTTTACGTTTATTATCAGACAGTGACAATAAATAAAATTGTTTAATGTTTAAATTTTTCTTATGGTTGTACTTTATGTTATTTAAGTTTTTTGGCAATGAATTTCTGGTATTATTTTTTTTATGAAATCTAAATTTTAATTTATTTTATTATAATTTAGTTTATTTAATAAATTAAAACGAAAATAAATTCTTAAAATAACTACAACAATATTTTTTTTATATTATTTAGTCTAATTTTAACTTATTTTTTGAGGTCTAGAACCAATCTATTATTTTTGTACTTGGCCAGTATCTTTTTTTACACGATTTTTTTTTACACGAATTTCTCGGGAACCATTCTATCGTGTAAAAACAGAATTAGGTGTACTCATAATTCGCTCGGTTTCATATTCACGATATTCATAGCATTTTATACTGTGTACGCTGACTTTGAATCCATCCTAATTCCTACGAGTTACTGTATACCGAACCCAGATACATCATCAACAACAAATGTACAACAACATATACCATGTGCTTTTTCATATTATATCAAGTGTTCATTTGATGATGAATTAAATATACATAGATCATTTGTTGGTAAGGATTCAGTTTAATAACCATATATATATATAACAATCAATAATAAAAAAACAAATTCTAGGAGAAAATTCACCAGATGTATTTGTTGAGATGCTTGTTCAAGATTTGACATACCTCCATATGGAAGTAATAAAGAAGCCAAAGCAGATGATTCCATTGACGGACCTTGAGGATGACCGTACATCACCTATATGCAGTATATGTGAAAAAAGTTTTATATCAACTGATGTAAGAGTAAGAGATCATTGTCACTTTACCGGTAAATATAGGGGACCTGCACATTCGCAGTGCAATTTAGATTTTCGCATACCAACATTTTTTCCAATATTTCTACATAATTTTTCCGGTTATGATTGCCATTTATTTGTGAAAAGTTTAAGTAAAATTCAAGGTGACATAAAAATAATTCCCTTAAATAAGGAGAACTACATTTCACTCTCCAAACGGGTTGCAGATAACTTTGAAATGAGATTTTTAGATTCTTTTCGATTTCTTCAGTCTAGCATAAGCAGTTTGGTGAACAATCTAACAGAAGATGATTTCATTATAAACAGAATAGCTTATAAAAATGATGATGACTCATTTAAATTAATGCTTAGGAAAGGTGTATTTCCCTATGATTATCTTGATTCATGGGATCGTTTAGAAGATGATTTTCTTCCACCAATTTCAAAATTTTACAACAAACTAACGGATGAAGATTGTTCGGAAAACGACTACCAACACGCTGTAAAAGTGTGGGAGCATTTCAATTGTAAAACCTTGAAAGAAATTTCCGTAAAGTTTGTGTGAAAATATACGATTTAGATCCGTGTCACTACTATACATCACCTGGTTTATCTTGGAATGCAATGATGAAGGTAACAAACATTAAATTGGAGCTTTTAACAGAAATCGATATGTTTAATTTCTTTAAAAAAAAGGTATCCGCGGTGGTTTATGTCAGTGTAGTAAGAGATATGCAAAGGCTAATAATAAGTATGTTGATAACTATGATAAAACCAAAAAAAGTGAGTTTCTAATGTATTTAGATGCAAATAATTTATATGGTTGGGCAATGTCACAATCGCTTCCCGATGGAAATTTTCAATGCCAAGATCCTGAGCTCTACACAACAGAGCATATATTAAATCTAAATGAAAATAGTAATATTGGTTATATATTTGAAGTTGATGTAACCTATACAGAGACTCTTCACGATTCTCATAATGATCTTCCGTTTTGTCCAGAAAATACAACAACACCAACAAGTAAAGTTCCCATGTTAATAGCTAATCTGAATAATAAGAAAAAGTACGTAATTCACCTCAGAAACTTAAAGCAATGCCTTGAGAATGAATTAACCGTTACCAAAGTACATAGGGTTTTATCATTTACTCAATCGAATTGGTTACATAAATATATAGAACTTAACACTGAATACAGGAAAATTGCTAATAATCAATTTGAGAAGAACTTTTTTAAATTAATGAATAACAGTGTTTATGGTAAAACTATGGAAAATGTAGAGAAGCGAAGGGATGTGAAGATAGTAAAAAATTGGGATGTAAGCAAAAACTCTTTCAGTGCAAGGAAGCTTATTGCACATCCTAATTACCATAGTTGTTCTATATTTACTGCGGATATGTGTGCCATTGAAATGATTAAGGGAAAAGTAGAGTATAATAAACCGATTTACTTAGGTTTTGTTGTGCTAGAATTATCCAAATGGTTAATGTATGACTTTCATTATAATTATATGCGGAAAAAGTTTGGAGCGTCAGTACAATTACATTCATTCATTTGTTTATTCAAAAATGGCTGATGATTTTTATTCTGATATATAAAGTGATGTTATTGATTCTGATAATTCAAGATTTGATACATCAAAATATCCCTTAGATAATTCACACAATTTTCCACAGATGAATGGTAAAATTCTTGGTAAATTTAACCCCAGAATGCATATGGTGTGCTGCCACACCCCACTTCAAAATTCAAACTATGATATTTTTGAAAATAAAAGTCGTTACTTTTCAAGAGTGCCATGACTTTTATTTATTTCGTTACTATTTTGCATGTAATATATATTTATTCCGTTTCGTCTCTTCGGATTGAGTATACTGGTGCCACTGGGGTGTACTGGAACCCCGAATGTGTTAAAGTGGCATTTTTGTGAATTTTAAGTTATTGATTTTTTTTAGTTTTTTGAACTTATAAGCGGTAAGTTAGTTAAATGTTCTCAAGTTTCATAATATTTATGTATGAACTGTAGAACTTCATACGTGTTGTTAAAATTGTGCAATATGTCGCGAAAGGCCTGCTACGATGAGGAAGAAATTAGGAAACTCCTTTTAGAAGTCGATGATAACACTGAAACGGACAATAAATTCTCCTTGGATGACGTCGAGGTAGATTCCGAGGAAGAAGACGAAATCGGAGCAAGTAACTGTGAAGATGGCGAAAAAGGTACAGAAAGAATGCATCACTTGGGAGTCATCTTGGGGAAAAAAGGATTTCGGTAGAATAAGCAGCCTCCATTATCAAGTGGTAGGACGGCAGTGAGAAATATAGTTTCAAAAATACCAGGCTGCAAAGGTGAAGCTAAGTTTGTTACCACAGAGGTGGAAGCATGGAATCTTCTGTTCGATAATAGTATATTACAAGCTTTGGTTGTATATACAAATATCGAGATCAGCAACCAACGTCAGAACAGTGTTCCAATACGAACCCGACTCATCTCAACTTATAATTTCCGGAGTTATGGCCGATACAATGAAAGAAGAGATTCGTGCAGTTATAGGTTTACTCTACATAGCTGGAGTTCAAAAACAAGGTCGAAGAAACACTAGGGACATGTGGACTATAAAGTGCTCACCAATATTCCAGGCAATAATTGGGCTAAACAGATTTGAGTTTTTGATTAAATGCCTACGATTTGATGACAGAAAAACAAGATGTCGTGCTGACAAACTAGCTCCAGTCCGATTCATTTGGGAAAAATTTATTTCGAACTGTAGAAAATATTTTACACCCCACGAATATTGCACTATTGATGAACAACTTTTGAGATTCAGATATATTCAGTATATCCCTTCGAAGCCAGATAAGTACGGCATAAAAATTGTTACGATGTGTGATTCTCGAACATATTATATGGTTTCCGCGATTCCTTACATTGGGAAAGAAGAGAGAAAATCAAATGATCCGATTCCGCTTCAGTTAGTTCGCAAGATAAGTGAAAGCATTCATGGCGCGGGAAGGAATTTAACCATGGACAATTGGTTCACATCAATTCCGCTGGTCGAAACAATGCTAAAGCAGCATAATATAACTATTGTCGGAACTTTGCGAAAAAACAAAGTCGAAGTGCCATCATCTTTCCTATGAAACAGAAAGAAAGAAGTACTTTCTTCACAATTTGCATTCAAAGATAAGATAATGTTGGTTTCCTTTACTCCAAAAAGAGGCAAAGCAGTTATCCTGGTATCTTCGCTTCATAAAAGTAATGAAGTTAACTCGGAGTCAAGAAAACCCGAAATTATAGAGTTTTACAACCAGACGAAAGGTGGCGTTAATGTTTATCGTGGGAATATTTTTTGTGTGGTGACGTGTGAAATATAGTTTTTGATTATTTCGGTTTCACTAAAAAAAAATGGGTGTGTGTGGTGTTCAAAGAGTGTCGTGATTTCATATAAATAGAGGGGGTCGACTTCTATCCAATCATAATAAAAGTACAACTCCAATAAAAGACAAGTAAGTAAAAATATGTTTTGTTGGTTTTAATTATTTAATAAAATTGTTTTTTATAATAATTATTAATAAACATTTATTTTTTTATAGAATGAAGACCAACTCGATCATCGATAGTATTGAGAAATATGTGGATAGCTTCGAGGAGCTTTCGTGGGACCACCCCGACTTGGTGAAAATCAACAGGGAGCTGATAAGAAAGGTGAAGGCTGATGATTTTTATTCTGATATATAAAGTGATGTTATTGATTCTGATAATTCAAGATTTGATACATCAAAATATCCCTTAGATAATTCACACAATTTTCCACAGATGAAATTCTTGGTAAATTTAACCCCAGAATGCATATGGTGTGCTGCCACACCCCACTTCAAAATTCAAACTATGATATTTTTGAAAATAAAAGTCGTTACTTTTCAAGAGTGCCATGACTTTTATTTATTTCGTTACTATTTTGCATGTAATATATATTTATTCCGTTTCGTCTCTTCGGATTGAGTATACTGGTGCCACTGGGGTGTACTGGAACCCCGAATGTGTTAAAGTGGCATTTTTGTGAATTTTAAGTTATTGATTTTTTTTAGTTTTTTGAACTTATAAGCGGTAAGTTAGTTAAATGTTCTCAAGTTTCATAATATTTATGTATGAACTGTAGAACTTCACACGTGTTGTTAAAATTGTGCAATATGTCGCGAAAGGCCTGCTACGATGAGGAAGAAATTAGGAAACTCCTTTTAGAATTCGATGATGACACTGAAACGGACAATAAATTCTCCTTGGATGACGTCGAGGTAGATTCCGAGGAAGAAGACGAAATCGGAGCAAGTAACTGTGAAGATGGCGAAAAAGGTACAGAAAGAATGCATCACTTGGGAGTCATCTTGGGGAAAAAAGGATTTCGGTAGAATAAGCAGCCTCCATTATCAAGTGGTAGGACGGCAGCGAGAAATATAGTTTCAAAAATACCGGGCTGCAAAGGTGAAGCTAAGTTTGTTACCACAGAGGTGGAAGCATGGAATCTTCTGTTCGATAATAGTATATTACAAGCTTTGGTTGTATATACAAATATCGAGATCAGCAACCAACGTCAGAACAGTGTTCCAATACGAACCCAACTCATCTCAACTTTTAACACAGCGAAAGAAAAGGTTCGTGCAGTTATAGGTTTACTCTACATAGCTGGAGTTCAAAAACAAGGTCGAAGAAGCACTAGGGACATGTAGACTATAAAGGGCTCACCAATATTCCAGGCAGTAATTGGGCTAAACCGATTTGAGTTTTTGATTAAATGCCTACGATTTGATGACAGAAAAACAAGATGTCGTGCTGACAAACTAGCTCCAGTCCGATTCATTTGGGAAAAATTTATTTCGAACTGTACAAAATATTTTACACCCCACGAATATTGCACTATTGATGAACAACTTTTGAGATTCAGATATATTCAGTATATCCCTTCGAAGCCAGATAAGTACGGCATAAAAATTGTTACGATGTGTGATTCTCGAACATATTATATGGTTTCCGCGATTCCTTACATTGGGAAAGAAGAGAGAAAATCAAATGATCCGATTCCGCTTCAGTTTCCTTTACTCCAAAAAGAGGCAAAGCAGTTATCCTGGTATCTTCGCTTCATAAAAGTAATGAAGTTAACTCGGAGTCAAGAAAACCCGAAATTATAGAGTTTTACAACCAGACGAAAGGTGGCGTTAATGTTTATCGTGGGAATATTTTTTGTGTGGTGACGTGTGAAATATAGTTTTTGATTATTTCGGTTTCACTAAAAAAAAAAATGGGTGTGTGTGGTGTTCAAAGAGTGTCGTGATTTCATATAAATAGAGAGAGTCGACTTCTATCCAATCATAATAAAAGTACAACTCCAAGAAGTTACTCAATAAAAGACAAGTAAGTAAAAATATGTTTTGTTGTTTTTATTATTTAATAAAATTGTTTTTTTATAATAATTATTAATAAACATTTATTTTTTATAGAATGAAGATTAACTCGATCATCGTTAGTATCGAAAAGTATGTGGATAGCTTCGAGGAGCTTTCGTGGGACCACCCCGACTTGGTGAAAATCAACAGGGAGCTGTTAACAAAGGTGAAGTCATCTTCAGCAACCATTCACACCACGAGGACGCTCGTGAATGCGGTATGCACTATGGAGTGTATAGCGATGGAGTTGGAGTTAGATATTATGTTAGAAGCTAACATTAAAGACATTAGAGACTTAATATAATTGATTTTATATAAAAATATAATAATAAACAAATTTAAAAAAATATATACATTTTGGTTTTTTATTTTTTTCTATTTCTAAACACATCATTTTTTTCAGATATTTATTAAACAAAAAAAGCAATAAAAATTAGAGAAAAAATAAACACTTTGTTTTTTTATTTTAAAGGATTGTTGTTTCCACTCGGTTTTTTTTTCATTGATGCTACTGTTGAAGGAGTTCTTCCCAGTAAGACACTTTCAGTTTTTTTCTCCACGTTTCCTTTATTAATTTTTTTTCAGAAATTTGTTTTACAACATTTTTTCAGATATTTAATAATAAAAAAATTTAAAAAAAGAATACTAATTTTTTTGTTTTTCATTTATAATTATTTACAGGTTATAAATCCTCTTTCCTTTTTTTTACAGATATTTGTTAAAAAGTAACAATATTTATCAATAAAAATTATAGAAAAAAATAAACATTTTGTTTTTTATTTGAAATTTTTATAGGGGATTGTTGTTTCCATTCTTTTTTTTCATTGCTGCTGCTGTTGATGTTGCTGGTACTGCTGCTACTGTTGAAGGGATTCTTCACAGTAAAATACTTCCATTTTTTGCTCCACGTTTCCCTCATGTTTGGTTCGAATCTTTATCCATCGTTTTTTATTGAAGATTAAGATAGAACTGAATCCAATCATCAGAAAAATTTGATGGAGGAATTGAACGGTGGACACACACACACACGCAGACAGGCGGAGTAGAGAGCAGATGCATGTTTAATCATGATTCATTTGGGTTTAGCATGTTGAGGGTTATATTTTTTTTCTTAGGAAATCGTCATGTTATAGGTTTGCATATAGTTTTGGATGTTAATTAGCTCCACATCTGAACGATATGTTGTATCTTGTGTTGTGAAGAGCTCAATTTCACAATTACACCTAATTCTGTTTTTACACGAATTATTTTTACACGAATTTGAAATAACACGAGTAAATACGAAAAAATATTTCTATTTTTACACGACATAATTTGAAATAACACGAATACAAAAAAAACAAAATTACTTTTTTTACATGAATTATTGGATTTAACACGTTTTTTTTCAATGAATTTTTTTAAAGTAAAAAGAGAGGAACTCACCACGATGACAGTCAACTCACCACGCTAAAATAGCTTGAACTTTACTAGAACAATTTTGTACGAGTAAATTTCAAGCAAGTAAATTTCAAGCATCAGCTGTTTTGTTTTGTTTGTTTACACACAATTTAGTTCCTATTTGACAATTATAATTGAAAGATCGTTAGTTTTTGCTGATTTTTAACAAGTGCTAAGTAAAATAAAGTAGAAGCTCATATAATATATTTAATTTTAGATTTTTGCATTTTTGATTAATAAAATATATTTTGGTAGCCACACCCATGTTACATAATTCTCCTGCATTAAAAATGAGGAAAGCGATCAGCTTAGATACCAAAATCAAAATTTTAGATCAACTTGCAACGGGACAAGGCGCAACGGTTGTGGGAAATAATTTCGGAATCCATGAAGCTACTGTAAGAACAATTAAAAAAAATGAAACTGCAATTAGAGCATCAGTATGTTCTGGAACAAAATTAAGTGCAAAGTCATCAGAAACTGCATCCGCTGATGAATTGGCTGCTAAAGAATTTCCCGAAAAACTAAAAAAAATTATTGAAGATGGAGAATATACTCCAGACCAAGTTTGGAATTTAGATGAAAGCGGCCTTTTTTGGAAGAGAATGCCTAGAAGAACTTATGTAGCAAAATCGCAGAAAACAGCCGGTGGTTTTAAAGTAGCAAAGGACCGTATTACGTTGTTGTTTTGTTCCAATGCTTCAGGAGAACGTATTCTTAAGCCACTCCTAGTACATCGTGCCTTAAGACCACGTTCCATGAAAAGTGTAGATTTCAATAAATTGCCTGTACACTGGATGGCGAACAAAAAGGCTTGGGTAACCAGTGCAATTTTCACAGAGTGGTTTCAGAAGCACTTCATCCCAGAAGTTAGGCGCTACATGAAAGAAAAATGTCTCGAATTTAAAGTTCTTTTGATTCTAGACAATGCACCAGGCCATCCAGTTTTGGAGCACCCAATCGTACAATTTTGTTTTTTGCCGCCTAATACCACTTCCCTTATACAGCCACTAGACCAGGGGATAATTGCTACGTTTAAAACGTATTACATAAGAAGTTCATTTCATTATGTTGTAGAAAAACTTTATAATTATGAGGAATCATCAGTCATAGATGAATGGAAAAAATTTTCTATAATGGACTGCATTAATCAAGTCAAGATCGCGTTAGATTTATTAAAGCCATCAACTTTGAACTCGTGTTGGAAAAATATTTGGCCAGAATGCGTAAAATGCAAATATCCTGTTATCGATAATAACGCTGAACTTGCTGATATAATAACAATGGCCAATGCAATCGGTGGGGATGGATTCGATGACCTATCGTTAGCAGATGTAGAAGAATTGTTGGTAGATGAAAGCTTGAGCGAAAATGAAATTATAGATCTCACCCTTGAGACTCGTTATGATAAAGAACATAGTGACAGTGACGAAAGAGATCGTCCAATTTTGAAAGCATCTCTAATTAAAGAAGGTCTTGATCTCGCTACAAAATTAGGTAGTCATTTTGAACAACATGATCATGACGAGGAACGAGCTGCCAAATTTCAACGTGAACTGAAATCATTAATGGCATCTTACAGGGAAGTTTATAATGGGTTAACGCGAAATAAAACTCAATCTAAGATAACTGATTTCGTTCAAAAATCTACTGATGTCCCAACACAGTCGGCTAGAAATGATAATGATCAACAAAATCATTCCAGTGATGGCAGTGATATTGTAGTCTTTCGCAAACGTTTACGTTTATTATCAGACAGTGACAATAAATAAAATTGTTTAATGTTTAAATTTTTCTTATGGTTGTACTTTATGTTATTTAAGTTTTTTGGCAATGAATTTCTGGTATTATTTTTTTTATGAAATCTAAATTTTAATTTATTTTATTATAATTTAGTTTATTTAATAAATTAAAACGAAAATAAATTCTTAAAATAACTACAACAATATTTTTTTTATATTATTTAGTCTAATTTTAACTTATTTTTTGAGGTCTAGAACCAATCTATTATTTTTGTACTTGGCCAGTATCTTTTTTTACACGATTTTTTTTTACACGAATTTCTCGGGAACCATTCTATCGTGTAAAAACAGAATTAGGTGTACTCATAATTCGCTCGGTTTCATATTCACGATATTCATAGCATTTTATACTGTGTACGCTGACTTTGAATCCATCCTAATTCCTACGAGTTACTGTATACCGAACCCAGATACATCATCAACAACAAATGTACAACAACATATACCATGTGCTTTTTCATATTATATCAAGTGTTCATTTGATGATGAATTAAATATACATAGATCATTTGTTGGTAAGGATTCAGTTTAATAACCATATATATATATAACAATCAATAATAAAAAAACAAATTCTAGGAGAAAATTCACCAGATGTATTTGTTGAGATGCTTGTTCAAGATTTGACATACCTCCATATGGAAGTAATAAAGAAGCCAAAGCAGATGATTCCATTGACGGACCTTGAGGATGACCGTACATCACCTATATGCAGTATATGTGAAAAAAGTTTTATATCAACTGATGTAAGAGTAAGAGATCATTGTCACTTTACCGGTAAATATAGGGGACCTGCACATTCGCAGTGCAATTTAGATTTTCGCATACCAACATTTTTTCCAATATTTCTACATAATTTTTCCGGTTATGATTGCCATTTATTTGTGAAAAGTTTAAGTAAAATTCAAGGTGACATAAAAATAATTCCCTTAAATAAGGAGAACTACATTTCACTCTCCAAACGGGTTGCAGATAACTTTGAAATGAGATTTTTAGATTCTTTTCGATTTCTTCAGTCTAGCATAAGCAGTTTGGTGAACAATCTAACAGAAGATGATTTCATTATAAACAGAATAGCTTATAAAAATGATGATGACTCATTTAAATTAATGCTTAGGAAAGGTGTATTTCCCTATGATTATCTTGATTCATGGGATCGTTTAGAAGATGATTTTCTTCCACCAATTTCAAAATTTTACAACAAACTAACGGATGAAGATTGTTCGGAAAACGACTACCAACACGCTGTAAAAGTGTGGGAGCATTTCAATTGTAAAACCTTGAAAGAAATTTCCGTAAAGTTTGTGTGAAAATATACGATTTAGATCCGTGTCACTACTATACATCACCTGGTTTATCTTGGAATGCAATGATGAAGGTAACAAACATTAAATTGGAGCTTTTAACAGAAATCGATATGTTTAATTTCTTTAAAAAAAAGGTATCCGCGGTGGTTTATGTCAGTGTAGTAAGAGATATGCAAAGGCTAATAATAAGTATGTTGATAACTATGATAAAACCAAAAAAAGTGAGTTTCTAATGTATTTAGATGCAAATAATTTATATGGTTGGGCAATGTCACAATCGCTTCCCGATGGAAATTTTCAATGCCAAGATCCTGAGCTCTACACAACAGAGCATATATTAAATCTAAATGAAAATAGTAATATTGGTTATATATTTGAAGTTGATGTAACCTATACAGAGACTCTTCACGATTCTCATAATGATCTTCCGTTTTGTCCAGAAAATACAACAACACCAACAAGTAAAGTTCCCATGTTAATAGCTAATCTGAATAATAAGAAAAAGTATGTAATTCACCTCAGAAACTTAAAGCAGTGCCTTGAGAATGAATTAACCGTTACCAAAGTACATAGGGTTTTATCATTTACTCAATCGAATTGGTTACATAAATATATAGAACTTAACACTGAATACAGGAAAATTGCTAAGAATCAATTTGAGAAGAACTTTTTCAAATTAATGAATAACAGTGTTTATGGTAAAACTATGGAAAATGTAGAGAAGCGAAGGGATGTGAAGATAGTAACAAATTGGGATGTAAGCAAAAACTCCAAAAAGAGGCAAAGCAGTTATCCTGGTATCTTCGCTTCATAAAAGTAATGAAGTTAACTCGGAGTCAAGAAAACCCGAAATTATAGAGTTTTACAACCAGACGAAAGGTGGCGTTGACACCTTTGATCAGCTTGCTCATAGCTACTCAGTTGTAATGAAAACTCGCAGGTGGCCTATGAGATATTTCTATGGTATGCTTGATCAGGCGGGTATCAATTCTTTAGTTATGTATTCGATTGGAAACAACTATAAAAATAAAAAAATTATACGGGCCACCTTTCTGCATAATTTAGGGTTGTCTTTGGCAAAACCTTATATGCAAAAGCGTTTGTAACAAAATATCCACAGTCATTTGAGGTTTGCCATTGAAAAAATTTTGCGAGAATATGTTGAAGACGACCCACAAAATTGTGAGGACTTTTTATCGGTAGAACCTCAAAGAAATATTCCAAAGCAAGGACGATGTTTCTTATGTCCTAGGAATCGAGATAGAAAATTAAAAACAGCATGCAGTAAAGTAAGTTGCCAAAAGCATATTTGCCAGGACCATTGTAGCGAAATGTGCCTTAACTGTATTTATATATAAAAAAAACAAAACTGAAAATATAACGGTAAGGATTGCAGATTCAAATATTTTTGTATATACTTATATTGATATGTATGTGTACTTTCAGAATCAAGATAATTATTTAATCTTGAAACTTGAAAAGTTGTATTTTTCTGGACTGGACGAATACTCGTTATAAATGAATCGCTGGATTTAACTTTTTAAGTTTTCTTTTTTTTATTATTATTTAAGGGTCGTGAATAAACAGCTGTGTTTTAGTGAATTAATATACAAAATACATTATTTTCAAATAAAATAAATACATTTTGAAATTACGTGAAATTATTTGCTGGTATTCTTAACCCAAAGTATTGGGGTGCTCAGGAACCCCATGTGCGTTAACGTTACTCAGAAACCCTTATGCGTTCTAGGGTTAAAGATGAAATTAGTTCTAAGAAAATGTTGAAATTTATTGGTTTACGAGCGAAAATGTATTCTTTCAGTGTAGATAGTGGTAAAATTGTAAAAAAAGCAAAGGGAGTGAAAAAATCTGTAACTAAACGCTTGGATATAAAAGATTACCGAAAATGTTTATTTAAGAAAACTATACTTTACAAATCAATGTATGTATTTAGAAGTAAGTTAAATAACATTTATACACAAATTATTAATAAGTTAACATTAAGTTATAATGATACCAAGAGATATATATGTTGTGATGGAAAACATACATATGATTGGGGACATAGTAAAATATCAATAACCGACGTATGATTCTATCCGTGTATATAAAAAATATATATGATACATAAATCATTTCATGTGTTTTATTTTTTCATTTTACAATTTATTTGATGATAAAAAAAACGATTTTTATTTGTTTTTTATTACACAAACAAAAACAGGTTGACTCAAAAAAAATGAATAAACAATTTATGACAGATTTCAACATTTGGATTTCTGATGATGATGATAATGATGAGGGTATGATGTCATACCTCCTACAGGATGTAGGTAACTACAACCATCCGGAGGAGAAGAGAACTCAAAACAATTCAATCAACGAGTTGTTTTCAACTATAGACTCACCATCATCATCGGAATTTTACATTGAGCCTGGACTCGGTTGTCAACATGAAATTTGACTTGGAAGTAGAAGAAGAAACCTCATCATCATCAATTAAAAAAACTGACTTATATTGTGACGAAACCATACCAGTAGATAATATCGAAAATCCTGAGGATAAACCTATTGTTAAAGAGCTGGTGCAAATGAGTCCATCGATTGAAGAAATTGCCCTGAGTGAAGAGCGAGCCTTTTGTCGTTGGGTGATGAGAATGAAGCGAACGCTAAAAATAGTTTTCCCTCAAATATTGTGGACTTAGCAGAAGACCAACATTTGGCCTAAGAAGGGGTTTTTCCCCATCCTCTTGAAACAGAAAGACACTATCCAAAAAATAAAATATGGTTATGTATACTTGCATCAAAATAAAACGCATACAATTGAATTTAGATAGTTGATGAGTTTGTGTTTTTTTTTATTTTTTTTGGTTTTTCATCGGGAAGTTTTTTCTTTTTTTTTATTATTATTATAATAATTTTCTTTTATTATTCAGAAATGATATAAAAACAAAGAAATTCAATGAATTCCAATTAATAGGCTTCTACCACACACACAATGAACAGTCAAAAGGAATTAAATGATCTCGAGGTAGGATCATTCAAGACTACTATAAAGATGTGTCAGTTAACTGAAGGTCGGGCGTATGATACTGAAAGTATTAAACTTTGCACTACAAAGTATGGAAAAGCAGATGTTTGCAATCTGCAGGATTTTCAGGTAAATAACAAAAAAAAAAAAACATAAACATTTTTATTAATTGTTTTTGTTTTTCAATAGGTATTCCTTCCAGGAATATTCAGCAACATGTCCGTTGAAACCATAGAAGAAATCAACACGCAGAAATACACGCTTACCAGATTCGAGCCCATAGATAAAAGTTTTCGCGTACGCATTTCAATTAAAGAAGAAAAACGCATTATTTTCGAACGCATTAATATTAGATCATGCTTAGAATTAAAAATAATTTTGTTAAACTCTAGCAAAATCTAGAACTATTTTAAGGGGTACACAGAAATTAAAATAACCACTTTCAACTTTAGTATGACTATCCTTCGCAAACCATCCGACATTTTTCAGCATGTTGCTCTCATTATGATTTGAGGAAACATAATTTTTCAGCAGAGTTCTTGTTCCCACATATCGTGTACGCTCTACTTCAGTTCCATTGAGTTCATATCGGATCTCATCAAACAAGTGACTTTGTTGCATTATCTAGCGTTACGAATACTTCAATGTAAATGTAGCTCTCAGAAGGAAGTAAATAAAGGTCCCGATTCTGAATAGATATTCTGATTTCATCATTATTTTTAAATGACTGTAAATATGTTATATAACTGTGAAACTCCTTTTTTATAATACTCTCATCGCTGGTGGGTTTTTGTCAGACGTTTGAAATTTCACTCATTTTTCTTGTTGTTACTGTTGTTATTTGATCTGGAATCCTAGTGACTGTAGATATTTTTTATTACTAACAGTCAATACCTTTTCTTTTTCAGAATTTGTATCCTTTTGTGTCACCCTTCTTACCCGGTTAGATGTTAACAGTAATGTGAGGGTAGGATCAATTTTTGTGATGTTTTTATTATAAATAATCATAACTCCTTTGGTCTTAAATGTACTCTAAGAGTAATTTTTTCTGACAATCGGATTTTTACGTGAGTTATACAAGAATCAAAATTCAATTATATTATTAATTTATTATTTTATTACAGGTATTTCTTCCAAGTAGATACACTCGACTTTCTCCAGAGCCATTGATGCAATTAAATTAAAACAACTACACACTTACATATGTGGGACCACATATGTAAATAATAAAAACATATGTTTCATTAATAAAAATTTCAGACATGACCACAATTATATGTATTGAATTTTAGTGTTGGTTACTATTGTATTGAATATTTTTTCGCAAATAAAAACTCTGAAAGAATACCTTTACAAGCTGATCGAAAATTCGAGACCAGTCGACATTGACGAAGCATGTATTGTCGAATATTTCATTGCTGACCTGAAGGATCGAATGCGGCAAAGTAAAAGTTGAAGACGAACTAAGAGCTGGTGTTCACGTAGCCGGAGCGGCGGGATATTTGATGAAAGATGTTGTTATAGCAGGTAGGAAAATAACAGCATTGGTAGACACTGGTTGCGAAATTTCGTTGTTGCGACAGGAGGTTTTATTACAGATTCCGCATATTGAGTTGGTGCGAGAATCAACAGTTTTGATGGGTCTGGGAAACCATGGAATTAAAACTTTGGGTTATTTCGAAACTGAAGTAACGATGGATGGGAATGTCTTTCCTGTAAGACTACAGAAGGAAACGGTGGCAAGGATCTTGGGTAAGCTACGGGAAGGTGTCCAAAAGCGTGGAAAATGTAGAAAGTAACCAGTTTCAAGGAATGTTGATGGCATCGAAGAATTGAAAAGAGAGTTTGGAGATCAATTGCACCCGATTAAATGTTGAAATGGAGTTGGATCATTTGCCTAAGAGTGACAATCCGGGCGACAACGTAGAGACAAATGTAAAAATGAAAATCATTTTGAAGAATGGAACGGCACTGTATGAAAGGGGCTCAAAGAACATCTACGTCGGAGAAAGAAGAAATCAAGAGAAAAGTTTCGCAATAGAAGGAAAAAGAAAATTTAACAGAAAGTATTTCGGAATTTTCAGCACAAATTCTTTTAGTTTCCAAGAAAAATGGAGTCAAAAGAATGTGTTGATTTTCGAGTATTAAATGCAAGGATGGTAAAAGATCATTTCCCCCTTCCATTAATAGAAGATGTTGTGGAAAAATTGCAAAGTGCTCTGGTAGTCACTACTCTGGATTTAGTGAACGGATTTTTTCACGTGTCAGTGGAACCAGATTCTAGAAACAATCTACAACAAATGTGACATGTATAGAAAGTGCTTTTAAGAATCGAGTTAAATCATTTTTACATATCAATAAAGATGAGCCCATATTAGATTCATCAAAGTATTGTTTGAGAAAAATCAACTTTTGATAACGGAACTGATAACAAATGAATTGCAGAGCATGATTAATTTGAAATTCAACATGGAATTATATAATTATAATTTTTATACTATTTGTATATAATTAAAATTTGTGAAATATTCAAATAATGGTGGTGATGATGATGATGTGTTGCGATCGCAGTGACGTCAGCAATCGATTCATGGTTGCATGAAACCACCCGCATACAACAATAACCCCAAATATTCGAAGTTGCAAAAAACACACACGCCCAGACATGTACAACGCATAAATGTAAACAATAAAATGTCAAATATAAAAAGACGACACAAATAAATAAAAGTAATTCGACAATTATAACGTTGAAAGGTAGTAGTTTTCCTTAGTTGTGCAGTAAGTTCAACTGTTTTCAAATTCTTCTTTGTTTGAAAAACAACCTTAGTCCCTAACCCACAATATGATTGCAAGTATAAAAACTATGCAAACTAATATGTGTATAATTCTATCAACTGAGGATATTGCAACACAATTGAACAACATGATAGATGTTTTAAAAACCAAATTAGAGGAGTTTCCAGAAAAAGACAGTGAATGGGCTCTGGTTAGATATTTACGCATCGAAGTGAGTATTAATAAGTAAGCTGTTCACGCTTCCGAATATTTTAAATTACCTGCATATTTGCTAGGAAAGAATGAATGTATAAATATTCCAAATAATGATGCATTTTCTTTTAAATGGGTGATTATATCAGCTCTTGATGAAAATATTACAGATCATAATTTCAGAATATCTTTTTATTTTACAGCTGTGGTCAATGAAATAGGTGTGATCCTTCGAATTCCTTATTTTTCCATATTTCTTTATATTTCCCCACGCACATCACATTTGCTCTTGTATTTCTATATTTGTCGAACCGTTAGGTACATTCTCCCGTTATGCAAGGCAGATGTACGGACGACGTCTGTAAGGTACATTTGTCACTTCTGCGTAAGATTTGAAAAGAGTTGTATGTATGTATAACACATGTGTGCCCTTCAGGCAGCTGGCAAACTTTTGCAGTGGCAATTTTTCATTTCTTGTATTCACTCTCTGCTTAACTAGCAATGTGATCAGTTATTTGCGATTTATTGTGTAAATTTAAATACAGTCCCTTAAAAATTCCTCCTTGGGCAACCAATCCGAGGCGATCTTCTATCATATTTTAAAATCCAACTGACGAATTTCGTCAGTCGACTGGAGTCAGCGGAGGAGAATATACAAATTTAAAACAAACCAAACGAATATGTGTGTGGAAGATTAAAGCGGAACTGGGGAGTGGAGTTGGTGCGGGTTGCAATTGAAGCGAGAGCCGTGCGCCGGTGCAATGGGAATTTTCCCAACACTGTGCGGGCAGTCTTTAAGTGGCTTTCGAACGGGTTAGAGACAAAAAAAAAGAAGGAGGAAGTAGTGAAACTCCCGAGGAGGAGTAACCAACAAAAAAAAAAGAAGGAGAAATAAAAGTGAACAAACAATAGGAGCAAACAAAAAAAAAAGGAAAAAGACGAACCAACAAAATTAGCAGGAGGAAGTCACCGGAAAAAAAAGAAGGAAGAGGAGGAAAGGTTCCGGGAGAGTTAGATTACGCGAGCAGAACGTAGGAGCAACGAGGGAACGGAATTCCAAACGGATAAGTACCCCTTCGTGGGAAAGAAATATTTTTTATTTTATCTTTTTTTTGGTACCAGTGCTTGGGGGATCCCTTCCGGGTCCCTAAACAAAAAAGAGTTAAGTAATTATTGTGTGTAGTGTTGAAGAAAAGTATCGCGTAATGTCCCGGAAACTGGAAAGTTCCACTCACACCCTATTGTCGTGCTCCTCCAACAAATGCATTGTAAACATCTGTCCGTCCTGTTCGCGCTTGCGCGCACGTCAATAATCAAAATATTGTTTATTAATTCAATGTCCCGATGCATGTGGTGCTCGGCGTAGTAAAAAAATTAAAAGTAAAAAAACTACAATGTGGCTATTGCCTCGTTTACATTATGGCTTTACTTTGGTCATCGAGGGAACCCTTTTGGCAGGTTAGTTTACCCACGGGACTCATCAGGTACTTCAGTTTTCTTATTTTTCAGGTCACAGGAGGGATGGCGGATGGGGATCGAGGATATGAGAAACAGGTATGTAACAAAGGTTTTCTACTTATCATCATAGCTCTAACTCTTATTTATCTACATGTAAGGATTTGTCGCAACACACTCTCTGTTTAACCAGCAATGTGATCAGTTATTTGCGATTTATTGTGTAAATTTAAATACAGTCCATTAAAATTCCTCCTTGGGCAACCAATCCGAGGCGATCTTCTATCATATTTTAAAATCCAACTGACGAATTTCGTCAGTCGACTGGAGTCAGCGGAGGAGAATATACAAATTTAAAACAAACCAAACTTGACGAAATTTCGTACGTCCCGTGGAATTGTTTGTCCGTCCAGTAGCGAGGTAAAAAAAAAACCTCCAAGCTCTCACCAATGTGCGAAGCCCCTGTTGCCTGAGTCTGCACGAGAACTTACGCGGTGGTAGGAATCGCGACATGAGAGGTACTTATCCGTACGGGGGGAAATATTGCAAACAAGAGAGTTTGGAATATTTCCATAAAAATCCCTCGGACAGAGAAAAAAAAACAAAGAGACTTAAAGAGATAAAAAACAATTTCGGGAAGAGCCAAGCAAATGTTGGCAATACACTCTCCCAGAATCTTCTCCTCCTGAACATCTCTAAGGCGGATCACCAAACGCCTGGAAGTATGCAACCGGGCGTACCAACAACACCCCTATGTGATGTAATTAAGTGTGGAAGACGACGCCGGTGGAGGTTGCTAGTGTTCTGGATGTGATCCCCTTTACACTATCAACCACGTATGGCAAGAAAGGCGGGAGACCGGTGCTTCGAATGGTCTTTCTTTGGCATCGGCGCTCCAACATGACGTACGACCGACGAACCAGCACAGGCAGGTGAAGAGACATAAAGAGAGACACTACCATGAGGGGCTGGTCAGCGGGAAGTGTGATGTGGAGAATAATGATAAAAAGAGAAAATGTTCCCATCGCGGGAGGTGTTACCTCGAGTGCGGAGGGAAAATTTGAGTAAGACAAAAAAAAAAAAAGAGAGAGTGGGCAAAATTGCATTGCTGGTGGTTCCGTACGATCGAACGTGCGTGAGTGAGTGAGGAGATGTGCACCGTATGAATGAGGAGAAATGTGCGAATTTTGGCGAACATGTGTGAGTGCTGAGCCATCGTATGGTGGCGAATATGTGTGTGGAAGATTAAAGCGGAACTGGGGAGTGGAGTTGGTGCGGGTTGCAATTGAAGCGAGAGCCGTGCGCCGGTGCAATGGGAATTTTCCCAACACTGTGCGGGCAGTCTTTAAGTGGCTTTCGAACGGGTTAGAGAAAAAAAAAGAAGGAGGAAGAAGTGAAACTCCCGAGGAGGAGTAACCAACAAAAAAAAAATAAAAGAAAAAAAAGTGAACAAACAACAGGAGCAAACAAAAAAAAAGGAAAAAGGCGAACCAACAAAATTAGCAGGAGGAAGTCACCGGAAAAAAAAGAAGGAAGAGGAGGAAAGGTTCCGGGAGAGTTAGATTACGCGAGCGGAACGTAGGAGCAACGAGGGAACGGAATTCCAAACGGATAAGTACCCCTTCGTGGGAAAGAAATATTTTTTATTTTATCTTTTTTTTTGGTACCAGTGCTTGGGGGATCCCTTCCGGGTCCCTAAACAAAAAAGAGTTAAGTAATTATTGTGTGTAGTGTTGAAGAAAAGCACAGCGTAATGTCCCGGAAACTGGAAAGTTCCACTCACACCCTATTGTCGTGCTCCTCCAACAAATGCATTGTAAACATCTGTCCGTCCTGTTCGCGCTTGCGCGCACGTCAATAATCAAAATATTGTTTATTAATTCAATGTCCCGATGCATGTGGTGCTCGGCGTAGTAAAAAAATTAAAAGTAAAAAAACTACAATGTGGCTATTGCCTCGTTTACATTATGGCTTTACTTTGGTCATCGAGGGAACCCTTTTGGCAGGTAAGTTTACCCACGGGACTCATCAGGTACTTCAGTTTTCTTTTTGTTTTCTTTTTTTCAGGTCACAGGAGGGACGGCGGATGGGGATCGAGGATATGAGAAACAGGTATGTAACAAAGGTTTTCTACTTATCATCAGAGCTCTAACTCTTATTTATCTACAGGTAAGGATTTGTCGCAACACACTCTCTGTTTAACCAGCAATGTGATCAGTTATCTGCGATTTATTGTGTAAATTTAAATACAGTCCATTAAAATTCCTCCTTGGGCAACCAATCCGAGGCGATCTTCTATCATATTTTAAAATCCATCTGACGAATTTCGTCAGTCGACTGGAGTCAGCGGAGGAGAATATACAAATTTAAAACAAACCAAACTTGACGAAATTTTGTACGTCCCGTGGAATTGTTTGTCCTTCCAGTAGCGAGGTAAAAAAACCTCCAATCTCTCACCAAAGTGCGAAGCCCCTGTTGCCTGAGTCTGCACGAGAGCTTACGCGGTGGTAGGCATCGCGCACGAATGTCATACTACAAGATTACGCTCTCCCCAAATCGGCCATGTTTTCCAACTGTCTGTCAAATTTTGCTTACGTAGGCCGTGATGCGCTGGATATTCATTTCTATACATACGGATGTGACATTTCAAGATTTCCGCGCGTAAAGCTTTAAAATTTATTTTAAAAGTAATTAAAAGATTCGATTATACGAAAAGAAATATAATTCTTTAGCAAAATGAGGTGTACCAAAACAACAATAGGGTAAGGAGTAGCGTGCGATTTTATTGCTTTCCTAAAGACAAAGTCTTGCGGAAGCAATGGATTCATTTCTGCAGAAGGAAGGGAATTTAAATCCGGACTCTGCAAGGATTTGCTCTGCACATTTTACCGAGGATGATATTGAACGAAATATGCAATTTAAACCAGGTAAGTTAATAGTATCGCACGTTCATGGAATTAGAATAATGATTGCTGTTTAATTGCAGGCCTTTGCAAAAATAATGGGTTCAAGTCAAAGGCAGGAACTGTGCCAACTATTCAGACTTTAAAAACAACCAACCCTTTATCCCGTGATATCAGGATGCAATCTAAGGCCAAGAAGGAAATGATTGTCACCCTTTTAAAAGACGAGTCGCCAGTTGCTGAGCCTGAGGTCGATACAAACGTGAGTCCTCAAGTGGAGTTTTGTTCAAATAACGAAACTCCTTCACATCAAAATACAAATATATTAATTTATTTTTTCTTTTTTTAAAGGATGAAATACAACACTATTATCAAGGAGATGGAGAAGTTCATCGATGATTTTGAAAAATTATGTTGGGACTATCCTGAACTAGTAACACATAGCCGAGAACTGTTGGCGAAAACCATGAAAATATAAAGGAATTAAAAGCAATGATTGAACTGCTGAAACATGAGATGTAAACACCTGAAAGGAATATTTACATCAGGTAAGTAATTGATAAATTATTGTAGTATGTAAAAAGCATGTATGTTCATCAAAAAATTAGGTCAAGTAAATCAAATAAAGAACGATATGAAACGGAGACAATTTTAAACACCGTGAATGGAGACGATTTACTTATATCAAATAACTTTATAAATACGCATCTGCAACAGGCTAAGAGCATAGAATGCGACGAAAAAATAAAAAGACTGTTTTTCAGGGCCCGTATGTATTTCCGCATACGCTGAACTGAATAAGGAAACTTTAGAGCATCAAAATAGAAGTAAAACAAAATTCAATAAAATAATACATTAAAACAACAAGCTTTCTTTCAATTAGAAGCAGAATGACCAAAAAAAACTGTGGTCATCACCCAAACGAGGGACTAATGTTAGAGTACAAAATAACTTTATTGTGAGAATATTTGTTTGTGGTTACATGTAAGATTCAGTATTTCATGATAATTTTAGGTGTGATTCATTAGGTTCAATCTAATATTTATTATGGGAATATTTTTCGTGTGGTAACGTGTGAGATATAGTTTTTCATAATTTCGGTATCACCAAAATTTTGACTTTGCTAAAATCCACTCAGAATGGACTGGTACACAAGGCATTAAGCAATGGAGAAACAACCTCTGGACAGATGAAACCAAGATAAATTTAAAAGGTCCCGATGGTAAGACATTTGTTAAACGACCACCTAACAGAATTGCTCCCTGAACACACAAGAAAAACCGTCAAACATGGCGGGGGTAGTCTAATGGTATGGGGATGTTTCTCATGGCATGGAGCAGGGCCTTTATGTCGCATAGAGGAAAAAATGACGGCAGATACGTACATTGATGTTCTTCAAAATACTATACTCTCCTGCGCCGAATACGAAATGCCTCTAAATTCGACAATGTGACAAGACAATGATCCAAAACACACCTCAAGAAAAGCTAAAAAATGGTTCCAAGACAATGGTGTTTCGGTTATGTCGTGGCCGGCTCAGTATAATAAATATAATATCATTGGACCATATTATCATACGCAGGAGGAATAATCGAAACATATAAATGTGCTTTATTGTGAGAGTGAGGATGGCAATACAAATCATTATGTTTATATTCACAATATTTCACGCTTAGTGAGAGGACAACTAACAAAAAGAAAAAATCAAATACATTGAGTGGATCAACTTTTAGAGCACATGATCAGAACAAAGATAAATGTTTTGTTGTAACCTCCGAAGCTTACCAGTTAGAGCAACTTAATTTTTATTCAAAATAAGTGGAGTGATTATGAATCAGCACAGCAAAAGAAAACAAAAATATACTGTTATTTAGTGAGAATTTGTAGAAGATCTTGGGCAAAGTATGTGATCAATTTGTTGACACTGTCCTAGTTGCATATTGTGCGTATAAAGTTTCGGCAAGTGAGGAGATTTTTCAGTGTTTTTTGTGAAAAATAAAAATATTTAAAGTAATAAAATAAGAATCCTCTACAAGGCACATTTAAATTTCTGCTTAAGTAGGCATTTTAATTGTTTTAAATTTAATGGTAGATGAAAAAACTTGGTATAGCCAAAATAAAGAAAGTGGAAAGACTAATTGTTTCTAAGGCAGCTCATCGAGAGTTGTCGAAAACTTGGAGTTTCAGTGGGAGTTGTATCAAAAATTCGCAAAAATTTTAAGCCTGATGCTGAAAAAAATAGGGCGGGGAGGAAATCAATTTTAAATGCAAGCCTGCAAAGACGTATTGTGCGACACATTTTACGCAAAAACGGCTTTCATGGACGCGCAAAAATTAAAAACCCCCTACTAACTGACCGCCACAAAAAATTAAGGTTGCAGTTTGCCCAAAAATAAAGGAATTACACTATTAATGACTGGGCAAAGATAATTTGGTCAGATGAGACAAAAATTAACCGCTTTGGGTCCGATGGTCGCAAATGGATCTAAAAAAAAAAGCCAAGTGAGCCAATCAGCAATCGCCATTTTAAGTAAACATTAAAATTTGGGGGAGGCAATATTATGATTTGGGGATGCATGTCCATGAATGTCGAACAATACATCACCATCCTGGAAGAAGGACTCTTAGAAAATTGGCATAAAGATGTGTCGCACATTATCTTTCAGCAAGATAATGATCCGAAACACACAGCCAAGGCTACAAAAATGTGGTTGCAAGACCACAAATTTTAAGTTCTTGATTGGCCACCACAATCTCCAGAGCTCAATCCGATCGAACATCTTTGGGCTGAGATTATACGGACTATTTCGGATTTGGCTGGAGATTGTCAAAATTTGCATGAATTATGGCACCGCACCCGAACTGCTTGGCAAAATATCACCGCCGATCAATGTAAAAATTTAGTAGAATCAATGCCAAAGAGAATAAAAGCGGTTCTCAAAGCAAAAAGAGGTCATACAAAGTATTAAACATGACAGGTTTCGCAAACTCAACTAATTGATCACATGCCCTATTCTTGTCTTTCTTGTATTATATCACGTTAAAAGATGGATTTGATACTTATTATTTTGTGAACTTAATTGTAATATTATTTAATTTAATTTTGTTGAATTGTAACCATAAATGTAAAAATTACGAACGATAGTCTTTTATTCAACTAATGACGTGATCAAAAAGTTGAGTCACTGTATATGTAATTGTTTACAATACTTTTACAGTCTTTCTATGTAAGAGAAACACAAAAGTGAATACTATAAGCATATAACAATAATGCCAAAGAAAGGTGAAAATTACCTTGCATTCAAAGAACATAAAAAAGCTACAAGTTCCCTTTGCTCTGTATGCTGATTTTGAGTCTATTTTAAGACCTGTGAGTCATTGTTCACATAATCCCTAACAATATATGTACAGCAGCACATACCTTGTGCATTTTCATACTGCATTAAGTGTTCGTTCGATGAAAGTCTTAATAAGCATAGAACAATTGTTGGTGAGTGTTTTCAAAAAAATCTATATTAATATATTCTTTCTAAGGGAAAATGTGCTGGACATGTTTGTAGAAATGCTGGTTAATGATCTCAAGGAACTTTATCAGAATGTTATAATGAAGCCGAAACCTATGTATCTACTCGATCATAATGAGAATATCCTGCAGCACACATTATTATTTTTTTTTTATTTCTTTCCTTTTACAGGGTTAAGGCAAACGCTGTTGTAAAGGAGATGGCGAAGATCTACTCTTTTTCTTTAAATTATTTATTGTTTTTTGTAGGATTGAAAATTTATTTATTATACTAATTTCACCCAGAAATGGTAAAATCTAGCCGAGACCTATTTACAAAACTGAGGACATCGAAAACAACATACACTTCCATCCTGGTGAAGGCACTGGTGTACGCCATGTGTATCATGGTTTAGACTTATCAGCTAGACTTAAGACTTGACGATAGAATTAAAGATCTTATAGATCTACTATGAATAAAAAAAATTTTAAATATCTAAAAATTTAATAAATTTTTTAGTAAAAAAATTGTTTACACAATACACAAAAAATCGGAGCGAAAAATCATTGTGCACATGCATTATGGGGGTTCATTGTATGCAGAAATCGGACAAATTATGGACAGAAACCGTTACACAATTCGCAGCATCGTACAGCGTTTTAAAGGCGAATCAAATTTTAAAAGTGCCAAGCATACTCGAGTTTTTGATTCTCCTGAATGCAAGCAGATTGTGTGAAAAGTAAAATTTAACCCAAAGCACTGATACACACTCTGTGTACCATAGAGTGTGTGAGCCTGGAAGCCGAATAATAATAATAATAGATATAAGACTAGATGATAAGATAGAAGATCTTATAGATCATAATTGATCATAATTGTTTGCTTTGAGCAATTGGGGTAGATTCGTAACTTTTGTTGGGGGACATTCAGCAGATGGCAAATGTGACCATTCGATTTTACAAAAATGTCTTGTTTCTAATTCTGCAGATATGGTTCGAACATATAAGAAGAAAACAAATAGAACAAACATTAGTGAAGATTCGGTCCGAAATGCGATTCAGGATATTGTATATAAAGAGAAACGATTTCTTCTGCCGCGAGGAAATATGATATAAAACGACAGACCCTACAACCTAGGCTAAAAAAAAAAAACGAGATCCGTTGAGAAGATCATCGGATTCCGAGTCCGAAAACGAATCCAAGTTTCAATCTAAGTACACCTCTCAACAAACATTCACAAAAGTTCAAGAAGAAGAACTCTCAATATATGTCAAATAGTCTGCGTTCTGCCACTTTGGTTTAACTTATTTCGCATACCGAAAACTTGCATATGAATGCAAATAAAAATAAAGCAAGCTTCCGAAGATTGGCTTTATGGGTTCTTAAAGCGGAATCCAACCATTTCATTAAAAAAGTCAGAAAACATAAGCGTGGCTTGAGTTAAAGAGCTTAATAAAGAAGAAGTCGAAATTTGCTTCACCAATCTTCGGAAGTTTTATGAGAAATATAGTTTTCTTCCAAAAGATATCTATAACCTGGATGAATCCGGAATAACGACCGTGTTGGATACACCAAAGGTAAAATGATACCTGATGTTGATTGATTTTTAAATTAGAAAAATTGTTTATAGCTTAGTAACAGGTGCCTGCCCAAAAAGGTCAGAGAAGTGTTTGTCAGGTCACTTCGGGTGAACGAGGCACTCTTGTCACGGTTGTAGGCATCATAAATGCAATTGGGAACCACTTGCCTCCAGTTTATGTGTACCCACGACAGGAAGCGACCGGAAGCTTCACCGGATCAATAGTCCTGCTAAGTAAGAGTGGTTGGATGGTATCCGAGATATTTATAAATGTCCTGCAACACGTACAAAAAAAATACTAATTGTTCTCTGACGAACCCAATACTTTTAATATTGGAAAACTATTCCTCACATTGTAGTTTGGAAGGCATAATTTTTTGCCGGGAAAATGGTATTATTCTCCTAACATTGCCTCCGCAAACTTCTCATTGCCTTCAGCCTCTCGATGTGTCTGTGTTTGGTCCCTTCAAAAAATTTTGTAGAATTCAACGATTTTTTGTCGTCTAATAAAAAAGCAGCGATCACAATTTATGACATAGCTGGGTTGACAAACGGTCCATTTCAAAAAGCTTATTCAAGTGAAAACATTACAAATGGCTTTAGATCAACAGGGATTTATCTTTTTGACTCTCAGATTTAAAAAAAATGATTTTGCTGTTGAATATCCTCAAGAATAAACAAATGCGTCCCAGGAAAATATTTCAGCGCCCATGAATGATTCTGAAATCGTTACTGAATTCAATAACATGGAAAATGTACCTCCATCGTCAAATAGCAGGATTCCTGAAGCCATTGTATTGGAAACAATACGTCCACCGTTTATGTGAATCTACATCAACTCCTCGCAAAAAAAGGTTCTCGAAGAAAGTGCATGTAGGCGTGAAAAGAATAAGACTGATAGGGTTTTTAAAACAAAATTAAAAACCGTTAAACGAGCCATACAGTTTTCAAGGAATCAGAAAAAAAAATAAAAAAGGAAAAAGAACTCACATTTCTTCATCCGATGAGAGCAGTGTTGATATTCATTATGTGGAGTCTAATTATTCAACGGGAGATCGTAAGTTTCCTTCGGAAAGTGTTTAATTCACCGACAGATTTTATTGAGCCTCCAAATGAAGACATGTCGATTGTTTTTAAAAGTTAAATTGGACTGAAACTGCCGCATCAGCATTGACTTCAAGATGTCGTGGAAAATACAGATTGAATTCTGATTTTAAAAATTACAAAATAAAATATCTATGATGACAATCTGTTTTTTTTTTTAAGGAGAATGCGATATTCAATTTTTGTTTGTTGAGTTGTTTTTTTTTTTTTTTTGTATGCAATTCATTATGTACATTATTTATGTATGTTAACCTTACATGAAGTTGTTTTTTATTCAAAGAATCTGAATTTTTATGCGTTCCTTAACATTGTATGTTTTATGTTATTTTTGTATTTTTATATACAGATTTTCTTAACAATAAAAAGTTTCCATATATGTCTACTTTTGTTTTGATCAAATTTCCTTTTTGGGCAGAAATAAGATCTCTTTAAACAAACTTTTCATGTATTTCTTAAAGTTATTTTCAATGCCCAATGTACCCCATTGAGTGACGAAACAGCCCCGGTCGGCGGCACATTCTTTAAAAAAAAAAAAAAAACGAAATTGCAAACACGTTAGCATTGGAATCTGATAAGTAAAATAAACACTTTTTCTTCTTTAAATTGAAGACAAATATTGAATCTACATCATGAGCCAAAAAAAATTATATTTTATTTATAAACAATAAAAATATTGTATGATAAACAAAAAACTGACGAATGTGCAACAGTTTACCCTACATGACGTTCCTCAAGAAAAAACTAAAAAACGTTTCGATTCCAAGAAAGTGTGTGTAAAACATGCGTCAAAGCTAAACAAAGTCATTCTCCATTGAAAGACAAATGCAACCGGCGCAACGAAATTACTTGAATTGGTACATAGTGAAGTTTGTCACACTCGTCGGTGGAATCAATGAGTGGTTTTCGTCATTTTGTGTCGTTCGTTGATGATTTTTGAAGAAAGGTGTGCATATTCGTGATTAAAAACAAAAGTGAAATGTTTGACTGCTTTGTTAAATATAAAGCAATGACTGAAAATCAAACAGGCTAGAAATTGAAGTCTTTTAGGAGCGACAATGGCACTGAATTTTGCAACAATAAATTCCGAGAGTTTTTTGAAAAGTTTATAGCCCACAACAAAATGGGTTAGCAGAACGCATGAATAAAACGATCGTGGAAAAAGTGCGCTGAATGTTGTCCGATTCTGGACTTCCATAGCCGTTTTGGGCAGAAGCTGCAATGACGGCGGTTTATCTCATCAATCCACTCCCTTGTAAAGAAACCGTAGAGAAGTTCAAAGTTTTTTGATATCAAGCTTTTGCACACGTACACGTAAACAGTAAATCCATTGAATGTATTTTCATTGGATATGCCTCAGATCCAAAAGCATACCGACTCTACCACACCCAGTCAAACTCAGTTGTTGTAAGCAGTGACTTAACATTCCTGGAATCAAATGCCACAAATAAGGTAATTGATTTTGAATCTCAAACTAATGATGTTTAGTTGGATTATTCTGAAGGTGCAGAAGGAGGGATTTGCGAATCAGAGGAGGATAGGCCTCCTAATGACTGTCATTCAATATGTGATTTGCAAACAACTAGTCCTCATTCAAACCGAATCATTTTGGAAGATGTTAATTCATCAAATCAACAATTAGTCGATGACTCCTTTACTTCGCTCGATGACAGTAATGGCAGTACTTGGCAACCAAGCGATATAGACGATGAAGAGGAAATGCTCCAAGATGTTGAACCTCGCCAAAAATCTTTTCGCTTTTGCTTTCGCTTTTTTTGGGAGTGATCTGGATACGTTCAAACAAGCCATTACGAGTGAAAATGCCGATTCGTGTAGGCGTGTATTTCTGCAATGAAAGATGAATTTAACTCACTTCAAAAAAATAAATCAAATTCAAATCAAAGCGTGACAGCCAAGGAAGTCGTACGGTATAAAGCAAGGTTGGTAGCCAAAGGCTTTACTCAAGTAAAAGGTGTAGGCTACCACGAAACATTCTACCGGGTAGTTCGTTTTACGACTATTCGATACTTGATGGCGATTGCAGCTAAAAATTTAATTTTAAATTTGACTTGAACATTCGTCAATTGGATGTTGTGACAGTCTTTCTCCACGGCAAGCTGAAAAAAAAGGTATTTATGTCTCAGACTGAAGGTTTTTCCAATGAAACTGACCGTTTCTGCAAGTTGGTAAAATCCATTTACAGACTAAAGCAATCGAGTCGTATTTGTAACCAAGTACTTTTTGATTTTGGGCTAAAGTGTTCGTCGACAGACCAATGCGTATACTACCTAGTCGAAGGTTCTCGCTTGTTCTTCGTAGCCATTCACGTGGATGACATCTTAATATTTAGCAATGATCCAGGACTGGAACAAAAGCTCACTGATGTTCTCTTCCAGCAATTCAAAATGAAAAATATGGGAGAGATTTCCTCTGTTTTGGGAGTTCGAGTAACAAGAAATAGGAAAACAGGTACCATTTCGTTTTCGCAAGTCATTGACCGAGAACTCTCCACTTACTGTCAAGAGAAATTGTATAAAATGCCTTGAAAAACAGTTAAAACAGATTCTGACGTTTTGATTTGTATTCTCGAAGAATTTCTCCTCTACAAAGTGTGTAAACCGAATTATAAAGAAATTATAAAGATATGTTTAGGAAAAGATTGTATGAATTATTAAATAAATATCATCTGAATCATAGTCGTCCTGAGATTCCCGAAATAAGTTGCGAGATAAAACTAATAGTTAAGAGTGAAACCACTCAATTGCCCTCCTAGAGGATTTTCATGCTTTGAGAAGAATGAAGTCCAAAAAATACTAGATGAATTGTTAGGAAAAGGAATAATTAGGCCAAGCAGAATAAGTATTCCTCTCCTATTGTACTTGTTAGAAAGAAAAACGGTAAATTAGGTTATGCGTGGATTACCTAACATTAAATAAGTTATCATTGAAGGATAACTATCCGATAACACATGTTGAAGACTTGCTAGACACTCTTCACACTACGCGATCTGAAAAGCGATTTTCATCATGTGCGCATGCACCCAGATTCTGTTAAATACACTTCCTTCGTGACTCCTTTTGGGCAATTTCAATATCTCAGAATGCCGTTCGGTTTGAAGAACGCCCCATCGGAATTTCAGCGATTTGTAAATAGAGTCTTTGAAGATTTAATGTGAGAAGGAAAGGTTCGAATATACTTAGACGATATAATGTTAGCTACAAGGGATGCTGAAGAACACTTTGAGATTTTGCGAGAAGTTTTTGACAGGTTGATAAGGAAAGGCTTAGATTTGAGAAAAGACAAGTGAAAATTCATGAAGTCAGAAGTGAAGAATTTAGGGTATATGGTGTCAAAAGATGGCATAAGACCAGATGTGAAAGATCTAGATTCAGTTATTAATTTCCCAGTGCCGAAAAATATCTTCGATATGCTTCTATGCTCCTATTTTAGGAGATTTGTTCACGGGTTTTCACTAATTGCTCAGTCTCTATATCAGCTGGTGAAGATGAACTTTTGAAGAACTGAAAAAGAATTTGGTCGAGGATCCACCCTTGGCAATATATGACTCAGGAGATGAGACTGAGCTTCATTGTGACACAAGTTCTCAGGGCTTCGGAGCTATTCTTACACAAAGGAAAAAAGATGGGAAATTGCAATCTTCTATTTTTCCAAAAGAACAAGTGATAATGAAGCGAAATATCATAGCTTCGAGCTTGAAACCCTAGCAATAATTTATGCCCTAAAAAGATTTAGAGTATATTTAAGATTGTAACTGACTGCAGCTCACTCACCTTGACGCTAAATAAAAAATTACGACTATACTCTTGAGCATCGATGTGGCAACAAAATGCCACATGTGGATGCGTTGAGTCGAATTTCCAATATATAAGTTTAAAAATATAATACTTTCGAACAGGATCTGTCCATTAAACAATGCCAAGATGAGATCATAAATAAGATTAGGCAAGAATTAGAAAGGGAGGAAAGAGGATAAAAAGAAGTTTGGGCCCAATGATAGCGAAATTAACAAACGCAGGTCTGGTTTTATCGCTTGATAGTGTTTTACCTAAAATAGAGTTTGCGCTGAACAACGTAGTCCATGCAAGTACTGGAGTAACTTCTAGCGAATTACTTTTTGGAGTTAGATAAAAAGGTGTAGTGATAGATTTGGAAAGCTTGGAGGAAAATAATGAATTAGAATATTAGGGAGGGATTTGAAGCAAATCAGAGTTGAAGCGGCCGATAAAATAGCCCATAAACAAAAACGAAATAAAGAATTTAAAGATCGAGGCAGAATTATTAAAAACTACAAACTGGGCGATTATGTAATGACAAAGAATTTCGGGAATAGACCGGGTATATGCAGAAAAATTTTCGGCCCAACGTTGCTATTTCGGTTAATAATTATTTCGAAAACCTTGGATGTGAAGTTTTACCCCACCCCTTCTGACTTCCTTTTTCCCGGTTGATGTTGAACACTCTTATTGAAATGAGATTCTCATTAAAGTAGAATATATGTATGGCTTGATACATTCTTGGCAAGTCGGAGCAATTCTTTTTGGGATGGATTTACAAGTTGCCAGAAAGAAAAAGTCATTGCTTCAGAGGGACAATACTTAATATAATAAACGTTTTTCACTTTTCTTAAACGTTAAAATTTTAATTAAATTACATGCCCAATAGATAAAATAAATCGCCCATATTGTTGATGATAAATAAAATAGCAACCAATTTGTTGATGGGAATATGCGTCTGGGAGTTACACAATATCTTGGTCACCCGAATTCTCACACTAGCCATGAATGAACCGGTCACCTGAGTAACCACACCAGCATCATAAGATAAATCGAAATGATTTTTCAGTATTTTATAGGAATTAATTAATAAAAATCGCCTAAAAGACACACATATAGTTCATGGTATATGTAGCTCATGGTACCCACACATTCGTTTAATTCGTTTCGTCAAAAGGTGTGCGTGTTTGTTTTCGGTCTAAGCGGATCACTAGTGCTACGCGTGCATCACTGGTTCTACCAGAAAGATAAATATAATGTGAATAAGAACATGAAAAAAATTGTAATATAATAAAGAAAATATGAAAAATAAAAAAAGCTTTGACATAATAAAAGAAATTGGTGAAATAGTAAATAAATAAAAAGAAAATGCTCATATTAAAACTAATAGTTGAAAATATTATGCAACTCATAGCTTTAAATGGGAACATTTAAACTTATTCACGTGATGGACCTCGAAGAGCCTAAGCTACTCATAGAATGCATTGAAATGCAAATCGAACTACGTCTTTCAAACCATCCCTTGCAATCCTTCCGTTTATACAAAACCTATCTAAAGAGGCTGACACCCAGGACTTTGCAGAAAAGATCGTTAAATTTCATTGCCAGTGCATGGAAATGGATTGCGAGCAGTCTTGACCATTATTTATATAATAACAAACCGCCTCCGGAGTCACACCGATAGCAAGTTAAAACTTTCGGAAATATGACACTCTATAACTCTCCAAAAGACTCAAGCACAATTTGTACATATACATATAATATATAACAACGCCAACCCTAGTTCATGGCAGTCCATTTTTGAAATCCTCCAGCACAGACGGCGACTACCACAATATATTCAATCAGGATTTTATCAGAATAAAGTTGAATTTCTTTAAATTATTAGAAGCTGGTTTTTTTTTTTAAACTCAAGACCTCCAGAGATTCATCCTGCTCGTTCGCGATTTGTTGTGATTTTGATTAATGTTAATATTATATAAAGTAAATCTCTCTCATGCGGAATAAGGAGAAACATTCAAAACTTGTGCATTTAAAAATTTCGGATTTTGATTTCTTATTTAAACTCAATTAGTAAACGGTTATCAGAACACCAATATTATTTTAAAGGAAATGTATATACCAGCGGTAGGGAATCGATTTTTAATAACCAGGGTTCTACAGACTTGAATTGTGACAACACAGTCATAAAACAAATTTATTTTTTTTCTTATTATCTAAGATATGGAACGATTGCAATTTTTCAAAATTAAAAAAGTAGTTAGTTTTATCGATGTAACATGTCATTTAACTTTTTCTGAAATCGGAAAATTTATGTAATGGTCATTGTCTTCGGTTTAAATCGGACTTTTGTTTGGTAATAACAACTAAAATGTAAACTTTTATCTTGAGACACAAGTTATCTAATGCCCTTGTATGTTTTTGTTTTCAAAAAAAAAATAATAATAATAAACTGTTGATTTAAAAAAATAATAGTAAAGTAATAGTTAACTGCTTAAAACTAAAAATATCTTATTACAAATGTTATTGAAGATCCTTTTGTTAACGTTGACCACTCGATATAAACCATATTCAAATTAAACGGTAATTATACCTTCAATCACTGAGCAAAGCTTTTCTTTGGCCTTAAAAATTAGGGAGTTACCTGTTATCTTCTTTTTCATTAATACGGTAATGGCTTTAGTCGTTAGCTCACTGGTTGATGAAATTGACTTGTTAAAATATGAGAACATGGTTTCCCCCAACATGTTGCACGTAAGATGGAACCTGGAATAAAAAAGTTCACATAAAGGCAAATTTTAAAATTTTAGTTTGAAAACAAATTATTAATAAAATAATTTAAGGAAAGATTACTTGGTTACTATTATTATTTTTCTTTTTTATTACATTAATTTGAAATCAGTTGCGAAAAAACAAATATTTTCTGTTCAAACATAGTCTGTTCCTGTTCATATTGCTATAATTGTAAAAATTTCGGTCACTAGCACTGTACCTAGTAGATGCTTTAAGTGACAGGAAAATCATGGTGTTGGTGAGTGCAAGCTGTCTAAAAATTCTGATTAATCAGAAACATATTGTTTAAATTGCAAGAAATTTGGTCATACAGTCAACTATAGAGACTGGGTGTTGCAAAATACTAGCCATAAAACAAGCTGTAAAAGAGAAAAGGTTTATCGCCCGTAACACTGTGCTTCATGCTATTAATAGGATGCAACAAAACATTACCCCATAGGCCCAAACAGCAACATCAGAAAAACTAATAGCATACCCCCTCCGCAGGGTTCACAAAACAAGATCATTTGATAAATTTACGAACAAAATTATTAATTTTTGGCCAAATTATTTAAAATGAAATGAAAATAAGAAAAAAATCTTATTTGCATTTTGTTATCTCTCTCTTTGGATACTCATAAATTTTGAAACTATTACAGCCAACGTAAATTCCTTGTCCAAATTAAAGAAAGTAGAGATTGATCTAATGCTTACAGACAAAATTTCTTCTGCTATTCTAGTTCAGGAAACCTGCGTTCCTTGTAATCGCCAATACAGATTCAACGAAAACTATGACCTTAAAAGCAATAGCGATAGCAGAGGCACATGTATCTTCCTGCGGAACTCCGTCACCTTTTCTGAATTATTTTTCTCTAATGATATAATTTCGGCATCCATAGCTACAATTCCAATTTTTTATCAAAATTACAGTACAAAATCTGCTGTTGTCATTTTTGTATCATGTAGATTTATGGTTTTTTAGAAAAATAAAATCACACGAGGAAATTGTTTCCCACCATGCTCGGCCCCACTATTTATATGTATTTATTTATAATTAATTAGTACTTGGAAAACATAGGATGGGAAGTTTTACCCCATCCTTCTTATAGCCCAGACATTACCCATTCTAACTACCTTTTGTTCCGGTCGATGCAAAACGACCTCACTGAAATATGATTCATATCAGAGCAGTTATTTTGGTATGAGATTCAGAAAGATGGGAAAAAGTTATAGAATCAATACTTTGAAAAATACTTTGAAAAATCAATCAATTTCAATATTTTGAAATATATATATAGCATTGCATATGCTTTTAAACAAACGTTCATATTTTGAAAGAGAAAAACACGAATTTTATACCCAATAAAAGAAAGTAATAGATGTAGGTTTGGTGATACAAATATCAATATATGTGAACATCATTATATGCGAAGTAATTGGCGTTAAAGATTTCCTGGGGATGCTAGGATCAAAAATAGGTTCAAAATATACAGTGTAGCTGTAACTGAAAGATGTATGGGTGACCTCTACCAAATCATATACATCCCATCAACGCAAAAATCCTCTGTCAAAAAGAACATAATCATTTCGTGCTTCATACCAAATGAGAACGTAAACGTACTTATTGCCAACACGAACTGGAATACAAACTTAAATGAAAAAGAAGCTTTTTTACTTTATCACAGGCTGCTTATTACAATAAAATGTATGTACGATAAACCATTGTCAAGAAACTTAAAAGCAAAACAGAAGAAACTAAGATCTGGGATGTCCTCTGAATTACTGAATGAAAATAGAAGAAACGATTTTTATATAAAATGGAAACATTATAGATAAAGCAAAGCGAACAAAAAAATTATACCTTCAAAAAAGGAATAAATAATGAAATAATCCTTCTCATAAAATAAAGTTTATCCAGATAAGATTTGATCCCAGAAAAACATGGAGCCTGTTAGATAAAATACAAGTCAAATCTGGATGAAACAATAACAAACAAATTTCAAGGGTAAAATGTACTTGAATAATTTAGTTAATATCTGTGCAAATGACTTTAACACACAATACAAGAAATTGCGCACAAATGTAAAGCGAACAAATCAACACACCCAAAACTGTAGGCAACACAATCTACATTCAAAACTTAAATTTCGTTGAAACTAGAAGAGGTAAAACAGGAATTGATGAATTGATAACATATATAGACATATATAGTCCAATCTATGTAAGCTTATCAACTTGAGTATAAATTGGCGAAAATCACTACCATGAAAACACCAGTAATAAAAGAACTAACGTTCAGTATCAAGGGTACCAGCATGGAAGTCGATAACAAATAGGCTTCATGCCTTTTTTGCAAAAAATTTTATGATAAGCGCAAACTAGTTTGGCTTCCAAAATAATAAAGTGGTAAGAGGATTTGAAAAACAAAAACAAACCATCAAGTACTTGTACTGATTACATTAAAGCTTTCGATGCACTGAACCATAACAATCTCAATGATACTCTTCAAAGAGCTGCATGAGTGAGTCTGAGTGGCTGCATGAAAATTTGAGGCCAATTTTTGTTCGAAAATTAACTATACGTAAAGCCAAAACAAACCGTTCAGTATGGAATCCCGCATGTTTGGAAATTCACAACCTGGGCTGCAATACACCAAACCGATATCGTCGATAATTTGCATCATATAACCCAGCCACTATGGTCTCATCTACGGTTTATTTTATACACTGTTTGAACGCTACTGACCGTAACTTTCTCTTGTCATAATTGTACACACACAGCAAAACACTGAATAACGACGACCTGATAGTTCTCATTGTTTTGTTGTGTGTGTACACATTACGAATGAGCGAACGGCTGTGCGAGAGGAGCTCATAAAATGTATGAAGTTTTATTTCCGGTAATATTTTTTTAAATAATTTTGAATGGTCATTCATATTTCCCTAAGCTGAGGATTATATCCAAAACATTTTGTAATTACTGATTACATTTTTTTCTTACTTGTTTCTTCAAATTTTCACCACTCTCATAGCAGCCCAATGCAAAACGATAGTGACATAGCTATCGTCAAAAACCGGTCGTCGGGACGATAACTTTTAAGAGTAAATGAGGCAACCAAAATTATATCGTTTTGTCGATATTGGTTTTTTTTTTTTTGCTTACGCGATGCAAAACTCTCGTTTCAACAATATCGTCGCACGATAATCGTAATCCGTGATTAGATCCCTGGTGAATCTCATCTAATTTCTAGTTAGAGTCTAGTTCTACTATTTCTATTTCTTCAGTTCTTCAGAAATGTCTCCCGGTTAGAAACATTCAGTTACCCTACAGTTTTTACAATTACAAAATTACAAACAGAATTGAATACGCTGATATACGCACTAACAAGGATATACATATGGGATGTAACAAAATTACAGCTATTCAAACAATTTGTACTTCTGATTCCCCATTACCAAAATCAATCATAAATTCAAAGTGAAAATGAGCATTTAAATTCTCTTTCTTGTCCCATTGTGCCACTGGATTTTAACAGCAATAATACATTATATCAATATTAAATCATTCTCAGTTTTCCCCTTCAACAGTTTAACAAACAAATTCTTTACATATCAAATTCAGTTCAAGAATTCAAACATTCATCTAAACTGATCTAAAAGTAAGAATTTGTACACCTAGTCATAACTACAAAATATTTTTAACTTATTAAGACAAACAAAAACATTTAAAAACCTATCTAACTTACAGGAAAGTTTATGGTATGATTTTGAAGACAATACTTTTCTTAATGTATTATCCTCAAAGTCATACGTCTTCGCCTTGAATACACCTAATTATGTTATCAACACAACTGCATAAGATAATATATTTTTAGAATGAAACTACTTGAAATTCATGTTTAACAACCACCCTTATACTAATGATATGAGAATTGAATTATTTTGCTACAAATCTACTGGCAGATCCCTAGTTAGAAAACATCAACCACAAATCACAGATTTTATTGTAAATTTCTTTTAAAACCCGATTTGCATAACTCAATTCAAATTTCGAAATAAAAAGAAATGGGTTAAATGAAAGACATGAAAGAAGCATAATATGTGTGAAAATTTAATATTGTGAAAATTGACCACCTCTTTCGAGCTGCTGAGAGCACTCAAAGTAATTACTGTCTAAGAAAGCTTCTCAAATTTCGCCGTTCGGAGTCGACAAAAAACTGTAGGTCCCTTCTATTCGTGGAAGAACAGTAGCGCGCACAACACGACCAGTTAATGAGCAAGCTAGGCCCTGGTCCCCCTTTGGACTGTAGCGCCAATAATTATTATTATTAATACTATCCTCATTAAAATACATTTTTTTCTTTGTTAAGTACATAAGGCACGAGAAAGAGACATTTGACCCGTAGTACATTAAAATAACTGAACATATTTACCTTTCCCGGATTGCCCTTATCTTGTCGCTTTACTTTAACAAAACTTCTTGTGACTAGTTACAAGTATTTGCTTATACCATGTTTTGTAGCTCCTAAATACAAAAATAATTAATAACTATTATGTGGATTATTTAGTAACTTTCGGTATAACTTACTACTTTAATGGATCATTTTCCTTTTAGTTTAATTAACTACATCACTGTGCGCTTGACTTGGGCATGTCTCTGTTTTCTGACTTCGACCTGTAAATAAAAAAAAATGTAATTACTCACACTGTACTCATTAATATATACATTGATTTAATAGAACTGCAATGAAGGTATTTTAGAGCCACTTAATAAAATTACTTACTAAATCCGTTTAGTGGTCGGGACTTTAAGCAAACGAGAAACAATTTCTTGTTGTTTTACTGCTGTTAACAAAAATAGCTTCATTGCTAATGTTTGAGAAAAACTAAATCAGAACATATAACAATTTTTTTTTTTACAGAAGGTTCGATTTCACAATAAAAAAAAAAATGTTGCTCAAACTTAAACAAATGTAAAAATTACATTACAGTTTCAACCAACGAACCTCTCCATCCGGTAAACTTGTTGATAATGAATGAAAATATAAGTCGCATGTAGTTAAAAAACCTGCAGGGCCTAATATGATAAGCTAAAACGATAACGAGGCAAATCCAGATGTGCAGCAGAATGTTCCACTTCATTTGAACGATTTAAGATAAGAAGTCGATCCTCTCGCTCTAGACGAGGTTAAGAAAGCAACTAAAGTCGAAAATAGCTGGGCGGACAGATTGTCCCTACGATAAGGAACACGCCCATTGTTTCGTCGTTTGTGTGACGTCTAAAGCATTTGTCAAGAACCTGATAGGCTCTTATCAATGTGGTTTCAGGTCAGAGAAGTTAATATCAACATTCACCACATATGAGTTATTTTATGACAGCGGGCATAGTGACGGTGCTATACACTAGATATAGTTTTGGCATTCTAACCCAACTTATTAGATTGTGAAAAATGACGATACTCAAAGCCGGTAACGAAATGCATAAAAATTATTATGTTTTATTTGGAAAGATTTTGTTTTGTTTGGTGTTTACTTACTTAATGCCATCTCTTTCAACAGGTTTTTTGATTCCGTCCGCAGTTTTTCAATCCCTGCGAAATTCCCATGCAGCACCAGTCATATCATCAAATCATCCTTTACATTTACAGCGTTTTTTAATAGCCTTAAACTTCACGCATTTGGTGTAAGCTGAATAAAAATATCCACTTCTCTTTTTAGACGTCAACATAATGAGGCAAGGGAACCTATTTATGTATAAATTATTTTGCAAATAAGAAAGATGAAATTAGAGTTTATTACATTACCTGAAGCATGAAGAATAAATTAATCAATTAACTAAGAACTCAATGCAATATTTTACACTTTTAATTGTTTTCAGTACTATCCCATTTGTAATAAGAATGACGACGTGTTTCGGTTTCCAGGAAGCGTGGCTTGCTTTATGTTATTTTCGTTTTAATTAATTTCCCTACTCCAAGCGATCCCAAAATAAACCAGTAAACGCGAACTGTAAGCAGAGATAAGGGAATCAATTGCTTATCTCTGACTGTAAGTCACTTATGCGTTTTAAAGCCCAAAAATATTTAACGATGGGATATTCAACCGCACAGCTGATTTCTCAAGCAAACTCAAAGAAAAATTCAGGCGGGAATGCGACGGCTTGGTTTGCACCAGAGATAAGCAAGGAGATATTCAACTCTTTGAGGTGAAATGCCTTCGTTTTTTATAAACCCCTGTCTGTGAATACGTGTTGCAAACAGTTGAACAGCCAATGAGGTGAAATATCTTGACAGGGAATAAAATATTAAGGGTGCGTAAGTATTAAGGGTGCGATTAGAAATTAGGTAATGGATATTTATTTTTAAAACGCGAAAGAACAATAAAGTATGTTGCCTAATAAACCTGAAATATCACCAATACAGTAATTAAGTTGACAAACAAAGAACTACTTAAACTCTTTTAATAAGCAAGCAAATTCGAATTCTCATAAAATAATTTAAGATGAAGTCAGGCGACTAAATTTTACAGCAGGTATATTTCCACAAAATTACTTGGCGCTGCAATAAGATTGCATCCATCGATCAGCTTAAAAGTTATAAAACTATTTTTTTTTATATATATTAATAATATTTTTTAAAAATTCGAAAAACTTTTTATCACAATTCACTACAATTACAATTGTTTTAATAGAACAGGCAGACACCTTATAATAATTTAGTTTTTACCACGCTTTACGCTTTTAAGTAATTAAAAGAACAACTACTAGTAATTATCAGTGAGTAATTTACTCAAACATAAAATTGCTTCTTAATAACCGTACCCACATTTTGTTCTCGTACGCAAAGTTGCATCGGATATAAGCGAATTTGTGGCAAAATTTTGCAAAATTAACGAGTACGCGGCGTAATTACCTAACAACCGGCAAACTGAAACAGTTCTCATAAAATCGGAGATACAGAAATCCTAGCAGAAAATGACAGCTCATCTAATGAGCCTTAGCACAAACCGCCTAGAGATATGCAGTAATTAACCTCTTTTGATGTCAGTGTGGAGATTTACAGTCTTTACGGGCACGGGAATTGTAAGGTAGTATATAAAAAAGCTGTACAGGAGCAGAAATCTATTTCTTATTTTGTGTTGGTAAGCGAGAGGTATCGGAATTTATAAAGTTGACAGCTTTATGTATGTATGTGTATTTATTCAGGTTCCATTTCATAAATTGAAAAATCATTTTGTTTTACATATAATAAAGCAGTAATATCACAGCCAAGTGTAAAATGATTGCCATATGTTGATGATCAAAGATAAAATTATTTATTTCCGATATTGTTCGAACTACGCAATCATAAAATGAACATTTTTGAACCTAAACAAATATTTTGTTGTTTCATTTTTAGTTTAGTTTACTTTCAATCCTATAGTTTTTTCTAGGTTTCAATTAACAGAGGAATTAGATAAGTTATAATTCATGTTAGGTTTAATGTCCTGTTTTAACTACTTTATAAGTTACATAGATTTAATGTTACAAATTATAATTACTTTGTATTATTTGTATTTGACACACATTTTTTATTTTTCATAATTAATTTATTAATTTCGCATAAGACATAAAGTTCTTAATAATTCAAAGTGTCCAAAATTTTGGCATGAACTTTTTCCCTAGTATATATGTGTTTAACTAGATGTCCCACCTGTTTAAGCTTTAAGGGGGATTGCTTTTCATTTTCCAAACAGAAGTTGAGCTGTGAAGGCAATTTGGTTGTCCAATTGTCCCAACGACGAACCAAATACTGACAATTCTTGTGAAGCACCTTCCGGCTGATAGCCAGTAAATCCTTTAAGGACGGTATGAACTTTCCATTATTTTCTAGGAGTAAAGGAATAGGCAGTCAATTGATAACTTCATTATCATTCCTTAACATTATTTTAAAGGCTTTTATTCCGTTTTCCCAAATAGCCATTAGTTAATTTTGGATGTTAAGAAAATTCGTTTTGTTTTTTTCCTTTTTCCAGTTTACGTAAATAATTTAAATCAATACTGATTGAGTGATCAGTAGTTAATTGAGCCTTTTGATAAACCATATGATTGTGACCTGCTATATGTGCTGAAATGTTTTCACGCAGTTTTGATTAGGAAGCTTAGATGCCCTTTTGCCTTTTATACATTCTGACATAGAAGCGTCATCTAACCAAGCAGTCTTGTTTCTTCTAGGATGTAATGAGATCACATGAATTAGTTATGTCATTAACATATTCAGCGTTTGTGTAAATGCACGCGTATTTATCGTGTTATTTCACGTTTTTTCTTTCAATGAAGACTATCAATTTGTGTTTTGCATTCAGGAGGCGGTTGTCAAAATCTTAAAACTATTTCTTAATGTGACATTCTCAGTTAAAGAATTTTTGGAAACTAACATTATGTCACTGCTTGAAATAGACGTAAGACGATTTCACTTGCTCAAAATTTTGTTGATGCTGTATGTCAATGAGGCATTTGCCGGCATTGAAGCGGAAGCGGCTAAAATGAGTCTAGTGGTAAATGAGGGAAAAATTAAGTACATGCTATAGGAAGGACACACAACATCAACGTCTCAGACAGAGCGTCACACTAGGCAGAAGAAACTTCGATGTATTCATCGACTTCGTCTACCTCGGCTCCGCGGTAAATAGTGACAGCAGCAGTTTTTCCAATCGCTCGGTTTATACAGCTTTATCATTCTAGTTTTTCGTGCAATTTTGGTGCTGTTTGCGTTGATGGCATCTGGAGGAGAAAATTTAACGACGAACTCTTTGGGCTGTACAGCTAAAGGCGCCTGGTCAAGCGTCTTCGGATACAACGCTTAAAATGGCTAGGCCATGTAGCGCGTATGGACATCACCCACCCCACCCAAAAAGTCTTCGAATAAGAGCTATTGAGACAAGTCAACAGAGGACGGTGTAGGCTTATTTGGCGCACACAAGTGGGAAGAATCTCAACCATCTTGGAGTGCGCAACTGGAGACAACTGGCGAAAGATCTTGCTGGCTGGAGAGACATGTTGGTTGAGGCCCAGGTCCACCCCCGATTGCGCAACAAGAAGAAGAAGAAAATGTTTACATACTGGGCATAGACAGAGGTCATAGGAATATTATTTTGCATGATAGATAGTAGCGATAAGATGAGGGCGACTGTACTTATGCAATGTTGTCTAATGTTATTTGACAGGCGAAATATGAGGTATCTGTCTAAGATGGTTATCTATTTGGGACAATAAAACCTCAAGATCCATTTACATCACCCACACTTTTCACACATATATATTAAAATACTTTCCTGTACATATTTATATAATATATTTATCCCTTCTATCGAGACACGAATATTAAAGAAGTATACACTTGTACGTGATGCAACCCTTGCCCTATTTTCTCCTTTTTGTTTTTTTTCTGTTAGCAAAAGTATAAAACTTTAAACGTGTTTTAATTTTCAAGATATACCAATACACCAGTTCAATCCCACATACATTTTGTATACTTACATTATGTGACGATATTAAAGTAAATTAAGTTGCTTCAAGTGTGGACTATAAAGCAAATCTCTCTCTTAATCCCACTGTGTGATGTATTTGAAAGAGTGGCTTTTTGCGGAATTGACTCCTTCTAAAATTTATGAGCGCGAATTGCTAACTTGTTTGGAAACCACAGTTTTTTATTTTATGAAATTATAAACTTGCATCTACTGTATGACTTACAACACTGTGCAAAATATTAGCACCATGTTCGACTTTATGTTAATTACTTTTTCCTATGGGCAGGCAGGAGCCTCATATATAATGCACAGCGTCTTTATTGTATCAGTCATAAAACCAACAAACAAGATAATAAAAAAATGCATCTTGTCATTAAAAAAGGTGCGGTTAGCGGAAATGCAGCCGAATTTAAATATGCAAAATTATGGCACGTCATTCTGAGAGACTTTTTCGAAGTAAACACCAATCTTTTGTTTTTTTTTTGGGTATAAACTAATTCTACACATATTATTGTAATTATTAAAAGATAATATTTCAAAGTTCAGCGTTGTTGTACTCCCGAGAAACGTGCCTCAATAAAAAACTGCTTTCTAAGCAAAATTGTTTCGAGAAAAAACCGAAACTAACTTCCGCCGATGAACGACAAAAAGCAAGATTAGTCAAACGTAACCCGTTTTTGAACGCTAGGAAAATAAAAGAGGAGTTGAATTTATCCGTGGCGACATCAACAGTAAGAAGAAGGCTGGTAAAGAGGAATTCACCTGCCACATGTTTTAGAAAAATAGCACTACTGTCAAAAATCAACCTACTAAAATGAACCAAATTTGCGAAACAACACCTTAACTGGAAACCTTCTAAATGGCGCAATATATTATGGACGGACGTATCCAAATTAATTTTATTTGGTACTCCTGGGACGAGGACATTTATTCGCAGGCGAAAAAAACAAATATTTCAACTGGAGTGTACTTTCAGGGCTGTAAAGCACGGCGGAGCAAAAATTAACTTATGGGGGTGCTTTTCCTATTATGGTACTGGTCACATCTTTTGGGATGAATGCGTTGTTGATCGCCGGAGTTTATGTCAGCGTAATGAGAGAAACCATTTTATCTTACGCAGAGTGGAATATGCCGCTTAGATTAATTCTACACTAAGACAATGATTCCAAATATACGAGCAAAGTGGTCAAAGAATTTTTTCAAAGCAATGGAGTTAAGGTATGGAGAAGCCGCCTCAGTCTTTGGATCTGAATCTTATTGAAAACCTTTGGACAGATGTAAAGAAAGGTGTATATGAAGCAAAACCCTAAGATACAAAACAGCTATGGGATGTGGTGCAGGTTGCGTGGAGGAATATCCTTGTTCAGCGATGTCAGGCCTTAATCGACGTTGTGACGTTGTACTTAAAAATAAAAATAATATAATGAAAACATTGACTTTCACTTCATATTCATGAATTTTTTATCTTGGTGCTATTATTTTGTACACGCCAAAATTCGGGGTTATTCCGGATAACCGGCCTTTTCTAAGTTCAGAATGCACTTTTTTCTTATCTTGTTTATTGATTTATTACTGATGGAATAAGGATATTGTGCCATAAATATGATGTGTGTACATGACAGTAGGAAGAAGTTATTATCAAAATTGTGACAAGGTTGAACTTGGTGATATCATTTTGCACTGTGCTGTGTGTATATGGGTCATTAATTGGCATCATTCTCATCTCCCACAAAGTTTCTTAAATTTCAGTGTACGGTGTTGGCTCTTATCGTAAAAGAACAGAATCGCACACATCTCGAGTAGTTACTGAGGAAGCCAGTCTCCGGCCACCCTGTGGCAGACAACCACACCGGCCAACCAGTGCAGCTGAGCATACTGAACGGACCACGCAACGGCACACTCAGCAGCACATCGCAGTACGTGAACTAACCCAACGGCACATAACCCACGCGAGGATATCCTTCCATGCAAAAAAACATCTTCGATCGCGGTCCGTACGTCGTTGGGTAAATAACCCAACGAACCCAACGGTGCCCGCGACGCACAAGAGGATATCCTTCGCATCCCACCAACGCCGAGGGATGCAACGTGGGCATGTGCCTACGGAGCAATAAAAGGAATGGTTTGGGTCACACAAAAGACACTCGCAATTAGAAAGTCACACGGATCATAACTAGTAGTGGGATAGTGACACTGATCAATACTTACATTGAAATCGCCGATGATAACTTATCTAAATAAAATATTGTATACATAAATCGACTCCTCGCTTTTTAATTAACTCCAAGTAGGACATACTTGTGGCAACGAGCTACAAATTGGTGACCCCGACGTGATTTCAAAAACGATCTGAAGTTTCGTTATTGACGAAATCGTGTTTGTAAATGTCCTACGAGTTACGGAGTAAACGGAATATAGTTATCGAATCTGACGTTGAAAGTGATCGCGAAACAATGGCCACAGACGAAGTCAACACCGAGTTGATAAAACAACTTCGCGATCAGCTTCAGGCGGCAAATGAAGCAATCGAGTCGCTCAAGCTTGACTTCAAAGCGCAATCTTCGTCAGGTTCTGGAGCAACCGTACAACATCCAGCTCCGTTACTACCGAACAGTCAACCGTCGCAGCATAGTCTCCAACGTGCGAGCTTGCCGAAATTCAACCCGGAGTATCCTCAGCTGTGGCTGACTCAAGTGGAATTGGCGTTCAAACTTGGAGGTGTGGTCAACGACGATGAACGGTACGCCAATTTGCTAGTTTGTCTTGAAGGCGACGCCTTAAGAGCCGTAGAAGACCTAGCAAATAATCCACCATCAGCCAACAAATTCGTCACACTCAAAGAGCGACTCATCCACCATTTCGCTCCATCACCAGAGTCGCAGTTACGACGAATGCTTCGGGGCGAAGATATGACTGGCAGAAAACCATCCGACATCTTGGCGCACATGAGGCATCTTGCTGGCGGTCGCTGTGATACGTCTATCATGAGAACATTGTTCTTCGATAGACTGCCCGAAAACATGCGCTCAGTGTTGCTGGCAACAGGACAAGAAGACTTGGATAAGCTAGTCGAAGTCGCCGACAAAATCTTCGACATGTCCAACGCACAGCTGTGCCCTGTTTCGACCACTTTGGAGCCCACACAGGACATCCAAGTCATCAATAGACAAGCCGATTCAACGTTGGACGACATCAGGAAGTCTATTCAATTTCTACGTCAGGAGATTCATCAATTGAAGATGGAGAGTCCACGAAACCAGCGATCGACCTCACGAAGAAGATCAACATCCCGAACCAGATGGAAAAGTAGGTCCAGACTCACCCAGACTAACAAGAATGGGTTGTGCTACTACCACCAGAAGTTTGGAGATGAGGCGCGTAATTGTCGTGCCGGAAAACTAGGATCGCCGCTGGGCATAAAGGCGGTCGCTCACGGCAACTACAACTGTCACCGCCTACAAATAAAGGACAGAATCAGCGGCGCATCTTACCTAGTTGACACCGGCGCCGATATTTCTGTCCTACCGAAAAAATTTGCCGAAAACCCGACAACTACATCGCGTCAACTTTACGCTGCCAATGGTACTGCAATGCCAACATATGGTACAAGAACTCTGGTACTCGATCTGGGACTTCGACGCGAGTTTCGTTGGACTTTTATCATAGCCGATGTTCAACAGCCGATCATAGGAGCGGATTTCATCGATCACTTCGACTTGACGATACGCTTAATACGCCGAACGCTTAGTGATAACATCACCAAATTAAGCGTTTGCGGCAGCGTAGTCAGCAGCTCCCAACCATCGCTGAAAACGATCGATGAAACCAATCGCTTCGCCGACATACTGAAGGACTTCGTTGACATCACGTGCGACGACAACAAATGCGTTGCAGATCATCACGTCCAACATCACGTTGTTGTCAGAGGACATCCAGTTGCGGAAAGAGCTCGTCGGTTAGCCGGCGATAAACTCAAAGCAGCGAAGGACGAATTTGACAACATGGTCCGACTGGGAATTTGCAAGCCATCAAACAGCGAGTGGGCATCTCCCCTGCAAATGGTGCAGAAGAAATCTGGTGGATGGAGACCGTGCGGTGACTACCGTCGCCTCAACAAAATCACCGTTCCCGACACGTATCCCATACCACATCTTCGAGGCTTCAGCCATCAACTCACCGGCTGCACCATTTTCACCACACTGGACTTGCAGAGAGCGTATAACCAGATACCACTCGCCCCAGAAGACCGATCCCAGACAGCCGTCATCACACCATTCGGCCTCTTCGAATTCAACGTGATGACATTTGGATTGTGCAACGCAGCGCAGACGATGCAACACAGTGCTGAGAGGACTTGAATTCTGCTTCTGCTACATTGACGACATCATCATCGCGTCGCCAAACGAAGAGATGCATCGCCAACACTTGCGCATCGTCTTCGAGAGACTTCCGCAGTTTGGACTAACCATCAACGTATCCAAGTGTTGCTTCGGACACCCGGAAGTGCGATACTTAGGATACACCGTCAACAAAGCTGGGATAAAGCTCCCACGGACCCGGTTGAGGCCTTGGCCAATTATCCTAAGCCAGCAACGATGGACAAACTGCGGAAGTTTCTAGGAGCCTGGAACTTCTACCGTAGCTGTATGCCTGGTGCGTCAACTACACAAACTCCGCTGGTAAACCTGACAATCGGAGCTAAGAAAGGAGACAAAAAGCCAATCCAGTGGACACCTGAAGCAGAGGAAGCATTCAACCAATGCAAAAACAAACTGAGGGATGCAGTGCAACTAGCCCATCCACGTTCAGGTGTTCCCTTAATCCTCCGATGTGACGCATCAGATTCAGCAATTGGAGCCGCACTAGACCAGCGCATCGGCGACAAGATCCAGCCTCTTGGTTTCTTCTCCCAGAAACTAACTTCGAGAGAATCGCGATACAAGGTGTACGATCGAGAGCTCTTGGCCATATACAGAGCAGTAAGGCATTTTCGTCACCTTATTGAAGGCCGCGAACTCATTATCCTCACAGACCACAAGCCGTTGATATATGCATTCGACCAGAAATCAGATCACGCCTGTGATTGCGTAGCCCTGCAACTAGAGGAAATTGCCCGATTCTCGACAAGAATTCAGTTTGTTTCTGGTGGAGACAAAGTTGTAGCAGACGCATATTCCCGCATCAACCTCATCAACATGCCCATCATGTTCAGCACTGCAGAACTTGCCGAGATGCAGAAAAATGACAACGAGCTCAGATTTCTTCTCGCAACACCTGAGAAGACTTCATTGAAGCTCCGTGGACTACGCATCGATGATACCGATGTCATTGTGTTTTGCGACGTTGGAGGCAGGAACATTCGACCGTACGTGCCAGCCGCTCTGCGAAGGAAAGTGTTTGACAACGCCCACAATTTGTCACATCCCAGAGCTACAAAACAAACCATCAGCAAGAGGTATGTGTGGCCCAACATGAACAAGGACATTATTTCATGGGCCAGGTCCTGCATCCAATGTCAACGAAGCAAAATCAGCAGACATGTGAAGAACATCCCACAACGTATCCCGATGCCTAGTTCCAGATTTCAGCATGTCCACATCGACATTGTCATAATGCGGCCGGTAAATAGGTATCGATATTTACTGACGATGATCGACCGCTTCACGAGATGGTTAGAAGCAATTCCACTGAAGGACATCACTGCTGAAAGGGTTGTCAACGCATTCTATGCATGCAGGATCTGCAGATTTGGTTCACCCGTGACTATTACCACCGACAGAGGATCCCAGTTCGAATCAGCGTTCGTAGTTCGTTCGTTCGTAAACTAGTTGGAAGTGCGTCACGAGTCGACAGACTGGGTAAGCGTCCTTCCAACAGTTTTATTGGGGCTGCGAACTAGCTTCAAGGAGGACATCAAAGCAACTGCAGTAGAACTTGTCCTCGGAACCACACTGAGACTACCTGGCGAATTTTTCACACACGAAGAAGTTTCGCCAGACCCTCAAATCTTTGTGGAAAAGTTCCGAGAGCACATGCGACAAGTCAAATCAACACCTTCAGCACATCATCACAGACGACGACCATTTGTGCACAAAACACTGTACAACTGCACACATGTCTTCGTCAGGGTCGACTCCGTCAAGAAGCCCTGTGAGCAGCCGTATAATGGGCCATACGAAGTGCTGGAGCGTTTGTCGGACTATGTTTTTAAAGTCAACGTCGATGGAACACCAACAACACTGTCAACAGAAAGACTTAAACCAGCTTTCTTTGAAAATATCCCAGATAACATCACATCACCATCATCCACTACAATTGAAGAAGATCGACAGCATCCACGCAGCAATAGCCCATCCAGCCTACCACAACCATCCACATCAACATCATCATCAACATCCACTGCAACCAATACCAGAAGCGAAGCACTTAGAACGTATTCTAGGGCATCAAGGAAACAAGTGCGCTTCCAACTAAATCCGTGACGCAGTCACTGGAGGGGGAGTACTTGTGGCAGACAACCAACGTAACTTGTGGGTAAACAACCCAACGAACCCAACGGTGCCCGCGACGCACAAGAGGATATCCTTCACATCCCACCAACGCCGAGGGATGCAACGTGGGCATGTGCCTACGGAGCAATAAAAGGAATGGGTTGGGTCACACAAAAGACACTCGCAATTAGAAAGTCACACGGATCATAACTAGTAGTGGGATAGTGACACTGATCAATACTTACATTGAAATCGCCGATGATAACTTATCTAAATAAAATATTGTATACATAAATGGACTCCTCGCCGTTTAATTAACTCCAAGTAGGACATACTTGTGGCAACGAGCTACAACCCTGTGGAATGCTGCGACATCTACAAATTTTCCTCTGCATTTTCTCGTTTTTGCAAACTCCTCGTGTTATGCGTTTTATTCTTCTCTACTGAGTAGTAGGCACAGAAGGTACAGTCTTTTGCAATTTTAAACGGTAAAATGTATGTTTATTTCTATATAAAGTGCAATGTCGTGTAAAAATGGGAGATGCTTACATAAGAAGTCAAATCTGAAACCTTTGATACGTAGGTTCCGCAATTTACAAATGGGAATTTATATTCATACGGCCATCATATATACTGTGAGCGTCAAAAGTGAGTAAACAAATATCTGATTACTGTATGGAAGAAGTGCAAGAAAGAAGCCAATGCTTGCAAAAATTAATAAACAAAAACATTTAAAATTTCCAAAAAACCCAAAAAAAGTGACACATCGTTTTGGAAAAACATTTTATTTAGTGATGAAAGCAAATTCGAAATTTTTAAGAGCCATTGAATAAAAAAAATTGGAGAGCAAAAAAATGAAGAATTTACTGAAAAAATATTAGGCCGGTCGTGAAACGTGGGGGTGGTTCAGTGATGGTGTGGGGGTTGGTAATCTTGTCTTAATTGATAGTACACTGAGGAAGGAAGATTATCTAAATATTCTCAGGACCAACTTGCAACCGAGCGTAGACAAATTAGGTTTAGCTAGGAATTGGATCTTTCAGCAAGACAATGATCCTAAGTATACCTCACGTTTTGTTAAGAATGGTTGCTTTATAGGACCCCAAAACAGCTTGATCATCCTCCGCAATCACCGGACCTTAAGCCAATAGAACACTTATGGGAGCATTTGGATAGAAGAATTCGACAGAGTACTATTAACAACAAGGAAGACCTGAAAAAAGCTATAACAGAAGAATTGTCAAAAATTTTCCCCGATGTTACCAATAAACTGGTAATGTCTATGCCAAAAAGGAGGACCAACAAAGTACTAAATTTAATTTTTTAAGCAATAAAAATGTACATTTGTTGATAGAAATGTATACTGTTTACTCACTTTTAACTCGTAATATATGAAGTAGTTATAATTTTCATTAAAAAAATGTATTTGTTTTTGTTTTTACCGGCTTTATTTCTTGAATAATTGATCATATTGAACAAAGCATACAATACAGTAATCAGATATTTGTTTACTCACTTTTTGATGCTCACAGTATCTTTATATATTAAGAAGCTGTGCATTATTACATAAACCTGGAATATCGTTCTGCTATAAATAAAAATACAACTTTTTAAACGTTCTTTTATTATTTGTCACATCTTTTATTATTTATTACATCAAAATATTTTCTTTATTTTTATCCATTACAAAAGTAAGTCTTGAGTACAACTTTATAAGAAGATTTACGTGCAAAATACAAAAATACTGTAAATATTTCTTTAAATACTTAAAAGTTATCAGTTAAAAATTCACTTATTCGTTTATATATTTTTAAAATATTTTCAAAGAGTATATAATTTATGTTATAAAATTGTATACAATAACGATAAGAATCCTATGAAAAAAAAAAATAATTTCAGGTAAATATGCTTTAAAATTACATTAAATTACATTGTATATCACGTTAATTAATTATACTTTCAGCTATAATTATTGTTTTCTGGCAAAATACTTCTTTAAGATTATTGATTTGTTTACAAGCTGCATTTTCTTTTTTTATGTTAGTCTACCAATTATGTGAATTTCATTAAAATGATTTAAATTTGTAGCCAATTTAATCGAGGTTGTTTCGCAGACAATAAGAGAAAAATTTAAATAGCAATATAACCGACCGTTATTTTGGCATTTAAAGTGTCATAAATGAGTGTTCGTAAGAGAAAAATAAGAAACCTTGATACTTTTGTATAGTTAAGTACGTGAAAGTCTCAGTATCACCTTGTCACAGTGACATCTTCAATTTCATGAGATATACATTTAATTTCCTTTTTGGCAGCGCTTACATTTTCTATTTTTTTCATATTGAAACGGAGTGAATAAATGAATTTGATTTTGAACGTATTCTACAAAGGGAACAGACACGTCTTCTTCTAAAAAAAAATTATAATATCGTTGCATATAAAATTCTCTCATATCGCGCAGTCAGTAATTCTTACAAAAATATTAACAGTGATAATAATAAAAACAACATAAATATAATACAAAATGTCGCTTCTTCAGCAAAGTGCAAACAGCAATCGAATCCTCTGTTCTCAACAAATTTACCTTTGAATTTCTTAAAACTGGACTTAAAAACAGAGACCTATATAGAAATCCCACAACAAACGATGAAAAAGAAGTATTATAGAAAATAACTCTGCCCTTTCAACGAGTCATAAACTTCGGAGCAAGGACGATCCATCTACAAATATATCCCACCGGGTCATTACCCGGTATTTATCAACATCCAACACATCATTTTCAATGACGACGGGATGCAAGCCATAAAAAAAAGGCAGCGGCGAAGGCACCAATTCGAACGAAAACTTCATCAAAAATTTGCAAAAAAAAAAAAAATGGCAAAACTTTACAACACTGTGAAAAGAAAAATAGCTGGTCATCATTGTTACAGATTCAGCAAACCAACCCTACGAGAATGAACCGAGCGCGTCAATGCATGAATTCAACAACCAAATGAGACGATAATGCAATATCTTAGTGGTAAGTTAGAAATAATCGATAGGGCTCCGAGCAACATAGATACCAAATAGCAGAACAAGTCTCATACCTAATAGGAGGAATTCTCGATCACACAGACAGACGACTCATGATAATAAACATAATCTAAACACATCTACCACTCTCGAAAAATTATTTGAAATAGGACGTCACAAAACTGAATACTAAATACTTTTCCAAAGCACAGGTCACACACAAACCGCAACCACACTTGTTAAACCCTAAACTACATAATATACAAAGTATTTCTTTCTTTTCCGAATAAAGCCTCAACAAGAATAACCACGCTTTGTTTTAATCCCAAATTTTTTGAATAATCTGATAGCGACGTTCGCTACTCTTGCGTTTTCTCAACATATTTTGGAGGCCCCGGCGAGATATATCATTTAAAGGTATAAATTAATTATTCAACAGGTGACTTGTATTGAACCATGCCATCTGGAAATGAGGAAATATCCGACAGACCGTCAGCAGATGGAAATCCATCAGCATCCACTGATGCCGCTGTGTCTAAGGTTAATCCAAAAAAATCAAGGCATTGGAAACTCTGAAGATGCGACGATTGGTAGTTGTTAACCACATCAACAGGTTGAACGAATTTTCCATTAAGGCAACCAGCAGGTCATCATCAATTTCCCTTCCTGAGCTCAATATACGCATGGAGGCACTGAATGAAGCATTTCATTTGTTTAATGAAGTTCAAACCAAGATTGAAGACAACGATTTCGATGTAGTCTCTAAGCCGGATCGTTCTCTATGTGAGGAGATGTGTTATGTAACTGTTGCGAGACTCAATGTTTTAATTAATCAATTAAGGGAAAACATTATCAAGCCAATAGAGGCAGCACAAGTATCCAATACTCATCAGCATGAATCAGTAAAATTGCCTAAAATTGAATTGCCTTCATTTTCAGGGGACGTGACTGTGTGGATGGATTGGTACAATCGATTTGTATCCCTAGTGCACGACAATCCTACGATTTCGAAGCAATCTAAATTTCATTACCTAGTGTCAAAATTAAGTGATACTGCAGTTGCTCCAATTGAAGGACTTACGATTGAGGATAGTAACTACGATGTGGCATTAGCAAGACTTAAGGAACGCTTTGAGAACAGGAAAATCATCGCTCAGGAACACCTGCAACGAATCTTCAATCACCCAAAGTTTCAGAAACCCTCTGCAGTGGAACTAAGAGGTCTTATAGACAAAATCAGTAACCATTTATCGGGATTGCGAAACTTGAAGCGTCCAGTAGACTTCTGGGACGATCTCATCGTATTCATCATAGTATCTAAACAGGACGCTCACATGATGAAGCTCCGGTGGATAGACTTTCCAGCCTTATTGAACTCATCAACTTTTTGAAGAAGAGGGCTCAGCATTTAGAAGGTAATGTACAAAATAATTTATATAGTTCTGAAACTTTCGTAAAATGCGATAATAGTAATAAAGGGACTAAGAAAACCTGTTCGTAAATATTCAATACGAAAGGACGTATTTCGGCTGTAGTGTGTTACTGTGGCAACCGAGAAAACAAACAACAATTTCGACGAGAAAAATTTGTTTTTGAACAAAACAAAAATAAAAATATAAATAAAAAATATTTTAAAACTCGAAAATCCGGAATTTCCCAGAAATGGGAACGGAAAAAACAATAAGTGAAGTGATTCGTGAATGTGTAGATATGGAGGAAGATTCCTCCGCGTTTGGTGCGAATGGAGCGAGTCCTTTCGTCGAGACCCGCTGGGTCAGGTGCGTATCCATAAAAATGGATACGCCAGCTGCTGGAGACCTCTCGATTATGGCGGTGAATGTGAATTCACTCGTCAGGATCGAGAGAAGGTTGACCTTGCTTCACCTTTTGGAGTCCCATAAGCCTGATGTGTTGATGGTTAGCGAAACCAAGCTAAGCCGGAAGCACGTACTCAGGTACAAAGACTATACAGTCATTCGAAGAGACCGCCCCCGCGCCACACAGGCGGGCGGGGTCGCTCTCTTCATTAAAAAAGGCTTACGCCATAAGATCGTGTATTGCGGTGAGGTGCGAACCTTCGGCGTGCTAGAGGCTTCGATTGCGTGCATTTCCCTCCAAGGTGGAAGGAAACTGTACGTAGTCGCGGTCTATGCATCAGATGCACCTCAGTCCGCAAATTTTATCTCAGAGCTCGAGACCTTCTTTCGAAAGCTTCGGCTTTGCTCAGAGGACAACTATTTTGTCATCGCCGGAGATTTGAACGCGAGGCACGAGGAATGGGGTAATTCTGTTCCAAATCCGAGGGGAAATTCACTCTTTAAGTGGATGGCGCGTCACTTTATTGAGTTCAAGCTGAATCTGCTTTCAACCGATAGACCGTCCTTTCCCAGAAGTGGGTCTTATTTAGATCTAATGCTAATAGACAGACGACTAACGCTACGAGACGTAGACACTCGCACTAGGAATTGTCTGACAACGGTGGAGTACGACAGTGATCACTGCGGTCTGGCCGCGATTATTCAGTTCCCGAACGAGCTGGTGGAGCTTGAAGAGTTCGCGGAGACACATCCTTTCGATTATCGAAGGGCTCGTTGGCCGCGTTTCTCTAGGATCCTATCCAGAGAACTACGTTCGAGCGAGATGACGCCACCTTCGAACAGAAAAATGACGAACGAAGAGGTTGACAGGTGCCTCATACAAGTAGACGACGTGATTAAACGTACCATGCACAGGACGCTTCCTAAGGTATCACCTACGACAGATGGCGACATTTATCGTAACGATACCATCGACGCACTGCACGTGCAAAAAAGCAGACTGCTATCGAGACTAAAAACTCTGTACAGACGCTTTACCGACCCAAACGACCCGGAAATACGATCGCTCAAGTCACAGCTGAAGAACATCCAGAAGTTGATTCGGATGAACTACAGAATTGCTGTCAATTCGTATTGGGGAGATAGGATTCGGGCCGTGCGTTCTAACGGTCCGGGTATGTTTTCCCAAATCAACCGAATTTTCCGAAGGAGGGGTCATTTCGACTTGGAGGCTATTCGACTTGACAGGACAACCGACAATGGAAACATACTGACTTCGGTTGGCATAGATCCGGATCAGGCCGTGCTAGACAATGAGTTCTTCATTGTTGAGGCTGCTCAAGAAAAGGTAGAGGCAATAGGAGCTGTTTTTCAGGAAGTGTACACGGTCAACGAGTCCCGTAGGCCGAATCACGACCTGGAGAACAGAGCCCTGCTAAACCATGTTTACCTTCGAAATGAGATACAGCAGTGGCGTTCCGAGAATCCTGACTTTACCAGATTCGATGACGAAAATCAGGCAACCAATGCCGTCGCCCAAGATGGTTCCAATGCCATCCTCATTTCGAAGGAGGAACTCAAACACATCTTCAACGGTTTGAAAAACAAAAAGTCGACTGGTATAGACGGGCTACCGAATATAGTGCTGCGCCATCTCCCTGACGAGGCGGTGGAAATATACACAATCCTGTTCAACAATGCACTGAGTAATGCACATTACCCAGCGCATTGGAAGACGGCGGAAGTGCAACCCCTCCCCAAAAAGGACAAAGATTCCTCGCTTCCGAAAAATCTTCGGTCGATAAGTCTCCTCCCTTGCATAAGCAAGGTTTTTGAAAAGATTGTCAATAGAGTCCTGATCCAGTGGACTGAAGACAACAAAATTATACCGAACAACCAGTTTGGATTTAGGGCGAGGCATGATACCGTACATGCCTCGTCAAAATTGGTTTCGGACATTCAGTGGAACAACCACAAAACCCAATGCACCGGGGCCTGTCTCGTTGACTTGCAGAAGGCATTCGACACCGTATGGTTAGAAGGCCTCTTCTTTAAGTTGACATGGATGGGTATAAGCAAATCACTGCTTTACACGACCTTCAACATGGTAACAGGTAGGAGTTTTGTTATCAAGAGTGGTAACAAAGTTTCCACCAATGTTTTCCAAATAAAAAATGGGCTCCAGCAGGGTGCAGTAAACTCACCAATCCTTTTCGCTATTTTCACCAGCGAACTGATGGCTCCATGCTCAACCTGATCACGTTCGCCGACGATTGGGTCGCATACCGGACAGCACCAAAGATAGAAGTCATTAACACGCTCCTGCAGCGTGACTTCGAAAAAATCCAGCAATTTTGCGACGACTGGAAGTTAAAAATAAACTTCCAGAAGTGTGAAACAATCCTCTTCCGGACTCCGTTATACAGGGCCTCAAGGGATACGAAGAAGAAGTGGCGCAAGTTTGGCATATTGGACCCACAGGGTCAGCCACTAGCCGTGAAGAGTGTAGTGCGATATCTTGGCATTATGTTGGACCAGTACCTGTATGGTGGTACCCATGTAGATACAGCTTTGACTAAAGCTAAGAAAGGCTTCGCTATGGCAAGTGGGTTGTTTTACAGCAGCCAACTTGACGCTAAAGTGAAGCGAATCTGCTACACGGCCCTCATCCGGCCAATCATGGTATATGGCTGCCCGGTGTGGTTCAATGTGAGTCCTTCCCAAATGGAAAAGATGAGGGTCTTCGAGAGACAATGCCTTCGCGCATGTCTCAAGAAGTACAGAACCCCGGAATCTGATTACAAGAAGTTCTATCCTAATGAGGTCTTGTATAATGAAGCAAACGTGAACAGGGTTGATAATTTTATTATTAAGCTTATTCGGAGGCATGTTGCACGAGCCATGACATCTGAGAGCGATCTCATATTTGGGGCCTACTACCCAAATGACGAGTACCACGAGAGCGGTCGCCGAAGGGGTTTCATTCCGCCGGAAGCGTTCTTATATCTTGATCGCATTGGACTGATTCAGGATGCGGATGCATGTCCACTTATTTACCACGTCATGAGAAGGACAGTGGACAGGCGACTGATGTACGACGCCAACGTTGCAAATGTTAGTCGGGATGCTCTCCGGTTCAGCACATCCGTCTCCATCCGCGATAGGATGGAAACGGATAAGGACCGAGGGTTCTATTGGTGGTTAGAGCCACACCAAGAGCCCCAGCTGTCGTCAGCCTAATTAGGTTAAGATTGGCCCCAAGGCCAACTCACATCTAGTATAAGTTAGGATAAGTTAATAATTAAGATTAAACTAAAATAGTGTATAAAATAAAAACAACAAAAAACAACACAAAAACCCCAAAAAAAAAAATCAAAAAAAATGTAAAAAATGTAAAACAAAAATGTGGGTCGTAAGTATCTTTAAGTTAGAATAGGTTATATTAAGTAATATTAAGTTTTTATAAAAAAATTGTAGACAATTAAGTTTTTTCAAATATTTTCTTAGTGTTAAATAAATAAACATTAGTATTAATAAATTAAAAAGAAAAAAAAAAGTACTGACGCCGAAAGGCAAATAAATAAATAAATAATTAGTTTAGCTTAGAGCGTCCGCATAGGGCCAGTAAGTAGATATAAGATTTCATATCAGATGTACCTAGGTTAAGCATTTTGTTAATAGCGTTAAGTTATCATTAGTTGAAAAAAAAAAAATAAAAATGCATTTTAAACTAAACACTAAACTAACTAAGAAAACCTCAAAGAGCAGCCCGAAAATATTTATTGCTACTAAAAACATATGTAGCTTTTGTTCTAGCCCAGGTCACTTTCTTTATCGATGCCATAAATTCCAAAACCTGTCCATATTGAATCGCCTGCAACAAATTAAGGCTCTTAATTTGTGCTTCAATTGCCTCAAAACTACTGAGCACATAAGCACTAATTGCCTATCTAGTTCTTGTCGTGAATGTGGAAATAAACACCACACAATGTTGCACATTGGCAAACCACCTTACACACAACCAGATAAGGAGTCCCATCCCTGTAGCTCACAAAGTCTTACGACAGATCCTTTGCATCAATTTCATCAATCTCAGACATTTTTATCGGCTGTCGCAAATGTAATACAAAACGCATCCATGCATACTGCATGCGCTGAGGGCAATCTACTTGGAACTGCTATTGTAAATGTGCTCAACCAATTTACACAACCAATTCCTCGTCGCGTTTTATTGGATTCTGGTTCTCAAGTCCACATGATTTCTGAACGAATGATGCAAATACTGGGTTAACCATGCCTTCATTCAAATATGAATTTAACTTTAATACGGAAACCTTATCTAAATTCAAAACAACACTCGTAGTGGAGTCACGACTTAACGGATTTAGAAATACAATCAACGCCTTTGTAACCAATCGAATAACTGGAACTCTCCCTGATCACCCAATTGAAGTTTGCGATTGGAGAATACCTAAAAACATTAATTTATCGGATTGATATCCTTTTTGGCGTCGACTTATTCTATAGTATTTTGAGTGTCGGGCATATTAAATTAGGACCAAATTTACCTATTTTACAAAACACCTTGCGGACAAAACACCTCAAGGACAAGCAAAACATAATACTTCCTAGCTCAAACATCAGATGAGAACAAGGATTTTGATGAGATATTAAACGATTCATTAAAGACATTTTGGCATGTTGAAAATTTCGAAGCATTACTGTCAAGCTCGACACATGAAGATAAGGAATGTGAAGCACATTTTTGTAACCACTATACCCATTTGAAATCTGGATGATACCAGGTTAGATTACGCTTCAAACAAAATCCAGATTTATTAGGAAATTCGTACGATATTGATTTGAAAAAATATTTATCTCTCGAAAGAAAGTTCAAAAAAACCAAGAACTATTTCAACAATATTCAGACTTTATCAATGATCTTCTTGATCAATCACGTATGGAAAAAACGAACCTGGATTTCACCAAGCCCCATTATATTTTACCCACCATGGTGTACTTAAATTGTCAAGCTCTACCACAAAGTTGCGGGTGGTATGTGACGCATCTGCAAAACAAGTTCTGGTAAATCCCTCAATGACATTTTAATCGTGGGACCTGTTATTCAGCCTGATCAACTATCTATTGTATTGAGATTCCGCGTTTACAAGTACGTATTTACAGCAGACGTCACCAAAATGTATCATCAAGTGCAGCTTCATCCTATCGATAGAGACTTTCACTACATTTTATGGAGAAGGAGAATTGAGGAAGATATCGCTATATATCGGCTTTGTACCGTAACATTTGGCACGGCCTCCGCTCCTTTCTTAGCCACACGAGCACTGAAGCAGTTAATCGATGAAGGTTCGCTATACCCTCAAGCTGCACGATCTATAAACAATAATTTCTATGTAGATGACGTATTGACAGGTGCAAATTCATTGAGTGAAGCAAAGGCACTTCAACGTGAGATAATTGAACTCTTGAGCAAAGGTAAATTCTATCTTAGAAAATGGTGTTCAAATTCAGCGGAGCTTTTAGAAGGAATTTCTCAGAATGATCGGTGAGACATTAGTAAGACTTGGAAATGACCACTCTGTTAAAACATTAGGCATAATTTGGAATCCGGATAGAGATTGCTTCCATTATGCCGTAGTTTTGACTCCTCATAAACATGTAACAAAACGCACAGTGCTTTCAGATATTGCGCATTTTTTCATCCGCTCGGCCTGATAAACCCAGTTATTGTGCTGGCGAAAGTATTTATGCAGCATCTGTGGCGGCTTAGACTCACATGTGACGAATCTCTTCCACAAGAATATCACCAGCGCTGGACTCTCTTCCGGAACAGTTTACATAAACTCAGTGGCTTGCAGATTAAATGACGTGCCTTTTCTGGGCATTGCAATCACTACCAACTGCATGCGTTCTCTGACAGCTCGGAGAATGCCTTCGGTATTTACGTCTATGTACGGTCTATCACTGAGGGTGGTTTGATCAACGTTGAACTTTTGTGTGCTAAATCGCGAGTAGCGCCTGTTAAAAAAATCAGTCTGCCGCGATTGGAGCTGTGTGCTGCAGTAATGATGGCACAGCTTGTACAACGCCTAAGAAAAACATTTAACTTTGAATTTGAAGCCGTTACCTACTGGACAGATTCAACAATTGTCTTAAGGTGGATTTCCGAAGAACCATGCAACTGGCAGACATTTATAGCGAACGGAGTCACTGTAATTCAGCAAAGTTCTCAAGCTTTTCAATGGCGACATATATCATCAGATTTGAACCCTGCCGATGTCGGTTCCATTAGCTTGGATAAGCTTAATGGTGGCAAGCAATCAGCTGGCAAAGGGAATAATACAAGGTTAGGTTAAAATGTGCTACATTGTGCATGTTGGAATGTGCATAAGGTAAATAGAATGTTACAAGATAGGGTAGGATTATGGGTTATCATATTGGCAGCTGATTAGTAGTTGGTATATAAGGAGAGTGTCGGTCACATGTAATATTAAAATGTATCGTTTTCTACAACAAAATAGTTCAGTGGCAAGTGACAGTGATGGAATCGAAGTTAGTGAAACTGTTGATGACACCCAAAGTATTGACGGAGCTAGTGGTAGCGGACTTGATGGAAATAATCAAGGAATTTCAATTGGAGGACAAGGAGGAGTGGCTGAGTTTGTTGGAGCTGTTGGTGGAAGTCAAAACAATAATAAAGGACGGTCACACATTGACTACCGAGTTTCTCGAGACATCCTCGCAAAAGGGATATTTACCAATATTCGAGTTACTACCAGAAACAGTAAATTCATTTCAAGCGTTGCTCTCAAAGTAACAGGAACGGAGAATGCAGCGCTTTTTACTTTGTTTAAAACTCGTGGAACCAACGCGCTGTTCAGATGGTATGTTGAATATGGCAACCATATCCACGTCGTCCACGAATGCACTTACTCCAATAAATGTAGCCGCTGCTACAACAAGTACCCATGGCATCGACGTTCTCGCCGCACTATACCAACACAAAGACTTACCCAAAAAGACATTATCCTTCTCGTCAACTACCACTTTGAAGCTGAACGAAAAGTCCGTGGTGTATTCATCGGACAACGTGAATACACCGGATTATTTGATCGACTTGAAGATATACGACCTGAACAAAGTAGCTCCGGAGAATTAAATGACTCAGAATATGTGGAAGGATGCTATCGTACGGATGAAGTTCTTTGGAAGTCAATCGTTCGAAGCGACAATTTATCAGATGGCGAGGGAGATGGCTGTTCAGTCAATTCAGAAAATACGCAAACGCGAGGAGGAACTAAACGCTCCAGACGAGAAGCCAAAGGCCAAACGACACAAGAAAAACAGCAGGAAAGATTAGAAAAAATTATAATGGCTATTGGTAAGGTTTGTACAGAGAAATAAACCAAGAGTGCGATGTACAAGTCACCAACGAAACTGTAAGACAAGTGCTGATAAGGAATGAGTACACATCAAGAGTTGCACGGAAAAAAACACGGCTTTCGTCTCAAAAAGTACAAAAACGCTTATCATTACCTACAGAGTAAAGCATGCAACCAAACGAGTACTGGGATGATGTCATATTTTGTGAAAAAACTAAAATAATGTTTTGTTACAACGAGGGGCAAAATAGAGTGTGGCGCAAACCTGTAAAATAGTTGCTTAACACGAACATAATTTCAACCGTTACATTTGGTAAGTTATCTGTGATGGTGTGGGGGTGCATATCCAGCAAAGGCATCGGGGACATCATTTTAATTGAAAATACCATGGACGCAAAAAAGTACTTGAGCATTTTGCAATCCCATTTGCTTGCTACTGCCAACAATTTTGGTTTCAATGGCGGTGTTAACGGAGGAAAACCGCAATTTAAGTTCTATTAAGACAACGATCCGAAACACAAAAAAATTTACGGTGAAGACGTGGCTGCTTTATAACTGCACCAAAGTATTGGATACATCAGCTCAGAGACTGTTGAACAATAATCTGTACACATTTTATATACGTAAATGAATTTCTATTTATAGTGTACAAATTACATGCACATTTGTGAAAGCAACCTCTTTTCAAAAATGCAGTTATAAACCTTAAGTTGTCAGTTGGCGTCACTCTTTTTTATAGAATTCATGTATAAACGCCACTCATTATAGTTTGTCTCGTCTTTATAAAACTACATTAATAAACTACCATAAAATTTAACCCTGTTGTTTATTTCTTCCAACAGAGCCCAGACCTTAGCCCAACAGAAAATCTATGGGCATATACGAAAAAGAAGGTAGCAAAAAGGAGCCCTAAAAATAGAAACCAACCTATACATTTTATCATTGAAGAATGGATTAAACTTCCAAATAATTATGGTATACAAAAATTTAATTGGATCAATAACAAAACGGGTAAAAGCAGTTATTGATGCTAAAGGTGGTCACACCAAATACTAACATGCAAATTTTGCAAAATTCATAAGCTTTTGAAACGAAATAAGTTTATAATTAAGTATAGTGCTAAGATTTGTAAAGACAATTAAATTTTTGTTCCCTTTTGCTTTTTGTTTTTTTTTGTTATGTTATAATATAAGGCGAAATAAAGTTTATAGAATTGTTAAATATTGAAGTGAGAAAATAGAAATTGTTGTCTTTTTACCTAGTGTAAACACTAGGTAAAACTGTACATACAGTTGCGATCAAAATAATAGCAGTGCAGTATTAAACATAGTGATCCTCCTAATGATCTGACTACTATTCTGATCTACTCCATTTCTTATGGCCAATGTAACCTGGATTACTAGAATATCAGTGTTATATATTCCATGCATATTATCCATAACAGTTGTTTTCCAGACGTCTTCTTATTTGAAAATGGTATTTATTGAGTGTTTTGGTATTTTAGCAGTGTTTTGTTTGTGTCCAGATTTGCTTGCTTTCTCATAATTGTTTGTTCATCGTTTCTTTCTTTCCTTGAATTTTTAAGGTAAGCAAGCAAATTTAGTTATATTTTGGACTCAATAAATTCAGTTTTGATACAGAATGGGACGCGCAGGACACTGCACTAAAGACGAGCGATCTCTTATTCGAAAGCTTCATGACGATGGCAAAACGTACAAAGAAATTGAAAAAATCATCGGTTGTTCCGCAAAAATGATTTCAAATGCAAAAAAATATGAAAAACAAAAACCCGAAACTTGGGGCCGAAAAAGAGTTCTGTCTCCAACAATGGCTAAGCGTATTGTTCGATATTCCATGAATAATCCCAGTGTTCCAGCTACAGAGATAAATAATACTAATAGATAATAATTTACATGCTCGCAGTCCAAGAAAAGCCCCGCTTTTGAAAAAACCACACCTCACAAAAAGACGAGTTTGCTAAATTACATAGTGAGTGGCCCATTGAGAAATGGCGAAATGTTCTATGGACAGACGAGATTAAAATTGTTTTGTATGGCTGCTCTGGGTCCCGTCAGTATGTAAGTCGCCCACCAAATACAGAGTACAATCTCAGATACACGACGAAAACCTTAAAAAATGGAGGATCCAGTATTATGGTTTGGGCATGTTTTTCGTAATACGGTGTAAGCCCAATATTCTGGATCAAAGGGACAATGGATCAGCATTTATACGTAGACATCCTTGAAAATACTATGCTTTTCCTTACGCTGAGTATGAAATGCCTTTGAAATGGGTGTTTCAACAGGACAATGATCCGAAACACATTAGCAAGAAAGCAAAAAATTGGTTTAAGGCGAACAAGATTGAAGTCATGAGTTGGCCCGCTCAATCTCCTGACCTCAATCCAATTGAAAACTTATGAGCGGATGTCAAAAAAAGCTGTTTCCGAAGCAAAACCATGCAACAATAACCAATTATGGACAGTGGTAGAAAAATCATAGAAGAAAATACCGCTAGAGAGGTGTCAGTCTTTAGTGAACTCAATGCAGCGAAGATGTCAGGCAGTCATACGGAACTAAGGCTTCACAACAAAATATTAAATCCATTTCAATTTCTACCATAAATACATTATTATATTATGTTACAGAATTCATGTTTTCTATTTTGTTTTATGATGAATTACTTGCACTGCTATTATTTTGATTCCTTACATACAGGTGAAAAATCAAATTTGTTTTTTTTGTTTTTTTTTCTTTAATGAATTTGTTGTTATTTTTGTATATTTCTTTTAAGTTAGTTTTAACCTATACATAGTTAATGCATGTAGACCAAAATAAAAGTATAACTTTACAAAACATAGACATTTGTAGATTAGTTACAACCACTGCTATTATTTTGAATGCAGCTGTACATTCGCGCAAAAGCAAAAAAAAACAAATAACCAAATGCACACGAAAGATCGAACGGTAAATCTCTACGAAAGGGTAAGGGGACCACGTCAACAAAAGAAACACAGAAAATTCCAACGAAAATGATAACTCACGCCAGTTACCCAGAAAGAACGACGGCTGGAAGTGGAAAGGAAACAAAGGAAATATCACTTATCACACAGGCATCGATGAAGAACAACGCAATCAACCAATAGCGCAACATGAAACAGCATTAAAATAAAAATGGTGAAATTGTCAACACTGAATGTTGAGCTTATAAATAAATTTCTGCAAGCAGAGGGTATTCCGAGAACCGCGACAAAACTCATTAGATCGCCAAGTTGATGGAAATTCGGGGGACTGACAAAATTGATATCGATGAAATCCACGCTTTAGAACTCTGTACAATTCCAACTGCGGAATTGCGTAACATCCTTATGGATTTAGCAGAAAAACGACTTGTTGGTGAATGTTCGACACGACGGTACACCACCACAAATACCAAACAGAAATTCTTTCACGCACACTACTCGCCATGAGTCTGCGGACGTCGAATGAACTGCTTAGATCTCTGGACAATATATCTGTTGGAAATTTCAACAACTCCAATTACCATTATACATTTCCTATAAATTTTGCACATTCAAAACCTGTGATAAGTTTGGTTCTTGCTGTATTAACTTATACACATACATGAATTTCTACTATATAATGCTCATTAATAAATAGTAAATAATAATGATATAAGTGAACTTAGTGAGATCGGACGTGTTTTTCAATCGCTCTCTAATATATTTGCCAAGTTGCGAAGTTTACTTTTTGATTAAAATAATAATCAAACAACCCTAACACAGTGACTTTATTTTCTTGATTTTAGTGCTCTCATAAAGCAAAAAGTGTACACAATTGTTTTAATCTGAATTTGGTGTCGGTGATCTGTATTCCTTTATATCATGCGTATGTGCGTTGATATAAAGGAATACAGATCACCGAATGTGAATTTGCTGTGTATTCGGCTTGCAAGCGTAAGCTTCATTTCGAATGCACCACAGTAACCGAGAAATTGTGGAGAACCATGGGCACAAGAAGGAATACTTGGAAGTGGCAGTCGTGTAGAAACAGTCTACCGCTGGAGCCAACAGTTCGGCTGTACCCGTTCCGCAAACATCACGAGAACAGCCTTCTAAAAGAATGCGGGTACTCAGCAGTCCCGGTCCCACAACTAACACCTATTTAGCGGACAATTTTTCTGTGCGAGGGGAAATGAAGGAAACTGCGGCGAGCTGTAGTTTCCTAGCTGCAAGGTCCGACGACCTCAATACACACATGAAAAAGAACAATGATATTTTAAACATTTTAACAAAAGAACTTAATGATATAAAGGAAAACAACAAACAAAAAGACATAACAATTTAAAATCTTCAGACACAAGTAAACACCATGGAGCAACACATTATCAAAAAAAAAAAAAATATAGAAATTAAAAACTTCCCTCCTACTCCACAAGAAAACCAAGTTGAGGTTGTAAAAGGAATCGGTAAAACTATTAACCGCGATGTTAATCGATGTATACAGAACAAAAAACAAAAACCCCGAAAAATCGGCAATTATTGCAACTTTTGCGTCCAATATAAAAAAGCTACAATTTATTCAACAAACACGCTCCACTCGTCCTATCAAAATGAAAACTGTCATGCAAAAGAGTAATAACAACGCAAGCATCAGCACAGCATTACCAGACGCTACGGTTTATGTCAACAATCAGCTGACAAGACACAATAAGCACCTAATGTGGATGGCAAAGGAGAAAGCGAGACAGAAGAACTGGAGATTCGTGTGAGAAAGTGCAGGACGATTACACGCCAGACAAAATGAGAGTTCTTAGCCAATTTCTATAAGAACGGTTAACGACGTGAGTAAAATTGCACGCTCCCAGCAATAGAATTGTGTAAATAAAACGATACACAATTATTTTTTTTTCTCAAAATGGATCCAAATGAAGTAATAGTCGATTTAAACTGTAGGTAAGTGAAAGGTTTTAACAGCATTGACTTCAACGAATTTAAAGAATGCCAAAATTACTGTTTATACGTTAATATTACATCTCTGAGAAAGAATTGGAATGATTTTTCTGCCTAACGTTAGCCACATCATCAATATGATTAATATTATAGCATTAGTTGAATACAAATATTGAAGAAGAGGAAATACGACACTACAGTATAGACACTACAGGTTTCCAAGCGGAGTGTCTGAATCGAAATAAATTTAGAGGAGGTGGAATTCTGATACGTGGTGAATTGCAATATGAACGATTAACAGTTACATCCGCCACACCCAAGTACATTACACCCAACATAATTTAGCTCCTCATCATACTAACCATTGCGACATACCAAGGCGACCCCAAAAAGCGATCAAAGCAAACACAAACCGAACAACATTGTTGCAAACAAAAACAAGTAGAAACAAACTATTACGACATATCAACAACCAGAACAATGCTCGTCTAAAGCTGACATAAGCAAACAGAGCAATTAACTCCACCAAAACAAAACGCCAAACATACATACTAATCCACTTGAACAACAACACTAGACGTACAAAACAACGAAACAACCACGCCAGCACAAAATATTCAATATGGGCCAAAGTTCGCTCGTCCGTTGTCCCACAACTGACCTGACACCACGCAAAATACTGTCGCAGTGTATAAAAACGCAGCAGCGGAACCCCAAAAAGTGTGTTGTGCTGGCGAGTCCCAATCTGCCCGGACGTAGTTTCTTTAAAATAAATAAAGTTATATATTAATACAATAAATTGTATTTTATTACTGGCGCAGTCGGTAGGATCTAGAGGATCTTAGTGAATTCAAAGTTAAATCTAGGATCTTGGTGAATTCAAAGTGAATCCAAAGTTTTTTCGGGATTCCAAGCGAATACGAAGCGAATCCCAAAAATTCACAAAAGGTGAAAAAGAAAAAAAACTCTCATTCTCTCTCGTGAAAAACGAAACCGCGCAGTGAATTGATCTGCGAAAAAGATCAAAAAAGTGCGAAAAAGTGACAACGAAAGGAGACCCAAGGGAGCATATGCTGCCAGAAGAAGCAAACCTTCTAAAAGGAGCAGAAGCACCGCAGAAGCAAGCCCACGAACCCGATAACGAAGACGACTCTAAGACGTGGATCGACGAGGAAGCCACAGTCGACTTCCAGGACCACTTTAGGGCGCTGCAGAGAAGAAGAAGAAGGCGAAACCAGAGAGAAGTTCCGGCACCATCAAACTAGGAGCACAGGTGAACGCAGATGACAACACCAAACATCGAACAAAACACGTATGTAATTAGATATAAGAAACAAAGCATTGTATAGCGTACGAATCATATATCAACATTTTTGTTTATGAAACAAAGTTTATATATCAACATTTTTATATCAAAAAAAAAATGTTTGTGAAACAAACCTTGTAAAATTATTTGATTCCTGCGTATGTATTGATACTTGTACTGATGATAGGCGAATTGGAATCTAGTTTAGAAACCCTAAGAAAACAATCGAGAACTATAAGTGAAATCGTTAGTGATTTAACGTCTGAACACGAGAACAGAAACACAATGCAATCCGCACAAGTTTTATCCCTCAATATAGACCCCCTCAAGTATTTAGGGCAGCTACCCGAATTTAACGGTGACTACAGGGAGCTGCAAAATTTTATCAACCTAGTCAACAAAATACACCTATTGTTGATCAAGTATGACCCTTTAGCACAAAGTATTTTTTCTGACGTAATAAAAGCCAAATTAAAAGGCCGCACTAGGGAAGTTAGGGAAATAAATAGCCATGTAACCACATGGGCGGATATTAGGGACGTTTTGATCAACGTAACCGAATTCGAGGTCGCCAAAGACTCTATAAAAAATAATATCCAACACCTACAACCAAAATCAGAAACAATAGGCCCAATATATAATACTATAAAACACAATTTCAACCTAATGGAAAACAAGATAGAGAATTTGAAGCTACACCACAAAACAAAAAAAGGTCTAATCAACATATTAGGATCAGGACTAAAATTCATCGCGGGAACCATGGACAACACCGACGAGGAGGAAATTACAAAAAAACTCGACGCCCTCATAACAAACAACCAACAACTAATTAACGAAAATAACAAACAGGTATCAATCAATAACAACCTCATGGACCAAATCAAAAATATTACCACACACATAACAAAGCAGCAAGAGACCGTAGGGAAATACATAAATAACTACGACAACAAGGTAAAGGACGAACTCAACAGGTTAGAAGATAATATTAGATTCATACAAAACATTTACCAGATAGGCTACGATATAAACCTCCTTTTACCAATTAGATAACATAGAACAAATAATTCTAACTAGTAAACTAGGCATACTAACCAGAAATATATTAACACCCGAAGAAATAGATCTATTACCAAACTTCCAAAACCTAAGTGACATTATAACGGTCGAATCAGTATATCAGGAACAAATAATCATAATATTACTAATACCTCAGTACACAGAAACTAAGTATTCCAAAATATTAATAGAACCAATTCCAAATGCTCAAAATATAGCAATTCAATTAGAAACCAATGTAATTTTAATAGACCAAAATAACGGAATGTACCACACGAATGTAAAAGATAATTTAAAAACGAACTTACTGGAAATTACAGACAGTTGCATAAAAAACATTGTAAACCTCAAAGAGGCAACCTGTAATATGTCCCTTTACAATCAAGAAGAGATAAAAGAAATTAACACTGGTACAATTGTCACAAAGAACATTAAATACAGTAAACCGTATCAAAATTGTAACAAACTAAATATAAAGATTATAGGAAATACTTTAATTAAATATGAAAATTGTAAAATAAAATTCCATGAAAGCACATTTAACAACGAAAGAGTCAAAATACACGAGAATTTTGTATTTCCTAGTCTCTCAACAAAAGTCCAAATTAACAAATTAATACCTACATTAAAACTAGAAGACTTGCACCTAAAGCAAATTGAAAACAGACAAACCATTGAAGAAATATCATTTAGAAGTAAGAAGTATAATATATTTAGCTGGAGTACCGATGTATTAATCATTATAGTAATAACCTTTATTATATGTTTTACGTCAAAATTTTTTAAGCAAAAAGGAAAAGCACATGTAATCAACCCAAAAATTTTAAACAATTCGTCGGAGCCTCACACTAACGCGGGAGGAGTTACATCCGCCACACCCAAGTACATTACACCCAATATAATTTAGCTCCTCATCATACTAACCATTGCGACATACCAAGGCGACCCCAAAAAGCGATCAAAGCAAACACAAACCGAACAACATTGTTGCAAACATAAACAAGTAAAAACAAACTATTACGACATATAGAGTGCCGTGTCATCCTCCGACGCATGCACACGTGTCGTCGCTGCATGCACTTAATAAATAACAAAAAAAAAAAAAGAATTCCTCGCGTCGTTCTTAAGAACATTTAACGCGGTCCGCCCAACACCTCCGCGAGTGAAAAAAAAAAAATAAAAAAATAATTAAATAAATTCTTACAAAAAAAAAAACAAAGTGCAGTGTAGTGCAGTGAAGTGATTCGGTAGAGCGCACTTGGCCCGCTTCCCCCTCTCCCACTCCTTCACAAGCCACTGTTGGGCATTCTCGGTCGCAACTCCCGTTTGATTTACCAGACGGGCTGGGGCGATGTCCGAGTCTGCCTAACATCTGACATAGCGGATTCGGAAGTGTGAATTTTTGTTAGTGGACCAATTCAAGTCAATGTACGGGCATAACACCTACGTTGATTTGTTTTGTGAAGCTAATCGCAGAATTTACACTTCTGAACTCTGCTTACTTTCACCAACTGCATTGTCGGAGTTGGTTTTCAAATGCCTACGACTGACATGAGGGGGCAATTTCGTGTTGACGTGAGCAACATTCGCGGACTGAGAACTAATCTCTTTGCCGTTTACGTCCACCTCTCTCGTCACAAACCAGCTGTCTTGGCGCTGAGCGAAACACAGGTGGGTGAGAATACCGATTTATCGGATTTGAACCTGCCTGGATATAGCTTGGTGCCCTTATTCTTTTTACACCGCGGTCTCGCCATTTATGTGCGTAGTGATGTTGCTTACCAAATTCAACCACAATATGGCCACTGTTCCAATCCGGAATTTAATTTTCTGTGGTTAAAACTCTTTGTCCGTAAGCATTTAATCCACTACTGCTTTATTTATAGAAGTCCAAACCTGGACAGCAACTCAACTTATAATGAGTTTGATGCGCTGTCTGACTCCATCACAAGAATTGTATCCCTGTACCCTCGCACTGAAATCGCTATTGCGGGCGATTTCAATGTACACAATTCTACTTGGCTTCGACATTCAGGCCAGACAACACCCGAAGGAAGGTATGTTGAAATCTTCGCTGAGGTAAATAATTTAACCCAGCTTGTGAATGAGCCAACACGAATACCTGACATTGCAGATCATACCGCTAACACCTTGGATCTGTTTCTCACCTCTAATCCGGAAAAATATTCAATTGATATATTGTCGCCTCTAGGCTCGTCCGACCACTGTGTCGTGTCAGCCAAATTCTCGTACTCCTCCCACACAGTTAGAGAACAAATTCCGAAAAGAACAGTATGGCTCTACGAGAAAGCCAACTAGAGCGGATTTAACAACTTCTTTAGGAATTTTAACTGGTCACTATGCTTCCTCGATAGTGACGTGGATGCCGCTACTGATGCGATCACAAACATTATTTCGCTGGGCATGAGGTCCTTCATTCCTCACAGAGTGAAGAGCATCAAGCCTAAGGCAAATGCGTGGTTCGACTTGAGCTGCAAAGAGGCTATCAGGGTGAGAGAGTTGAGTTTCCGGGATTATAAAGCCAACCCTTCTGAGGAAGCACGGAAAAAGTTCAAACGGATCCGAAATGACTTTAATGCATTAATAAGACGTGTTAAATTCTCCACCAAAACAAAACGCCAAACATACATACTAATCCACTTGAACAACGACACTAGACGTACAAAACAACGAAACAACCACGCCAGCACAAAATATTGAATATGGGCCAACGTCCGCTCGTCCGTTGTCCCACAACTGACCTCACACCACGCAAACAATACCGTCGCAGTGTATAAAAACGCAGCAGCGGAACCCCAAAAAGTGTGTTGTGCTCCCGAGTCCCAATCTGCCCGGACGTAGTTTCTTTAAAATAAATAAAGTCATATATTAATACAATAAATTGTATTTTATTACTATTAACGTCTGAAAGCATATCATACGAAAATATTAAAATTAAAATAAAGAAAGATAATAAGTACATACATGCTATGGGGATATATAGTCCACCAGGCCACAGCCGAAAAACGAAATTGGGAAACGAATTAACGGACAAAATTTACAAAAAATAGAAGAACAACATACTTCAAAAAACATATGAACTGGAATATAAGATCTTCAGAAACAAAATAAACAAAGAAATAACGGCCCAAAAATCCAAATCAAATCAAAATTTGAACAAATTAGATCCGACTCCCGAAAAAATTAATGAGATAGTTGGGAGAAAAAAAAACCTGGAGTTGATGAAACGATTTTTAAAAATTTCTTTGGGAAAATGTGTGGAAGTAATCTTGCTAGTGCCTTTGCAACCAATTTCAGCACTCAGATAAGAAAGATTATACACAAATGTGAGGTTGTTACTTCTACACACAGAAATTTGACTCTAGCCAAATCATTGTTCTTGCAAGAATGCAACTTGTTAGAAATAAGAAGAATAACTATTTCGCTCAATGAAGCCAAGTCACCAGGTTTTGATGGTATAAGAGCCGGAGATATAAAAAGACACGCGGACCTATTTGCTCCGATAATTGGTAAATTAATAAATATGAGTATAAGAGGAAAAAAAATTCCCAATATTTTGAAAACTGCCGCATTTCGGCCAATTAATAAAAAAGGTGTGAAAAGCGAGATAGGTTACTACAGGCTAATCTCTATATTGCCGTTAGTAGAAAAGTGCCTTGAAGAGGTCATAGTAAACAGGCCTTGCTTATAAATACAAGCAAGTACAAATTTCAAAAAAAAAAAGTACAGGTAAACTGTTGGGCGAATTTGCTAATTGTATCAACAAGGGCCTGAACCAAAGCTACCATGTACTAGTGTTTTTTGTCGATTTCAGTAAGGCCTTTGATATACTGAAATCGGGGCACGGCAATGCAAGCAATGCAGGATAAGTCTGATAATGCCGTAAAATGGTGTCATGATCACGGCTTATTGATCAACGCATCGAAAGTGATGCACATACGAAGTCCGCAGGTTAAAGTCACACATAAACAAATACTTTTCAGAAACGACTCCTGCATTAACTCAATAAGCTGTCCTATCGAGGTAGTGGAGACCTACAAATATCTTGGCGTCACCATTGACAGTCACTCATTTAAAGTACCATGCTACAAATTTCGTATTAAGTCGGGTGTGCTATGCGTTAGTAGGGTCGAAACTGAGGGATAGTAGACTTACATGGGGCAATGCATCAACCACTCACAGGAATAAAATTCTGAAGTTACAAAATTCTGGCCTAAAAATTATAGATACAAGTTACCAGCGTAACTATCCCGAACAAGAAAAGTTTAAAGTTCTTTCAGTAGATGACATCTTTAAGATGACGCTCATACTTGAATCCTACGATGACAACCGGTTTATTTTACCACTTCAACACGATATCAACACAAGTAGACGGTCACAGGGCATATTTCAAGAAACCCGATTACACAACAACTACAGAAGAAGATAGCTTAAGTGCAGTGTACCGAAAATATTAAATAAACTTCCACAAGAGTTAAAAAACATTTCAAACATTAAAACAAGGAAAAAACATACTGAGCATTATTTCTTAAACAATTTTTCTAACAGCTAATGATCTTACACCAATGTCATAAGTCTTTGAGTATTATAGTATTTTTTTCTTTTGTTTTTCTGAATTTTTAAAGTAATGAATTGTATGTTGTAATGAACTAAGTTTACTTGCACTCATCGATACTGAAAGCGAACACTATTTGATATCAGAATCAATAACAGAGGACGAAGCTGAACGACAAAATTCCCCGAAACGATTGAAGGGATTCGGAGGAACAATCGTAGAATTATCGGAAATGATTTCAACTTGCAGATGAACGACAACGAAAATGAGGTGTCACTTCAAATTGTATAGGATGAATTCTTATGTCATGGACTGATTTGGAACATGATGTCTTATGTCGTCAAAATCATAGATTGATGTTGGAATCTGGAGTATTACAAGTTCAATTACATAATCCAACACCGCTGAAGATTGACATTGGACTCGAAGAAGGTCTTCGGGAAAGAGTATATGTCATCGAGCCATCATCACGTTCTTAAGTATCGTCGTTTGGAATCTCATTTAGTGTCAAACAATATGTTAGAAGGGAAAAATTGGGAAGAGGGAAATTTCCGTTGTAAAAATTTGGTAGGAACTTGAATGGTCCTTTTGAATTTAGAATCGATCAAACGAGGAAGAAAATTAACTTTAATGACGTTGAATCGCGGTGTTGAATTATTTTGTGTTATATTTTTCTACCTATTGTATTAGTATAAGAGAAAATTGTATAAGAGACTGTACGCCGATGTATCGCCTTAGTTGTAAAAGACAATGAAAAAAAGAGCCAGTTGAAGCCTGGCAGCCGCATGGATCGGACGTGTTTTATAACTTATTACCAGCAGTATTTTTTTTAGTTTCAACAAATAAAAAATCCTTAAAATAATAAGTAGTACACATAGTGATAATGAAGTCGATAAATATATGAAATGTCAAGTTAGGTCGAAAGATAATAGATTAACGATAAGCTTAGCTTAGAGTGTCCGTCGAGGTCCAATAAATTAGAATGTAGTAAAAAAAAATGTACGTGCAACTTGTTTTAAGTATTTTTGTCTAGTACATAAGTTTGTTATAAATTTTAAATAAAATTAAAGAAACTGGTATGGTAAAGCTGCACACCCAAACTTTAAACGTGTTCAGCGCCATTTTGGCGTTAAACCGTCGAAGGAAAATAGGTCCCCGAGCAGGGACCACAGGGACAGACTCTTAGTAGTACGGTTGAATTATTCGCGCTTAACGTTGTAAAAAACTTTAAATTGGGACTGGCGATAGTAGCGCAGTTAAACAATCTTCTTCTGTGCAAGAGTAACGTTTTAATAAAATCCCTATAACGGGATTGACGTTATCGCGAAAGGAAATAGTGAGTGTGCGTTTGAATAAACCCCCCGGTCGGAAAAAGAAAGAAAGTGAAGTCAACATTGTAGTGGTGAAATAGACTTAAGTCCAGAGAGCTCCGAAGTAGCCTTGCAGCAATTGTGTGCAGGAGGACAAAACGGAAGTAGATTGGAGCTAGCCGCACCACCCAATGATGAGTCTTTAGCTAATCTTATTAATTTAAGTTAGTTAAGAATGTTTTATACTGAATTGAACATAAAAACTATTTAACGAAAGCATAGAATCAAGAAGTAATAAAATAAATCCTTTGTAACCCATTTTTTTTAAATAAATATTGTAGCAGTAATATATTTTATTAATAGTATTGAAATATAAAAGTATAGATTTAGAGAAAGAAAAATAATTAATATAATAAAGTGAATTAAAAATTTTAGTTTTAACGCATTATACCCAAAGATAATTGCAAGTAATTATCGTACAACGTTCGAGAGAGATTTGGAACATAATTTAAAACATGGTGAATACAGGATCAAATGCAGGATCGGACGTTTCCGTCGACCTAGCAAATTCATATCAGGCCAAATGCTTTATTTTAAATCCTTTGCCAGCTCTAAATACTAACGATACTAATCCTGTAACCCATTGTTCGACAAGACAACCTCCAGCAAATCTCCGTAATGTTCAACCTTCTCATTATATCAGTACTCAAGAGATTCGATCGACGCCTGAGTTAGATGTTTTAGTTACTTCTATAGTTAGCCGCGTATTAGAAGAACAGAGAAAGAGAATGCCTTCAATCATTATAAATCTAGGTGCGAGAAATTTTTTTCTGGTGTGGACTAGAGTATACTCCCTTAATACCAAACCAATTTGGACTGGCTAAAAAGAATTTCCGATGTAGTTAGAAGCTTGCGAGACTTCTCGGGAGATCCCAGCGAATTTTCTTCTTGGAAAAAAGCGTCAAACGAGTACTCTCAATTTATGAAAATTTGAGGGGAACCCAAAAATATAACGATATAATCAATGCAATCCGAAACAAAATTATCGGGAAAGCGGATGCGGCACTAGAGGCCTACAACACTCCTTTTAATTGGGAGAGATAAAAGAGACATTGCTAAGCTTGAATACCCGATGGTTAGTGTAGTGCAAGGAAATCGAAGTTTCCAAAAATCAGGCCGTAAACTCGCAACTGACACTCATAATAAATAAGATTTCCTGAATGGAAATTGGTCTAGAATCAAAACAACTATTAGCGAAGATATATCGGGATAAAGCTTTAGAAACCTTTAATAGAGGTCTCAAGGGCAACTTATCCGATCTACTGTGCAAATCAAAACCTTCGTTCACAAAACCCACGACCACAAAACGCTCGTCCTCAAAACTCACTGCCCCCGAGAAAAGCGCAGCACGTATTTAATCAACCATATTCAAGCCATCCTAGTTATTACGTCCCAATACAACGGGGTTTCATATTTGATTTTCAAAAACGTACTTACTTTTTGCCTCAGCAATATTCGTATAATCCTCCACAAAATAGATTTCAAAACGATAGGCCATTCCCTAATGAAATTCCTGTCAAAAACGAACCTTTAACAATCGGACGAAGTAACCTAATTAAAAACGCTAATAATTTAAATCGTCAAACTTATAGAAATTCGACAAAACCTGCTACTCCTTTCCAATCTTGGTATTCATATACATAGCATACAGCATGTGTGACCACACACAACCCGGCAATATGGTTCGAATTGTTTAGACTGATCCGTATTCCTATTTACATCTGCTCCATCGAATTGAATTTCGATCTGAGTGTCGCCCCGGAAAAGCTGACCTTGCTGTTTGACTGTGAGATGCTAGCACTTCTTCATAATGATTTGGAACGAATAAAATCAGTTCTGAATTAACCATCACTCTACAAGCGTTTTATTATCGCCTCGTAAAATCGGTGCGTAACAAAAATTGGTGATACTGGTGGGATAGATACAAAAACCGAGAGTATGTGCAAAATTCCTCTGCAATACTCAGAAAGTCTGTACTATCTGTATAAATGAAAAAGTGAAATTCAGAATTCAATAATTTGCGGTCATTTAACAGAAATCTGTGTGAAAAGTGCGGCTGGCTCATTGCATTATGAACAGAAGCAATCAAGGAATCACAAGTGAAGCCAGTTGGGAAAGGACAAAGAAAGTAAACACCAAGAAATAGCAGACGAAGAATCCAAAAGAACTACAGCAATGAAGATAGCGTGAATAGTGATATGGCTCATCACTGTATAATATTGACAATAGATTAAGGGCCGATTTTTCAATAGTCAGATAAACAATCAGATAGGAGTTAACTCACAGTTAAGGCATAAATGCATTTTTCAATAGTTGTTTAGCAGCTATCTGAGGAATATACCATCTAACTGTCTGTTAAAGTTATCTGTCAATTTCTGTGTCAGATAAAATGTAATCCCCTAGTTAAAGTAAATGGGCTGTCAAATTCAAGCATGTAAATAATTACAAATTGTTTTTTTAAAATGGATTTTTTGGACGATGTCGACGATTTACTTATTGAGGAAGAAGAAATAATATATAATCGCTTCAATTCAACTTCAAGAAAGAAAAGAGTAGTGAGGAAGCGACCTGATCATTATAAAGAATGGGAAGAGGAAGATTTCAAACGAAGATTCAGGTTGCAGAAAGATACTGTCGAATACCTACTTTCATTAATAAAGGACAAAATTGTGCATAAAACAGAAAGGTTAGTAACGCAGATACATTCGAATATACATATGTATATTTTTCATTTCTATATTGAACTTAACATTTTGGGGATTTATTTTAGAAATCAATGCGTTTTACCCATGACACAATTGCTGATTGCTTTACGGTTTTATGCTACAGGAAGTTTTTATATTACGGTAGGAGACTTTTCGTGTGTCACTGCTTCGACTATATGCAACGTTGTGAAAAGAGTTACGCTAGCCATTGCTGCGTTGAGACCGATGTTTGTAAGATTGCCAAGAAACCAAGAAGAAATTTTACAAATACAGCAGGGTTTCTACCAAATAGCACGGTTTCGTCGAGTAGTTGCATCAATAGACTGTACTCTTGTGCGTATAGTTTCACCAGGTATGTTCAGTTGTTTATCATTTGTCCTAAACGTTTTGAAAAAGTTCATTTTAAAAGGAGATATTGCTGAAAATTTCAGAAATCGAAAAGGCTATTTTTCCATCAATGTACAAGCTATGTTGTTACTCGATGGCCGGGCTCGACTCATGACAGCCTCATATTTCACAATTCTGCGGCTGAATTTCATTTCGAAAATGGTTTTGTTGGAAATGGAATAATTTTAGGAGATAGTGGATATTTCTTGAATGAATATCTTTTGACTCCCTTGAATGATCCACAAACAGCAGCGAAACGTTTGTACAATGAATCACAAATTCGAACAAGAAATACTATTGAGAGAAGCTTTGGTGTGTGGAAAAGAAGGTTTCCGGATTTGAGCATTGGAATGCGGTGCAAACTTCCTCTAGTGCAAGACATTATCATAGCAACTTCAATACTTCATAACTTAGCTATTGATAGAAATGAGGAAGTTCCGCCAGTGGATAGGCTTAAATTTACAAGCCCTCTCGCGTTTTTTTGTCTGTAGGTCAACGTTTTCCATTTTAACTAATTATTACTTGAAACTTCGAAAATACTCGGGAAATTATTTAAAATATACGGAGATCTCAAGATAGACGTTTATCTGAGAGCATAACCAGCTTATTTGCTCTAACACAAAAAATTACCAATTAATCTATTTCTGAAGTTAAACACAATTGATATTTGCCGCTCTGCAAAATACGGTCAAATAACTATCCAGCTGTTAGTTTTCGATTGAAAAACTGAAACTACTTATCTAGCAGATAAAGAGTCGAATAAATTTATTCGTTCGTTAGCAATCAGTCTGTTTATCTGACTATTGAAAAATCGGCCCTAAGTAGCAGTGACGAGGAAAAACATAAGTTGAAAGCATTAACAGAAGAAGAAAAAAGAATTGCCAACAAAAGAAAAAAATCATAGATACAATAAATGAGGAACAAGCCAAATTAAATATTGAAAAATTTAACCAAGGTAAATAAATACAATAAAATAGCACAATCAGAGACAGAAACTTCTGATTTTGAATTCAACCAAGAGGCTTTGGTTGACAATTTTAAATGTATAGGGTGTATATGTGGGCGTGTAGCGGATTCATCTTTACACAAACTAATTGAAAATAACAAAATAGATGTAGGCATAGTAAAAGATTATCTTGTCTATTACAATAGAAGGGCATACTCAATACACGTATTTTTGGTTCTATTAGAAAAGAATTTGAAAACAGTAGAGGTTGAAGAAGTAATAAAGAATGCAAATGGTGTCTTAGATAAACCAAATCAAAAGAAAATTCATCTAAAAGTAAGCCAGAAGTAACTCGATAAATATAACTGAGAGTAAAAACGCAACCCTCAAGTTTAATCAGGAAGGTGTGAGCTTGGAACTATTGTTCAAGTTTATTCCGTCTTTTGACAGTGACGCCAATAAACTTGTGATGCTTCACCATCACAAAGAAGGTGTCTGTTACATTTCATTAAAAGTAAAATAACAGGCAATGCTGAGACAATACTTATGAACAAGGTAATTGAGTCATGGGAAGACTTAGAAACAGAGCTCAACAAAAAATTTAAAGAAAGGTATTCAAGGCAACTTTATTTAGAAATGACAAAATTACAGCAACAGACACACTAAAATGTTACACACTATATTCAGATAGTTTACTTTACAGAGAAGACGTATTCACGACATATTGACGCAAATTCATAGTCATTTAAAGTCGATTTTAAAAGAATTTATTCACCTACATAACTTAAAGTAGACTTTTTGTTATTCATAGTCATCTTGTAGTAGGCTATAAACTTAAAGTCGACTTTAAATTTGAAACTACTCGAACGTGATTTTAAGAAAATAAAGTTGGCTCTAAATCGATTGTCAGAATCGATTTCTTAAAGTTGTTTGCTGTTTTTCTTTTCAAAATGTTTCCGAAAGTTCGAGATTTGGACATATTTGAAGATTTTGAATTAATTTCACGGCCAAAAATATAAAAACAGCGACTGAATCCATTTGAAGAGCTAGAGGAGGAAGAATTTTATTCGTGGTACAGGTTCGATAAAATTACGGTTAAAGTTTTGATTGAAGTGCTGGATGTGCAAGAAACGCGAACGAATCGTGGACTGCAGATTCCAACAGATCTATAGCTGCTGGTAGCATTGCATTTTTTTTGGAAGAAATGTCCACCAGTGTGATGTTTGTAAGAGTAACTAACAAATGAACTGGTGGCTTTTTATTGACATGTACGAGTACCATTGCACGTTTGTACTTTCAGGAGCCTTGCATGGGATTTCCCAACCAACAGCCAGAATTATAAAAAAAAAAATTTCAAAACGAATCGCATTATTGCTTCCTCTTTTCATTAAATTGACTACGCGTAGATTTAAACACTGCAAAGAACGTGAGAACGAGAACAAAACATTGCCAAGGAGCGTAACATTCCTTTCGTCGAAAATGAAGAAGTACCCACTCCCAGCCAGCAACAACCATAATCTGAAATCATCAAAGAACTTGTTGAAACAAATAAGAGTATTCAGAAATGATTTCATAAACAGATTTCTTTGAATTCATATCACAAATAAATAACATAATTAGAATAATAAACAAACATTAAAACAACAATCAATATCAAATTCTTTTATTTTTTTTTTCCATTAATTCTTTATGATGTTCCCGCTGGTGTGCAATTTGGTCTTCTAATAAATTAATTCGCAAATTGGTCTTCTAATAAATTAATTCGTTGTTTCTAGTGCTCCAACTCTAATAAATGAAGCTCCGTTGCGTGAGACATTTCTTCTTCAATTTGAGCTAGCCGCGCTGCCATCACATCATGTTTTGATGTTTGCAGCTTTCACAATTTCCTTAATTTTTCAATTATATTTTGCCTCAACCTGCAAGGGGTTTGCCCGTCAGCGGTAACGTTAAGCACAGCATCCGAACTTATTCTAACATCTTCATTTGGAGACAAAAGGTTACCGGCGTTTTGGGACTAATAACTGCGGCAGTTTGTGAAATACTGGATTCAAAGGCAACGACGGCAGGAGATTTTAAAGCGCCAATTGTATCGCTATATGTGCAGGAAGCATCCAGTATGGTATTGCTGTCGGTGAGGATGTTATCATCTTCCAAGTCATTAGCAATCATGGCTTGTACACGGACATCTGAAGCATCGACAACTGGTACGGTAACGCAGTTTCCAGTAGCCGTTACTGCTATCTTAACAGCGGTAGCGGACTTTTTTGCGACCATTTTCAGTCCAGTTATGCGATCTGTCTCGTTTTGTCTGCAATTTTACAGTCTTACTTGTAATAAATTTTAAATAATAGACCCGCAATACTTTTGTTTCATTTTTTAAAACCATTCTATCGATTTAAATTACTTTTTTCTCGGAAAGTTTGTAAATTCAAAACATAAACACTTGAAAGTAATAGATTTCTTGTGAAATATTTTGACATTTGGGTTTGTTCGATGAAATCACTTTACAATAACGCTTTTAAGCAGATATTAGTTAGGCACAGGCATAAATTTGCCTATGAATAAAGTTGGGTTTTTGTTTTAGAGTTGGCTGTAACTAAATTCGACTTTAGGCACTATTAATGAGCCGACTATGAATTCGGGCCAATAATAAAGACTGAAAATAAGCTATTATTTGAAGGGCAGTGCCAAATGATCGAAAAAGATATGTTAAGTGCTTTCGTTAATGGATTAAGAATGATCTTGGTACATACGTCAATAGCCAAAGACAATTCTCACTATCCCAAGCTTCATCTCTCGCAATTCAAGAACAGACTAGGTTAAACGAAAAAGGGCAGTACAGGTTCGAAATAATGTACAGAGAAATGCAAATACAACTGCAACAAAATTGGACACATTAGCAAGAAATGCTTAGCTCCAAGAAGAGCATCATTTAACACAAATAAAAGTTTTGAAAGAGGTACAAATCAGACTTGATTGAATTTGAATTTGAAACCAGATCCTGAAACAAGTAAACGTTCAAATTTTCGGCCCAAGGAACAATAAGTGGGGATATTGTCTTCTCAAAGTACAGTAGTCCTCACGTTACCTTAAGGTACGAGAAAGTCTTACAAATTTTTAGTAGACACAGGAGCATGTATAAGTCTTATTAACTCAAATGCTATATATGAGGAAGATGTGAATTTTAATAATGCAACACATTTGACTGGTATTGGTAGATCCAACAAATATACCATAGGAACTGCAGATTTGACAGTAGAAGCATATAATAAAAGAGCAAATTAAATGCAAGGTATTAAAGCTCGATTCAATGTAGTAAAAAATAACGTTATAAATTATTATGATGAAATTGTATGTATCGATTTCCCTGTAGATTTAAATTTATCTACTGGTCTTGAGAAAAATGTGATGAATAACGACGATATGGAAATACAAGTAACATTTGAAAAAGATAATAGGACCAAAAAAGTCGAATCAAGTCTCTCGCCCGCCGATGGGTAATCAGACAGTTACGGAGCGGCCTTTTCAGCTACTCTACATTGACTTCTTAGGACCATACCTACGGACGAAACTAGGTAACACACATATATTTATGGTCCTAGATCATTTTAGTAAGTTTATATTTGTTAAACCCTTGAGGAAAGCAACGGCAGCTGAGGTAGTTAGGTATCTAGAAGAAAGTATATTCCATATCTTCGGTGTACCTAAATACATCCATTCTGACAATGGTAAGCAATTCGTTTCCGAGTTGTTTGCCAGCTTTCTAAAGAAATACGGAGTTAAACATGTTCGTACCGCGTTTTATTCTCCTAAGGCGAATGCGTCGGAACGTGTGAACCGGTCGATATTGGCCAAGTTACGGTCATATATCGACGGGGATCAACGTAACTGGGATCTCCACCTGAGTGACGCGGCATTCTCTCTGAGGAGTGTAACGCACGATGCGACCATGTTTGAACCATATTACCGCCCCATATTAAAGCCCCACTGACCTCGCCGCGGTCAATATATAAATATATACATAAAACAAAGTCACAAAGTCCGCTCCACTACAGTGTGGTAAGGAAGTATAGTGCCACTCAGTTAAACACCGAAGTGCTGTGCCTTATCGGAAGTCCGGGAACCCGAACCAGTGCAGTGGAAGCCGCAAGCAGTGAAAGAAGCCAGGACTGGAGAATAGTTTTTAGTTGAAGTGAATTGAATTTGTTTAGTTTAAGTATAGTTAATAAGTTTTGCTTTAATTTTTGAATTAATAAATTTAATTAGTTAGTTGTGAATTTCTTGTGAACCTGGCTCTAGTATTCGTTCGTGAGTGTTCGCGATAAGAGGGCAGAGACCCCACAATTATCGAAATTAATTCCAGGAGGATCCTTCACCGTGCTGCGCGCAGGACGTCGGGGGACAAGAAACAACCTGTGAGTAACCGTCTCGTAGTTGGAGACTTCAGTACATGTGGTGTATTGTCCGTAGTGTTGTAGCCAGGGTTACCACCCAGCCCCTAAGTTGGAATTTATTTTACATTAAATTTGTTGCTTTATTCTTTTTTTTACATTTTTATTTTATCTTAAGTTTGTTTGAATTTTTTTCTTCAGTTTTCTTTAGTTTAAGTTGCTTTTTTTTTCTTTCTTTTTCTGAATCTTCTGTTAAATTTTTGTTAGGGGCTAAGCTTGAGTACATTTTCTTTTTTTTTGCTAAATTAATAACTTGAATTGTATATCTTATAATGAAAGTGTGAGTGTTTTATTTTAAAATGGAGTAGTTTCGTTTTGCCGAAATATGTGTGTAGAGTGAAGGGGAGGCCGTCCTTCTTGGGGTAGTGGACGGGGTGGAGCGTTAGACAGTGGCTAACGTCTCCGCTGAGGGGCTATCTCCCGCAAAACCGCCAAGGGAGATAGCATTGGTCATGTCATCGGTGACATGAGGGGTGGGCAGGCGAATAGTGCCAATAACATCAGGCACCCTTAGGTTCTCAACGAACCTCCACTGGCAAATGACGCTGGAAGGGCGTTATTGGCGAGTAGGGCTTAGGTTAGGTAGTTTTAAGTTAGTATAGATATAGTGTAGGTTTAGTTTGAAAGTAGATAGGTTAGTTTAGGCTTAGTGTAGGTTAGGTAGCTAGACCCGCGGTGCCCCTTCCGGCCTTATTTGTTGGTGAAGGCATAGGCATTTTGAACGCCTTTCTCTTCCCTTTCCTTTCCCACTTTCTTCACTATCTTTGATGTCCGTCCGCAGTCTGGTTAGGGTGTTAGGCTCTCTTTTCTCTTTCAACCTTTTCGTCCCCTTCCTTCTATTTTCCCTTAGCTAGAACAGGCATGATTTTTTTCTTGTGTGCAATTGGGTGATGTCTGAGGAGTGGACAAGAACCGCCCCCGTCCGTCGAGCTTAGCCGAGCAACGACAAGCATGCCGCCGTTCTCCTCCTCAACATCGAAGCTGCCCCTGTGGCATGACCCACTGCAACAAAATGGCTGCAACAAAATGGAAAAACTACTACGTACCTTAGAAATTTATTATACGGAACCGAGCAAGGATCCGATTCTCCAACAAATTAGGGTAAATCACCTCAATGATGAAGAAAAAAAAGAAATTACCAAACTCGTCTGCCAATATTCGTCAGTATTCTATAAAGAAGGGAGCGACCTATCATTCACCAATGCGATCAAGCATAAAATAAAAACAGTGAATGATATCCCTATTTATACTAAGAACTACAGGTACCCAGAAATACATAGACGCGAAGTAAAATCCCAGATCAAAGAAATGCTGGACCAAGGCATTATCCGCCCAAGCGACTCACCCTACTCTGCTCCTATCTGGATCGTTCTAAAGAAGAGGGACGCATCTGGAAGAGAAAAGTGGAGAATAGTAGTCGACTACAGGAAACTCAATGAGGTTACTGTAGACGACAAATTCCCAATACCGAATATGGAAGACATATTCGACAAATTGGGAAAGTCAATGTACTTCACAACGCTCGATCTAGCCAAAGGATTCCATCAGATCGAGGTCGCTGAAGAGGATATAAAGAAGACGGCTTTTTCAACTGACATAGGGCATTACGAATTCGTCCGTATGCCATTTGGTTTGAAAAATGCGCCGGCAACTTTTCAGCGGCTGATGAATTCAGTTCTTAGTGAATTCATAGGGAAGATATGCTGGGTGTATTTAGATGATATAATCATCTTTTCCACCAGTCTAGAAGAGCATATTCTTTCACTTACAAAAGTACTTAACAGACTCAAGGATGTGAATCTTAAGGTCCAACTAGACAAAAGCGAGTTCCTGAAAAAGGAAACTGAATTTCTGGCTCACATTGTGACCACAGAGGGTATAAAACCCAACCCTAATAAAATCGCAGCTATTCAAAATTATAAGCTGCCTAGGTCTACAAAACAAATAAAAGCTTTCCTAGGTATTACAATCTACTACCGTAAATTTATAAAAGATTACGGCAAAGTAGCAAAACCCATGACAACCTTTTTAAAGAAGAATGCTAAGATAAATTTGCAAGACTACATTGAGAGTTTTGAAAATCTGAAAACCCTAATCACATCCGCATCAATTCTCAAATATCCAGATTTTGAAAAGAAATTCATCCTCACTACCGATGCATCAAATTATGCAATTGGTGGAGTTTTAAGCCAAGAAAACCACCCGATCTGCTATTACAGCCGTACCCTCGGTACTCCACTATAGAAAAAGAGTTACTGGCGATCATAGAAGCTACAAAATATTTTAGATGCTACCTGTACGGACGAAAATTCACGATTAGGACCGACCATCGACCATTAGTTTGGCTAAGTTCACTCAAAGAACCAAATGCTTAACTGCAAAGATGGAAAATAAAACTAGAAGAAAAAAAAAAAAAACAAAAAAAAAAAAAAACAGAGTGGAGTGCAAAACAATATCAAAATAAAAGAAGGAAGAACCTTTAAACAATAACAAAAGAAGGGAAGACAAAGATCAAAGTGCACACACAAAGTGTAAAAAGTGCATAGCTCCTTTTATAAACAGTGACTAAAGGTGCCTATATATATATATAACATATATATATATATATCTATACGGAAAAAAGTCCCACTGACCTCGCCGTGGTCATTATATAAACATATACATTATACGGAGTGACAAGGTCCGCTCCACTACAGTGTGGTAGAGAAGTGAAGTGCCACTCAATCAACCTCCAAAGTGCTGTGTCTTGACGGAAGTCCGGGAACCAGAACCAGTGCAGTGGAAGCCGAAAACTTCGAAAGAAGCCAGGACTAGAGAATAGTTTTTTTTTGTGTTGAATATAATTGAATTTTTGGTAGCTTAAGTGTAGTTGATAAGTTTTGCTTTAGTTTTTTTAAGTTAATTAATTTAAATTAAGTAGTTGTGAAGTTGTGAACCTGGCTTTAGTTTTCGTTCGTGAGTGTTCGCGAAAAGAGGGCAGAGACCCCACAATTATCGAAATTAATTCCAGGAGGATCCTTCACCGTGCTGCGCGCAGGACGTCGGGGGACAAGAAACAACCTGTGAGTAACCGTCTCGTAGTTGGAGACTTCAGTACATGTGGTGTATTGTCCGTAGTGCTGTAGCCAGGGTTACCACCCAGCCCCTAAGTTGGAATTTATTTTACATTAAATTTGTTGCTTTATTCTTTTTTTACATTTTTATTTTATCTTAAGTTTGTTTGAATTTTTTTTCTTCAGTTTTCTTTAGTTTAAGTTGCTTTTTTTTTCTTTCTTTTTCTGAATCTTCTGTTAAATTTTTGTTAGGGGCTAAGCTTGAGTACATTTTCTTTTTTTTTGCTAAATAAATAACTTGAATTGTATATCTTATAATGAAAGTGTGAGTGTTTTATTTTAAAATGGAGTAGTTTCGTTTTGCCGAAATATGTGTGTAGAGTGAAGGGGAGGCCGTCCTTCTTGGGGTAGTGGACGGGGTGGAGCGTTAGACAGTGGCTAACGTCTCCGCTGAGGGGCTATCTCCCGCAAAACCGCCAAGGGAGATAGCATTGGTCATGTCATCGGTGACATGAGGGGTGGGCAGGCGAATAGTGCCAATAACATCAGGCACCCTTAGGTTCTCAACGAACCTCCACTGGCAAATGACGCTGGAAGGGCGTTATTGGCGAGTAGGGCTTAGGTTAGGTAGTTTTAAGTTAGTATAGATATAGTGTAGGTTTAGTTTGAAAGTAGGTAGGTTAGTTTAGTCTTAGTGTAGGTTAGGTAGCTAGACCCGCGGTGCCCCTTCCGGCCTTATTTGTTGGTGAAGGCATAGGCACTTTGAACGCTTTTCTCTTCCCTTTCCTTTCCCACTTTCTTCACTATCTTTGATGTCCGTCCGCAGTCTGGTTAGGGTATTAGGCTCTCTTTTCTCTTTCAACCTTTTCGTCCCCTTCCTTCTATTTTCCCTTAGCTAGAACAGGCATGATTTTTTTTTGTGTGCAATTGGGTGATGTCTGAGGAGTGGACAAGAACCGCCCCCGTCCGTCGAGCTTAGCCGAGCAACGACAAGCATGCCGCCGTCCTCCTTCTCAACATCGAAGCTGCCCCTGTGGCATGACCCACTGCAACAAATTTTGTAAATTTCGAACTTCGAAAGAGAAAAAAAGACTGTTTAACTGGCAGTAGTAAGCTGGTCTTCTACAACATCAGGTGTGGGGTCGCCAAAACCTCTCGCCCTCAGCCACAGAAAATAAAATGGTTCGCACACGCAATGAACTAACCAAGGCCTTAAAAAAGGCTAGAGAGGAATACCCAACAAGCGCAAACGTGTCGCAATTACGAAACCTCCTGAATTCTGGTGGCAGTCAAGACCAGACAGACGCAGCTAGGACCCCGTTAAATCAAACTAACGGGACAACATCAGACGACGCCGAGGATGCTGTTATCGCGCAACTAGAAAAATGGAAGAAGATATTATTGCTACGTAGGGAGCTGCAGTTACTTGAGGGCAAGACACCAGTCAATTAGCTTGAGCGAAGTGGAAGGACTCGTATCAGCCTTCAGCGAACATCCTCGCAAAAACTCCCTACGAAGAACACTTCAAATATATATGCCTACGGCGATCGTTGAAAGGAACTGCAGCGGTATTCTTGCGCACCAGCTTTGCATCCAGCTATGCCCAATTGAAGGAGGGACTCTTGCACCAATTTGAAAAGAACGTGCGTTTAAGGAATTGTTATGCCCGAATAGAAAATAATTGTTTTTTTAAGAATAAAACAAAGAAGTTATTAATTGGCGCCCAAGCGGGGACTTGAATAGGTTTTAGTGCGTTAAAAAGTTGAAAATTGAGTAAAGTTAAGCCATTCGGCTCAAGTAGCCGCCGCGCTTTCAAAAGGCCGGTCACATCAAGCAGCCGCCGAGTGTTAGTGAATTGACGTCCCTCAAGAAGTGCTCTGGTGGTAACTTGCTGTTTCGTTGGCGGGAGGAAATTTATACGGAAGATTAGATATCGGTCTCGCGGGAAAAGTGAAATATCTTATTGGAAAAAAAATATGAGTAAGAAATTGAAAATCACAATGTCGGTGGCAAATCAGTAAGTATTCAGCCACATATAAACAGATGCTAGTTCTATCATAAATAGGAAATGAAAAATGTAAAAAAAGCACTTGTTTATATGTGTACATATTACATGTTTATTGTAATAACAATTATTATTCCAATTACAGTTTAGAAGAAACACTCAACTCAATAACAGTACAGATCGACGAATATGCCCTGTATTTTCAAGGAACGAATCGACCCATACGAGAAGGACAAAAGCTGGTGGCTGCCGGTTGGGTTTACTCTTTGGGGATTGACCCGAAGAAACCACAACAAATTTTAGGGCAAGTTATTCAAACATCGAAATTAGCGGAAAAGCCCCATGAAGTAATCCTTGAGAACTTGTCCCAATGTGCAAAAGACTGGCGATGTGTATGCACATGTAAAGCAGGAATTGGCGGCAAGTGCAAACATATTGCGGCTTGTCTGCCGTACATAGTCAAGTAAGTTTTACCTTTTTGCATTTTGAGATTAAATTATTCCAATGCATTTGACATTTTCAGGAATCCCTTAATGCCGTACCTCAGTTGCACAGATATGAAGCAGTCATGGCGCAAGATAGGACGGGAAAGAGCGTCTACATATGGAGGAATAGAACTTCGAAAGATGTGCCATGTCCAGTAGAAACAACACACCAACGAAAATGATATTGTCACCGACGAAGACAAAAGCATTTTCCGGAAAAAACTGATTGAAGGTATGAAAAGAAAAAAAAAATATTTTCTTTGAACGTTATTTACTTTTAGCGGATATTACTACAGAGATGGCGAGATTAATCAGAGGTTCAAGGTTTAGATACTCACCTGAACCTAACGAAAATTCATACGAGAATGAATTTTTACAGATGGTTTTCTCAACGATTGAAACGGGGGAGTACATCAACAAATTCAAACCAGAAATGGATAATTATTTAAATAATGAAACTTTCGTGAATTTTTTCAATAGGAGAATACGAAAGTCCTTGTCAGAAGCTATGGAGGTGTGCCGGTCCACTATGGGGCAAAATAATAATTCGTGGATGGAAGAGAGACGGCTGAGGATTACGGGCAGTGTCGCGTATGCACTTTTCACATTTTCCTCAAGTGATGAACATGTGTGGTGCCAAAAGATATCCCGTACCTACGCACCTTTTGGAGGACTGAATGCTGAAAAGAAGGCGAAACTAAAATACGGCAAGTACTATTTATTTTTTGACTGTGGATTAGTAATTTCACACACATTAAGTTTCCTAGCGTGCAGTCCCGGTGGAAGATGGTGGAGTTTAAATGTCCCAAGCTTGAAAGGACTGAATCGGCACGCAACATCATCTCCAAATTAAGTTACCTAGAATTCAACGGTGATAAATATACTCTTAAACAGAAACATAAATACTACGGCCAGGTGCAATTGGGATTGTGTCTCTTAAATTTAAAAAACTGTGACTTTGTTATTTATAGCACTTTTGATGACACATTTTTTTCATACATATTCTAAAGTATTTGGGGAACGGTTTTCCCATTCTCAACATAACACCTCAATAGCTCCTTGGTATTATTTAAAACTCTTTGAGGGATTTGGTGCATGGAAATGTCTGCACTTCCATAAGATCTGCACTGTGGAACACCACAATGTTTGCCGCGTTTTGTATCCCTGTCAAAACGAAATAAAACAATATACTTTCCACAAGAATTGCAACTAACATCCACTTACATTATATTCGCGAATATTTCACTTCAAATTATTTGAATAAGCAATTTTTAAACAACTTTCGATTTCGATAGTTTACAAATTTATTCCCGCCACTTAGCTGTCAAAATATTGATTTCCCTTCGGCTTTTCGGAAAAAAAGCTGCAGATGGCGCTGACGGTTGTTTGAGGGGAGTCAATTCCTTTCTCGTTCGTTCATTCGTGTAGCCAGTCGACTTAAGCAGTCGCCGCGCGCAATCTCCCTTACGCCAAATTGGTCCCACGGAATTGTGTTGTGGTTAAGTAATAATTAAAGGGCCGCGGAGTAGCTCACATAGTGCAGTGTAAAGTGAATCAAACATTTTGTGACATTGTGAACAAAACCGTAGTTTGTCGGAACTCGCCGCACCACACGATCTACAGCATCCATAACCCGGAGGAAAATCAACAACGATGACAGCCATTATCATTCTAATGTAAGAAATGTTGTTTGTTAGCTTTAAATGTATAATTTTTTATGGGATTGTATTGTATTGTATTGTAATTGTACTAACGTGAATTTATAAAAAGAATATTTATATAAAATCATTTAACAAGGAAATATTTACATAAAATCATTAAACAATTTAAACAATTAAGAGGCAAAAGAAATATAGACAAGGAAATATTAGGAATAAGTAAAAAAAATCGAGGAAACAAATACCCATTTTATTTAATTATTAACAAATATATATTTAACTCAATACAAGCAAAATGTCAGACACAAGGTCAACCACTCTTAAGTCGAATTATCAGTCCCTACCCCCAGATGCCGACGATCGAAATTCCCCAGTCCGGTTCTGGCCGAAACCCTTCTCCACCAAACGTTACTACACGCCGCAATGTGATCGATCCTGATATCTCAACCCAACCAAATCCTTCTCATGCCAACGCGAATTTCGACCCAATGTCGACCCCTGACTTTGATAATCTGATCTCCTCCATAGTAGGCAGGATACTAGATAAACAAACCCGGTCTATTGTAGAAATGGCACTTAACCCCAATGCGGAGCGATATGCTGGTGTAGAAAAGACTATATTGCCGGAATATAGTAATAGGGTAGACAACTTCCATAGAATTCCAGACGTCGTGCGTTGGACTTTTCTGGCGATCCACGCTAATTTTCGTCTTGGAAGAAAAGTGTAAATCGCGTGTTAGAGATCTATGAACCCATTAAAGGTACTCCCAAATATTACGGCATACTAGTTAGTTAGTTAGTAAGTTATATATACTTTATTTATAAAAAATTCCTATACATTAATACAATTATTTAAATTAACAAAATATATAATATGGTATGGCCAATGGCCGTCTACCGGAATATATAATAGAACAACTTTAAGTTTAATTGATGTTGACAAATAGATATATTAGATTTAAAAGTCACCTTCGACTATTCGGGATCTATAACTCAGTACTAATTTCGAGTATTTATATAAGTTTTCCCAGCCGAGACTTCCATTCAAAATACATAGCGCTTCGTTTAGATCGAGGATGGGTTTACCGAAAAATATCACACGAAACTCTTTTAGAATCGGGCATCTAGCAATGAAATGGAAAACGTCTTCTCTTTCCTTGAGGTTGCATATATCACACAGTATAGGTAGCTCAGAGCGGTGCTCAATGTAGTTGAGGTTTATAATTTCATCCCTTAGTTTAAATATAATGCTTATCATTGAGAGTGGTAATTTATTTAGGAGATAAGAATTATCTTGCAAGTTATAGTTGAGCAAGCTATACTGGGAAGATTGGGCTTCTATAACATAACCTCTATGAGCCAGAAAGCTTGCAGCTTCCAATATCCTACGAAACCAATTTCTTAGAACGGCAGGTCTAATGTCTGTTTGGATTTGGAACCTTTCCCCACACTCGGTTGCTATTTCCTCCCATCCTTTCACGAGGCTGCTTCTTAAGGTGATCATTATCTTGAGTACAAGATGGGGCAATCTTCCTTCATCCATTTCTAAGACTTTCAATATGCAGTTGAAGTGCATGTTTAATGTATTTATGTATAACGGTAACATAGTAGTTTCCAGGTAAACCATATAGTTCGGTGTACTGGCCGGCAGCCAAAAAATTCGTTTGAGGAAGTATCTTAAAAACTGTTCCGTGGCATCGAACTTCCAACACCCCCACACTTGGGTACCATACAGCATACTGGAGGAAGCAGTAGTACGAAATATCTGGATCTTTGCGCTATGCTACACAAACCTGTTTTCCATGCAACGGCCCCAGACTGATGACATAGCTCTTTTCGACTCAGCCAATTTTACCACAAAATGCTTTTTAAGGTACTTATACTCTTGAACAATGTCCAAATTTTGGCCTTTATAATTCCACTTTTCCTTCCTCGCATATCTACCACCTCCTTCCCTGAAGATCAACATTTTTGATTTTTTAAGATTCACCGTAAGATTCCAACGGTCACAGTAGTGCTCTAGTCGGTTGATCATCAGTTGCATTCTCTCTACTGTATCCGCAAGAAGAACGATGTCATCGGCAAAGATGAGACCTGGTATCCGCGAACCGCCGAACTCGATTCCTCCACCAACTTCCTCCAAAATGTCATTTATAAACAAAATGAAAAGCAAAGTACTCAGCACGCATCCTTGCCTTACTCCCATTTACGTTTCAAAATCGCTCGACATATATTTGCCCTCCCAAACATAGACAACATTGTTCTCATACACTGCTTTCAGTAGATTCACAACTTTAGTTGAAACTCCCAAGATATACAATTTGTAGAATAATGCATTACGATCAATCGAGTCGAAAGCAGCTCGAAAAACTACAAAAAATGCATATAGTTTCTTCTTTTTGCATATAAAGCTATCGGCAATGTGCAATAAGGTGAATATCTGGTCAAGAGTAGAGTGGTTTTTTCTAAAACCAGATCCAGGCGAATCGAGGAGCTCTTCTGTAAAGAGTGGTGCTGCATGTTGGGGGAGGGGTGAAAATACTGCCGCATTTAGCAGCCTTTTAAAGTGCTCCTGTAGCTTAGATGCCTGCAGTGAATAACCAATCCTATTTGGCCTTCCATTAATTGCTTTGGCCGCTTTCCAGAATTCTGCAGAGGACATCGCCGAATTTAAGCGGTCTATACACTGTTCTTCATTAAGCTTGCGTTTGGCAAGGCAGATCTGCTTAAAGTCTTTGCTGGCTGCTGCAAACATGATTTTATCGACAGGCGTGTTGTATTTTCTCAAAAGTTTTAGAAAAGTAAATGCTTTTTTTCTTGCTTTAAAGCATTCCCAGTCAAACCATTTCTGCTTGAATTGCTTATTCCGTTTGTTGATTACTGGGATGGCCGCTTTCATTATCTCAGTTAGTATGCACATGTAAAGGTCGTCGTGCTGCATACTCTGTTTTCTAATTTCCTCATTTAATTTATTTTGGTAAGCCCTTAAAAAATGCGAGCTTTTATTCCAATGTAGCTTTGGTAATAGTTCTAGTGGTCTTGAACAGGCTATTTCCTCTATTGTCCCAAATTCGCACGAAATTTCTAATGTCATATGATCAGATAAAATGTGCTGACCTCCAATATTTTTACCATCGCAAACATCATCCGACGACCGACGAGTTGAATTGAATAAAACACCAGCAGATCCACTTGAAAAATTGTTCTGTGAGCAGCCAATCTTAGCGTTAAAATCACCAAACCAGCAATAAATCTACAGAGTTTAAGGCAGTAATCCCGTCACAAAGTTTGACGAAGTCCCTTTGCCAGTGATTGCAATTTAGGTAAACCGGGATAATATACGCAGCACCATCATTATTTATGACCTCCAAGATATCAATTCCTTCCCTGTGAACAAAATTGAACGATAATCCATCAAGACCTTTTCGATAATGCCCTCGGTTCCTCGCTTCGTCGATGCCCTCCGCTTCCTTTTCCAAATACATTTGTTTTCACCGCTGGTACCCATTTAAGCTTATAACTACTGAAAATGCCTTCAAATTTGTTTATCTCATTTTCTAATACATGCGTTTCCATTAGCAAAAATACATCAAAAGTTTTAATATAACTGAAGAAATTCATTACAAACAATTTTTTTTTAACCCTGCTACGTTGTACCCTATTATTTTTAAATCTAATGTTTGAATTTTCTTCTGATCGACTTCTGCATATCATTCAGCTCCTTGTAAACTCGTAACATTTTCTCTCATGCTTATGTTGCACCCAATCGTCTTCCATCGGCTATTTTTGCATTGCGCGCTGCCTCGCTGCTAACTTCGCGATTATTTGTGTTTGACGTTTCGCGACTGACGTCTCCTACGCTGATGTTTACTTTTTGCACTTCATTCATAAAGACTTCACGGTTATTAAAGAAGACGAAATCTCCGCCGTAAATTGTCCTCAATGCTTCCATGGGGTTCAGCTCCCCACACTTTAAACCTTGATCTAAGTCCAATGTGAAGAGCTTGTTTGATATATGTAATGTATCGTCCTTCAGCTGCGTTTTAATATGCGGGAAGCGTGCTCGTAGAAATCTGTAAATTGGAGTCAACTTACTTCTACATCTCGTTTTATATGGTAGATCTTTATGTATGTATATTTGAGAACCCTTTAAGTCTTTCGCATTTCTGAGAACTTTCCAGGCTGCATTGCAGGTTTTCATTTTCAAGACAATAATTGAAGAACGAGAGTCCTAAGCTGATATTGTCATACATAGATACTCAATCTCCGAGCCATCTCCGGGAGAAAGCAAAGAAGCGCACACGAATTTCGCCTTCTCACTCATGTCAACATTTACAATAGAGGGAATATGCACCACAACATTCGTTTCGGTACCTTTTTGCGTCAATTTTTCCAACTGGTCTTCTACGTAATTATTTTTCCTTTCTAGCTCTAGTACTCTAGTTGAAACGCGTTCATACTCCACTTTTAGATTTGCAATTTCTGTATACAGCTCTTGAATGTCGGCCTTCGAAGGCAATACTTGACAAAGTTCTTTGTTGTTCTCCCGAAGAATTTGTATAAGGCTCTCCTTCGTTAGTAACTCAGGCGGAGCCATTTCACTTTTGGACAAGGTTGTTAAAGAGAGGTATCGGCGCTTTTCTTCGCGTTGTTGCTCAGGTGATGTTTCGAACAACACTCTTTTATTCATTTGTTAGGTTATATGAGCATGAAAGTATAAGTGATTTGAATGACAGCTGTCAAAGTGATCTACACAAGTTTTTCTTTTTGTGCTGCTAACGTGTAAATACTCATTAAACTGAGAATCTTTTTCAAAGAATTGTGCGCACAAACAATCCCCGTCTACAAACAATTGAGGATCACATCGCAGCAATAGCCGTTGAAAACATGTCTGTTGAAGATCTTAAAGTAATTCTTGATGAAATACTGTCATCGAAGTTCAAGGACCTTGCGACCAAACAAGATTTTCAACAAATTGCATCTGAAGTGCAGATCCTTAAATCGCAAAATATCATTCTTGCCGATCGGTTAACTGCAACAGAAAAGTATTGCCACACCTTGGAACGCCAGTTGGAGGTGCTCTCACAAAAGCAAAACGAAGATTCCGTTGTTTTGCATGACCTCTGTATGTTGCGGACGCCCCATCACAAAACCTTACCGGAATAACACCAAACCAGAGTTTTCTGAAATTCAACCTCTAGTGGAGTGCTACGATAAAAAGGAACCGCGCCAAAAGAGTAAGGAATATCACAATCTAGCCTGGAAATGACAGCAGGGCAATCTACTTCAGAATATGTGCGTGAATACAAAACAGTAACGAACACATTAAAAGAGTTGGGAGCTACCTTGGATGAGGATTTGCTTGTTTTAGTACTTCTGGATGGACTTTCAGAAGACTACCGGGATATTCGATCAGCATTTGACGCTCAAAGCGTGAACTGTTTGCACAAGATTCCTGGACGTAGACGACAGAAAAAAGGGAACTCCAAGCAAGAATGTGCTTAGTGCCAAACACTTTAAGCCACAAAAACATCAGAAAAAGCTAAGTCAATTTAATGTTAGAACCGAGAGTAATAATTTCCCTTATAATTGCAGCAAATGTGGGAAGTGGGGCCACATTGCGAAAGATTGCTGGAGCAAGAGTGACCAAATCAGCAAACGCAGAGTGTAAACGACCAACAACATGGTTTAATCATACAGGAGTACACGCCATGATCTGCAAACATCACGTGAGTTAGTTACGTCCCAGAGACCACTTCCTTTCAGTCCCGTTAGTCTTCCCACTCCACGTCTCCTCACCAAACCATAATGGCTGTGCAAGATAGGAGGAGTCATATTCTCATACCCATTAAACTTTTCCACCTTTTTCATCCGATTCAATCAAGTAATCGCAAACATGCACATATTGTGAATTTGCTCAGGTGAATCACCATATAGAGCTCATGCAATACATATTTGTACTTGCATGATCAGCAATCCCTATACGCGCAAGAAATTATATGACAAGCCAGACGATAGAGACTTTGAACATTTTTACAAAATAAATACAGGTGGTAAAGTCGACGACAGCCAGTTTTTATTCATTCAGTCATTCAGTTACGTGTAGATAAAAAAAGTATGTATTTTTTTAAAAAAAACTCAAACGTGGGTTCCACATTCATAATAAGTTACAAGAATAAGCCGCCACCTACAACAGCAGGTAATAACGATATCAATAGGAGAGTGCTTTGTAAACAAGAGTGTACCGTCATCAACCCACGCGCCGCAGTAAAGAAACAAGATCAACCGCAGCAGAAATATTAAAATGCATTGTTAGCAAACAAAATGTAAAATCACCAACGGATGCGAACGTTAGCAAGGCGAAAAAGGACTATTTCGATTTCTTCTTTATATTAAAATCCTTAAAATTATGTGGTTGGTCACTGTACTTGGGCTCTCAATTTAAATACGGTTTACTCTTAGTGTTAACATTCACTCATTTTTTTATCATATACTCACAGATCAAATATGTTTTAATGGATATTACGCTCGCGGTTGATAGCATGCCATTGAAAACTTATGCAAACAAATTTGAATTGATTTATGGATAACGTAGCATTTTTGTGCAAAGAGCATAATTTCTATGATTTTGGTCTCGCGCTTACATTGCAACAACAAGTTGTATGGCCGTGTTTGAGCCCGTGGATAACAAAACATCCCACTTGAATGTATTAGGGAAGGAATACTCAGTACATGTGGCAGAAATAACGGTCATAGACAAATTTATGGAACTGGAGTGTCTGAAAACGACAGAAAATTTAATATTTGGAAATCCAGTAACTAGGGTAGCGCTACAATCATTATTTCTTCACATACCAGGCCAGTACCGAGTCTTCAGATTTGCAAACGGAACTTTAGAAACTGGTATTAGCTATTACAAATTTGTGCAACTCATCTCTCAAGTCGGCAACAACCCATTGATTGTCTGAGATTCTGGAGGGAATCTTGTGAAATGGCATTACTGGGTGGAAGATGTACGTAATCAGATCATCGATGGACCCAACGGCTTATTCATTCATAACGGCAAGGTGTCATTTCATAACCGAGATATTGATGAATACCGTAAAGTATTGAGTTTAAGTCTAAAGCAAGTGATTCCTATCAAAACACCTGAATTGTACTGTAAAGTCAATCAGATCAAAGACGGGTATTTAAGGACTTATTCTAAAGTCAGCTATGAAGATTTAGAATCTCCGCTGAATTTCCACATATGAGATTGGATCACATACTGTGTTTACTTCAGCTGTGGGATTGTCATGGATTTATCACACTCACTGCGGGGCCAGAGTTCGTCGTCGGTCGACCAAGTCGGCTTCTCAACGGAACGAATACGAAGCTAGGGTAATCTATAGGCTAAAAATAAAAGCGTTCCAGTTTGTTCTCAAGGACCTAATATTAAATGACATGCACGAAAAGTTTGTTTTATTGTTTTTTATGTATTTATTTGCGTCTTCTTGTGATCTAATTTTTTTGAACTGCGTTTTAATAATTTCGTCGGATGAATTATTCATTGAAAGGTAAATTTTTAGTCAGCTACTGTAGTTACGGTCATTTTATTTGTTTATATCATTTTTTCGAGATCACTGATTGATCGTATCTCGATTATACGGTCTCCATCTGCCTTTCTTGCAAGTACTTTTTCATTTCTAAACCAAACATATTTCCAATTTGACGCTTTTGCTTTAGTTTTTGCTAGCCAGAGTATTTTCTTAAAATGCGGTGTCATGTGTTTGTTTATATATATTCTCAGATTAGCATACGCTGGGTTTGGTTCTATTTTTTGTTTCGCGCACACTTCGTTGTATTTCAGTGTTTTATTTTGTTTTGACATTTCGAGAAAATTAGATTTTGTGCCTTTCTTTGCAAAAGTCACAACAATGTTCTTATTTTGTTTATTTCTTTTATCAGTGAATGTGTAAATTTCTTCGATGTCCGCTTCGTTAATTTGTGTATTTAATGTTTCACCTATAGCTTTTATCACATCCAGAGTATTTTCATGTCCGATTAAGGGAATGTTTTTAACTTCTATGTTTCTGTCAATTTGTTTTTGTTCCAATATATGGATCTGGGTTTGTAGAAAGTTAATTTGTTCGTCTTTGGTTTCTAATTGCTTTTTGTAGTCAGCTATTTCTTTCAGAAGATTTTGTAATAAGGTGTTGTTCTTTTCAACAGTGTTATTTATTTCGTCGTATTTATTTGTAGTAAATTCAACTGCTTTTCCGTATTCTTTCAGCATTGTTTTTATCTCTTTTAGTTCTTTACTTATCAAACTGTTGTTGACTAAAACGCTACTTGAAGCGCCCGCCGTTGGGGATTCCGCAGTTCGGCATCGTTTTGCTGTTGGGACATTTTCTTCTTGCGGATCTTTGTCTTTGGCCCTGCAGGCAGTGCATTGCCAATTCTTCTTCGCTTCCTTCGACATTTTGCGGTAAGAATTTTGAGAAATGGTGCTGCATTCATAATGCAAATTTCCTTTGCAGGAGGAACAGTAGACATATTCACCGTCCAGCGGCAACGGATCCTTACACCGAGTACAAGAATTCATCTTACCGAGATTTTGTTCTTGATTATTATTATTGTGTTCTTGAATTTGTTAAATTTGTTTGCTTTCAACAACAACTTGTTTTAGTTCTGTTAATTTAAATAAAAGAATAAAGAAATGTACTTTGCAGTAAGCAAGAAAACACGTCTATTCACTTCAGCTTTCAACTTTCACCAAGGTGACCGCACATTCCTCTCCTCTCTTTTAGATTGACTATTAATTGTTATTAGATGAAGTTTTATACGAGTCCCAAAAGAACAAAAAGTGAACAGGCAACAATATAATGACAAATTAAGTGAATTTAGTGATTTGTGCGGAACACCATAGCCCAGTCTAAAGGAAAGCCGAAAAACACTGTAACATATGATGTCCAGAAAAGCAATAGTACTAGTTTTATTGTAAGATAATTTTAAAGATATTGTTTGTTGCACTTAAGTCTAAATTATTTTGCCAATGTCTTAAATAACAGTGCGATCAGTAGCGTTAAAAGAAGTCACCCTAAGGCGAATTTCTAGGAGGTCTGATTTAGACTATACTAAACTAGCTGGTCGTACTTAAAGGTGCGATATTAGGATACAGGCATTCGTACTTTATATGAGCTATTTTAAACTTCAAGAAACTAGAATAGGTCAGCAGATACTATTAAGGCTATGTCCGTGTTGTTCGAGGACTACGCTACATCATGGTGGGTCGGAGTTAGGAACAACGTTACCACCTTCGACCAACTTTTAAAACTCCTTAGGTCCGTTTTTTCACCCCCCAAAACCAGCATGGCGCTTGTTCTTGGAAATTATGGACACCAAACAGCAGCCAAACTAACCGATTGACAACTTTATTTGAAAAAAAAAACGCATATTATTTGCACAACTAGAAAGTATTAAAGAAGAAAAAGAAATTAATAAGACCTATGGTTTGCTGACTCCGAAAATAAGAGATCGAGTTCCTCGAGAGAGCGTAAATTCGTACAATGAATTACAGGAGCAAGGCAGGGAAGCAGAGATAGCACTAGAAGCAGTCACTACCTCAAACATAAAGACCAGCGAGAAAAGGGAGTACAGTGAGAAAAAAAAACGAAAACCGATGCACCTACTGTAGAAGATGAGGTTATTCTAGTGAAAAATGCTTTCAAAAGAAAAGTCTTGAGGAAAATATTTCCCAACAGAACTGTTTGAGACATGCATCTGCCTGTTATGGATGTGGCACTCCAGGAGTTACTAGAGCAAATTGCCAGAACTGCAGCCATAAGGTTAAGAACGACAGCCCAAATTACCTTTCGTTCAACTTGGTTTCAACTATAGCAATTTGTAAAAATGCTCCTATGATACGGCTGCTCGAACAAGTATAGCTAGTGCCAGCCTAAAAAAGTTGATAACCGAAAACAAATGCGTGTTCCCAAAGGTCAAAGCAAATGCCACACTTGCTGATAGAACAACAACAGAAAAAAATGGTTTTATGCACAATATGCAACATTAAAACTGGCGGAAGAGTAAGAGAGAAGAATCCGTTTTTTATCCCTTCCAAATGCTGCCATTTGGTGCAGTAATTGTGTATAATATGGGCCAGAAATATTGGTACTTCAAAGACGACCCCAAAACCAGTTTTGATTTTATGGATTAAAGGGATCTGCTGGTAAATTCTATGCAGCTAGCATGTGATAACGGCGGATAGGAAAAATAGTTAGCATGTGACAACATGGAATACATGCATGCACCTTCCTGCACCGTAAGCAAGTTTTAAAAGTTTAGACTTAAGATAGGCTTAATAAAGTTAACACAGTTTAAAAACTTTAAGATTTGTTTTTTTTTTCTCTCTAAAGAGAGCTGTGTACGAAACTGGCGCAGTCGGTAGGATACCGAGTGTAAAAGTAGAAGTTTAAACTTCCGTATTAACGCTATACTGGTAAAGAACCAATACGCAACATAAAAACCGTTTCAATCGTCGTGGAACTTAATAAATGAGATACAGTGACAAATACATCAAATTGTATTTTGGTAACCGGCAAACTCCGGAAGAATTGTTCGATGAATTGCGTTTTGTGCAATTTAAAACAAACGCTTTCGAGTTTTAGAACAACATTAAGACAATTTTAAGAATGCTTAACATAAAACAAAAGCAGTTGCTAAATGATAACGATGAAGGTATCGAAGCCAGTATCAGACAAAATAAGATAAGGTATTTATCACTTGTCGGAATAAGCTCTCTGAGCCCATGCTCAAAAATAATAATAGATACGATAAGCAATTCGAAGACTCTAGAAACAACAAATACCATCAACCACAACAGCCGTGCTATGACTTTAAACAGTATTAAATTCAGAAATTTGATTCCCTGTACCAGAACCAATGGATATAAACGAAGTAATGAACCTGAGCATTAAGTATATCCCCAATGAACAAAAAAAAATGCGATCGAAACCACATCTGTAACCGATCATCTGTGTAAAGTTCTCTAACTTTACAACAAAACAACGAATAACCAACCTCTCCAGCGATGAAAACAGAAACAACAACAAATGCAACAAAGGAAGCGGGATATTTATCAACAACACACTTACTCGTTACACGCAGGCACTATTAAAGAAGACGAAAGAGATGGCTAAAAACAAAGGAGCAAAATTCGTTTGGTTCAGTAAAAATCAAATTCTAGTAAGGAAAGAAGAGGGTGGAAGAGTTATTTCGATTAAATCCTTTAGTGATATCTCTTTTATTTATTTTTTTTTGTCTTTTTCTTAATCCATGATTTCCAAAAATGATTTGATCGATAATACTTATTGTAAAGAAAAATTATTTATTTTTCACCAAAATATTAGAAGTTTGAGAGAAAACTTTTCTGTCCTTGTTGCACATATTGAATCGTTTGCGTGTGTCCCGGATATTGTGTTCGTGGCTGAGATCTGGATATACGAGGTTGAAAAAAATGATATTTCCTGCCTGGTTTTATTTTCTATGCAAAACAAACGAACATTATGCATCAGGTGGTGTTGGTTGCTTTGTAAAGAGCGCTTTTAAGAAAATTGAAGTATCACTAGTTGATTGTCCTACTGCAGACATCTTGAAGGTTTCCATCGACACCAGTAACGACATATTTGTCTTTTTGTGTTTCTACAGGTTACATATGTGGAATGTGGCTTTGTTTATTAATGATTTTTGTCGTGTGTTAGAAAAGGAGAAGCCAAAAAACTTAGTGATTGTAGGTGATTTTAATCTAGATTGTTTATATGAGAGTCTTAATGTATCTAATTATTTGTCTGTGTTAGCGTTAAATGGTTTGCATTTCATCAATGTGCCTACTAAGCCAGCATCAGGTACTTGTCTAGATCAAATATATGGTCGTTTTCGTAATGTTGTCTCTGTTGGGTGCGAACATTGTGTTTTCGATTTCTTAATTACTGACCATTCAATGACTGGCCTTTTATTTAATGTGCAATGTAAGTTAAACAGAGCAGCTCAGAAAAGTCTTCTAAGCAAATCTGTTATTAACTTTACTAGGCTTCTGAATAAGTTGTCTTTTGAGTCATGGGATGATGTTTATAAGTGTAGTAATGTATCGTCTGCATATTCCAATTTCTTGGCCACTCTTAAGAGCCATATCGATAGTTGCAGTATTCTGACCACAAAAAAAAATTATTTATAAACTCAAACCATGGATATCAAATTATTTATTAAAGAAAGTAATAACAAAAAAAAAAATGTAGTGTTAAATGTAAAAAACACCCTAGTAATGAGTTTCTTAAACTGAAATATAAAAAGATATGTACTGAATTGAAAAAGGAAATACCAACATGTCGTGACTCTTATTACTGTACACATTTTTATTCCGCAAGAGATAATCTTAAGAAACAGTGGAAAGTTGTAAATACCATTCTCAATAAGAATTCGTCCATTCGAAAAAATATAACTTTAATTTTTGTTAATACAGAATTAACAAACAAACACGATACCTCTGACGCCTTTAATAGACATTTTTCTAATATTGGACTAAAACTACAAAATACCTTAACCCCTAACATGTGCTCTTCTTGTGCTACTGAAAGTGATGTTAACTCTGTTTACTGTAGTAGTTTTGTCTTTGATTTTTTTTAAGTACGATTGGTAGTTTGAATAATTCAAATTCATGTGGTGTCGATGGCGTTTCAAACTTGGTCCTTAAAAATATTGCATGTTTCATTGTTGATGTATTAGCTGATGTTTTTAATAGTAGTGTCTTCTCTGGTAATTTTCCTAACGATCTTAAATGTGCGGATGTTATTTCTTTGTTTAAAAAAAGCTCTCGAAATGATATAGGCAACCGAAGACGCACTTCTAGAGTTTTGTTCTACAATAATGTTTCACCTTGCCAAAAGAAAATGTACAGCTGCGTTATTCATTGATATAACCAAAGCCTTTGACATGGTTGACCATAACATCTTGTTAGGGAAACTGGAAAAGGCAGGTGTGCGTGGCTTTATGTTCGAATGGTTCCATTCTTATTTTAATAATAGATGTCAGCGAGCGAAGTTGGATGAGGCGAGAAGTGAGGTGCAAGTAATCCGACTTGGGGTACCTCAAGGTTCGGTATTGGGTCCTATACTATTTTTAGTTTATATTAACTCACTCTTACATCTGGATCTAAAAGGATTTACTACAGCTTCTTCTGATGATGTTAGGTTATCGTATGGCGTCAATAGCCGCTAAGATCTTATCTCTGACATAAATCACGATGTACATACTCTGAGACAATGGTTCGCTGAACACAAACTTGTAATAAGTCCTAAGACTAAACTTATGTGTTTTAATTTATCTTTGTCCGTTCCTCTAAAACCAGAAATATATTTTCATGCTCCCAACTGTAGAAAATTTAACTTATATCTGTGTAATTGTGTAACAAGTTTGTCATGTCAAACATTTTGTAGCAGTAAAAATTGTAGTGATGATTGTTTTTTAATTATAATAGTTTGTCTATATAGGACTTATACTTGACGCAAACATGAAATTTTCTTCTCATGCTACTGCATTGAAGAAGTATTTTATCTCTACCCTTAGACATTTTTATTATCTACCAAATTTGTGCTCAACTAAGCTACTAACCACAATTTATTATGGAATTTTTAATTCTAAGCTTCAGTACACTATACATTGCTGGGGAGGTGGTTATCAAAATAAAGTTCAACCATTGCTCGTCTTGCAAAAGAACGTTATTCGAAAAATTTGTCAAAAACCCAGGAGGCATCCTAGTTTTCCTTTGTTTCGTCAATTAGGGATACTTCCAGTACGTCATTTATACTGTTTTAAGGTTTTAAAAGCTTTCTTCATGAAATCTGGTAACCGAAATTTTCGCATTATATCAAATAATAAACGTAATAATACGCTTAATATATTACAAATACCTAACTATCGAACTACTGCATATAGAAATTTTATTTTATTTTATTATTTTATATAATCGTTTATTTAATGTCCTCCCGGAAGATATCAGATGTGCTCGTATGTCCAATTGTTTCTTAAAGTGTGTAAAAAAATGGCTCCTCTCTCAAGACTATTACAGTTTAGACTCTCTTACTTCTAATAGTTTGCTTCAATCCTTACTGTTTTATTTATACTTTGTTCAAAATATTGATAACATAATTTCTGCATCTATTATAATCTGTAAAATATTATTTTAATGTATTCAAAATTGTTGAAAACAATTCAATTATTTATTAAATACCCCACCTCATTTTAATGTATTGTTCATTTTGAAGTAGCATTCAACACTATTTAAACATTTTGTATAAAATATAGAATGTCACCAGATTTTTCTTATGTTACTTTGCTATTTTCATAAATTTTTACTGTTATTTTGTTTTTATATAAATTTTTTATAAGTAATTTAAGAGAAATAAAATAATATCTATCTATCAAAAAAAAAAAAAAAAAAAAATTAACCAGGAGGCAAGGATCACCCCGCTGGACCAATATACCCTACAGCTAGCCAGGAATTTTCTTGGCTCCATCAATGATCAACCGAACCCGGAGATACAGGACATTTTAGAACAGCCTATGGAGCGCAGTCTCCGATACGTGCATGTGAGAGCAATTTCAGATTCGAGATTCCAAGAAGTTTTCAAGCCAGCTGCAACATTTTATGCAAAGAACACCTCGGGGCACTACCGAGGTTAAGTTTTAAGTAAAATTTGTATACCCTTTACCCCATAAAACATTCATATATATTTAAGGAACACACCTTGAACCCAGAAGCAAATGAAGACCCAAGAAAACAACCATTGGCAAAATGACAGACAACTAGCGCGCTGAAAAGTACATCTCCCGAACCAGGACAGAAGAGGTCCCTAACGACACCCCCCAAGAAAAGGAAGAAGCCAAGTATAGTAGAAGTCTGTCCAACAACGGATGACGAAACTTTCACACTCGTGAAACCAGTCAGGCCCAAAAAGAAAAAGACACTAGCGGAACCAACCCAGTCACGAACAGCAACATCCATCTCAACCACAAAAGAAGAAACTTTGCCAACATCCATTAACAGAACCTCCGCAATGCCCCCCTTCACTTACTTTTCGGCTAATGTAACCGAAATCCAACGGTACGTGTTACACAACACATTTTACATTACATTCATATTTAACATTAATTAATATTTAAATTCAAGTAAAGAATATATTGTGAATTCATTCTTTGGAGAGTTACTGCATTACCGACTTCTTTAGTTATACGTAAAAACTCGTCAAAATAACCTCGTTTTTATTTTTTATATGTCAAGTAAGAAATACTACACTTGTTCTCAAGATTCAGAGCACGACACATTTCAATAAAGAGCAATTATTATAACGTTATAACAAAGAATTTTCATTTCCACATTTTTCACAAATTATACGTATAAAACAGTTGCTAAGACCAATAAAATTAATTTCACAATTAAGAACCTAAATACCGGGAAAACCGTTATCAGCGCGTCTACTGAGAGCAATTCAAAAGTAAGGACATCAGGCAATGTAAAAACTGCCAGTGGTATGGATATTCCACGACAAACTGCAGAACGCCATACGTATGCGTTAAGTGCAACGCAAAGCACGGGCCTGGAGAGTGCGAGAGGAAGGAAAGTACAGGACCAGATGTGCACTGTACAAATTGTAAAACCAACTGACACCCGGAGAATTACAAGTGTTGCCCCGTCTACAAGGCAGAGATAGCCGAAAAAAAACACCGCCATGGCTAAAAAGAAAGCACAGCAAGAATTTGCCCCAAAATCCGCCTGCACCATAACGAAGCCTTCAATAAGCTTCGCAGACGTGGCGAGGCTCAACGCAATGAGCAAATCCACTGTTGCATTGCCCGAAAGCAGCAACCAACACAACCGAAGCCATCCAAAGCGAATCAACCAAGAGGGACGACAGAAAGAAACACATCCGGGGTCATCAACCTTGATAAGAAAAGTTTAACACCTTCGGTAAAGACCTCCCGTCGCATAAAAAATATAGTCAGGGACCACGCAGGCGACCGATGATCGAAAATAAACGTGTCAGCAGCAATAATAGTATTTAAGACCTAGAAAATAAGAAACATTGTTCAGTAGCATAGAGGACAGAACAGCTGTCACCTCGTGTGGATTAAATAAAATAAATTGTTTTAAAAACATTTAAACCTAAATAAATTTAATTGGCGCCCGAGCAGGGACCAGTCGTCTCGTATTTTTAATTATTACTAGTCGCCTCAAGTAGCCGCTATAATTTAAAAAAAAGTAACCCCGTAAATCGCCTCAAGTAGCCGCCGTTGGTTATAGTAAAAGTAGCCGCCGTTGGTTATAGTAAAAGTAGCCGCCGGTAGATCTTGAACGCGTATCCATTGGTCTCCGAATCCGCGAGTGTAAAAAAAAATACTTCAGTGAGCAGAAAAGAGTAAACAGTACAAAAAAAAGCTGTAAAAGAAGCCACCAGACCGAATCACCACCAACACCGTGAAGGAAGACACCAGGATAAGAATATTGATCCTACCACTGCTTATCCCGTAAGCAGTTTCAGTTCCAAATATTTTTTTTATTTAAAAAAAAAAACAATATTCGAAATTTTAACAATTTTTTTTCGCAAAGTGTCAAAACAATCTTTGAAAAATCCTGATAATGTTTTTTATATATTTAACAAAGTATCAAAACAGCAATTGTAATCAGTATCAATTTGTAGTATAGTGTTATATCATCCGGGAAAATGTCTACAGATCGCATATTACGATCCCAAAGTAATACTCAGCAGGAGCAAGACCCACATGAATTGGGAAACGTTATTTCACTCGATGCAATTCCTGAAAGTATTGTCCAAAGCCAGCCTTCCACTACCAAACTTGAAAGAATTGACCCCAGATCCGTCTCATTTACCCCTTCGCGTACAGGTACTAACAATGAACAGGAGATACACATAACTCCTGAATTCGAATCTCTCATAACCTCTATTGTAGGCAGAGTGTTTACGGCACAAGGGCAGTCTTTAATGCAAAATGCACTCAACCCAAATGTTGACCTCTTCTTTGGACGCACTGTAACATTCGGTCCCGACGATTATGAAAGAACACGTCAATCAAATATCGAACGTCTTAAAATTAAACAAAAAAAGGATTTAAAATATCATAACAAAAAAAGACATGACATCAAACAATATAGCCCAGGTCAAGTTATTTATGTCAAACGTAATAAAAGGTTAGGCAGTAAATTATCCAACCAATTTAGGAAGGAAATAGTTAAAGAAAATAAGAGTACTACTGTTATAACCGAAACTCAAATAGACCCAAATCAGCTAACCAAATCACATATAGAAAGACTCTTTCCAAAAAGTAGACGATATACAAGATCTTTAGATTTCATTGGTAGCGCATGGAAATGGGTTGCGGGAAATCCGGATCATGCAGACTTTGAAATAATAAAAAGTAAAATAAATAACGTTTTAAAAAGTAACAACTATCAAATAATATTGAACAAATTAACACTGAACAAGATAGAAGAGCTACGGAATGTAACAAATAATATTATAAGAATTACCGACGAAAAAAACATCGAAAAAGAAAAAGATATGCAATCGTTAAAGAAGTTCTGAATATTGAACATGCCATTAATTGGGCAAAAAACAATGTAATAAATTCTTTTATTCTTTCAAATAAAGAAATAAATATCATTAGAAATTATATGGAAACGTAACGTATAACATACATAAACTTAGATGAAGCCATTGAACTCGCAGAGGTCAAAATCGCCTCGAATGGCTCATCACTTATATATATTATAAATTTCCCATTAACAAATAAGGAAATATGTAAAACAGTGTTAATAGAACCTGTCAAAAATAGTTCTAGCATTAATAAAATAAGATTTGAAAATATACTTAAATGTAACTACCAAACTTTTGGAATAAAAGAAAAATGTAAACAATCAAATAACTTTACAATATGTAAGAAAAGAAATATAATAGATTTAAGCAATGACACCTGCATAACACATCTTCTCAAAAGCCTGCCAGCGAACTGCACCAGAATCAACAACCAACATATTTCCCAGGTCGAAGAAATTCTCCCCGATACGTCAGTCTAGCCCGAGCTTTCAACAACTCGTGTTCTATTCATCTGTGACCAAGTTACTCATTAAAATTAATAAACGCGATAGATCTCCCGATTGTGAGGGCTTCGCAATGTCCTCAAATAAAAAACGTCGCGCCAAGGCGACTTCTCGGAGTGATAATGTTGAACAAGTTAATCGAAGAAATTATTATGCTCAATTGCAATGCCTCCCGGCGAATGATATGGACGATAATGATAGTAGTGATGAAGTGATTGATCCGAATATTAATCCCACCAAAAAAGTGCATGTCCCCACAATAAAACTATTGCATAAAAATTCGGAATTTGTGCATAATTTGATGGAATCCATAAACATCACAAACTATTCAATCAAAAAATTATCCATTGGAATAAAAATTGCTTGTGAAACATTAGAATCGCGCAACCAAGTGTTAAGCTCTTTGAAACAAAGAAATTGCCAATTCTTTTCGCACGACATCAAAAGTGCAAAATTATTTAAAGTTGCTCTATTTGGTCTGGAAAATATTGAAACTGACTCACTCAAAAATGAACTTTGTGACCGCGGCTTGAAATGCATAGAGGTTAAAAAAATAGTGAAGAAATATGAACACTACAGCGACACTATTTATCTCGTGTCATTAGAAAATGGTTCCATAACATTAAATGATCTTAAGAAAAACTTTAAGTCATTATTTTACACGCAAGTCAGTTGGAGTTTCCAGCGAAGAATGAAAGGTAAACTCACTCAATGCCATAATTGTCAAATGTTTGGCCATGGTGAGAAGAATTGCCATGTTAAAACCTATTGCGGTATTTGTGCTGGCTCTCACAATACTAAGGAATGTGTAAATACACACACCGCAAAATGCGCTAACTGCGGTGGCGATCATAAATCGAATGATGCAAGATGCTCTTCCAGAGCGAGGTACTTGGAAATTAGAGAAAAATCCATTAAACGCAGCACGTTTGCACATCAAAGCTCTTCTTCAAATCGACACATAGAAAGCTTTGAACACTCAAAAGCTCCTGCTGCAGCACAGATGACTCAACACAGCGCAATTGCATCGTTGAACTCTTTGTTGGATTTTCCTCCTTTACTTCGCCGCAGCACTCACGATGCAAATGATAGTATTAATGTTTTGACTGGACAGCTTCCTCAAGTAAAACGCACAGTGGCGTCGGTCGACCGCGGAAACAACAGCGTCAGCAGTAATAAAAATAGTAATTTATTTTCTTTTGAAGAAATAAATGAATTAGTTACGGACTTAATATCTGACTTATCAAAATGTAATTCTAAATTTGAACAATTCAAAGTTATTGCACATTTAGCTACTAAGTACCTGTACAATAATGTTAATTAATACAAATCTTAAAATAATTAATTGGAATGCTAGAGGTATAAGCAGCAAAAGAATCGAATTTCTAAATTTTCTTAATAACAATAATATTGATATCGGCCTAGTAACTGAAACTGGCCTTAATAACAACAGCTTAAACTTATCAAACTCCACTTACAAAAGCTATAGAGTTGATAGGTGTAACAGAAGAGGTGGGGGTGTTGCTATTCTTGTCCGTAGATCAGTTCAACACTCGCCTTTGCCAGTTATCCGAACACGTTTTATGGAAAATGTAGGCATTGAAGTAAGACACGAAAACAAAAGTATAAAAATATACTGTGTTTATTTTCCTGGTGCTTCTTCATCTGCTGAAAATAAACGACATTTTATTAGGGATTTACGAAGCCTACTTGTTACAGGTAGTGACGTCATTCTCGCTGGTGATTTTAACTGCCGTCATCGTGATTGGGGTTGTGTTCGTGCAAATACTTGGGGTAATATTCTTTCCAGGATATTATCCCACTCTGTATTTACTATTCGTTTCCCTCATAATCCTACATATGTACCCGCCGATGTGCGTAAAAGTCCTTCGATACTTGACATTTTTATCACAAATCGTCCTAGTCTACTGTCACAACCTGTCGCTGTGAATGACCTTTACTCTGACCACTATCCTGTTTTTTGTAAGGTTCGTTTCGTCAATAATGAACGTAAATCGTTTTCCTATAACTTTAAGGAAACAAACTGGACTAAGTTCAATTCCAAAATATACGAAGGACTAAGAGCCCTTTCCTGTGATTTGGATTCAATTTCTTGTAATCGCAATGTTGATACTATTGTAAATAGGTTTACCAATGTGGTAACCGAAGCAATTATATTTAGTGTTCCAAAAAAAGAAAAATGTACTTCTGATTTAAATTTACCAAATTACATTCTTCAACATATTAAGATCAGAAATAGTATTAGGAGAAATTGGCAAAGATATAGGCAACCTAATCTTAAGGTTAAGTTAGTTTACTTAAATAAGTTGATTCAGCGTCTTATTTTAGATTTTCGAAACTTTAAATGGAACCAAAAACTGAAATCTTTAGATAAAAATTGCAAGCCTTTTTGGAATATCGCTAAAGTTGTCAAACATAAGAATAGACTTATTCCTGCGATTATCTGTGATAACAACACCTTCTTCACAGACAAAGAGAAAGCAGATATATTATCTGAAACCTTCTCTGCAAACCATATTCTTTCAGGAAACTTAGGAGAAGCAGAAACTGAAACTCTCGTTAACGAGCAAACTGAAATATTTAATAATAATACTTATATTACTCCTAGCGCAGCGTTTGTTCGATCGAATACCATAAAAGGCTTTTTGAAAACTCTGAAGGTAAAAAAAACTGGCGGCATGGACGGTATTAGAAATATATTTTTAAAACGCCTGCCTCAGTCAGGCATAAAATTTCTTACATTTATAATCAATGCATGCCTCAAGATGCAATATTTCCCTGATAAATGGAAAATGGCAAAAATCGTACCGATTATAAAACCAGGAAAGCCTGCAGAGAATCCCAGTAGTTATCGGCCTATTAGTCTGCTTAGCAGTGTTAGTAAAATCTTGGAAAAGGTTTTGAAAAAGCTAATTCTGGAATATACAATGAATAATGCAGTATTTCCAAATACTCAGTTTGGTTTCAGGCAGTTCCATAATACTTCTCATCAATGTCTTAGGATATGCAATCACATCAAAACTAATCGGTTAGCAGGCAAATCTACTGGTATGATCCTGCTTGATGTGGAAAAGGCCTTCGACACAGTCTGGCATGAAGGACTTATTTACAAAATGCTCAATCTACACTATCCCCCTTACCTAATCAAAATCGTCAAAAGTTTTTTACACGCTCGTTTCTTTCAAGTTTACGTTAATAGTTCTTCGTCAAGTCCCCATAGCTTTTCCATGGGTGTTCCTCAAGGCTCGGTACTTGGTCCTATACTGTACAATATATATACATCTGACTTTCCACATCTACCAAATTGCCAAGTGGCACTCTTTGCCGACGATACTGCTGTATACACCTCGCATGAGTATGCTCTCAACGTTGAGAATATACTTATAAATGCAAGTGAGATAATACTCAGTTATTTTAATAGGTGGAAAATAAAAATTAATTCTGAGAAAACTCAAGCTATCTTTTTCACCAGAAAAAGAAAACCTTGCTTTCTTCCTCAGAGTCCAATCCCTATTTTCGGAAGCCAGATAAGCTGGAATATATCGGTGAAATATCTAGGGGTACATTTAGATTCGAAGCTAACCTTTAGTTGCCATGTTACGCAAACTTTAAAAAAGATAAAGATTGCAAACACTTTGTTATATTCCTTAATAAACAGGAAGTCACTTCTATCGACTGAAAATAAAATTATTATATTTAAAGTCATCTTCCAACCAATATTAACGTACGGCTGCCCTGTATGGGGAGGTATGGCAAAATGTCATTTAAAGAGGCTTCAAGTAGCCCAAAATAAAACATTAAAAATGATCTGCAACTTACCGTGGCATTTTTCTACAAATGAACTGCATGCAATGGCTGGTGTTGAACTGATTAATGATCGTGTCGAAAAAATTATAAATAAATTTTATATTCGTTGTTCTATTGCTGATAACCCTCTTATAAACAATCTTGCTGTCAATAGTATATCAAATAATTAAAGTGTTATTCATATGTATCTATTATGTTATTAACGTACATGTTTATTGTTTATTTATTTATCCATCTTTTTATACACTTGTTATTTATTAATTGCTTATTACTATTTATTTATTTATTCATTCAGTTATCGATTTTTTGTTATTATTTATCATTTATATATTATTTATTTATTTATTTATTTATTTATTTATTTATTTGTTTATTTATTTATCTATTTATCTATTATCTATTATATTTATCTATCTATCTGTTTTGTTTTTCACATTTTTATTTATTTTATTTATAAATTATTTATTTTGGTTTGCTTGTTAATATTTTTTTTTATCTTATTTATTGATACAACAGTTTGGTTTGTATATCTTTGGTTCTTATGTATTATTGGTATTAATACTTAATTTTTTTTTTTTTTATTTTGTTATGAGGTTTTTTCTTGCGCTTTTCCTCTAATATCCTTAATGTTTCATAAACTTTTTTGTTCATACATAAAACTATTTTTTGTAGCAAGGTACTTGTGTGCCAAATCTCTATATGTAAAATGTGCAATACTTAACTGTAAAAATTAATCTTTATGTGCCTAATAAAGATCTATCTATCTATCTCTCTCCCCGATACGCTGTTACTAAACAACTTCCGACCGATGATCGAAAACAGACGTGTCAGCAGCAGGAATATTATTTAAGACCTAGAAAATAAGGAAGATTGTTCAGTAGTATAGAGGACAGAATAGCTGTCACCTCGTGTGGATTAAATAAAACAATTTTTTTTAAAAACATTTAAACCTAAATAAATTTAATTTACATAGCATATAGCACTGACGGTCGCATATAATGTAAACATCCTCATCCTCATCGTCGTTCTGAATATCAGATTGAATGTCACGCGGGAAGTTCTGATCTTGCTATTTTGACCGTGAGATGCGAGCACGTCTTCAAACATATCGGAGAAAAAACATTAGTTCTATACAAGTACTCAAGCGTTTCGGTCGTTTTAATTCGGCATAACAAATTTGGTGGCAGCGGTAAAATATAGATAACGAGAATTAGTGCTAAATTTCTCTGCACTATTTCATAAATTCGTAAAAAGTCTATAAACGATCGTCAATTAGACAGCGAAAATAATTGCTATATATCCCTGCAATAATTCATCAATTCGTAAAATCTATAAACGGTCTAAAAATCTGACAGCGACAGCGAGATTAATTGCAAAAATATCTTCCACTGCTAATACAAATATTATTAATGTTACGGACATTTATGGACATTTATGCAGTTGAGGGGGTGTGTTAAAAACAATTATCTGGCAGCACATCAACTGTCAGAAATGTCGAAGATATAAGAGAGCGTAAGGCTCTTCCTTCCCTCTTGTCACTTTTTGGATACCGACCGCTCAACACGTCCAATAAAGTAATCGCTAAATAAAGAGTAAATCATCTTTTAGTTCTAACATTTTGCAAAATTAATAACGAAGTATTGAAGATCTGGGTCAACGCGCGAAGGGAACATAATTATCCAACCATCGTTTCGAATAATAAATTGAAGATATGGCAGGTTAAATGCTTTTTGTTTCCCATATATTTTTCTCGCTGTAACCAGTGAATCGCCACCAGCCTCAGTGAAGTCACGCACATTGTACAATTCAACTCCTAAATACACACACAACGCACACTAGAAGAAGTGACCGTGTGTTGTTTTCAGAAGTATATATGCTTACGCGTGCGTAGATGCGTGTATGCCCGTGCATAGATTCGCTGCTGGTTCAAATCTGAATTTGAGTTTGTACATTCCAATACATATGTATACGGTATTTGAATGTACATTACAGTGTAATTATTTTATATCACGTTTATGTTAATCACGTCGGAATGTTAATACCGAATGTTAAACTACTCCAACAGTAGTAAATCAATGTCAATATACAATGGCGTACAAAAAATCATTGGAAGCGCTCATTGCACACTAAAGGACTTAAGAGGATGTTATGCATATACATAGCATATAGCTCTGACGGTCGCTTCCGTTGAGACACATCAGTTTGTTTACAGAAGCCTATAATGTAAACATCCTCATCCTCATCGTCGTTCTGAATATCAGATTAAATGTCACGCGGGAAGTGCTGATTTTGCTATTTTGACTGTGAGATGCGAGCACGTCTTCAAACATATCGGAGAAATAAAATTAATTCTATACAAGTACTCAGCCGTTTCGGTCGTTTTAATTCGGCATAACAAATTTGGTGGCAGCGGTAAGATATAGAATTAGTGCTAAATATCTCTGTACTATTTCATAAATTCGTAAAAAGTCTATAAACGATCGTCATTTAGACAGCGAGAATAATTGCTATATATCCCTGCAATAATTCATCAATTCGTAAAATCCACAAACGGTCTAAGAATCTGACAGCGACAGCGAGATTAATTGCAAAAATTCCTTGCAATAATTCATCAATTCGTTGCGAACAAACACGGGATTATCGAAACGTTTTCTGCCCGTTTATCATCAACGCTACTACCGCGCAGTGTGCTTTTGAATAAAAGTACACTGAAAACAAAAGTGTAAATTCAAATAAGTTTTACAGAGAACAAAACGAAAAAGAAATTGAAGTAAAAGAAAAGCAGTTCTAGAACTAACAACAATTATAGACGTTCATTGCAGTAACAGAAGAAGAAGTATCAAAGCAGTATGATGTCAACAAACAAGTCAACAAGCAACAAAATGAAAGCAGTTATTTTAATTTTTCTAATAGAAGGCATTTCTTGTATAAAATGGGAAGATTTACCTTTATACGGAATCTATTTTAAAAACAAAGGAGATTTAAGATTGAAAACCGGAAATTGTTCTATTATCACTAATATTGATTTAATTAATTTATATGACCAAATTAATATAATATACAACGTTGTATCCAGTGTTCATGAAAGTTGTTTATTGAATATACCCGATTCTATAGAATTTATTAAAAAAAGTAAAACGGAAATTAACAATCTAAGACAAAATTCAAGAATAATTTATCAATTTTTAGGAGTAGATAGACGTGTAAAACGTGGACTCCCGGAAGATATCAGATGTGCTCGTATGTCCAATTGTTTCTTAAAGTGTGTAAAAAAATGGCTCCTCTCTCAAGACTATTACAATTTAGACTCTCTTACTTCTAATAGTTTGCTTCAATCCTTACTGTTTTATTTATACTTTGTTCAAAATATTGATAACATAATTTCTGCATCTATTATAATCTGTAAAATATTATTTTAATGTATTCAAAATTGTTGAAAACAATTCAATTATTTATTAAATACCCCACCTCATTTTAATGTATTGTTCATTTTGAAGTAGCATTCAACACTATTTAAACATTTTGTATAAAATATAGAATGTCACCAGATTTTTCTTATGTTACTTTGCTATTTTCATAAATTTTTACTGTTATTTTGTTTTTATATAAATTTTTTATAAGTAATTTAAGAGAAATAAAATAATATCTATCTATCAAAAAAAAAAAAAAAAAAAAAATTAACCAGGAGGCAAGGATCACCCCGCTGGACCAATATACCCTACAGCTAGCCAGGAATTTTCTTGGCTCCATCAATGATCAACCGAACCCGGAGATACAGGACATTTTAGAACAGCCTATGGAGCGCAGTCTCCGATACGTGCATGTGAGAGCAATTTCAGATTCGAGATTCCAAGAAGTTTTCAAGCCAGCTGCAACATTTTATGCAAAGAACACCTCGGGGCACTACCGAGGTTAAGTTTTAAGTAAAATTTGTATACCCTTTACCCCATAAAACATTCATATATATTTAAGGAACACACCTTGAACCCAGAAGCAAATGAAGACCCAAGAAAACAACCATTGGCAAAATGACAGACAACTAGCGCGCTGAAAAGTACATCTCCCGAACCAGGACAGAAGAGGTCCCTAACGACACCCCCCAAGAAAAGGAAGAAGCCAAGTATAGTAGAAGTCTGTCCAACAACGGATGACGAAACTTTCACACTCGTGAAACCAGTCAGGCCCAAAAAGAAAAAGACACTAGCGGAACCAACCCAGTCACGAACAGCAACATCCATCTCAACCACAAAAGAAGAAACTTTGCCAACATCCATTAACAGAACCTCCGCAATGCCCCCCTTCACTTACTTTTCGGCTAATGTAACCGAAATCCAACGGTACGTGTTACACAACACATTTTACATTACATTCATATTTAACATTAATTAATATTTAAATTCAAGTAAAGAATATATTGTGAATTCATTCTTTGGAGAGTTACTGCATTACCGACTTCTTTAGTTATACGTAAAAACTCGTCAAAATAACCTCGTTTTTATTTTTTATATGTCAAGTAAGAAATACTACACTTGTTCTCAAGATTCAGAGCACGACACATTTCAATAAAGAGCAATTATTATAACGTTATAACAAAGAATTTTCATTTCCACATTTTTCACAAATTATACGTATAAAACAGTTGCTAAGACCAATAAAATTAATTTCACAATTAAGAACCTAAATACCGGGAAAACCGTTATCAGCGCGTCTACTGAGAGCAATTCAAAAGTAAGGACATCAGGCAATGTAAAAACTGCCAGTGGTATGGATATTCCACGACAAACTGCAGAACGCCATACGTATGCGTTAAGTGCAACGCAAAGCACGGGCCTGGAGAGTGCGAGAGGAAGGAAAGTACAGGACCAGATGTGCACTGTACAAATTGTAAAACCAACTGACACCCGGAGAATTACAAGTGTTGCCCCGTCTACAAGGCAGAGATAGCCGAAAAAAAACACCGCCATGGCTAAAAAGAAAGCACAGCAAGAATTTGCCCCAAAATCCGCCTGCACCATAACGAAGCCTTCAATAAGCTTCGCAGACGTGGCGAGGCTCAACGCAATGAGCAAATCCACTGTTGCATTGCCCGAAAGCAGCAACCAACACAACCGAAGCCATCCAAAGCGAATCAACCAAGAGGGACGACAGAAAGAAACACATCCGGGGTCATCAACCTTGATAAGAAAAGTTTAACACCTTCGGTAAAGACCTCCCGTCGCTCATGATCAAAGCTAAAAGCGCTATGTTTTGCATATACAAGTTAACGCATAAAAAATATAGTCAGGGACCACGCAGGCGACCGATGATCGAAAATAAACGTGTCAGCAGCAATAATAGTATTTAAGACCTAGAAAATAAGAAACATTGTTCAGTAGCATAGAGGACAGAACAGCTGTCACCTCGTGTGGATTAAATAAAATAAATTGTTTTAAAAACATTTAAACCTAAATAAATTTAATTGGCGCCCGAGCAGGGACCAGTCGTCTCGTATTTTTAATTATTACTAGTCGCCTCAAGTAGCCGCTATAATTTAAAAAAAAGTAACCCCGTAAATCGCCTCAAGTAGCCGCCGTTGGTTATAGTAAAAGTAGCCGCCGTTGGTTATAGTAAAAGTAGCCGCCGGTAGATCTTGAACGCGTATCCATTGGTCTCCGAATCCGCGAGTGTAAAAAAAAATACTTCAGTGAGCAGAAAAGAGTAAACAGTACAAAAAAAAGCTGTAAAAGAAGCCACCAGACCGAATCACCACCAACACCGTGAAGGAAGACACCAGGATAAGAATATTGATCCTACCACTGCTTATCCCGTAAGCAGTTTCAGTTCCAAATATTTTTTTTATTTAAAAAAAAAAACAATATTCGAAATTTTAACAATTTTTTTTCGCAAAGTGTCAAAACAATCTTTGAAAAATCCTGATAATGTTTTTTATATATTTAACAAAGTATCAAAACAGCAATTGTAATCAGTATCAATTTGTAGTATAGTGTTATATCATCCGGGAAAATGTCTACAGATCGCATATTACGATCCCAAAGTAATACTCAGCAGGAGCAAGACCCACATGAATTGGGAAACGTTATTTCACTCGATGCAATTCCTGAAAGTATTGTCCAAAGCCAGCCTTCCACTACCAAACTTGAAAGAATTGACCCCAGATCCGTCTCATTTACCCCTTCGCGTACAGGTACTAACAATGAACAGGAGATACACATAACTCCTGAATTCGAATCTCTCATAACCTCTATTGTAGGCAGAGTGTTTACGGCACAAGGGCAGTCTTTAATGCAAAATGCACTCAACCCAAATGTTGACCTCTTCTTTGGACGCACTGTAACATTCGGTCCCGACGATTATGAAAGAACACGTCAATCAAATATCGAACGTCTTAAAATTAAACAAAAAAAGGATTTAAAATATCATAACAAAAAAAGACATGACATCAAACAATATAGCCCAGGTCAAGTTATTTATGTCAAACGTAATAAAAGGTTAGGCAGTAAATTATCCAACCAATTTAGGAAGGAAATAGTTAAAGAAAATAAGAGTACTACTGTTATAACCGAAACTCAAATAGACCCAAATCAGCTAACCAAATCACATATAGAAAGACTCTTTCCAAAAAGTAGACGATATACAAGATCTTTAGATTTCATTGGTAGCGCATGGAAATGGGTTGCGGGAAATCCGGATCATGCAGACTTTGAAATAATAAAAAGTAAAATAAATAACGTTTTAAAAAGTAACAACTATCAAATAATATTGAACAAATTAACACTGAACAAGATAGAAGAGCTACGGAATGTAACAAATAATATTATAAGAATTACCGACGAAAAAAACATCGAAAAAGAAAAAGATATGCAATCGTTAAAGAAGTTCTGAATATTGAACATGCCATTAATTGGGCAAAAAACAATGTAATAAATTCTTTTATTCTTTCAAATAAAGAAATAAATATCATTAGAAATTATATGGAAACGTAACGTATAACATACATAAACTTAGATGAAGCCATTGAACTCGCAGAGGTCAAAATCGCCTCGAATGGCTCATCACTTATATATATTATAAATTTCCCATTAACAAATAAGGAAATATGTAAAACAGTGTTAATAGAACCTGTCAAAAATAGTTCTAGCATTAATAAAATAAGATTTGAAAATATACTTAAATGTAACTACCAAACTTTTGGAATAAAAGAAAAATGTAAACAATCAAATAACTTTACAATATGTAAGAAAAGAAATATAATAGATTTAAGCAATGACACCTGCATAACACATCTTCTCAAAAGCCTGCCAGCGAACTGCACCAGAATCAACAACCAACATATTTCCCAGGTCGAAGAAATTCTCCCCGATACGTCAGTCTAGCCCGAGCTTTCAACAACTCGTGTTCTATTCATCTGTGACCAAGTTACTCATTAAAATTAATAAACGCGATAGATCTCCCGATTGTGAGGGCTTCGCAATGTCCTCAAATAAAAAACGTCGCGCCAAGGCGACTTCTCGGAGTGATAATGTTGAACAAGTTAATCGAAGAAATTATTATGCTCAATTGCAATGCCTCCCGGCGAATGATATGGACGATAATGATAGTAGTGATGAAGTGATTGATCCGAATATTAATCCCACCAAAAAAGTGCATGTCCCCACAATAAAACTATTGCATAAAAATTCGGAATTTGTGCATAATTTGATGGAATCCATAAACATCACAAACTATTCAATCAAAAAATTATCCATTGGAATAAAAATTGCTTGTGAAACATTAGAATCGCGCAACCAAGTGTTAAGCTCTTTGAAACAAAGAAATTGCCAATTCTTTTCGCACGACATCAAAAGTGCAAAATTATTTAAAGTTGCTCTATTTGGTCTGGAAAATATTGAAACTGACTCACTCAAAAATGAACTTTGTGACCGCGGCTTGAAATGCATAGAGGTTAAAAAAATAGTGAAGAAATATGAACACTACAGCGACACTATTTATCTCGTGTCATTAGAAAATGGTTCCATAACATTAAATGATCTTAAGAAAAACTTTAAGTCATTATTTTACACGCAAGTCAGTTGGAGTTTCCAGCGAAGAATGAAAGGTAAACTCACTCAATGCCATAATTGTCAAATGTTTGGCCATGGTGAGAAGAATTGCCATGTTAAAACCTATTGCGGTATTTGTGCTGGCTCTCACAATACTAAGGAATGTGTAAATACACACACCGCAAAATGCGCTAACTGCGGTGGCGATCATAAATCGAATGATGCAAGATGCTCTTCCAGAGCGAGGTACTTGGAAATTAGAGAAAAATCCATTAAACGCAGCACGTTTGCACATCAAAGCTCTTCTTCAAATCGACACATAGAAAGCTTTGAACACTCAAAAGCTCCTGCTGCAGCACAGATGACTCAACACAGCGCAATTGCATCGTTGAACTCTTTGTTGGATTTTCCTCCTTTACTTCGCCGCAGCACTCACGATGCAAATGATAGTATTAATGTTTTGACTGGACAGCTTCCTCAAGTAAAACGCACAGTGGCGTCGGTCGACCGCGGAAACAACAGCGTCAGCAGTAATAAAAATAGTAATTTATTTTCTTTTGAAGAAATAAATGAATTAGTTACGGACTTAATATCTGACTTATCAAAATGTAATTCTAAATTTGAACAATTCAAAGTTATTGCACATTTAGCTACTAAGTACCTGTACAATAATGTTAATTAATACAAATCTTAAAATAATTAATTGGAATGCTAGAGGTATAAGCAGCAAAAGAATCGAATTTCTAAATTTTCTTAATAACAATAATATTGATATCGGCCTAGTAACTGAAACTGGCCTTAATAACAACAGCTTAAACTTATCAAACTCCACTTACAAAAGCTATAGAGTTGATAGGTGTAACAGAAGAGGTGGGGGTGTTGCTATTCTTGTCCGTAGATCAGTTCAACACTCGCCTTTGCCAGTTATCCGAACACGTTTTATGGAAAATGTAGGCATTGAAGTAAGACACGAAAACAAAAGTATAAAAATATACTGTGTTTATTTTCCTGGTGCTTCTTCATCTGCTGAAAATAAACGACATTTTATTAGGGATTTACGAAGCCTACTTGTTACAGGTAGTGACGTCATTCTCGCTGGTGATTTTAACTGCCGTCATCGTGATTGGGGTTGTGTTCGTGCAAATACTTGGGGTAATATTCTTTCCAGGATATTATCCCACTCTGTATTTACTATTCGTTTCCCTCATAATCCTACATATGTACCCGCCGATGTGCGTAAAAGTCCTTCGATACTTGACATTTTTATCACAAATCGTCCTAGTCTACTGTCACAACCTGTCGCTGTGAATGACCTTTACTCTGACCACTATCCTGTTTTTTGTAAGGTTCGTTTCGTCAATAATGAACGTAAATCGTTTTCCTATAACTTTAAGGAAACAAACTGGACTAAGTTCAATTCCAAAATATACGAAGGACTAAGAGCCCTTTCCTGTGATTTGGATTCAATTTCTTGTAATCGCAATGTTGATACTATTGTAAATAGGTTTACCAATGTGGTAACCGAAGCAATTATATTTAGTGTTCCAAAAAAAGAAAAATGTACTTCTGATTTAAATTTACCAAATTACATTCTTCAACATATTAAGATCAGAAATAGTATTAGGAGAAATTGGCAAAGATATAGGCAACCTAATCTTAAGGTTAAGTTAGTTTACTTAAATAAGTTGATTCAGCGTCTTATTTTAGATTTTCGAAACTTTAAATGGAACCAAAAACTGAAATCTTTAGATAAAAATTGCAAGCCTTTTTGGAATATCGCTAAAGTTGTCAAACATAAGAATAGACTTATTCCTGCGATTATCTGTGATAACAACACCTTCTTCACAGACAAAGAGAAAGCAGATATATTATCTGAAACCTTCTCTGCAAACCATATTCTTTCAGGAAACTTAGGAGAAGCAGAAACTGAAACTCTCGTTAACGAGCAAACTGAAATATTTAATAATAATACTTATATTACTCCTAGCGCAGCGTTTGTTCGATCGAATACCATAAAAGGCTTTTTGAAAACTCTGAAGGTAAAAAAAACTGGCGGCATGGACGGTATTAGAAATATATTTTTAAAACGCCTGCCTCAGTCAGGCATAAAATTTCTTACATTTATAATCAATGCATGCCTCAAGATGCAATATTTCCCTGATAAATGGAAAATGGCAAAAATCGTACCGATTATAAAACCAGGAAAGCCTGCAGAGAATCCCAGTAGTTATCGGCCTATTAGTCTGCTTAGCAGTGTTAGTAAAATCTTGGAAAAGGTTTTGAAAAAGCTAATTCTGGAATATACAATGAATAATGCAGTATTTCCAAATACTCAGTTTGGTTTCAGGCAGTTCCATAATACTTCTCATCAATGTCTTAGGATATGCAATCACATCAAAACTAATCGGTTAGCAGGCAAATCTACTGGTATGATCCTGCTTGATGTGGAAAAGGCCTTCGACACAGTCTGGCATGAAGGACTTATTTACAAAATGCTCAATCTACACTATCCCCCTTACCTAATCAAAATCGTCAAAAGTTTTTTACACGCTCGTTTCTTTCAAGTTTACGTTAATAGTTCTTCGTCAAGTCCCCATAGCTTTTCCATGGGTGTTCCTCAAGGCTCGGTACTTGGTCCTATACTGTACAATATATATACATCTGACTTTCCACATCTACCAAATTGCCAAGTGGCACTCTTTGCCGACGATACTGCTGTATACACCTCGCATGAGTATGCTCTCAACGTTGAGAATATACTTATAAATGCAAGTGAGATAATACTCAGTTATTTTAATAGGTGGAAAATAAAAATTAATTCTGAGAAAACTCAAGCTATCTTTTTCACCAGAAAAAGAAAACCTTGCTTTCTTCCTCAGAGTCCAATCCCTATTTTCGGAAGCCAGATAAGCTGGAATATATCGGTGAAATATCTAGGGGTACATTTAGATTCGAAGCTAACCTTTAGTTGCCATGTTACGCAAACTTTAAAAAAGATAAAGATTGCAAACACTTTGTTATATTCCTTAATAAACAGGAAGTCACTTCTATCGACTGAAAATAAAATTATTATATTTAAAGTCATCTTCCAACCAATATTAACGTACGGCTGCCCTGTATGGGGAGGTATGGCAAAATGTCATTTAAAGAGGCTTCAAGTAGCCCAAAATAAAACATTAAAAATGATCTGCAACTTACCGTGGCATTTTTCTACAAATGAACTGCATGCAATGGCTGGTGTTGAACTGATTAATGATCGTGTCGAAAAAATTATAAATAAATTTTATATTCGTTGTTCTATTGCTGATAACCCTCTTATAAACAATCTTGCTGTCAATAGTATATCAAATAATTAAAGTGTTATTCATATGTATCTATTATGTTATTAACGTACATGTTTATTGTTTATTTATTTATCCATCTTTTTATACACTTGTTATTTATTAATTGCTTATTACTATTTATTTATTTATTCATTCAGTTATCGATTTTTTGTTATTATTTATCATTTATATATTATTTATTTATTTATTTATTTATTTATTTATTTATTTGTTTATTTATTTATCTATTTATCTATTATCTATTATATTTATCTATCTATCTGTTTTGTTTTTCACATTTTTATTTATTTTATTTATAAATTATTTATTTTGGTTTGCTTGTTAATATTTTTTTTTTATCTTATTTATTGATACAACAGTTTGGTTTGTATATCTTTGGTTCTTATGTATTATTGGTATTAATACTTAATTTTTTTTTTTTTTATTTTGTTATGAGGTTTTTTCTTGCGCTTTTCCTCTAATATCCTTAATGTTTCATAAACTTTTTTGTTCATACATAAAACTATTTTTTGTAGCAAGGTACTTGTGTGCCAAATCTCTATATGTAAAATGTGCAATACTTAACTGTAAAAATTAATCTTTATGTGCCTAATAAAGATCTATCTATCTATCTCTCTCCCCGATACGCTGTTACTAAACAACTTCCGACCGATGATCGAAAACAGACGTGTCAGCAGCAGGAATATTATTTAAGACCTAGAAAATAAGGAAGATTGTTCAGTAGTATAGAGGACAGAATAGCTGTCACCTCGTGTGGATTAAATAAAACAATTTTTTTTAAAAACATTTAAACCTAAATAAATTTAATTTACATAGCATATAGCACTGACGGTCGCATATAATGTAAACATCCTCATCCTCATCGTCGTTCTGAATATCAGATTGAATGTCACGCGGGAAGTTCTGATCTTGCTATTTTGACCGTGAGATGCGAGCACGTCTTCAAACATATCGGAGAAAAAACATTAGTTCTATACAAGTACTCAAGCGTTTCGGTCGTTTTAATTCGGCATAACAAATTTGGTGGCAGCGGTAAAATATAGATAACGAGAATTAGTGCTAAATTTCTCTGCACTATTTCATAAATTCGTAAAAAGTCTATAAACGATCGTCAATTAGACAGCGAAAATAATTGCTATATATCCCTGCAATAATTCATCAATTCGTAAAATCTATAAACGGTCTAAAAATCTGACAGCGACAGCGAGATTAATTGCAAAAATATCTTCCACTGCTAATACAAATATTATTAATGTTACGGACATTTATGGACATTTATGCAGTTGAGGGGGGGTGTTAAAAACAATTATCTGGCAGCACATCAACTGTCAGAAATGTCGAAGATATAAGAGAGCGTAAGGCTCTTCCTTCCCTCTTGTCACTTTTTGGATACCGACCGCTCAACACGTCCAATAAAGTAATCGCTAAATAAAGAGTAAATCATCTTTTAGTTCTAACATTTTGCAAAATTAATAACGAAGTATTGAAGATCTGGGTCAACGCGCGAAGGGAACATAATTATCCAACCATCGTTTCGAATAATAAATTGAAGATATGGCAGGTTAAATGCTTTTTGTTTCCCATATATTTTTCTCGCTGTAACCAGTGAATCGCCACCAGCCTCAGTGAAGTCACGCACATTGTACAATTCAACTCCTAAATACACACACAACGCACACTAGAAGAAGTGACCGTGTGTTGTTTTCAGAAGTATATATGCTTACGCGTGCGTAGATGCGTGTATGCCCGTGCATAGATTCGCTGCTGGTTCAAATCTGAATTTGAGTTTGTACATTCCAATACATATGTATACGGTATTTGAATGTACATTACAGTGTAATTATTTTATATCACGTTTATGTTAATCACGTCGGAATGTTAATACCGAATGTTAAACTACTCCAACAGTAGTAAATCAATGTCAATATACAATGGCGTACAAAAAATCATTGGAAGCGCTCATTGCACACTAAAGGACTTAAGAGGATGTTATGCATATACATAGCATATAGCTCTGACGGTCGCTTCCGTTGAGACACATCAGTTTGTTTACAGAAGCCTATAATGTAAACATCCTCATCCTCATCGTCGTTCTGAATATCAGATTAAATGTCACGCGGGAAGTGCTGATTTTGCTATTTTGACTGTGAGATGCGAGCACGTCTTCAAACATATCGGAGAAATAAAATTAATTCTATACAAGTACTCAGCCGTTTCGGTCGTTTTAATTCGGCATAACAAATTTGGTGGCAGCGGTAAGATATAGAATTAGTGCTAAATATCTCTGTACTATTTCATAAATTCGTAAAAAGTCTATAAACGATCGTCATTTAGACAGCGAGAATAATTGCTATATATCCCTGCAATAATTCATCAATTCGTAAAATCCACAAACGGTCTAAGAATCTGACAGCGACAGCGAGATTAATTGCAAAAATTCCTTGCAATAATTCATCAATTCGTTGCGAACAAACACGGGATTATCGAAACGTTTTCTGCCCGTTTATCATCAACGCTACTACCGCGCAGTGTGCTTTTGAATAAAAGTACACTGAAAACAAAAGTGTAAATTCAAATAAGTTTTACAGAGAACAAAACGAAAAAGAAATTGAAGTAAAAGAAAAGCAGTTCTAGAACTAACAACAATTATAGACGTTCATTGCAGTAACAGAAGAAGAAGTATCAAAGCAGTATGATGTCAACAAACAAGTCAACAAGCAACAAAATGAAAGCAGTTATTTTAATTTTTCTAATAGAAGGCATTTCTTGTATAAAATGGGAAGATTTACCTTTATACGGAATCTATTTTAAAAACAAAGGAGATTTAAGATTGAAAACCGGAAATTGTTCTATTATCACTAATATTGATTTAATTAATTTATATGACCAAATTAATATAATATACAACGTTGTATCCAGTGTTCATGAAAGTTGTTTATTGAATATACCCGATTCTATAGAATTTATTAAAAAAAGTAAAACGGAAATTAACAATCTAAGACAAAATTCAAGAATAATTTATCAATTTTTAGGAGTAGATAGACGTGTAAAACGTGGACTTTTAAATATGGTTGGTTCAGGATTTAAACTACTTTTTGGCACATTAGATAGAAGATGCTGAAAGATATGAAGAAGCTATTAGAATATCGAAAGAAAATTCTGAATATGTTCATTCCAGTCAACAAAAAGAAATACGAGTTTTTTTAGGCAATATACCACAGGCAATAGTAACAGATTTAGAGAAAATATCTTCCACGGTTAATAAAGATCGATCCGGTTTTATTATAAGAGATTATTTCACAGAATTCAACTAAAAGTTCATTTTTTATAGAGCATACAGAATTAATATTTCATCAGTTTATACAATCAATTTTGTTCCTCAAGGACAAAATTGTTCATCCAATTATAATAGAACCAAAGAAGTTTATAGAGTTACTTAAACAAAGTCAATATGAAAATGAAATGTTATTTACACAATTACAAGTCTACAAACATATAATTCCATTATTCAAGATTCAAACATTGTGTATTATTTAAAAAATAACAGATTAGTAGTCGTTATATCCGTTCCACTGATTGAAAATAAGAAATCAGATGTTTTCGAAATGATTTTCGTCCCATTCATAAAACATGATGCATTTTATATTTTAGAACAAAAATATACTTACTTTGCAATAAGAGACAATAAAGAAGAGTATAATGAGTAATGATTTGGGAACAGATTGTAAAGTCATTGATAATTTTGATAGAAAGAAAAAAATGGTAAATTAAATGGACTAGGAATTCTATATCTAGATGAAAATTGTTCTTTTGAAACAGTTGAAAGTAGAATTGAAACAAAAAATATGTTATACGAAATTGAAAATAATGATGTTTATAGATTTACTGAAAATGATTGTTGTTTATATAAAAAAAAATTGATGACTTAGATTCAGAACCTTTAAATTTTCCTAAATTAAAATTGAAAAGTTTAACAAATTTTAAAGATTTAACTATAGACATAAAGAATCAAGAGAATTTTGTATCTCGAAAGTTAAAGGAAATTCCACCTCGTACACAAGGTATCATTATGGGTACTGGAGGAATATTTTTAATAATAGTATTAATATATTATATATTTAAATGTTGTTCAAAGGGCAGTACCACAATATTTTCGAAATGTTTCAATAAGAAAACTAAAAATCCTATAAGAGAAAGAGAAAGAATTGTACACTATTATAATGACAAATCGAATAATATGAACAAACGTACATCAAGAATTTTGAAACTTGATGATTTTAAATTGAAAGAATAAGTGTAGTAAATTCAAATGTATTTTACTTTTGTATATTTAAACAATAAGTTATAAAAATTATTGTTTAGTTTTAGTGGGGAGGTGTTATTCATATACATAGCATATAGTACTGACGGTCGCTTCCGTTGAGACACTTCAGTTAGTTTACAGAAGTATACAATGTAAACACCCTCATCCTCCCTCATCTTCGTTCTGAATATCAGATTGAATGTCACGCGGGAAGTGCTGATCCTGCTATTTTGACTGTGAGATGCGAGCACGTCTTCAGACATATCGGAGAAATAAAATTAGTTCTATACAAGTACTCAAGCGTTTCGGTCGTTTTAATTCGGCATAACAGCTATACCGAAAGGATATAGCAATTTGAGCACGGAAGAAAAGTCCGCGGCACTAGCCGCATTTTTGTTTAAATTATGCGTTTGAAAACGCTTCTCGTAATCGCGTACAATGTTAATTCATTATGCGCGTTAGTCAGGCGATCTACTTTTAATCTTTTCCTTAAAGCAAACAAACCTGACAAAGTGTTACTTAACGAAACCTGTCTCAAGCATCAAAATAACATATCTTTCGAAGGTTATTCTCTTTTCAATATCAAGAAGAACATCGCTGCCAAACAAGTCGTTATTCCAGACCTGAGATGCATTGAAGCTACCGGTATAGAAATCCAGGTGAACTCCACAGTACCGTTGTTTGTGCTGAGCATTTACAACAACGAAGGAAGCAGCGTTTCTAGGGGCCACTATCTTGAAGTCCTAAATGGCCTTGTTTCAAGGCATACCTATGGCCTCAAAGGGGGAGACTTTAACGCACGGCACACAATGTGGATGGACACAGAAACTGACAGGACGGGGAAAGCCATGGTTAAATGGCTAGAGGATAATGCCGAAAGACATTCTTTGGTTGTGATCTCGCAATCTAGGCCAACCTTCTCAAGAACGCCGTCGACACTGGACTTCTTCCAGGGGACGTCCAATCTAGTAAATATTCTGCCAGAATTAAGGAACTTCTCCTGCACGACTGTGGGAAGCGATTCCGATCATGAGGCGCTGCTGCTGGTTTTAAACCTTCACCAGCCAATATTAACTATTAACCAATTAAAAGAGGACGTCATCAAGTATCATCAGCTGGACGTGGAAAAACAGCCATTTACTAGTTCATATCCAAAATCTCTACCAGCGTAGGCGGAAATTGAGGAAACGTTTGCAGCGAATCTACCGCCGCGAACTGAACACATTAAATGGCGAATACCAGACAGTTCTCACCGAATTGAACTGCACAAACATCATGTTTCGTAATGCGGTTCAACACCACCATAACACGGTCCTGCAAAATTAAATTAAAACAATAAGGCCGGGACCAGACACCTACAAAAAAATCAACGAGATCATCGGAAAAAGCAACAGACAGACAGACGGAGTATATGCGACCACACCAGTGGAGAAAGCAGAAGCTTTCGCATTTCACTTCGAGAGCAGTTTCTAGCCCAAGCCCCTGGAAGATCTGAATTTCGTTGCAGAAGTGAGAGATTACGTGAGCAGCATCAAACAGCCATATGCACCTACAGTCAACTTCAGCGAAGACAACCCAGCTGATGACCCGACGGACAACCACGAGCTTGCAACACCAGAAGAAATCGAGGAAATCTTCCGTGGAAGTGCGGCAAAGAAATCGACCGGACCGGACAAAATTTCCAACTTCGTCGTTAAACGGATGCCACACATCGTGATGATATTCCTGACTATCACCACCAACAACTGCATCAACAACTGCTATTTTCCAAGCAGATGGAAAGTGGCAAGGATTGTTGCAATTCCTAAGAAAGGGGATGTTGACAACCTAACAGGATACAGACCCACATCGCTGCTAAGCAATATGAGAAAAATCCTAGAAAGGTTGTTAGTGCAGAAAATAAAGCAACAACATCCAATTCGGATTCCGGGAAAAACACTCGACTCTGCATCTTTTGATGAAGTTTCATCACGATGTAGTGGCTGGTTTGAACAATCACCAAGTCACCGTGGCCTGCTTCTTGGATATTGAGAAGGCTTTCGACACGGTTTGGATAGAGGAACTCATTTTTAAACTCAAATTAATGAGATTTCCCTCTAAACTCATCACGATCATCTATAGTTTTCTTCAAGCCAGGAGATTCTATGTAGAAATAGAAGGAAGTAAATCAAGAGCAAGGAACATCCAGGTTTTGCACAAGGATCGCGAATGGGCCATATACTGTTCAACATCTACACTGCAGACCAACCATCATTGTCGCCATCCGTTAACTGTTGCCTGTTCGCAGACGACTCGTTAACATACTCAACATGACTCATTCCACTGCGAAAAGTCAACGTGTACGCAAGAGTTATTCCCTCTCGATACCGAATACAAAATACCTCGTAAACGGGCGCGTAGTGACTCCGAGGGAGGTGAAAATTTCCCTCAACAAAAATTCAGTGCAAATTCTTATACAAATATGAATAACCATAACTGATATCATATGTTACAACTATCAAATGATGTCACCGATAATGAACGTTCTAACGCCATTAAAGAAAGTGTTCCACCCATTGTGATCATAAAACCCACTAGTGAGAAAGTGCTAACACTATTAAAAAGTTTAAATATTGAAAACTATTAAATTAAAAACATTTCACTTGGCCAAAAAATCATTTCTCCTACTATGGATGCGTATGAAAAAATCCAATGTTAACTATCCCGCCTTAATTTTGAATTTTTTTCACATGGAAGCAAACGTGCTAGGCCGTTTAAGGTCATATTATCCGGTTTAGATTCACTAAATTGTAGTGATATAAAAATGAACTCATCAACCTTGGTGTAAAGTGCATCGACGTAAAAATAATAACAATCAACCCCAATGATAAACACCAAAATAAGTACTATTTATACGTTGTGTATATTGAACAAAGCACAATAAAATTAAACGAGCTTAGATCAAAAGTTCCCAGTTTGTTTAATATAATTATTCGTCAGGATTATAAAAAGAAAAATCCTGGTCAAGTAAGCCGTTGCTATAATTGCCAACTCTATGGACACGGCTCCATGCATTGCCATATTCGAAGTTTCTGTGCCTTTTGCTTCGGGAACCACAAAACATCCGAATCAAATGAGACTATTCGTTGTGCTAATTGCAAAGGGCCACACAAGTCATCCGATCCAAACTGTATCACCCGCAAGAATTATTTGGAAATGCGACAAAAATTCTCTCCAAGCCAAAGAGAAAACTCAAAACGCCTTTCTTCGCACCCAACCGCAGCAGTGCAACAACTACCTCACGATCGATTTTCTCTTGCACATTTCCCATCACTCCCAACTCCAAGAAATCGCACTCCAATGAACATGCATGTGGGGTCCACCCAAGCTCACCAATCAACAATGAACATCAAACAGCAATCTACCGTGAAGAGACCATTGCATACTGACTCATCAAACATCAACTCATTACAACAATGCACACCAAATGATAGTGCTGATCTATTCTCTTTTGAAGAGATAAGTTGTCTCTTAAATGAAGTTATGGTAAAGCTAAGTAAATGCAATTCAAAAGCTGATCAATTTAATGTTATTACTAGTTTAGCTATTAAGTATGTATACTCCAATGCCCACGCTAAGTAATTCTCTAAAAATCTTAACCTGGAGCGATAGAGTTATTAACAATAAACAATTAGAATTTTTTAATTATATAAATAACGAGCAGGTTGATTTTCCGCTCTTAACAGAAACTATGCTTAAAGAAAATAACTCATTCTCTCACCCCAATTTTGTTTGCCATCGTTATGATAGAACTCACACACCAGGCGGCGGTGTTGCCATCGTTGTGAAGAAAGGTATTAACCACTCTGTTCCATCCTACACGTTCTTTAAAGTTAAGGCTCCGGCACATAAAATACGTCAGCTGCGTTAACGTCAGCGATACTTTGACAGATACATTAAATACATACGTTTATGTGGGAAGTGGTACATAGACCAACGCTAACGCTGACGCAACGGAAGGAGTTGCTCAACTTTTAACTTTTCTCTCTCGTTCAGCGTTGACAACCAAATTTTGACGTGTAATATTTTTTTTTTCACATTCAAATCGTCCGTTGGAGTTGCAGAAGAAAAAAGTTGTGAAATTGAAATAAAACAAACAAAGGTTTGTATGTGAATATTTTTTAAAACAATATATATTTCACTATGTATTTTCTATAATAGATGACAGAGGCAAAATTAATTGAAGCGATTAAGTCCCATATTTCTCTCTACGACAAGAAAAATCCATTATATAGGAACAAAATTGTAAAGCAGAAGGATTGGGAGCGGGTGGCGGCTGTTGTTGGCATAGATGGTAAACTATTTGTTAGAATTCTATTCTATTTTTATTACTTATACATGATTTTCTTACATGTTAGTTGAACATTATCAGCAAAGGTGGAGATCGCTCAGGGATCGGTACGTTCGGGAAAGGACGAAAAAGCCGGCTTCTGGAAGCGCTGCATCAGCAGAATCTATATGGATTCATTACGATGCCATGGACTTCCTTAAAGGACATGTAGCACCCCGAAGGTATGTATGTTATCAAAACTTCAATGTACTGTATACATATCTTTTCTATTTCCTTTAGGAGTTTCTCCAACTTGTCGTGGGAAGCTGAAGGCAGCAGCTCAACGGACGCCTATAATGAGGAACCTGGCATTTCCTGGATCGACAGCGAGTGTTCGTACACTTACGACCCAGTTACCAGTCCCAGCCCCGTGTCATCATTTACGCCACCGCCAAAGCGTGCAAAAAAGACGGACACTGGCGAAAGAATTGATAGGCTGGTGGATTGTGTGGAGCAAATAATTGTCGCACGAACACAACCGACTGAGAGCGCAGGCTTTTTTTCTAATTTAGAAAAAATGTTTGAGAAGGTTCCAGATGAAAAAAAGAAGAAGTGAAATTTCAATTATACAACCTGATGTATGAAAGTATCGCGAAATGAATGTATGTTTCTTTGTTGAATGTTTTGTTTGAAAGTTTTGTTTTGTTCCTTTTTTGTGCAATTTTTTTTTCTGTGAATGTTTTTTTTTTTTGTTTAAATTGAAGTGCAAATTTTATGTTATAGCAAACAAAGATTTTATTTATTTATTTTACTTATTACAATAAACACTACACAACTGAATTGAAAACATGGTCTTTTAAATCATCTTTTAATTTGAATGCATTTCTGGATGCATTGTTAGAAAATATCCGTTTTGTTTTAGATAATGGAGTAGTAACTTTTCGCCACAGACCTGGAACCACGTTATCATTCTCGACACGATCTACGTAATCTTATGGAATATATACCGGATCGTGGAACTTTACGAAGTTGTGGAGCAATACCGCAGCTTTCACAATTCTTTCGGCAGATTGTGGGCTCATATTCAACGGAGCCAGCAATATCCTCCACTTCGCCACTAAGATTCCAAAGGCATTTTCAGTAACCCGTCTAGCTCGTGAAAGACGTTTATTGAAGTTTTCCTTATCTACCGTCTAGGTATCTAGGTATAAGGGCCGGACCCAAAATCGACGTCTGTTTCCATTGTTGATGTATTCTTTAAGTTCTAGCAGTATTATTAAACACATTAGTAAATCCAATAAGTCCTCCGGAGACATTTTTTCTCACACAACATGTTAAACGAAGAGATTTTTCCCCCAACATCTTTTGCATGCCAGCCGTATCACTTCTTCTTTAGCAGTGATACAACCTACCATCAATTCTGACCCTGCTCGGGCGAGATTCCTAAGTTCGATTCCCAGTATGGAAATGTGTTTTTTTCTTATTTTCTTTAAAATTTCAAACAATAACTCAACTGTGAGTGAGTGAGAGTAATGGAAACGCGCGAGCGCGCCTCGCTCCCAAAAGACATAAATAAACGGCACTGTTAAAAGAAGGAGGAAGAAAACCAATTCCAGCAGCAGCACTAAGTCGGAGGAAACCAAACGCCGCAACACAAAGGCTTCCCCCAAAGGTCTGAAGGGGAAAGAGCACGTTGAAGCGGCAGCAACTTCAAATGCAGCCGAGGTTACCACTGTCGACGAAACCATCGACAATGTGTCCGATGGTGGCGAAGGGCATTTCGAGGCGAGCAGCAACAGCTCTGCGTCACTTGTAACAACCGATACCGAAGATGAGGCCGAAAAAATAATTTTCGACAAGGAACTCTAGGTCTCCTAGAACTCAGAGAGCTAAGAGAAGCCAACAATAAAAGAAAACAAAACGCGCAGTCAGAACGAGGACAGAGTACACCAAAAGTGCAACAAACTGAAAAAAAAAACTGCAACAACCGCAGCAACAAAGAAAAGCTGTCAGTCCAGCAGCGGCCCCCAAAAAAGGACAGAGTACCACCAATCAACGTATTTAGGACGGATATTACTAAAACAGCTAAGGTATGTAAGTCAGCCATATGTGTAGGCAATTTCGTTATTAAAAAAGGCAATGGAAATTATAAATTTTCGATCTACTGCAAAATAGTAGATCAGTACAATAAAATCCAAAAGTGTTTGGAGATCTCGACGACGGAGTTTTTTTCATTTACGCCAAAAGACGAAAAGCTTCGCGCCGTTCTGTTGAAACTCCCTCAGCCTTGTGTTCGTAGGGGTCAAGCCTTTCACCACAGCAAGGGTCAAGAGGGTCAGAGGGTCAGAGGGGCGGAAATTACCCTTCTATATTGTACAGGTTGCACCCAACAGCAAGCTCGACAATATAAACAAAATTCGATTTTTATATTGCTGGCATTGCACATGGGAAAGCATAAGAAGGAGCGAGGGCACACCACAGTGTTACCGCTGCCGAAGGTTCGGACACACGGCGTCGAACTGCCAAATGCAGCCTCAATGCGTGAAGTGCATTACAGACCACAATGCAGACAAATATTCTCTGAGGCAAGGCGAAGCAGTTGACGAAAATCAAGGGCACACCACAGTGTTACCGCTGCCGAAGGTTCGGACACACGGCGTCGAACTGCCAAATGCAGCCTCAATGCGTGAAGTGCATTACAGACCACAATGCAGACAAATATTCTCTGAGGCAAGGCGAAGCAGTTGACGAAAATCAACTCAAATGCGTACTCTGCGGGAATGCGGGGCACACCGCAAATTATAGAGGTTGCCCTAAATTCAAAGAGCGGAAAGCAAAGATGGCTCTGCATAAGCAGCCCCCAGTGAAACATCCACTCAAATGACGTTCGCCAATATAATGTCCGGTCGGAGGGCGACGGCAAATCAACAACAACAGTTAAAAGCGGCACAGGTTCCAGCTGCAAAAACTGTGGTGTCAAATGCTCCCGAGTCATCGCCCGAATGGAAAGTCACCATGGAAAGGCGCATGACTCGGCTAGAGGAGCAGGTTGGCCAAATTCTGGCACTCCTGCAGAGCCAAGCACGTCTCAGGTCATAATGGGTACGCCTGTGGGGGCAACTTACAAGATCCTTGCAGTAAATGTAAACTCAGTAGTAGGAAGCGACCTTAGATTAGAGCTCTTTAAGCTGTTGGACGACCAAAGCCCAGACTTTCTACTGGTTAGCAAAACTAAGCTAACTCAGAGAAACAAAATGGTGCACAGCAAATATAATGTTATTAGAAGAGATCGGCCCAACTCCCAAAGGGGGCGGCGTCGCGATCTTCGTCAACAACAAAATAAAAAATAAAGCAGTGTACACTAGCGAAATACGTCAGTTTCAGGGGTTAGATGCCTGCATTGCGTGCATCTCTCTATTAAGCGGAAGGAAATTGTACGTAGTGTCGGTCTATGCGTCCAGATCCCCTCAAGCCAGATCAACTACTTCAGAGCTCGATTCACTCTTTCAATGCCATCGGTTTGATTCGGTAGAAAACTATTACATTTTGGCCGGAGACTTAAATGCCCGAAATGTATATATATTGGGGTAGAACAGAACAGAACAGCTGGTTCTGTTTGCACAGTGTCGAGTATAGGCTCGATTTGAAAGCAACCAACATCTTGTCTTTCCCGCGAAGTGGTTCGTTTCTGGATCTCATGCTGTTAGACGCAAGATTGAATCTGACCGACAATAATGGACACACAGACCATTGCGGACTTAGTGCCGAAATCAAGATTCCCAACGACATTGCGGAATTAGGAGAGTTTGTCCAAACGTATCTCTACAACTACCGTAGGCGCGTTGGACACGCTTCTCCAGACAATAGTTAAGAACAATCTCCTCAAACGTTCTCCATATACCATCCAACATAAACTTGCCACAGTTGGGCAACTCAATTAAAGAAACAATGGACTGCACTCTACCACGGTATAGTCAAACGGAAATTGAGAACTGCTTCCGCAATGCGACAATTGCGCAATTCACCGACGTAAAAGCAGATCAAGGTCAGCAACTTTATACAGGCGCTTTACAGACCGACAAATAGAGGAGAGTAGGACACTGAAGGCGTTTATTAAAAACATTCAAACTTTAAAAGCTCAAAATCACAGACTTTCTGTAAATTCGTATTGGAACAACAAGGTTCGGGCTGTGAAGTCCCACAACCCGAGCATGTTCCCACAAATAAATAAGTTCTTCAGGAGTAACAGGCAAAGCGATCTTCCGTGTCTTAAGCTCTAAAGAACAACAGACAACGAACGCATACTGACAACAGCAGGAGTTAATCCAGATAACGCTGTTCTAGACGATAATCTATTAGTGATCGAAGACCCGCAAGAAAAAGTGGAAGTTCTTGGCGCGACTTTTCAAGATATGTATAAGGTGAATGAAAGCATTCACCCTAACTATAATCTGGAAAACTGTGTTCTGGTGAAGAAATCCCGTCTCGGGTATGATCTGTGACAATGGCAATCTGAGAACACTGACTTTGTAGTGTTCAGTAATGATAACATGGCAGATAACGCCATCGCCATCGAAGGGGTACACGAGGTATCAGGAGGAGTTACATCAGGTCATATGTCGAGTTTGAGCATGCGAAGAAGAGGGGATGGAGATCCGAGGGGAAACTCCACAGCATAGACTGCGTTGCACTACCCTTCGATACCTTGAGCCGACCAGGTCGAAAGATGCAACCGAACCATTCCCTCGTCACTCAGATGCATGCATTCGCAGAAAAAAGGGGTGGATTGGGTAACGCACCTTCGGGCAGTACAATTAGGTTTCAACTCTTCGCGGAACTGTACAACGAAGGCAAGCCCACACGGGCTACTGTTCGCATACACGCCGAGGAGTATTTCGGGCGACAAGCTGCTGATAGAGCTGGGAGAGCAGAGAGGGGTAGATGGCGACGAGATGGAGCGGCGACGAAGCAAGGCCCTAACCAACATCGAAAGGACCCAAGTACAGTAGAAAGTAAGATTCAACACCCATCGTCAGCACCCAACATCGTAAAGGGTGCTCCCCAACACAGGTACGTGGTAGAAGGCATCCCCCATATGCAGCGCAACAGAAGCTGAACACAATAATGGCGTCGGACAAGATGGAGCCCTAGTGGGAGCTACCGAATGAAGAGCTCGACGAGGACAAGATCTAATGTAGGATGGCCGAGCTGTAGCATCAGATGCGCGCGGGTATATAAACCCGCGTCACAAACTGCTCGAGAAACAGTGTATCATCATCGCCTGCGCGATGGACGGTGTTTCATTTCGTGTTGCAGCTTTTTTCCTTTTTTAATATGTCATTCATTTAAAGCATAAACAACAACAAATTTACCCCTGAGAAGTGCTTTTGCGGGGACTTCATCTTCATTACTTTAATATGAAGAAAACTGCTGCCGAAAGTCATCGTATTTTTGTGGAAGTTTATGGTGAACATGCGCTAGTTGAGCGAACGTGCTCAAAAGTGGTTTGCACGATTTAAAAATGGTGATTTTGGCTTGAACATCCTGGGCAGGCAACAAAGTTTGAAATAGAAGAACTAAAAACATTACTCTATGATGATTGTTGCTAGCAGAATCTTTGGGTGCTTCTTAGGCAGCCATTTGAAAATTTTTTAAATCAGATGGATATATTCAAAAGCAAGGAAGTCAGGCTTCACATGCCAAAATCCGAAATTAGGTCATTTACCCAATATTTTATTTCTTTCTTCATTCAAACTAAACATTTTTGCTTTACAGAGCCAAATAGAATTGTATGCAATTAATGTGCGTGACAAGAAACAAACTATTTCGCAATTTTACTCATATTCGTTGGAACTTGTTAGAGGTTGATCTGAGTCTCAACCGTTTGTGTGTAGTCTTGCAGGAGCGTATCAGTTATTAAGAGCGAATAAAGTTTAAGTTCTGTGTCAGTGCTATGGGCGACATAGGACGCAGAGATGTTTTCCGATCATCTTTGATGCGAGTCGTCATTCGCGTTCTCGCTCTGGTTGGAGTAAGACGTATTCTTTTCGTGTATCCAAAATTATATAAAAATTCAAAATTAACAAAGGTGTGCGTAGTCTCAGTAATGAGGATCTTAGATCTTCAAAAGCAATAAAAGAATATTCAAAAATGAATCCTCAAACGCTGAATTTAAACTATTTTCCTCCTCTGGAATATTTGCCAGACTCAGACAATGACGAGGATATGTTACCGTCAAGGTCAAATAAAAGTGAAAAAGTGTTGATCCCCCCATTAAGATTTTGCATAAAAGTGGTGAATTCGTTCATGCTGTCACGAATAGAATTAACGTGTCTGATAATCGCATCAAAAAGATTTATATCGGAATCAAACTTATCTGAGAATCCGCCGACTCGTATAATAGTGTTTGCAATGAACTTAAAAAACAAAAAATACAATTCTTTACTTACGATTCCAAAAAGGAGAGAGGTTCGAGGTTGTTCCGTTTGGACTCTGGAAAATAATATGATTCCACATTTGCGGTCGAGTATGCCTAAAGGCAGTTTATACCAACATGACAAAGACCCAAAACACACCTGCCGGTTGGTGAGAAGCTTCTTGATAGATCAGAATGTTGAGGTTTTGGAGTGGCCAGCGCAATCTCCCGACCTCAACCCTATAGAGAATTTATGGGATGTTGTATACCCAGAGATTAGGAAGCGAATTCCATCCAATACTTCTGAGCTGATGGAAAGAATAAGGTCAGAATTGGACCAAATTTGCGCCGATATATTGGTATCCCTTGTTCATTCCATGCCCAAAAGATTGCGCGCTGTTATTACTAACAAAGGATACCCAACAAAGTACTAAATTCCTTTCTTTGTTACATCCAAAAATTTTTTGAAAAAAAATTAATAAATCCGTTAAGTTTTAAGTTTTATTGAGTATTTGCATTTTTTTTTTTTTTGCTCGCCCTTAAATTCACATTTCTATAAGAATAATTCGCTTGTAGTTCGAATCGGTAAAAATAGACTCTGCATAGACAAGACACAAATAATTTTAAAAGTTTGTAACAATTTCTAAACACTACGATGTTAGGGAGAGTTTTTCTTTGGGACAAAATTATACTATTCCGTTTGCATTTTTTTTGCCCGCTACTGTAAGTTTTCACCAACGGATTTTTTCATAAATAGTGTTGTCAAAGGACATTCAGTTTCATTGTACACCCCGAAGACTTCCGTACGCACATAAGATAGCACTCCAAAACATTTTAGATGATCTTCTTAATAAGGATATAATACGCGAGTCGAATTTCCCGTACGTTTCACCTATATTTCTAGTTCAAAAGAAAAATAAAGAATTGAGGCTCTGCGTTGATTTTCGGGAACTTAACAAATCAATCACTTCATGTGATAATTATCGTCTAAGAAAAAAAAAGTGTCTGTTTTGAACATGAAATAGAAGATTCTTATTTTTCCCTTATACTTTTATAATATTTCTCAGCTACTTCATCTCTCTGGATTAAGCTAATGTATCGTATTTCACAACACATAACTTTGTTAAACTCAAAAAACTTAAATACTAAAAAGCATATCCCTGTTTGATTTAAAGAAAAAAAATAATACAAAAGAACTGTTTGGCTGGATTAACTTGAAAATGTTTGAGCTAAATGTAATCTGACGGCATATTTTTACATATTGCTATATCCTTCTTGCAACAAATGTGAGTATATCTTTTACAACTATAAAGCTTATATAAAAAAAAATTTTAGGCTTCATTTAATGTTTTACACGGATCTTAATCTTTACAAAAGTGTTTACTATAAAAAGTTCGATGTTTAATTTTTCGATGTATATAATGAATCCAATGCTTTAGATTACACTATCAGAGACAGCCCTCTGGAGTATATTCTTAAAGCGGTTAAATCTTGTTACCTGCATGAATTGAATGCTTGCGTTCCGCTTTTGGCTTTGTTTGTCATCTGTAGCAGTATTCCATCCATTCTGTCTATATTAATTTTCTGGTGAAAACATTATTGAATTGTTGTAAGCAGGCATAATCTGTAAACAAAACCGTAAAGGGTGATTACATTTTCGACTTAAAGAGACAATGTTTATTACTATATGTTAATTTTTAGTCTTTTAAGAGTTTGGGCTTTGCAATTAAGTGTGAAAAAGAATTTCAAGCAAAACACGGTGCGTCATAAGATACAATATCTGAAATTTGTCAAAACGTGAGTGCTCAATATTGGTTTTCATTGCGTTTCAGTTTCGGTACTTGTAGAGTTCGAAGATTTTGTAAATAAAACCGCTCTTATTTGTATCTCTACAGAAAAAATCAAACGTTGTCAAAAAATATTACGCGACTAAAAAATCATTCACTTAATCGCTGAACCTAGGATTCATTCCTTACTTATCTGCAGTATTAGCAAGAACTTTCACTGGATACTCTCCTCTCTATGAGGTCTTAATTAAGGAACACAAACTGCTGGATATATTTTTCAATGGCGTTACGAGTACTGTTTTCTTATTAAAAGGAACAAAACTAAATTGAGCCTTGCAAATCTCAAAGCACCAGTTTTTGTGTACGCAATAAAAACGGTGTTAAAAGCTTTCCATAAGTATAAATCCTCTAAAGTGTTGTCATCACAACGGAAGAAAATAAAGGAATCTTTTCTCTTGAGAATTTAATTCAGTCAAACGTGAGGCAGTAGAATGCAATCTCAAATTCTTTGACGAACAATATTTCTCTACTCTTACAAGTACTAAAGTACGCAGTACGAAGTTCGATATTCTTTCATTGACAAACTCTGTGACTGTTATCACCAGTCATTGAAAATTGTGGCAAAAAAAAATACGAGGTGTTATGTTCCAAAATCAAACCTTATATTATTGGCGTTGGCCAAATTTCACTGCTTCTACAAGTTCTTTTTTTAGAGTTGTACAGAAAGAAAATGAACATGCGAAATTTCATAGAGAAACGTAAATTTGATCAAGGCTTTGCATAAATTAGATTAAGCATCTGCCTTATGCCGTGGAGGTTAACAAAGATAAAAAACCGGAAATTTGCAAATAATAAGTCAAAGTGTTTTACTCCTTGTAATAACGAAGTAAGTTTATTGCAACAATCCCTAGCTGAAATCATTTAACTAGCAGTCAGTAGGACTTGTTTCCTGAATGAAAACGTTGATTTCCCAATGTAGTAGTGTTATTTAGAATTTAGAAGGAAGTATGAAGTTGAAAAAATTGTTATATTGTTTCAAATGATCGGAAAGGATAATGCAATAGATTTGTCGTATTTGTCAGTCTGTGACCGAATTTAGGCAATACTTACTTGAAACCCACTTAGAGAGAATATCTTCAAACTTTATACTGTTTTACTGCGTCTCTTATTATAATATAGTACGGCCAATAAGGTTTATTGTCTTGAAGTGTTGTTGAAGTTGCGCCGCTTGAGAGAAGCAATACGAAGAACACGTCTGGAATTGTGAAAAGCAATTCATGGCTTCTGCATCACGATAATGCACCCAGTTACTTGTTCGTAATTTCTTTCCAAAAACAACACCATCAATATCAAGTCACCTTATTCACCATATTTGGCCCTGTTCCCAAGATTTATACTGGCACAAATATATATCTGAGGGAGATAAAATTGAAATTTATAAACAAACAATTTTTGAGAAAAATGAAAATTTACCTCGTTTGAGGCAACATGCTTGTTGTCTATTTACAAATTAAATAATTTTAGTCATCTCGCGATATGACTATTGGCGTGTAGGCTACATTTTGATTATATGTGTGGCATTATTGTAACCGGCCTTTGGAGAAGGATTGTATGTTTTTATAGTTTGGTTTGAGAGATTGCTCTTTTATGTTTAAAGCCTACGTCAATTAACAAACTGGTAAATATCTCAGTGCTAAAACGTGTTTTCAGTTATAATCTAATGACAGAAAGCAAGCAAGACATTTTCCTGTATGATAAGGTATTATTTACTTGAAATAACATTTCCGCACCAATTCTAATTTCCGCGTCCCTTAGCCAAATCCATTGCGGTTTAGGTAGCAGTGGGTAATGTTTAGAAAGTTTATTCGAATTGTGTTTCTTTGAGATTTATATTTTGTCGAATATTGAAATTTTATCTATTAAACATAAAAAACTCGACTTTGAATAACAAAAGTTCGTTGCCGACACCGTTCGAATCACAGATATATCAGCCGATTTTGTTTCTTTGCGACCGTTTCCATTTTTGATAAATGAAACCATGATTGTAAAAATTTGAACGAAACTGTCAAAATGCCGAAAAAATTATGAGTGATGCCAAGTCTGTTGGATATATAAATTCATACCAGATCCACTCCTGATTTACAACTTAGTTCTATTAGTCGCTGGTTCACACATAACAACTTTTTCAGGGGAATAGATAGATAGATCGATAGATAATAATATAACGTTTTATTATTTCTTTTGAAATAAGTTATTGTTACCTAGAATTTGTTAAAAATGTAACATTGTGTTTGTTTCCTCCCTAGCTTATGTAAATTAATATTTAAAATTATCTGAAAGAAGTCCTTGAAATTGTGTTGTTGTATAAAAACAAGTTGTATTAAATAAAATCAAAATGTAGTCGAGGAAAACAATTTCAACTAATGGGCAATCCGTTAAATTTGGAAACGATAACAGCCTTGTTTCAATATGGGAAGAGGAAAGCCTGTATCATTATAACAGATATTTTTAATTATTCTACTACTGAGAGACTTTTGAGACTACTTCGCATATAAAATTCTCCCTGCCTGCTGAATATCTGCTTCGTCCACATCAGTGCGATATTGTTATTTTCATTTCTATCCAAGTATATCAAAGATATAATAGGATACATGAAAATTGAAGCCTAATTCCAATTTTAAAAAATAATTTCGAATGTGATATTCGATTGACTTCTTCGGCTCTTTATATAGCAGGCGCGTTGCCTCTCTTATTATGTTCAGATTGTTATAGTTTATTACAAATTGAACAACTATTCAAAAAAATTGTAGGTTGCTTCTAATTTTCGGGCGTTCATAATATTCAAAACTTTTGATCACATTGTAGTTCCTGCTGTGACATCAAGTAAGGGCAAATGAACATAGCAGCATAACGTATGAGTTAATAAGTGTTTCGGATGCAAAAAGAGGAATGTGCATTATTTGCGAATCCAAGTGTTCATCACTGTATTCTAAAGATTTTGAATGACTTACCGACATTGATTAAAAAGCAAAAGTCAATAACGTTCTTTAATTTAATTTCTTTTATTTTAGTTACGGCATCTGTTTACACCAGGAACACCTAGATTTTTTTCCTGGTCTTTCAAAGAAACACCAATTAGAACATCTTTAATACAGAGGAAATGCTCTTTGTTTTTTTTGAGGTAACGCAGAGTGAAGTGTCCCGTTTGTACGAGAAAACAATTCGTCTGCGGTTCTGTCTAGAGATAAAAAAAAATGCTGAAGAAGTTATATTAATGTTTGGAAGTTATATTAATGTTTGGAGAATAATCCTATCTTTGGCTTTGCTATCAAGAAATCCTGGATGTTCTGACCAAGAACGCAGGCAGTAGCAAGGTGGTTTCGGGCCCTATGGGGCTCTCTTTTGATCTTTCCATAGCAAGGTTATTGCTAATAACATAAACTCTCTAAGTTTGGTTATTTGGAGAATACTCGGCACAATAATCTTGGCATTTCAGATACATTTTTTAAGGCTGCAGTTATCGCTTTATTTCTCTTCATAAGAACTACAGCCTTTACTGGTTGCGACATTGATTTCATTTAGATTTTATGCGCGGGAAGAACCTCCGAGAGGAGCATCCGCAAACGTATTCTTCATTTTGAACTTGGTACCGGCAAAAAAAGGGAGGTGTGATTATAGAAGACTGGCCAACTTCGGCTTTTGAAACTTCTGCTGATCAGTTTCTTTTCGCCGTTGCAGGTGAAAGTGTACAGTGCTTTTTGGTTCTTTTTGGAAACACCGCTCTATCTGGGGCCCTTTCATCTTTGTCGGATTCCCAAGCAATACCAATCAGAAGCAGTACTCGAGCAAAATTAAAAAAATTAACACGGGGATTATACGTATCAGGCTATGTCCATTCGTCGCTTTATACGTTTTTCAGCTCATTCTACTGACCGCATCGTAGGTTACGTGGCAGAGGTCAACCTCGGCATCGTCTTTCGGTTTCAACAACACAAGTGCCGTTCATGGATAACGGCTGATTATTTTGTGATCGCTTTAACGACAGTAGACAGCACTGTGTTTTGGAAGCATTAAATTCCACTCTATTCTTATTTCCCCAATCGATTATGCTGTCAAGGTCGGAATTTAATGTGCTTAACATACGCTGCCGTTCCGAGTCTAAGGCCGAAGTGGAGGGACGTGAGCCAAGGAACGAATATGAAAAGCTGAGGGTACTGTCATCAGCGAAGGAATGAATAGGATTAGAAGTAGCAGACAAGAGATCATTTCTAAAAATGAGAAAGAGTGTCGGAGACAAAACAGAGCCCTGGGGAACACCAGCATTAATATAGTGGATATCAGACTTGAATCCATCCAAAACAACTTGTATTGAACGATTCGAAAGGTAATTTCTAATCCATTGAAGAAGAGACTCATCGATCCCAAAAGCACGCATTTTCGACAAGAGAGCCTGGTGCCAGACCCTGTCAAATGCCTTAGAAATATCAAGCGCAACAATCTTGCTTTCTCCTGCATTGTGTAAAGATTGGTTCCACTTTTCAGTGAGATATGCCATCAGATCACCAGTGGAACGGTTGCTTCGGAAGCCGTACTGCCGGTCATTAAGAAGCTTCCGGGACTCAAAATATTTCATAAGCTGACGGTTGATCAGCGTTTCCATGGCCTTGGAGAGAAGGGACGTTAGTGCTATGGGTCGGTAGGAGGTGGGTGACGAACATTCGCCCTTTTTAGGGACGGGCTGGACAAATGCAGTTTTCCACTTACTCGGAAAGAGCCCTGAAGAGTAGGACAGATGGAAAAGCTTACGCAGTGGTTTTGCTAGCGTGGAAGAACACCTCTTCAGAAGAACAGGGGGTATACCATCCGGGCCAGCGGATTTGTGTATTGCTACTGTACGAGTGCGAAAATGGATTTGCCCCATGGAGAAATTTACGCTCTCAAGTACAGGCGGGGACAAAGTGCTATCTGGCAGCGTTGAGCTAGCTGCAAAGTGTGCAGCAAGCAGATTAGCTTTGTCCAAAGAGCTGACAGCTGGAATGTCATTGCAAATGAGCGTTGGGATCGAAGACGAGGCTGAATTCCTTATGATTTTTACGAAAGACCAAGAGCTTCTGCTACCCTTGGGGCATTCTAGAACCTTTTGCCTCAACTTTTGGTCAAAGGAGAATTTAACACGTCTTATTAATGCATTACAGTCATTACGGATCCGTTTGAACTTTTTCCGGGCTTCCTCAGAAGGGTTGTCTTTATAATCCCGGAAACTCAACTCTCTCATCCTGATAGCCTCTTTGCAGCTCAAGTCAAACCACGCGTTTGCCTTAGGCTTGATGCTCTTCACTCTGTGAGGAATGAAGGACCTCATGCCCAGCGAAATAATGTTTGTGATCGCATCAGTAGCGGCATCCACGTCACTATCGAGGAAGCATAGTGACCAGTTAAAATTCCTAAAGAAGTTGTTAAGTCCGCTCCAGTTGGCTTTCTCGTAGAGCCATACTGTTCTTTTCGGAATTTGTTCTCTAACTGTGTGGGAGGAGTACGAGAATTTGGCTGACACGATACAGTTGTCGGACGAGCCTAGAGGCGACAATATATCAATTGAGAGGTGAGAAACAGATCCAAGGTGTTAGCGGTATGATCTGCAATGTCAGCTGCTGGGTTAAATTATTTACCTCAGCGAAGATTTCAACATACCTTCCTTCGGGTGTTGTCTGGCCTGAATGGCGAAGCCAAGTAGAATTGTGTACATTGAAATCGCCCGCAATAGCGACTTCAGTGCGAGGATACAGGGTACAATTCTTGTGATGGAGTCGGACAGCGCATCAAACTCGTTATAAGTTGAGTTGCTGTCCATGTTTGGACTTCTATAAACAAAGCAGTAGTGGATTAAATGCTTACGGACAAAGAGTTTTAACCACAGAAAATTAAATTCCGGATTGGAACAGTGGCCATATTGTGGTTGAATTTGGTAAGCAACATCACTACGCACATAAATGGCGAGACCGCGGTGTAAAAAGAATAAGGGCACCAAGCTATATCCAGGCAGGTTCAAATCCGACAAATCGGTATTCTCACCCACCTGTGTTTCACTCAGCGTCAATACAGCTGGTTTATGGCGGGAGAGGTGGACGTAAACGGCAAAGAAATTAGTTCTCAGTCCGCGAATGTTGCTCACGTCAACACGAAATTGCCCCCTCATATCAGTCTTAGGCATTTGAAAACCAACTCCGACAATGCAGTTGGTGAAAGTGAGCAGAGTTCAGAAGTGTAAATTCTGCGTTTAGCTTCGCAAAACAAATCAATGTAGGTGTTATGCCCGTACATTGACTTGAATTGGTCCACTAACAAATATTTACACTTCCGAATCCGCTATGTCAGATGTTAGGCAGACTCGGACATCGCCCCAGCCCGTCTGGTAGATCAAACGGGAGTTGCGACCGAGAATGCCCAACAGTGTTTTGTGAAGGAGTGGGAGAGGGGGGAGCGGACCGCGTGTGCTCTACCAATACACTTCACTGCACTACACTGCACTTTATAATAGGTTTTCGTCTTTTTTTTTTTTTTGTTACACTCGCGGAGATGTTGGGCGGACCGCGTTAATTGTTGTTTGTGTTTTTCGGCGCGAGGAATAAACTGAACTTTTTTTGATTTGAGTGCATGCAGCGACGACACGTCTGCATGCATCGGAGGATGACACGGCACTGAGCATATTTGAATCTAAGGTTTCTTTGCTGCTATATGGCCAGAGGCAATGAGACTTTGTTTAAAAAATATAATATAATATTAATAATTGGATGGCGAGACAGTCCTCAGGGGGACCAGGGCCTAGTTTACTTGTCAACTACTCGTGTTGTGCGCGCTTCTGTTCTTTCATCAGCAGAAGAGACCTACAGTTTTTTGCCGACTCCGAACGGTGAAAATTGAGGAGCTTTTTACTTAGACAATTATAACTCTGTGAGTGTTGTCAGCAGCTCGCAGGAGGTGGTGCTTGAAAACTTTGAGGTGTTTAACCGGGAATCGAATCTAGACCCTTCGGAGTGTGAGCGTCGCACTCTACTCACTATGCCACAGTGGCCACACTTAATAGAATGTGTACAGCATATACTCACAATTCTTCATACTATTTTAATTAATTCATTTCATAATTTATTTAATGAATGTAGGCGACAGGCGATTGATTGAGAAAAGTTATTCTGTTTGTGTGGTAATAATTGTAGCAAATTCTGTTATGTAATGTTAACAAAAAAATGTGTTAAGAGAGCCACCAGAAAGCTTGGATTTATAACTCATAAGCTTTGATGACAAAATTACAATTTACCAGCTGCTTCCATTAAAATTGTTAAAAGTATCTTCTTTATAGTTGTCATTACATTCGAAATTGTTGACCGTTCCTAGAACTTCGAATTAGTTATAGATAAAAGTCTAGATTTTTTTTAAAGAATATCAAAACTAAATAAATTGTTACAACCAAACCAAAAAAAAATACGAATTGCAGTCAAATGACGATCGTAACAAGAAGTGTGACATCTACTTCATCACCAAATTTGATTGTTTTCGATTCATTAATTATTAACTTTATTTAATTTAATTTATTTATTTGATAAATGACGAGATTTATGAATTTTAGATTTGACTTTTTTATTTTACTAAAAATTTTGTTTCGTTTTTTTTCAACGCTCGAAACTTTACTTAGAATGTACCAAGAAAAAGTAAAAATAAAATATTAATTTTGGGTTTTTCAGCTTACCTTAACTTCTGTAAAAAACTTCTGCTGTCTAAGATAATAGATCACTTACCAAGTATGAACTGTACAGAATGTTGAGAAAAAAATGAAAATAAAGACACGGCTTGAGTACATGTTTTATTTATTTATTTTCATTTAAAAAATATATTATAACAAATCAAATTAGTGGTCCTTGTTTTTCTTAGTACAAAAAGATATATATCCTATCATTAATCATATTAAATAACAAACAAATTCTCGCAAAGTTAAATTTTATAAACCTCAGTGATCAATTTCCAAAAAATATATAGCACATATAAGAAAAAAATTTATTTATGAATTAAATTAATTCTTTACTTTATTGTTATACACTATAATAATATTTTTTTTGATTAAGTTGAAGATAAATTTAGTTCATGAAATGAAATTGAATCTAACACATTATGTGTTATAACAAAAATAATTGATGTGATACAGGCATTTGTACTGTTTTCTTATAAATTCTTTGTTTTTTTACTCTTTAATAAAGGTATTATAAAATTTTATTGCGACTTTTTATTTCAAGAAGTTTCATACTACAATGTTTTAGATAAAAAAACAATTACTTTGTAAAGAATTAATATTTAGTACGCGTACATATAATTACTTCGATAATATATTTGCCTGTATACGAATCACGTTGTAATAGTACTAAGTCAATTTAACATTGTTTTACAAATTTGTGAATCTATATTTGTTACAGTTTAGTCCTCCAATTACAAGGGCAGGCCTTGCACAATTATTCATACAACTCCCCAATTGTAACATCTAAAAAAGAGGGCGCCTGTTTGGTCAACGATAGCTTTAAACTCGTACATGTCATAAATCTGACACAGCATGTTACAATGATCGAGCGTGCAGAAGACTTTACGATCAAACATATTCCAGATAAAAAACTTAGATTGATACTGAATACCATCTAGATCAAACAAGCGCACGCATAATTGAACTGACAGGAGCAGAGATTAGAAGGGCAAGGTGCATTAAATGGATAGGAACTGCCTGAAAATGGTTAGCTGGATCACCTGATGCTATAGACTGGGAAAAATTACTAAAAGCACAGACCAACAATATAAAATCAATCGCCAGACAATTATTAAAACAGACGGACTAATCGATAAGTTTAAGCAAATGCTGGACAATTACAGAAATAGTGGACAAAAACAGGACAGCAAACGACTAGCACATATTTATACGGCCTGAGGTTTGATGTTTTTACAGATCATCAATCTATTAAATGGCTAAAATAAAGGATCGCAAGGATATAAACTCTAGATTACAAAGATGGCTTTTGAAACATGTAAGTTACATAAACGGTAAAGAAAATAGTGTGGCAAACTTTCCTAGTAGAATTGATGCAGATAGACACGAAATTAATGTTATCGAAAAAACATGTGATGCAAATTCACAAACCGCTGAACTAGGTACAGTCCATAGTCAAAATGAATATTTTGATGACCAAATCCCAATAGTTGATACTATAGTCAACAAATATAAGACACAGGTAAGTTTTATACAATTGAAAAACAGAGAAATGGATAGTATCCATAAAAATAGAAGAATATACATTCCAGAACAAGACATTACCACCAAAACCATGACTGATATTTTTAGACGATTTATAAAGAAAGGCACTATCGGAATTTTCACAGAATTAGATGACAATTAGCGAAGTACAATTAAATTTAATTCAATCGTTCAGTGGTGACAGAAACATTAAGTTTCGACGATGTACATACCTATCTAGCAGAGGATTTGAAAGATGAAGAAGAAGTTTTCAGGTATATAGAAAACGTTCACGAGAATGACTCAAATCACAGAGGTATTAATGAAAATTTCGAATATTTAAAGAATAAAATTTATTTTCTTAAATTCAAAACACTTCTTCACAAACATATAAACAACTGTTCAATTGGTCAAACAGACAGACAAAAATCCGTTGAAATTAAATACAAAATTACAAACACCCCTTCTGATCAAAATAAAATAGTCGACATAAACACATGGACTATGAAAGGTCAACGGTTACCAACCAACCAGTACAGATCGATTGATATGCAATCATATTTCATTTAAACGATAGAAACTTGATTACAAATATTCCCCAGTCATCGTCTAGCTCTCGAAGTGTTCACTTCGCTCGCAGACTGATAGTGGTTTTTCTTTTCCGTATATAAACCTCTCTCTCTCTCTCTATCTCTTTTCGCAGTGACATTTGACTTTTCTTGTGCACTACGTGCTGATTTGATTGAAATCCGATCGGTAGCGTGACTATAACCCCTCCCCCCGCTATGGAGTCTAAATCAAAGGGGAGTATGTTTAGTATTCTCTCTGAGATACCACCTGCAGATCCCCCCTCAAAAAGACAAAAAAGGAGGACTATTGACCTCCCTGATTTCCCCGCTCTCCCCTCAATAACAATTGGGAAAAACCCTAAATTTGTTATTATAACCTCCAAGGATGCAACGAAACCTTTGTCTTCACTTAGTGTCTTTGTGCTAAGAAAATGCATCGACGCAGTAAGTACGGAATATGAAAAAGTTAATCCACTGCGTGATGGCAGGTTACTCCTTCTCGCCAAAAATCCCAAATCCGCAGAAAAATTCACGTACATTACAACGATTGCGAACCAAGTGCCAGTAACTGCAAAACTCCACGAAAACCTAAACTCTTCGAAGGGTATTGTGTTCACTTCCTGCCTAATTAACATCCCTGAAAATGAAATCGTGCAAGAAATGAGGTCCCAAAATGTCACAGGAGTTTTCAAATTTCTAAAAAAAAAGAGGTAATACCGCCAATAACAACAAAGAGAAAAGAGATAAAAGTGAACCAGTCCCTTCCGGGTTGATGCTCCATACATTTGATTTATAAGTTAACAAAATATAATCTAAAGAGGACAGGAAACGTGTGCAGCAATCAAAGACAACACAAGCAGACGACCCCAACGTTATGTCAGCAGCATTCCCACGATCGACGTGCGAGCAGCATAGGTGATGGAATTGCAGTGGCAGCAATAATTAGGTATTTAAGGTAGCATAAGAAATATTGTACGGGCAGTCAAAAATTGTAACTCAGGCAGAAGTGCTGCTCAAATAAAAAATATTTTTTTTTTAATACTTAATAATATAAAATTGTAATTGGCGCCCGAGCAGGGACCGGGTATTCGCGATACGTCTTAAGTTAAGAAAAGCTCTCAAGTAGTGCTAGTGCCGTCTTAAGTTAAGTAAAGCCCTCAAGAAGTGCTAGTGCCGCGTAAATTCAAAAAACACAAAAGCCCTTAAGTAGTGCTTAGTGCCACGTGAACATTTAAAAGAGGTCCTCAAGAAGTGTCCAGTGTTCCGTAAAATAACGCACTGTGTTTTAATAAAATACTAAATAAATAAAAGATGCGAAATCTAAGTGATCTGTCACGTAATTAATAGACTTAAAACCCAAAATCAAAAATTCCGTGTGTGAGAACGAGGCCCCTTAGTAGCCAAAAGGGCAAAAAGGATACATCGCGGATTCAGCCGCTCAACTGAGGAATGCAGCAAATGATTGTCATCATTTTAATGTAAGAATAGAATAAGATATACTTATTTAGATAATTAAAGAAAATAATTTATGTGAATCAATTTAACTAAAGTAAGGAGTAATTAAGGAAAATTTAAGTGAATTAATCTAACTAAAGTAAAGGATAATTAATAAAAAAATTTAAGTAAATTAATTAACCTAAAGTAAACGGAAAGGAAAATTTATTAAAAATAAAAATAACGTGACTTGATAATTTTCCAATACATAGACATAAGTTGTTCTAAGGGAAATACCTATTTTGATCGAAATACCCAATGCAAATATCCTACGTCCTGCAACCCTAAACCCTCCTGAAAGTTCCCGAACAACAACCGAAACCCCTATCTCACACCCTGCTTTGCATAGTCTTGTGACCTCAATAGTCACCGAAGTTCTGCAATCCCAAGGCAGAACCCTTGCCCAATCGATATTGAATCCGAATTCCGACCAGTTCGCGGGAACTGATCAAATAATTAACCATGACCAAAGGGAAAATATTGCCGAACTGGACAAAATTCCCGATGTTGTGAGGAGTTTAGGAGAATTCTCTGGGCAAGCAGGTGAATTTAGTTCCTGGCGTAAAAGTGTAGAAAGAGTGCTCAAGATATACGAATGGATTAAAGGTTCACCGAAATACTTCGGTATCATTAACGTCGTTAGGAATAAAATTAGTATTAGAATCCTACAATACTCCCTTAAACTGGGACTGCATTAATAGATGCCTCACATTGCACTATGCCGACAAACGAGATCTTGGCACACTGGAGTACCAGATGACATCACTGGTATAGGGTAACTCATCCATCCAAGAATTTTATCAGCAGGTGTACTCACACCTCTCACTAATTCTCAACAAGATCTCATGTATGGATGTCAGTGGTGAAGCTTTGAATTTGCTTGTGCATACGTATAGGGACAAGGCTCTCGACACTTTCATTAGGGGATTAAAAGGCGATCTTCCTAGACTTCTAGGAATGCGAGAACCGGTAGATTTGCCCCAAGCACTACATCTGTGTTTGAGGTTAGAAAATCAGAACTATCGCTCGCAATATGCAATAGCGAATAGCCAGAACAGGAGGATAAACCATCCAGAACCTCCACCAGTTCCACCAAAACGAGGAAGTATCCATTCTATCCCGAATTGGCCTATCTGGCTCAACCAGCTAGACTTCAAGTGCCCTTCCAACATAGTGCTAGGCCTATTCCACCTCCAAGACCTCAGAGGCAGTTTGTACCGCAGCAGTACCCACAACAATAATACCAACAGCAACGTCCATAATATTCATCTATACCAAGGCAGCCACCACCAGAACCTATGGATGCACAAACTATCCTGACAGATAGGGTCAACTATATTAACCGACCTCAAACGAAAAACTGGCCTCCAGCTCAGAAACGACCGCCGGTATCCCAATCTCAACAATTACATCCTACAAAGATGCAGAGAAATTTCCACGTAGATACCGTTGCACAAGAAGAAATTAACCAATATATGGACACACAGGCTAATATGAACTCGACCGAATTCGTCGAAACTCTTCAGGAATACACCGATGCGACACAACCGGAAAATACCTACAGTGATAATGTTATGGAACTAAGTGATATTCATTTTTTAGACTAAGCGACTCTTCGCTGCCGTATTTCGAATGCGCATCGAGGAGTGGTGAAGTTTTAAAAATATTGATCGACACTGGTTCGAACAAAAATTATATACAGTCTTCTTTAGTTAACAAACCTATACCAAACGAAAAACCTTTTTGCTGTAACTCAATTGGTGGTAACGTACAAGTTACACATCATACCCTCATTAGTCTTTTTGGCCTATAAAATATCAAAATTAAATTTTTCCTCATGCCCAACCTGAAATCCTTCCACGCAATTCTAGGAAACGACAGCTTAAAGAATCTTTCAGCTATCATTCATACAAAAGACAATATCATGCTCATCAATAACCAAATAAAAGTGCGTATCAAACAGATGGCTTCACAATCTGTGAACGCAATCAATATCCGAACTAATCACATGTCTCCAACACAAAAATTGGCCATCGATAAAATTATTCATGACTTCCCTAAACTATTTGACGAACCCAACGAAAAATTAACATATTCCACTGTAGTAAAAGGAGAAATTAGGACAACATCTGATTCACCTGTATATACAAAATTTTATCCCTATCCCATATCCCTTAAAGGCGAGATTGATAAGCAAATAAAACAGCTTCTAAACGATGGAATCATTAGACCTTCACGCTCCCCATATAACTGCCCTGTATAGGTAGTACCGAAAAAAGCAGATGCTTCTGGAGAGAAGAAATATAGGCTGGTAATAGACTACCGAAAGCTGAATAGCATAACTGTTCCGGATCGATACCCGATCCCCCAAATTAACGAAGTTCTTGCACAGCTCGGCCAAAATAAGTGGTTTTCCGTAGTAGACTTAAAAAGTGGGTTTCATCAGATCCCCTTAAAAGCATCTGATATCGAGAAAACGGCCTATTCGGTCAATAGCGGGAAATACGAGTTCACGAGACTTCCATTCGGTCGCAAGAACGCTCCGTCAATATTCCAGAGAGCACTTGACGACATTCTTCGTGAACATATTGTTGTAATTTGCTATGTTTACATCGATGACATAGTCATCTTTAGCAAGGACGAAGCCAAAAGATCAAGAACACCTTAACATCAGAAGAAGTTATCCTCGCATATCCCTTTACCAAACCCTTCGAATTAGTAACCGATGCCTCAAGTTATGTTCATATCTAGAACATTAAATCAGACAGAAGAAAGCTACGTAGCTAACGAAAAAGAGATGCTAGCTATAATTTGGGCTCTTAACAACTTTAGGAACTATCTCTATGGAACAGCAAAAGTTATAATTCACACCGACCACCAGCCACTTACCTATTCCTTAAGCAATAAAAATAACAATTCGAAATTAAAAAGATGGAAAGCTATATTGGAGGAATACAACTACGAAATCAAATACAAACCAGGAAGATCGAACGTAGTCGCAGATGCTCTCTCCAGGCCCCCCATCCAATCACAAATTAATTCCCTCACTCCAACAATCCATAGCGATGAAAGTTCGTCTCATGGTCTTATATTCAGTGTAGAAACACCAATAAACGCATTCAAGAACCAAATCTTTCTCAATACCGGTAACACAAGTAGCCAACAATTCAAAATAGTCTTCCCAACATACCACAGACACCTTATAACCGAACAATCGTATACACCCAATAGCCTAATAGAAATTCTCAAGACTAGACTAAACCCCACAGTCATTAACTGTATAAAAACAGAAGAACGAATACAAGGTATGATTCAGGAAATCTATAGGGACCATTTTGCTAAATATCGCATCGGATTTTCCCAGGTCATAGTCGAGGACGTTATCGATGAAGTGAGGCAAGTAGAAATAATCATCAACACACACCAACGTGCCCACAGGAATGAACGCGAAAACAGACTGCAGATTCTGGAAAGGTATTATTTTCCTGGCATGTCTCGCAAAATAAGACGAATAATCAAATTATGCGTCATATGCAGGGAGAACAAATACGATCGCCATCCGGATAAGGTAGAAATTCAAGCTACTCCAATACCAACATATCCCGGACAGATCATTCACGTCGATATCTTTTCAACTGAAGGCAATCTAGTACTAACATCACTAGATAAATTTTCCAAGTACGTTCAGGTCAAGAAAATTGAATCCAAAGCCATTGAAGATATCAGGCAACCTCTTAGAGAGATCATATTTGCCTACGGGGTCCCGAAAACAATAGTATTTGATAATGAGAAGTCTCTCAATTCTTCCCCAATTACATTCATGCTTAAAAATGAATTTGGCATGGAGGTATTTACGACGCCTCCATACACAAGTACTTCGAACGGACAAGTCGAGAGATTCCATTCGACTCTCGCTGAACTCATGCGTTGCATTAAGAAAGAACAGGTGCATAAATCCTTCACGGAACTCCTAGAATCAGCCGTAAACGCCTATAATTCCACTATACATTCAGTAACTAACAAAAGGCCAGTAGATTTGTTCTTCAACAGAAACATAGATCCTTCCCAAGTTGATAAAATTCGATCCGAAATTCAAAATAAATTAAAAGACAAACAGGAACAAGACTTGACCTACCACAATAAAGGAAAAGCGTAAATAAGGGAATAATCAATAGGAGAAGTTATTTATGTCAAGAAAAATAAAAGAGAAGGGTCGAAACTCTCTCCCCGGTACTCAAATGAAATCATTAAAGAAAATAAGAAAACAACAGTCCTCACGCAATCCGGCAAAGTTGTTCACAAATCACACATAAAAACATAATTTCCAAATATCTCTTTCTAGATACTTACTGACTGACTGCCTATGCGACGTACAGATACTGGACTATACGAACTCACGACTAGTGACTTTTAACTCAGGGATATCTAGAATACAAGTTAACGCCAAAAACGTTAACACACGCGAATAGGGCGTGATATCATTCCCACGGGCAACAACATCATCCTCAAGCGTGATCACGTACGAATCCCATTACCACCGGACACACGAGACATTGACGGCAACGTTCCCAAGACACCTGAGCTGCATCACCGAACATCCGCTGCTGACCAGGCGTTTGGCTGCATGGGAATGCGTTTAGATTTTAAGTTATAGAAATTTGTTCAGGGCAGTCGTAAGTAAGCCGCGAAGGCAACAAGTTGAAATAAAAAGTTTTTTTTTAAAATAAATAAATTTAAAATAGTTTAATTGGGGCCAAACGTGGGGCCCAGGAAAAAAAGTCGCCGCGACGGTATTGAAGTAGTAAATCGCGTTAAATCTTATTAAAAGAAAAAAAACAACGCAAGTCATAAGTCGACCTTTACGAAGGCTCGCCGCGAGTGCAGTTTTAGTGCGCGTATACTCTTCCGTGACGATCTTGTACTCTCGCAAAAAAACACGCATAAGTCGACATTCACGGAAGCTCGCCGCGAGTGCAGAGAAATTCAAAGATTAAAAAGTGCGATGATTTACCTGGGTCCCCAGAAAAAGCAGCATCTATAGATCCTGCTGCCAACGAGGGAGTGTGAAGTAAGGCCCCCCAGTAACCAGTGATCAACAGGCAAAAAGGAATGCAGCCCCTTCACCAGCGTTGGATCCTTTTAATGTAAGATAGTTATAAGAATAATAGAAAACTAACAACAATATATGTAGAAATTGGCAGAAATAACCAATTAATTATATTAATAATAGTTAATTTTAGAATAACAATTGTATTTTTTTTGTTTTTGGAAAACGAGAATATTTAAATTAGAATAAATAACACTTAATTGCGAAGTGAACTAAAATTGTTAAGAAGTGATAGCTGTAAGTAAGAACTAGAGACAAATAATTATAGAGGTCCGATAACAAAGGCGAAAACAATAAAATTAAAACCAATTTTTCCCCGTTTACCCTTATTAGTCCTTAACTTAATTATTTTGTGTCCTAATGTCGAAACGTGCTGCCACCATGACAGATCCAATTATACGACCGTCGGTATTGAACACTGATAATCCGTCCCCTCCAGTCTCAAATCCGAACATAACCGTTAACGCAACACCAGAACTAGAAGCCTTAATCGCGGGCATTGCCAGCCGCGTCTGCATTCAAGAATGCAAGAGTCTGGTTCAATCAATTGTTTATCCTAATAACCAGTTTCAAAGAGGAACCGATGAAACGATTCATGAACATCTCCGTACGAATCTTACTGATCTGGATAAAATACCAGATGTCGTAAGGTGTTTAAGAGAGTTCTCGGGAACTCCCGGTGAGTTCAGTTCCTGGAGAGAAAGTGTCGACAGGATCTTGAACATCTACGACCAATTTAAGGGAACACCAAAATATTTTGGTATTCTCAACATAATACGAAATAAGATTACAGGTAATGCGGATGCAATTTTGGAGTCATACAACACTCCATTGAATTGGGAGTGTATATCAAAGTGTCTAACACTCCACTACGCGGACCGTCGTGATCTGGGAACTTTGGAGTACCAGATGACGACCCTCGTTCAGGGAAACAACAGCGTGGAGAATTACTACCAGTCGGTGTATAATCACTTATCGTTAATCCTAAATAAGATCTCGAGCATGGATTTGCCACCTGATGCGTTGCATCACCTCACTTCCTCATACAGAGACAAGGCGTTGGATACATTTATTAGAGGTCTTAGAGGAGATCTGCCTAGACTCCTGGGTATAATGGAACCTGCAGATCTTCCTACCGCTCTCAATCTCTGTTTGAAGCTTGAGAATCAACAATTCATAGCCAACTACGCTCATCATAACATAGGCCAAGTTAGGAGACCGCCACCGCCTCCACCAATTCCTTCACGGAAACGCCAAGACCATCAACAATTCCATCCCCAATTGACATACATACCCCAATCACCGTATTTACCACTTCGTCCTTCACCGCGCCCGCATTTTGATCAATTTCAACCCAACCAACGACCATTGTATCCTCCAAACCATCAGTACACCCAACGGCCGAATATCCAAGTAAATCCCCATCAATTCCAAAGGAATCCCCAACTACCCAACAACTTTTCGCCAAATCAATCTGTTCGAAGGCCAGAGCCTATGGATGCTAGCACCATTCATACGCGCAATGTAAATTATATGAATCGACCAGCAATGAAAAATTGGCCACCAGCTCCTAAACGGCCAATGGCCCCTCCACAACAATACCCAAATCCAAGCAAGCTCCAAAGAAACTTCCATTTGGAAACTTCCGGAGTGGATCCCCAAAACGACTATACATCCATAGAATCTCAGGAAATCAGCGGCTATAATGATATGGTTTCTACCATGACTAATCTGACTGAATACAACCAAAAGTTTAATGAATATTTAGAGCACCAAGACGACCTAGATCCGACCGAAACATCTACCGACTTTGTTGACGGACATTTTTTAGACTAACGAACTCGTCACTACCTTATTTTGAGTGTAGGACGAGAGACAACAAAATCCTTAAATTCTTGGTGGACACTGGTTCCAACAAGAATTACATCCAACCAGATTTAGTGCGGAAACCTATCGCAAACCAGAAAAAATTCTACGCAAATTCGGTTTGTGGAAATATAGAAATCACCCACCATACCGTTATAAATCTTTTTGATCCAAATACCAATATTAAAATTTTCCTCCTACCTTCTCTCCGATCATTCCATGCGATTCTTGGCAACGATAGCCTAAAAGAACTATCAGCTGTCATTTACACTAAACAAAACTATATGAATAATAATATCAAAATTAGGTTGAAACAACAAATATCAGAATCAGTCCACAATGTTTGTGTCAGAACCCAGCACATGGCACAAGAAGAACGAGACATGCTAAATCGCTTAACCATAAAGTACGCTAAGCTCTTCGGCGAACCAAACGAGAGGCTTACCTTTACCACCCGAGTTAAAGGTAGAATCCGAACGACAACCGAAGATCCTGTTTATTCCAAGCATTATCCATACCCCATGGCGCTAAAGGAAGAAATAGACAAGCAAATCAATCAGTTGCTAAATGATGGAATCATTCGACCTTCACGGTCACCGTACAATTCTCCGGTATGGATTGTACCAAAAAAATCAGACGCTTCCGGTGAAAAGAAGTACCGTATGGTAATCGATTACAGGAAGCTCAATTCGATAACAATACCAGATCGTTATCCAATCCTCGAAACCAATGAGGTACTGGCGCACTTAGGAAAGAATAAATATTTTTCGGTGATCGACCTAAAAAGCGGTTTTCACCAAATACCTCTGCACGAGGACGATATCGAGAAAACCTCATTCTCTGTCAATAAAGGGAAGTATGAGTTCATGAGACTTCCCTTCGGGCTGAAGAATGCACCATCTATTTTTCAAAGAGCCCTAGACGATATCTTGCGAGAACACATCGGTAAGATCTGTTATGTCTATATCGATGACATAATTGTGTTCAGTGAGGATGTTGAGCGACACTTTCAAAACTTGGAAACTATATTCGAAACTCTCCAACAATCCAACCTTCGAGTGCAGTTGGATAAATGTGAGTTCTTAAAGCCAGAGGTTGAATTCCTGGGCTTTATTGTATCCTCAGACGGTATAAAGGCCAATCCAGCTAAAGTGGAAGCCATCACCAAGTTTCCATATCCACGAACTTTAAGGGATCTGCGATCATTTCTAGGTCTGTCGGGATTTTACCGCAGATTCATTAAGGACTATGCAAAGCTGGCAAAACCCCTTACAGCCCTCTTAAGAGGGGAGGATGGACATACGTCCAAAACGGCCTCAAGTAAGAAAGTTGTCCATCTGACAGATGCAGCAATGGAAGCATTTAGCAAAATCAAAAATTCGCTGGTCTCTGACGATGTTATTCTCTCCTTTCTTGACTTTAATAAGGACTTTCACCTGACTACCGATGCATCAGACTATGCAATCGGAGCCGTACTATCCAAAGACAACAAGCCAATTACATTTATCTCTCGTACTCTTAACAAAGCGGAAGAACATTACGCTGCTAATGAGACACAGATGTTGGCTATAGTATGGGCTCTCAATTCATTAAGAAACTACCTTTACGGTCCTACCAAGCTAAAGATATTCACCGATCATCAAACCTTGACGTATGCTCTAAGCAGCAAAAACACGAACAACAAAATGAAACGTTGGAAGGCTATACTTGAGGAGTATAACTACGAATTAAAGTATAAGCCTGGAACAACCAATCTTGTCGCTGATGCATTGTCAAGACCTCCGAAGCACAGTCAAATTAATTCTCTCACACCAACTCTACATAGCGATGAAAGCTCTGGTCATGATCTCATCCAAATTGTAGACGTACCATTAAATGTTTTCAAGAACCAGATTGTTCTTCTCACCGGAGATCCCCCTCACATGAATTTCAGATTACCTTTCCCACCTATCACAGACACACTATTATAGAACCAGCAGAAATTAATAGAAATCTTCAAACAGTATTTAAATCCTTCAGTCGTTAATGGATTGAAAACAGATGAGAGGGTTTTAGGCATGGTACAGGAGATATATCGAACATATTTTAGGCAATATAAGATTCGATTTGCGAGAAAAATAGTCACGGACCTAGCAGACCAAAACCTTCAAGACGAAGAAATAATAAAAGAGCATAACCGAGCTCATCGAAATTCCCGTGAGAACAAAATCCAAATCCTTCAGAATTTTTATTTTCCCCACATGAAATCTAAAATAGAAAAAATTACGAAACAATGTAAAATCTGCAAAGAGCATAAGTATGACAGACAACCCAACAAACCCGAACTTCAGCCGACCCCTATTCCCGAATACCCCGGGCAAATAGTGCATATTGATATCTATTTCACTGACAAGAAAATAATCCTCACTGCCATTGACAAGTTCTCTAAATATGCCTTAGCAAAAATACTGAAATCAAGGGCATCAGAGGACATTAAGCAACCCCTCAGAGAACTAATACTAGCTTTCGGCGTACCCCAAACAATAGTCAACGAAAAATCGTTGACCTCTAATTCCATTACATTCATGCTAGAAAACATGTTTAACATCCAAGTTTTCAAAGCACCCCCCAACACAAGTTCTGTTAATGGTCAAGTGGAGAGATTCCACTCAACACTTTCAGAATTAATTCGCTGCCTTAAGACAGATAATATTCGTAGTACATTCTCAGAACTATTAGACCGATCCATATATGAATACAACCGATCCATCCACTCAACCACGAATAAACGACCAATAGACACATTTTTCGGTAAAAGGCTACTAAATAACCCAAAAGAACTCGAACGGGTAAGACAGGAAAACATTAATAAACTACGCGAAAAACAGCAAGCAGACTTAAGATACCACAATGCAAAGAAACACTCTCCAAAAAAATACTCTAACGGCGAAATCATATATGTGAAAACGAATAAACGAATAGGGAATAAACTAGATCCCCGGTATAAAAAGGAAATAGTAGTTCAGGATAATAACACAACAGTTCTTACTGAGTCAGGTAGAATCATCCATAAAAACCTTATAAAAAACTAAAATCTTTTAACAGGACGCTACTAACCTTCTGTAATGGCGAAGTACAAATCTTGGACTACTCAAATTCTCAGCTAATAAAAATAAATACGGCGCATTTACAAAGCGGATCATTTAAAATCATACACCTGATTGACATCGAGACTTACGAAACAACACTGAATAACTTAGAAGCTACGTTAAAGGCATCTATTACCAGTAAACATAACCTTAATCCCGTCCTTTGCTATGAAATATCCAGGATCAGAACACTAATAACCAGACTAAGAATTAATAATAAAAACAAAAGATCCCTGGACTTCTTAGGATCTGCGTGAAAGTGGATCGCGGGTAGCCCGGATCATCACGACTACGAGATCATTAGCAATAAAATGAATGACGTTTTAAGTAATAATAATAATCAGCTTATAATCAATAAAATGTCTATTGAGAAAATAAACGAATTAACAAATATTACAAATAGGATCATAAGAACATTTAAGGAAAATGAAAATAACAATAATGAGATAATTATGAAAATTAAGTATGAATTAGATATAATTAAGGAAGAAATTAGCAATGCAATTTATGCCATTCATTTTGCAAAGGTAAACGTAATTAATTCATTCATCTTATCAAATAGTGAAATAAATATAACCGCGGCAATTTTAAAACTAGATGATATTCCATACATTAATGTTGATGAGGCATTAGAATTCGCTGAAATAAAGATAGCCTCAAACGATAAGAGTTTAATATATATTGTAAGTATTCCGAGAACAACTAAAGTAAAATGTAATTCTTCAATATTAAGACCTGTGAAAATAAACAAAGTAATAAACAAAATTGAATATAATTCCATATTAGAATGTAACAATGAAGTTCTTGGAATCACAAAACCATGTAAAACCTATAATAGCCTTTCCATTTGTAATGAAAATAATATTTTTACCTTAAGAAATTCGTCATGCATCCCAATGCTCATAAAAAGCCGAAAAGCATCGTGTTCCATCATCAATAACGAACATGTCCCGGACATAGAGGAAGTAACACCCGGAATCCTACTGCTTAACCAGTTCAACGCCACAGTTCTAATCAACAACGACACGGTCATGCTCAAAGGTACGTTCATCATCAAACACGTCAATGTCACCATTGAAGTTAGAGGAAAAACAATTATGTCCAAAGAAGTCAGAAGTCATCAACCTCTACCAGCAATTCTGCAACCATCTTATAAGCCGGATAAAATAGAGGAAGTACTGTCGGTTGAAAGGATCAATGAACTATATGTGAATCGTACAAAACAAATCAGCCTACTCGAAGTGAAAAACAAGGTTAATTTATCAGTAAATATTATCCAAATGATTACAATCTTGGTTGTCGCCACCTTCGCATGCAAGATGACAAAGAAAAAGTTCATGACTGAAGATAGACACCCTAATACCAACAGGCCGTCGCCAACAACTATAGGCCTACAAGACATTCCTCATCTCGTGACATCAACAACATCTTACGAGGACGTTCGATCTTAAGGGCGGAGGAGTTAACGCCAAAAACGTTAACACACGCGAATAGGGCGTGATATCATTCCCACGGGCAACAACATCATCCTCAAGCGTGATCACGTACGAATCCCATTACCACCGGACACACGAGACATTGACGGCAACGTTCCCAAGACACCTGAGCTGCATCACCGAACATCCGCTGCTGACCAGGCGTTTGGCTGCATGGGAATGTGTTTAGATTTTAAGTTATAGAAATTTGTTCAGGGCAGTCGTAAGTAAGCCGCGAAGGCAACAAGTTGAAATAAAAAGTTTTTTTTTTTAAATAAATAAATTTAAAATAGTTTAATTTATACCACGATACTATCAGAAGAACTTTGGGATGATGCAAAAGCTCAGTTGCATGTTTTTGTAGACGCCAATGAAAAGGCATGTGCTGCTGTCTGCTACTTGCGTATTAAAAAAGGAAACCAAGTATAATGTGCTTTGGTCGGAGCCGAAACAAAGGTGGCGCCAGTAAAGCTACGCTCAGTACCTAGACTGGAGTCAGATGCAGCAGTTATGGGATGCAGATTTTCTAAAAGTATACGGGAGGAACTGACTATACAAATCTAAAAGGTAACTTTTTGGAGCGACTCAAAGGTAGCCCTAAGCTGGGTAAGAGGAGATCCAAGAAGGTTTACGAAATTAGTAGCTTTTTGAGTTTCCGAAATTCAGGAGCACTCCAATATAAAGTCCTGGCGCTATGTAACTACCAAAAATAACGTTGCAGATGATGCAACAAAATGTACTTCCAAAATTGGATTCAAAGAATCGATGGTTTACTGGGCCTGCATACTTGCTGTTAGAAGAATCCAAGTGGTCAGAAAATATCTTCGTAGTTAATGAAACATCAGAGGAGCTTATAAACATACATACTGAGGAGATACCACTAATCGATTTCAACAGATTTTTAAAGTGGCAGCGACTACTCAATACAATAGCATATGTAATCAGATTTATAAACAACACCAAGAACACCGATTGCCACATTAAACGTAAGGGTATACTAACAAGCGAGGAATTAAGCCAAGCAGAAATCTTGATCTTTAAGTTAGTTCAAAGGAGGTTTACAGACGTGAGATAAATCAATTTGGAATGACATCAGCAGTTGATCGAAGAGTCAGAGTTGATCACAACAGTTCCTTATTTCGTTTGTCACCATGTGTAGATGAGGATGGCTTGTTAAGGGTAAGAGGGAGAACCGAAGCTGCTGAATATTTTGCAGAAGACACCAGCTACTAAAGCTACATAACTCGTTTACTGGTTCAACGTGTATTCAACGTATTTTTACATGTTTCACAATAAGAGCAGTGCTTGTTGAGATAGCCCACAAACTAGACACGGACTCATTTATTCTCTGTTTTAACGATTTCGTTAACCGTCGTGGATTTCCCAAAGTTGTATACAGTGATAGAGGCACAAATTTTATTGGTGCAGGGAGGCTGTTGCACTAGTCATTAAAAACAATATTTTAATAATGTTTTTGATTATTCTTTGTATAAGTTAAATTTCTTGTATTATTAGCATTCAAATATTGTATAGAAATCTCTGACGTCACTGTACATAAAATCGCAAATTGTCACAGAGACAAAAAAACCAACCTCAAGGTTAACATCAGACCACCCAAGCGCTGCTTCTTCTCAACAAAAACATCAAGCGTCATCACGCCACGCTTCATCAAGTCCATCAAAAAGTCACCACCAAGCCACGCGCTCCCGCATCGTATGATAGCCCACTTAACTTTCCAGCAAGGATATACACCCACATGCACCCACGCACGCATATGGGATTGCAAAGTGGGAATGCATCACGCTCTGACGCATTGATGTTAGTGGTGAATATTGGGATCGTAGGGATTTCGATTTGGATACTGATGGTGGGGTTATGATTATCTTATGATATGTTATGATTTTCTGATGGATGAGACGATCACTTGGGAATTTGACGCGAACCCTGCCGCAACGTATTTTTTTTTCTCTCGCGTGAATATTGGTTAAATTTAAATTGAATTTATTATATCAAGTTGTGTATTTTTCTTTTCTTTTCTGGAATTTTGGGTGCAAGTCTTTTCTCCTTTCCTCGCACTTTATTCGCTTTATTCGCAATAAATCCTTTCATTCAAAAACAACAATCAATATGGATAAGGTAGCACAGAATTTCGTGAGCCCTACACTTCAATGGAAATTAAATTATATATGGGCGGTGCTTGGAAACGCTTGGTCAAATCCCTAAAATTGGCTTTATATGACCCTTTACCAACTAGAACGCCTTCGGATCCACTGTTAATGTCATGTTTAATAACGGCATAGTGAATTCTAGGCCACTTACTTATATGCCCCTTGAAAGTGATTTAAATGAAAATCACTTTTTAAGACTAACATCTGGAGCAACGAAGAAAATGGCAGCAATAGACGACGGCGTAAGGGTTTTAAAATATACTTATCTGGCTAAGAAGAGATTTACTGATAAATGTTGGAAAAGGTTTGTGGCGCAGTATGCACCAGAACTAACACTTCGGTTAAAATGGCATGGGCAGATTTCACCATTGAAGGTGGGCAACATCGTGTTGATTGTGTACAAAAATTTACCAAGAGATAACTATACGAAAGGAAGGATTAAGGAGGTGAGACGCAGCAGACAAGTGCGCAGCGCGGTTGTTCAGACCGCGGAAAGGGGTTTTAGTAAGGCCAGCTGTTAAACTGGCAGTGCTAAACATGGAAAAAGAGGGTCTATCATCATCTAATCTCGAAGCTACTGTACCGGGGGGAAGTGTGAAGAAATATCTTAACTAAAACAGCTGGCAACGCGATCCGAGGAAGAATTAAGGAGAAAAGGAGTAGATGAAGAAACGTCAAATCTGATGCAGTTGATTATATTTTGATTGAAAAGAGAGTGGCAATAGATCATCAAACATCAGATAGTTAAGAAGTTTTTGGAACTAAAAAATTTGAGTGTTTGATTTTCAAAGAAATAAAGAACTGCGTAATTTAGTCTACAAACTTTTGTGTTTTTAATTGTGGCAAAACTATTGTTACAAGTGCCATTGGTTTCCTTTAAAATGGGGAAGTGGGGGACAACATAAAGAGCCGCTCAGTAGCGAAGCAAATAGGACATAGACGAAGGATAACTGCCGCTCCACAATATACTGCTGCTCGCATTAGTATCGTAAGTTTAGATATTAAAGCAAGAACATTTGAGTTAGAACATTTAAGCAAGAATATTTAAGTTAAAACATTCAATTCAAAACATACAGGGAAAACAAATTTAACGCGTAAAGAAACGTGAAAGAAAAAAACAAATTATTATATTATATGCAAATCTCAAACCCCTCTCAATATATAAGTCAAATAGTTACTTTAAATTAAAATACCAGATTTACGGTCCAGAAATTCCATCAATTCCGATACTATTCCCCCTACCAATCACCCCGCTAACCCTGTGATTACAGTTAACTCTTCAAATGCCAGCGGCACGAGCAATCCTACGAATAACTTATTTGGGAACTAAAGTCGTCACCATACGTCAATAGCGTGTCAATCGGCTTCTCCGATAGACGTTAGAGGAAATCCTAAGCCAGATGCTTTGATCTCCTCTATAGTCTACAAGGCTTTGGAGAGACAAGGCCTTTCTTTGGATCCAGATCCCTGATGTCGTTCGTAGCCTGCGAACATTCGGAGGAGATCCAAACGAATTCGGTTCATGGAAGAAAAGCTTGGATCGAATTCTTTAGATTTATGATCCTATTCGTGGCACACCGAAGTATTATGGCATATTAAGTGTCATAAGAAATAAAGTAATTGGCCATGCCAACACTGCCTTGGAGTCATATAACACTCGACTGGACTGGAGAAGCATCTCCCGTTGTTTAACGATGCACTTTGCGCATAAAAGGGACCTGGGTACATTAGAGCACCAAATGTCCTCGCTAGTGCAGGGAAACAGGACAACGCATGAGTTCTATTAGACAGTATACACTCACCTGTCGTTGATACTCAACAAATTTTTCAGTATGGATGTTAGTGGCGAAGCATTGAGCCTCCTCACGCAGACGTATAGGGATAAGGCGCTTGACACCTTTATAAGCGGTATCAAGGGTGCTCTTCCTAGGTTACTAGGAATCCGAGAACCCGTCGATCTGCCTCAGGCATTACACATGTGCCAGAAATTAGAAAATCACGGGTATAGATCACAACATGCACTCAGTTACAACATGGCAGAAAGACATATAAACCCTGTTAAACCACCTTAACTCAAACGCAGAAATTGGGTAAACAATTCCGGAAACCCATAAACTATGCATTTATACTATCCCCAAGTAAGATTTGTACCCTCCAACGTACCAACCCCATTAGCACTATTTTAATGTCAACAAAATAAATAATAATAAATAATAATAATAATAAAAATAAGCATTCCGATATCAAAACCAATCTCAACCGAATCAAATACCACCATTTATACCCGTTTTCTCAAATCAGTCTGTACCTAGGCAACAATCCTCATCCTCAAATCCACAATTTAAGACAGAGCCATTATCTCAAACAGGCCAAGTTAGGACTTAGAAAACCGTCCAACGAGCTCCAACACCTAATGTCCAAGAATTCTACCCAAAACAAGATCAATACAATTTCACTAGGACACAACCAAATCAGGGCTGCAATCACGTAACTTTTCAAATGACTATCGTCCTGACGATACAGCAAAATGATATCGTCGATAATTTGCATCACATAACCCAGCCAGTATATTCGCTTCGCCGATAAAATTTGTAGCGATACGAAAGTAAGCACGCGAGTGTAAAAATTCTAATAATCTGCAAAACAAACTTGCAGAAATTTCATGGCGCCCGAGCAGGGACATAACGAAAAAAAAACGAAAGAGTGCAAAGTGCTACATAAAAACTTGTGTTATAATACAAAATCACAGTGCACAAGTGCAATCAAACAAAGTAAATAACAATTAGCATATATAGTTAACACAATGCACTACCATCCAGCGGAAAGGGAGGTGGCACCTTGAACCCCACAACTGTTCGTGTGTGCAATCCGACTCCCTGCATGCGCGAACCAAAACGATCGGCGACTGAGTCGCTCTCAGGGTCGAGAATGCTGACGTGGTTGCCCTTGCACGCGTACGCTGCCCGGTGCAACTGGGCATAGGTGTAACGACAGATTTAAGTTAGCTTTAGTGGCATTATTATTCCAGACGCAGAGTAATAGAGTTGTAATACAACCGAATCGTCTTCTCATTTTGTAAACGCGAATCATTCGTTTGGTACGATTATAATTCCAACAGTTGGGGAGAGGCCCCGCCTCTCCGTTCGCGGCTTTTTTTAGAATCCTCAAAAGAGGAAACGTTTACTATCCTACATTTTCCCATTATGTTTCCAAACACTTACACAATTTATCATCTTTTTGCCTTACCAAATGAAAACAAAACTTCCCTTTTACCTCTTAAACCCTTTTTGCTCATATCTGCTTAACATTACTAGTATGAACAAACTGCATGCAGAACGATTCAAGACACATACCTCTGTCAACATTTTACCATAAAGTACCTTATGCAGAAGCAAATGCACAATGCATCGCTCACCTACTCAATGTGAAAAACAGTTCTACTCAAAGTGGGCCGGTTAAATCGTCCATATCGCAGGAGTCCATCGAGCGTATAATGGACAAATACTATTTTGGGTTTTTTCCTGAAAAAACAAAATTGCAATCAGTTTGTCGACAAACAGATATACTTTCGTTGCATGAGTTAACACCGCGCCCTTGGCCCTGAACTCCATATAGGGTTGTAGTCTGTATGAGAATTGCTGACTAAGTTTATTCAGGTGCAAACCTGTTCACACGCTTAATGAAGATCAAGTTGCGTTGTGCTATTCGCACGACCACCGAACATCAAATTGCATCGCACCAGATACACGCGCCGGCATAAAACTGATGAGCCTGCATTCTGGAAAGTTGGAACAGCGGCTTCCTACATGAAGCGCGGTAGCTCTAGGTTTAGTTTAAGTTTTGACTTGTAATCGAACGGTAGAGGAAACAAAGTAATAAATAAAACAATAACGTTTTTTGGGAATTATAAGTCGAATGTTTGTGGCAGGCGTTGCCTCCCCGTTCGCGATATTTTTCAGGAATCCCGGGATGAATTCCTTAGCTGGCGCCCGAGCAGGGACATCCCCGTATACGATATTCTTGTTTCTCCTTTTTCACATTGATATCCTCCAACCAGGAGATAATGTTAATGCGTTCCATTGAATGAAAAGCTCAGTTCATAAGAGAACACTGTGCTTATAAACCGACTACTCAATCGTACCCATGAGAACACGAACTTTGGTCAAAAGGGAAAACCAAGTGAATTCGTGTGAAGCCAATCGTGCCTTAGTAGTTTAAGTGCATTTTAATGCTCGAATCCAAAAAGGATAACACTATCCTTCCGAAAGATGTGTTTTCGAAAATAAAGAATTGTGTGATAAGGATTGTTCGTTTTTCATTGCAGTAACGCCAAGTTTAAATCGCGAAAAGGAACACATAATCCGAGGCAACAATGAAACTCAGTGTACTATTCCTGATGTAAGAAAATTATAATTAGTTAATAAAGATTAAGAAAATTGTTCGAATCGAATTTTGGAAGTTAAAAATGTAACTGTGCAACATAAGTGAAAGATTCAAGATTCAATTAATACTAAGTGCAAAAAGGATAAATATTGCAGATCTTTGGTGAGATAATAGAGTGAGAGAAATTGAAAGTGAAGAATCTAATTGCACGAAGAAGTAAAATTCTATAAGTGACATCTGTTGAAAGGAATTGCGGATAGGTATTTGGATGAATAAAAAAGAATAAGTGAAACTAAAAAGTTTATTATTTGATTACACTAAGGTGTACGGATCAATTAAGTGCTGCATAAGGAAAAAAGTAATTGAAGATCTTTAATTGAAATAAGAAAGGATAAGAAAACTATAGCAATTATAGAATTGATTGAAAAAAAATTAGAGTTGAAAGAAAGTTGTAATATAAAGTGGAATTAATTAATTATCTGTAGTGACCAATTGAAGTTGCATGCCATTAAAATACGTGCATACGAATACTGAGTGTCAGAGAGTCGGTAAGTTTAAGTACATTTTGAAGTCAAATATATTTGGCAACGACTTCTTACTTCTGCGGTAAAGAATGGATGCCATTAATAAATCCATAACAGAACTAACGGGAGCAGTAAATGCCATGTTAGGCCCAATAAAGGAATTAGATGCTAGGTTAAGAAGTTTAGAGACGAAAACGGTAGGAATACATCCACCCGCCGAAATTAGTGTGGAACCTGAACTCTGTGCTCCGAGAAACGAGGTAGACTTGACGGAAATCTCTCGTCTGCCGGATTGTGTAAAAGAATTACAAATTTTGGAAGGAAATCCTACGTGGGTACACATCGTTGAGAATATTTAAAAGGATTTCGAAATAGTTAAAGCTAAGCCAATATCGAGAAGTTACTTCCTCCAGAAAATCTGAAGGAGTTGAAGACTTTCCTTGGCTTAACATCATATTATAGAAAGTGCATTAGGGACTATGCGAAAGTAGCTAAGCCCCTGACGAACCAAACACATGGTCAAAATGCTCAAATTAAAGCAAGCCAGTCCGAAAAGTCAAAATTAATTTAAACAAAGAGGCATTGCAAGCCTTCAAGGATTTGAAAACCCTGTTAATGTCTTCCGAGATTTTGCCTTTCCCTGATTTCGAAAAGCCGTTCAATTTGACGACTGATGCTTCGAATTATGCTATAGGGGCACTTTTGTCCCAACGAGACGCGGCTACAGATCGACCAATTGTATACATCTCCCGCTCACTAAGTAAAACCGAAGAGAATTATGCGACGAATGGGAAGGAGATGCTGACAATTGTATGGGCCCTCGATACTTTAAGATCTTATCGCTACGGGGCAAAAACAATCTGGATCCACACTGACCACCACCCTTTAACTTTCGCCCTCAGTAACAGGAATTTATACGCTAAGTTAAAACATTGGAAGGCACGAATCGAGGAGAACAATTATGAATTAGTGTACAAGCCAGGTAAGGCAAACGTTGTGGCAGATGCTCTTTCGAGACTTAAAACCAACGTTAAACATTCAGCTAACTGAAAGCATAGGACACTCCAAAGGTGACTTGCAAACAGATAGTGCGAGTGAAAGCGGAAGTCTTCCTACCGAAACGGCAAGTGAGGGACAATCCTCATTGGAAACATCCCACAGAGCTGATCAAGATAACTCATATTTGATCCCACACGTCGAAGCACCGTTTAACGTGTTTCGAAATCAAATTATTGTCAAAGTTTTTAGAGGCCTTGAAATCCTGGAGGAGCCTCATTCTGGTTTTACTTGCCACTACTTCGCCATAAATAATCAGGATAAACGAGCATTGGCTGAATTTCTTAAGGCAAAGTTGAGACCGAATGTTCTCAATGGTATTAAAATACTAGAAACGCTTCTACAACTACTTCAGGACATATGTCTAAAACATTTCGCTAACTACAAAATCCGAATTACGCAAAGAGTGGTGGAGGATGTAACCAATGAGGATAGGAAGTTCGATCTCATCATGAAAGAACACAAAAGAGCTCACAGAAATGCTCGAGAAAACCGAGAACAACTTGTCGAGAGATACTACTTCCCCAGTATGACCAGTCTAATAAAAAATACACGGCAACTTATGAGGTTAGCAAGGTAAGCAAATATGATAGGCATTCTCATACCCCAGAATTTCAACCTACTCCTGTTTCACATCATACGCATGTGAAATTCTGCACGTGGATATCGTGAAACTGTCAGTGCCGTGTCATCCTCCGACGCATGCAGACGTGTCGTTGCTGCATGCACTTAATAAATAACAAAAAAAAAAAAAACAGAATTCCTCGCGTCGTTCTTAAGAACATTTAACGCGGTCCGCCCAACACCTCCGCGAGTGAAAATAAGTGAAAAAAATAAAAAAAATAAATAAATAAATTCTTACCAAAAAAAAAAAAAAAGTGCAGTGTAGTGCAGTGAAGTGATTCGGTAGAGCGCACTCGGCCCGCTCCCCCCTCTCCCACTCCTTCACAAGCCACTGTTGGGCATTCTCGGTCGCAACTCCCGTTTGATTTACCAGACGGGCTGGGGCGATGTCCGAGTCTGCCTAACATCTGACATAGCGGATTCGGAAGTGTGAATTTTTGTTAGTAGACCAATTCAAGTCAATGTACGGGCATAACACCTACGTTGATTTGTTTTGTGAAGCTAATCGCAGAATTTACACTTCTGAACTCTGCTTACTTTCACCAACTGCATTGTCGGAGTTGGTTTTCAAATGCTTACGACTGACATGAGGGGGCAATTTCGTGTTGACGTGAGCAACATTCGCGGACTGAGAACTAATCTCTTTGCCGTTTACGTCCACCTCTCTTGTCACAAACCAGCTGTCTTGGCGCTGAGCGAAACACAGGTGGGTGAGAATACCGATTTATCGGATTTGAACCTGCCTGGATATAGCTTGGTGCCCTTATTCTTCTTACACCGCGGTCTCGCCATTTATGTGCGTAGTGATGTTGCTTACCAAATTCAACCACAATATGGCCACTGTTCCAATCCGGAATTTAATTTTCTGTGGTTAAAACTCTTTGTCCGTAAGCATTTAATCCACTACTGCTTTATTTATAGAAGTCCAAACCTGGACAGCAACTCAACTTATAATGAGTTTGATGCGCTGTCTGACTCCATCACAAGAATTGTATCCCTGTACCCTCGCACTGAAATCGCTATTGCGGGCGATTTCAATGTACACAATTCTACTTGGCTTCGACATTCAGGCCAGACAACACCCGAAGGAAGGTATGTTGAAATCTTTGCTGAGGTAAATAATTTAACCCAGCTTGTGAATGAGCCAACACGAATACCTGACATTGCAGATCATACCGCTAACACCTTGGATCTGTTTCTCACCTCTCATCCGGAAAAATATTCAATTGATATATTGTCGCCTCTAGGCTCGTCCGACCGAACGAAGCTTTCTGAGTCCAATCAATTTCAATTTTATCGAGCTATTGGGGATAAAGCATTATCAAATTCCTGTCCATCGCAGTGAGGTTAATGGTCAGGTGGAGCGCTTTCTTACTTTACTTAGTGTAAAATCATCTCAACTTATCCATATTAAAAAGGCATCAACATCAAGCGAGGCGTGAAAAAAATTGCAGCAAGTACATGAACCAAGTGGGGCAGCAAGGAAGGTAACCCTATATAAACAACTCCTATCATTAAAGACGATGGAAAATGATTCCATAAATCTGTAGTGGAGAAACCACATTACAAAACGGTCCGATTCAATGTAAAATAAAACTGAAAAATAATTGATCAAACAATTGTAGTATGTTGAACTCGTTCGTTGCTTAACATATGCTGAACACACTCATTTATCACGAGTATTGATTTCGCTTTAAATTCGACACGCGAGCGTGTCCCAATGCACCAAAAAATACCGTTTTAAATTTGGCATAAAACCGCGTTGTTCTCGCAAATTCCTCCCTTGTTTAAATTTCGTGCCTAAAGTAAACATTCGTACGACTCGTGCTGGCCGGCAAAAGCCGTTCTTTGTCATGCCCAAAAAATTGTGTTAACCATAGTGTACCAACCCCTTCTTTACAATTAAAAATACAATTGAAATTAAATGAATAAAAAAGTTGTTGTGTATAAATTACTTCTACAAATCTTCAGTTAAATAATTTCTTTAACATATCCGAAAAATTAATGGAGATTAATATTAAAATTGAATATGAATTATTGGTGATCATAATGCTGTCTAGTCTACCAATTTCATACGAAAATTTTATAGTAGCCATGGAATCAAGAGACACACTTTCAACAATGAACGCATTGTAAACGAAGTTCTTAGAGGAGGGAAAACGAAGAGAAGAAAATAGTCTGGAAATAAACGCTTCAAATTCTAAAAATATACCAAAAGACAAATGCTGTAATTGCCAAAAGAAGGGACATTTTGCCACCGCGTGTCGATCTTCGAAAAGCTTTCCGAAAAGGAATGTGATGTCATCATTTGCGATGCTGAATTTCAATAATACCAACTCCAGAGAACTCAACAAAAATGTGTGGGTGCTTGACAGCGGATCAACCTGTCACATGTGTTGTGATAGAAATTTGTTTACAAAAATGCAATCACACATTGAGATGATTGAGTTAGCAGGGAAGAATTTTATTAATTCGAAAGGCATTGGAGTTGTAAAAATAGTTTCTAATTATAGTACTATTCAATTGATTGATGCTTTGTACTTGCCTGATTTGAAAACCAATGTTTTATCAGTGAACAAAGCAGTAGCGAACGATCATTGTGTTCAATTTAAAGAGGGCGGTGCAAAGATTTTTGACAGCTCTAAGAATTTAGTATTGAATACAAAGAAAATCGATAATTTATTTGTGTACGAAAACAAAAATGTGTCGTGCTACCAGAAAACTAAATGCAATGATGATGCACTTAAGTGGCATGCACATTTGGGTCATTCAAATGTTAGAGCCATTCAGAAATTGTTCCATGAAAACATGGTTCAAGGCGCTGTGTTAAAAAATGTCCCAAATACATTGGATTGTGAGGTCCGCTTGAAAGGGAAAATCTTTAGTTCGCCTTTTACAACGAATAAAGAAATAACATCCAAATGGCTGCAAGAAATTATTCGTTCGGACATATGTGGACCAATGAAAATTAAGTCACTAGGAGGTGCAAAATATTTCGCATTATTCATTGACGATTTTAGTCGAAAGATTTTTCTTCATTTTTTGAAAGCCAAAAGCGATGTTTTAACTGCTTTTAAAGAATTCAAAGCAGAGGCAGAGTGTGAAACAGGTCACAAGATAAAGGTACAGAGAACCGACAATGGGGGTGAATATTTAAACCAAGATTTTTCAAAATTTCTATCTAAGCATGGAATAAGAAGGCAACTGACTGTAGATTATACCCCTCAGCGAAATAGTGTGTCTGAGAGGGCAAATAGAACTCTGGTCGAGATGGCCAGATGCATGCTGATAAGTGCGGAGGTGCCAGAGACACTATGGGCTGAGGCGGTTAACACAGCCGTATATTTTAGGAATACATGTCCTACTAAACTCCCTAAAAATCAGACGCCGCATGAAGTCTGGCGTGGACAAAAGCCATACGTAGGACATTTAAAGGCATTTGGATGATGTTGGATAAACGGCCAGGGAAATCTAAATTTAGTTCCAGAGGTATTGATTGTCTGATGGTTGGGTTCCATTCAGCAACAACGGTGTTATTTACACATTGTTTGATTCGGTAATAAATAAAATACCATCTATGAAGATTGAAGAGAGTTCATCAGATCAGGATGGTAAGAATATGCTAGTATGTTGTAGGTGATATAACCCTTGGTGAGAAAACAGATGGGACTTATGATTGCCATGTGAGTGATATATATGAAGAAAATGGAATTGATACAAGACTTAAAACCAGTGGCAACACAACCCAAAAGGAAGATCCTTCTAAATTTAGTATAAAGCTGAGACCAAGAACAAGAAGAACAATTTACTTCGTGGCAGAATTGTGTAAAACGAATCCTCTTTCAGTTCGTGACGTTCTGACTAGACCAGATGGAGATATGTGGGTAAAATCTATGGAGAGTGAGTATAAGTCTCTGATTCAAAACGAAACATGGAATTTGGTGGACCTACCACCAAATAGACATGTCATCAAATCCAAATGGGCTTGTAATATAAAGCAAGACAAGCAAGGAAATCCGGCTCGATACAAATCAAGATTGGTGTCAAGGAGTTGTAGTCAGAGACTAGGGCTTTATTACAATGAAACTTAGTCTCCCGTTATGAGATACTCAACTATCCGATTTATTTTGGCTTTGGCTGTTGAGTTTGATCTCAAAGTCCATCAGATAGATGTTTCATGTGCATATCTGAATGGTGACATAAAGTAAAAAATTTATAGATGTTTCATGTGCATATCTGAATGGTGACATAAAGTAAAAAATTTATATGCAACAACCTGAAAATTTTGTAGGCCCAAACTGCAAAAACAAGGTTTGTAAATTAAAAAAATCATTGTACGGGCTAAAACAATCCGGTAGAGAATGGAACTGGAAACTTGATTCCACACTAAAGAACATGGGTTTTTCCTCACAGTGAGGAGGAATTTAATATTGTTGCAGTATATGTCGATGATATCATTATCGCTTGCACAAATGAAATTTGTGTAATTAACATAAAACATGCACTCGGTAATGCATTTGATCTCGTAGACAAAGGGCCAATTGATTTTTTCTTAGGCATTGAAATTAATCGAGATGAAAACGCCGGGTCAATTTCTCAATCCCAAGAGCAGTATATAAAAATGTTATCAAAGTACGGCATGATTTCTACCAGAAAGTGCTATACTCCAATCGATCCAAGCGAAAAATTAAAAAAATGTTCCGATACCGCATGTTCGAAAGTAGATCCAAAGGAGTACCAGTCGTTAATTTGATTGCCGATTTCAACGAGACCAGACATAATGCTTGCTGTTAGTAATTTGTCTCAATTTAACATTAATTTATTTTATTATTTATTTATTAAGGTATTTAAATACAACTTTTAACTTTTGTCTTTCATTCAAAAAGTCGGGAAGGATGCTAAGAGGTTTTGCGGACGCTGATTGGTTGCGACGACAGGAAATCTTAAACTGGCTACGTTTTTCTGCTGGCGAATGGTCCAGTGTCTTGGAAATCGAAACAGCCTACTGTAGCACTTAGTAGTACGGAATAGGAGTACATGGCATTAGTAGCTGCGACGAAAGGAGTTGTTTATCTGCGGGCGTTACTATCTGAAATCGGTTTTATTGCTAATAGTAAAGGGGCCAAAAGAATTATGTGGTGATAATTTAAGTTTGCAACATTTAATAAAAAAACCCTGTATTTCATTCAAGAACTAAACATATAGATATTAAATACCACTATATCCGTGAAATATATAATAAATCTTTAATATCGTTAAAATATATTCCAATAACAGATATGATAGCAGATATTTTTACAAAATTGTTAAGCAAATCGAAGCAATTACATATTGTTAAAAAAATTGTTGTTGATTTGAGTTTACATTATGACTGTTAATGCACAGCATTTGTATACTATTTAAATATTTAAAAATGTTAATATGTAATATGTCATTTAATTATTTGAATTGTTTTATTGAATTGAATACGAATTGTAACATAACGTAAGGAAATATTGTAATAGAAGGCAGGCGGCTTCCGGCTACTTCCAGATTCTCATTCCAGGAGAGACTCGCAACAAAAAAGTAGAAGAAGTACTTCGCGGCTATGAATCAAAAAAGACACTCTCTCTTGTATTTTTAGAGCGCAGCAGTGCAGAAGCAGTAGTAGAAAAAATAAAAGTGAAGTTCAAGTTAACTCAAGTGTTTAATTTAAAATAGTTAAATTTCCTAAAAACGGAAACATTGGTGCCGAAACCCGAGAAATATCCCATATAAAGATAAAGGAAAAATACAATACATCCTTGTCTTTTTAAAGGTACAGGATTGAATTGATTAAGAATTTTCTGTGGTTGAACTTCGGACTTGCAGACGTCGAGGGATAAAGACTCCGGCACATAGAATACGTTAGCTGCGTTAACGTCAGCGATACTTTGACAGATACATTAAATACATACGTTTATATGGGAAGTGGTACATAGACCAACGCTAACGCTGACGCAACGGAAGGAGTTGCTCAACTTTTAACTTTTCTCTCTCCTTCAGCGTTGACAACCAAATTTTGACGTGTAATATTTTTTTCACATTCAAATCGTCCGTTGGAGTTGCAGAAGAAACAAGTTGTAAAATTAAAATAAAACAAACAAAGGTTTGTATGTGAATGTTTTTTAAAACAATATATATTTCTCTATACATTTCTATAATAGATGACAGAGGCAAAATTAATTGAAGCGATTAAGTCCCATATTTCTCTTTACGACAAGAAAAATCCATTATATAGGAACAAAATTGTAAAGCAGAAGGATTGGGAGAGGGTGGCGGCTGTTGTTGGCATAGATGGTAAACTATTTGTTAGAATTCTATTCTATTTTTATTACTTATACATGATTTTCTTACATGTTAGTTGAACATTGTCAGCAAAGGTGGAGATCGCTCAGGGATCGGTACGTTCGGGAAAGGACGAAAAACCGGCTTCTGGAACCGCTGCATCAGCAGAATCCATATGGATTCATTACGATGCCATGGACTTCCTTAAAGGACATGTAGCACCCCGAAGGTATGTATGTTATCAAAACTTTAATGTACTGTATACATATTTTTTCTATTTCCTTTAGGAGTTTCTCCAACTTGTCGTGGGAAGCTGAAGGCAGCAACTCAACGGACGCCTATAATGAGGAACCTGGCATTTCCTGGATCGACAGCGAGTGTTCGTACACTTACGACCCAGGTACCAGTCCCAGCCCGGTGTCATCATTTACGCCACCGCCAAAGCGTGCAAAAAAGACGGACACTGGTGAAAGAATTGATAGGCTGGTGGATTGTGTGGAGAAAATAATTGTCGCACGAACACAACCGACTGAGAGCGCAGGCTTTTTTTCTATTTTAGAAAAAATGTTTGAGAAGGTTCCAGATGAAAAAAAGAAGAAGTGAAATTTCAATTATACAACCTGATGTATGAAAGTATCGCGAAATGAATGTATGTTTCTTTGTTGAATGTTTTGTTTGAAAGTTTTGTTTTGTTCCTTTTTTGTGCAATTTTTTTTTTCTGTGAATGTTATTTTTTTTTTAAATTGAAGTGCAAATTTTATGTTATAGCAAACAAAGATTTTATTTATTTATTTTATTTATTACAATAAACACTACACAACTGAATTGAAAACATGGTCTTTAAATTCATTCCTTAATTTGAATGCGTTTCTGGATGCATTGTTAGAATATATCCGTTTTGTTTTAGATAATGGAGTAGTACCTTTTCGCCACAGACCTGGAACCACGTTGTCATTCTCGACACGATCTACGTAATCTAATGGTATATATACCGGATCGTGGAACTTTACGAAGTTGTGGAGCAATACCGCAGCTTTCACAATTCTTCGGGCCGGACCCAAAATCGACGTCTGTTTCCATTGTTGATGTATTCTTTAAGTTCTAGCAGTATTATTAAACACATTAGTAAATCCAATAAGTCCTCCGGAGACATTTTTTCAGACTACTTTAACACTGTTCTGCACTACAAACCAAAATAAATTCAATTGGAAGCTACTGTCAAATCAAATCAGCTGTGCGTTGAAGTATTCATTGTGTCACACCTTCCGTTGGGTACTTCAGTGTCAAGGGATACGCTGACGTTAACGCAGCTGACGTATTCTATGTGCCGGAGCCTTAAAGCTCAACAGTCACCAGTCAGCGACACATGTCAGACCCATCGAATGATTTACAAAGGGAAAAGCAAAGTCATAGGGAAAGCTTTCACTTCTTCATTTGATGACGATCAAACACTTTCACCAACTACCAGCGAAAGCTTTTACAAGTAAGTGAAATTAATGCTGCTGATCACTTGTTATACTGAGAAACTTCCTAAATGTTGCTGAGCAAATAGTTTGTGGCTAAACTAGTTGATAGTTTATTGGAGGAAATGCTTATAAGGAAACAATAGTGTCCTGTGTCCCGGTCTAAATTGGAGCAGATAAAATTACCCACATTTTCTGGGAAGTTTTCGGAGTATCCGAACTTCATTGTACTTTTTAAAAGTCTTGTAGAAAAAGACGAGACTTTAGACAATTAGCAGAAATTAAATTACTTAAAGCGTTCTCTATCAGGCCCCGCATTAGGAGCTATCAAGGAGTTTGATATGATTGGAACAAATTATAAGAAAGCCCTTGATCGGTTAGCTACCCGATTTGATAACAAGTGCCTAATATTTCAAGAACATATCAATGCATTATTAGAAATCCCCAAAGTACCTAAGCCAACAGCAAATTCGTTGAGAAATTTGGAAGATAGTTTTAACACACATTTAACTGCTATGCTCCCTATAGGGACATATGAAAATATAACTAATGCTATTCTCATATCGCTAGCGCTTGATAGAGTAGATGTTGAAATGCAGTCTAAATGACAGGATGCCGTCGATTATACAAAGCTTCCATCATGGGAGGATTTCGCAGAGGTTCTTGATCGTCGTTGTAAGAATTTAGAGGCAAAGGAGTCCAAATCGCAAAATGGAGAAAAACCCAGTACCTCCAATTTCCAAAGGGACAGTCGTGCTAATCGGCGCAATGAGAAAAATAGTAGACGATTGGCTTTGGCTACACAAAAAGCACAATGTGTGTTTTGTCGTGCAGAGGATCATCAGATAGAAAATTGTGTCGAATTCAAAAACCTTCCAGTGGCAAATAGGTTCCGAGAAACCAAAAGGTTGATATTGTGTATCAACTGTCTGGATAAAGGTCATTCGGTTAGGCGTTGTTGGAAACCAAAGTGCAACATTTGTTCTTTACCTCATCATCGTCTGTTGCAAAGATTCGTGCCAAACGAAAAAGAAAAATTCGGAGATGATCCAACCAATGCGGGACCATCAACATTAGTTGGAGAGGCAGAAAACCAAGTGCTTTTGGCAACAGCACTCATAGCCGTCAAAGATAGTTCCGGCAGATATCACACAGTACGGGCTCTTCTTGATTCAGCGTCGCAACTTAATTTTATTACGGAGCAAATGACTCAGAGACTAAAGCTGAGTAAGGTTAGGACGGCTATTGAAGTCAATGGAATTGGGAAGGAAGTCTCGAAATTGAAATACAAAACGCAGGTAGTTTGCAAATCAAGGATTTGTATTATTTTGGCAGATCCACACTTTAATCATTTGTCTAAGATCGATATGCTCATCGGAGCAGAATGTTTCTTCGAGCTGTTGGCAGTTGGCTAAATAAAAAAGGAGGGCCAACCTATCTTGCAGAAGACCGTGTTTGGTTGGGTAGTGTCAGGAAGATACGATAGATCTTTGATTCCGAAAGCTACAGTTTGTTTGCTCAGTGACCCACAATCAGAGGAAAATGTTAGGCTTAGTGAGCTGGTTGAAACATTTTGGCGAATAGAGTCTGTGGAATCAGAACGAAGTCGTCTAACGCTTGAAGAAATTAACTGTGAGGAACACTTTAGAACCACCACAGAGAGGAATGAGGAGGGAAGATTTGTCGTATCACTGCCTTTCAAAAAAGACCCTCACATGCTGGGAGATTCATGGGAGATCTCAAGGAAAAGATTGTTTATATTAGAAAGGAAGTTGGCAAAAAACCCGACGGTTAAGGAACAGTACTGCAGATTTATGAAGGAGTATGAAGACCTTGGACATATGCAATTAGTAACGGAGTCAAAGGTAGGCGAGATGAAATACTTTTGTCTTCATCAGTGTGTTCTCAGGCCAGATTCCTCTACTACCAAGCTTAGGGTAGTTTTCGACTGCAGTGCCAGTACTTCCTCCGGTATTTCGCTAAATGATGTGCTAGCGAAAGGACCAGTTCTACAGGACAATTTGTTCAACATATTACTAAGATTTCGTTGCTTTCGATAGGCCTTGACGGCGGATATTTCCAAGATGTATCGACAAATTTTAGTTCACCCAAGAGATCGAAAATATCTGATCCACAGGATAAAATAAGAGTGTATATGTTGAATACGGTGACGTATGGTACCACTTCAGCTCCGTACCAAGCTACCCGTTGCTTAAAAATGTTAGCTGAAAGAAATACCGAAAACTATCCCTTGGGAGCAAAGGTGATAAGTCAGGATTTCTACATGGATGACCTTATAAGTGGAGGAAATTCAGTGGAGGAAATGGAGACAATTTATAAGGAAGTAAAAACCATTTTGGAGACAGCTGGACTCCACTTTAGAAAGTGGTGGACCAGTAGTGAGGAAATGTTGCAAATGATTCCGGAACCAGAAAAGGACATTCCCTTACAGATCAATGGGTCTGATGTAATAAAAACCCTAGGAGTTCAATGGAATCCAGCTCCTGATGAGCTGCAGTACGTGATGCCGGATATAGTGGTTGATAGGAAGATTACAAAGAGAATTATTCTTTCCGAATTATCGGCTCTTTTCGATCCTTTGGGTCTTGTCAATCCTGTAATTGTAAAGGGAAACATTTTGCTGCAAAACCAAATTTTGAAACATTGCAGTTGCACGGATTTGCGGACGCGTCGCTGAAGGCATACGGTTGCTGTGTTTACACAAGAGTCACCGACCAGAAAGGGAAAGTGACGTGCAATTTGTTGAGCGCTAAGTCCAAGGTAGCTCCCATTAAAGTTCAGACTTTACCACGTTTGGAGCTATGTGCAGCAGAAATGCTAGTTAAATTGATGGGAAAAGTTCTTGCTGATTTTGAGCATAAAGTTGATAGAGTTTATCTGTGGACGGACTCCGAGATTGTTCTTTGTTGGTTAGCGGCTCATCCCTCAACGTGGGATGTATTTATTGCTAACAGGGTGTCGACCATTCAAACACATCTCCCGTCAGCCCAGTGGAGACATGTCAGCAGCAAGGAGAATCCAGCCGACATCGTATCAAGAGGAGCGTATGCAAGAGAGCTTATTAGAAGTATATGGTTTGAGGGACCAGATTTTTTAAAGGAACCGATTTCTAGTTGGCCAAATCAAGATAATTTGTTAAATATGAATAAGGCAGTACCAGGCAAGCGACGAAGTGCGGATATTCTTCTGACAACTGAAACAGCGATGACATAAGAATTTTCGAAGCATTACTTGAAATTTAGTAGTTTCCAAAAAACTTGTCGAATATTCGCCTACATCATCTAATTCGTTCGCAAATTAAGAAAAAGAAAATTTAACCAAGATGCAATTGAGGTGTTTGAGCGCAAAGATGTCATGTATAGAAATACAACTTCAGCGATAGACGTGGAAGAAATGAACGAAGCTTTGCATAGAATTATTTGGCATATTCAAAGAGAGTCCTTTAAAATTGAAATAAATCAGTTGGACAAATATAAAACGATTAGCCCAAAGAGTTTCGTCAAAAATTTAAATCCCTTCTTAGACGATTCTTCTTTAAACCTCCTACGAGTTGGTGGGAGGTTGCAGAATGCAGACCTTCCATACCCAACCAAATGTCCCCTCCTCCTTCCTAAGTCCCATCCTTTTCTTAATAACCTTTTAATATATTTGCACAGAAAAAACTATCACGCTGGACCACAGGCTTTGGTGGCAATAGTACGGCAGCAGTTCTGGGTCATAGTTGGTGGATGGTTGCATACTTTGCTTCAAATATCGGCCCAAGTTGTTGACTCAACTAATGGGTGATCTGCCAGCGGACAGGGTGCAACCAGCTAGACCTTTCTTGAAGACAGGCGTAGACTTTTGTGGACCGTTCTATACCACTTTAAAACAACGAGGACAACGGATAGTGAAAGCATATATTGCAGTCTTTATATGCTTTGTAAGTAAGGCTACCCATTTGGAGGTAGTATCTGACTTGACCAGTCAGGGTTTCATTGCGGCGTTAAAGAGATTCATTGCTCGCAGAGGCATTTGTCGGCATCTCTTTTGTGACAATGGAACCAATTTTGTGGGTGCGAGAAATTCATTAAGGGAGTTCCGGGCGCAATTCTTCCAACAGCAAAAACAGGGAGAAATAGCCGCATGGTGTACTGCTGAATCCATAGAATTTCATCACATTCCTTCAAGAGCGCCACATTTTGGGGGGTTGTGGGAGGCGGCGGTAAAATCGGCGAAAGACCGCTTACAAAGAACACTGGGCCAAGCTCGTTTAACCTTTGAGGAACTGGCTACTGTTACGGCAGAAATTGAGGCAGTACTAAACTCTCGTCCAATTTGTGCTATGTCCAACGATCCCAGTGATGAACCCGTCTTAACTCCAGGCCATTTCTTGGTCGGTGCTCCACTTAATGCGCTTCCTAAAACATTACAAGAGGTACAAATGACACCTTCGAAGAGATGGCGGTACTTAACGCAAATAACGCAACATTTTTGGAACCGCTGGTCCAAAGAGTACCTTTTGGATCTACAGAAGAGGGGGAAATGAAAAACGTCGTCGGAAAATGTAGAAATCGGCACGTTAGTACTTATAGCAGACAGTATCACTACTCCACAGCAGTGGTTGGTGGGAAAAATGATACACGTAGTCGAACCGTTAGATGGCAAGGTTCGTGTGGCTGATGTGCAGACTAAAGGTGGAGTTCTTCGACGAGCGATACATCATTTGGCACCATTACCGTTAGAGGGTTGAAGTATGTGCAACTTACAATCAATACTTCAAGGCCGGCAGAATGTTAATTCACAGCATTTGTATACTATTTAAATATTTAAAAATGTTAATTTGTAATATGCCATTTAATTATTTGAATTGTTTTATTGAATTGAATACGAATTGTAACATAACGTATGGCAATTGTAATAGAAGGCAGTCGGCGAAGTTACTTCCAGATTCTCATTCCAGGAGAGACTCGCAACAAAAAAGTAGAGGAAGTACTTCGCGGCTATGAATCAAAAAAGACACTCTCTCGTATTTTTAGAGCGCAGCAGTGCAGAAGCAGTAGTAGAAAAAATAAAAGTGAAGTTCAAGTTAACTCAAGTGTTTAATTTGAAATAGTTAAATTTTCTAAAAACGCTTAGGAAACAATGACTCTTCAGAGATATTGTATTTGGGGGTATTATTGAAGTGAATTGAAGTAAGCTGTTCCAAAGTATTGAATTGTATCTTATTGGCAACACCCAATACACTACTCTGAGTCTCTTCAATTTATATCTTTATTATATTCATAAATCATTACCGAGTTCCGAACTGTTAAATAAATTCAGTTGCTTGTGAAACTCCATTAGAAACTGTGTGTTTCATTTTTCCTAACATCTTTAAGGATCCCTATACGCTTAGGGCAATTTTTTCATCGCTGGTACTCCCTAAACTAGAGTATTCATGTGTAATTTGGACACCATATTATGAGAATAGCGTATTTAGAATTGAAAGAATTCAAAAAAGATTCACTCGTTTTGCTTTGAGAAATCTAAGCAAGATGTGCTCTTTTGGGCTTAAAAAATCTTGAAAGTAGAAGACAAGTTCAAAGTGTTTTACTTATCAAAGACATTTTAAGTTGCAATATAAAATCTGAAGAGTTACTCGCCTTAATTTCTTTGTACGTCCCAGACGTAAGTTTAACACATAGAGATGGAGTTTTCTATCATCCCATTAAACGTACGAATTATGGTCAAAATAATCCAATTAGTCGGTCTTTAATGTGATTTAATTCTGTTTTGTCTGAAATATTATCAAAAACATTTTTCACAATCGATCCAATTAAATTTATAAATTTATGGAATCTGAATCTACATAGAATTATTTTTCTTACTTTGTTTTATCATTTTGTTGTTAAGAAAAACAAAATATTGTAATCAGCAGATTGTAAATCCATTGATGAATAAATAAATAAATAAATAAATAAATGTTGGAGATATATCGCTGCCTTAAAACCGAGTATAAGGATTTACGCCTTAAGGAGCTACTGAACACCACTGTAGACAGGTACAATAACACAATACATTCTGTCACGAAAAGAAAATCGTCAGATGTATTTTTCAATAGAACACAGCCTGTTAATTACCAGAATATTTTAGGCTATTGCATCAGAGTGAACAAGGAATTGAGGGATGATATTAAAAGAAAGCAAAAAATGAGTTTACTCAGATTTAATAAGAAAAAATCTAATCATAAAAATTATAATAAGGGAGACGTAGTACATACTGCGTGTAAGGGAACTCGTGCGAAGAGCAAACCCTTATATCGAAAGGTATGGTAAGGCTCTTGAAATGAGGTCAGACTACTTGTACCTTCCGCACTAAAAAAGAAGAGGAGATCGAATTGGTCCAGGAAGACACGATATTCCTTACCAACTTCATCAGACGATTAACATCTGGGAATGATTTAAGGATTCTTAATGGTACTTACGTGATTGAGCTGAGTAATAAAACGATCATGTTGAACAATATAACATTCACAAGCCCTTCATATTACACACATTCAGTTACTCCCACCGGTATTAACATATACAAAACCAGTGCAGAAAATTGACTTGGGTTATAACTTACCATCGGTGAATCTACATAACATCAGGGTCAATTTAAAAGATCAGAGAACAACGCGATCATCTTCGACTCGAATCTGACCACCTTCAACTGACGTCCACGCTGGGTACATACCCCTCACATAAGTGCAATATCTTTTCGTCGCACTCCGTACACGCGCACAGGTAAATTTGTCGACTTGGACACACGCGCAGCGGAAAAAGTGCTAAGATTGCATTTCTGGAAGTGAGGTGAGTACTGAGCTCGGGATATAGGGAAAATCAATGTGCTGGATAGTTCAGTTAGTGAGGGAGTGCTGTTAAGTGCGGTTAGAAATAAGTTTGATAGAATAAAAATACATTTTTTTAGCTCAACCGTGAGATATTAATTTGAGTCGGGACGTAGATCTTTAAAGAGGGAAGAGTTTACACCACGCACTTGGCCCTGAACTTCATATAGGGTTGCAGTCTGTATGAGAATTACTGACTGAGTTTATTCAGGTACAAACCTGTTCACACGCTTATTGAAGATCAAGTTGCGTTGTGCTATTCGCACAACCACCGAACATCAAATTGCATCGCACCGGATACACGCGCCGGCATAAAACTGATGAGCCTGCATTCTGGATGGTTGGAACAGCGGCTTCCTACATGAAGCGCGGTAGCTCTAGGTTTAGTTTAGTTTAGTTTAGACTTGTAATCGAACGGTGAAAAAAATCCAGGGATGGATTCCTTAACTCACGGAACATTTATGATAGAATTGCCTATTAATTGTTCTTTCCATACTTCAAAGTACACATTCTCGAACAAGCAGGACACGATAAGAGAACACCCGCTTCTACTGCCATACGTTTTAATACCATCCAAATCGGAAGACGTCCCGCAGATACTTGTAAACGATATACCGTTGAACGACATTCACCATCTTATGTATGTATGTATGTATGTAATATTAATTAAGAGTCAAACTCCCCTTACTTGGTTACTCTCTTTGTTAAGTCATCTAGATTTATGTATGTTCATTACTTTCAATAAAGTTAGTCTTTAAGCGCACGTCAATCAAGCAGTTTCATTTAGAACATTGGCGACGAGGAAATGTCTACGTTTATCGGCTCGGCTGATCCTTTTATTATCGGCGATAGTTTTGAATTATATACGCGCAGGTTGCAGCACATATTCGTCATAAACGGAGTAAAGGACAGTGATAAAGTTGGCTTCTTATGTAGTTTCGGGGGATCGGAACTATACAACACCAAAAACGGAAAATGACTTAAAAAGAACTTGTTGTAAAATTGCAAGTATAACAGTCGCGAGTATAACAGATTGCAGAATAAGGGAATAATGGGAGATCCCAACAAAATGACATTAGAGTGACACTAGAGGTTGAAAGGTCGAACAGATTAGATGCCGAAGAAGAATTCGCTGAATTGAAGAATTTGCAGTTTGAGAGTTAATCTGAAAATATTAGTTAGTTTCTTTGCATTAAAGTTAACAAAGACTTATTATTATTATTATTATTATTATTATTATTATTATTATTATTATTATTATTATTAAGGTACAATTATATTTGTTAAAATTAATATTTATATACAACGTGTATGTCAGTTATATGTATACCACTATTATTTGTTCTGTTTCTCATTGTTATATTCTTCATTCCTGAAATTTCATGAAAGTGTTCACATCAGTTTTTATAAAGTCGTACAAAATAAAATTAAAATTTAACAGGTTATGGGCCCAGGAGTGCTCGAAAGAAAATTTTAAAAAAGTGTAAAAAATATTAAAGAAATAATAAAATGAATAATTTTCAAACAGAAAAGTTAGATGAATCAAATTATGACGTTTGGGCAATTCAAATGAGGAGCATACTGATTCATAGTGGTTTTTGGTATATTGTAGCCGGAGAAAATAAAAAGGAATCAATAACTGATGTTGCTGAAAAGGTAAAATTTGTGAACGATGACGAGAAGGTGCTTGCATTAATAATACTTAGTGTGAAACCAGCACAACTAGTATATGTAAAAAAATGCGAAAACATCAGCAGAAGCGTGGGGAAAATTAAAGGAAACGCATGCCCCAAAAGGACCACTTCAAAAAGTTGGCTTGTACAAGCGTTTGTTAAGCCTGCATTTGGTAGAAGGAGACAATGTGGTCCAACATTTAAATAATTTCGTCGAAGTAACTTAAAAATTGACAGAGGCAGGAATCGAATTCCAAAAAGAGCTACTCGTAATAATGCTGCTTTCCAGTCTTCCAAAGGAATATGACAATTTCGTCATAGCAATGGAAACACTTGATTCATTGCCGCAATATAATTTTCTTAAACAGAAACTTTTAGAAGAATTTGAAAGACGTAAAGGAACAAATGAGCAAGAAGATGGATCTCAACAAGCGTTTACTGTTTGCACAAACAAGAATATAAGTTAACGACACAAATATTACATTCCACGCGACGTCTGAATGACATGCGTTCTCACAAAATGATCCACAAAACATCATCTTCAAGGTTGCTGACAATGGACATTCTATCACGTACCGATGCACGGGAACAGCGTACTAACGGATTGCTATTTGACCCGTACCAGCCACCTATGGGAACGTCGTACGAACAGCGTGTCACCTGATCCACATCATCCACCGCATCATCCAGCAGCAGAATTTAGTATTTAAGGTAGTGTAAGGAAATTTAGAGATATAATTCATTTTGGCGTGTAAGGGAAACCGCTGCCCTACAGCGGGAAAATTAATAAATATTTTTTTTAAGTAAATTAATGTAAAATAGTTTAATTGGCGCCCAACGCGAATTTTTAAATCGACCCAAAATGGCTCGTCGTTCGTGAAACCCGGTTGTCCCCTCATAAGTCGACCTAAAACAGCTCGCCGCGGTGTGACATACAGTGCAATTGTTCCGTGACCTGGGTCACCCACATAACATCAGACTGCATCGGAGGAGGAGACAATCTTATTGAATCAATAGTTCACTAGGTTTTTGAAAGACAAGGACATAAAATTGACCAAAGGGCTCTTGCTTCAACTAGCGAACATTTTTCAGGTGCAGAACATACCATCGATGTAGAACACAGGCAAAACCTCTCTGATTTAGACAAAATTCCAGATATTGTTAGGTGTTTAAGAGATTTCTCTGGAGATCCCAGGGAATTTAGTTCTTGGAAGAAGGGTGTAGATAAAGTTCTTCGGTTACACGATCCAATTAAAGGTAGTCCGAAATATTACGGCATACTCAGTGTCATTAGGAACAAAATAGTGGAAAATGCAGATACTGCATTAGAGTCGTATAATACACCCCTTAATTGAGACAGTATCTCCAGGTGTCTTGTAATGCACTATGGAGACAAACGCGATCTGGGTACTTTGGAGTGTCAGATGGCAACACTGGTGCAAGGACACAATACCATTTCTGGTTTCTACCAAACCGTCTATAGCCACTTGTCACTGATACTGAGCAAAATATCGTGCATGGACATCTGCACCGAGTCCAAGAACATACTAAGACAGTCGTACCGAGACAAGGCCCTTGATACCTTCATTAGAGGTCTCAAAGGAGATCTACCTAGATTGTTGGGAATTCGCGAGGCCGTCGATTTACCACAAGTCCTCCACTTGTGCCTCAAGTTGGAGAACCAGAACTACCGCTCTCACCATGCCAATGGAAATCAAGCTGCGATCAGAAAGCCAAGCCAAGCCATTCTCCTTAACACCCACCTCCACGAAGAATTTTTCCCCAAACACCTATTAGACAACCATTCCAGTATCATACACCACAACGCACTCAGTTTCCTAACTAAATACATTCGCATACTCAGTTTTCGAATCAAGAACAACCGTCACAAGGGAACAACTTCCATACAAACTATAGATCAAACTTTGTGCCCAGACAAACACCTCCTGCTCATGGAGTACTGCAACTAAAAGCAGAGCCAGCAGAAAATCGCAGTGGTCAATCAAGGACGCAAGTCCAAAAGGTACCTCAGGTCAGATCACAACAGATTCGAACTAATAACAATCAAAGAACTTTTCATATTGACACAAACAGTGACCACGCCGCATACAAACAGTTAATTGACTCTGACAATGCAAATCACTACCAACCACTGAATGAGTACCTGGAGCCACAAAACCAATTCGAAAAAGACACAGATACCTATAACGGCGAAATCTCGGACTTCACCGATCTCAATTTTTTAGACTAACTAACTCTTCGTTGCCTTAATTTGAAGCAAGGACGAAGAGTGGAACCACTCTAAGAATCCTAATTGATACAGGTTCCAATAGGAATTATATTCAGTCTTCCTTAGTTGCAAATCCCATCCCCAGTAACGAAACCTTCTATGCAACCTCGATAGGAGGCAGCACAAAAATTACCCATTTCACTGAATTATCTCTTTTTAACTTAAAAAATTTCAAAATCAAATTCTTTCTATTGCCCTCTCTAAAGTCGTTTCATGCGATATTGGGCAATGACTCCCTTAAGGAGCTATCTGCTACAATTTATACTAGAGAAAATTACATGAAAATTATGAATGGATTTAAAATTAGGATCAAACAGCTACCGTCCCAGTCCATCAACACAGTAGTCATGCGGACCAACCATACATATGTCCCCGAACCAAAAGAAACACCTCGGCCTATTGGTAAAAAGGTATCCTCGATTGTTCTCTAAACCAGACTGAAAATTCACAAATATAACAAACGTAAAAGGAGAGATAAAGTTACGTCAGACACTCCACTACCATTCTCCTACTTCCACCCTCACCCCTGTATATGATCAGATACACAGCCTAGATCACTCCCAGTTACATCAGACACTCCACTACCATTCTCCTACTTCCACCCTCACCCCTGTATATGATCAGATACACAGCCAAGATCACTCCCCACGCGCATGGTGCATGGCACCCAAGCGCATGCAACTTTCATTAATACATGCATATTTCACGCTACACGCTAGAGACATAATCCGACACCTTTTTGCATTGTTGCATTCCATTCCCACAGGTAAGCCATCGTCCCCAAAAAGCTGTGTAAACAAAATTGGACATGCAGTGAAGTTCAGTTAGGATAATGTACAGTTTTTAAGTTAGTTCTTAGAGAATATTCGACGAAGAAAGACGAAGAAAATAAAGCTGCATTTTGCCACTACAAAAGAAATTGTTTTAATTTTGCGAATGAGCAAGTAAGCATTTTTTTGATTCTAAGTGGTGCAGCGAACGTGAATTTACTTCACTCGGGGGCTCAACAGAATTTGTGGGCGGAAGCTATACTGCCGCATATATCAGAATTACATGCCCAACGAATATCTTAAAAAACAAAACCCCAGTTGAATTGTGGTGTGGTAGGCAAGCAAATGTTAAGCATATGCGCACATTCGGTTGTGTTGCAATAGCTATGAAAAAGCCAAAAGGCATCAAATTTGATGCGAAAGGTGAATTATACATCATGATTGGATACTCTACCGTTTCAAAAGCATACCGGTTTTAGATACAAATACGCAACAAATTATAGAGCGAGATGTTTTATTTGACGAAATGAAGTTTGGAAGTAAAGAAAACAGTATTAATGAAAAGTCAAGTAAATATTTTATTTTAAACGACGACTGCGAATTTGAATCAAAAGAAATTAATCCTGCATCTAAGAGCTATCTTGGAATTGAAAATGTTAATCAAGTGGCTGATTCCAACTTTGAAGATGATCCTTTAGACATTAATGAAGTTTTGACTGAGCATCCAAGAGATTGTAACTTAAATACAAACGTAGAAGAAAACTATTAAAGAAGGTGCTCAATTAGAGGATGAATACAGTGTTGCAGTTTTGAGAAATCTCAAAATCCACAACAGATTAATGCTAATAAACTTACAAATACCAGAAACTGTTCAGCAGGCAATTTCATCAATAAATAGTGATAAATGTATTGAGGCGATGAATGCTGAAATTGAATCATTAAAGAAAAACAATACATGGAGTGTAACTGAACTACCAGAAAAGCGAAGGCCAATTGATTGTAAGTGGGTATTTTCTATTTAACGAGATAAGAATGGAAATATTGATCGCTACAAAGCCCGTTTAGTAGCCAAAGGTTGCAGTCAACGATATGGTATCGACTATGAAGAAACATTTTCGCCGGTAGCAAGAGCATCAGTTTGACATCTGTCACATTGAGTAGTCGATATTGAGTTGAGCTGTGCTTTTTAAATTAGTTTTTATTATTAAAAAGTGCAGATAAATTAAAGGATCATTTTGATAAAGTTGATTTCTTAAAATTGGCATAAAAGGATCTAAAAAATAAACCAAAAAGGACATGCAGAAGTGTGAAAAATGCAAGCTCCCTATAAGAGGGGAGACTGGCATACGTTGTGATGGTGTATGTACAAAAGTGTTCCACTCAAATACAAGGTGTTCAGGTTTGGACGAAGATGTGCAACAGAGTGTTGAAAAAAATACTCAGTGCTTGAGGAGCTATAAGGAAGAATTTGAAAGTTCACTGAGGCAAAATGAAGGCGAAATTAAATCACTTCTGGAGGCGATAGAAAACCGGTATATGCAGCGATTAAATGATATGGAAAAGAAACAAAAAGTATTCGAAAAGGGTATTATGGAAATGAATAAACTAAATACAGTAATTGAAAGCTTTAAAAAGGAAAATGAAACTGTCTGTGCTGAAGTAAAAAAGCTTGCAGAAAGTAAACAAACCACAGTGCCGACTAAACAAGTTTTTTTTGCAGAGGCTGTCAAAAGTTCTGACATTAGACCAGTGGTCCCGAAAATGCGAAAAGGGTTGCCACTTATTGTGAAACCCAAAGTAGCACAAAATAATACTAAAACTATAGAGGACCTAAATAAAAACGTTGACCCAATAAATTTAAAAATTTCGAGCATACAAAACGCGCATAAGGGGATATTAGTAATTGAAAGTAGTGACGCGAAAGATAGAGAAAAAATAAAAATGGAAATAGAAAAAAACATTGGTGAAAATTACGAAGTAAAAGTGCCACATAAAATTAAACCAAGAATCATTATACCGAATATGAAATTCAAATGTGATGAAAACGAAATTATCGAAAAATTAAAAAAACAAAATGAAGTACTAGTAAACAGTGAATTAAAAATTATAAAATGTTTTGAAAAGAAATCTGTCAATACCACCAAGTACAGTGCAATTATTGAAATTGATACGGTTTCATTCCCAAAAATTATCGAAATTGGAAAAGTGAATATAGGTTGGGAGCGTTGTAGTGTTTTTGATGGTGTTGATATAAAAAGATGTTTTAAATGCAAAGGATTTAACCACAAGGCAAGTGAATGTAAGAGTTCAGAAGAAACTTGCTTGAAGTGCTTAGGAAACCATAAGTCAAGTATATGTGACAAAGAACAAATTAATAAATGCATTAACTGTAGCAGAGCAAACGATAAGTTAAAGCTTAACCTAGATATTAATCACATGACACTTAGCAAGCTTTGTCCAGTGTATATAAATAAACTTGAAGTTAAAAAGAAAAAAATTGGATACTAGCAACTAAATAAGCTAACTGGTGTATACTTAAATATTCAAGGCCTCACGGGTAACCTAGCTACTTTAGAGGAGTTAGTATACAAAGAAGAATTCGATTTTATAATACTTAGTGAAACGCATATTACCCCTGAAATAAGAGAAAATGAATATAAATTAATTAACTATAAATCGTTTTGTTGACGCGGAAATAATGAAAAAGTTTGGTTTACAACAACTTGTAACTAGCACAACTAGAAATACGTTATCTACCTCAACCTTAATTGACTATGTTTTAAGTGATAATATATCAAGCATGAAGGTAAAAGTAATGAAAGAATGGGAAATTTCGGATCATGAATCAATAAAAATTGACTTACACGTAAACAAAACAGAAACAAAAGTCCAAAACATAACATTTGTGGATTATGACAAGGAGAAATTTAAAATTAAATTAAGAAACAATATTGCAAATATAACACCCACGAGTAATATCTCAGATATGGCCCTTGGATTAAAAAATTTGATTGAACAATGTATACAAATGTTAACTAAATCTCTTAAAACCAAAAAATATTACGTAGAGTGGTTTAACACTGAGCTAAGTCAACTTAAGCAGGAAAAAATCAAAATGAAAAAAACATGCTCTATTTTAAATACACCGGAAAGTTGGGTAAGATACAAATCTGTACGAAATAAATATAAAAACCTTTGTACAAAAAGTAAAAACAATTACATTGAGAACAAAATCAAAGGAAAAGTCGAGAACCAAAAAGCTATGTGGGCTGTCATTAAGAAATATGTTCTGTCAAAAGTGCAGTCACCAGTGTGTGAAATCGAAATAGACAATGTTAAATTAACTAACACATCTGAAATTGCAGATAGTCTAAATACATTCTTTGTTGATAGTGTCGTGGAAATAAACAAGAGCATACCAATAACCCAATATAGTGATAATATTAGAGACTCAGTACGCGTTTTTAAATTTAAAACTATAGATACTTTAGAACTAGAGCAAATAATAAAACGTATGAAAAATAAAAAAGATTCAAATGGACTAAATATAAGCATGATTTTGGATTGCAAAGATGATATTTTGCCAGTGCTAGTTAAAATAATAAATTATTCCTTAACCGAAGGCATCTTTCCAAATTCATGGAAAGAATCAATTATAATCCCGGTGGCAAAAGTACATAACGCAATAAAACCAGAGCAATTCCGACCAATTAACATGATGCCCCTATATGAAAAAATTCTCGAGACGGTGGTACGCATACAACTGGAACATTTTTTAATACAATCTGGAACGCTTTCTGAAAAACAATCGGGTTTCCGGAAAGGCCATTCAACGGAGACAGCTTTAGCTTGGGTCCTAAATGAATGGAAAAGAGAACTAGATTCAGGAAAATTGGTACTAGCGCTGTTTCTTGATTTTAAAAGAGCATTTGAAACAGTAGACAGATCTATAATGTTAAATAAATTACATAAGTATGGTGTGAGGGACAAATAACTTAGATGGTTTGAGTCTTTTTTATCCTTAAGAACACAACGAGTAAAGTTAGGAGGAGAATTTTCAACGCCTAAAGAGGTTAACCTGGGTGTCCCGCAAGGAACAATATTAGGAGTGATATTATTTTTATTATATGTAAATGACCTAGAGGATTGTCTAAAGTTTTCAAACGTTTCATTGTTTGCCGATGATACGCTAATATATATTGTTGGAGAGAATGTAAATACTTGTGAAACGAAATTAAATGTTGATGCTGAAAACTTGTATATATGGTTATGCAAAAATAGATTAATGTTAAATGTCTCAAAAACTAAATGTATGTGCATTGGTAAAAATTGTGATAATATAAATGTCGAAATAAATAATAATACTATAGAGTGTGTAAGCCAAATTAAATATCTAGGAATAATTGTAGACAATAAACTTTCTTTTAACGAGCATGCTGACTACATTTGTGGAAAAATATCAAAGAAAATAAACTTCCTATTTAGAATAAGAAAAAAGATTTCAAAAGACTGTGCAATTAATATTTACAATTCTGTTATACTACCACATATTGACTATTGTTCTTCTATTTTATTTTTATGTAATGTTAATAAAATTAACAGTCTTCAAACTTTACAAAATAGAGCAATGAGATGTATACTTAAATATGGATCAAGATCTCATAGTATTGATATGCTAAACGAGTTGAAATGGTTGAATATCAAACAAAGACTGAAAATGAATGTACTAATTTTTATTTTTAAATTAAAAAATGGACTATTTCCTGTATATTTACAACGAAATTTGCAATATGTAGGAAACTATTATAATTTAAGAAATGTAGGAAACTTCCGGTTACCCCTATATAGGAGAGATAGAACACAAAATAATGTTTTATACAAAGGTGCGCAATTGTTCAATAACTTAAATACTGATATCAAAAATCAAACCAACATTATTCAATTTAAAAAGCAAATTTTTCAACATGTTTTAAGATTTTATTAAGAATGAAATTGAATTTGTAAGAGTTTATTGTTAAACTAATAAATTACTATCTATCTATCTATCTATCTATCTATCTATCTAAGATACTCAACTATTAGAATGTTATTAGCACTGGATGTAGAATGGCAAATGCATTTACATCAAGTTGATGTTGGTAATGCGTACTTAAACAGCGAATTACATGACCAAATTTATATGCGACAGCCCGAGTATTTCATATATGAGAATAATGCTGGAAAAGTGCTTCGGCTGAAAAAAGCCATATATGGGCTAATACAAGCCGGCAGAGAGTGGCATAACAAACTTGATGGTTTATTAAAGGACATTGGATTTGAACAGAGTCAGAATGATCCGTGTTTTTATCTATCAAATCGAAATGAAAACTTAATATTAATCGTTGTTTATGTAGATGATTTAATAATTGCCTGCAAAGATTTAAATATTATCTCTGACATTAAAAAGGAATTATGTGCCGATTTCGACTTATATGACAAAGGCGCACTCCATCATTACTTAGGCATCGAAATTGAACGCGAAGGCACCACAGGTGACATTAAGCTGGGACAAAAACAATATATAAAAGATGCACTTCAGCGCTTTCGTATGGATACCTGCAAAAGCGTTTCCGTTCCATTGGATCCTGGACATAAGCTGAAGTGCGATAGTAACTGTCAGAAGGTTGATAAAAACCATTATCAATCTATGATTGGTGTCTTAATGTATCTGGCTATTACAACCAGGCCTGATATATTACATTCTGTGGGAAAAATGGCGCAGAGCAATTCGGATCCACATATCGAACATCTACAAGCTGTAAAACACATATTCAGGTATTTAGCTGGTACATCCGAGAAGCAATTGGTGTACAAGAGATCCGGGATTTCTTCTGTTATCGGATATGTAGATGCAGATTGGGGTGGTGATGATTCCGACCGGAAATCATATACTGGATTTACTTTCTTTCTGGGTAAAAGCCTAATTAGTTGGGAGTCAAGAAAACAAAACTCAATAGCCTTAAGTAGCACAGAAACAGAGTACGTAGCGGCGTCTGAAGCATCCAAAGAAGCAATTTATCTGCGAAGGTTCTTAGTGGAAATTGGGTGGTCTAATGGTGAACCGGTGACGCTACACATAGATAACCAAGGAGCGCAAAAGTTGGCATGTAATCCTGTTCTTCACAAACGCAGCAAACACATAAACTTAAAGTATCATCACATTAAAGAAGTAATCAAGAATAAGAAAATCATTTTGAAATATTGTCCAACTGAAGATATGGTGGCCGATTAACATAGGCCAAACATGTTAAATGTTCTGAATTACTTAATTTCAATTAATTGTTTGTTTTTTCGTTTAAATCAATGATGTAAGACATCCACGTTGAGAAGGAGTGTTAAAATTAATATTTGTATATGGCAAGGCTTACAACGTGTATGTCAGTTATATGTATACCACTATTATTTGTTCTGTTTGTCATTGTTCTATTCTTCATTCCTGAATTGTCATGAAAGCGTTCACATCAGTTTTTATAAAGTCGTTCAAAATAAAATTCAAAAAAGGAAATTGAAAGATTTGTAAAACAAGAACATTTTAAACCAACAAAATACATAATCCCTGAGTGTTGTTAGTATTTTAAAACGAATCGCAATGCGGGTGATGACATGACGGAGTTTATTGTTGAACTAAAGCAACAGGCGCAGCATTGCGAATTTGGAGAATTTTTGAAGAAATCGCTCATAATCCAATTTGTGTGTGGCGTGGGAAATGACAAAATTCAACAACGATTACTGAGTGAAGTTAACGTTGCAATGACCACAGCAAATGTGGAATTGATAAAAGAAGAAGAGTTTAAAGTAAACGTTATGAGAATTCAAGGAGAGTTTAAAAGAAGCACTAGTTCCAATGGGCGCGAAACAATACGGAGAGCAGCGGAACGTAGTGAAAATTCCAGTGGAAAAAGGAACGCTTTCCAAAAAATTGTTTGTTTTTATTGTGGTAAAGCAGGCCTTTTTATGAAATTTTGTAAAAAACGAATGCAGCAAGGGCATATCAGAAGAATGAACAATGAAGACAATTATGAAGAGGAACAACATTGTAATCATATAAATAATATTCAATCCAGTAAAATAAAACATCTGAAGATCAATATAAATGTAGAAAATGTATATTTAGATTTCGAAGTTGATACCGGGGTATGTGTTACTGTAATACATGAAGATGATTATTATAAAACTTTTTCTAAATGCAAAATTATAAATGTAAACGAAACTATCAAATTGATTTCAGGAAAGAATGTAAAAATAATTGGAAAATTAAATAGTTAAAATTGTGTACAAAAATATAAAGTTTGAATTAGAAATATTGGTACTAAATATTGAAGTTTACTTTGCCCCATTAATGAGTAGAGATTGGTGGAAAAAGATGTTTAAGGATTGGAGAATTTTTTTTAATGAATATTATTGTAATAATATGAAAGTATCAGTGGCAGATTCGAATAGTGTTTTTAATAAATTGAAGTTTCTTGAAAAGTATGAAACGATTTTTTCAAAATTAAATGATTCGGTTATCAGAGATTTTAAAGCAGAGATTGTACTAAAGGATGATGCATATCCAATATTTGTAAGGCTAATACCGTTCCGTTTGAAATAAAAGAAGAAGTAGAGGAGGAAATTAAGCGGCTATGCAATGAAGGTGTGCTTATCCCGGTAACAATAAGCAATTGGACTAGCCCATTGGTAATCGTCAATAAAGGCGATGGATCAATTCGGTTGTGCGTTAACTGTAAGCATACAATAAATAAATTTATTGAAATGGAGCATAGTGCGATTCCTCGGATTGATGATATATATATATATATATATAAACTTGATTTGACAGGAGCGTATTTGCAGGTTGACAGGCAGGTGTCAGAGTGATCTAGAGAGTTGCTGACAATTAATACCCACATTGGACATTTTTAATTCACGAGATTAATATTTGACCTGAAAACAGCATCTCAGATATTTTGTTTCATTATAGATCGAATTCTAAGGAATCTTAAAAAAGTAGTTGCGTACTTCGATGACATACTAGTTGGAGGAGAAACTGAAGAGGAATGTAGAGACAATTTAGTAAAAGTGCTGGACCAGCTGCTAAAGTTTAATGTCCGAGTAAATCTAGTAAAATGTAAGTTCTTCCAAACGGAAATTGATTATTTGGGGTACGTGTATGTAAAACCTAAGAGCATTGGCAGCAGTGGAAGAGAAGGCTATACGTTGAAGATAGCAATCGTCGCGTGAGAGGAGTAGTCAGTCGTTGATCAGTCGTCAATCGGATAAGTCGTCGTTAGTATCAGTTGGCAGGAGTAACTTTTAATTTCAAACTCTATTTTTACTTTGTATATTCTAAATCATGTTCATTAATATAATAAGTGAAATTCATTTTTACATTTGGGGGCTCAACCTTAAATTAAATTGTTACATAACACGCGCACCATGAATTCGGAAAATCCTAATACAACACATGCACCAGTAACCCGTTCAAAATCAAAAGAAGAGCAAGCTAAGGAAGCCTCAGTTGCTGAACAACTCATGGAACAGAAGGAAGATAGTTTGCAACAAATTGTTCAATTACTTACCCTAAAAATTTCAGCAGATGAAAGAAATGAATTCAAAGTTTCCGTTGAAAATTTTGCAAAAGTTATCCCGGACTTCGATGGTGAGACAATTCCGGTTAAAAAGCGCTCCAGGAATTTCGAAGAAAATGCTGACGCCTATAATGTGCTAAACATTATAAACAGTGCTTCAGGAATTTCGAAGAAAATGCTGACGCCTATAATTTGAGTGCAAAGCAGAAGTATGTACAGTCACGCGGTAAGATGACAAAAACAGCTAAGCTCTTCTTGGAATCGGTGGCAGTATCTGAATACCAAGAACTTCGATTGCAGCTTGAAAATGAATTTGAGCGCGCATATAGTAGCGCAGAAATTCATAAACAACTGAGGGAAAGGAACAAGCGCAAAGAGGAGAGTTTCCATGAATACGTATTGCATATGAAAAAAATTTTCAGCCCTTGGCGCAGTTGATACAGATTCAGTTATACGATACATTGTGGATGGTCTAAGCATAAAAAGTGAAATAAAATACAACATGTATAACTGCAAGACATACAAGGAACTCCTGGAGAAGCATGAAATATTTGAACGCAGGAACGAGAGAACACAAAGGAGTCGTCTCAACACAAAGGAGGCATTTCTACATACTGGGAAAAGAAATCACTGTTTTAAATGTGGATATACTAAGCATATTCAGTCTTCACGCTGAATCTTGAAAAAACAACCGCCATACTAAAGCGTAGCGCCTTTACTCTTGAGGATTCTTCATCCTCAACTAACAAAATGTTGCGTCGCGGTACAAACTGTTTGCCTCTCCAATCTCACAAAGACACTGATCTTGGGGAGGATATGTGCACTAATGAATCTAACTAACCACTCTCGGACTCAAGTGTAACGAAATTAAAATCATAAAGAAACAATATGAAAAATATCTGGAAATTCTATATATCATTTACTTTGAGAACGGGTCAATTCGTCTTTCTGATCTTAGAAAAAACATTAAATCCATATTCCGCACTCAGGTGAGATGTGAATTTCAACGCCGCGCTAAGAAAAGCATCACTCAATGCCGCTATTGTCAAATGTGGGGGCACGGAGAAAGGCACTGAATATCCAAATGTGCAAACTGTGGTGGCAACCACAAATCCAATGCAAGTGTCGTACCGACTATTTAAACGTCATCCAAAAAAAACAATAAAAAAAAATTCTCCCACATATTTTATTGCGACCACAAGTGAAACCATCAGTAGAACCAAAAACTTTCAATGTCAACAGTGTAGACGACTTCCCTTCTCTCCCCCGCTCATCAAACAAACTGCAGCAACATCAACGTCACTGGGCGAAGCAACAATCTCCAACCCAACAACATACCTCTCACGAGCGAGCTGGATTCAACTTTTCTTCACCTGCAAATAATGACCTATTTTCTTATGAAGAATTATCTTCCTATCTCCCTAATGTTTGATATGGTTACTGAGCTAGAAAATTGTAAATCTAAAGCTCATCAGTTTAAAGTAATTGCTCAGCTTGCATGTAAATATCTTTATAATAATGTCAAGTAATTCTCAGTTACATTTCAAGCTTTTATGTTGGAATTCCAGAGGCATTCGCTACAAGAGCTTTGAGGTTTTCAATTTTCTCTCCACTCTGGATGTCGATGTCTGTCTTATTTGTGAAACAGGTCTACAAAGTAACATTCGTTTTCAGTGTAGTAATTACTCCTGTTATCGCTGTGATCGGTATGGAAGAGGAGGTGGTGTTGCCATTCTTGCCATTGTCCTACTCTGTAGTATTAGAAAGTATAATATTTAGAGAATATTTAGAGAAGTACTCAATAATAGTACCAAAAAAATCAAAATTGAAGATTTTTTGAGGGCCACTAATACGCTACCTCCTGAACAATTTGGATTTAGGAGAAATCATAGCACGACACATCAGATACTAAGAATTTGTAAAACTGTTAAGGAACAATTCAATCTCCAAAAATCGACCGGTCTTGTCCTTCTCGACATTGAAAAGGCATTTGACTCAGTATGGCACGATTGCTTAATATACAAAATGCTTAAATTAATTTTCCTATATAAATAGTTAAAATTCTGCAAAGTTTTCTGTTTGGGCGAGCCTTCAGGGTTTACGTTAATGGAGCGTTCTCTTCCACCAAATCTGTTCCGGCTGGGGTTTCATAAGGTTCTGTTCTGGTTCCAGTTCTTTTCAATATCTTTCTGACAGACCTAACTTATGTGCACAGTTGTGGAATTGCTCTTTATGCTGATGACTTAGCTTTGTACTCTTCCCATACTTACGGTTCTGTGATCGAAAACAATCTACAAACTGGAATTCAAGCATTTTTCGAATATTATAAACATTGGAAAATTAAAGTTAATGTCGGTAAATGTTGTGCTGTTTTCTTCACGAGACAAAGATTAAGTTCCGTTTTACCTACTGGTAGTCTCAATTTAGATAACATTGTTATACCGTGGGTAGATACTGTAAAGTACCTTGGGGTGTACTTAGATCAGAAATTGATGATGACCTATGGTTCTCCAGTTTAAATTGCGCGAAAATTCATATTAACCCATTTGAGGTCACTATACTCAAATGAGTACACCCATATTTCTAACCACCAATTTCAAATTCCGTAAGGAAAACTTGAGTAGGCTGGTAAATTTACTTCATAATAACATAATTCAAATTTATCAACGAATATTTCGCGGATAATGTGATTTTTTCTTGAATATGTGTCAGCTTATGTTTTGTCACCGAGACACGCTTGAGGTTAGTAAATGAGCGTAAATATTTTAAGCAATTGCTGGCTGTAGACTATTGTTTTTTCACTTCAATTGTTTAAACAACAAGTCAGAGTAAGTAATAAAGTAATATATACACGAAAATTTGCAAAAGCAATAGAGCTATGGTTATATATATGGTACTGTACTCAGATGAGTACACTGACATCATGCGTAGGTAAAATAAATGCATTTTTTCAGATTATTCATAATGAGGAAACAACTTTTCACTGCTCAAAAGAGCTATAGAGGGCTTGAAGAAGGTGTTGAAGCCATTTTACAGAACAGCGATGATGACGAATGTGACTTGATCATAATACCACCTAATGCAAGTCCATTGACCGACGAAAAAGAAGGTGCTGATGAGGATATGACCGGGTGTTTCATACCGGAAGACGTTGCTGGTACTATTGAATTATTTATGAATTGTTCGCTCGACGACAGTGTTGATGAACCGCTGGCATCAAAAACAAGACGCCAAAATGATACATTCAACTAAACTCCGAGCTCGAACCCAATCTGGCAGAAATGTGGCCCTTCATACACTTCAACTTCTAGGAATGCTTCCGATGTACTTGAGAAGAGAAGTGCTATTTGTGAAGACCGAAAAGGTCACAATCCTGTACAAATCTTCGAGAGATTGTTTGATACTGATATGATAGTAGTCAGTTATAATAGACAGTCAACATAATAGACATGATTTTCAGCTGGATTCTTTGGATCTGAAAAGGTTTTTGGGGATTTTGATATTGTCTGGATACCATAAGCTTCCTCGAGAACAAATGTACTGGTCTCTAGATGAAGACCTAGGCATAGAATTGGTTGGTAAAGCCATGCCGAGACATATTTTTTCGGGATATAAAGAGAAATCTTCATCTTGTGGACAACAACATGGCAGCAGCGTCAACCGATAAAATGTTCAAAATAAGACCATTGGCAGAGAAACTTATACAAAAATGTTTGCAGTGGGGAGTGTTGCTGACAGTGCCTAGAACCTTTGAATCGTTTTAAAACAAACGCACCCATCGGATGTCACATTTGAATTTGACGGTTGGGAAGAGGGCTGTTAGTTTGTGGAAGCAGAGAGTTGCAGTTTAATTTTAGTATATTTTTCTTTGTATTGATTCTTCAAAATTGAATTTATTGTCTTTAAATTAAATACAGAAACACTTAAAGTTTTGCGTTTTTTCCACGGTCAACATTTCTAAAATTAAATTCTGCCTAAGGAAGTTTGTTCTGATAAGGCTGAGTAATATCCAAAGAAGAAACTATGTCCAACGCCAAGAAAGGAAAAAGAAGCGATTGTGCTAAGTGCGAGGATTCTAATAGCATGGAGGACATAGTAGAATGCGATACTTGTCATAAATGGTACCATTACAGCTGCGGCGGAGTAGATTCGTCGGTAGCAGATAGAAGTTTCGAGTAGTGATGAGTGAGGATTGTACCCAGCTCGATGGAACTTTGCAAGGAAACCTTACAACTATCAACAAGGGCAACATGGCGTCACATGCAGGGCGGAGTACTCACATAGGCGACAGCGTGGCGGCACGATCAGTTACAAATCTCAGTATTGCTTCATCCGGAAAAAGCAAAAAGAAACTGGATGAAAATTCTACACAATATTTTTTGTGTAGATCGCGTACTTTCTTTCGATTTTTGAACTTTTTGTCTTTATCGGGATCGGCAAAAAGAAGAAAGAAACGGCTTAAAGAAACACTTGCGGACGGTTCGGTTGCGATTAACATTTTATTACTGTTTGTTTTGTTATGTTATGTGCTACATGAATTTTAAATTTTATTTTAAAATAAATATGGCTGATAGGCGCCAAATTAAAATTTTAATCAATTATCTTTTAATATTTTTATGGCTAATTCACAATAAATGTATAAATTTTATTTTTCAGACTTAGCAGGTTTTAATAGTTATAAGTTTTTTAAATTTTTTAAATTCATGTTTATTTTTCTTTTTTTGAAATTTATGTTTTGATTTGTGGTTCTACGCAACACCGGCCGCGTTGAAGGACCTTCGTCTTCAAATCTGTTCAGGTAGAACCGCTAACCCGACTATCGGGCGTCTAATTAGCGGATAGCAGTTCGAAGAACGTTTCTGCACCCAACAACAAATCCACTTTTTGTGGTTTATGGAACCATGGTTGATATCCAGAAATCGATGGCATGACCCAGTAGTCAGCCGAGAATGCTCATTCAATCGGGACTTAACTACCGCATATACCTTTTTGTTGACTTTTGAGTTCGTTTTACCGATACCAAGCAAGTTTAACGGCTGAGCTTGCACTTCGATACGGTGTGTCCTTTCCGAAGACAGTTAATACAAATCGGAACACTTTTTGCAAATTCGAAACTTTGCAATACCGGGAGTGCGATAAACGACTGACACGCGGTTATGAAATGATCGTCTGATTTGCAAAAGACGCATTTCGTTTTGTTTGATTGTTGCTTTTGTTGTTGTTGGGTGTGTGTATTGGCACACGAAAACGATGATCGTTGGTTCTTTTGTCGACCAAGATCTCTTTTTTGATGTGACTGCTTATCACTAGGCTTGACGCGTGACGTAGAGGACTCTTCAGCAGCTATATGCTGATACCTCTTGTTGAGCGCTGTTTCACAATCACCCCATAAAGGAAGAGTGCTGTAATCTAGTTGCTCTTCCCACTTCGACCTCGTGCTTGCGTCAACTTTTGACATCACCAAATGAATAATATTTGCATTGGTTATGGTCTTTTCGTCGCCTAGTGACAAGAGTGAGTCATATATCGCAGAAACTGTACCGATCATGCTGCGTAAAGCAGATGCCGATGGTTTTGTGATCTCAGGAAGATCAAAGAGTTTCGAAATATTGTCAAAAAATATAAGGCAATTATTGTCGTACACTCTCTTCAAACTAGCCAACGCTTTTGGATAGTTTTGCTCAGTGATTTGAAAAAAATATAAGGCAATTATTGTCGTACACTCTCTTCAAACTAGCTAACGCTTTTGGATAGTTTTGCTCAGTGATTTGAAAAGCCTTTACTGTACCTAAGGCTTCACCGATATCAGATAATTGAATTTCTCAATATCTGGATGGATTGGGATCATTGTCCACTAAACTTTCAAACAAGCTGATGAAGTTTTTGTAATCAGCATATTTGCCGCTAAATTTGGGAAATGACATTTTCGGTGGTCGCGAGTGTTGAGGCGCAGCAAAGGAATATTCAGCAATGCTGGATTTTCGCCTCTTGTTTAAAACACTCATTATAAGCGACTTCGTACACACGCAAATGTCTTCTAATTCACCGCGGAACGTGTCTGTGCGATCAGCTTGTTCTATGTCTGATCGACATTCAAGTTCAATTGGATTTTGTGAAATTGTCTTTTGCTCTAATGCCGCTTTAACCCGAGAAATATTCGCCACAATAATCGACCTCTGATGCTTTAATTGCTCAAGAGAGTCGTTTTTCTTCGGAGATGCTTGTCTATTCGGTGCCATTTTATTTACGCGAGGACTCAGTTAAATTACTTCGTATTTGTGTGGAATTAGTTTATCCATTGGCTATGCACTAGTTTTGAATAAAATTGCCGTAAATGCAAATAATCTCTTAAGAATTAATTATTGCACGAAAAAGGCACGCACTCACTGTACGCAATTTAAAGCAATTAATGTGCTATAGCCGAGATACGACACAGTAACTTTGTGTGATAATTTAACTCTACTCTCAGAATATTTAAAACTGCCGCACTTAATTATTTATTCCCCTTAATGCACTTTTTCTCACTAAATCGAAAATTATTATCACTGAATTCACTCTACCAATGTACACTGAACTGTGACTTGGTTTGCTAAGAAATGCAAATGTAAACAAACAAAATGTAAACAATAAACTGTCAAATCGGTTTGTAAACTTAATAACTTGCGAGAGTGATTCAATTAAATTTTCGATAATTAGTATCGCACTTAAGTGATGGAAAATTGTTTGCTAAGTACTGGGAATTTAACCTCTTTGTGTCAAATACGCACTAAAGGACAATGGCGGTGCAGCGGAGGAGAGCATCGAACAACGTAGCACTTAATTTTCTAAAACCGATTGTTAAAACGCGAGTGTTAACTTTAAATAATTAATAAACTTTATATTTGTTAACTTATTTATTTCAAGCAATGAATTGACTCCGTTAATCAAATCGCGCACTTGTCTTTTATTTTTAATTTTCACTTGAACTTTGTTTGTTCGTGTATGTGTATATGTATGTGTGTAACTTGTCCCCTTGTTTCAGGACAAACATTGAAATATGTATGGATATACGATAAATATCCATACATTTCTTGTTATTCTCATTAAGATAAATCATAAATAAGAATAAAATGCTGACAAAGTGTTTATCACGAAAAATAAGAGAATTAAAAGATAAAACGGTGACAAAGAGTTTGTCATCGAAACACACTAGCTATCTGCGATAGTTTAGTTTAGTTCTTAAGATACTCGTAAACAATAAAGACATAAAGAGCTCCGCTCTTTAATTAAACTTTTTAAAAAGATCTTTTATTAAATCTCAATTAAAATTTTCGCAGTCGGTAGGATACGCAAAATATAATATGTGTATCCCTTGAAAATAAGAATCTACTAAAAGTTTATAAATTACGGTCAACCCATGAAAGGGAATATTAGCATCGTATTTTTAAAATTTGTTGTGATTATATTCGTGTAAGACTACGAAAAAGAGCATACGCAATAAAATATACACACGGTTTATTCAAAGTGTATCCCTATCACTATCGTTCAAGTGTACTACTTAATAGTTAAATAAAAATTAATTTTCTACAAAAAGAAAGAATATATTTTAAATTAACCTGTACCCGTATAAAAGTGAAATTAATATCCAAAATTCTGTGAAAAAGAAAACTTTGGAATTAATAACTTAAAATCGGACTTAAACGATATTGCAAAATACTTCAGTGAATAATTTTAGTTAGTAGTTCACGTCGTGACGTGACCTCAACCAACTTGCAGTGCGCAACTGGAGACAGCTGGCGAAAGATCGTGCTGGCTGGGGAGGCATGTTGGTTGAGGCCCAGGTCCACCCCGGACTGTAGCGCCACAAGAAGAAGAAGAAGAAGAAGAAGTTCACGTCAACGCAAATGACAATACTACGAATTCCATAGAGGAAACTGATTTTTAAATAAAAAAATAAAAAAAAACAAAAACAAAACAAATAATAAAACTAATATAAAAGAACAATGCTGTAAAATCAACCGATGAGCTTCATCAAAAAATTAAGAAAGACAAGGAACAAAAAACCAACACCCTACTCTGGACACACGGATGAATTATCAGACGAAGAATACCTAAACCAGAGAATAAATACAAACGATAGTAAGAATAATTTAAGTTATATTATAGAACCAAATTTAAAATTTACAAGTGAAAATATTACAAATAGTTTGTCAGAAAAAACAAATTACAAAATGTCTCTAATGCTAACTCTTGACCCATTAAAATATATAGAAAAGTTGACTTTTGACGGACGAAGAGAGGACTTATATACATTTATAGTAAACATAGACGGCATACAACCGACATTAGAAAAATATGACGACCAGAGTCAACAAATGTGCATAAATATTTTAAAATCTAAACTAATTGGTAAAGCCAAAAGGTGTATAGAGATTCATGCCCACCTAATCAGATGGACTGACATAAAAGCACTTTTAATTTCAAATTTTGGGGGACTTAAAAGTTTTTTCCAATTATATGACGAATTAAGACAAATTCCATACAAAGGAAGCGTAACGAACTTTTATAACGACATCCAAAGGGCATTGTGTGAACTGAATCAAAAAACTGTTCAAGAAGGGAAACAATCTGAAATCCCTCACAATACGGAAACAGCCCTTAACATATTTAAAGAACGTTCACCTGTTCATATGAGAACAGTTTTATTTGCTTTAAAACCACAAAGTTTACAAGCAGCTTTACACGAGCTAACACAAGCAGGTTTTATAGACGATAAATCCGAATTGACTAATAAAAAATTATTAGAAACCTCTAAACTTACAACTTATCCAAATCAAAGACCACAAAATAATTTTAAACATTACCAAAATCAAAGCAATTTCATTCCCAAAAATCCAATACATATTAAACCCCCATTCAATCATAATATTAATCCAAATTACAAAGGTAATAATTATAACCCAAACTACAAACCTCCCAGTAGACAATATAAACCTATGGAAGTTGACCCAACTTCTAGTCAATTAAAGAGGATCCAAGGTAACTACAATGAAAGTGATCAAAATAAAACGGTTTTTCCGAATGTAGCCTCGGAAACTTATCGACACAACAAGACAACAAACACCCCTTTATTAGGTTAGACAAAAATAACGAAACGTTGAGACTATTAATTGACACAGGAGCCACTAATAGTCTAATAAACAAAGAAAAAGCTCCAGAAATCTACATACACACACGAAAATACCCATTAGAGATCAAAACAGTAGGTACATCCATATTTATAAACAAGGAATTAGTTATACCAAAAGAAAAATTTGCACTCAAATCTCGCGTAGATTGCATTTTTCAAATCCACAACTTTAATGTCAATTTCGATGGATAAATTGGAAACAATATATTATTTCCAAATAATGCCAGTATTGATTTTAAAAACAAAATACTAAAACTAAATGAACAAATTATTCCACTGTTCTTTTCTGTGGAAGATGAACAGGAATATCAAAAAGAAATAAATCATTTAAGCAATTTGATTCCGCCAGACACATTTACTTTCGAAAATTTGGAAAGTCAAAGAATCTCACATCTAAACGATGAGGAACATAGAAGTTTATTTAATTTATTGAAAAAACATCAAAAGGTTTTTTACCAAAAAGGAGATGATTTAAGTTTTACCAATCATGTAAAACATAAAATTCCCACAAAAAATGAAGAACCTATCTTCACACGGATATATAGATATCCCGAAATCCACAAAAAAGAAGTGGACAAACAAATCAAAGATCTGTTAGATCAAAAAATTATCAAACCAAGTACTTCACCTTACAATGCTCCAATCTGGATTGTGCCCAAAAAAGAGGACAAGTTAGGAAACAAAAAATGGAGGATAGTCATCGACTATCGGAAATTAAATAATGTAATAAAAGAGGATAAATTCCCTATTCCTCTTATTGATGATATATTAGATAAATTAGGAAAAGAAAACTATTTTTCCACACTAGATTTAACAATAGGCTTCCACCAAATCGAAATTAACCCCGAAGATAGAGAAAGAACAGCCTTTTCAACACTATCAGGAGACTACGAATGGCTAAGAATGCCATTTGGTCTTAAAAATGTCCCCGCCACATTCCAACGAATGATGAACGAGGTCTCAAAGGAATATGTAGGAAAAATCTGTTATGTCTACCTCGACGACATAATAGTATTCTCAACTTCATTGGAAGAACATATAAATTCACTAAATAAAATCTTCACCAAATTACAGTCTGTAAATTTAAAGGTATCCCTAAATAAATGCGATTTTATGAAAAAAGAAAGTGAATTCTTAGGTCATATAATTACCCCAGACGGAATTAAACCTAATCCCAAAAAAATAAACACAATACAAAATTTTCAATCCAATCTTTCCTAGACCTAACAGGATACTATAGAAAGTTCATCCATGACTACGCGAAAATCATAAAACCAATAGCTCTCTGTTTAGGAAAGGATAAAGAAATAAATATAAACAATAAAGAATATAAGGAATCATTCGAAAAATTAAAATTATCTATGTCAGACGACTTATTAAACAGACATCCTGACTTTAATAGGGAATTTATATTAACCACAGATGCATCCAATTTTGCAATTGGAGCTGTGCTGAGTCAATCACATGGATCATTATGCTTCGCGTCCAGAACTTTAAACAAACATGAATCCAATTATTCAGTTATAGAAAAAGAACTTTTAGCCATTGTTTGGGCAACCAAACAATTCCGCCATTACCTATACGGTAGACACTTTAAAATACAAACTGATCATCGACCATTAGCATGGTTGCATAACTTAAAAGAACCCAACTCTAAACTTCAAAGATGGAAGATAAAATTGGAGGAATACGATTTTTAAAATCGAACACATCGCAGGAAAAGAAAATAAGGTAGCCATCAAGAATAAGAATAGATAGAACAAGTTCACAGGAGAAAAATAGAGCTAGTACAAAGATTAATACAAATTTCGAGAATGTATTAAACATTTTAGAACTCGCTTCTACACAACACTCAAATGAGTCAGATAGTTCAAATCTAATTCCAATTACCGAACAAAGTTTAAATATATCTATTCGACAAATTATCATAGAAACAGGAATACAAAATGATTAAACCATAACCTTTCCTTTTAACAAAAGAAGAATAAAAATAATTAGGGAAAAATTCAAAGAAATAGATTTTGAAAAAATCATATCAGAAATTGACATAAATCATAAAAACTTTTTATATTGTAACAACGATAAATTATTTTTAGAATTCCAAACGTATTGGAAAACGCACCACAACAACCAAATTTTGATCAGAACTCATACATTCTTAGAAGATGTTTACGATTTAATTGCACTAGAAGAAATCATACATAAAAAACATAAGGAATTAAATCACGTAGGAATAGAAAAATTATATTTCGATTTAAAAAGAAAGTATTATTACCCAAACCTTAAAACACAAATAACTAAAATCATAAATAATTGTGATAAATAATTATTTATTAAATTACCATTTGAAAAAACAGAAACACCCTTAGAACCACACATTCACTACCATATGGACATATGGATCCTACCCAATAGCAACAAATATTCATAGTATCGACAGGTTCAGCAAGTTTGCTTCAGTAGAAAAACTTAAATCAAAAAACCAAAAAGACATTTTAAATGCTATGGAAAAACTATTCTCATACATGCCTGAACCAAAGAAATTAACAATGGACAATGACCCCGCTTTCAAAACTTACTCTATTGAAAATTATTTAAAAAAAAAGAATATACTAACACATTTTACCCTATAGACCCCTATAGACACACCGGAAATTCGGATGTGGAACGTCTGCACAGCACCCTAAATGAACATATTAGAATACTAGAGAAAACTGAAACACTTTTTGATTTAGTAACAAAAACAGTAAATACGTACAATAAAACTATACATCTCACTACCAAGGAGAGACCCTTAGAGATACATCTAGGCAAAGTAGATAACAAAACAATATATGATAGAATAGAAAAAACAAGAATAAAATCTTGAATAAAATAAATAAAAATCGATTAAACGTTGAAGTGAATCCAAACTTTACAAAGATAAACAGCCCAGAACAATTTAATAAACTAAAAACCAAGCACAGAAAATTAAAACCCCTTAAAACAATTGGTGAAAATTTACTAATCAAACCCCACATAAGAAAACAACTTTTACACAAAGACCAATTCAGAAAGAAAAAAAAATTCACCAAAACACAAAATTTAGACAACCAAGATATTAGCAATCATGATAATGATTCTCTTATTAACAACGTCAGTGAAAGCCAATGATATTAAAATAACAAAGATTGATAGAGAATTTTTAATCATACAAGAAGGACAAGTAAAACTTATAAATAATTACGACATTCTATTACATGTTATTAACCTTACAGAATGCCAATTTTTAATAAACCAGTTAAAATCTCAATACCATTTACTAACAAATCTTGACGATTTACAAAAACAAGAGATAAACACATTAGAAATAAAACTTCAAACAATCATTCCACATCATATTATTCATAAGAGAGGATTATTAAATATTGTAGGTAAAGGAATAAAGTACATATATGGAACTATGGACGACGACGACAGACAAGCCATAGAAGAATGATTACAAAATTTAGAAGATAGTAACAAAGAACTTTTAACAAATAATAACAAACAAGTTATCATTAACAAACAATTCAATGAACAATTCTTTCAATTACAAGACACACTTAAACAAAGTTCAAAAACACTAACTAAATACAAAGACATCAAATCAGAAATAAATACTTTACGCATGGAATTAGAATTCAATAAAAACTTAGTAGAAGTACAACAAATAGAAGAAAAAATTGACAATATCATAATGACCAGTAGGACAGGAATATTAACTCAAGATATACTAACTATGAAAGAAATTTACGACTTCGACATAAACTTAGAAAAACTTAAAGAGATTAAATTGACTTTAGCTATCTATAACGAAAGCTTACTTATAACTTTAAGTATACCAAGTTTTAATGAAAACTTATATAATAAAATATGTATCCATACCCTTCCGGTAAAAGATAAAATCATTACAATACCTAATGATGAATTTATAAAACTTAATAAAACTATGTATTATGTAAGTAAGGAAATAAAAAATCTAACAAAAATTAAAGACAATTGTATTGAAAACATATTTAAAGACAATTCGAAAATAAACTGTAAAATTAAAGATTATAAAGATGAAAATGTTATAATCAATAAAGAAAAATATTTAATTTTAAAAAACATAAAGAATGAAAAATTAGAACACGATTGCAATAACTTAGATTATACTTTACAAGGAAACTATATTTTGGAATTTGAAAATTGTAAAATAAAAATAAAAAATGTAACATACAATAGAAAATTATATCAAAATAACTATAAAATAATACCATTGATTAATTACAACTATTCAGACAATTATTTAAAAGAATTAAATTTCAAACCAATAATTAATATTGAAATATTAGAATCAAAAATACATACAAAACATGTAACATATAACATAATAACTATCGTAATAAAAATGTCAATAACACTTTTTGCATTCATGTATTTAAAAATAAAATTAAAGCATAAATAATCTATTACAAATATTAGCCTTCCAACAGTCACTTTCCAACCGTTAGAACACTCGAAAGAGAGAGGGGTTATAACCACAGAAAATACAAACAGAATTTTTTAGTTTATTTGTAAACAAAAGAAATAGAATCAAATTCATATTGCACTATTGAAAACTCATTTGATCCCATTTCCTGTTATTCTCATTAAGATACATCATAAATAAGAATAAAATGCTGACAAAGTGTTTATCACGAAAAATAAAAGAATTAAAAGATAAGACGATAAAACGATGACAAAGAGTTTGTCATCGAAACACACTAGCTATCTGCGATAGTTTAGTTTAGTTCTTAAGATACTCGCAAACAATAAAGAGCTCCGCTCTTTAATTAAACTTTTTAAAAATATCTTTTATTAAATCTCAATTAAAATTTATATATACTTTCAATGAACTTTTTGCAAAACTTACAAAATATTTTAATTCAAAACTGCACATCCTTGTATCGAGGTGCAAATTCCTTCAACAAAAAATGATTCCGGGTCGGTCTTCCGTGGAATGGACAGCGGATTTAAGAGGCCGAGCTAGAGAGTGTGCTTTTGTGTGTCCCAACACAGAATGCAACAGATCGTACGGGGACATCATGATTAGAGACGTGAGTCGCATGAAACTAATAAGTTACGAAAGTCGTGTCCCGGCTCTTTCACACAACATCCAAGAAAAGCATGTAAGCATCTGCCGATATGCAATCTTTGTCACCGACGCGGACACATTAAGAGTGTATGCTTATCAGCCAGACCCACGGTTGGTTCAGACCCAGCCGCGCGCTTTTGTCAAGTATAGGGGGAGAAAACAGCAATACCACAACACATACCAGCAGTATAGGCCTAACGGCAACATGAACAGAAAGCAGACAAAATCTGCACATTCAGTCAATTCAATTCATTTAAACACTGCAGAGATATTATCTACATTAGAGACGGAGGTCAAAAGGAATAGAATATTCATAAATCTTTGCGTTAACCAACAAGAGTTAAATTTTCAGTTAGACCCTCGTGTTACATATTCGTTAATAATCCTGGAAGGGTACGAAAAACTGGGCCAACCTTCATGATAATCTACATCCAGAGCTCTACAGGCATATGGGGAAACACCTGTACCGATTAAGGGAGTTTTGAACGTGTTGTGTATCTGCGAACACGACCCGCGCGCACCCTAACACGTGTGATGTCAAACATCCGTACTTATGTCAAACCGTCTCAAGATGTTACCTCCTTCTGGAACGAGCTCTTAACCCGACAGGTTCTTACTCTACTCTAATTGTATAGTCTACTCCAATTGTATAATAATTGTCTGAATTACTTTTAATAAATGATTTGTATTGGAGATCTAGGGTTTTTTCGAATTGCATAAAGAGAAATTTAACAGTGGCGACGAGGAGGCAAAAACAAATTAGGCAAATTTACGACACATATTTAAACATAATGGACGCTATACAATTGAAATCTCTTCTGGAAGCAATTACAGGTGCGATTCAGGGCCGCATAATTCCTTCACAGACTGTGACAGCAACTCTCGCAATGGAATCAGCGCAGAAGGATTCAAAAGAAATCCAAAATTGACAATATACGTCATTAAGCAATTTCCAAAATCAAATCTCCAACGCAAGGTATACGAAGAGAAAGGGACTGAAGGATGTTAAAAGTGTAAACGAACATTTATATAAACATTGACAGATGTAAAGCATTGTAAACAAAAAACTCAACAATAATTGTCAAATAAATCTCTCTGCGATTGTGCAAATAAATCCTATTTTATCAGGTTATGGGCGAACCATCCAACAAAAAATTATAGTCGATTAGGGAAAATTAATTATTTTGTAGTGGTAGCAATTGATATTCTTGAAGAGGTATACGAATATAGTTGATATTTTTTTTTCTTAATTATTAATTCCCCTTAATGCACTTTTTCTCACTAAATCGAAAATTATTATCACTGAATTCACTCTACCAACGTACACTGAACTGTGACTTGGTTTGCTAAGAAATGCAAATGTAAACAAACAAAATGTAAACAATAAACTGCCAAATCGGTTTGTAAACTTAATAACTTGCGAGAGTGATTCAATTAAATTTTCGATAATTAGTATCGCATTTAGGTGATGGAAAATTGTTTGCTAAGTACTGGGAATTTAACCTCTTTGTGTCAAATACGCACTAAAGGACAATGGCGGTGCAGCGGAGGAGAGAATCGAACAACGTAGCACTTAATTTTCTAAAACCGATTGTTAAAACGCGAGTGTTAACTTTAAATAATTAATTAACTTTATATTTGTTAACTTATTAATTTCAAGCAATAAATTGACTCCGTTAATCAAATCGCGCACTTGTCTTTTATTTTTAATTTTCACTTGAACTTTGTTTGTTCGTGTATGTGTATATGCATGTGTGTAACTTGTCCCCTTGTTTCAGGACAAACATAGAAATATGTATGGATATACGATAAATAGATATATATATATATATATATATATACTGTGGTTATAACCACAGTAAATACAAACAGAATTTTTAAGTTTATTTGTAAACAAAAGAAATAGAATCAAATTCATATTGCACTATTGAAAATTCATTTGATCCCATTTCCTGTTATTCTCATTAAGATAAATCATAAATAAGAATAAAATGCTGACAGAGTGTTTATCACGAAAAATAAGAGAATTAAAAGATAAAACGATAAAACGATGAAAAAGAGTTTGTCATCGAAACACACTAGCTATCTGCGATAGTTTAGTTTAGTTCTTAAGATACTCGCAAACAATAAAGACATAAAGAGCTCCGCTCTTTAATTAAACTTTTTAAAAAGATCTTTTATTAAATCGCAATTAAAATTGGCGCAGTCGGTAGGATACGCAAAATATAATATGTGTATTCCTTGAAAATAAGAATCTACTAAAAGTTTATAAATTACGGTCAACCCATGAAAGGGAATATTAGCATCGTATTTTTAAAATTTGTTGTGATTATATTCGTGTAAGACTCTACGAAAAAGAGCATACACAATAAAATATACACACGGTTTATTCAAAGTGTATCCCTTCCCGATCGTTCAAGTGTACTACTTAATAGTTAAATAAAAATTAATTTTCTACAAAAAGAAAGAAAATATTTTTAATTAACCTGCACCCGTATAAAAGTGAAATTAATATCCAAAATTCTGTGAAAAAGAAAACTTTGGAATTAATAACTTTGTTGCAGATTGAAAATATTATTACATAACAATTATCAAATATGTTAATTATTTTAAAGTAAATCGCACTACATTACCAACAAGAATTACTATAATTTCCAATAAAACATAAACATGTAACAAAAAACATAGAATATAGAATACTCCAAATGTCAATGTAACTATAAATAGAAAATCAAAACTTGGAGCATTCTTCTTTTTTCCAATTGAATTTTCATGGTCCTTCGAGACTCTTTTTTGATTAAAGTTTAATCAGTGTGTGAAACGTTTAACGTATACATATATATATATATATATATATATATATATATATATATATATATATATATATATAGTGAACAATTTAACTTGAAACTAAAAATAAAATTCATATAAAATACATTAAGTGAGTTTTTAGTAAGTGCAAAACGGGTTCACGAGCCGCGAAATTAAAATATTAAAAGTTTGTTGAACTGTTAGAACACAATTATTAACAGCTGGATTCACCGTTGGCTGCAGCTTACGGTACGGAAACAAAGAACCCCAACGGGAACGGTACCGAACAAAGAAATTTCATTGTACCGCAACGAAAAAAAAAAATTAAAAGAAATTCGTTAGATTTTTTGCATTTCTTAGAACGAGTTTCTCCGTAAACGTAAGTCAAAAAAAAAAAAATTTGTTCTGTTTTACTAATTTTCTAACGCATACTTTTAATCATGAGCAACAAGCTGAAGCTACAAAAGAATTTGCTCAAGCAAATTTCAAAAGACTTCGACAACTTCATAAAACGGTCAACGAAGGAGAGATCCAAGAATTACATTACAAATCGAATAGCCACGCTGGAAACAAACTACGCAGCCAGCACAAGGAACAACGTCGAGGGAATTTCAGCGTGTGATGAGACTGCACAGGAGGAAGCATTCGAGGAAGTTTTCGAGAAAATAAACGAAATTTACCTGGACTACAAGACGGCATTGCTGGATAGTTTGGACGCAATTTATACACCTGTTGAACCGGTGAGTGCTAGCATAAGTAGTCATGTACATGTGCCACAAGCTCTTCGATTACCTAAAATAAACTTACCAGTTTTTAATGGCGAATACAGTTCGTGGAGATCCTTTTACGATTGATTTATGTCATTAATACATAATAATACTGAATTGTCGGAAGTAGAGAAACTTCATTACCTCAAATCGAGTCTGCGCGATGAGGCTGAACGTTTATTGCAGCACATACCCATCAGCAAAGGACACTACAACCCTGCATGGGATATACTTATTTCGCGGTATGACCACAAACGTTTTCTAGTCAACGAGCAGTTTAAAATTTTATTCGGGCAGGAAGAGTTAAAAAGCGAATCAGCTTCAGCACTGAAAAAATTACTAGATACATCGGTGGAGTGTTGCCATGCCTTACGCAACTTAGGATTGCCGGTAGATCATTGGGACGCGATTCTAATATTTTGCCTTCTACGAAAACTCCCGCGATCCACTCAACAGCTTTGGGAAGAAAAGTTAGGTTCCGATAAGGAGTTACCGCAATTCAAAGTTTTCTGTGAGTTCTTGGAAACTCGATTTAGAACACTCGAGGCGGTAGGGCAGCAGCAGGGCACGCAGAGTATTAGGGTCTCAAAAGAAACGTCAACGCGAACGAAAACATTTCATGTTAAACAGGTCCATAGCAACCAATTTCGCTGCAAGGTTTGCAACAAAGGTGTTCATGCATTGCGAACATGCAGCAAATTTTTGAAAATGGACATCACGTCAAGAATATCTAGCGTTCATCGACTTGGGGTCGGTAAAAATTGCTTAGCATATAGCCACAATACAGACTCTTGTCCGAGTAGGCGGAGATGTTACTTCTGCCAACAACAACATCACTCACTTCTTCATGAAAATACTACACCACATAACCAAACCGTTTCACATGAATGAATCAGACTTTATTTGAAGAATATAAAAAGTGCATCACCGAATACTCCTTTTTAGGGCATATGGAAGAGGTAACCAACCAAAACCACATACTCTACACACCGCACCACTATTTCTTGCCACACCATGCCGTGTTCAAGGAAAGCAGTTCCACCACGAAACTCCGGGTAGTTTTTGATGCTGCAGCTAAGACAGTTGATGGAACATCGTTAAACCAGCATTTGATGACGGGCCCAAAGAAGCAAACAGACATAACTGACGTAGTAATGAGGTGGAGAACACATAAGTTCACATTTACCAGTGACATCCAGAAGATGTACAGGCAAATACGAATGAAAGATGAAGATTCGTACTACCAATTAATAATTTTCGCAACTGCGAAACTGAGCCACTCAGAGTTTACCGATTGAAAACAGTCACATTTGGAACCAGTTGCGCTCCGTATTTAGCAATACGAACCCTAAACCAGCTGGCCGACGACGAAGAACATAAGTATCCACAGGGTGCTAAGATAGTAAAACAAGACCTCTATGTGGACGACTTGTTTTCTGGCGCAGATACTGTTGAGGAGGCCGTCAAAAAACGAATCGACGTAAGTAACTTGTTGCTGGCGGGAGGCTTCTCTCTGCGAAAATGGGCAAGTAATTCACCGTAGATTCTCGACGGCATCCCGGAGGAAGACAAGGAGATCAATTTGGCCTTACCGGTTACGAGTGCAGATCACATCAAGGCTCTCGGGATTCAATGGTGTCCAGCAGGGGACTACATATCGTTTAAGAACGTGCAGTTAAACTGTGCCGAGCCCACAAAAAGGCACATCCTTTCGTCCATTGCCAGGCTGTTCGATCCATTAGGATGGATCTCACCCTGTGTAGTAAAAGGTAAAATTATAATGCAGCAACTTTGGCGCAATCAACTAGATTGGGACGAGACAATTTCAAGCGAGTTAAGAAGGGAATGGACAGCATTTTATAGTGACCTCCGAAATCTTGAATGCATCCAGTTACCAAGGTGGATCAAGACTGAGAAAACGCAAAAGAAGATAGAAATCCATGGCTTCAGCAACGCTTCAGAAAAGGCATATGGGGCCGCAATCTACCTTCGGGTCTTGGACGCCAGTGACCAGGTTCACCTCCACTTGCTGCTGTCGAAAACTAGGGTAGCTCCAGTAAAGACGCAAACCTTACCCCGTCTAGAACTATGTGGAGCAGTACTCCTTGCCACACTTCTCGAATACACCGTCAGGGTGCTAGAATTACCGCATGCAAAACAGTATGCATGGACCGATTCATTCCAAGCAAATGGGTCACGTTCGTAAGCAATCGTGTGGCGGAAATCCAACGGTTGGTCAAACCAGAGTGTTGGAAGCATATTCCTGGCGAAAAGAACCCGGCAGACTTAGCATCCCGAGGAGTAATGCCCAACGAGTTAATATCGAATACGCTCTGGTGGAATGGTCCAGAATTTTTACGGAAAACTTGGGAATTCGAATGCCCACTTCAACCAATGAATCTCACAACAGAGGAAGAGAAACGGTCGGTAAAAGCACATGTCTGTAGACAAGAAGGTAACGATTTCAACAAATTGATATTGTTAAAATCAAATTTAGGTGAGCTCATAAGAATAACAGCGTACTGTCGACGATTCATAGACAATTGCAGAAGATCGTCGAAAGAGCGGATCTACCACACATTAAGCCCGGCTGAACTCAACACTGCGCGACTGTTACTTATTCGGATGGCTCAAGCGGAGATGTTCCTTAATGGAAAGGAGGATATTTTGCGGTCGTACGTGCCTTATACCGATACCGACGGAATAATACGAGTAGGAGGTAGACTACAGAACTCAGAACTATCGTTTGACCAACAACATCCCATCATCTTACGAGGAAATCACCACTTTACAAGGATATTAATCATCGACGCACATCATAAGACATTACATGGAGGACTTCAGCAAACAATGATGTTTCTACGGAGGAGGTACTGGGTTCTCAGATTCAAAAACACAGTTAAGGACATTATAAATCATTGTGTCAAATGTTATCGGCACCGAGCCAAGTCTTCACAGCAGCTCATGGGAAGTTTGCCAGCACCGAGGGTTCGCATTTCACTACCGTTCGTCCACACCGGAGTGGACTATGCTGGGCCGATAGAGGTAAAAACGTGGAAGGGACGGAACGCAAAAACCTACAAGGGTTACTTCGCACTTTTCCTGTGTTTGGCCACTAAAGCCATTCACATCGAATTGGTCAGCGACCTTTCAACCCCAGGTTTCCTAGCCGCCCTAAGAAGATTTACTGCTCGCAGAGGATTGTGTGCACATATGTACAGCGACAACGGGACCAATTTCGTTGGGGCTGACCGCGAACTAAAAAGGCTGTTGGATGCCGCCATGTTCGAATGGAACCAAGTAGCCGACACAACCGCTATGGATGGCACACAATGGCACTTCATCCCTCCTGCAGCGCCCCACTTCGGCGGACTTTGGGAGGCAGGAGTGAAGTCAGTAAAGTATCATCTCAAACGAGTAACTGGATCCGAATCGTACACTTTTGAAGAACTCACGACTCTGTTACATCAAATTGAGGCATGTTTAAATTCTAGGCCACTATGCCCCTTAACGGACAACCCATTGGACTTCACAGCACTAACTCCTGGGCATTTCCTCGTCGGCAGAAGTTTGGATGCCGTACCCCAACATAATTTGACGGAAGAGCACGTAGGAACACTTCAAAGATGGCAAAAGATTCAGACGGCGCAGCAGTCCTTCTGGAAAAAATGGCAGTCAGAGTATTTAGGGAGATTGCAACAACGTCCAAAATGGATTCTCGAAGAACGTCAACCCAGAATTGGAGATTTGGTCCTTACTAAGGAGGACAACTTGGCACCAACGAAATGGAGCTTAGCGCGAATCGCACAAACACATCCAGGCGCTGACAATTTAATAAGAGTGGTAACTCTTAAAACACCCACGGGGGAAATCAAGAGGCCTATTACCAAAATATGTCCTTTACCTTCGAACGAAAGCCATCACACAAGCAGCATCAATATATAAAATAGAATTAAAATACATTCAATATTAAATAGAATTGAATTTATTAGAAGCACTTAATGAACAATAATATAATATTAACTTATAAACTAAATAATAACAACACTTTCATACATTAAATATTTAAAAATTTCAAAAATAGTTAAACAGCAACTTAACCTATATTAAAATAACATCGCAAAGAAAAAAAAATGAAAACAAACAAACGTCAAATAAATCAAATACGAGGCGCTCTTCTATTACCTGCTAATATCAAGCATACGTCACAATGAACGGATAACATAATGCACATAATGCATGTACAGCTCGACACCTTACAATAAATAAACAAACCGTCGCGTAAAACTGGCATAAAAACACATATCCGAAATACATATATATATATATATGCACTTATAGTTTCTCACTTATTCTTCAACTCATGGTTTTTCCCGGTGTGGGAAAAAGCAGCCCACTCACGCACTACACTGCACTTACACCTTACGCAAAAACCGGCACTTTTTACATTACATCATTCATACCCGTCAATTGAGTCAAAATTCGGAATGAAGTTGGCGACAAAACCTGTGGTGAAAGAAGACAACATCATCGATATGCGAGAGCAAGGTGGATGTGAACTGATCGGTGGGACATTATAGTGCGAACTCCGTTCACAGCCGGGGAGGATGTTGCAGATTGAAAATATTATTACATAACAATTATATCAAATATGTTAATTATTTTAAAGTAAATCGCACTACATTAACAACATGTAACAAAAAACATAGAATATAGAATACTCCAAATGTCAATGTAACTATAAATAGAAAATCAAAACTTGGAGCATTCTTCTTTTTTCCAATTGAATTTTCAAACTTAAAATCGGACTTAAACGATATTGCAAAATACTTCAGTGAATAATTTTAGTTAGTAGTTCACGTCAACGCAAATGACAATACTACGAATTCCATAGAGGAAACTGATTTTTAAATAAAAAAAATAAAAAAAACAAAAAACAAAAACAAAACAAATAATAAAACTAATATAAAAGAACAATGCTGTAAAATCAACCGAAGAGCTTCATCAAAAAATTAAGTAAGACAAGGAACAAAAAACCAACACCCTACTCTGGACACACGGATGAATCATCAGACGAAGAATACCTAAACCAGAGAATAAATACAAACGATAGTAAGAATAATTTAAGTTATATTATAGAACCAAATTTAAAATTTACAAGTGAAAATATTACAAATAGTTTGTCAGAAAAAACAAATTACAAAATGTCTCTAACGCTAACTCTTGACCCATTAAAATATATAGAAAAGTTGAACGCTTTTGACGGACGAAGAGAGGACTTATATACATTTATAGTAAACATAGACGGCATACAACCGACATTAGAAAAATATGACGACCAGAGTCAACAAATGTGCATAAATATTTTAAAATCTAGACTAATTGGTAAAGCCAAAAGGTGTATAGAGATTCATGCCCACCTAACCAGATGGACTGACATAAAAGCACTTTTAATTTCAAATTTTGGAGGACTTAAAAGTTCCTTCCAATTATATGACGAATTAAGAAAAATTCCATACAAAGGAAGCGTAACGAACTTTTATAACGACATCCAAAGGGCATTGTGTGAACTGAATCAAAAAACTGTTCAAGAAAGGAAACAATCTGAAATCCCTCACAATACGGGAACAGCCCTTAACATATTTAAAGAACGTTCACCTGTTCATATGAGAACAGTTTTATTTGCTTTAAAACCACAAAGTTTACAAGCAGCTTTACACGAGCTAACACAAGCAGGTTTTATAGACGATAAATCCTAATTGACTAATAAAAAATTATTAGAAACCTCTAAACTTACAACTCATCCAAATCAAAGACCACAAAATAATTTTAAACATTACCAAAATCAAAACAATTTCATTCCCAAAAATCCAATACATATTAAATCCCCATTCAATCATAATCCTAATCCAAATTACAAAGGTAATAATTATAACCCAAACTACAAACCTCCCAGTAGACAATATAAACCTATGGAAGTTGACCCAACTTCTAGTCAATTAAAGAGGATCCAAGGTAACTACAATGAAAGTGATCAAAATAAAACGGTTTTTCCGAATGTAGCCTCGGAAACTTATCGACACAACAAGACAACAAACTCCCCTTTATTAGGTTAGACAAAAATAACGAAACGTTGAGACTATTAATTGACACAGGAGCCACTAATAGTCTAATAAACAAAGAAAAAGCTCCAGAAATCTACATACAAACACGAAAGTACCCATTAGAGATCAAAACAGTAGGTACATCCATATTTATAAACAAGGAATTAGTTATACCAAAAGAAAAATTTGCACTCAAATCTCGCGTAGATTGCATTTTTCAAATCCACAACTTTAATGTCAATTTCGATGGATAAATTGGAAACAATATATTATTTCCAAATAATGCCAGTATTGATTTTAAAAACAAAATACTAAAACTAAATGAACAAATTATTCCACTGTTCTTTTCTGTGGAAGATGAACAGGAATATCAAAAAGAAATAAATCATTTAAACAATTTGATTCCGCCAGACACATTTACTTTCGAAAATTTGGAAAGTCAAAGAATCTCACATCTAAACGATGAGGAACATAAAAGTTTATTTAATTTATTGAAAAAACATCAAAAGGTTTTTTACCAAAAAGGAGATGATTTAAGTTTTACCAATCATGTAAAACATAAAATTCCCACAAAAAATGAAGAACCTATCTTCACACGGATATATAGATATCGAGAAATCCACAAAAAAGAAGTGGACAGACAAATCAAAGATCTGTTAGATCAAAAAATTATCAAACCAAGTACTTCACCTTACAATGCTCCAATCTGGATTGTGCCCAAAAAAAAGGACAAGTTAGGAAACAAAGAATGGAGGATAGTCATCGACTATCGGAAATTAAATGTAACAAAAGAGGATAAATTCCCTATTCCTCTAATTGAAGATATATTAGATACATTAGGAAAAGCAAACTATTTTTCCACACTAGATTTAACAAAAGGCTTCCACCAAATCGAAATTAACCCCGAAGATGGAGAAAAAACAGCCTTTTCAACACTATCAGGACACTACATATGGCTAAGAATGCCATTTGGTCTTAAAAATTCCCCCGCTACATTCCAACGAATGATGAACGAGGTCTTAAAGGAATATGTAGGAAAAATCTGTTATGTCTACCTCGACGACATAATAGTATTCTCAACTTCATTGGAAAAACATATATATTCACTAAATAAAATCTTCACCAAATTACAGTCTGTAAATTTAAAGGTATCCCTAAATAAATGCGATTTTATGAAAAAAGAAAGTGAATTCTTAGGTCACATAATTACCCCAGACGGAATTAAACCTAATCCCAAAAATATAAACACAATACAAAATTTTCACATACCAAAAACGATCAAGGAAATCCAATCTTTCCTAGACCTAACAGGATACTATAGAAAGTTCATCCATGATTACGCGAAAATCATAAAACCACTAACTCTCTGTTTAGGAAATGATAAAGAAATAAATATAAACAATAAAGAATATAAGGAATCATTCGAAAAAATAAAATTAGCTATGTCAGACGACTTATTAAACAGACATCCTGACTTTAATAAGGAATTTATATTAACCACAGATGCATCCAATTTTGCACTTGGAGCTGTACTGAGTCAATCACATGGATCATTATGCTTCGCGTCCAGAACTTTAAACAAACATGAATCCAATTATTCAGTTATAGAAAAAGAACTTTTAGCCATTGTTTGGGCAACCAAACAATTCCGCCATTACCTATACGGTAGACACTTTAAAATACAAACTGATCATCGACCATTAGCATGGTTGCATAACTTAAAAGAACCCAACTCTAAACTTCAAAGATGGAAGATAAAATTGGAGGAATACGATTTTTAAAATCGAACACATCGCAGGAAAAAAAAATAAGGTAGCCATCAAGAATAAGAATAGATAGAACAAGTTCACAGGAGAAAAATAGAGCTAGTACAAAGATTAATACAAATTTCGAGAATGTATTAAACATTTTAGAACTCGCTTCTACACAACACTCAAATGAGTCAGATAGTTCAAATCTAATTTCAATTACCGAACAAAGTTTAAATATATCTATTCGACAAATTATCATAGAAACAGGAATACAAAATGATTAAACCATAACCTTTCCTTTTAACAAAAGAAGAATAAAAATAATTAGGGAAAAATTCAAAGAAATAGATTTTGAAAAAATCATATCAGAAATTGACATAAATCATAAAAACTTTTTATATTGTAACGACGATAAATTATTTTTAGAATTCCAAACGTATTGGAAAACGCACCACAATAATCAAATTTTGATCAGAACTCATACATTCTTAGAAGATGTTTACGATTTAACTGCACTAGAAGAAATCATACATAAAAAACATAAGGAATTAAATCACGTAGGAATAGAAAAATTATACTTAGATTAAAAAAGAAAGTATTATTACCCAAACCTTAAAACACAAATAACTAAAATAATAAATAATTGTGATAAATAATTATTTATTAAATTACCATTTGAAAAAACAGAAACACCCTTAGAACCACACATTCACTACCATATGGACATATGGATCCTACCCAATAGCAACAAATATTTAAGTTGTATCGACAAGTTCAGCAAGTTTGCTTCAGTAGAAAAACTTAAATCAAAAAACCAAAAAGACATTTTAAATGCTATGGAAAAACTATTCTCATACATGCCTGAACCAAAGAAATTAACAATGGACAATGACCCCGCTTTCAAAACTTACTCTATTGAAAATTATTTAAAAGAAAAGAATATACTAACACATTTTACCCTATAGACCCCTATAGACACACCGGAAATTCGGATGTGGAACGTCTGCACAGCACCCTAAATGAACATATTAGAATACTAGAGAAAACTGAAACACTTTTTGATTTAGTAACAAAAACAGTAAATACGTACAATAAAACTATACATCTCACTACCAAGGAGAGACCCTTAGAGATACATCTAGGCAAAGTAGATAACAAAACAATATATGATAGAATAGAAACAAACAAGAATAAAATCTTGAATAAAATAAATAAAAATCGATTAAACGTTGAAGTGAATCCAAACGTTACAAAGATAAACAGCCCAGAACAATTTAATAAACTAAAAACCAAGCACAGGAAATTAAAACCCCTTAAAACAATTGGTAAAAATTTACTAATCAAACCCCACATAAGAAAACAACTTTTACACAAAGACCAATTCAGAAAGAAAAAGAAATTCACCAAAACACAAAATGAAGACAACCAAGATATTAGCAATCATGATAATGATTCTCTTATTAACAACGTCAGTGAGGCCAATGATATTAAAATAACAAAGATTGATAGAGAATTTTTAATCATACAAGAAGGACAAGTAAAACTTATAAATAATTACGACATTCTATTACATGTTATTAACCTTACAGAATGCCAATTTTTAATAAACCAGTTAAAATCTCAATACCATTTACTAACAAATCTTGACGATTTACAAAAACAAGAGATAAACACATTAGAAATAAAACTTCAAACAATCATTCCACATCATATTATTCATAAGAGAGGATTATTAAATATTGTAGGTAAAGGAATAAAGTACATATATGGAACTATGGACGACGACGACAGACAAGCCATAGAAGAATGATTACAAAATTTAGAAGATAGTAACAAAGAACTTTTAACAAATAATAACAAACAAGTTATCATTAACAAACAATTCAATGAACAATTCTTTCAATTACAAGACACACTTAAACAAAGTTCAAAAACACTAACTAAATACAAAGACATCAAATCAGAAATAAATACTTTACGCATGGAATTAGAATTCAATAAAAACTTAGTAGAAGTACAACAAATAGTAGAAAAAATTGACAATATCATAATGACCAGTAGGACAGGAAAATTAACTCAAGATATACTAACTGTAAAAGAAATTTACGACTTCGACATAAACTTAGAAAAACTTAAAGAGATTAAATTGACTTTAGCTATCTATAACGAAAATTTACTTATAATTTTAAGTATACCAAGTTTTAATGAAAACTTATATAATAAAATATGTATCCATACCCTTCCGGTAAAAGATAAAATCATTACAATACCTAATGATGAATTTATAAAACTTAATAAAACTATGTATTATGTAAGTAAAGAAATAAAAAATCTAACAAAAATTAAAGACAATTGTATTGAAAACATATTTAAAGACAATTCGAAAATAAACTGTAAAATTAAAGATTATAAAGATGAAAATGTTATAATCAATAAAGAAAAATATTTAATTTTAAAAAACATAAAGAATGAAAAATTAGAACACGATTGCAATAACTTAGATTATACTTTACAAGGAAACTATATTTTGGAATTTGAAAATTGTAAAATAAAAATAAAAAATGTAACATACAATAGAAAAATTATATCAAAATAACTATAAAATAATACCATTGATTAATTACAACTTTTCAGACAATTATTTAAAAGAATTAAATTTCAAACCAATAATTAATATTGAAATATTAGAATCAAAAATACATACAAAACATGTAACATATAACATAATAACTATCGTAATAAAAATGTCGATAACACTTTTTGCATTCATGTATTTAAAAATAAAATTCAAGCATAAATAATCTATTACAAATATTAGCCTTCCAACAGTCACTTTCCAACCGTTAGAACACTCGAAAGAGAGAGGGGTTATAACCACAGAAAATACAAACAGAAGTTTTTAGTTTATTTGTAAACAAAAGAAATAGAATCAAATTCATATTGCACTATTGAAAATTAATTTGATTCCATTTCCTGTTATTCTCATTAAGATAAATCATAAATAAGAATAAAATGCTGACAAAGTGTTTATCACGAAACGATAAAACGATGACAAAGAGTTTGCCATCGAAACAAACTAGCTATCTGCGATAGTTTAGTTTAGTTCTTAAGATACTCGCAAACAATAAAGACATAAAGAGCTCCGCTCTTTAATTAAACTTTTTAAAAAGATCTTTTATTAAATCTCAATGAACTTTCTGCGAATTTTACAAAATATTTTAATTCAAAACTGTACATCCTTGCATCGAGGTGCAAATTCCTCCAACAAAAAATGATTCCGGATCGGTCCTACGCGGAATGAATAGCGGATTTAAGAGGCCGAGCTAGAGAGTGTGCTTTTGTGTGTCCCAACACAGAATGCAACAGATCGTACGCGGACATCATGATTAGAGACGTGATCGTATTTTACACACCGCACGACGCTGTCCACATGGCAGCTACACAGAAGAAGAATCCAACGCTGGAGGAAGTAGAGGAACTAGCCACCGCCTACGAATCAACACAGCAGGCATCAACAATACTAAAGGAAAGTAACACTGTAAATGCAACAACCTCTTTAGAAGTGAACCATATCAGTGGACCTAACAACGCACAGCCAAGTAAGTCGCATGAAACTAATAAGTTACGAAAGTCATGTCCCGGCTGTTTCACACAACATCCATGAAATGCATGCAAGCATCTGCCGATATGCAATCTTTGTCGCCGACGCGGACACTTATCAGCCATACGGTTGGTTCGGACCCAGCCGCGCGCTTTTGTCAAGTATAGGGGGAGAAAACAGCAACACCATAATATATACCAGCAGTATAGGCCTAACGGCAACATGAACAGAAAGTAGACAGAATTTCAGTCAATTCAATTCATTTAAACACTGCAGAGATATTATCTACATTAGAGACGGAGGTCAAAAGGAACAAAATTTTCATAAATCTTTGCGTTAACCAACGAAAGTTAAATTTTCAGTTAGACACTGGTGTTATATGTACGTTAATAAGCCTGGAAGGGTACGAAAACTGGGCCAACCTTCATGATAATCTACATCCAGAGCTCTACAGGCGTATGGGGAAATACCTGTACCGATTAAGGGAGTTTTGAACGTGTTTTGTATCTGCGAACACGACCACTACTCGCGCGCACCCAACCACGTGTGATGTCAAACATTCGTACTTACGTCAAACCGTCTCAAGATGTTACCTCCTTCTGGAATGAGCTCTCAACCCGACAGGTTCTTACTTTACTCTAATTGTATAGTCTACTCCAATTGTATAATAATTATCTGAATTACTTTTAATAAATGATTTGTATTGGAGATCTAGGGTTGTTTCGAATTGCATAAAGAGAAATTTAACAGTGGCGACGAGGAGGCAAAACCAAATTAGGCAAATTTACGACACATATTTAAACATAATGGACGCTATACAATTGAAATCTCTTCTGGAAGCAATTACAGGTGCGATTCAGGGCCGCATAATTCCTTCACAGACTGTGACAGCAACTCTCGCTATGGAATCAGCGCAGAAGGATTCAAAAGAAATCCAAAATTTACAATATACGTCATTAAGCAATTTCCAAAATCAAATCTCTAACGCAAGGTATACGAAGAGAAAGGGACTGGAGGATGTTGAAAGTGTGAATGAACATTTATATAAACGTTGACAGATGTCAAGCATTGTAAACAAAAAACTCAACAATAATTGTCAAATAAAACTCTCTGCGATTGTGCAAATAAATCCTATTTTATCAGGTTATGGGCGAACCATCCATCAAAAAATTATAGTCGATTAGGGAAATTAGTCAAAAAATCAATCGTGTGAATAAAACCGGTTGAAAAGAATTAAATAAATATGTCAACACACACTTAATCATTTGAAAAATTAAGGGGTCGCGAGAATTATAATGCATGGAAAAGACATGTGAAGAGTTATCTCGTGATAAAGGGTCTTTGGAAATATACGCAAACCGAATTAACAGCAAGTGCTTCAGAACTAGCTACAGATAATGACTTAAAGGCTCTTTCCGAAATAACGTTATTGATTGATCCATCTATTTGTTCATACACCGACGGCTTAGACACTGCAAAACAAGCATGGGATGCTTTAGAAAAACGTTTAAGCGATACCGGTTTGAGGCGAAAAGTGGCATTCCTAAAGCAATTGCCACACACAGTTTTACATTATTGCGATTCAATGGAGCACTACGTTACAGAAATGCTCTCTTTATCGTCGCGATTGAAGAACGCAGGTCTCAAATTAGATGATGAGGTCTCAAATTAGATGATTGCAAATAAACAAAAATGTCTAACAACGGAATATGTGAAAACAAATTTGCTTCAAGAATTGCGTCTCGATCAGAAATCAAGTGAAGCTGCAATGTTTGTTAAAAAAAAAAAGTTTTCTTGCCATATATGTAAAAAAATAGGACATTTTGCAAGAACCTGCCCTCAAAAGAAAAAATCTATTCATAATGTGAACAAGAACAGAAATAATACAAAAAGAGAAGAAAATGAGTTAGTTGCATCGCTACTTGTGTCAACTGAATGCACTCATGCCGCAGGACAGCCCGAGCGCACCCTAGAGAGTGAGGAACAGCCGAAACGCACCCCAAGGAGTTCTTTCAATGTTTGAACGACGCCAGACTCTCAACGGTCAACGGAAGAACGAAGACGACAACGTTTCAGATTAACAAACGAATTATACCTTTTATCCATTACTTCTAAAATAAAATTTGTTAATTTCTTGTGTGTACTACGTTTATGTTTTTTATCCTGACAAACGGAAAACGACGTCTCTCGTAGTTCAGAAGTGGGATATGTACCTGTAAAAATTGAACATGTCATCCATCAAAATCGACACTCTCTTAGTGAGACAACTAAAGGCGATACTCGAAGCGAACAATTTGCCAATACGCGGCCGCAAGGCGGAATTGCTGGCACGCCTATTCGAGCACACCAAATCCGATGAAATCGACGTCGACGAACTGAAAAGTATCGAGGACAACTATGAAGAAGTGAACAGCAGCGATCAAAACTTGCAGCGGTTGACAAGGGCGGTGGAGAATTTGACTCAACAGTTTACCATTCTTTTTACCGCTCTCAATTCCAACAGGTCCACGTCGTCACCAACAGCCACCACTGAAAACGCAACACAGGTTAGTCCATCGTCACCGCTAACTTCCACCGTCATGTCAACACCGACGCCAATGCCAACACCAACGCCAACGCAAACGCAAACGCCACCCTCCACAACCGCAACGGAGATACAGAATCTCATTCCGGAATACCATCCATCGGAGGAACTTTCTCCAACAGCCGAACAATACGTCAATCGCATCAACACCCTCATCCAACTCTATGCTTGGAACGAAAAAACAGTACTCTACGTCGCACAAACCAAAATTCGAGGCCCAGCGAAGCAATGGTCAGATTCGTTATTAGGAGAAATACAGTCCAAGAATTCTCACGACGACTCTTAATAGATTTCGGTAAGAACGAAAACGAAGCAGACATCCATTTCAAATTGTCCTCAAGCAAACGCAAGCAAGGCGAAAACGTCATCGATTACTTCTATCGCATGCGAGCGCTTGGACAGAAACACCGATTGAGCGATGCAGCTATTATCAAATATATACGTTGTGGAATCAATCATATCGAAATACAAACAGCATTGGCAGCCATATACTTCACGGAGTTAAATGACATGCGCAACAGCATCGAACGATTATTTGCTAATCGCCAAACAGGATCATCCCACAACAGACCACAGAAAATCACTCCGCAGATTGAACGCATGCACAACGGTCCGCTTAGAACGAATGCTGTAGCAGATTGCCAACCCTCCATCTCAACAAGGCAGTATTCATCACCAGTCATATGCTACAAATGGTCTGAAGCCGAGCACATATCTGTTAACTGCACGAAGCCGCAAAAGAAACCGTGATGCAATATTTGTCGGAGAACAAAACATTTAGAAACCAGCTGTCCAGAAAAGGGTCAAACGCCAAGTGCAAAGAACAACGTCCTAAGGATTTCAAACGAAAGAGATGACCAGGACAACCGAACGAAGGTTGTGACGATAAACAACCATACGGTACAGGCATTCGTCGACCCAGGCAGCGATCGTTCGCTCATACGGTATTCGCTGGCACGAGACAGGGAAAATCCAACCACACGACCCATTCACGCTAAATGGATTCGCTAGCGGAAAGTGGTGTGGAAACAGTTGTGTCGTCGCACCAATACAGATAGATCAAATCGAAGAGACTGCTCACTGCTTCTTGATCGTTCAGGATGAGTTCATGCCGTATCCTCTCTTCCTCGGAAACGACATTCTTTGCAAAAACAATCGGCGCCTTATCATCGGGGAAAAAAAGAGTCATCTCGAGGAATTTACCGAAAGGGAAATACGGACGGGAGAAGGGTTGTCGCCAGACGGAAAGGAGAAGTTGCACGACATAATCAATGAGTTCTGTATGTGTTTTGGTGAGACTCTCGCACGCCTAGGATTATGCAACACAACCACGATGAATATTTCGCTCACGTGCAATACGCCGATTGAAAAGAAACCATATAGAGTGCCATTTGCGAAAAGGGAAATAATTGACCAGATCATTGAAGATTTATTAAAGCATGATATTGTTCGATGTAGTACGTCCGCCTATTCATCACCTGTCGTGCTGGTGAAAAAGTCATCAGGAGAAGACCGTATGTGCGTCGATTTTCGAGCCCTAAATTCCGTTACCGTGAAGAGGCCGTATCTAATGCCGACAGTAGAGGAATTCCTTTCAATGACTTCTGGAAAAAACTATTTTACCGTATTGGATCTGATATCGGGCTATTATCAGATGCCAATTGATGAAGATTGTCGACACTATACCGCTTTCGTCACGCACTCGGGTAGATTTGAATTCAGCCGTATGCCCTTTGGTTTGGTAAACGCGCCCAGTACGTTCAATGATGCAATCTCCAAACTTGTAAAGCCGATGAAAGGAAGAGCATTTGGTTACCTGGATGAGATTATTATTCGAAGTTGCACCATCGAGGAAGGTCTTAATAGTCTGAAGAAATTCTTACAACGAGTTAAAGATGCTGGTTTAACGCTCCGCATTAGCAAATGTGTGTTTCTTTCAATCGAAATAACTTTCTTGGGGCATCGGTTGACGAAGGACGGAATCAAGCCAAGCCGTGAGAAGACAATTGCCATCGAGGATTTTCCGCAACCTACCAACGTCACGGAGTTGAGAAGATTTTTGGGTATAGTGAGTTATTTTCGAAAATTCTTGCAAGACTTCGCAATCATCGCCAAACCGCTGACGTCGATGCTAAAGAAAGAGAAAATTGAATCTCCGTTCCACTGGGAAGTTGGGCAGACGCAAGCATTTAGAAGACTTAAGGAAATATTGTGCAGTGAGCCCATTCTACAAGTTTACGATCCGCAAAAGATCCACGACGTACATACAGATGCCAGCTCGTATGGATTAGCTGGAATATTATTTCAAGTGGTAAGTGATTCTGCTGAACGTAAACCTGTTTTTACTATAGTCGTGCGTGTATGCCTGCCGAGTCAAAATACTCGAGCTACGAACTGGAAGTGCTTGCAGTAGTTGAGAGCTTGGAACGTTTCCGTATGTACCTGCTGGATAGAAAATTCACGGTTTTTACGGACTGCTCCGCTGTAAGCGCGATTAAGACAACATCATCTCTCATTCCACGCGTAGCCAGATGGTGGCTGGGTTTGCAGGAATATGATTTCAATGTTGTTCATCGAAGTGCCAATCGAATGTCACATGTTGACGCGTTGAGCCGTATGCACGCCGAGGTTGCGAAGGAACCGTATACTGTTGCTGCTCTCGTGATGAGAGTTTATATCACACAGGAAGACTGGATTGCCAGCATGCAGCATCAAGATCCAAGACTAGTAACAATCGTAAAGGCATTAAAGGGACATGAAGGTATCAATGGCAGCACGCAATTTAGACAACAATTCTGTTTGAAGGACAGTCGTTTGTTCCGAAAGGGCGAAGGAGAGCTAAAACTGGTTGTGCCATCAGCGGTTCGATGGCGAATTGTTAAGCATTTTCACGACGACATGGGTCATTTCGGCGTGGACAAGGTTATACAGCGAATTCGAGAGAATTTATGGTTTAGGCGAATGAGGAATTTCGTCAAGTCCTACATATCTGCGTGCATCGAATGTTGTTATCACAAAAGGGCACCGTGTGCAGTGGAAGGAAGGACGCAGGTTGTCGACGTCACTCCAATTCCATTCAGGACCATACACATCGATCACTTAGGTACGTTCCCTAGAAGTCGAAAAAGCAAAGCATATGTTATTGGAGTAGCTGACGTCTTTAGTAAGTACGTCATTGTAAAGGCGGTAAGGGATACGAAAACGAAGCCAGTCATCGAAATGCTGAACGAATTGACCGCCTATTTTGGTTTACCGGATGTTATCATCAGCGACAGGAAGCGCTTTTACTGCCAAGGAATTTGAGATCTTTTGCCAAGAAAATGAGATCAAGCATATTAAGACTGCAGTGCGGAGAAGCTCAACCAGAGTATTTTGCAGTATCTCCGGACATCGAGCGCCGAACAAAGTGACTGGGACTTAGGACTACGGCAACTACAATGCGCGATCAACACCCAGCGAAATTCAACTACTGGATATAGTCCCAACGAGATAGTCTTTGATTTCAAGATGAAGGACATTGCAGTCAACCATTTCCTAAATGCTGTTCAGGATGAAATAAATCCTGAGCCAATTAGTATGGAACAGCGGAGAGCTGAAGTATCTCGACGGATTCACGAGGAAAAAGAAAAATGGAAACTGAGGTTCGATGCGAAGCATAGACAGCCTACAACGTACAACGAAGGAAACCACGTTGTTGTCGAAAGTGTACATTCACCCACTGGTGAATCGCATAAATTGGAGCCGAAGTACAGGGGACCGTACATTTTGGAGAAGTGGCTACGTCAAGATCGGTATGTTCTCGGGGGAATCGAAGGCGGTCGACGGAAGTTCTCAACGGTGATGACGAGTGACAAAATGAAGCCGTGGTGTTTGCTAGGTCCAGAGCTTGATGACGACGAATACTACGGAGTTGGTTAGGGAGTCAGGGACGATAACTACGGGGTTGGTTTGGAAGTCAGGGACGACTACGATTGGTTTGGGAGTCAGGGACGACTCCATGTCAGGAAAGCCCGAGCTGTCAACTGAATGCACTCATGCCGCAGGACAGCCCGAGTGCACCCTAGAGAGCGAGGAACAGCCGAAACGCACCCCAAGGAGTTCGGTCGATATTTGAACGACGCCAGACTCTCAACGGTCAACGGAAGAATGAAGACGACAACGTTTCAGATTAACAAACGGATTATACCTATTACTTTTTACTTTTAAAATAAAATTTGTTAATTTTTTGTGTGTACTACGTTTATGTTTTTTATCCTGACAAACGGAAAACGACGTCTCTCACACACGTAAGAAAATGGGATGAGGTGAAACAATTGTTTGGTCTGTCAAATGTGAATACTGTTGTCATAATTTCTATAACAGTATAAAAATAATTCTTAGGAGATTAAATAATAAGACAGACAGAAAAGGGCAACAATTGTGTAGAAATTACACAAAACTGTAACACTGCACTAAGAATATTTAGTAGTAAATGGCCAGAACCAATGAAGGGTATCCTCTACTGCAGGAACCCTTCAAACTTGGAAGAGGCAATCAAAATTGTATCTGAACCAGGTATGCTCATAAAAAAATGTATGCAGATGTAAGACAAAGAAGAACATATGAAAATAGAGACAATGACAAAAAATATAACAAAACGAACAAGACTAGAGACAAAGACAACTGCAATAGGAGTAACGACAGATACTACACCATTCAAACAGCAATTCATCAACATTAGAAGAAAATAATAATAGTTCTTGTAATAATTTTAGGCCCCAAGCAAGAAGTAGGCAATATTCAAAACAATACCCAAGACAGTTCAACAATAACACTAACGCTAACACAAACACTGACTTAGGTGAACCCATGGATACCTTGTCAGCCACCAGTAGACAAATTAATAACGTTAAAGCTCAGGATTTTCACGAAGCAGACGTAGTAGACCTCCCTATATAATCTGTAAAGCAAGAACTAAGTCATTAAAAATTCTAATAGACACCGGTGCCCATAGAAACACCTTAAACCCGGGCTTATGCCATCCTGAATAGCATGTGCAACTTCACACACCGATAAAAGTCGAAACAACCAGTACACCCATCTACATGAACAAAAAAGTTTGAATTCCACTTTTTAGTGAATTCAATTTGAATAAAACGGCAGAATACTTTTCCCACAAGAAGCCGAAATCAGCTTCAAGAAAAAACTTCTTATTATCGGGGAAACTGAAATTCCAATTTATTTCTATAATTTAGAAGAAGAACGTAACTCTTATTATGAAAACATACCCAATTTAAACATACAGTGGCTCAATAGTATAATGGGACACTTACCAAAATAAATTTTGTCAATTATTTTCTAGGAACTTGTAAATGTTACGTATTTGAATATTCATTCTATTAGTTTATTAAGAAACGAAAATCGTATGAATTCATTAACATAAAGGCAAAAAATAATATAATATATAAACAATAAAAGTCAAGTTTTTAAGCTCAAAGTAATAATAGGACACACGGCAACTCTAATTTATTTTGCTCTAGTTAACGGTAAATATTTGAATTTATTTTATATGACATATACGTGAAATCTCATTATTTCATTCAAAGTTGTATTTCGATCAGTTAAGCACGCTTATTCAAACAGAATATCAGTCATGGCACCACGCGTTCCTCAAACTTCAGCAGATAATAGGGAACTGATATTAACGCATTTCAAATATGGTAAATTGGTGCGAAACATTGCAGAAACAGTAAATCAACCTCGATCTACAGTGTTTAATATAATTAAACGGTATAAAGGTGCAGATAATTTTGCTAACAAATCAAAACCGAGCAAGCGGAAAATTTTTTGCGGTATGGATGAACGATCAAGAACCGACCACATGCACCGAAACTTGCTGATGAAGCAGAAAAATACCTTGGTAAAAAACCCAGAAACCATCATAAATATATTAAGGAAACACAATTTCAATGGCCGAGTTGCTAGGAAGAAGCCTTTTATAAGTAAGGCAAATAAGGAAAAGCTAAAAGTCTTACTTTCGCCAACAAATATAAAAAAGAATACAATGTTTTCCGATCAGATGGGCGTTCATATGTGTGGAGAAAACCGAATGAACAGCTACGGGAAAGAAATTTGAAACCAACAATAAAGCACGGTTTAGGATCAGTTATGGTATGGGGTGCAATATCGTCAGCAGGGCCTGGAAATCTTCATATTGTAGAAGGCATTAGGGACCACAAATATTATTTAAACGTTTTAAGGTCAAATCTGTCAAAAACTGCCGAAAAATTGGGTCTTGAAGACGATTTCTATTTCTACCAGGACAACGATCATAAACACAAGGCTTATAATGTTAGAAGTTGGCTAATCTATAATTGCCCCCATGTGCTCGAAACGCCACCACAATCGCCGGATCTAAACCCCACAGAGCATGTGTGGAGTTTTTTAGAGGAAAAATTAAAAAATCATCAAATAAGAAATAAAAATGATCTGATTTCAGCTCTGAAGGATGAATGGATAAAAATTCCACCAAATTATTGCCAGAAAATAGTGAAATCGATGCCCAATCGCCTAAAAGGAGTAATACAGCAAAACGGCCTCCAAACAAAATATTATGCCTTCAATAATGGAGTAAATTACACTTTTTTTGTACATTTATTTTGTGTGTCCCATTATTACTTTGAGCTTAAAACCTTGATTTTTTGTTTTTTTTTTTTTTTAATTTTTTTTTTTGCTTTTATGTTAATGAATTCATACGATTTTTGTTTCTTAATAAACTAATAGAATGAACATTCAAATTCGATATATATTTCATTTGTAACATTTACAAGTTCCTAGAAAATAATTGACAAAATTCATTTTTGTAAGTGTCCCATTATAATGTATACACTAATGAAACATGTACTGACCCAATAACGGATCAAATACGTATTGAAGATGGTCAATACGTATTTGATCCGTTAATACCGAGGAAAAACTTCAAATAAAAAACTTGTGTCGCGATACTCATCAATATTTTACCAAAAAGATTGCGACTTATCATTCAGACATACCATAAAGCATCAAATCAAGACAATAAATGACATACCAATATACGTATAAAATTATAGATATGCTGAAATTCATAAACAGGAAGTACGAAAACAAATTAATGAAATGTTGAAACAAGCCCCAATATGGATGGTTCTAAAGAAAATTGATGTATCAGGCAAACAAAAATGGAGAGTTGTTGTCGATTACAGGAAACTCAACAACGTTTCCATCGACGATAAATTCCCTATACCCAATGTCGACGATATTTTCGACAAACTGGGTAGGGCCCAATACTTCACAACCCTAGACCTTGCAAAAGGTTTCCATCAAATAGAGATAGCAGAGGAGGACATACGAAAAACTGCGTTTTCTACCGACATCGGTCATTACGAATTTTTACGTATGCCATTCGGACTCAAAAACGCCCCTCCTACGTTTCAGCGTTTGATGAACTATATCCTTGGAGAATATATCAATAAAATCTGTCTTGTATATATGGATATTATAGTCTTCTCCACAAGCCTGCAGGAACACATGGAATCGATTACGAACATTTTTGAAGCACTAAAAAATGCGAATTCAACTCGACAAGAGTTAATTTTTAAAGAAAGAAACAGAATTTTCAGGACACGTTGTTACAACGGAAGGTATACTGCCAAATCCGAACAAAATATCAGCAATCAAAGACTACAAACTCCCGAAGAAAGCTAAACAAATAAAAGCATTTCTTGGTATCACGGAATACTACAGAAAATTTATCAAGGATTACTCAAAGGTTGCCAAAACAATGACTGGATTCTTGAAGAAAAATACTAAAATAAGTCCAAAGGATCCCGAATACATAGGAAGCTTAAATAACCTTAAGACCCTTATTACTTCTGAACAAATCCTAAAATATCCCGATTTTAACAAAAAATTTATACTCACAACAGATGCGTCAAAATACGCAATAGGGGCAGGTTTATCTCAGGATGTTGAAGTACTAAGAAGAATTCAGAAATGTCAACACTTTATTTTTCTTTAACTCGTGAATTATTGTATTTCTAAGAAACATAATTTTATATCATCTTTGTTTGTTATTCTTTACTCTTGCAATAAACTTTGAAGTAGAGTAGTAGTAGTAGGACGTGCGCGAGTTTTAATTCTGCTCTCCAACAGGTTATGGGCCCAGGCAGATATTTGCTAGTTAAAATAAAAAAATTAGTTCTACCGGATTATATGCAATTGAAAAGTTGGACGAATCTAACTACGTGGCGTGGTCGATATTAATGAAAAGTGTTTTGGTTCATTCCCATTTGTGGTCTGTAGTTAGTGGAAAAGTGATCAAAGATGAGAATGCGACGAGTGCGGAGAAGAACTTAGCAAGCATTTTGTTGTGCATGAAAGCGTCGCAGCTCAGTCAAATACAAATTTGCAAGACGTCGGCTCAAGCGTGGGCAAAACTTAAAAACATATTCGAACCGCGCGGCCCTGCTCGTAAGATATCTCTTTTTAAGAAACTTTGATCTCTTCGCCATGAGGAAAGTGGAAGTATGTCAGATCATTTGAATTGGTTCTCTGACACAACAAACCAACTCAAAGATATTGAAGTTGAAATGCCGGAAGAAGTGATTTCCATTATATTGTTGTCTAGTTTACACGACTCGTATGAAAACTTCCTGGTTGCAATCGAGACTCGCGATGAATTACCATCCCTTAACATTCTGAAGGTAAAATTACTAGAGAAGGGTGTAAGAAGGCAAGAGAAAATCGGTGAAGTTGAAAATCAACAAGCATTCGTTTCGCGCGGATTCGCCAGGAATAACTCAAAATCTGTTAGCAGTGGTAATTCTTAGAACAGCGTCGGTAGTAATATTCGCGGCAGTGGCACGCACAAATTTAAAAATTCTAAGAAATGCTACAACTGTGGACGCAAGGGACATTTCGCGGCAAATTGTAGGGAGAAGAAAAAGGATTCGCAGAATGAATCATGATTTTTTGTATCCATGATAGCTGCGACAAATACGCTGAAACGAAATATGTGGTGTGTTGACAGTGGCGCAACGACACATATGTGTTGCCAGCGGGGTATGTTTACTGATTTGAAAAATCATAACGAAGAGATTCAAGTTGCTGGTGGTAAAACTGTTACTGCATGTGCTCGAGGAGAAATTAAATTATGTGTTGATAACAATGTAATTAAACTACGGGACGTACTTTATGTAACACGTTTGCAGGGGAATTTCGTACTAGTTGCTAAGGCTGTAAACAACAACCATACGGCGTCTTTTAACAAATATTCTGCAACTATAAGATCTAAAGCCGGTCAAGTGGTATTAAAAGCCAGAAAGGTAAGAAACTTATTCTTATTTGAAAATGAAACCAACACCTGCTTTGCTGCGCAAGGATCGAAAGCGTTAGCAACCTTGTGGCACAATAGATACGGTCACTTTAACCTAGGAAGTCTAAATCAAATCACACAGAAGAGCATTGTACAAGGGATTCAGATTATCATTTTTCAATTATTAGAGAAGATAAGTCTGTCACATGCTAAAAAGGTTAGATGTCTTCCATTCCCTTCCCAAAAAATGCTGAGCATAGATCTGCCATATTTTTACTAGCCATCGTTGGCAACACGATGTCATGCAAATACATGCAAATGTCATATTACTGTCAATCTATCAAAATGTCATTATATTTTTTTTCTTTTTGTGTCCTGGACATCTCGACCTCGTAGAGTCACTTACCATCCTAACTATTTTTCTTGAGTTAATTCTAAATTTGCAAATTGAATTATTGGATTTAAAATAAAATTTAATTTAAGTTAACAGTTTAGTTGAAGTTTGATTGCACAAAATGACACAAAATTACATAACAATTGGCGAACGATGACGGCGGATTAGAACCACATCGGCAAAATTGAAAACTACAGGATACCCGTGTAAGTGGCTGGGGCCAAAATTTACATATTTACAATTCTACTTTACAAGACTAGTACGAGACATACGATTAATAAATAATAATAAAAAAAAGTTAAATTACAACTACTTAAATTACAATTACAAAATACAAAGTGAGTTGTCGGAGATAGACGAAACCTTACAAAAATTAGCAGAAACCTTGTTGCGGTTTCCAACAAAAAATAACCCTGAAGCACCATCGCAGGGCATAAATTTACAACCATTCGATGAAAGCAACGAAACGTTTGACTCATATTTACAAAGAATAGAAAATTATCTGGATCTAAGAGGTTGGTCAAACAAAGACGAAGAGTTAAACCAAATTTGTGTTAAAATTCTATTAAATTGTTTAAGTCCCAAATTGTACCCTAAGGTCAAGAAGTTTGACGAACTTAGCAAACTATTGCGTGCACAATTATGTCCAATACCAAGTGAAATTTCGGGTGAGCATAAGTTCTCAAACTGAATACAACTTGAAGGAGAATCAATTTCAAATTTCAAGCCGATCTAAAAAAAGATTCAATTACAGCCAACGTCATCATAATTGCGGACTTATACAGGCGAAATAGTATACCCAGTAGGTAAAGCAGTAGTGTACATTTCACATAATAATACAAAAATCAAATCTGAATTATACATCATAAATGCAAACGTCGATTCTATACTCGGAAGAGAATGGTTTCGGAAACTTAGTCTGAACATGTGCGATGTGAAATCACTGGGGAAAAAACATGACTGAAAATGAATGCAAAAACGAAATTGAACAAATGATGAAAGATTACAATTCCGAACTACAGATGTAAGCTAGAGCTTCAAGAAAATGTAACACCGATATTTATTAAGCATCGCCAGGTACCATACGCTCTCAAAGACAAAATTGAAACAGAATTATTGCGACTAGAATAAAATGGAATTATTGAGAAAATTAAGTTTTCTGAATGGGGAACCCCAATAGTGTCGGTAGTAAAGAAAAACAGCGATCTCCGCCTATGTGCAGACTATAAAATGACAATTAATAAAGTCATCAAGGATGATAGTTATCCGATACCTACCGTTGAAGATATATTCGCAAGAATGAGCGGGGGAAAATATTTCATGACTTTAGATTTATATCAAGCATATCAGTTAACACGAGTGTCCCAAATACGCTCGGTACTGTGGGAACTAAATGTTCTCACAGTCGTATAAGTCGTATAATTTCTAACGTATCTACATTTGGAGGTTGACGAAGAGACGTCAATTTTACAAGCCATTAGTACGCACAAAGGTACCTATAAGGTGAAACATTTAATGTTTGGGGTGAAAGCAGCTTCTAAAATATGGCAACGTTTCATGGACTCAATTTTGCACGACATGGACGGAGCTTTTTCGATGACATCAAATTACAGGGTAGTACGTATGAGGCATTAATAGCTCGTCTTAAAAAATTTGTTGAAAGATTAAGTTTGCATGGTTTACATTTAAATAAAAATAAATGTAAATTTCTTCTCGATCATATTACGTACCTATCATTACATTACACATTTGGTATTAAACCAATGTATGACCAGGTTCAAAGCATTAAAAATTTTGCCCGATTAACTAATGTGTCCGAAACTAGAACGTTTTTCGGTGTAGTAAATTACTACCACAAATTTTTACCACAATTGGCAAGTCGGTTACAACCAATTTATAATCTATTGCGGAATGATGTCAAGTTTCACGGGTCAGAAGAGTGCAAAGAAATACTTACAAAAATTAAGAAAGAAATTGTCAGTTCCAAGGTACAGGTAACCCTCCTATAACGCGGTACTTCTATAGCGCGATTTCGCTACAACGCGGTTTGCGAATTGCGGAATGTTTCCTATAACGCGAATCCTACAACGCGATTTTTAAGCATTTTTTAAATACATATTCTATAAACTATTCTATAAACACACAATTATCAAAAATTACTTGTGTATATGTGTATATCTATTATTCCTAGTCTCATAAAGAAATAATAATATGTTTGTATTTATCATATGGATGGATTTGACGAAATAAATGTGGCTGATATTCGAGAATTAGTTGTGGACGACGAATTAAATGAAGTAGATTTAGCAGCAATGACAAATGAAGCATTATCGATTGAAGAAAGCTCTGACAACCTCTCTGACACCGAAATCAAAAACTTTTCGCTAAAAAGTGTGGAGAAACTTTTAAATCTGGCGAAGGAGTTGGAAGAGTATGTTTTGGAAAACAATCCTCTAAATAGTAGAGCAGAAATGTTCAAAAGAAATCTTGAACATGATTTATCTGCCTACCAGGAAATCTATAAAGATTTACGAAGTAGGACAAAGCAGACATCAATAAAAGATTTTTTAAGACCAGCAATAATAGCTGAACCGGATCAATGTGATAGTGGGTCAAGCTCGGATTTTGAAATAGGACGACCAAGAGCAAAACGTTTGAAGCAAATTATAATAAGCGAGGACGAGGAAGCGCATTTGTAGAAGGTTGAGATTTAAAATCCTCTGAAATATGTAGATTTGAAAATCCGTGTCTATTTTTCCCAGATTTTATTTTTCTTAGTTTTATGTTATTTAAATAAATGAATTGCTTTTTTCTGGTTAATTAAATGAATTAATTTATGTTATTATGTTGAAATAGACAAATAGAAAAATATCTTTAAAAAAATAAAATTATTTTATTCGATGAAAGGTCTAATATAATTAATTCGGCTGAGAAAACTTTAACATGTTACTTGCGTGATATTGTATAAGAAAAGGAAAAATGGAGGAAAAAAAAGTTTCCTACAACGCGGAGTTTTTCAGGAACCAATTAACCGCGTTGTAGGAGGGTTACCTGTATTGATACCATTCGACAACAGACTACCACTAATCCTAGCCACAGACGCATCTCCTTATGGATTAAGAGCAGTCATCTCCAGCCTTGACGAAAATAATAATGAAAGACCAATAGCTTTTGCATCCAGTTCATTAACTAAGGCCGAAAGAAATTATTCGCAGATAGGCAAAGAAGCAAATGCATTTGTTTGGGGTTTGAAGAAATTTTTCCAGTACTGCTACGGTCGTAAGACAACATTGGTTACAGATCATAAGCCGTTAACAAGAATCTTTCATCCAAACAAGGATTTACCCGGAATGTCGGCAATTAGGTTATTGCATTATGCAAATTTCATATCCGGATTTGACTACGATATAGCGTATCGAAATACTAAAGAGATCATGGCAACGCAGTTTTTCTATCCAGATTTCCAACCAAAAAGCCAAGTAATGATTTATCAACAGACAATATTACCAGTTTCCAAATAAATCAAATAGAAGCAATACCCGTAACTCAAAAAGAAATTCAACGCGAAATATTAAAGGATGATGAATGCAGACAATAATACAATGCACTACAAAAGGGGGGGGGGGGGGGGGGGGAATTACCCAACTTGTGAAAAATGTTCCTTAGAAAATCGTTGCATTTTTAATGGGATAAGGGTAATGATACCTAAGTCACTACAAAAAAGAATTCTCAATGAGTTGCATATTGGACATTCCGGTATAGTTCGAATGAAAGCATTGGCACGTAGTATTGTATGGTGGAGAGGGATAGGCAAGGATATTGAGGCTGTGACAAGAAGTTGTCGTTATTGTTGTATGAACAATCCTATTAAAATAACACCGCATCCCTGGGAGTACCCGGTAATTCCTTGGCAGAGAATACACATTGATTAAGCTGGACCGTTTATGAACACCTACATACTTATTATTGTGGACGCATACACAAAATGGGTGGAGGGCATACCTACGCAAACAATTAGTGCGACAATTGGTCTGCCTCAGATTTTGGTTTCGGACAATGGAACTAATTTCAGATCACAGGAATTCCAAGTATTCGCCAAATCTTATGGTATCCATCATACATTTTGTGCACCCTATCATCCATCTTCCAACGGGCAAGCAGAGCGCTACGTTTTAACGGTCAAGGAAGGGCTGAGAGCAATTATGAATAACGATGGCGATTTGAATATCAAATTATGTAGATTTTTAATGCAGTACAGGAAGATACCTCATGCCTCAAATGAAGTCTCACCAGCTGAACTTATGTTTAAAAGACCATTTCGGACAAGGATTGATCTAGTCAAATCTGATGTTACATCTAGTTTTTTTGAAAAGAAAAGCCTTGATTATCAGCCTTGGCAGTTCTTAAATGGCGACATAGTTCAGGCGCGATTTTACCAAAATTGCAAATGGAAATTCGGAAAGGTACTTCGTAAAATTGGAAGTCGAGTGTACGAGATACTCATTGATAATGAAAAACACATACGTCATGTCGATCAGCTGCGGAGGAGTAATTGTAACAGAAACAATAATGTCAAGATCACCGCCGATGATTACCTAAAAACAAACTATAACGAAAATGAGAATAACAAAACGACAAAACACAGACCAGACTTAAAACTGACAACTGACGAACAAAAGGTAACAGATCTTCAAGAACTACCCAAGCCACCAGCCACTACACACATACTACCTGAGCCACCAAAACCAGCACCGATAACAATTTCACCTATGCGACCATCAAGCGAGAAACAGACCAAGCCGGAAGATGAACACCAAGAAGGCGCAGCACAAGTTCCAAGGCGATCGAAGAGAACAAGAAGGGCCCCCCCTTCGTTTGGATCTCTAAAGAGGGGGAAAAGCTGTCATATTTTTACTAGCTACCGTTGGCAACGCGATCTCATGCAAATATATGCAAATGTCATATTACTGTCATTCTATCAAAATGTCATTATATTTTTTTTCTTTTTGTTTCCTGGACATCTCGACCTCGTGGGGTCACTTACCATCCTAACAATTTTTCTTGAGTTCATTCTTAATTTGTAAATTAATTAACTTAATTTAAGTTAACAGTTAAGTTAAAGTCTGATTGCACAAAAGGACACAAAAATACACAACAAGTGTACGTAGTGACAACGGGTCAGAATATATTTAAACAACGCATTTAACAATTACTTAATTGAAAATGGTATAATAAGACAACTTACTGTACCATACACGCCACAGCAAAATGGGGTGGCGGAAAGAGCCAACCGAACGTTAGTAGAAATGGCCAAAAGTATGCTTTTACATGTCAATAAGCGTAATAAAGAAGGAAACGTTGAAAGATACAAGGCAAGGCTCGTTGCAAAAGGATGCAGCCAAAAATATGGGATTATTTGCAGTGAAACCTTTTCTCCTGTAGTCAGATATGGGACAATTAGAATGGTTCTCGACTTAGCCGTTGAACTTGATCTTCATGTTCATCAACTGGACGTATCAACAGCTTACTACAATAGTGAACTTCATGATGAAATTTATATGCGTCAACCTCCTATGTTTGTGGATTGCAAGAATCCAGAAAAAGTCCTAAAATTAAATAAGGCCATCTATGGATTTAAGCAGTCCGAGCGCGAATGGAACACTAGACTTGATAATGTTTTAAAACTATCGGTTTCAAACAGTGTGACAGCGAGCATTGTGTGTATGTAATGAGGACAAAAGATGACTTCAGCATAATAGCAGTCTGTGTTGACGATATATTTATCGCATGTTCGAACAGAAACAAGTTGGAAAACATTAAATCAAAGATAGCGGATGAATTCGAAATCGTAGACAAGGGCGCTGTTCAACGTTTCTTGGGCACGGAAGTTCATCGTGTTGGCGAAACTGGAACTATAAGTTTAAGTCAAACCCAGTACATAAAAGATATGCTGAAGCAATATGACATGGATGTTTGTCGAGAAGTTTCAACGTCGTTGGATCTAGGATACCAGGCTTATTGTCCCTCCAAGGATTGCCAGAAAGCGGATATTCATGAATACCAGAGCCTTATTGGGTCATTGATGTATCTGGCTATTTCTACCCGGCCTGATATACTTCACTCTGTGAGTAAATTGCCTCAACATAACAAAGACCCTCACACAGAGCATATGGTTAGAGCGAAACATATCCTAAGATATCTGAGCAAAACATGGGAGTTTAGGTTGCATTACCATAAAACTGGAAAACCTATTGAATGTCTTGTTTATGCTGACTGGGGTGCAGATGCAGAGCCAATGGTTATGAAAGGGGATAATTTAAGTACACAGCAGCTAGTCAAGAACCCGGTGTATCAATCCAGAAGCAAACATGTAGATGTGAAGTATCACTATGTTCGTGAAGTTTTCCAGCAAAAGAAAATCAGTTTAGAATATGTTTTTACTAACAACATGACGGCAGACATATTACATAAAAATCTTCCTAAGTTAAATCAATGTAATTTCACTAAGGCAATGGGATTATATTGAGAATTATTTATGTAAAAAACAAAAATATAAATATTTATGTATATATAAAGCGTTGGGAAGGAGTGTTGAAGTATTAAGAAAAATTCAGAAATGGGAACACTTTATTTTTGTTTTACCCGTGAATTATTGTATTTCTAAGAAACATCGTTCTGTATCATCTTTTTAAACTTTGAAGTAGACGATTGTGGGCGAGTTTTAATTTTGCTCTCCAACAAAACGCCCTCTTACGACAACTTTTACTACCGAACAAAACGGCGTAGCCGAATGAAGAATGATCGAACCCTGATAGTCAGCCAGATGCATGCTGAAAGAGTCTGGATTACCAACTTCTGTTTGGGCTGAAGCAATAGCCGCCGCAAAACACATTCGTAAAAGATGCATCACCAAAAGCTTGAACGCAGATATATCTTTCGAAAAGTGGACAGATAAACCACCGAAATTAAATTACCTGCACCCTTTCGGAAGTAAGGTGTACATCTTGGACAAAATCCTTGGCAAAGGAAAATTCGACGATAAGGCAGTAAGTGGGCTATCCTGATAGACACAAGGGACACAGAATTTCACAAAATAAAGTTGTAGTATCATGGGAAGTGAAATTTTGAACCTTTGCAACCAAGGAACTTTTGAAGAATTCGTTTGCGAAGAAACTTTAGACTGTAGGTTTAGTATGGAAAATTCTAACACAACAGACATTACTTTCACAGAAAAATATACGAAACCAAACGAAGAAACCGAAAAGAACGAACTGAAAGACGAAGACCCACTAGCGATTACACCAACAAAAACACAAGATGCTCGAATCCCACATCAATCAAAAATGTCAAAATCCAAAACAGTACGCAGAGGACGTCCAAGAAAATTAAATCCGCAGTTTCAAGAATTAACATGCTCCAACCAACAACCGAAGCCGGTTTTGCCACGAATGCTTCCGAAGTTCTATTTTCGCAAGCAATTTGTGGTGACAATAAATCAGACTAGGAAGATGCTATTCCTTTGTCTCAAAGCGGTTATATTGAGGATATCATACAACGATTCGGGATGAAGGAATGCAAACCCGTAGCTACTCCCATTACAACTGGTGAAAAGTTTACCATCGAAACAGAAGAAAATTATCAACGGCCTGATGTTCCATATCGAGAGCTCGTAGGTGTACTCATTTACCTTGCTGTAGCAACTCGACCAGACATAGCATATTATGCAAGCGCACTAAGTCAATTCAATAATTGTTACAACATTACGCACTGGACGGCAGCCAAGCGTGTACTAGGATACCTCAGAGGTACAACAAATTACGCGCTCGAGTTCAATAGGGGCCCAACGGAATCTTATATTGTTTCGTCGATGCAGACGGGGGAAATTGTTAGACGGTCATACACTGGTTCAGCATTCATCTGTGGAAACGCAATAATATCATGGCAATCCCGCAAACAACGAACGGTTGCTCTATCCTCAACCGAAGCAGAGTATATGGCAATGAGCGATGCCTGCAGAGAAGCCATATACTTGATCCAATTTACAAAAGAATTGTGCTTGGAAAGCAGCTGCAATGTAATTATATTTAATGACAATCAAGGTGCTGTACAATTAACCAAAAATCATACACATCATGCACGATCCAAACACATAGATATAAGATATCACTTCATTAGAAAAGCATTGAAGAATTCTCCAATATCTATTCAATACAAGTCAACAGAGGATATACTCGCGGGCATACTAACCAAACCGCTACCAAGATTGAAACGCGAAAAATGTCTCCTGTCCTTGACTGGAATTTCGGGTACAAATTGAGAGGAGGCGTTAGAGATAAACAATTTGCACCCTATTCTTTCGTGCGATCATCACGCCATCTTCCGATCTGAAGTACTTACTTTTGTTTCTTTCTCACAATTCAAATAAATGCCATTATATTCTTTGCTCTCCAACCTAACGGCTGTGTTTTTTATTCTTTGAATTCTTAAATTCTTAAAGCGTAACTCTGACATTAATTAATACTGGAGGCACGAATAGTCTTTTAAGGGAAGATTTTATTAAAATAAGGTAAAGACCATTGACTATAAAAACTGTTAGTGATTTTATCACAATAAAAAAAAGACGTCATACCGAAAGAGAGGTTTATTTTCCGCATTATTGAAGACTGTCAATTCCAATTTCAAAACTTTAGTGAAGAGTACAACAGAATAGTGGGAAATAATATCCTTATCCCGAATAATGGTGAGATCTATTATTCAAAAATGATATTAAAGTTTAATTAAGCCGATATACCACTGTTTCTCATTGCAAATGAGGAACGTGAGTGCGAAGAATCAATTAACTATTTTAGTAAAATTATTACCCAAATATCAAACCTTGATATATCAATGGAAAAATATTTGAGAACCGCTTACTTAAATAAGGAGAAAAACACTGAACTGCTAATTGCTAGGGCACACAATCAAAAGATGACAAGAAGCGAATTCTTCATTTCCACCGACAGTCAATCCGTCGTAAGCGCTGTTGCAAATCCCAACAATGAAGCCCATATTATAAACGAAATAAGAGATTGGTTAATCAATATGTCCACCAGGTTAAAATTAATGTGGATACCTAGCCATATAAATTTACTTCTTCAAACTCGCACACCGTTCGCCAATGTACAAGTCAGTCTTCTACACCCAATCTGATCTTCTGTGTGGGTCATAAGAAAAAAACAAACCTTAAATTGGAGTATATATAGTCAGCACTACTCTAAAATCAATGTCGACAGAGCACATCCTATCTATCCTGCATAAACCTCCAAAGCAATGATTACAATCTTCATCAGATTGCGATTAGGTTACACTACAGCTAGCCACCTACACCTTCTAAGAGTGGAACACTCGCCATGGACCTACACCACAGTCTATGAAACACAACGTACTCTAAACACCGAAAACATAACAAAAAGCAATTTTATAAAAAAAACTAATTTCAAAATTTAACTATGAATAAAATTCCTAATCACATTCACAGTTTATATACTTATTCTTTTTTTTTAACTTCAAAATTACAACTATTACATAGAGCCGGAGATGTTAATAAATAATAATAATAATAAATAAAATATTTCGCAAACATGATTTTTTTCATGAAAAGCAATTTGCGATTAATGCAATAAGAAACCATTTTATGAAGTTGTGTTAAGCGGCAGAAATCAGATAAATTTACAACATAGAAGAAGCATCACATTTATCAAGAAATGAGCACGCAAACTCCAACATATTATAAGTGTATAAATCCATTTGCAAAATAAATTCCCCCCACAGTCCCTGTTATTTCATTCTAGACCAACTAATACGAATGCAAAACTCCTTAACGCTAACAATGGATGCCTAGCCTCATCGTGGAAACGATTTACCTGGCTAGGAATAATAAATAGTCTAGGCTAAATCTTCGCAGGCGTAAAAGTAGTCTTTTCAAACAAAAACGTCTTAAAGAATGGCATAGCCACACTAGTCACTGTTCCATTATTAACATCAACAGGCAAAAAACACTTTACCTCACAACCACATCCAAATACCTCAATATCAGCATCACTCGCCTAAGACACACACAGTAAAAAAACACTTATTGTAATTGATTTTTTTAAGTACAGATAATAAAAGCCAATCATAGAGTAAGTATGGAGTATCAGCAATCATATGCATATATGACATATTCTGCGCACTTAGATGATGCAGTGCAGGATGTAAGTAGTATTTCTAGTATATTTCCTTGATGATACATTGAGCATCATCAGTCTTTCTTAATTGCATGCTTTGAACATGAAACAGAAGATTCTAATTTTTTGCTTATACTTTTATAATATTTCTCAGCTACTTCATCTCCCTGGATTAATTAATCGTATTTGACAACAAATAAATTTGTTAAACTCAAAAAACTCAAAAAACTCAAAAAACTTTACTTTAAAGAAATAAAAATAATACAAAAAAACTGTTTTGCTGGATTAACTACATGTAAATGTTTCAACTAAATGTAACCTGACGGCTTAATTTTGCATATTCTTATATACTACTTGCAACAAATGTGAGTATATATTTTACATATATATATTTTATATAAAAATAGTTTTAGGCATCACTTAAGAGTTGTTTTATACGTTAAAAGTTTATAGATCTTAAACTTAAAAGTGTTTACTATAAAAAGTGCGATGTTTAATTTTTCAATTTATATATATAAATCCAATGCTTTAGATTGCACTCTATCAGGGACAGCCCGCTTGAGTATACTCTTAAAACGGTTAAATCTGTTTACCTGCATGAGTTGAATGTTTGTGTTCCGATGCTTTTAGCTTTGTTTGTCATCTGCAAAAGTATTCCATTCATCCTCTCTAAATATTATTAAATTGTTGTAAGCAAGCATAATCTGTAAACAAAAACAGTAAAGAGTGATTAAATTTTCGGTATAGAAAATCTTTTTTTACGATTTTTTACACGCTTTTGAAATAACTTGGTATTCGTCAAGAAGAAAATTTTAATTTGTTACACGCTTTTTTTTTTTGGTTTAACACGAATTCCAACAAAAAAATTAATACGAAAAAAAAAAAATTAAAATTTTTTCATGATTGATGTCTTACAGAATAACATCCTTATGGCGGCCCTATTACAAAGCATGTTAACTTTTTATTTAACATATCAGTTTATTGACGACGCAGTATATAATTTCAAAGTGCTTAAAGTTAATGTTTAAGAGTTTGCTATCACTTTTTTTGCACGGTTTTTTAAGGAAATATTTGATTTTTTTTTTAATTTTACACGATTTTTTATGGTTATGGAACATATTTCCAAACTTACATATGAACCGTGTATTTTTACACGATTTTGATTTGCAAGAAATTCTTAGAAACGTATCTACGGTGCAAAACATTACTGTTACTGCATATGTTCATTTTTAGTCAGTTTTGGACTTTGCAATTAAGTGTAAAAAATAATTTAAATCGAAAATCCGTCGTGCCGTAAGCTTCATGCGATACAATTTCTGTAATTTGTCAAAACTTTAGTGCTCAACATTGGTTTTCATTGCGTTTCAGTTTCGGTGCGTGTAGAGTTTGAGTATTTTTAAAGTAAAACCGTTCTTATTTGTATCATTACAGAAGAAATTCAACCGTTAACAAAAAAAAAATTACCCAACTAGAAAATCATTCACTAAATAAGTGCTAAGCACGATGAATTCATTCTGTACTTATTTGCAGTATCATCAAGAACTTTCACCGAATACTCTCCTCTCTATGAGGTCTTAATTAAGAACAAAATCACAAATTACTGGCTATATTTTTCAAGGAAGGTATGAGGAATGTCTTCTTGAATATCTTTCAAGAAACAAAACCAAATTGAGCCTTGCAAGTCTTAAAGGTCCAGTTTTCAAAGCAAATTATTATGTAGCGCGATGTTAGAATTTAATTCAGTCAAAAATGAGGCAATAGAATGCAATTACAAGTTCTTGAAAGAATGTCACGAATGATGATATTTCCCTACTCTTACAAGTACTAAATCACGCATCTACATTTTTTTACGACTTCGAAGGACGAATTTTGGCATTTTTTCCTTGACAAACTCTGTGATTGTTACCACCAATTACTGACAAGTGCCGCGAAAAAATGCGAGCTATTATTAATCCTGGTATTAGTGCTTTTTTTCTTCCAGTTGCCCAGAAAGAAAATGAAGATGCATAAATTCCTATACAAGAAAATCTTAATTTCATCAAGGCTTTGAACAAATTAGATTAAGAACATGCCTTAAGGAGTGTAGGTTTCCAAAGCTAAAGAGAAGAGCCGGAAATTTGCAAGTACAAAGTGTTTTACTCATTGTAATAGGAATGTGAGTTCATCTAAACAGTCTCAAGCTGAAAACATTAAACTGGCAGTGATCAGGACTTGTTTCCTGAATGAAACCATTGATTTCCTGTAGTACTTAGGATAGAGGAGGAAGTTTGAAATTGGAAGAATTTGTATATTGTTTTAAATTATCGGAAAGGATAATGGTATAGAATTGTCGTATTTGTAAAACAGTGACAGAATTTAAACAATACTTACTTCAAACACACTTTCTTCATATTATTTTTTTTACTGCGCCTCCGGAAAATATCTAACGATATACGTACATGTAATACGAAGTTTTTGCTGACTATATTTTTTTTTGGATTCGTTCGTTACTATGGTGCGGTGCATCTTACCACAAGGTCGCATGGTCAATAAGGTTTAATGTTTTGAAGTTATGCGTCTTTTGCGAAAAGCAATACGTAGAACACGTCCGGAATTGTGGAATTAAAATGCATGGCTTCTTCATTACGATAATTCAAATGCTCAAGTATAATTACTTCTTCGCAATTTTTTCGCCAAACACAACATCCGTTAACATCATGCTTCAGCCACTGTATTCAGTATATTTGGCCCCTGCGACATTTTCCTGGTCTCAAGCTTAATACGACACACGGAAGGACGACGTTTGCAACGATTAAGGAGATGCAAACCAAGTCGCTGAGAGAGCTTAAGAGCATACCAAACAGTGCCTCTTAGAACGGCTCCGAACATTGAAAAAGACAATACTGACACAAGTGTATTATATCTGAGGGAGACAAAACAGAAATTTAGAAATAGACATTTGTTATGAAAAATGAAAATTTACCTCGTTTAAGGCACCAAGATTGTTGTCAATTTACATATTAAATAATTTTAGCCATATCACGATATAACTCTTGAAGTTTATGTTACATATTGAACATGTATGTGGTATTATTATAACCGGCCTTTGGAGAAGGATGGTATGGTATGTTTTCATGGTTTGGTTCGAAAGATTACTCCTTATGGTTAATATTTAAGTGTTAAAACGTGTATTCAATTAAAATCTAATGGCAAAAGTCACCCAAGACATTTGTATATATCTTTTAAGCCAAGAAATTTATGTAGAAGGATAAGGCATTATTCAGTTAAAACAAGATTTCCGCACCAATTCAAATTTCTGCGTCACTTAACCAAATCCATCGCAGTTTAGGTAGCAGTGGAAAGAAAAGAAAGAAAGAAAGTTTATTCCCATTTTGTTTCTTAGCGATTTTTCTTTAATCTTTATTAAACATGAGGGACTTTACCAACACCATTCGAATCACACATATATCAGCTGATTTTGTTGCTTTAAAAACGTTTCCATTTTTGACGGATGAAAATATTACTGTAAGAACATGAACAAAGCTGTCAAAATGTTGAAGTAAATATGAGTGATGCCAAGTCAATACACTGTTGGATACCCGAATTCACTCCTGATTTACACCTGAATTCAAGTAGGCTCTGGTTCAAACATAACAACTTTTCGGGGGGAATAGATTCCGCTAATCGTAAAAATTGAAGGTATGTCACTTACATTACTATTGTAGACGTTATAATTTTGTTTCAAACGTTTTTTGTGTATTGTAAAATATACTACCATATCCCTTGAATGAAACTTATTTATGAAGTGATATTATTCATTTGAAGTTATGGATCAAAGTCCTTCGCCGGCGAGTTGGCAATGGATCAAGCTTGAATATAAGCACTCTTGTTACACTATATACTATTACGAGGGCTGCCTCTTATATTTCAGGATTATACAACAAAAACAAATATTAGTCATCGAAAATAGCTTTATTGTTTTGCAAAATATTCCCCATTAAGACCTATTCACTTTTGGATGCGTTTGAACCAATTGTCGAAGCACTTTTGCCACTATGATTGAGGTTTCTTCAAAACATCAGGCATCAGCCGCTTCTTCAGGTGTCGAAAAACGTTGACCTATCATTTTATTTTTTACGTACGGGAATAAGAAGAAGTCATTCGGTACCAAGTCAGGACTATATGGCGGATGACTCATCAAATCGATGTTGTCAGTGCTCAAAAAGTCAGTTGTTTAAGCCGAGGTGTGAGAGCTCGCATTGTCGTGGTGAGGAGTGATCCGTCTTCGGCGGTTGGTTTTTCTGCTTTCGTGGAAGACAACTGGCAACTGCTGCTTACTTTCGGGCTCATACGCGTAAATCCACGATTCATCACCTATCACGATGTCATAGACGTGTTTCGAAGCACCGCGATCGTATTTTTGGAGCATTTCTTTTGACCAATCGCCAGGAGCCTTTAGTTGAGCGATTGACAAATTGTGTGGAATCCAACGCGAACAATTTATGCTGGTATGCTGGACCCACTAATGCCTAAGGTTGTCTCTCTCTCACGATAGCTCACATGACGATCTTGTAATATCAGTTGGCGTACAGGAACAATGGTTTCCGGAACAACAACTGATTTCGGATGACCTTCACGAAATTCGTCTTGGAGTGAACTACGACCTCGGTTGAATTCACCATACCGTCGATAAGCACTGGTCCTTGATGGAGCTTCATCGCCAAGAATTTAATTAAGTTCATCGATGCACTGTTATTGAGTAAATCCCCGTCGAAAGTTGTAGAAAATAATCGCATGTAAATTTTCACGATTTAATTCCAGTTTTTGGGCGAGATTAGTCTTTTAAGTTACTGTAAACCACACAAATAGCGCTCGTATGTCAAAACGTTCTGAGTACGTATAACCTGAAAAATGTCAAACTTGTGAAAAAACTTTGAATGACTAACCGAACTTGAGTAAAAAAAAAAACAAACACACGTCAATAACGTTTTTTAATTGAACTACTTATTTATTTTCCAAATGACTACTTTTCGCACCAGGAACACCTACATTTATTTTCATGGTCTTTCGGAGAAACATCTTTAATATAGTGGCAAATTATTTAGCTCCAACTATTTTCTTTTGAGGTGCCGCAGAATGAAGTGCTCCGTTTGTACGCTAACAAGTCGCCTGCGGTTCTGTCTAGAGATAAAAAAATGCTGTAGAAGTTTTATTAACGTTTGGAGCACACACCTTGGAGAATCATCCCATCTCTGGCTGTGCGAGAAACCCAACTTTCCACCCCATTAATGAAAGTTCTGACCAAGAATGCAGACAATAACAAGCTGCTTTCGAGCCCTTTGGGGACCCCTTCAATTCTTCCGTAGTAAGATTATCGCTAATAAAATAAACCAATCCAAGTTTGGTTGTTTGAAGAAGGCTCGGCACAGTAAGCTATCCGCATTTCAGATTCCTTTTTCAAGGATGCAGTTCTCAGTTTTGGTGTGCTGCTTGCTTCATTTCTGTTCATCAGAGCTACAACCTTTGCTGGTTGCGACATTGATTTCATTTGGATTTTGTGCTTGGGAAGAACCTCCGAGAGGGCATCAGCAGACGTTTTACTCATTTTGAAGTTGGTACCTGCAAAAAAGAGACAGCTTTGATTTCAGAAGACTGGCCAACTTCGGGTTGTGAAATTTCTGCTGATCTGTTTCTTTTCGCCGTTGCCGGTGAAAGTGTACAGTTTTCACCATTTGCGCCGTCAACCTCTTTTTGGGTCTATTTGCGCCACTGATAGCCGTCAGCCTTCCTCTCCTTTTCCTTTGGCTTTTTATCAGCGGCTTCCGAAATACCGCATTATTTGGGGCGCGGTCATCTTTGTCGGATATCCAAGTAATACCAACAGAAGCAGTACTGGAGCAAGCCTTTTGTCCATTAGCATGGAGATTAAGCGTTTCAGGCTTTGTCCATCCGACACTATCTGTTTTTCTGCTCATTCTACTGACCGCATCGTAGGGTAGGTGGCAGAAATCAACCTCGGCATTTGTATCGGAGACTTCTTTGAAACGTACAAGGATAAGGCTATCCTGTCGACTTTTGGAAGTTTCACTTGGGTTCCTTTGAACCTTAAGGCCTGAAAAAATGGGATTATATCTACGAAATAGAATACGTACGGTATGAACTTACGATTTTAATGAACTTATTTCATAACATATTTAATACATGTAGGTGACAGGCGACTGATGGTGAAAACTTTTTGAATATTGAAAAGGACTTTCATTCTATTTGTGTGGTAACAATTGTAGCAACTTCTGTTATACAAAATACATGTGTCAATAAAAAATGAGTTAAAAGAACTACCAGCAAGCTTTGATTAAGATATATACAATCTTCAAAAGGCATTCAATCGTGACTTTCGAAATAGGAAATCGTCTGCATTCAGTAATGCAAATTTAGGGTCTCATTACTATTTTCCATTATCAATTAAACTATTGATAAGTATGAATCGGACTAATCGAATTAAATCGACGATATTTACATTCGATTTGTTAAAAATATCACACTTTAGCACTTACTTCTGTCGATATTTTGTAAAGTATCTCCTTGTCGTTTTCATAGCATTTGATCTATGTAACATCAGAACATTCGATCCTGCTAACCATTCTTAGAATAGCGACTTCATTATTGATTCGAGTTTTAATTCTTAGCCAAGTTTGGAAAAGGAGAATGTAAAGAAGGACCTCAACTAACTTGGAGTGCGCAACTGGAGACAGCTGGCGAAAGATCTTGCTGGCTGGAGAGACATGTTGGTTGAGGCCCAAGTCCACCCCCGATTGCGCAACAAGAAGAAGAAGAAAATGTTTACATACATCCCAGTCCTGCTTTACGGCGCAGAAACCTGGACGCTACTAAAAGCGGATGAGGAAGCCATTGGTCTCTTCGAGAGAAAAGTTCTGCGTGCGATTTTTGGTCCTGTTTGTGTTGATGGCATCTGGAGGAGAAGGTTTAATGACGAACTCTTTGGACTGTACAGCGACATGCGCCTGGTCAAGCGTCTACGGATACAACGCTTAAGATGGCTAGGCCATGTAGAGCGTATGGACCACTGCTCCGGCCCGAAAAGTCAGTGAATCCGAGCCATTGGGACAACGCAACAGAGGACGACCTGGACTAAGGTGGCGCACACAAGTGAAGAAGGACCTCAACCAACTTGGAGTGCGCAACTGGAGACAGCTGGCGAAAGATCGTGCTGGCTGGAGAGGCATGTTGGTTAAAACCCAGGACCACCCCGGACTGTAGCGCCACAATAAGAACAAATTTTGATCAAATGCATAGAATTTGTATGTTAGCATGTACTATACTTTGGAGACCACCACAACCAATCAAACAAGTAAAACTGCAAAACACTGAATCAAAAGCGAAATAAAGAAGTGAAGAAACTTAAACAGCATGTTGCTATAAACATTTGTTTTATAAAGTCCTTCGTTATATTTCTCATGATAAAAATAAATTTTAAATCAATTAATACATTCAAACAAACTAAATTTATCAATCGCAAAACTAAAATATTAACAAATTGCAGTCAATTTATGACTGTAACAAGATTGTGACGTCCACTTCATCATCAAATTTGATTGAGACTAATCCCTGCTTGATGCATATTAGAAAACAACACAAATTAAGTTAAATATTTGAGATGTACAAGAACGAACAAGTGGATGCCTGTCCATGCAGTTTTTAGTTCACCTATTATTTTGCAGCGTGGTCGCCGTGGCGTAGTGAGTAAAGTGCGACGCTCACACGCCGAAGAGTCTAGGTTCGATTCCCAGCTCAACACCAATTTTTCGAATTTTTTACAGCACCACCTCTTTCGAGCTGCTGACAACACTCAAGGAGCAATAACTGTCTAAGAAAGCTTCTAAAATATCGCCGTTCGGAGTCGGCAAAAAAATGTAGGTCCCTTCTACGCGTGAGAGAACAGTAGCGCGCACAACACGAGTAGTTGATGAGCAAGCTAGGCCCTGGTCCCCCTTTGGACTGCAGCGCCAACAATTATTATTATTATTTTGCAGCAGTCACCTAATATTTTTCAGTAGAATTTATTCATTGTCAACATTTTGTGCACTTATATAAGGAAATAGTTTAATAAAATCTTGAGCTAATCCTACGCTCGAAACTTTATTATGGATGTACCATGAAGGAATAAAAATAAAGGAAAAAGTTTGAGTTTTTTGAACTTACCTTAACTTCTTTGAAAACTACTGCTTTCTAAAATAATGTATCACTTACCAAGGATGAACTGTACAAAGCTTCAAGAAAAATTTTAAAATAAAAACACGGCTTGAATACATGTGTTTTTTATTTTAACTAAAAAAATATTATAACAAATCAAATTCATGTTGCTTTTTTATTCTTATATCAGAAGGAATATACATTATTCTTAATCACTTACATTTAAATATAAAATAACAAACAAATTCTCGCAAAATTAAATTTTAGAAATTATAGTGAACAATTCCAAAAAAATATATACGATTTTCGTTGTGTTATTATGTTAACTCATTATTTTGCGTTCCATTTTTTATTAATTATTTATTATTAACTTTAATTCAATTTTAATTTGACTTTTTTACTTAAACTTTTTGTTTAGCTAAAATGGTATTTAAATACGTTTTTATGTTAACACAAAGTAAATCGTTTAACTTTAAATGCATAACGAAACGGTATACGAAAAATAATAACGTTTTGGCGATAGAGTGAGGCAGAAAGAAATATTATTATTAAAGGGAAAAAGATAACTGTCTCATGGCTAACAAACGATTTACTTTAACTTCGTAAAAAACGTCATAATCTTACAACGTGGCATTTTGATAGAGAAGACACAATTAAACAAATAAAGCTAAAAATGATCATGAAAGTTGAAGAAATATGCATGATTTAAGAAAACCGCAAAACGGAAACGATGTATAAGTTAAACTTAAGCAGTTTTGTTTTTACAAAATATTTCATACGATCATATCAAAAAACTATGGGAGGCTATGCCAAAAAGTGCCTTTATGATTATCCTGTCACAAGCAGAATTCAAATAAAAGCTGTGGTAATATACAACTGGAGAAAATACCTTTCAAATAAGTTCACCCTACTACTAAACGCACGAACGAACACACTCATACGCGGACAGAGCAACTGACGAAACATTACATCCGAGCTATAATAGTCAGTTCAGTTTTGGAACCCAAACGATTAAGATCAGCGGTCAAAACTTAATTTTTTTAAAAATTCTTACAAAAATATAATAAATAAACAAAAAAACTTATATAGACTCATTTAAAGGGATTAAATTCTACATAAATTCGAAATGATCACACATCACAAGCCTCTAACATGGATTATAAACCTTAAAGATCCAAATTCGAAGCTACTTCGCTGGCTTATGTAAAACAGGTTCAAATAACAAATAATGCCCTTAATAGATTAAATATTTTAAATCCTATAACTTTCCAAAATCTAAATGTCAATTTTAAAGATAACTCATCAATTCGAGCTACAAGTGGCTCCACTGTACATTGCGCTTTAGAAAACTCAGATGGCAGTATTCAAATTTCAGAGACTCCTTAATGAATTTAGCCTTAAACATATTCTGATAAGCAGCGCAAAATAACAATGCCAGTGAAATCATATTTACATTTTTAGAATATTTCTCCCCAATAAGACTTAACGAATCTTTCCGTCTTTTAGTATCACACAGGTTTTAGAAACATCGATCGACAGCAAATAAAAGAATAGCACATAAATAATAATCATACAGTGTATAGAAGACACTGCGGCGCATTTAAAGAAAATTGTAACTACAACATTAGGGCTTAGGACGTTACCACCATACAAAATATTGTGAATTTTATTTTTGAAATAAACGATCAATGTGTGTCAAACCTTCGACCAGTGGGGAAGTTTTACTTTTAGCGACGACAAATTTCCGAGCCCGATGAGATTCCTAAAATGAGTACTGCAACTCCAGCCAACACACAAGTGTTATGTATGCACCAGACAAGGTACGCCAGACGCTAGATCAGCAAATTTAGTTAGATGACAACTTAGCTTCCCACGACACCTATCCAACTATAACGAAAAAATGCAACTTAGGCAATTAATATACATAAATATGACAGCACAACAGGTGTTTGGGATCGCTTCAAACAATATTGATTTTTTTTTATAATTAAGTATTTAATAATAGTTAAACATGTTGTTAATGTGGGTAATTAGTTTATGTACTGTGTACAATTACACGTTTGAGTGACTGCACATAGGAACGCATGTTCTTCAAAGCAACGAATTTCAAAGGCAACATCAGGCCATTCAAGCGCCGTTCATCTTCAACCGCCACACACGCAACATCAGCCCATCGTGAAAATCCACCACCTAGCCACTCGCTCCCGCATCGTACGATCGCCCGAGTCCAGATAAGAATTTACATGCACGCACGCATATTTGGATTCACTTTCATTTAAAAGAGTAACATGTTTCAGAAACTAGTTGATGTTGCAAATGTATCAAGCATAATGTAAGTTAACGACACGTTAACAAATTCCTAAACATGTCTGCACACGTCTCGTGAAATGCATCAAGCAACACTCCAGCATCCGGTCACCCTACACCTGCACGACATAACTGCATGATACGAGCGGTTCACCTGAAGCAACGCGAAGTACCGTTCCATCCGTACCATGGGTCAACCCGACACCTCACAAGCACCCACAAGTAAACAGCCGCACCTGACACCACGCAAATCGGAACCTGCATTCCCTCACGTTTCTACATGTTCCCATCATTCCCATCCATAGCCGCATTAGTCGATAAGTAGAAGTAAGAACATTTTGTAGCCAGTCATAATTATTTTTCTGATGAATAAAGATCTATATTTTTTTTGAAAAATCTGAAAAAAGATTTTTTAAGTTGTATAAAACGGTATGTTAATATGTAATGTAATCAAACATCATACGATTTATTAAAATAAATTACAGTCAGAGTTCAGTTCTGATCTTGACTCAAACCAGTAAACACCTGTCCTGTTTTTTATGCGTAATCCTAGAGAATACAAAACTGGCGCAGTCGGTAATCTTAATGAGCCTAAAGTAGTGCAGATTAAACAATAATATTGTTACCCAATCGACTATACATATATGTTCACACTCTAAATATCGGTATTTCAAAACACATGTGTAAATATATATATATATCTTTATACTGAAACTAAAGTGAAAGTAAACTAAGAGTGAAAATATATATAAACAAAAAGTAAGAAAAGAGAGAAAAAAAAAGTTCAGCAAAATTTCAAAATGAATTTCGGAATAGCCGACTTAATAAAAGAAGCAAGAAGCACCCCACAATTTCGGGGAGATGATTCCTACACACTTTCGTCATTTATAGATGAAAGTGATTATATGCTATCATTAGTTACTGATGACAGAGCAAAAGCAGTATGTCCAAAGGATAATGATATCCAAGATCCAGGGAGATGAATTAAGTGCCGTTAGAAGAATACCAGCAAGCAGCACATGGAAAGAAATAAAGGAGCAGTTGAAAAGAGCTTTCGGCGTCCCGGAAGAATATTCAGCTTTGAAGAACCAAGCGGATAGCATACAATTTTTAATTTTTTTTTTATATGCTATCATTAGTTACTGATGACAGAGCAAAAGCAGTATGTCCAAAGGATAATGATATCCAAGATCCAGGGAGATGAATTAAGTGCCGTTAGAAGAATACCAGCAAGCAGCACATGGAAAGAAATAAAGGAGCAGTTGAAAAGAGCTTTCGGCGTCCCGGAAGAATATTCAGCTTTGAAGAACCAAGCGGATAGCATACAATTTTTAACCGTAAGTCAGTATTACAATGACTTAAAAGTAATATTGGATAAACCTAACCTTAAGTACCGGTTGGATTCAAATCCACCGTTAGATTATAAGCCTGAATATAATGAAGAAAGCATTCTTTCAAAGTTTTTGTTCAAAATTCCAAGAGAAGAAGAAATGTCTATTAGAATCAAAAATATTAAGAACTTAGAAGAGGCATATTTTGCATTAAAAGCAACACGAATGGAAGAAAAAGAGACAGCTATATCGAATCGAATAAGAGGTATGAACCAATGTAGGAACAATATTAGAGTGGAACAAGTTCCCAATTATAACAACGCTCCAGATTATTATAATAGAAATAGTAGGACTTATGCTAACCAATACCAAACAAGACAAATCCAAAACCAATTTTCACAACATAGACATAACAACAACTTTAGATATTATAATACAGATTCATTTAGAAATAGGCAACGACAAAGAGGGGACAGTTTTCAATTTAGCAAAAATAACACATATCAAAGTAGACCACAGCAAAGTTTTAGACAATCGTCAAACAATTATTCCAGACAATATAGAAATGAAAGAGAGGTAGAACCAATGGACGTTAGTAACATTGATAGGAATTCTACACCGGATTTGGGAAATTTTTCTGTCAATGCCTCGGACAATACTCACTTCCAATAATCACTGTTTCCATACAAGGAAACGAATTTGATTGTTTGCTGGATACAGGATCGCCTATTTCAATTATTGACCGTCTGTATTGCCTGAGTTGAAGGAGAACAAGATTTAATCAATACCAATCAGTACTGTTACCGAAAAGACTTATATTAATTTTGAAAAAATAACGAAATTACCAGATCAATTCGAACACGATGGTACTATGTCTTAAAACCACTTAAAGCTAAGATAGATCTTGAAAAGAACTTAGTTGAAATCAATGGAGAAACAATTTTCTGTAAAGGCTTTGATTGTCCGTTTAATTATGATGATATATATACATTAAAACCAATAAAGCCTCAAGAAAATATTATGAATAAACTGAATACATCAAAATTAAACAAAGAAGAACTGAAAAGCCTAAGAAACATAGTGAAAAAGAATGGTGATTTATTTTTTGTAGAGGGCCAGAAGCTAACAAGTGTTAATGAAATAAAGCATAAAATTGTCACTACTACCGATCAGCCAATATACTCACTCCGGTTCACGAAAAAGAAGTAGAAAGGTAGGTTAATGAAATGCTCGAGCAAGGTATATTTAAAGAAAGTACTTCACCTTATAACAGTCCGATCTGGGTAGTACCTAAGAAAATCGACAATTCTGGTCAACAGAAATGGAGAATAGTTGTCGATTTTCGCCACTTTAATGAGGTGACTGTTGGCGATAAATTCCCAATTCCGAATATAGTTGGTATATTCGATAAATTAGGAAGAGCACAATATTTCACGACGATTGATCTCGCCAGGGGCTTCCATCAAATCGAAGTCGAAGAAAATGATCAACTGAAAACTACGTTTTCTACTCCTCAAGGTCACTTCGAGTTCGTAAGAATGCCCTTGGACTTAAGAATGCACCTGCCTCATTTCAGAGGGCGATGAATTACGTTCTTAAAGGGCTTATTAACAAAATATGTGTTGCGTATATTGACGACATACTCGTATTTAGCACAAGTTTGGGAGAAAATGTGAAAAACTTAAATTCAATATTCCAACGATTAAGAGAATTCAATTTAAAAATACAAGTAGATATATGTAATTTTTTTTCCAAAGAGACAGAATACCTAGGTCACATTCTGACCGATACGGGTATAAAGCCAAATCCCAAAAAAATTGAAGTTATCAAAAATCTTCAACTACCTACTACTTTAAAACAAATTAAAAGCTTTCTCGGACTTACTGAGTACTACCGAAAGTTTATTCGGGATTATGCGAGAGTAGCCCAGCCCATAATAAAATATTTAAAGAAAAACACAAAAATTAATCATTCTGATACTACTTTAAGAAATGCATTTAACAAGTTAAAAGAACTTATCACGATTCCCCGTTTTGCGGTACCCCAATTTTTAAAAAAAGTTTAGCCTGACGACGGGTGCGAGCAATTTTGCTTGAAACTATGCTTATCACCATTGAAAAGGAATTACTGGCTATTGTCTAGTCAATCCACTATTTCAGGCTATATCTTTACGGGGTAGAGATTGACACAAGCCATTGAAATGGTTACAGACAAAGAAAAAATGCAGGGACAAAGATGGACTAACTGAAAATTTTTGTAAACTCTTGTATTTTCTAAATTGTTAAAATAAAAGGCTTTATACAAAAACAATTTCAAACTCTATGAGTTCGAAACTTAAGGAGGGAGAAGTGAGATCCTCAGATGGATGGCATCTTCACTTGCAAATCTGGTGTGCGTTAACTCGTTGGTCAATCGTGGAGTGTTAACAAATCAGTTTCTCTTTAATGTACATTTAAATAAAATAAATTAGTATTGTTTAGTTGGATTGAATATTTATTTCATTTATTTGTAATTTGTGGTATTATTTGTATTCTGGGTGAAATTTCTTTTCTCTTGATTTTAACCCCTTGGTCTCAAACAACAAGTTCACGTCGGAATATTGTTAATAAAGCTCAACCGTGAAGATCGCGTTTCTTGTTGCTTACATAATCAATCAATCAAACCAATTACTCATATCAAATTTGTGTTGTCACCTTCCTGAAATTGAGGAAAATCCTTTACCTCGTCGCGACACTCGGGATGAAAATGTTTATGTCAAAATTTTGGCTAGGCTGCTGCATCAAATAAAACATACTGTTTGTGCCTGAAGAGCATACACTGCTTGAAATAAAAATATTTCCTGAACGCAAAGACGACAATACATTTATCTTATTTTTGTTCTTCTTGCAATGAAGTCCTTTCTGTTCATGAGTTCTCATAAGTACATATATTTAACTCTTTCTTGTACATCCCTTTCTTTCTTGTTTCTCTTTGAAATATTTTTTGATGTTTAGATAAAATTATTATTGTAGTCTTAATCCCGTTACTTCATATACAAATTTATCAAGAACGAAAACAAATTGTATGCAAATTTCGTGTTTTATTGCGGGTAAAACAATCGGATTGCAGATGTGATAAGTTGATTACATACGATTGTAGTTTCTAGAATTTAGTTTGATTGCAGATAATTTAAGTTGTGTATATATGATTTTAATACTTGGAATTGTATGTAATTATTGTGTCTAAAAATGACAACTTAAGAGACATTTTTAATAAAACAATGATTTCGTCGGAATATTAGAAGTTACAATCTTTACATAATTTTTTTTTTAATAAATTGTAAATTATGAGCATCGTTAATATATTTTGGTTCTTAATTTAAAAAAATTGCACTAAAAATGACTATATTTGTTGCAAAATATGTATATTTATTATGAACAACACTTTTGGCTTGAAAAACAATCTAAACTTGTGTCCCTTTCCTTTCTGGATGCGCTGTCCCGGCGAATGGGCTTAAGAGTAAATAAATCCAGGAACCAAAGTCCTGAAGCGTTTTGTTTTGAACGTCCTAAATAAAGACTTTATGTTAGAAAATCTGACGGATTTTACTTTTCGAGGTGGTAAGTTACGGTTTCCACAGAAATGTTAAAAAAAAGAAAAGGTGTTATGCACAAACGATCAGATGACCCTACGAATCTTCTGTGGCATTTCCGTTCTAAAATCGAAACAAAAAGGAGCAATATGAAAATGCAATTCATGGAATTATATACCACTTGTGCAAACGAGGAAAATGCGATGATCTTTCTTTCTAATTACGTTTTCGATTATTAATATTTTACAAGTAAATCCCATTTGAGACTCAATAAATTACGGACGAAGTTGTCCGCCGAAAATAAAAACTTGTTTTTTTTTTCAACAAAGGAACTTCGGAGTTATATTTCGCGCATCGGTAGGATTTGCCAAACAGGCTTCCTTTGTGAAATCCGCGTACGTCTTTACGATTAGTGGCAAATAAAATTTCCCTTTTAAAACAACAGTTTTCGATTTTTTTTTGTTGCAAAGGTGCAAGGTTTCGAAATTACTGCCAAAAGCGCAGAGACATTTTAGTAGAACTAAGGATGTCATGAACAAACCCGCACCCATGTAAATGCGGCTTAATAAATTTATTGTAAGCAACACCTAGCTTTGTAAGTTCATTGGGCAACCATGTTGTAAGCTCTTTAGGCAACCATGTTGTAAGCTCTTTAGGCAACCATTATGTTATCCCTAAGATAAGTAAGCCTTTTCTTTTCCCTCTTGATTGTCGTATGAGACGCAACTGCCACCGCAAGATATTGTAAGTAATATAAAATATTGTAAATTAATTAATCTTAATTGAATAAAATATAGTTTTGTAATCTCTCCTCATCAGCCACGGATTTTTTTTTGGTGGAGAATTTAACAAACCGTCTTGTTGCAGCTAAATCGCTGCAACAAAGGAAGTAGTAAGACCTCATCTTAGTGTAAAAAACCTAACGAGCAGAAGCGTAAAAACTTTTCAAAAATATGAAAGCTCAAAATAAAGAAAGAGAAAAACGAAGGCAGAACCGTGAATGTACAAAATTCTTTTTTCTTCACTTTAAAATCAACTTATTAAATGTGTAGACATCAACCTTACGATCAAATTCGAAAAGTGTAAGAGTTTTACTAATTAAATGCAGAAATAAATGTATGGACGTACAAATAAGGAGAAATATTAATTGTTGAAATGAAGTGGTAACACTAATACAACATGTATTATGCCAGTTCTTTGCTTGCTCATGTTCCATGTTTCCTCCTTCTCATTGTGAACTTCCTTATGTACACACGTCTTTTACTTTTGTATTCCATTAAATAAACTTACACAAGACGCTGAAACAAACTTTCAAATTTCATCAGGTTATGGGCCCAGAATTTCGCCCTAAGTTTATTTTATAAAGTGTACGTGTTAAGTGACAAATTATTAAAGAGAAAATGAGTTATCCGGTCTTGCAAATTGATAAATTGGACGAAAATAACTACGACAGCAGGTCCATTCAAATGCGAAGTGTTTTAGTACATGCCGGTTCTTGGAAAATTGTCAACGGTACAGTGAAGAAGGAAGGAGAAGCTGAAGAAGTTTCTGGATGGGAATCAAAAGATGAAAAGGCCCTAGCGTCAATTTTTCTAAGTGTGAAACCAACCCAGTTGGGTTACATACGCAGTTGTCTTACTTCGCGTGATGCTTGGAAAAAATTGGAAGAGGTTTACAAACCGAAATGTCCATTGCAAAAAGTGTCTCTATATAAGCGATGAGAATATAGTGCAACATCTAAACGAATTTTTCGAAATCTATTAAAAATTAAAAGAGACAGGCATAAACATACACGAGGAGCTCTTGGTAATAATGTTAATGTCAAGTTTGCCCAAACAATTTGATAATTTTGTGGTTGCCATGGAAACACGCGACGATCTACCAAAGTTGGAAACACTGCGTCAAAAACTCCTGGAAGAAGGAAAACGAAGAGAGCAACAAATTGTAGAAGATACACCACAACAAGCATTAGCAGCAAAGGGAGCGAACAAGGAAAAACGGCCCAACAGCAACATCAATGGAAAGAGAATCTTTAAAGGCAAATGTTTGTGTGGCATGACTGGTCATTTCGCTAGCAAATGCGTAAAGAAAACCACACAAAATCACAACAGAACACAGGCAATGGCGATGCTAGCCGCTACAGATTCTCCCTCGTTAAATAACAGGAAATGGTATGTGGACAGTGGAGCTACGACTCACATGTGCAACGATCGCAGTATGTTTATAAATTATCAAAATCATAATGAGATAATTTCATTGGATGGGGACAAACATATAAATACCATAGGAAAAGGTGATGTATTATTACATGATACAAAGTACGATATACTGCTTAAAAATGTTTTGCATTCTCCCGTTCTGCAGGCAAACTTCATTTCCGTGAATAAAGCAGTTAAGAGAGGTCTAACAGTTCAATTCAACAGAACAGGAGCTGCAATTACAAGACCAGATGGAGACATCGTGTTCCATGCTCTAAGAAAAGAGAACATGTTTGAATTTCCTACTAAAAAGAAACAGGGGTTGTTTTCTCTATGAAACAAAAGGAACAGCATTGAATGGCACAATCGCTTCGGTCACTTAAATTTTAAAAGTCTGCAGGATTTAGTAAAGAACAAAATGGCGAACGGTCTGAAATTCACTGGTGGAAACGAAACAGCTTGCAGAACATTTATGCTTAGCAAAATTCATGCATTTCCATTTCCTCAGAAGTCGCAACCAAAGTAAAAAGATTTACTGGAACTCATACACAGTGACTTATGTGGTCCATTCCGTGCAGTTTCGGTTGGAGATTCGAAGTATTTTTTAACCTTCATAGACGACAAATCGAGAAGAATCTTTGTATACTTCCTTAGGGCAAAGAGTGAGGTATTCGAAAAATTCAAAATATATAAGGCCCTGGTGGAACGTCAAACAAGTCGTAAGATTAAAATAATTCGAACAGACAACGGAGGAGAGTATGTGAATGCAGAATTTGATGCTTACCTAAATCAAGAGGGTATCAGACGACAGCTGACTGTGCCACATACTCCACAACAAAACGGCGTAGCGGAACGCGCCAATAGGACATTGGTTGAAATGGCAAGGTCATTAATATTACATGCAAGAGTGAAGCAATGTTTGTGGGCAGAGGCAATAAACACTGCAGTTTATATAAAAAATCGATGTCCCACTCGACCATTAAAAAATAAAACTCCGTATGGTCGAAAGCCAAGCGTACAACACCTCAGAACATTAGGCTGCTGTGCAGTTGCGTTAAACAGTTCACCTAACAAATCGAAGTTCGATGCAAAAGGAAACGAACTTATTATGGTGGGATATTCAACAACAGCGAAAGCATGCCGTCTGTACGACTCTAAGAAAAATGAAGTCATTGAACATCGGAATGTTTTATTTGATGAAAATTCATTTAATCATTTTGATGACACCACCGATGACGAAGAGGTATGTTCAGTTGATAAATATATATTTAACGTTTTTGACACAGATGTAATCGATCATGAAAATGAAATATGTAGAGATAATTATCAAAAGGATAAAACTGTTGAAGACATTGGAATTTGTAATAATGACGATAGCAAAAGTGAAGAACTTAATGAACATTTTGATACCGCCGATGAAGGGGAAGTGTGTGAAGAAAAAGTTCCGAAAATTGGACCAGGTAGACCTTCATTCATTCGTACTGGTAAACCTTCATTCATTCGTACTGGTAAAACCAAAGAAAAAGTTCAATGAATTGAATGCTGCGATAGATGAGAATATACCGCAGACAGTCGAACAAGCAATTTCCCGTGAAGATAGTGGAAAGTGGATTCAAGCCATGGTAGAGGAATATAACGCTCTTGAAAAAAAATCAAACACGGTCATTGGTAAATCTTCCAAGTGGTTGTCGAACAATTCTATGCAAATGGGTGTATACCATAAAAAGAAATGAGAAAGGTGAAATTGAAAGATATAAGGCTCGTCTAGTCGCCAAGGGATGCGATCAACATTTTGGGATTGATTTTCATGATACATTTTCGCCCGTGCTACGTTATTCAACTATAAGAATATTTCTCGCTATAGCAGTAAAAGAAAAAATATTTTTGCATCAACTAGATGTCAATACGGAATATTTAAATAGTGATCTACAAGATGAGATATATATGCAACAACCAAAATATTTTAAAGATAAAACATACCCAAATAAGGTTTACGTCTTCACAAAGCTTTATATCGGCTTAAGCAAAGTGGAAAGGAATGGAATTCGAAATAAGATTCCACTTTACGTAGTATGAATTTCGTCCCCTGCAACAACGAACCTTGTTTGTACAAAGAAATTGAAAAAGGCAAGTTAGTATTGTTAGCCGTGTATGTTGACGATATTATCGTAGGTTGTTGTGATAAGTCTGTTGTATTGGATGTAAAGTACAGGATTTCAAAATATTTCGATGTGAACGACAAAGGTGAACTACGGCATTTCTTAGGGATGGAGATTAACCGAGATGGTGAGATTGGGTCTATACAGTTAAGTCAAAAGCAATACATCATAGATATGTTGAAACAATACGGTATGGCAGAATGTAAAGCAGTTAATGTCCCTTTGGAAGCAGGATACCAGGTTGGTTGTGAAAATAATTGTGAAATTGTTGATAAACATGAATATCAATCATTGGTTGGTGCATTAATGTACCTTGCTATTTCTACGCGCCCTGATATTTTACAGTCAGAATGAAAAATGGCTCAGAGGAATGTCAACCCTCATAAAGAGCATTTTGTACAATTAAAACATATACTGCGAAATCCGGCTGGTACTGTTGATTTAAAGTTGATTTTTGAAGAAAATGGTAATGACTTACATGGATACGTCGATGCAGATTGGGGAGGAAACGCACTGGATCGAAAATCGTTTACGGGTTTTTTTTATTTTTCTACAGTGGATGCCCTATTACGTGGGAATCTAAGAACCAGTCTTCGGTTGCCCTCAGTAGTACAGAGGCTGAGTATATGGCTGCATCGGATGCGAGTAAAGAAGCGATTTACTTAAAAAGACTTCTGATGGAAATCAACGCTTTACAAGATGGTTCGGTGATACTCTACATTGATAATAAAGGTGCTAACAGAAAATCCATTTCATCCTAAGACAATATTCGTTTTCATTACATTCGAGAATCAGTCCGAAATGGAAAAATTAAATTAGAATATTGTCCAACAGCTGATATGATTGCTGATGTAATGACAAAAAACTTATCCAAAATCAAACATAATAATTTTGTTAAACGTATGAATTTGAAACTACAATAATTATTTAACTTATGTATTTTCGTTCTGGATTTTGTAATGGTATACACAGAACAAACAAAATTATACATGAAATTGAGCAATATATTTTAATTGTGAATTTGTAATGGCACTATCCATGTTGAGGGGGAGTGTTGAAATGAAGTGGTAACACTAATACAACATGTATGATGCCACTTCTTTGCTTGCTCATGTTCCATGTTTCCTCTTTCTCATTGTGAACTTCCTTATGTAAGTTAACGCCAAAAACGTTAACACACGCGAATAGGGCGTGATATCATTCCCACGGGCAACAACATCATCCTCAAGCGTGATCACGTACGAATCCCATTACTACCGGACACACGAGACATTGACGGCAACGTTCCCAAGACACCTGAGCTGCATCACCGAACATCCGCTGCTGACCAGGCGTTTGGCTGAATGGGAATGCGTTTAGATTTTAAGTTATAGAAATTTGTTCAGGGCAGTCGTAAGTAAGCCGCGAAGGCAACAAGTTGAAATAAAAAGTTTTTTTTAAAATAAATAAATTTAAAATAGTTTAATTTGTACACACGTCTTTTACTTTTGTATTCCATTAAATAAACTTACACAAAACGCTGAAACAAACTTTGTGTGTGAAGAAAAAGTTCCGAAAATTGGACCAGGTAGACCTTCATTCATTCGTACTGGTAAACCTTCATTCATTCGTACTGGTAAAACCAAAGAAAAAGTTCAATGAATTGAATGCTGCGATAGATGAGAATATACCGCAGACAGTCGAACAAGCAATTTCCCGTGAAGATAGTGGAAAGTGGATTCAAGCCATGGTAGAGGAATATAACGCTCTTGAAAAAAAATCAAACACGGTCATTGGTAAATCTTCCAAGTGGTTGTCGAACAATTCTATGCAAATGGGTGTATACCATAAAAAGAAATGAGAAAGGTGAAATTGAAAGATATAAGGCTCGTCTAGTCGCCAAGGGATGCGATCAACATTTTGGGATTGATTTTCATGATACATTTTCGCCCGTGCTACGTTATTCAACTATAAGAATATTTCTCGCTATAGCAGTAAAAGAAAAAATATTTTTGCATCAACTAGATGTCAATACGGAATATTTAAATAGTGATCTACAAGATGAGATATATATGCAACAACCAAAATATTTTAAAGATAAAACATACCCAAATAAGGTTTACGTCTTCACAAAGCTTTATATCGGCTTAAGCAAAGTGGAAAGGAATGGAATTCGAAATAAGATTCCACTTTACGTAGTATGAATTTCGTCCCCTGCAACAACGAACCTTGTTTGTACAAAGAAATTGAAAAAGGCAAGTTAGTATTGTTAGCCGTGTATGTTGACGATATTATCGTAGGTTGTTGTGATAAGTCTGTTGTATTGGATGTAAAGTACAGGATTTCAAAATATTTCGATGTGAACGACAAAGGTGAACTACGGCATTTCTTAGGGATGGAGATTAACCGAGATGGTGAGGTTGGGTCTATACAGTTAAGTCAAAAGCAATACATCATAGATATGTTGAAACAATACGGTATGGCAGAATGTAAAGCAGTTAATGTCCCTTTGGAAGCAGGATACCAGGTTGGTTGTGAAAATAATTGTGAAATTGTTGATAAACATGAATATCAATCATTGGTTGGTGCATTAATGTACCTTGCTATTTCTACGCGCCCTGATATTTTACAGTCAGAATGAAAAATGGCTCAGAGGAATGTCAACCCTCATAAAGAGCATTTTGTACAATTAAAACATATACTGCGAAATCCGGCTGGTACTGTTGATTTAAAGTTGATTTTTGAAGAAAATGGTAATGACTTACATGGATACGTCGATGCAGATTGGGGAGGAAACGCACTGGATCGAAAATCGTTTACGGGTTTTTTTTATTTTTCTACAGTGGATGCCCTATTACGTGGGAATCTAAGAACCAGTCTTCGGTTGCCCTCAGTAGTACAGAGGCTGAGTATATGGCTGCATCGGATGCGAGTAAAGAAGCGATTTACTTAAAAAGACTTCTGATGGAAATCAACGCTTTACAAGATGGTTCGGTGATACTCTACATTGATAATAAAGGTGCTAACAGAAAATCCATTTCATCCTAAGACAATATTCGTTTTCATTACATTCGAGAATCAGTCCGAAATGGAAAAATTAAATTAGAATATTGTCCAACAGCTGATATGATTGCTGATGTAATGACAAAAAACTTATCCAAAATCAAACATAATAATTTTGTTAAACGTATGAATTTGAAACTACAATAATTATTTAACTTATGTATTTTCGTTCTGGATTTTGTAATGGTATACACAGAACAAACAAAATTATACATGAAATTGAGCAATATATTTTAATTGTGAATTTGTAATGGCACTATCCATGTTGAGGGGGAGTGTTGAAATGAAGTGGTAACACTAATACAACATGTATGATGCCACTTCTTTGCTTGCTCATGTTCCATGTTTCCTCTTTCTCATTGTGAACTTCCTTATGTAAGTTAACGCCAAAAACGTTAACACACGCGAATAGGGCGTGATATCATTCCCACGGGCAACAACATCATCCTCAAGCGTGATCACGTACGAATCCCATTACTACCGGACACACGAGACATTGACGGCAACGTTCCCAAGACACCTGAGCTGCATCACCGAACATCCGCTGCTGACCAGGCGTTTGGCTGAATGGGAATGCGTTTAGATTTTAAGTTATAGAAATTTGTTCAGGGCAGTCGTAAGTAAGCCGCGAAGGCAACAAGTTGAAATAAAAAGTTTTTTTTAAAATAAATAAATTTAAAATAGTTTAATTTGTACACACGTCTTTTACTTTTGTATTCCATTAAATAAACTTACACAAAACGCTGAAACAAACTTTCAAATTTCATCAATTAACTGGGCAAGAAATAATGTTATAAATTCATAACTATTCTCAACTCATGAAATAAATAATATAAAGAAAATCTTAAATAACGAAAATGTTACATTTAATAATGTAAACGAAGTGATTGAATACGCTGAAATTAGAATAGCAACTAATATAAACTCCTTATTGTAAGTATACCAACAACAAATAAAGAAATTTGTGAGCATTTACTTATTAAGCCTGTAAAAAGAGGAAAGCTTTGTGTAAAAATCGATTATGAAAATGTTCTAAAATGTAACAAAACAATTTATGGAATAAAAGTAGCATGTAAGACGTATAATAATATTTCAATATGTAAGAATAACAATATCATAGAACTAAGCGCAGTATCGTGTATCCCCAACCATTTTAACTCTTCAATTCCCAGTGTCACCTGTAGGTGACAGACTTTTAAACATTATTTTAATGGAATTGTTAAATATTTTTTTTATTTTTCTATGATTACTTGAAAGCTAACAAGTATGTCCGTAATATTTATTTTTCTACCAAAGCTAGCTTTGCGTTTTATGTCAAATTTATTCAAAAGTTTCGGTATCCATTGATATTCTGTTGTGTTCATCTTTTTCTTGCAATAAAATCAGGAATAATTATGCCCAGGCCGTAAGTTTTGTCGTTTTTATAATTGCATCCGGTAAACGAATCTGTAAGCTATTTCGCATACACTATTCATTATAAAAAAACCATTTGGTATCTTTAGAATTTCGTTCAAAACAAGAAGTGTCACCTATAGATGACACTGGGTAGTGTTATAGCAAAACAGTCGACAACCGTTTGGCTTATTGCTTTATTGTGATTGGGTTTTAGAGATTGCTTACGTCTTACAGGTTGGCCTTAGATGAAATCGTTGAGGTATTAGAGGCCGGTGAAGACGTTGGTGAGATTCTATTGTTTCCTCCCGACGATGGTATGATAACCGAGGAAGAAAGTGGGGATGAAAACGAAGCTGATTTGCTTCATTTACCGAGTCAAATGCTTCGTTCTCAAATAGAGGTTCAAAGTCGATCATCTTTTTCAGAAGATAAGCGCAAGAACCACGAAGAGGAAGAGCTAGAAGCAGCGTGTGTTTCTGCGCCGAAGAAAAAGAGTAAGAGAGAGAACACCATACAAAAGTGGTGCAACAGCGCATCTATCAATACTTGTGGTAAGGGCGATTGTGATGACGAAGTTGTAAATAGTGAGGCAGAGCTGATACCCGTTGAATGTTCTGAGTTGTTGTACGGTGATGACATTGTTCAACATACAGCCAATATGAGCAACTTGTACGCTCTGCAGCGAAATCACACTCTAAGGGCCGATTTTTCAATAGTCAGATAAACAATCAGATAGGAGTTAACTGACAGTTAAGGCATAATTGCATTTTTCAATAGTTGTTTAGCAGCTATCTGAGGAATATACCATCTAACTGTCTGTTAAAGTTATCTGTCCGTTTCTGTGTCAGATAAAATGTAATCCCCTAGTTAAAGTAAATGGGCTGTCAAATTCAAACATGTAAATAATTACAAATTATTTTTTTTTAAATGGATTTTTTGGACGATGTCGACGATTTACTTATTGAGGAAGGAGAAATAATATATAATCGCTTCAATTCAACTTCAAGAAAGAAAAGAGTAGTGAGGAAGCGACCTGTTCATTATAAGGAATGGGAAGAGGAAGTTTTCAAACGAAGATTCAGGTTGCAGAAAGATACTGTCGAATACCTACTTTCATTAATAAAGGACAAAATTGTGCATAAAACAGAAAGGTTAGTTACGCAGATACACTCGAATATACATATGTATATTTTTCATTTCTATATTGAACTTAACAACCAAATCCATTAACAACCGCGTTTCACTAGGCATAAAATTAACAGCCCTCTCGCGCTTTTTTGTCTGTAGGTCAACGTTTTCCATTTTAACTAATTATTACTTGGCACTCCGAAAATACTCGGGAAATTATTTAAAATATACGGAGATCTCAAGATAGACGTTTACCTGAGAGCATAACCAGCTCATTTGCTCTAACACAAACAATTACCAATTAATCTGTTTCATTCACACAAATACCATGTGAAGTTAGACACAATTGATATTTGCCGCTCTGCAAAATACGGTCAAATAACTATCCAGCTGTTAGTTTTCGATTGAAAAACTGAATCTACTTATCTAGCAGATAAAGAGTCGAATAAATTTATTCGTTCGTTAGCAATCAGTCTGTTTATCTGACTATTGAAAAATCGGCCCTAAATGTAACATTTAAAGAAATAAGAGTTTATATTGCAGTATTGTTGCTCACAGGATATTTGACAGCGAAGTATATGAGAATGTTCTGGGAAGTGAGAGGTGACACCCACAATGAACCTATAGCTGCTAGTATAAGGCGAAATATGTTCTTTGAAATTCAGCAGTATCTGCATCTGTGCGATAATACAACTTTACCCTCAAACGACAAATTTGCTAAGGTCCGCCAATATTTCACCAAACTCAAGAACAATTTTACAATAAATTTCAAAAAAGCCGGTTCTTCACATATTTCGATAGACGAGACTATAGTACCATACTTCGGGAGGCACAGTACAAAGCAACACATTCACGGAAAACCCATTAGGTTTGGTTACAAGCTCTGGTCAGCAGCTACTCGCCATGGGTATTTAGTAAACTGAGAATTGTACCAAGGTGCAACTCTAAAAATGCAGCCAGATTGTGGTCTAGAAGCTGCAGTTTGCTTGGAGCTACATTCTAGATTACCCCAAGAACTAGAACCATATAATTTATATTTTGACAACTTTTTCACTGGCTTACCACTTCTGAAATATTTGGCTGAACAGAATATTGGAGGAACTGGAACTATCCGAGAAAACTGCAAACTGCTAAATTCGAAATATATTAAAAAGGAGCTTAGGGGTGAGATGTGCCATCAAAGCTCTAAGGAAATAATTGTAGTGAAGTGACACGATAATAGCATCGATACAGTTTTGTCAAGCTGCCATGGATTGAATTCTATCACAAAAGTAGATCATATTGGAGTGATAAATAAAAAACGTTCGAAAGTTCAAGTCGATTATCCGGCTGTTATCAGAATGTATAACAAACATATGGGTGGAGTTGACTATTTTGACGAAAATATTAACTCCATGAGGGTCAGTCTTCGCGGCAAAAAGCAGTGATACCCCTTATTTGCATTCGGTTTGGACGCAGCTTGCCAAAATGTTTGGATCATAAAAAAATAATCAGCCAATAAGTGGACGCACTCTGATTTTCGTAGACACATAGTTAACACCTATCTTCAAAAATATGGAAAGCCTACGGTCCGTGCTAGTTCTTGTGGAGTTCCAGTGCAGAATAGGGTTCCAAGAGAATAAAAATTAGCAGGTAGCGTCGATCATCATGTGGATGTAGACTGCTCTCGACGGCGGTGTGGATATTGTCATCAATGCACACGTAAAATGTGCGCCAAATCTAATATTGGTCTACATTTAAAATGTTGGTACGCGTTTCACAACAAATAAATATCCAATTCTTAACGTTTATACTCTATTAAAAAATAAAAACACTATTTTGAATTGAAGCGATAAGTGAAACAATAAATGCCCAGTGTCAGCTGTAGGTGATAGTCCTTTTTTAAAAAAAAAGTGGAGGTGGAACTAAAAATAGAAACATTTTTTTTGTCAGCTCCTAATATATGAGCACTATTAAATGAAAGATTTTTCAATATTTCCTATTAACGTAGCTATGTGAACTGAAGAGTTAACACTTTCCCTACCAATTGCACCATCATCAATAACCACCACATCCCTGTCATAGAAGAAATCTCTCCAGCAATCCTTCTGTTAAACCAGTATAACGACACAATAAGGACAACCAATAGAAGTATGGATCTGAGCGGAACTTTTCTCATTCGCATAGAGAATGCAAAAGTAGACTTGGGCAATACTACTTATGAAAAAAAGGAAGTATTAACACATGAAGCACTACCTGCAACAGCACATCCCATCATCAACACAACCCTGTTTGAAGAGCATTTGTCCCTGAAGATGCTAAGAGAACTCCACATCAATAACACTGAAACGATAGCAAAACTGGAAACGAAGAATTAAACAAATTCGTCCATTACCTATGGACTAACAGTAGCATTCGTAATACCAGCCGCCATCATAATTGCAAAATCAATTAGCTGCAAAAACGTCGCGGAGAAACAAGCCACGAGAGTGCCCGAAGAAATAGCAGAATCAACGACATCCAGTTCGAGCATCTCTGTCCAGCAAGGGATTACTGACCCACACCAAAATACAACCAGAGTGAGCAGATTTCCACTCTTCTAAAAGATCAAACGAGGACGATTGTTTTCAAGAAGGGAAGAGTTAACGACCGAAAACGCTATTTCCTCCAACATCTACGATTCACAAGAAGAGCATCGAGTCACTTGAGATATTCGCACATGCAAGTACTTCTAGACGAAATTCATCCGCAGTACCTCGGCACCCGAGATATTTGTTTTTCTTCCCACTCATGTATCCCATCCAAAATGCACTGCCCTGCCACATGAGACAATTGTTTTTTCTATCAAATCCCGCATTCTTTCACGTACCTAAGCTGCGCCATAGGTTAAGTTATAACTTAGAAAATTCTAATGTTCAGTTTGAGTTCAACAGTTTTCCGCAAATCTCTGCCCTACAGGGTCACTAAATAAAAAATATTTTTTTTAACGAAATACTTTAAGTTAATTTTAACTTTTTAAAGGGGAGGTGTCACCTCGAACCCCACAACTGCTCGTGTGTGCAATACAACACCTTTCATGTGCGAATCAACATGATCTAGCATAGAAACGTTCCCAGGCCAGAGAATGCTGACACTCCTGCCCTTGCACGCGCAGGCTGCCCAGTGGATGTGGGCATAGGTGTAATTTTACTTTAAGTTTGATTTTAAGTACATTCTTGTTGTAGACGCGAACGAGTAAAGTTCTAAATCTAAAATTGATTTTATTTGAAAGGTATAAGTCGGATCGTTGGGGAGAGGCTCTGCCTCTCCATCCCTTATTTTTATGAACCGAGCAGGGACCGGTCTAAAAATTGATCCATTTTTTTCGTGTACCAATAGTTACGGGTCCTTTCATACAGAACGAACGAGTCAGAACACTCTATATGAGTGCACGTTGCTGTTACCATGGTACACTAACCATTCTGACTCTGATGTAACAAATTCCGGCATACCTATAGATACATGCGCGGAGATCGGCTAGATAAGTGGAATATTTGTGATGCCATCCGTACCGCGAGTAGGTCGCCTATAATCTCAACGTAGGCTTCCAAAAGAGAGAAACATGGAACTTCCAAGACCTAATAAAATTTGGTTCGGTTTTTAGATAATCAATTAATTCTTTTTCAGATTACTTTCGGGACCGAACATAAAAAATGATGATATACATTTTCTTATTACTAACAACAACCGTGCAAGGGCTTAATATCTTTGAATAAGAATCACCAATAGTGTCAATTAAGGAAGGCAAAGGATGGATCGCCGTAGGACATCTTAAACTCATACACATCATCATTCGCCTCGATAAATTCGAAGAACTGTGCGAGCAAATGAACAAAGGAGTGAAGGAAAGAGTTCAAAGACCGGACAGAGAACCAGTTGCGCAACATCGTCTGACTCAACTTTGCGATCGTCTTAACTCCTTAATAGCGAAAGTGCAGGGGAAAACAAGATCCATTAATTGGATTGGATCCGCCTGGAAATGGTAAGCAGGAAGTCCGGATGCGGCAGATTGGGACATGGTCCTCCGAAATGAGGATTATTTAATCAGCAACAATAATCAACAATATAAGGTTGTTGGAGATAAAATGTAGACAACCCATTTCCACAAATCTACTACAATATGTTCTACTCCTATTTCATTCCTCGTCCCATATATTCCTTTACTACTCACTTCCTTTTTCCCTTTTCCAGTGCGTGGACATATCATCTGTATTATTAATAAAATAATCTTAATTAATCCTTGTTTCATTTTGCGCAACTCAACAGGTTATGGGCCCAGTCCTTAACAATATCGAAATAGTTTACACTTAAACATTTGTTTTTTTTTACTGACCCGGCATTAAACAAAATGTTTATATCATCACGGGTACAACAAATGCACATGGCAGAATCCCTCTCCTCAACGGAGAAAATTATATAACATGGAAGGGACAAATGGAAGCTGTGTTGCATCGAAGAAGATTCCTTCAATACGTAAAGGGTGAGGTTCCACGTCAAGTTTTTGCGATGGAAGCAAATATAGTGGCTTTGGCAGCGAACCTAAAAACATCGAAAGAAGTCTGGAATTTTATAGCGGAATGCTACAATAGAAAAGGACCACGCCAAAAGACCGAAGAATATCGCAAGTTAACAAGTCTCGAAATGACTACGGGCCAATCCATTTGCGAATACGTACGTGAGTTCAAAACAATAACGAACAGGTTAAAGGAGTTGGGAGCCACTATGGATGAGGATTTGCTTGTTGTAGTACTTCTTGATGGACTGTCAGAAGACTACAGAGATATTCGGCATTCGACGCTCAAAGCGTTTATCCGGAAGTATGAACTGTTTGCACACACCGGCTGGAAGTAGGCGATAGAAAAAAGGAACCTCCAAGCAATAATGTGTTTAGTGCCAGACACTTCAAAATCCAAAAACAGAAAAGGCTGAGTTAATTCCACGTTAAATCTGAGAGTAATTATTTTCCTTATAATTGCAGAAAATGTGGAAAGCGAGGTCACATGGCTAAGGACTGCTGGAGCAAGAGTGACAAAGTGAAGCAAGCGCAAAATAGTCAACCTGTTGAACATCAATATGGCTTTATGGTACAGGAGTGTACGCCACAGTCTGCAAAAAGTACAAGTCAATCAAATCATAGAAATAAATTATGGTGCCTGGCCAGCGGAGCAACTTCACACATATCTGCAGACATGTCACGATTTGTCAGTTTTAATGTAAGTAAGGAACCCAACCACGTGCAATTGGTTGCTGACAACCACTTAATCAGCGTAAAAGGAAGCGGAACTGTCAAATCAGATGTCTGCAGTCGAAAGGGAAAGGAACCAATTTACTTCTACAATACTTTACTAGTTCCAGAATTGACCCACAATCTCATCTCGATCAGTAAAGCGACGGATCAGGGCTATAAAGTGGTTTTTGAAGGGAATGGAGCAAACATCTTGAATACGGCGAATCATTCAATAATAAGAGCTGAAAAGAGGAACGGTTTATATTATTTAGTCACTAGTGAAAAAGCAGCTGTTATCAAAAGAGATGGTTCGTAGGTTACCAGACAAATTCAATGAAGATGATGCCACCTACACGTGTATTCGAGCGAAACAAACACAGACCCCGTTTCCCAAAAGCAATGAGAAGAAAACGTCACGGCGACTGCAGCTAGTGCACTCAGACATCTGTGGTCCCATGCGGACGGAATCTCTTGGGAAGGCAAAATATTTTATCACGTTCATCGATGACTTCTCAAGGAGGATATTTGTGTACTTTTTAAAACATAAAAACGAAGTTTTTGCGGAGACGCAGAGTGGCGAAAAACTCAAAACCCTAAGAACAGACAACGGTAAGGAGTACTGCAACAAGGATTTTCAAAATTATATTGCGGAATGTGGTATTTTCCATCAAAAGAGTGTCCCACAAACTTCGGAGCAGAATGGGGTTGCGGAAAAGGCAAATCGGACCCAGATTGAAATGGCCAGGTGCCTCATGAACGAAGGTGGACTACCTAAATTCATGTGGGGAGAACTGGTCAATACAGCTGCATTTCTACGGAACCGATGCCCAACTAAAATTAATAGAGATGTTACGCCGGAGGAGCTGTGGAGTGGATGTAAGCCAAGTGTGAGTTTCCTCAAGGAGATCGGAGCAAAGGTTTGCACCTTGAAAAAGGGATCTAACCTGAGAAAATTTGACTGCAAATCGGAAGAGGGGATTCTTGTTGGTTATGCGGCTGAGTCAAAGGCTTACAGAGTTTGGCTACCAGATAAATGAAGTATAATCAAGAGTAGAGATATTCGTTTAGTTCAAAATGATGTTAACAATCAGGTGAAAAGTAATGAATTAAAGTATTGTAATTATTATTCTTTCTCGTTTCAGGACAGTGCTGCGCCGTCTGATGCATTTCCTGAATTAATAGAAGAGAATTCGAGCCAGGTGCGCACTGATCCCGAAACAATAAGAGATATCGAACATTTGCAACACGCGGACAGTTGACGAGAGGCGATGCAGATTGAGTACGAATCACTACTCAAAAACAACACATGGACTTTGGTTGACAGACCCCCGAATCGGAAAGTAATGAAGTCAAAATTGGTCTTTAAGACCAAATACAAACCTGCATAATTTGGATGTGTCCTCAGCCTATCTTAATGGTGACATAGATGCTGTTGTTTTTATGGAGCAACCAGAGGGTTTTGTGGATGGTGACAGAGTCTGCAAACTGAATAAAGCCATATATGGACTAAAGCAAAGTGGAAGACAGTGGAATTTAAAGCTGGATGCGACCTTCAAGGTACTTGGTTTTATTCCCTCCAAATACGACAGGTACCTGTATTACAAGATTTCAACCGAACATTTTACTCTGATCACGGTTTACGTGGACGACCTTCTGATTGCAACAAACAATCCAATGGAATTCAACATGCTTAAGCAGCACCTAACTGAAAACTTCGAAATAAGGGATTTGGGACTTCCGAAATTGTGTGTCGGACTTGAGGTCAAATATTTCCCAAATAGTCTGTGCATCTGTTAAGTCGGATTCATTAATAACCTGTTGGACGAGTATGGCCTTGAGGACTGCAAGCCGAACCGACTATCACTCCCGGTGAACTTGAAGTTACAACAAGAGCCGACGGTCGTCGGAGAGCGAAAGGAAATTGACAAGACTAAATATCGTCGTTTAATAGGAAGCCTATTGCATCTATCCACTTTCAGCAGACCGGACATTGCCTTCTCGGTCAACGCATTGTCACAGTTTAACGGCGATCCTCGACAGCAGCACTGGAACGCAACGATGCAGGTCCTGCGGTATCTACACGGTTCAAAGAGTGCTGGAATTGTGTATAAAAAGACTGCAACGGATATTCACGCGTTTGCCGACACTAGTTGGACTAGTGATTTTAATGATCGAAGATCGCAGAGCGGATTTGCTTTCATCTATGTAGGTGGAGCGGTGCACTGGGGTTCGAAGAAACAAAGGATAGTCACTGAATCTCAGTTCTGTGGCAAAGGAAGCAGCATTTTTTCGAAACTTGTTGCAAGAACTTGGACTTCACCGAGGGCTAATAACGATTTGGAGTGATAACCGCAGTGCACAGGTTATTGCAAACGATATGGGAATCCAAGGGCGAACCAAGCATCTCGACATTAGATACCATTTCATAAAGGAGGCGGTTGCTGACGGAAGAATAAAACTGGAGTTTGTTAGATCTTATGAGATGCCTGCAGACGTGTTAACAAAATCCATGGCAGTGCCAGCTCACATGAGATGTTTCCAGGCCTTGGGCGTGTGTTTTCAAAATCAAATTTAAATATCCGATTGTGGAATTGAGGAGGGGTGTTGGAGATAAAATGTAGGCAACCCATTTCCACAAATCTACTACAATATGTTCTACTCCTATTTCATTCCTCGTCCCATATATTCCTTTACTACTCACTTCCTTTTTCCCTTTTCCAGTGCGTGGACATATCATCTGAATTAGTAATAAAACAATCTTAATTAATCCTTGTTTCATTTTGCGCAACTCAACAAAGGTCAACAAGAAGATCTTGAGAATTTCAGAGGAGATAACACAAAAAATGAACTGGATTATAGAAAAAAGGCAACAAGGAAATGGTCTCAACAGATCGAGCAAGGCTTGAACAAGACATCATCAACAAAATTATAATTATCAAGGAAGAGATCAATGAGATTGTGCGGGCCTGTCAGATGGCTAGAAGTGGAATAGTGAGCACCCACTTTCTTGATCAGGTTAACAGACTCATTAGCGAAGATGATACATTGCCTTAAGCGAATGTAGTATGGCACACCTTCTGTCTACATGAGTGGATCCTTACTACTGTATGTACTGTCAATGCTTTAAGTTAGTGAAACGGAGTATAACGTATTACTAACGAAGTCGACAATAAAAAATGGGAAACAGGTTGACCTACCCTATGATAAGGTCATAGTCAATCACGACGAAACCTATGGCATGGAAACTAGTTGTCTCACTATAGGCGGTATGACAGTATGTGAAAAAGAGTCGCTTGAGAAATTAAGAGGACACGCGGCTTGCACGTTCCGATCAAATACAGCAGAAATCGTTGAACCTGTATTTGTTACCAACTTTAATGGAGAACTTATCACAAATGGGACATCGAGGACAATCTTTGGAATCTACTTGATCCATATTAACAACGAGACGATCACTCTTAACAATAAGACATTTACAAGTTTTACTGCTACGTCACTACAGGCATTGCCGCCTGCTTATTGTAGACGCGAACGAATAAAGTTCTAAATCTAAAATTGGTTTTGTTTGAAAGGTATAAGTCGGATCGTTGGGGAAAGGCGTTGCCTCTCCATCCGCTTTTTTTATGAATTCCCTTAACGGATTCGTTAACTAATTCACATGAAATAAAGTTCCACTTGAATATAAACGGTCGTTTTGATTACTGCACTCTGAACAGCAGCCGCAAAGTAAAACTCCTAGTTCAGCAACATCAGGAAATGTCGCAGCAACAGCAGTTATAATTCAGGAACATCAGCAACAGCACAGTAACAGCAGTACCCCAAAAAAAAAATACAGTGTACCACCAAATAAAGTATTCAAAACGGATATTACTAAAACGGCTAGGATACACTGAGCGAAATTTATATAGAGGCAATGCAGCAGCTGTGGCAAATGACACAATGTTTCGCGGAATTCCAGAGAACTGATGATAACGGTACTTTTTCTCATCTGCATATGTTTCAATGATTTGGTACACAACAAGATCACTCTCATATCAGTTAGTGTGTTAGACACACACGTGATACTTTGTGAAGTTCTGTGATTTTCTAAATTTTTGCTGCGAAATAAATTTAGAGGCAGTTGGTATTTTTTGATAAAATCGTAAGATTTTGTATAATATTTCTAGACGAGCTTTATCTTAGGGTTGCATCCTTTTCAGAATACACTTTCTTGCTGCTTTCATTTTAACTTAGAAAGGATGGGGTGTGGCAAGAAGTTGAATGTGGAAGAAAAGACAAAAATAAGTACACTTAAAGAAAGTGGCGACTCCAACCGTCAAATAGCCCTTAAAATATCACTATTTGCAAAGGTTGTTGACAGTTTCGTTAATTTGGGTGAGCGATATGGGCAGAAGAATGCAAAAGGAGCTCCAAAAAAAGTAACAAACCGACAAAAACATTGTATTGTCATAGAAGCCCGGAAAAACAAATTGTTTGCTTCCCAGATTAAGGAAAAATTAGACCTTCCAATTTGAGTACGAAGAGTTCAGCAAATTTTACAAACCACACCAACATTGGTTTTCCGACGAAAACAAAAAAACCACACCTTACTTCTTTGCACAGAGAAAACAGACTAAAATTTGCAAAAGACCATATGTCATGGATAACTGAATGGAGAAAAGTTATTTTTAGTGACGAGAAAAAGTTTAATTTGGATTTGGATGGGGTGCTTTTGGCTATAATGGAAGGATTGAAAATTTATGGGCAATAATGGCAAGAAAGGTTTACGCGAATGGAAGGCAGTACAAAGGTATTAAAGAGCTAAAAGATGCCATACAAGATGTTTGGAAGAACTTGGATGACCGATACATCAATAATTTGATAGATTCAATGCCAAACCGAATTTTTGAAGTTATCACTACCACCACTAAAGGAGAAACCACTCATTATTAAGGTTAATTTATTTTCAAAAGAAAGTGAAATAAAGACGGATATTACCACCAAAATGACACTGCCTCTAAATTAATTTCGCAATAATTCTTAGAAAAGCTAATTTTTCTGAAGTGCTTATAGTACCAAAGCATAACTTTGTAGTTATTTTAGAACACTATTAGTCGTGCAATAAAAATAAGGCAAGGTTTATTTTTCAACTATGATATTTTCTTAGTTGCATATTATGCCTCTATGTTAATTTCGCTCAGTTTATGTAAGTCGGCCATAGGTGTAGGCGGTTTCTTTATTGAAAAAGGCAATGGTACCTACACATTTTCAATCCACTTCCAAAAATAGTAAATCAATACAACAAAGTTAGCAAGTTTTTAGAGATTGCGACGACGGAGTTTTTCTCATTTACGCCAAACGACGAAAAGCTTCGCTCATTCAAACTCACAATTTCAGATTTGAGAAAGATGATACAATCATCTTTAAATTGCCTTAAACTGCAAGTCAGCTCCTCTAAATTGCATTATCCGCAGACAGACTAAGATTTGCTGTGTTATCATTTAAGTATTATAAAAGGGATTACTCGATCGCATTATTTTTTAGTCTTAGTCTTTGCGTGTAAGCGGAAGATTTCCCCCGACCCACGGCAAGGGATCTAAAGCTTTCAACTTATACAAAATACAAACTGTTTTTAATTTTGTTTTTTGGTGAAACTAAAACACTCGAAAATAAATTATGTATAAGATTCAATAGATAAAACCTCTACATAAAGTAAGTCGGTTCTGAACACTGAAATATCACCAACAAGACATATACAATCAGAAATAAAGCAGTTAACACAACGCATTTGAACCTCAACTTAGTGCAAGGTACCAGAATTGTTGACACACTCTGTTCAAGTGCATATCTGTTCTCACGGCAGCGGAATGGCTGCATTGCAGCAGATCGTGTTGCGCCGCACCGGATATGTAATCATCATCAGCATCAAAGTAATGAGTCCGCATGACTGGACGGCGGGAAGGTAGGCTTCCTATGAGAAGCGAAGTAGCTCTAAGTTTAGTTTAAGTTTGAACCTGTAATAAGCCGGGGTAAAATAAATTATATCGAAGAAAGCAGTTTTTCACTTCTGACGTCTAAGTCGGCAGGTTGGGACCTCGCGGTTCACAATTTTTTTTGTGAATCCCATTAAGGGATTCGTTAAGTGGCGCCCGAACAGAGACCGCTCCGTCTGTCCCTTAATGACACCGTTTTGGTACGTTCGATTGAATAAAGATAGCTGTACCCATGAAAACACAGCAATCACTCCATTGCGGCAGATAATTTCCACTGTACCGATCAGAACACAGCGATAATCGCGGAAGGTAGTAGTTCAGGCTTCGGACAAAGTTGTATAGTATAACCTAAACTACCTCAGTGACGGCCATGTCCCTGCCAGAACATTTAATGTTGGTGAATTTGTAGTGATTAAAAATGTATGTAGATACTTCAGTGGGGATAAGTAAGAAATTAGTGCCAAAATATCGGGGTCCATATGTGGTGAAGAAAAAGTTGAAAAATGATTGTTACGTGATAGAAGATGTCGATGGCTTTCATGGTACCATGGTATCTTAGATTCGAATAGTTAACAAATGCGGATTGCGCTCGATTCTGCCCCCGAGCAGAACGTGCTTAGCAGAAGCCATGGAATCGAGGTCGATTAATAGTCAAGATGGCCGAGATTCCTATATTGTACGATGTAAGTAAGTCGACCAGTAGCGCCCGCCTTCAGCCTGTTAGGTTCGCTCACGTCAACCAATTGTGTTATTATTGTATAATCTCTCATTCCCTCGAAATGTGGTTAATAAAAGTGAACGAAGCAAGGTATTAATCGAATTTGAATTGTTTTCTACTTTTTAAATTATGAAGTATTTTAATTGAACTTGAAAATCTACAAACGTCTTCTCTGCGGGAATTACACGGAAAGTTATTTACAACATTCTTCGAATTTACCTTGTTTGAATCCCTGGAAACATTGCGTCATTCAGACGAGACTAACTGATTTGCGGTAGGCGGAAAGTTACGAAGACTACATGGTAAAGTGTTCTAAGTGCGTGCGTTGCATTCATTACATCTGCACTAGTAGAGGTAATAGTGTCGCAGATATTATAAGTTAACACAAGAAATGTTCGCGACACATTCCCGATCAAATTCCACAAACACATCACCATAAACGGTATCTCCTGACAACAAGTAAATTCCCAAAGAACCGCTGACCTAGCGGCTGGGCCACTCAATCCATTAGCATTGTCATCGCATTCCATCACGTACGGCAGGAGGGATCAAGTTCACCTGTGGGAGATAAGCCGGCAAACAAGTAGTATTTAAGGTAGCGTAAGATTTTCTAATGTGCAGATTGTAAGTAGACGTGTAAGGGGTTATAATGCCCATTTGTTATTAAAATAAAGTTTTTTTTAAATAAACAATAACGTAATTGTTTAATTGGCGCCCGAGCAGGGACCACAGAGAGAGTTAACACATTTATTACGTAAAAATCGATGTATAGTTCGAAACAGTAATCGGGATAACAAGCTAGCACGCTAACCCCGCGAGTGTTCTAAAAAATCTCTCTCTTGTGGTCCCCCGCGATCGTGTTGTGGTGAAAGCAGCAAAGGCTGCAAGGGCCCCGCAGTAGCCCCAATAAAAGGAACAAACCGGAAGCTCGATAAAGCTCGCCGCACCACCCGGTCAGCAACCCGGCTAAAATTCAAGCAACCCCAGAAAGATGACGGCAGCAAAATTTATTCAAAATTTATTCTTAGTGTATATGTTAATGATTACTTCTGTAAAGGCCGACTACCAGATATTTGACTACTCGAACGCACAACTATTGACGTTAGACAACGGGACGGCCCTACTAGAGGACGGACGCTACAAAATTATTCACGTAATTAATCTGGACCTATACCAAGACTTACTAAACGAAATCAATAGGACGGTGACGACAAAATTTAGTGACAAGGATCCCATGTACCCCTTTATGACACACGACATTGAGCAAACACAGCAACTCGTAAGTAGACTAAGACCTATCAGCAGGACTAAACGGTCATTAGATTTCTTGGGCACAGCTTGGAAATGGGTTGCAGGCTCACCCGATCACGAAGATTTGAATCTTCTTACATCTAAAATTAACGAATTAGCAGAAAATAATAACAGACAAATTTATGTGAACAATATAATAGAACAGAAATTTAATGGGTTGAACAGAATCGAAAATGAAATTTTAAAAAATTTAAGAGCCTCTAATAACTTACAAAAAGAATATTCGTTAGTAATGAAAAGTAAAATACAAATAATAAGAGAAGAAGTGATGAATGTCGACTATGCTATTCAATGGGCTAAAGCCAACATTATAAACTCTTATATTTAAAGCAATCTTGAGGAACAACTGATAAAGAATATTATGAATAAAAGTAAGCTACCGTATATCAGTATAGAACAAATGCTAGGCTTTAGTGATGTAAGAATAGCTATAAGTAATTCCAAAATCCTATATATAATTAATATCCCCACAGCGGGAAAAGACGAATGTCAAAATTTAATAATAAGACCAATAAAAATAGGTAAAATCATAAATGATATTAAGTTTGAAAACATATTAAAATGTGACATACAAGTTTATGGAATTAAAACAAAATGTAATGAATTCGCAAACTTAACCATATGTAATAGAAATAATATCCTAGATCTAAGCAACACTTCATGTCTGCCAGGGCTTCTAAACAACTCCGCACCATCGTGTCACACCGTAAGCAACCAACACATACCGATCGTGCAAGAAATAACAAGTGGAACGCTGTTCTTGAACCAGTACAACGGAACCATCCAAATTGATGACAAAAACGTGAACCTAACTGGGTGCTTCATAATACAATTCCAAAACACAACCTTAACAATAGACAGAACCACATTCCATTCGACGGAGGTCGCAACTATCCAACCGATTCCGCTGTTACAGTCAGCATCGTCAATAACTAGTGTCGAAGTGGAGCTTTATCTGGAAATGGCAAAAGAAATCCACCTCACCAACAGGGAATACATAGGGCTTATAAGCAACAACACAAATAAGCATGTCCTAAACTTTGGCCTGGGATCAATTGGCATCGCTAGCACGTTCGCAATTTTGGTTTTCTTCTGGATTAGACGTAAAGCCGAGAAAACCAAGATAGTAATTCAGCCCCAAACCATAAATCTACCGGAAAATCTACCAACAGACGCTACTCCTGAAGCAACTGAAAATACTACAAAAGCTCAACAGAATCCAGGGGTATCCAGGTTAAGCCAAATTCCGTTTTTTTAAAATCCAACGAGGACGCTCGAAATTTAGGTCGGGAGGAGTTAACACAAGAAATGTTCGCGACACATTCCCGATAAAATTCCACAAACACATCACCATAAACGGTATCTCCTGACAACAAGTAAATTCCCAAAGAACCGCTGACCTAGCGGCTGGGCCACTCAATCCATCAGCATTGTCACCGCATTCCATCACGTACGGCAGGAGGGATCAAGTTCACCTGTGGGAGATAAGCCGGCAAACAAGTAGTATTTAAGGTAGCGTAAGATTTTCTAATGTGCAGATTGTAAGTAGACGTGTAAGGGGTTATAATGCCCATTTGTTAATAAAATAAAGTTTTTTTTTTAAATAAACAATAACGTAATTGTTTAATTTATATATGTTCACAGTGCAACACAGAAGACAACACTATTATCCACCAAAATTGAGCACTAGCGTTTGATTCGTTAGTTAATGTAAGGTACCGGTTGTGGCGGATATAAAGGAGATCTTCCACAGGGTTTGGATCATAGAAAATTACATACATGCTTATTGATTTTTATAAAGGTTTGGTGATATTGGCGCTCCACCGATAGAATTTGTAATGCGATTTGTTTGGCTCGACGTGTTCTCCGCGTTGTGCAAAACTAGCAAAATGCTTTAGTTAAGAACCATTAGGTGGATGAATGGCTACTAAGTGTTGACTACGAAGAAGAAGCGATCCGGATTGGTACAGAAGTTACAGAAGTACATAGGAATTGTTTCTTCGATATGATTTGAAGGTTGGAGGTGTTGCGGATGTTTTGGTGTCCCACTTCAGATTTCTTCATGTTTCTGTCCAATCTCAACAAGGATGGAAAAGAAATTCATAGCGGCGAGAAGATACCAACAATATGCGAGCTACTTCAAGGGCTTATTACTATTTATGATTTCTTAAGACTATTTGCTTACTATGTAGTGCCGTTCAAAATATTAATGGGATGATCATATCACTTCAGATCAGGACTTAACCTTTAAACGGTGCATTAAATTATTTCCTGAGTTGGAAGTGTTAAAGATTCCGCGTTGTCATCTTATCGGAATTAGCAACTACTCTGATCTCGATGTACACCATCATACCTTTGCCGACGCTGCGGAGATGACTGAAGCAGCTGTTTGTTATTTTCGCATAGTGCGTGATGGTGTTTTGAGATGTTCACCCATGGCGGTAAAGACTCACGTAGCCCCTTTGAAATCAACATCCATTTCGGATCTTGAATTGGAAAGTGCTGTTCTTGAATCAAGAAACAGTCGAGAAACATGACGAATTCGGAGTGCGAAAAAGCATTTATTGGAGCGACTCAGAGGTGAGCCTGTATAAAATCCGATTGGTTGAATAAGTTCGTCGCCTTTCGTGTGGCTGAAATCCACAATATAACAAATCCGATGCATTGGCGGTATGTACCAGCTCGGGTCAATGTAGCGGACGGCGGGGTGGGTGAGGATTCCAAACTTGGAAATTGGAGTTAACACCGCGCACTTGGCCCTGAACTCCATATAGACTTGCAGTCTGTATAAGAATTGCTGACTAAGTTTATTCAGGTGCAAACCTGTTCACACGCTTATTTAAGATCAAGTTGCGTCGCGCTATTCGCACGGCCACCGAACATCAAACTGCATCGCACCGGATACACGCGCCGGCATAAAGCTGCATTCTGGATGGTTGGAACAGCGGCTTCCTACATGAAGCGCGGCAGCTCTAGAGCTTAGTTTAAGTTTATTATTTAGAAATAAGCATGTCTTCAAGAATTCATTAGTATCACATCATAAAACCATTAATTTGTACTAAAGTAATTAAGTTAATGTAGATTCATTTCAATAATGTAGGCTAAATTTCCTACACACGTATTACAAAATTTATTCTCAGTGTACTCATCTGCATGTGCAGAGAACATCATAATCAGACACTCACTAAGCAATTTCTAGTCAAGCGCCCGTTTGTATCGCTTGACCTTGAAGTGCACATGATGCGAAAATTAACTGCATAACTGTGCGTGGGCAGCTTGCTGGAAGCAGTTTAGCGTGTGCCTCGTTCATTTCCTTTTCGATCGCCCTAGCGAACACAATCCAGACAAATAAAGTTTGTAAAGTCTAGGTGGATGTACTGTCTTTCATTTATTCATCACTCGTTCGATTTTCATCTAAATAATATTCATAAACATTGGAAATTGTAATCGAACGGTGGGACAAATAAAGCAATAAATAAGTAATAACGTTTTTGGAATGGTAAGTCGAACAGTTGGGGGGAGGCGTTGCCTCCCCGTTCGCGATTTTTTTTCAGGGATCCTGAGAGGGATTCCTTAACTGGCGCCCGAGCAGTGACATCTCCGTATACGACATCCTTGGTTGTCCTTTTTCACATTGTTATCCTCTAACCAGGAGATAATGTTAATGCTCAGTCCCCATGAGAACACTGAACACACAGAACACGAATGTTAGTCAAAAGGGAAAACCAAGTGAATTCGTGTGAAGCCAATCGTGCCTTAGTAGGTTGAGTGCATTTTAATGCTCGCATCCAAAAAGGATAACACGATCCTTCCAAAAGAGATGTTGCCGAAAATAAAGAATTTTGTGCTAAGGATTGTTCGTATTTCGTTGCAGTAACGTAAATTGCGAAAAGGAAAATATAATCCGAGGCAACAATGAAGCTCAATGTATTATTCCTGATAGCTACTGCCTTCCTGCCCACCGTCTTAAGTTATCAATTATTCAATCACCAATCGCCAATTGTTACAATAAAAGAAGGCATGGGGTGGATTGTCAAGGGTGACTTTAAGCTAGTGCATGTTATCAACTTAACTCAATTCGGGGACATAGTACAGGGTATTAACAGGTCAATAAATACCAACTTTTCGATAGAAAAAAGGGCCACAATCGAAGTTCACCTCAACAAGATGAATAACAAATTAGAGGTGAAAGACATCGAATCACTAGATCCATCAACTGGATTGGATCAGCTTGGAAATGGATTACTGGAAATTCCGATGCTGCGGACTGGATTAAAATAATTTCCAACGAAGAAGATATCATATAAAATTAATACCAGGATGTTCAGTACCTTGCACGAGACTACAAGAAAGCTCAATTGGATGTTAGATCAATTTAATAATGAGATCAAGTCAACCTTAGTCGGATGATACGAACTAAATGTTTTGGATCAAATCATTATAGTAAAGGACGAGATTAACGTGATAATGCGCGCCTGTCAAATGGCTAAAAGTGGCATTGTGAACACGAATCTCTTAGATAGGGAAGAAATAAGTAGGATCATCGAAGAAATAGAAACTCTACCTTATTCAAATGAAATTGAGGCCATAGAAAATGGATCACCATCCATATATTCAAATGATTCACTTCTTCTCTATGTTCTTTCCATGCCGAAAGTAAGAAAAGATGGATTTAATATTCTCTCGGTGAGAGCATCAATCACCGACGGTTTGCAGATTGATTTGGATTACAATAGAATCCTAGTTAATCACCAGGAAACATACGGGATTATCAGTGAATGTTTCCGTGTTAGTAACCAAATGATCTGTAGTACTAGATCATTGCAGAAACTTAAGTAAGACAGCTATGCGGTAAGGCTCTTGAAAGGAGTTCAGACTATTTGTACCTTCCACACTAACAAGGAAGAGGTGATCGAATGGGTCCAGGAAGACACGATATTCCTAACCAACATCATCGGACGATTAACATCCGGGAATGATTCACGGATTCTTAATGGTACTTACGTGATTACGTGTTAAACAATATAACATTCACAAGCTCTTCATATTCACACACCCAGTTACTTCCACCGGTATTAACAAACATAAAACGGGTGCAGAAGATCGACTTGGGTCATGTACATAGCATCAATGTAAGGAACATTGCTGAGTTGAAGAATCTCAAGATTCAACGGCTTTTTTTTCCTTCACAAACGTGGGAATTCTCATAGTAATAACATCTGTAGTATGGATTGCCTGGCGAAAGGTTAATCTCGATCCTAACTTACCATCGGTGAATCTACATAACATCACGATTGATCCCAAGGTCAATTTAGAAAATCAGAGAACAACGCGATCATCTTCTACTCGAATCTGGCCATCTGCAACTGACGTCACGCATGATCTACGGAACATAGATCTTTAAAGAAGAAAGAGTTAACACCACGCACTTGGCCCTGAACTCCATATAGACTTGCAGTCTGTATAAGAATTGCTGACTAAGTTTATTCAGGTGCAAACCTGTTCACACGCTTATTGAAGATCAAGTTGCGTTGTGCTATTCGCACGACCACCGAACATCAAATTGCATCGTACCGGATACACGCGCCGGCATAAAACTTATGAGCCTGCATTCTGGATGGTTGGAACAGTGGCTTCCTACATGAAGCGCGGCAGCTCTAGAGTTTAGTTTAAGTTTGGAATTGTAATCGAACGGTGGGACAAATAAAGCAATAAATAAGTAATAACGTGTTTGGAATAGTAATTCGAACAGTTGGGGGGAGGCGTTGCCTCACCGTTCGCGATTTTTTTTTCAGGAATCGTAAGAGGGATTCCTTAACTTTGGTGACCGATGGTACATTGGTCTAAGCTTTTTCTATGATGCAGAAAGTCAATGGCCTACTTAAAACGAATCTGAGTCTATTGCGGAAGAAGATCTTTCGGAAGGGCAAACCAATTTTTATTTGGTAGGTGAGTCATTAATACAACTTGAAAGGTTTTCCTGTTTACAGAAGCTGAGGAAGACCGTTGCAATTTCATTTTTTCTTCGATATGCTAATCCTGTAATGCGAGTCTTGCAGCGTTGAATTCACGAAACTCTGCCAAAATGAACTCAGTTTTGAGAAAGAGTTCCCGTATATGATTGAAGTCCACACTAAGATCAGTATAGTGTCCTGAGGGTCGTAGGCCAGACAAACAAGGCGGAGACCGTCCCATTATTTGTAAGGAGACCAGTCATCCTTCCGAGGTCTAGTTATTTTGCGCTTTTCGTTGTCTGGGGATGTTATGAAAGTATCACCATTCATGAAACGGTCATTAATGAAGTGAGACAACAACACGACATTGCAGGCCTCAAATTTTGCTTTAGTAATATCAAGCACAAATGTGTCATCTCTCAAGTACGTTCTCCAAAAATTATCGAACAGAAGATAGGTGAACTACCCTACGGGGGATTAACAGCGCACGAACCACCATTTAGCTATACCGGTATAAACTTCTTAGGTCCCGTAGGTTACATACCCTAAACATTCCTTATCGCGCCAATCTATTTTTCCACATAATGCACGGGTGCAATCACCTGCATTATGTTCGCATTCTGTTTATTCTAATTTTCATTTCATTTTCCGGCGCAGTGCATCTCAAGTTACAGCTACACGCGCACATGAAAAAGCTGACTAAACAGTTCCCGCGGTCCCACAGTGACCCGGTACGCTGAAACTGCAGAATAGCCAATAGATATAAGGGAGTGGATGAATCCCACTGAGTTGTTTTTTAGTGATTAAGCTGGAGGGAACAGTTGTAAAGTTATTTCTTTTAATACAATTGTTTTTTTTTTAACAACGTGTCGGAACGTCTTTTGTAAGTTGTATAAGTGAAAATACGAAGATCAATGGATAAACGCTGGTTGGTGTTCTTCACATGTTTGACGACTCAAGCGATACTTGTAAAGTTGCTCCTAACCTGGACACTGATGTTTGTCTGTTTTTTTTAATCTGCGTGGTCGTTCTAGAGAGATACGAACCGATGGAGGAACCTACTATTTGTCACCGAGAGACTGTTTGTGTGAAGACGTCAAACGCATGAATCTTAAAGGCGTTACGAAGAACTTCGAGGGATCTACCATTAAGTTGATCTTTAACCCCTCGGAGTACCTCACATGTGTGGTGTATGGCGAGAACTTTCAAGATGGTCTTTATCCCGCTCTACAGATATAACAAATTAATGACTATGTGCTGAAGATATGCATAGCAAAAGCAATATTACAAGTGAACTCTAGACCACAGAATACACAGAAACACTGGAAATTGAAATTTACCAAGCACGGTAATGAAGACATGTTATGCTTTTGCGATGTGGACAAGAGGCGTTCGACAACAGGATACTTATTTAAGTTCGAGCGTGAAGGCACTTCCTGGAGTAGCAAACGTCAACTAACTGCGGCTTTGTCCACGACTAAATCAGAGTACGTGTCCATGTCATTGGCAATTCAAGAAGCTCTTTTGTTAAAATGCCTTTTGGGTGAAATATTCGTTAATAGAACCTCAACAAAAATATATTAAAGGGTAATTTTTAAGCCATTATCTTTATGGCAACTTCATTTGTCAAGCATGTTCAGTTTGGTCTATAATTTAACCATGAATCGTCTTACAAACGAACAACGCTTCCAAATTATTGTATTTTATTATCAAAATGCGTACTCTGTTAAGAAAGTTTATCGCGCGAGTTATGATCCCAGAGACAGGCCACCAAGTCATTGTCCCATTAGTGGACCTTCCAAGAAGAATACATGATACTGCTGACTTCGCGAAAACAAAGCTAAGCGTATTCAGCGGCTAACAAATGTAGAGACCAAATCTCAAATAAAGTACTTGCTTGATATAAACCAATATGAGTCAATAAAGAAGTGGGCACTTGAACTCTGACCGCGAAACCTTCAACTCGTTTAATTCCTCGGCTTTTTACTTAACTGGCGCAGTCGGTAAACCAGTGAAATAAAACAGTGTGTACAAGATTATTGTACATGCCGTATGTAAACGCGGTGTCGTTCCAAGATTTTGCAGCACTTAAAACTCATTGAGTAGTTGTGCTTTCTTTTATACCTATTTTTTGACAGGCAATGAAGCCTTTATGTATTGGTGTATCGTTTTTTCTCACTTCACTTGTTTTCTGATCGTTGGTGGTGCAGTGTCGCACTCTTGGAAATTAATACGTTGAATAAAGTAGTGAACTATAGTTAAATGGACTGATGTATTTCAATAATTATTATACACAGGGCATACACTAAGAGATCTAGATTAATGAAAGTAATTATTAGTGATATTCAACACAAAGAGATCTTGTGATCTAGTGAAGTGATTGTGTAGTGAAATCAAACAATAAAAAAGACCTGACATTAATAAAGTGATAATCTTCATGGGATAAATAATATCAGAAAGCAAAAAGACCTATTAAAAACAGCGCGACATGTAAAGAACTAATTTGATACCACCTTAAAGGAGAGTAAATAGAAAAGTCGACAACTAGCGGGACACACATTTTTGAGGAACGAGCTGACAACAGCTTCTTCCATGAATTTCAAATTTCATATTCATTCTTTTCAGCCAACGCAAGGTTCAACTTATTTAAAGCGATTCTAGATTTATAATTTTGTTCATGTAAATGAATAGTTATTAATAAAAGAATTTGAAAGAAAGTAAAGTAAAAAGAATCCGCCTTTAAATCCTCGAGTGGTGAAATTCCAATAGCCATCCCAATTGTTTCTAACAGACCCTTAGACAAAAAGGCGATTGCAGTAGATATAAAAGTATAAAAAGTGAGAGTGGTACATTGATAAATAATAAATAATTAAATAAATAAAATAAAATGGCTAACCAAGAAGAATTTGTTCAAATGCGTGGTTGCATTGCAGCAATAACACGACTATTAGTACAAAACGAACAAAGAGTTTAATTATCTATCAGGCAGAGAAGTGAAAAAGACATGAAAGTAATAAATAACTTTGATGGCAAGGTAGAAGACTTGCCAAGTTTTTTCAGTGCAGTGGAAAGAGTGCAAGAAGACTATAGACAAAATTACGAAGATTTTTGCAACGTAATATATGACATTAAAATTATTGCTGCAGCGAAAAATTATCTTCAATTACATCAACCAAGGAACTGGATCAAAACGAAGGTAACATAATAGCAACATAACATAACAGGGCATAACATAGCAGACAACATAACAGGGGAAGAAATAAATAATTCCAATATAGGAATAGATTAACTCAAATATTTAAAAACAGCATTATTCAGTTATAAAGACAATAAAATTATTTTTGTTATTAAAATTCCAAAGGAGTTAATTAAAATCAAAACGCATATAATAACACCAATTCCAAATGATGATCAAAAAGAAATCGGATCACCAAATGAAAAAATATATTACTACAACAATGAAACTTATAATTTCAAATCAGAATTCCTACATGAAAATCAAATATCGATTAATAAAAAATATAAACACAGAAATAAATGAAATTTATGAAGATACAATTATTTTAAAGAATTCGAAAAATGATATAATTAAGCAAACATGCATGAATAAAAATAGAACATTGACTGGTAATTACATAGTATATTTTCAAAATTGTTATATTCAGATTTAAAACCATTTTTTCAATAACAGATTGAAATAATTTAAAGACACTTTTGTAATACCTACATTAGAAGAAAATTATAATTTTACCGATAAATTAACATTAGATACAGTAAATAGAAAAAAGTATCGACAATATGAAGCAAATAATAGAGTTAAAAGCACATACGCATACGTTATACTTAACCATAATAATAATAATTTGCATTGTATTCAGTATATATTTAAGAAAATATTGTAAAAGCCACAATATTGAGGACAATCTAGAAATTAACCCGGGAGGAGTTATGGTCCCAGAGACAGACCACCCAGTATTGGCCCATTAGTGGACCTTCCAAGAAGAATACATGATACCGCTGACTTCGCGAAAACAAAGCAAAGCGTATTCAGCGGCTAATCACAACAAAGAACGATCCAGTGATAATGTAAACAAATGTAGAGAATCTCAAATGAAATACTTGCATGATATAAACCAATATGAGTCAATAAAGAAGTGGGCAGTTGCACTCTGACCGCAAAATCTTCAACTCGTTTGATTCCTCGGCTTTTTACTTAACTCATGTTTCTTCCATTTTATGGTTAAAAATGGACGAAGCTTATTTTTGTCTCAAGGGGCACGTAAATTAGCAGAATTGTCGATTTTGGAGTGAATATCAGCCAGAAGCATTGCAAGAGCTACCAATGTGTTGTGTATTAACATTAAGCTATAACTATATTGTAATCATTTTATCCCTTTCTAACTTAATTATCTGTATCTTAACGAAGTTTTTACATGTATGAAAGAAACGAAGAAGAATCTGTTATAGACGGTTTTCAAAAAGGAAGAATAAGTCAGAATAAATTGAAGTCCTATTTTAAATGAAGTCCATCTTTTATTTCAAACAATAAAAATCATACATAAAATTGGTGACGAGGTGAAAATGAATGCGGAACAATTTGCGGAATTTCTTCAGGCAATGAAAAGCCTAATTGTACAACCTGATGCTGCTGCTGCTACTGGTGCTTCTGCGATGGTGATTGCTGGTAATTTCGACACGTATAATGCGGAAACAGGAAATTTTATTCGTTTTGAGAATTACTACGCACTAACATTTCCGACGAAGGCATGAAAAAGAGGACTTTCTTAAATTCAATCGGTCCTAAACTATTTGATCAATGCAAAAGTTTGCTGGCTCCTCATTCAATTGATGGGACAGAATATAAGGATATCATCAAGATTCTTCAAGATCACATTTCGCCTCCAGTTAATAAACTTGTTTGTCAACATCGTCGTCTCACGAGAGTACAACAATTAAATGAAAATTGTTCGGAATATGTTGCGGTATTGCAGAAAATTGCAGTTGACTGTAAGTTAAATTGTACTTGCAAAAAAATCTGTGTATATCTGTAAACGTACAAAAGTCATCCGAGTGTAAAATTCCGCCTCATAAGCTCAAATGCCTATCCTGTTTTAAGCACGGACATACAGTTGGGTGCAAAAGTGAGTCTTTTTCTTGCATTTTTTCTCATATATCCTTTTCTATATAAGTCTAAGAAGTGAAGCTTCACGGGAATGTACGTACGGGATTTCTGATCGACGATAGATGAGTTACCTAACGGTACTCTGTTTATGTTTGTTGTACAGCTGCTTTTCCCATGACTCACTTTTGCACCAGTATTTCTGGATGTATTGTGGCATTTGCAGATTGGAAACGAAAGTGTTCACACTACCAGTTTTTTTTTTTAATTATCGTTCTGCAAATAGTGTTTAGTTTCTAAAAAGGGAATCAGGTAAAGTAAAAAGAATTTAGTTGCAGTATATTGCAATTTTTACAATATTTCTACCTACGATTTGTAGAAATGTCATCGATCGACAAAGAAATGCAAAAAGTAATTGTTAAATTACTCCAAAAGGGAAATTCAACTCGTCAAGTAGCAAAAAAGTGCAAAGTTTCCCAGTCAGCTGTCGCGAGGCTAAGAAAGAAATGTAAAATTGACACAAAATGCGCACAACAAGGAAGGCCCAAGAAGCTCACTGATCAGAATGAGCGAAGTTTGGTGAGTCTTATGCTCTCAGGAAAGATGATTACAACTTCTGAAGCGGTAAAAGTGTTACAGCCAGATACAGGGTCGATGGACGGTTAACCGGACACTACGCAAGCGCAATGTAATAACTGTCGAAAAAAAGAAGCCAGCCCTTTCTAAGAAAAACATAAAGGCAAGACAAAATTTCGTCAAAAAATATCAGAATTGGTCCGGAGATGATTGGGGTAACGTAATATGGTCTGACGAAACAAAACTAAACCGCTACTGTAGACGGAAGATCATGGACCTGGAAGAGACGAGGCGAACCATTGAAGGCACATCATGTAAAACAAACTGTTCGGAGGTGGTTCGATAATGTTGTGGGGCTGCATGAGTTCTTTTGGTGTTGGGAAATTGCACCTCATAGAGGGTAGAATGGACCAACACATGTATCTGGACATTCTAAAGTCAAATCTCATAGAGTCAGTGAAAAACATGCCCTATCCTCCGTGTGCAGTAGTGTCGAGTAGAATGACGTTACTACCCTCCCTTAGCTCTAAGTTAATCGATGTAATAGAGAACGACAGCAACAAACTCTCTTATACGTTGCTGTAGGCCTCTCATAATATGATACATGTACATGATAGTGAAAATAAAGGATATAAGGTGACAAGCAAAGCAGGCGGATGTGTTTTTATTACAGTCTTCAGAAGTGGGATTCGGCTCATCACCAGCCACAAAAAAAAAAACAAACAAAGGAAGAAAGAAAAAATAAAAAAGTGAAAAGACAAATTAGTGAAAAAAAAAAAAAAATAAAAAATAAAATAAAATTCGAAAGAAGAAAGATAGAGCAGACAATCGGAACGCAAGACTTTACCGTTGCGAAGCTGCGCGAGTGGCCTCTACGTCTCGGCATGTCAACAAACGGGACAAAAAGTGCACTAGTCATGAGAATCAATGAAGTGCCGGTTGAAATGCGAGGCGAGCCACCGAGACGACAAAACGAGGCAGGCGACGAAGAAGACAGTGTGGTGGACGAGCGGGTAGTTGAGCAACGGGGAGAGACGACAAAGAAGAACAAGGACGAACGCCAGCAGTCAGAGCAAAAGGAGTTGGAGATGTACAAACGGGAAGCAGATCTGCTAAAGAGGGAAAAAGTGTTGCTGATGAGAGAAAACGAAGTGCTTCGTAGGATGACCGATCTGCAGACAAGGGAGCGGGCAAATGAGACGGCGCAAGGCATGAAGAAAACGAAGGACAGCGGGCAAATGATCGACAAGGAGAGAACAAAGGATAGCGGGCAAATGATCGACAAGCAGAAAACGAAAGATAGCGGACAAATGATCGACAAGGAGATAACAACGGATAGCGGAATTATCGACAGCAACGAGATTCAAATGATCGACGAAGGTGATGGTGGAAACGATTGCAAACAAATGATTGGAAACACATGCGCGATTGATAGAGTAAGTGCGCAAGAAAATCTCGTGACGGGAACTGATACGTGTTCGTTCAATCCTCTGCAATACAGCATGTTGAAAGAGATGTTACCCGAATACGATGGCGGCCCAGGGTTGGACGTGTGGTTGGCCCAATTAAAAAGCATTAAAGATGTATATAAAGTGGACGACCACACGCTCCGCACACTTATGATATGTAGAATGAAAGGCAAGGTGCTGCCTTGGCTGCACTCCCAACCCAACTTCCTATCGCAGAACATACACCAAATGATCGACGAATTGCGGGAGTTGTTTGGTACAAAGAAAAACAAGATGGAGATACGACGAAAATTTGAAAAAAGAACATGGAGAACAAACGAGAGCTTTTCGGAATATTTCAATGAGAAGCTAATATTGTCTGTGGGGTTGGACTTGGAGGAGGAAGAATTCGTGGAGTACGCAGTTGAGGGGATAGCGGACGAAATTCTGAGGTCTCAAGCAAATATCCAATGCTTCACCACCAAGAGTTAATTATTACAAACATTTAAAAAAGTCCAGCAAAAGGACCAACGAGTTAGAGCATCCACGTCGCAGCAGAGGTTAGCAGCGCAAGAACCAGCAGGAAGTTCAGGAACCCGGGGTATAGAGTTCAGGTGCTTTAACTGCAACTCACTTGGACACTACGCCGCAGAATGTAGGAAACCAAGGCGGGAATATGGGGCTTGCTACACTTGCGGTTCGATGGGTCATAGAGCTGCTACATGCCCAGACAGGAAGAAGGCGGTCCAGTTGGTGGAAGGTGATGATGAATATGTAAGGTATTTGAATTTTTATTTTCAATGTGATGCTAGTAAAGTCTTGTCCCTAGATTGCCTCATAGACTCGGGAAGTCCGATTAGTCTAATTTTGAAGTCTTCTGTTCCTAAAGAAGTCAAACTTTTAAGACCGACTGAAACTGAATTTTGTGGACTGAATAAAAGTCGTCTAAAAATTTTCGGAAAAATTTTGTGTTTTTTAATGGTAGAGAATCGAAGAGTTAATTTGGAATTAAATGTGGTAGATAATGCTTCTATGAGCTATGAGGTAATCTTGGGTAGGGATTTTTTAAGGGCCGGTAGATTTAAGTTAGTTTCAGTAAGAGAAGGAGGAGAAAACAAATGTGTAGATAAGAAAAATGATAGTTTGGAAAATAATGTTTGTAATTTCGAAAAATCTTTGTTGCTAATCGATTGTGAAAATGAGGGTAGCAACGAAATTATTTTAAAAGTTGGTACGAATGTAGATTTTACAACGAAAAACAGATTGTACAATATTTTTGATAAAATTTATTCGACACCCGAACGTCCCGCTGAACCAATGATAAATACCGAAATGATGTTGATGTTGTCAGATGAAAAGCCTTTTCAGTGTCCTCCGCGGAGATTGTCCTATTTTGAAGTTATTAGATGAATATTTAGCTAATGGGTTTATTAGAGAGAGCGAGTCAGAGTTTGTGTCTCCCATCGTATTGGTTAAAAAGAAAACGGGCGAGTTAAGAATGTGCGTTGATTATCGAACCTTGAATAAAATGACCGCGAAAGATAGCTATCCAATCCCGTTGATAGACAGATTAGCTAATAAAAAAGTTTTTACAAAGCTAGATTTAAAAAATGGGTTTTTCCATGCATACATGCATCAAGATTCAGTAAAATACACGTCGTTTGTTACACCTTTAGGGCAGTATGAGTTTCTGAGAATGCCGTTTGGGCTAAAGAATGCTCCTTCAACATTTCAGAGGCATGTGAATAAGGTGTTTGCTGATATGGTAAAGAGGGATGAGTTAATAATATATCTGGATGATATAATGATAGCTACTGAAAGTTACGATAAACATTTTCAAATTTTGATTGAAGTTTTTCGAAGGCTAGTGCAGAATAGACTGGAGCTAAGGATAGATAAATGCGAATTCTTTCAGACCAGCATTAAGTATTTAGGCTATACAGTCACAGGTGAGGGAATACAGGCTGATGAGAAAGGTTTAGAAGCAATTAGGAATTTTCCAGTTCCAAACAATGTACATTCCGTTCAAAGCTTTTTGGGGTTATGCTCGTATTTCCGGAGGTTTGTCAAGGATTTTTCGATGATAGCTAAACCGTTATATGATCTCACACGTAAAGATAGATTGTTTAAGTTTGGAGCTTCGGAATTAGAATCGTTTGAGTTTCTCAAAAAGAGGTTGATAGAATCACCCGTGTCAGCATTGTATGACCCGAAGGATGAAACTGAGTTGCACTGTGACGCAAACGCTTTAGGATTGGGTGCTATACTGCTACAAAGGAAAAATGATGGGAAGATGCACCCAGTATTTTACTTCTCGAAGAGAACGACTGATGCAGAGGCAAAATACCACAGTTTTGAGTTAGAGACGCTAGCTATAGTCAGTGCCTTACAAAGATTCCGAATTTATCTACAAGGGAAGCACTTTAAAATAGTGACGGATTGTAACTCCTTGACATTGACCCTCAATAAAAAGGAGTTGAATCCACGAATAGCGAGGTGGGCCTTGGAGCTACAGAATTACGAATACACTCTAGAGCATCGTGCAGGTACACGAATGCACCATGTGGACGCCTTGAGCCGGTCAACAAGTGTTCTGGTACTAGAATCAAACACGTTCGAGAAAAATTTAATCATATGTCAGGGGAAAGATCGGGAAATAAATAAGCTACGAGCAGATCTCGAAAAGTCGGAACACCCATTATACGAAATGCGCAATGGGGTTGTATACAGAAAAAAAGTCGATGGAACAGTGGCATTTTGTGTACCAGAAGTCATGGAAGAGCACGTATTGTTTAAATATCATAATGAGATGGGACATGTGGGTATAGATAAAATGATCGAACTGATTTCTAGTAGTTATTGGTTTCCAAGGATGCGAGCGAAGATAAAGAGTCATATCGAAAACTGTCTGAAATGTATTGTCTATTCGTCAAAGCGGGGGTGGACAGAAGGTTTTTTACATAGCATACCCAAGACGAATACTCCGTTCGACGTCATCCATATTGACCATTATGGGCCCGTAGACCATGCCAGGCCCACTAAAAAATTCGTGTTGGTAGTAATCGATGCCTGTACAAAGTTTGTTAGACTATTTGCTACCAAAACTACCAATACATAAGAAGTAGTGTATCAGATTATTTCAGATCGTACAGTCGGCCAAAGTGTTTAGTGTCAGATAGGGGAAGTGCCTTCACGTTCAGCGAGTTCAAAATTTTCTTGGCCGACAACAACATACAGCACGTGAAAGTCGCGACTGGGTCCCCTCAAGTCAATGGACAAGTGGAGAGGTTAAACAGGAGTCTAGGACCTATACTCGCAAAATTATGTAAACCTGGGGACGGTGTGCAATGGGATAAGGTATTAGAAACCGTGGAGTACACCATTAACAACACAGTTCATCGATCAATAAAGGAGCACCCCAGCGTAATGCTCTTTGGTGTACGTCAGAGGGGGAAGGTAGTAGACGCACTTCGAGAAAGAGTCATAGACCAAGAACAGGCCAAAGGGCGAAGAGAACTTCAACAAATTAGAAAGATCGCTGCGGCGAGACAGAAAAAACTACAAAACTACAACAAGCGTTATGTAGATAAAAGGCGGCGGGCGCCAACTAAATACGAAGAGGGGGACTATGTTGTCGTGAAGAATTTTGACTCACACTCTGGGGCGTCCCATAAACTACTACCGCGGTTTAAGGGACCTTATCAGGTAGCAAAGGTTTTACGGAACGACCGATACATTTTAAAGGATGTCAATGGTTTTCAACTGTCACGCGTACCATATCAAGGTGTTTGGGCCGTAGGAAATATGCGCCCTTGGTTAGGGGAACGGCGGGTGTCGAATGATAGCAAAATGATAAGAGAAAGTAAGAGGAAAGCTGAAAAGATCGGGGGATCTTTATTGTCAGGACGGCCGAACTGTAGTAGTGTCGAGTAGTATGACGTTACTACCCTCCCTTAGCTCTAAGTTAATCGATGTAATAGAGAACGACAGCAACAAACTCTCTTATACGTTGTTGTCGGCCTCTCATAATATGATACATGTACATGATAGCGAAAATAAAGGATATAAGGTGACAAGCAAAGCAGGCGGATGTGTTTTTATTACACGTGTGAAGTTGTTTTCCAACATGATAGGGACCCGAAGCACATGGCCAAGAAAGTCCAGGATTGGCTTAATACGCAGCCGCTTGATGTGCTTGATTGGCCAGCTTAAAGCCCAGACCTAACCCAAAATCTTTGGGCCTATCAAAACTGGTCTTGCCAAGGACTACGACTCGCCACCATCATCCTTAGCTGTTTTATGGGAAAGAGCACAAGAACAATGGGACAAAATTACACAATATAATTGTTCTCGGTTATCCAACAGCCTCCCAAATTAAAAAAGGAAAAGGGCCGTGGACAAAGTATTAATGTCATACAAGTTGGTGACATATCAACATGAAGCAAAAGTGAGTCATCGAAATTTCGATAAAATTATTATTAAATAAATTATTGTTTTCGTTAAATTTATTAGATTAACTTTGTAAGATTTCAATGAAAATAAATCATGAAGTTTTTTTGAACAAACATTTTTAATTTTTTACATTTTTGGAAAAAACAGAGTTTTTAGGTCCAAGCGACTCACTTTTGCATCCAACTGTATTTCAAAAGTATGCATTTCAACACTGATCAAACATAAAAATTCTACATATCTTTCCAGCTAATCCAAAACGACGGAAGTTTCAAATGTCAAAGACTTCCAGGACTTCCAGTCAACACACGATATCAACACAATCCAAATAGTTGATCTTTTCGCAACCGACTCACAATGAAATATGAAACAGAAATTTCCATCGGAAACCGGCCTGAAAAATTTCAAATGGACTCCGGCTCTGGCTACACATTACTTCCAAAAGAACATTTCGAAAAATTGCAGTTAAGAGGTCAAGTTCAACTATCTCCAATAAAATTTAGAAAGTATGATGCAGAAATTTTAACACCATTAGGAGTAGCAAGTGTTACGGTCAAATACAAAAATTTCAATTCAACAGAACAATTATTTTTGGTCCCCAATAGATTTTCAGCTATAATAGGAAAGACATGGATTCGTCGTCTGAATATAAGCCTTCAAGAAATTGACAAAATCATCAACCAGCCTCCTAATCATGATGTTCTCCAGGTAATGACAATCGATCAGTATGAAAGAATGTTTCCGAAAATATTTGAACAGTCAGTTGGTAAAATTCCGAGAGTTAAGTGCTCATTACAATTAAGGAGCAATGCCAGACCAGTCTTTGTAAAAGCTCAGTATAATTACACCTATAGACAAAAGCGACTGGGGTTCTCCAATCATGGCAGGGCCCAATCCAGATGGCAGTGTTAGATTATGTTTCGATTACAAAGTGGAGGTCAATAAACAACTAACTGATGCACTGATTACCCTCTTCTCAAAATCGGTGAATTGGTGAATTGTCTAAGAAAATCCAAATTTTTCTGTAAACTAGATCTGTACAAAGCTTATCTCCACATCGAAGTAGACGATGAGAGCGCACATATTCAAGTAATTTCAACACACAAAGGCACGTTCAAAATGAATCGATTAAGTTTTGGCATTAAATCAGCTATAAATAAATTTCATAGAATATTCGACCAAGTTTTGCACGGATTAAATGGGGTTGTTTCTTATTTCGATGATGTTATCGTTCATGGGATAACTTTAAAGGAATGTGAAGAAAATCTCATGATATTCTTTAAGCGTTTACAAGAAAATGATCTGCACTTGAGCAAAAGCAAATGTAAGATTTTTGCAACCAAAATATCTTACCTTGGATACCAAATATCTTATTAAAGTATCTCAAAAGATCCCAGGAAAGTTCAAGCAATCATAGATGCTCCGAGACCAAAAAGTGGAAAAGAAATAAAACAATTTTTTTGTCTTGTAACTTATTATAAAAAAATTTATTACGTACCACACCTATACGGAAACTTCTTTGCAAAGATTCCCAGTTTTATTTGTCTACGAGTTGTGAAGATGCATTCGTCACATTAAAAAAACATATTGCGAGGGAACAAATTTTAATACCATACGATCCAAACATGACATTTACAGTTGCATGCGATGCCAAGGTGCTGCTGCAGTACTTTCCCATATCACAGAGGATGACACTGAAAGACCAATATGTTTTGTATCCAGATCTCTCATACAAGCGGAAAAAAATTATAGTCAAATTGACAGGGAAGCCTTGGCAATTATATTTGCTCTCGATCGGCTGTATACGTACCTATACGGGAAAAAATTTAAACTTATCACAGATAACAAACCTTTAGTAAGAATATTTTATTATTACAGAAATTTACCACCAATAACAGCTGCCAGGTTACTAAGATATGCCGCATATTTATAAAGTTTTCACTATGAAATAGTACATTGAAATGCAGATCAAAATATAAACGCAGACTACTTTTCCAGAAATCCAGTTATTGAATCACATCCAGTAGAAGTACCGCAGACCGACAAAGAAATTTTACAAATCCAGTCTCCAACACTCAACTGCATTTCGACAGCTCAAGTAACCAGTGAAATGATAGCACAACTTACACCTTAAGACCCATTTTTTACAAAGATCATTGAAGAACTCAATATTGTTCCGAGACTCCAGAGTATGTGTTCCCAAAATTTTACAGTCTAAGATATTACGCGAACTTCATGTTACACATCCAGGAATCGTCCGTATGAAACAATTGGCGAGGCGATATCGCTATTGGCCAAATATTGATCGAGATATCGAACATGTCGTACGTTCTGGTCAATCCTGTGCTATAAATCAAATGTCTCCGACAAAGGCCCCTACACACTAAGGGGAAGAGCCTAATGAGAATTTTTCAAGAGTGCCTATGGACTACGCCGGCCCGAAAAATGGGAAATTCTATTTAATATTAGTCGACGCAAAGTCTAAGTGGCCAGAAATTAAGGTAATAAATCGTACTCCTGATACAAAAATTACGCTAAAGTTATTAGAATAAACATTTTGCTTTCACGGATATCCAGAGTTCTTAGTGCCTGATAACGCAACAATCTTCAAAAATGCAGTTTTTCAAAACTTTTGTAAGGAGCGAGGTATATTTCAAATTTTTTCAGCGCCAGGACATCCAGCTATTAATGGACTAGCAGAGCGGTATGTACAAACAATAAAACAAAACTTGAATAGAATGGGAATAGAAACCGAACCTTTTGTACACCGATAAAATTCATGAAATCTTGCGAACGTTTAGAGCTACACCATTGTCCTGTGGAAAGAATCCAGCAGACTTATACCTACATCGTTCAATACGCATTCGTTTGGATGCAATCCGGCCTACTAAACAGTTGCCGAAAACAGTCATACGAGATGGGAAAATCCGAAACCTGAAAGTGGAAGAACGCGCAATATCTAAAGTCTTTCGTAACAACAGACAACTATGAGAATTTGGGGTCATCACAAGGAAACTGGGGTCAATGCATTACACTGTAAAATTGGACAATGGATATATACATAAGCGACACATCGACCAGTTTAAGCATGTTACAGTACCAACACCTTTCCAGTCGTTCGTGAAGTTCCAGCGAAAACACAAATTGCTCAATCTCCTTGGAGAGTAACATTTGCAGAGTACGACATCATAGTAAACCAGCCTTCCGTTCAGCATAGCATAGCCCCTTCAAGCACTGTAGTACCGGTTCCAGCATTTTCATCAGTACCTACGGATAACAACGTATCACATAACAATGTTCTAACAACACGGCGAACAGGAAGACAAATCAGACAGCCAATAAAATTTAAAGATTATCATCTTGGGGAAATAGACTAAATCTTGTTGCCTTCATTTAAACTTTAACTAGGGGGAGAGTGTTTTGTTTTAACCTTAAGCTATAATTATATTACAATCCTTTTATTCCTTTCTAACTTACCTATCTCTATCTTTACGAAGTTTTAACATATATGTAGGAAACGAAGAAGAATCTGTTATAGACGGTTTTCAAAAAAAGCGTAGAAGAATTAGGCAGAATAAATTGAAGTCCTGTTTTAAATGAAGTCTATCTTTTATTTCAAACAATAAAAACCATACATAAAACAATACATCCAAAAAAATTCCTAATTTGGTTCGGTTTATGGACTAGTGGCATCATTTACTGTACTTCTTCAAAGATGATGTGAATGGTCAGCGCTACCGTGAGATGATATCCTTTTTTTTGCCCAAAAACCAAGAGCTCGATTTGCATGACATGTGGTCTCAACAAGACGGTGCCACATGCCACACAGCACACGCAACAATGGATTTACTGAGACGCGAGTTCGGTGAACATTTTATTTCAAGTTCGGGACCGGTCAATTGGCCGCCTAGATCGTGCGATTTAACGCCATTAGACTATTTTTTGTGGGCCTATGTTAAAGCTCATGTCTATACAGGCAAGCTCGCTACAATTGACGCATTGGAAGAACACATTGAAGCATTTATTCGTGAGATACCGGCCGAAATGTTGGAAAGAGTATGCCAAAATTGGACTAATCGGATGGACCATTTGAGGCGCAGTCAAGGTCAACATTTGCACGAAATAATCTTCAAACATTAAATTATATGGACCGTACTATCGATTCATATAAAGATTTCATGCATTTTTTTGAATTTAATGTTTCTTTACTGTTTTTGAAAAAAAAATTATAGCTTTTAAAAAATCACCCTTTATGACAACAGAAGTGCTTTGGACCTGGCTACTCTCAGCATTTATAAAAGTCGTACGAAGCATATTGACATCCGTCACCATTTCGTGAGGGCCATATACATGTAACCCTCCTATAAGGCGTTTTCGCTACAACGCGGTTTCCAAAATTCGGACATTTTCTTACAACGCAATTTTTACGAAAATTTTTATGTACGAAAATTTTTTCAAATGTTTTGCTATTTTAATTTGAAAAAGGTTTTCTTTCCCAAATAAAATTCTTTGCATTTCGTTTATACATTGATAGGGTCAAGGGGGGGTAACTGTGAACAGGGGTAAACGCACTTAGTTATTCAACAATCAGTGTGAAAAATTGAAAGTCAGTGATATTACTATTGTAGTATACTACTATTAACTGAATGAAATCGAAGTACTAATTGAATTGTTTCAATGAATTAAATTGAATTTATTTATTGTTTATAATCTTACTATCTCTTTCTTGCATTGTTTAACGTATTATATATACTTTCATGAATATGTAAAATTGGCAGTTTTGTTCAGAGTACCGCAGAATTCAGACCCGAAAGAAAATCGGTTATTTTTTGTATTTCAATAAAGATTAAATTAGAAAAGATCAGTAATTTGTTTGCATTAAATTCAAAATTGGTGCCGAAACCTGGGAGATCTTTATACGCTTTCGAAATACAAAACAAATTGCCGCAAGTTACGAAAATAGTAAACGAGGCAAATGAATATTTAAAAACGATTAATGTGCGCGAAATTGAGGACTTTTCTAAGTTGGATCTCATCGACGAAGAATTATCTTCTTATCTCCAGCGTCTTACAACTGCTAACGAAAACCTCCGCATCATCAATCAAGAATGTCAAGAAAAAGGCTTGGAAAACAATAATCCGGAAAAGGCAGCAGAATACGCTGATACAGCTGTAGGTATGATAACGAAACTCCAAGTAAGATTAGACAAGGTGCATCGCAAATTGAACCCAATTTCTACAGAGACTAATTTACAACTCCCCACTACATCGAAAAAAGTTCATACCACTAATTTGCCGAAACTAAAATTGAAAACTTTCTCAGGTGATCATTCCGAATGGATTCCATTCTGGGAAAATTTTCGTGCCAATATTCACGAAAATGATTCTTTATCTGGTGTTGAGAAATTCAACTATTTGCAGACGGTTTTGTTAGGTCAAGCAGCAAAAACAATTTCGGGCTTTACAGCAACAGAATCGTGCTATGATGGAACTATCTCTCTTCTACAAGAAGAGTATGGCGATAAAGAAAAACTAATCGACAAATTAATGCAAGACCTTATGTCACTGCCAAAAGTGCAACAAAAAACAGATGCTTCAGCCTTGCGAAAACTCTACAATACGGTCATAGCAAGCAGTCGCTCTCTAACGTCATTAGGCGGTTCGTCAACCCATTAGTGCATTATGTTGAAATCAATTTTGTTGAAATGTATGCCTACCGAATTACGTATTGAATACCATCGTTTGAACATAGAGGTAAACACAAAATTAGAAGAAGATGACACAACATCAGACAATAGTTCCACTCTCTCTTTCGATGGTGATAAGCAGGTCAAGAACATTTTGCGATTCCTTAAGGAAGTAGTCGAAGTAGAGAGGGCAGCAGTTCCCAAAACGCTTAGATCCCATCACAAAGGTAATATGGTTTCAAAACCCACAACAGCAGCGGGCTAATTCCCTCCTTCCTTTTCATTGAGTGGTCCTTGATTTTTCTGTAATTCAACAGCACATAAAAGGAGAGAATGTGATAGCTCTAAGACGTTGACAGAAAAGAAAGAAATGTTGAAAAGAGACGACCGATGTTTTCGTTGCACTTACAAAGGACACACATAAAGTCGTTGTCGCGCGAAGGGAATAGTTTGCATTGTTTGTAAACAAAAACATGCTACAACTTTGTGTCACACGAACCAGACTGCTTCAGTAAATATGATAAATAACCATACTGATCCTTTAAATGATGAAGGAATAATTAACCCTACATTAAATCTGTGTGTTCCCAATGTTATTAATGCAAGGGTCCAAACAAAGGTATTTTTGCAGACTGCGCGAGTTTTGTTGTCATCCCCAGTCAAAGGCATTGCACAGAGTGACAGTTTGTTTGTGCGAATAATAATAGACGGTGGAAGTCAACGAACATTTGTTAGAGAGGTTGTTGTTAGTAAGCTGAAATTACCTATAGTTGGAACGGTAAGGCTTTCAGTCATGCCGTTCGGTAACATGGACATCTACAAGCAAACAGAATTTAAGACTGAGATTGTGCTTGCGGAGTCAATATGATGGATTATCAGTCGATATAATCGCTGTTGTTGTACCACAAATATGTCACGATGTTTTGCCTGCTCCGAATCATAATATTTCGCTTTTAAACGAGTTTAAACTAGCGGATGTAAACTATAAAGGCTGCAGTCAAGAGGAAGGTCTGAATGTGCTTGTAGGGGCGGACTATATGTGGCAAATACTGACTAGAAAGTATAGAAGATTAACTGGCGGCTTGACTGCGGTTCATACAATTTTTGGCTGGACTATACAAGGTCCATTTGACTTAGGTCAGATAGCGAATGTGAACACAGTCACTACTCTATCCAATATGTGTGTTGAAAATATGTGGAATCTGGAATGTTAAGGCATTCAAAACAATTAAACGGAAGTCAACAATTTTACAGACGAATTACAGAAAAGTTGTATTCGCAAAACAGATACACGTTATGAGGCTTGTCTACCATGGAAAAATTTAGATAAACGACTCGATAATAACAAAGGTATCGCATTAAATTTCTTGCATTCGATGGTAAGAAGACTTTCAAGAGACCCTGTTAAGTTTGAGCAATATCATGCGTCTATGCGTGAGTTGATTAAGTCGGGTTTTGCCGAAATTGCACCGCTCACCCAAACACCGTGAGTGCCGCACCATCCTGTTTATAGACCTGATAAGTCAACTACCAAACTTCGCATAGTTTTCAACGCATCTTTTCGAGCTCATGACAAACTTTTTTTAAACGACTGCCTCTTTACTGGTTCAAATTTACTACCGGATATTCTGGTAATCCTACTCCGATTTCGAATAGGAAAAATTGCTCTAATTGCAGATATCGAGAAAGCATTTTTGCAAATTGCTTTGGCTGAGAAGGAACGAGACAGTCACAGATTTCTTTGGTTCGCACATAAGCCTACAGGAGCTAGCGCCTTATCAGATGTCAAAGAATATCGTATGACTAAAGTAACTTTTGGCGTCACCTCGAGTCCATATCTACTGATTGCAACCATCGATCTGCACATCAAAAGCCATGCACTTGAATTTCCAGAAACCTGCACTCTATTGAAAAGTAGTTTTTGTGTTGATGACTTAATTACGAGCCATGAGGATAGAAAACAAGCCGAAACATTTTATAAGGAAGCAAAGGATGTGATGCAAAGAGCCTACATGAATTTAAGGAAGTGGATGACGAATGATGAGCAACTGCGCGGTATTATTGGGGCTAGCTGCGACGAAGGGAATCAGATGATATTAGGAATGCGATGGAATATTTTTAGCGATGAACTTATGCCCAATTTTAATGTTGAAAACCTATCGAAGTTCACTGTTCCAACGAAGAGAAATCTACTAAAAGTTATCGCTGGCATTTATGATCCACTTGGATATGTTATTCCTATTGTGATACAGCTGAAGATTCTCTCCCAGGCTCTATGGCGCGATAAGGTGGACTGGGACACACCCCTGAAACCTGAAGTGGAAAGGGAATGGGGAATATGCTTAAAGGATCTGGACCAGATAGGAAAATTGCCATTAAATAGATGGATTGGAACTTCAATTACTCTAAAGTCGTCAGAGGTTCATATTTTTGCTGATGCAAGTATGAAGGCGTACGGAGCGGTGGTATACGCTAAGACGATCAACTCAAATAACGAAATTAAAATTAGTTTCGTTTGTGCGAAAGGACGACTCGCTCCTTTGAAAGACGGTAAGACTGAGGTCTTAACGCTACCGAAATTGGAGCTTACGGCAGCTTTAATTGCTGCAAGGTTATACGCATGCCTAAGAAAGACAGATATGCCTTTTCAACGCTTTGTTCTGTGGACTGATTCACTTATAACTTTAAACTGGATTCAGGGAGATACCAGAAGGTGGAAACCTTACGTCTTCAACAGAGTCAGTGAAATCCAAAAGCTGACAAATGTGAAGGATTGGCATCATTGTTCCGGAAAGATGAATTTGTGAAAAGAAGGTCTGAGCTGGTTACAGAAAGAAGAAGAAGAGTGGCCAGTAGAAGCCAATGGAGTAGATACATCATTATCTTTATTAGCGGCATTCGAGGAAGCTAATGTTAATTTAAACCCAATGGTGAAGGATCCCATATTTTCACTTGAGGACTTAAATCAGTGGAGACCTTTGCTTCGGGTAACGGCGTACGTTTTGAGGGCTGCTGATCGAATGCGCAAGAAAACTGTATCAACTTCGAAGTTCTTAAAAGCTGAGGAATTGCACAAGGCCGAATATTACTGGTTAAAGTATATACAAAATAAATGTTTTATTAATGAAATTGTATCTTTGCAGACTGGTAAACCAATTCCAAGAATATCCAGCCTGCTGAATCTCAATCCCTTCTTGGATGAAATGGGGCTTTTGAGAGTTGGTAGCAGACTACAATTTTCAAATCAACCAGAAGACACTGTCCGTCCGATTATTTTACCAAGAAATTCACCCGTAAATAGAATGCTCATAGAGTTTCTTCACGAAAAAGCGCTGCACAGTGGAGTCACCACGGTCTTAGTTTTGCTGCGTCAAAGGTTCTGGTTGCCAAGGGGCCGCCAATTAATAAAGAAATATATTGCTAAATGCAAAGTTTGCATAAAGCTAAGAGGAATGGCAGGAATGCAGCCATTTGCACCTTTACCAAGAGAACGGATAATTGCTGCGAAACCCTTTGAGAACGTCGGCGTCGACTTTGCAGGACCCCTGTACACAACTGCAAACAACAGCGACAGCGAAAGAGAAAAGGTATACATTATGCTATTTAAATATGCTGTAGTTCGAGCCGTACACTTGGAATTAGTCTTAAATCTTACAACTGAAAGCTGTATACTAGCCATCCGTCGTTTTGTAGCCCGAAGGGGAGCCAATAAAGTCATCTTCTCAGATAACGCAAAGACCTTTAAGAAGGCAGCGACAGAGTTGAGATATGTGGGATATATTTTAAACGACGAGATATTTCATGGTTTCATTTATAACAGAGGAATAATATGGCGATTCAGTGTTGAACGTGCGCCATGGTGGGGAGGATTTTGGGAGCGATTAGTAAGGAGTGTGAAAAACATCCTCAAAGTCACTATTTGGAAGGCAAAAATCAACAACGAACTTCAAACATTATTAACGGAAGCGGAGCATGTTGTCAACACTAGGCCACTAACTTACGTGAGCGACGATCCTCTTGATTTATCACCGCTCACATCTGAAAGTTTTCTCATCAGTTGTACTATGACAACCGAGAAGGAGAACGCAACATTTCAAATGCAGGAGGCAAGCTCAAACGAAATGCAGCGGATGTGGAAGACACAACACAACCTTTTATGGAAAATATGGAGAACTGAGTATCTAAATCTTCTACGTTCGGTTCATTACAACAAGAATACGTTTCAGAGAGAAATTAAAAACGGTGATGTTGTTTTGCTATATGACAATGCGACCCCTCGCATACATTGGAAGCTAGCTATGATCGAAATTTGTTATCCGGGCAGAGATGGAAGAACAAGAGCATGCGAGATACGATTTGGTAATGGAAAAAGAACACGGCGATACAATTGTTGTACCCGTTGCAAGTTAGTCGAGATACCGGCCGGGAGGATGTGAAAAATTAAAAGTCAGTGATATTACTATTGTAGTATACTACTATTAACTGAATGAAATCGAAGTACTAATTGAAATGCTTCATTGAATTAAATTGAATTTATTTATTGTTTATAATCTTAATATCTCTGTCTTGCATTGTTTAACGTATTATATATACTTTCATGAATATGTAAAATTAGCAGTTTTGTTCAGAGTACCGCAGAATTCAGACCCGAAAGACAAAATCGGTTATTTTTTGTATTTCAATAAAGATTAAATTAGAAAAGATCAGTAATTTGCTTTCATTAAATTCAAAAATCAGTTTTCCATCTAGGCTTGCTGTTCTTTTATTTGGAAATATGATTTATTCCCATAATGCTGACACGTGCCAGACGCAATCCGTAAAAAGCGTAGTTGTGTTTTCATCGTGAACCTGAAACGTTATTTTTTCTGTGTTTTTATGACTTTTGGTGTTGAGTGAAATTGTTTAAAAACTTAAAAGAAGTGATCAAAGTAAGTATCTGTTTTGTTCATAACAATGTTAGATATAAATGTGAATGCATGAAAATTGTTTTTTAATTTTTTTGTAACAAATTTTAAAAGTTAATGACTGTTACCCCATTTTTTTATATCATGGGTAAATGTGAACATCGAAATGGGGCAAAAGTAAACACTTTAGGGTAATTGTAAACGTGTGTCTTAAATTAACTCAGCCTTAATTGAATATAACTTTAATTCAAAAAGATGCCACGTATATATAAACGCAAAACGACACATCCGTCTTATATATCGGAAGACATCTTACATGCAGTGGAGGATGTCTGCAACAAAAATAAGACATACCGTCAAGCCGAGTCATATGGGGGGACATATGGGGTGCCAAAGTCGGTTATTTTTAATCAAATTGGTGGCAGAAAAAATGCCAAAAACCATTATATCACGATGAAGAAAGCCTGTACTATCACCAAATGTGGAAGACACCATTGCGAGGTGCTTAATTTCAAGATCTCGGGCTCGTTACCCTTGTGATAAGGTTTACCTTCTTAATTCAGGGGATTCCTATGTAAAAACAAAAAATTTGGCTACCCCTTTCAATAGTGGGAGGCCAGGAGATGACTGGTACCGTGATTTTATGTCAAGGCATCCATTGAAAAAACCAGAACACAACAACCGTCTTGGCTTGTGTATCTGCTAGAAGAAATAAGCTACCACCACTAATTGTTTTCAAAGGCAGCGCTGTTCAAGCACAATGGACTTCAATAGATTGTTTCCCAGGAACTCTTTATGCTACTTCGAAGGAAGGTTGGATGGAAGAGCCTCAATTTTATCATTGGATTATGAACGGACTAATTCCTCACGTACAAAAAGTCCGCATCGAAAAATGCAATTCGGACCAAACTGCTGTTCTTCTCTACGATGGTCACTCTAGCCATATCAGTGTAAGGATCGTTGAAGAAGCTCTCAAGTCATTTAACCGATAAATTACAACCATTCGACAAATGTGTTTTTGGTCCAGTTGAAACAGCGTGGGACAAATCTCTTGTCAATTATGGCAAAAAGATGATGGGACAAGGAAGTTGTCGGCTTCCTAAAAGTGAATTTGCTGCACTTTTGAAACCGATTTGGGAAAAAAATCTTACGTCTGCAAACATTGTATCAGGATTTAAGTCCACTGGGATTTTCCCATTTGATCCGACCAAATTTAATGATTTCAGCGTAAAGGAGCAAGCTATTTATAACGAACTATGCAAATTTTGGTCAACTTGTTCGCCAGAACATGCAACCACATCTATTACAGCGCCTCAAGAACGAACACCATCCCCTCCAGTTGACTTTGTAGAAGCTATACCAGACATTCCTAAAATGTGTGTCAGCTTTGCCGCTCCTCTGCCAAGTACAGCCCAAATTGATATGCCATCCAACTCAGAACGTAAATAAACCTTAGCTGATTGATGTTTCTAATTTGATGATTTTAATTTGAATTTTGTTTCTTTTTAAAGAAGTTTTGGAAAATATCTTCGGTCTACAAAAATCATCTCCGTCATCTATAACCAGAAATTGCTGAAAAGGTTAAACGCTTAAAGCAAGCTGACGAATTGAAAGCTGAAAAGCTGTCAAAAAAGCGACCTAAAAAAATAAAACCTGTGCTTCAGGAGAAAACAAAAAACTCAAAATCAAAAAAATTAAAGACCAAGAAGAAGACAAATGTGAGCTCATCTTCAGATGAAGACGATGTATCTATACCAAGCATTGAATCCGTGTGGAATGAAGGGATAAAGAAGCAGAAGAACTAGAATATCTGGGCATTGAGGGAATAAGCAACTTAAGGCCTGGCCAGTTTGTTGTTTGTCAGTTTCATAGGTGGAAAACGGCTTGCTACCACATATACATAAGTACATTTGTGAAGTTTGCAGGGTCCTGGAGGAAGAAGAAGAGGTCGAAGTAGTTGGGGCTATAAGTATTAATTCCTCAAAAACAATGTTTTAAATTGTCGAAAGCGATAAAAGTTTTATTTGCTTTAACCAAGTTTTGGGATTGTTGCCAGATCCAACAAAAACTGTTGTCGACGGAAAGACTATTGTATTTCATGCGAAAGTTGCAGTTTTTGAATTGTAATGTTTGAATTCATCATTTGAAGTTAAAACGTTGAAATAAAATCCGTTTAAAAAACTATCTTTAAGTTTTGTTTCCTAAGTACGTTTTTTTGGGGTAATGTGAACATTGCATTTTCGATTACTTTTTGTCATTAAATGTTTTCATTTTGATTTCGTTCGCTTTTATCCCAAATATTTTAATTCTACAGCCGTAAGAGGCTGAGTTCCTTGTTTACATTTACCCCATATTTCTAAAAAAAGGCGGGGGTAAAGGTAAACACGAATTTAAAAAAAAATCAAATAAACATACACACTTACAACTATTTTTTTGTAAAAGATGAAAGAATTCTAATTAATGTTCAACCAACACCAATTTCCAATATCACATAGTTAAGCTGCATGAAGCACTATAAATGTAAAAAAAAAACAAGAAAATGAAAAATCGTTTACATTTACCCTATTGACTTTACCAATCTTAAGAGCTGTCAAAATAATGTTCTACAACGACAACATAGTGAAATTGGCGCATGCAGTAGAAGGTAATGGAATTGATGAAATAACAATGGCTGATATTCAAGAATTAATTCCGGACGACGAAAAAAACGAAGTAGATTTAGAACAATGAAGCTCTGACGATCTTTTCGTTGTTGAAAATAAAAACTTTTCACTAAAAAATATAGAGAAAGCTTTAAATATGGCAAAGCAGTTGTGAGCATAAATATTTGAATAAAATCTTCAAAACAGTTTACCTCTTTATAAAGAAAAGTATAAAGATTTGCGAAATAAGAGCAAAGAAATGCTTTTTTCAAACCAATAACCGTCGAAAGGATGCCCGAATCTGATAGTGGATCAACATTTTGAACTAGTACGAACAAAACGTTTTGGTTTTAATTTATTAAATCTTTCAACTTGAATATTTTACGTAGAATTGAAATTTTATTTTTTCTTATTTTATTTTGTTTTGTTTTTGTTTTAATAAATGAAGTGTTATTAAATTACATAATATTTATATTCTTATGACTCAACAAATAAATACACAAAAATATATAAAAATATATATATATATATATATATATATATATATATATATATATATATTTTTACTATACAAACTCCAATATTTTATTGAAAAATTTTTTACTTTAGAACCAAACATTGATTTTTGTATGCAGTTCATATCTCCTACAACACGATTTCTTACAACGCGGCATATTTTGGGAACCTATTCCCCGCCTTGTGGGAGGGTTAGCTGTACTCATACGACAAATTATTCCGGAATACATCTAATGGCAGCCGATATGCTAACGAAGACTGTCAAAAGATCAAAAATTAAATTTTGATGTGACGGCATAGAGGTATTGTAAATGTAACGTAAAACCTACCTTTAATATGTATCTGGCAACACTCCTCCGCTCGTTTCTTCTTTCTGAATCGTTCGAGAGTGCAGTTGTTTTAATTTCTATCGCCGAAATTAACAAAAATTGAGGTATTGAATTTATTTATGTTATTTGGAGATATTTGCTTCACAGAGCAAATCATTCCCATCAACATAATTGTACATTCTTTCTTTCTTAATTGCAATATTTCTCTCCCTCACATGTGTTCCACGATGGCATTAATTCACTAGCAACGTTCCCACAAGCGGTAAAACGCTGACCTAGCCTCTAGCGAACCAGAAGCAGTATTACACTCAGCCACTTTCCATCACGTACGGCATCCGTAGTAGAAAGTAGAAAAATAATTGTTTTTAAATAATAATACACAGAAGTGTTTAATTGGCGCCCGAGCAGGGACCAAGAGTGGCATATTGAGAAAAGTTAAGCCAGTCTCCTTAAGTAGCCGCCGCGCTTTCAAAACGCCAGTTAGTAAATTCCTTTCTCATTCGTTAATTCGTGTAGCCAGTCACTTCAAGTAGTCGCCGCGCTCACGCTCCCTTCCGCCTATTGGTGGTGACGCAATAATTAAAGGGCCCCGGAGTAGCACACATTGTGCAGTATAAAGTGAATCAAAAATTTTGCGACATTGTGACATTATGAACAAAACGGTAGTTCATCGGAACTTGCCGCGCCACCCGATCTCCAGCATCCCCAACCAGGAGGAAGTCAACAACAAATATAACAGCCATTATCATTCTTATGTTAATGACAAAAATAGGATACGTTTTATCTGACTACCAGATATTTGACTATTCTAACCCCCAACTTCTGACTTTGTACAACGGGGCAGCAGTTTTGGAAAACGGTAACTTCAAAATTATTCATTTTATTAACTTAGACGTGTACGAAGACTTACTAGACGTGACTGTTACTTCAAAATTTAGCTACAAAGATTCCATATATGTAGAAATGCTGATTCCAAAACTATCAATTTACGATCAATGACCATCAGTTGAATTGAATACGAGTACAGTAGAATGAGTTGTCGTCCGTTCGTATGTTGACCCAGACGATCAGAGTTTGTTTACTCCCGTTGAATCATCCGCTTGTTTGCTAACCTATACGATCGGAGTTTTTTTACTTTCATTGAATTACGAGGATAACATTGTTGATTTGTCACGGAGGGATTTTGTGTTGACCTACATTGGAAAAGAATAAAAACCAAAGTAATATGAGTAATGTTATCCTCATACTACAATGACTCCATTAAAGGCAATAGTCATTCTCGTAGGGATAGGCACCGGATGGGCTTTGTTTAGGTTAACCCTGAAGCTGTGGACGTGGCATAATGTGCTAAGTCCGATTGGCGTATGGAGCTGGCCGGGATAACGAGATTAAGTGAATGACAATAAAAGCAAGCTGATAGAGGAATAAGAAGCAATTCATTTCTGGCCTGGAGAACGGCGGTTCGTTGCGATCGTAAATCATTTTTCTCACTTGTTGTACTTTTATTAGTTTTAAAGTAAAATAAAAATATTATAAATCCACTTGTTATTGAAAGAACGAGCGAAATTACATACAAGCAGAGAGCCAGCCAAACGTCATAAGAGATCAGTTGAATTTGATCTATTGAAAGGACCGGACTGAAAACACAATCTGAAAACAACCACCATTAATTACAAACAAAATAATAACAAAGAACTGTGAAATTGAATTTAAAAATTAAATATTATATTTTAAATAAAGTGAGTAGTTGTTAAATTTGTCATTTAATAGCCGCCGTCAATTACATGTTTTCTAGATTTACACGTAAATCTCATTAGTCAAAGTCGTAGAACTATAATTCACAGCCATAACGCTTAAGATTCAACAGCCAACCAGGTTCAGTCTTCTATTTGAAAAATGTCAACGGAAAATCGTGAACATAGTTTGCGAAGCAGAGATGCGGCAGTAAGTCTGAGTGAGAGCAGCAGTGCTGACGAACACGCCGTAACAATAATGGAATCAGAACCTCTTACATCAATTCTCAAAAGCTTAAATGAACTGCAAGCATCTGTGAAAGATAAGATAAGAAATAGTGCAAGTGAAAGTCAAAAAGATATAGAGCGCCTAAATATTAAACTCCAAGCTAGCAGTGAATCAGGTCTTGTGGCGCCATGGATCCTGTAGTTATTGCCAACAATGCAGAATCTTTAAAAGATCAGCCAAATTTATCAACCTTTCCGGAGTTATTCAGACGCTAACTACCACAAACCGCCAGACAGTCGTTGTTCATTAACTCCAACAATTGCCAACATTTTCGGGGAACGTGGAAGAATGGTCGCTATTTCTTGCCAACTACAAGGACTCAACAGAGGAATTCCGCCAGAGATTACAACGACTCCAAAATTGCTTAACCGGACAAGCTTGAAAAGTCGTTGCTTCTATGTTGATAAACTTTGAAGATGTACCCGACGTAATCGACGAATTGAATTTCCGTTTCGGAAGACCCAATTGTCTTGTACGCCATCATCTAAACAAAATAAGAAAATTCCCGGCTATACTCGCTTTGCTAAAACCACTAAACAATGAACATAACCTTACTAATTCAACCATTTTGGATGAGTTTGTATCTAAATTGTCACAAGACAAACAGTACGAATGGGTAAGACATTCACTTACCATTTAACCATATCCGATAATAGCAGAGTTCTCAAACTGGATATGTAAATTAGCCAGAGTTGTGTGCCTCTTACAGCCGTCATCAACTTTGTACAAACATCCTGGACAATCAAAATCACAACCTCAAGCAAGACGTGTCCTTCACATAGATAAAAAATCCGTCGGAATAAAGAAATATGTGGAATTCAGGGTTGCTGTCGCTATCATCACACCATCCTACACGATAATTATCGAATCAGCCAAACAACCAACACAGTTACCCAGTCATTATTAAATTAAACAACGCCATTTGTTTGACCCTTATTTAAAATTCTACCAGTCATACAATTTGGACCTAATGGAAAAATCAATATAAACATTGTTTGATGAAGGTTCAGCAGTTTCAATTGTGGATGAAGATGTAGCAACTAAATTGGGACTTAAAGGTCAAGCACATCCACTGACCCTTCAATGGTATGGCAAAAACACAACGACAGAACCCTTTTATCGAAACAAAAGGCAAAGAAGAACCAGTTACCTTCACAATAAAATGTTGCCGTACAATCCAAAACCTAAACTTACCAGTGCAAACATTTAAAAAATCAGAATTTACACACCTCAAATTTGTACCAATACTGAATTATAAAGAAGTCAAACCACGTATGCTCCTCGGATCTGGCAACGGAGCTGGAGAGAATCCAAATTAACTTTGACAAGGACAGTCAGTCCAGAATGACAAGGAGTTATGTAAGGGAAATACTTCAGAAACTTAAAGAAATCTGCAAGAAGTTCCAAGCAAACCATGACAAAATTAAAGAAGTTGTGAAGCCAGGTACGCCATATACATATGTATGCAAAGAAATACTCTTCAAGTAGTAAAGGGAATATATGAAAAAATTAAAAATGATTAAGAAAACGTATCTCCAGTAGACACTGAAAGTGATAACGGGGAACAAGCAGGAAATGAACAATAAGTGCAGAGGTTGAAAATTCTCAACATTAAAATAGCGGCGATCATGAGGAGCATCGATGCTTTCGAGCAAACTTTTGAGAATTATTCAAGGGAAGTTCACGAATACCAACAGCAAATATTATTGGAACAGTGGAGAAAACTGACTGAACTGCATGAATAATTTTTGTCTAACGCGTCGGAACAAGACTATAAAGTTCCCTATATGGTACGAAATCGTTATGAGGAAACTGAAAAAGATATCAACAATTGTCTTTTCCAAATGGCATCCAAGTCATCCGAAATAAACAATAAAAAAATCTCACATTCTACTTCAGAAGTTCGCCTCCCACAGCTAAAAATCCCCATTTTCAAGGGAAATTATCTGGAATGACAATCGTGCTGTGACATTTTCACCACTTTAATTCACGACAAGACTATTCTGGGCATAACAGAAGAAATGGAGTATTTAAACACCCATTTAGAAGGAGAGCAACTTCAGATAATACAGCATTTCACAATATCAAGTGAAAATTATCAAAATGTTTGGGAAACGTTAAAGTTGCGGTACGATAATGAGCGAAAAATCATAACGACACATCTTGATCGAATTTTTAAGCCAAATCATACAGGAAACCAACCATCAGCAAACCATATAAAACAGATAATGGACGCCAATAAGGAAGGGCTCGCTGCGTTGAAAAACACGGGATACGATACTTCATCATGGGGACCGGTAATAGTACATTAAATCGTCAAAACTTTGGATCCAGAGACCAGGTATCTATTCGGGCAAACTATACAAAATCCGAATAAGATGCCAACACAAGAAGCTCTATTTCAGTTCCTCACAAGACGATACAGCGCATTGGAAGTTCTATCATCATTACGGCAGAAGACACCAGGAGATGAACCGAAAAATTTCGTCCACAACTACCACCTCGCAACATCAGCTAACTACATAATTTGCAAGGGCGGTTATAATATCTACTCGTGCAATAAATTCATGAGCTTGACACCCAAGGAGAGGTATGAACAAGTGAAAGCAGCAAAACTCTGTATTAATTGTTTACGACATGATAAACAAAGTACATGTCTAAGTTAAAGGTGTCCCGAGTGAGTGCTAAAATTCTCATGCAGGATATTTGGAAATCAGATGTCGAATGGGATGAACCTTTATCAGCAGAGCTGAGAAACCGATAGAAAAAACTCAAGGATGGACTTATTGCATTATAGGACCTGCGAATTCCAAGATGGATGAAAGTCAAACAGAACATAAAATTTGAACTTCATGGATTCTGCGATTCATCGGAAACAGCGTATGCAGCAGTTGTGTATTCAAGAGTAACCCTTGAGAATGGTACGTACTTTACCAAGCTGCTGACGGCAAGAACAAAGGTGGCACCGATTCGGAAAAGACTTACACTTCCAAAAACAGAGCTTTGTGGAGCACACCTCCTAGCCAAAACAATGGCAGACATCATGAAAATATTTGGCTCTCGAGTAGGTAAATTCTTCGCTTGGAGTGATTCCACAATCGTCTTGGTATGGATTAAAAAATGCCCATCAACTTGGAAGACGTTTGTAGCAAACAGAGTATCGGACATACAACAAGCGACTAAAAAACCTCATGGAGCCACGTTAATTCATCTGACAACCCTGCAGATGCAGCTTCCAGAGGATGTTTACCAGGAAAGATGAAAGATAACCAATTATGGTGGAAAGGTCCCGAATGGCTACAACTTGATTCCATAAACTGGCCGCAACAAGATGTATATTATGTAAGAATTTCTGAAGAAAAGCAAGTGTTGAATATTGCTATTCACACCAATATCGACATAACTGAAAGATATTCAAGCTATCCCAGATTTCTGCGAGTAATCGCCTTCTGCAAAAGATTTGCCGTGAATTGTCGGACACAAGAATCAAAGCAAATTAAAGAGTTGACTGTAAGCGAACTGTAAGACGCCCGAAAAGCCATCATACGCTCAGTTCAAGAAAAAGTTTTATCTGAAGAGATATCACAGTTAAAAACTGGAAGACCTATTAGCAGAAAATGTAAACTGCTATCATTAAATCCTTATCTAGATAAGGACAATATTCTCGTTGTGGGAGGACGTTTGGAACATGCCGAACTATCAGATGCTGAAAAACACCCATACATTTTGCCTCATATTAAAAGGTTTACACAATTATTAGTCGAACATGTGTATAAACGTACTCTACATGGAGGTCTTCATCTAGTGTTGTCAACAATACGGCAATCATACTGGATTATTCAAGGAAAACGAATAATACGTCAGGTCATTCACAATTGCGTGAGATGTTACCGGTTCAATGCGAAAGGCAGAAGTCAATTAATGGGAATGCTAACATCACCCCGAGTTACCCCATCTCGACCATTCACTAGTACCGGAGTTGATTATGCTGGACAAATCCAGTTACTCATTTCCAAAGGACGAGGGCATAGAAGAACAAAGGCATACATAGCAATATTCGTATGTTTGGCGACCAAGGCTATTCACATAGAAGTACATAGTTAGCGATCTGAGCTCTGCGGCATTTCTAGCGGCCTTATGGAGGTTTATTTCAAGAAGAGGAATGTATTCAAACTTCTTTGTGACAACGGTACAACATTTATTGGAGCCAATAAGGAGATTCGAAATCATATGAAGGCCATCATAAGGCAGTCAGTAGAAGATGCAGCCAGAAAGCACGTGATAGATGGAACGGTGGTCTGTGGGAAGCTGCGGTCAAGTCAACAAAATACCACTTGAAGCGCATAATCGGAGACACTAACTTAACCTTTGAAGAAATGTTTACCTTACTATCCCAGATAGAAGCGTGTCTGAATTCTCGGCCTCTGACAGTCATGACAACAATGACATCGACGAAATGCTCATACTAACACCAGGACATTTTCTCATTGGAAGTTCACTCAATGCGATTCCGGAACAACTAGTAGATGAATCAAGGACGTACCGGTCGCGTTGGTTACTAGTTCAGGAAATGAGCCAGGACTTCTGGGAAATTTGGTCATCCGAATATCTTTCACAATTTCAACAACGAACTAAGTGAAAAGGAAAAGAGTCCAACATCAAGATTGGTGATGTTGTATTAGTAAAGGAAGAGAGATTACCACCAACTACCTAGATGATGGGCAAAGTTACAGAAGTACACCCTGGTAAAGATAACGAAGTTCGTACAGCCACGATATTTAGCAACCAAAAACATCTTAAGAGGACAATCACCAAATTGTGTCCCTTACCTAATGAGAATATATAAACAGAAATTAATCTAAACGTCGATCCACCATCGCAAAACAATCTTGAAATCACAAACGTCGCAAAAAAGGACAACACGAAGCAACATGTAAGGCAGGGTAACCGAAATATCAGCTCAACTTTTTTCTGTTGGTTACTCCTAGCTCTTACGAGTATAAGAGTTACAGTACCAAATTCCCCCACAGCTAAAACCAACATAATTTAGGTATAAACATAATTTCGCTGACACAGGTGCTCGAACGCTTCAAGAATTCCACGAACAAATGCAAACCCGATGAAGAACGAATGTGCATTATCAGCGTCTGGCGAATATCCGACACAACAATTCGGAGAATCGATCGCTCACCTGTGTGAACTACTGCATGCGAACACTTTGCATTCATTCTGCAGAGTAAGCTATTTAGGTCAGTTTGTAAGTAAATGAAATTGTTAAAAGCAGTCTTAAGATAGATTCAATAAAGAAAACACGTCTTGTGAAGAAAAAGAATAAAGTTTGTTTTTTTTCTCCGTTCTTAAATAGCGTGTTAAAAATGATAATTGCACAGCGGCAATTGTCAACTATGTTGAACAATATGATCCATTATCCTACATTGAAATGAGGTATTTCGGCGGTCGATATGAAACCGGTTTGTTGTGGACTGCTGATAATATCGTCCTTGCACATAGTTATACGATGGCACAAAGACGTTTGGAGGCAGTGGAAAGAAAAATGATAAAATGTCAAGAACTCGCAAATTGGTATAAAAGCAAAATGAACAAACACTTACAAAAGGACTAAGCCAGAAAATTGTCATTGCAAGAATTATCGGATGACGGGAATAGACGCGTTTGGTATTTGCCACTTTTTTTCGTAGTCAACTTAAATAAAGGTAATAAGCGCCGACTGGTATTTGATGCAGCCGCGGAATCTGACGGTATGTCCCCTAATACTGTACTAATGAAAGGTCCAATCTTACAAATACAATCTCTGACGGAAAAAATACTCGGAATGTACTGGGACTCCAAAAATGATGAGTACATTTTCATCATAAATTTTCAGAATACCCGAAGCAATATTAAAAGGAACACGGCGACCGACAAAAAGCCAGATATTGGGTATCGTTATGTCTATATTTGACCCTTTTGGATTTCTGGCAAACATTTTATTATGTGCAAAGATGCTACTGCAGAAGTCGTGGGAAACAAAAACCGATTGGCACGATTTTGTACCGACAGAAATATACAGCGTATGGTTTCAGTGGCTCAAGCAACTAGACAAGATAAAGGAATTTAAGATGCCGAGATGTTATCACCCACACTTTACCGATACAACTAGTGCGATTCAGCTTCACATATTCGTCGATGCGAGTGAAGTCGCAATGGCTGCTGTAGGATACTGGCAAATAACACATCAAGGTAAATCTAAAATTGTTTTTGTTATGGGAAAAACAAAATGTAGTCCCATTAAGGCATTGTCTATCACTAGGCTTGAGCTTCAGGTCGCGGTCTTAGGCATAAGACTAAAAGAAGCTATTTTTAAGGGTCATAAAGCTATATATATAATAATAATCCATTGGATAAATTCAAATAATCGGGAATATAGACATTTTGTTGCTCACCGCATATCCGAAATTTTGGAATTCTCAGATGTATTTAACTGGAAATGGGTACCCGGCGCTCAAAATCCAGCTGATGAAGGTACAAGACCTCAGCCTACAATAAAACCATTTGCGGAATCAACATGGCTTAATGGACCACCATTTCTACTACAAACTGTCGAAGAATGGCCAGAAATTCCTAATGATATATATATATATATATATATACATTCCTACCATTCAATAAATACAGTAGCTACTACAAACTTTTGCGGTGTATTTGTTGGGTACAGCGTGCCGTAGCAAGATTTAAATATCTTGGTAAATCGAAATATATATCGACCCATCCACAATTTACAAGTGCGGTGCTTTCTGCACAGGAATTCGATGAAGCCAAAAAACTACTATGTCGCATTGTCCAAGCTAAAGAGTATGCTATTGAAATTAAGTACCTCAAGTCTGAGCAACCGCTGCCGAGAACCAGTTCAATATACAAACTAACACCTATATTAGACGATAACGAGATAATACGATTGAGTGTCCGAATCGACAACGCGGAATATGTGACAAGCAATGCAAAAAGGCCAATTATACTACCGAATAAACATCCAATATCCAAACCCATTGTGCGACATTACCACAACCTACTTCGGCATCAAAATCAAGAATCAATTGTGTGTGCCATGCGGTCTGAATACTGAATTCCGAAATTCGCCGATTAGTCCGCACAGCCAAAGCCGAATGCCAACTCTGCAAAAATTCTTCAGCTCTTCCAGAAGTACCAATAATGGGTTAACTTCCTAAAGATCGACTTACGCCCTTTGTCCGCCCTTTCTCGTATACACGCCTGGATTATTTTGGACCGATACAAGTCACAATTGGTCGCCGCCGAGAAAAACGATGGGTAGCCCTTTTCACTTGCTAGTTCGTCTTAGAAGCGATCGAGGTACGAATTTTGTCGGAGCGACTAAGGAAAACTGGATGGAAACTGTAAGCGAAATTGAAAATGAATGTACACGTCGTAGTATAGAGTGGAGGTTCAATACGCCAGGTGAACCAGCTGCTGATGGGGATTGGGGCTTCACCTTAAAGGAGAAGGCACCGCAGTTACATACACTGAATTGCTTATTGATCGAGGCTGAAAACCTAGTCAACTCAAGACCACTTACACATTTGCCAATAGAAAATGAGAGCGCAGACCCCCTTACGCCTAACCACTTTTTGCTGGGATGTCCAAATTATGCACAGACTCCGACGGTGAAAGAAAATGTTTGCTTGCGAAAGCAATGGCATATATGTCAGCAGCTGAAACAGGCGTTCTGGAGAAGGTGGGTTCTGGAGTATCCAAATGGCACCAACATGTGAAGCCATTGAAGATTGAGGATGTTGTTCTCATATGTGATGAGAATCAAAGTAGAGGAGAATGGAAAAAGGGAGTAGTGACAGAGGTATTTCAAGCAGCAGATGGACTGGTACGTTCGGCTTTAGTGAAAACTTCGTCTGGACAATTGAAGAGGCCGGCGTCCAAGCTAGCAAAACTAGATGTGCGTGGTGATGGTGAATCGATTCACGGGCGGGGGAATGTTCACTGAATTATACGGTTTAAGTTATTCTCTTGTTAATTTTTCTTTAAAACGTATCTTAATGTATAATCAATTATGTTTAATCAATTATTATTGAAGTTTACACACGAAATTGTATTGTATTCGTATACTGAATTAATTGAATTAACCATTAGTTGAAACGAAGATTGAAAACTAGTTCAAATAAAATATACCTTGCGAACATACTGTGTCCTACCCATGCGGTGGATTGAAATTGACAGCTCGTTCTTTTAGCAATTGCCCGCCGGAAGGGAACGACACAGTAAGTACTTTTAATAGAAATTCGAATTATAATTGTAAAGATAATTGTATTACAGATAATAAAACCTATTCAGAAAAACAAAGGTTTCATTATTACAAAAACCTTTCCATACAGCAATTGCGAACTGCAACAAGTAGCGTCCAGGTTTCTGCGCCGTAAAGCAGGACTGGGATGTTCAAGGTGTTGTACAAAGTCACTTTGGTTGTTCGGGAGAGGGCTTTATTACTCAATTGCCTCCTAAGCCCAAAGAAACAGCGATTGTCAAGAGTGATCCTGCGATTGATTTCGGTACTGAAGTTGTTGTCCCTATTCACCGCGGAGCCGAGATAGACGAAGTCCTCCACTACCTCGAAGTATCTGCTGTCCATAGTGACGCTCTATCCGAGACGTCGATGTTCTGCGTCCTCCTTCGATGACAGCATATACTTTGCTTTGCCCTCGTTTACCACCAGTCCCACCTTAGCCGCTTCCGCTTCAATGCTAGCAAACGCCTTATTGACGGCTCGCTGAGTTCGTTCAATCACGTCAATGTCATCCGCATAAGCTAACAATTGAACGGACTTGTGGAAGATCGTGCCTCTGATGTTGACGTGTGAGTTCCGCACTATCCCCTCAAGGATGATGTTAAAGAAGTCGCATGACAGCGCGTCGCCTTGTCTTAATCCTTTTTTGACATTGAAGGTCTCGGTGAGTTCGCTACCGACCTTGACGGAGCAGCGAGAGTTCTCCATCGTCATCCTACACAATCTGACGAGTTTGGTAGGGATGCCAAAACTAGACATGGCACTGTATAGCTCGTCTCTATGCACGCTGTCATACGCGACACATAGATGGTGGGTGTCGATTTGATCTTCTTGGGACTTCTCCAGGATTTGCCGCAGTGTGAAGATCTGGTCGATTGTGGACTTCCCTGGCCTGAAACCACACTGATAAGGACCTATCAGGTTGTTGACGAACGGTTTCAGGCGCTCACACAAAACGGCAGAGAAAATCTTATATGCGATGTTAAGGAGACTGATCCCTCGGTAGTTGGCGCAGTCGAAGTGATCTCCTTTCTTGTGGACCGGACAAACGATGCTGAGATTCCACTCGTCGGGCATGCTTTCCTCCGACCATATCTCACAGATGAGCTGGTGCATGCATCCAACCAGCTCATCCCCAGCCGCTTTGAACAGCTCTGCGGATAGTCCGTCAGCGCCAGCAGCTTTGTTCGACTTCAGTCTCGATATTGCTATCTTGACCTCGTCGAAGTCGGGGGGACGGAATTATTGTCCATCGTCGTCCAAATTGAGTGGGACATTCTGCCTAACAGCGGGATTTGCGTCGTCATCGCCGTTTAGGAGTCTGCAGAAATGATCCTTCCAGATTCTCAGCACCGACTGCGACTCTACCACTAGTTGTCCATTTTGGTCCCGGCAGGCTTCTGTCCGAGGATAACTGTTTTGTCTTGTGCTAAAAAACTTCGGACGTCATTCCTGCCATAGCACCTCTCCATTTCCTCGACCGCGCGCTTCTCGTGCTCTTTCTGTTTTCTTTTGAGAAGCCGGTGCTCTTCCCTTCTTCTCTGTTTGTAGAGCTCACAAACAGCTCTCGTCGTTCGATGCAGTGTTGCCTTGTATGCATCTTGTTTGGCTGCATGCGCCTGCCAACACTCGTCGTCAAACCATGGGTTCCTCTTAGGTAGTGGCGTAAAACCCAGCACATCAGTGGCGGCCTCTTTGATGGCTTCTTGACAACGTTTCCACTTGTCTTCTATTGCTTGTGCAAGCAGCGTCGAACTTTGAGATAGTTTCAGGGAGAATCGATCGGCAAAGGCTCTAGCGATCGGCTGCGATTGTAGCTTTCCGACATCAAACCGTCTTGGCCTGTTTAGACTCCGATGCTCTCTCGATATCCGGGTTCTTACCTTGGCTACAACAAGGTGATGATCCGAGTCGATGTTTCCACGTTGGAAGGTTCGGACATCGAGAATACTGGAGGAGTGTCTGACGTCGATCGCAACATGATCAATCTGGTTGACGGTTGATTGATCAGGTGATCGCCAGGTACCTTTATGAATGATGAAGTGTGGGAACTGATTGTTGGCCACAGAGAGATTTCGCCCCGAGGCGAAGTCAACTAGCCTGAGTCCGTTTCCGGAGGTGTTGGCGTGCAGGCTGTGTCTTCTGATGACTTTAGCAAAGACTTCTTCTCTTCCCAGCTGAGCGTTGAAATCTCCTAGAACGATCTTTGTGTCGTAGCTGCGGCATCGATCATATGTCCTTTCTAGGAGGTGACAGAAGTCCTCTTTACTGCTGTCATCTTTTTCCTTTGTCGGGGCGTGGGCGCATATGAGGCTTATATTCCCGAATTTAGCCTTGATGCGGATTGTTATGAGGCGTTCGCTTATGTATTGGAAGCTTAAGATTTTTTGCCTAAGTCTGCCTCGAACAACAAAACCACATCCAAGTAAGCGTTTCCCTCTCTCCCTGTAGCAGTCGCCGTGGTATACATATGACGAAGTTTCTTACTCTTCCTTTACTTCCTATTACAGGAAATTTATTCGAGATTATGCTAAAATTGCTAAGCCTCTCACTAACATAACCCTTAGTGCTTTTGCACAAGTCGAAGCGAATCAGTCTAGAAATGTCGCTGTGTCTCTCAATGACGAAGCTCTGGAAAGGAACTACTCACTTCCGCTGAAGTATTAGCATTCCCTGATTTCGAAAAGACTTTTAATTTAACATCAGACTACGCTCTCGGTGCAGTGTTATCCTAAGGCGAACACGGTAAAGAAAAACCAATCGCGTACATATCTCAATCTCTTAATCGCACTGAAGAAAACTATGCATACTTTGAAAAATTACTTGCATAATGCTAGGAAAATTAGAATATACACCGATCACCAACCTTTGACGTTCGCAATGAGCAACCGGAATCATAATGCAAAGCTAAAGAGGTGGAAAGCGCGGATCGAAGAGTAAAACTACGAGTTGATTTACAGTTGCGATCAAAATAAAAGCAGTGCAATATTAAACATAATGATCCTCCTAATGATCTGACTACTATTCTGATCTACTCCATTCTTTATGGCCAATGTAACCTGGATTCTATTACTAGAATATCAGTGTAATATATTCCATGCATATTATCATTGGGGTTGTTTTCCAGACGTCTTCTTATTTGAAAATGGTATTTTTTAAGTCGTTTCTTTGGCGTTCAAAATAATAGCAGTGTTTTGTTTGTATCTAGATTTGCTTGCTTTTTCATAATTTTTTGTTCGTCGTTTCTTTGTTTCTTTGAATTTATAAGGTAAGCAAGCAAATTTGCTTATATTTTGGACTCAATAAATTCAGTTTTGATGCAGAATGGGACGCGCAGGACACTGCACTAAAGAAGAGCGATCTCTTATTCGAAAGCTTCTTGACGATGGCAAAACGTACAAAGAAATTGAAAAAATTATCGGTTGTTCCGCAGTATGTAAAACGCCCACCAAATACAGAGTACAATCCCAGATACACGACGAAAACCTTAAAACATGGAGGGTCCAGTATTATGGTTTGGGCATGCTTTTCGTACTACGGTGTAGGCTCAATATTCTGGATCAAAGGGACAATGGATCAGCATTTATACGTAGACAAATACTATGCTTCCTTACGCTGAGTATGAAATGCCTTTGAAATGGGTGTTTCAACAGGACAATGATCCGAAACACACTAGCAAGAAAGCAAACAATTGGTTTAAGGCGAATAAGATTGAAGTCATGAGTTGGCCAGCTCAATCTCCTGACCTCAATCCAATTGAAAACTTATGGGCGGATGTCAAAAAAGCTGTTTCCGAAGCAAAACCATGCAACAATAACCAATTATGGACAGTGGTAGAAAAATCATGGAAGATAATTCCGCTAGAGAGGTGTCAGTCTTTAGTCATACGGAACAAAGGCTTCAAATCAAATTATGTGGCTGATGCTCTTTCACGACGAAGGACGGAAATAAATCATCTTTCTGATGAGGATACCGTTACAGCCAGCGAAGGATAAGATTCAACCACGCGTGAATCAAATACGGGTACGGCCGAGGAAGGATATTGTGAGAAGACTGACAGCGACACGGACTCGTGTTTCTTGCATAGCGCTATTCAAGATAATTCCGACCTTATATCACACGTGGAAACACCTATTAATGTGTTTAGAAGTCAACTAATTTTTAAAATATGCCTTGATTTGATAGCGTAAGAAGAACCACAATCCGGCTATCATCGACATTATATTTCGATGAAAACAATATCTAAAGACAACCTGACAGAAATGCTGCGGGAATATCTCCATCCCAATCTGGTTACCGGCATTAAAATTCCAGAGACTTATCTAGGTCTTCTACAGAGAATTTACTTAAGCACCTTTTCAAAATTCAAAATCAGAGTAACACAACGAGTTGTTGAGGACGTTGCTAACGAAAAGCGTAAGTTTTTAATCATAGAAAGAGAACATATAAGAGCCCATCGAGGCCCAAGGGAGAATAAAGAACAAATACTCGAAAATTTCTATTTCCCTCAAATGATGACTCTAGTGAGGAAATTTGCTGCTACATGTGAAATATGCAACGCCAGCAAATATGATAGTCACCCCATATGTCCGGAACTACAACCAACTCCTTGTCCTAAATACCCTTGCGAAATTCTTCATATGGATATTATGGAAATCCAAAATGAGAAATTTCCAACAAGCTTTCAAAATTTGTTAAATTTGTCCATATCAAACAAAGCATCGCACTATATATCAGATCCAAATTAATAAAAATATTACATTATTTTACAGTTCCACAAATTTTGGTAACAGACAATGAAAGAGGTTTTCTTAGTTCGATTGTGCTAAATTTTATAAAAACTTTAGGAATCAAGCTCTATCTGACTCCTTCCTACAGATGTGAGGTAAATGGGCAAATAGAGCGCGTTCATTCCACGGTGTTAAAAATTTATCGCTGTTTGAAAATGGAAAATCCCGACCTAAACGTTAAGGAGTTAGTTAGCAATGCGGCGGATCGATATAACAATACAATTCATTCTGTAATAAAGAACAAGCCAACAGATATTTTCTTTAATAAGTCAGAAAGGGTGAATTACCAATATATTTTGAGCATTAGGTCAAAAATCAATAAGGATCTCAGAGGTATTATAAAAAGAAATATGGACGCACGAAACCAAAGATTAAACCGCAAAAGGAAACCACCAAGACCATACCGAGAGGGTGATATCATATACACCGCCATTAAGCGCATATAAGGAAAAATAAGCCCATATAAAAAAAAAAAGAAATTGTTGCAAAAAACAATCGTGTAACAATCACCATAGACAGTGGAAGATGAGTTCATAAAGCATTCTGTCACCGACCTTCGTACAGTGCAGACGTGTTGCATTGTAGGAATAATAAAACGTGAACTAAGTGAAGTATATTACCTAGAAATATCATTGAAATCAAGTGGGGCATTAGCCTAGTGGTAAGGGTTTCTGTTCAGTCGATCGCTGACATCCACCACGGAAGGACGTATGTATATCGGCTGTGTCGTTTGTGTGGTTTAAACATTTTTGGTGCGCTTCCTAGAATAAGGGAGCGAAACTACAAAAATGTTTGTGTCGGCTTTCCCGGAAAAGGGAACCGAAAGTACAATTCTTGCTCAGTTCTTAGAAAAAAGAAGCAGAACAATTAAAGTGAAGTGTGTGTTATTGATTGTAAATGGAAATGGAAGGAGATCATTCCGAGATAGAGAGTGGCATTGGGTGTGAAAGCCATGAATTGCAAAAAAAAAAAAAAGCAAAATATTAAAGCCTCAACCAAATTTGATAAGGAGGCGTATGAATATGAACGAGTCAAAAGAAAATGACAACGGCGATGAGGCGTCCTATAGTGGACATGGGAACATTTTCGCCAAACTTGCTTCATCCAGAGCCGATGATCAGGCCGCTGAGGAGAGGGAGTTGGAGGAGAAGATCCGGGAGAAGGAGGAGCTGGAGGAGCTGGAGGCCTTTATAAAAGCTCTCCAGCTAAAATTAGAGGCCAAAAAGAAACTGGCTATTCAGAAACTTCAGACGCAGCAACAGCTGCAGCAGTCTAAACCGCAGCAGCCGGTGCCGCCAAACCACCAACAACAGCAGCAGCAACAGATGCAGCAACAGCTCCAAAAGAAACAACAACAACAGCCGGACCCGCCCATCCAAAGGAAGAAGACAAGGATGCCACCAATAAATATCAGCGGGATGGACACAACTGACACAATAAAAATATGTCAGTTGTCCGTAGGAGATAATTTAAAATTAAAAATAAGGGGTTGCAAAAACAATCGGTCCACTGCTTAACAGTGGACAGCTACAAAAAGGTTAAGGACCAAATGACGGCAGTTGGAGTTGAGTTTTATACTTTTACCCCGAAAGGTGGAAAACTAGACGGTGCTTTTAAAGGGATTGCATGTCTCGGCTGAGCCGGAGAACATCCTAAAGTCCCTTAAGGGACTCCAAATAGAGGACGTGGGATTTGTAGCCATTAGCCGCTTCTCCACCGTCCGTTCAAGAATGACGCCTGAGCGTCTGCTTCCCCTTTTCTTGGTGCAAGTCACACCAGGAAGTCGAATGGAAAGTCTGAGGTCTATTAAGATTCTGTACTCCCAGATGATTTCCTGGGAGAGGCTTAGGGGTGCCAGACGGATGCTCCTCTGCACAAGATGCCAAATATTCCACGCCGCGGGAAACTGCAATAGGCAGCCAAGATGCAGCAAATGCGCAGAGATGCATCTGTCGGCGCGCTGTCCCCTGGGAGAGGGGAAAGTGGAGGACAGATCACGTTTAAAATGCGTGCATCGTGGGGAGAAGGGACATCCGTCTAGCTATCGCGGTTTTTTTTTTTTTTTTTTTTTATAATTGACGCGTGCAAAAGGGGTTGCGAGTACCCTTAAGTGACCGGATCAAGTCACAGCACGGGCCGAAGGTATAGAGGAAGAGAGGGAGAGGAGATACCGATGCACATTGGTTTTAAATGCCTGTGGATTGTAATGAGGAGGAAAAATCGAGCTGGGAAGAGCATTCCAGATTCGTGTAGTGCGGCTAAAGAACGAGTCTCTGAATTTGACTGTACGTCCGAAAGAGGGCTTGAGGGTGAATTGGTGGGCATTCCTAGCGAGGCGTGTATTGCGGGTGAATTCTTGAAGGGGAGGAATGCAACTGGCTAATTCATCTGAGCATTTCTTGTTAAAATAGCGATAAAAGAGTGACAACGACGCGACATTACGTCGGTGTTCTAACGAGTCAATCGACTTCGCAATATTACTGTCACCTATAAGTTTTATCGCTCGCTTTTGAATTCTATCTAGTAGGTGCAGGGAGGTCTTAGGAGCACCTGACCAAATAGGAGCGTTATACTCAAGTTTTGGGCGTATGTAGGCCTTGTATATTGTAGCCAGATCAGAAGGGGTGAAGTACTTCTTGCATCGTTTAAGGAAGCCTAGACATTTCGCAGCATTTTTGGCGACCTCAAATATGTGATCGTTCCAACTAATTGTTGGGTTGATACACATACCGAGGATGGAAAGTCTTTCGGTTTCAACAACACAAGTGCCGTCCATGGATAACGGCTGATTATTTTGTGATCGCTTTAACGACAGTAGACAGCACTGTGTTTTGGAAGCATTAAATTCCACTCTATTCTTATTTCCCCAATCGATTATGCTGTCAAGGTCGGAATTTAATGTGCTTAACATACGCTGCCGTTCCGAGTCTAAGGCCGAAGTGGAGGGACGTGAGCCAAGGAACGAATATGAAAAGCTGAGGGTACTGTCATCAGCGAAGGAATGAATAGGATTAGAAGTAACAGACAAGAGATAATTTATAAAAATGAGGAAGAGTGTCGGAGACAAAACAGAGCCCTGGGGAACACCAGCATTAATATGGTGAATATCAGACTTGAATCCATCCAAAACGACTTGTATTGAACGATTCGAAAGGTAATTTCTAATCCATTGAAGAAGAGACTCATCGATCCCAAAAGCACGCATTTTCGACAAGAGAGCCTGGTGCCAGACCCTGTCAAATGCCTTAGAAATATCAAGCGCAACAATCTTGCTTTCTCCTGCATTGTGCAAAGATTGGTTCCACTTTTCAGTGAGATATGCCATCAGATCACCAGTGGAACGGTTGCTTCGGAAGCCGTACTGCCGGTCATTAAGAAGCTTCCGGGACTCAAGATATTTCATAAGCTGACGGTTGATCAGCGTTTCCATGACCTTGGAGAGAAGGGACGTTAGTGTTATGGGTCGGTAGGAGGTGGGTGACGAACTTTCGCCCTTTTTAGGGACGGGCTGGACAAATGCAGTTTTCCACTTACTCGGAAAGAGCCCTGAAGAGTAGGACAGATGGAAAAGCTTACGCAGTGGTTTTGCCAGCGTAGAAGAACACCTCTTCAGAAGAACAGGGGGTATACCATCCGGGCCAGCGGATTTGTGTATGTTTAGATCTTTAAGTACTCTTGCTACTGTACGAGTGCGAAAATGGATTTGCCCCATGGAGAAATTTACGCTCTCAAGTACAGGCGGGGACAAAGTGCTATCTGTCAGCGTTGAGCTAGCTGCAAAGTGTGCAGCAAGCAGATTAGCTTTGTCCAAAGAGCTGACAGCTGGAATGTCATTGCAAATGAGCGTTGGGATCGAAGACGAGGCTGAATTCCTTATGTTTTTTACGAAAGACCAAAAGCTTCTGCTACCCTTGGGGCATTGTAGAACTTTTTGCCTCAACTTTTGGTCAAAGGAGAATTTAACACGTCTTATTAATGCATTACAGTCATTACGGATCCGTTTGAACTTTTTCCGGGCTTCCTCAGAAGGGTTGGCTTTATAATCCCGGAAACTCAACTCTCTCATCCTGATAGCCTCTTTGCAGCTCAAGTCAAACCACGCGTTTGCCTTAGGCTTGATGCTCTTCACTCTGTGAGGAATGAAGGACCTCATGCCCAGCGAAATAATGTTTGTGATCGCATCAGTAGCGGCATCCACGTCACTATCGAGGAAGCATAGTGACCAGTTAAAATTCCTAAAGAAGTTGTTAAGTCCGCTCCAGTTGGCTTTCTCGTAGAGCCATACTGTTCTTTTCGGAATTTGTTCTCTAACTGTGTGGGAGGAGTACGAGAATTTGGCTGACACGACACAGTGGTCGGACGAGCCTAGAGGCGACAATATATCAATTGAATATTTTTCCGGATGAGAGGTGAGAAACAGATCCAAGGTGTTAGCGGTATGATCTGCAATGTCAGGTATTCGTGTTGGCTCATTCACAAGCTGGGTTAAATTATTTACCTCAGCGAAGATTTCAACATACCTTCCTTCGGGTGTTGTCTGGCCTGAATGTCGAAGCCAAGTAGAATTGTGTACATTGAAATCGCCCGCAATAGCGATTTCAGTGTGAGGATACAGGGATACAATTCTTGTAATGGAGTCGGACAGCGCATCAAACTCGTTATAAGTTGAGTTGCTGTCCATGTTTGGACTTCTATAAACAAAGCAGTAGTGGATTAAATGCTTACGGACAAAGAGTTTTAACCACAGAAAATTAAATTCCGGATTGGAACAGTGGCCATATTGTGGTTGAATTTGGTAAGCAACATCACTACGCACATAAATGGCGAGACCGCGGTGGAAAAAGAATAAGGGCACCAAGCTATATCCAGGTAGGTTCAAATCCGATAAATCGGTATTCTCACCCACCTGTGTTTCACTCAGCGCCAAGACAGCTGGTTTATGGCGGGAGAGGTGGACGTAAACGGCAAAGAGATTAGTTCTCAGTCCGCGAATGTTGCTCACGTCAACACGAAATTGCCCCCTCATGTCAGTCGTAGGCATTTGAAAACCAACTCCGACAATGCAGTTGGTGAAAGTAAGCAGAGTTCAGAAGTGTAAATTCTGCGATTAGCTTCACAAAACAAATCAACGTAGGTGTTATGCCCGTACATTGACTTGAATTGGTCCACTAACAAAAATTCACACTTCCGAATCCGCTATGTCAGATGTTAGGCAGACTCGGACATCGCCCCAGCCCGTCTGGTAGAACAAACGGGAGTTGCGACCGAGAATGCCCAACAGTGTTTTGTGAAGGAGTGGAAGAGGGGGGAGCGGACCGCGTGTGCTCTACCAATGCACTTCACTGCACTACACTGCACTTTAAATTAGGTTTTCGTTTTTTTTTTTTTTTTTTTTGTTACACTCGCGGAGGTGTTGGGCGGACCGCGTTAATTGTTGTTAGTGTTTTATCGGCGCGAGGAATAAACTGAACTTTTTTTGATTTGAGTGCATGCAGCGACGACACGTCTGCATGCGTCGGAGGATGACACGGCACTCCAAGGTAAACGCTATCCAGAAGAAGGATATGCTAAAGAAAGAAAAAGTGGTGAATTCGAGGCAGGTACCTAGAATACCAGCCACACCTGTTACGCCGGTCATTTCCTACGCCCAGACGGCGTTTGGTAGACGACCGGCACAACAGACAGTGCCCAAAATGGTACCAGTACCTGTGGAGGCTCCGAATATGGGCTTCGCGGAACTGTTCTCCATGATGGTCTCAATGAAGGCCCAATTGGAGCAGTTCCATAGAGATTTTCTGCGGATGGGCAGGGTCCTTTCGTCAAGACCCGCTGGGTCAGGTGCGTATCCGTTTTAATGGATACGCCAGCAGCTGGAGACCTATCGATCCTGGCAGTGAATGCAAATTCACTTGTCAGGATCGAAAGACGGTTGATTTTGCTCAACCTGTTGGAGTTCCATAAGCCTGATATGTTAATGGTTAGTTAAACTAAGCTAAACCGGAAACACACAATGAGGTACAAGGACTACGCAGTTTTTCGAAGGGATCGCCCCCACTCCACACAAGGGGGTGGGGTCGCTCTCTTCATTAAAAAGGGCATTCGCCATAGGATCGTGTATTGCGGTAAGGTGCGAAGCTTCGGTGTGCTGGAAGCGTGTATTGCGTGCATTTCTCTCCAAAGTGGGAAGAAATTGTACGTAGTAGCGGTCTATGCACCAGATGCACCTCGGTCCACAGACTTCATTTCAGAGCTTGAAACTCTCTTTAGAGAGCTTCGTTTATGCTCAGAGGACAACTACTTTGTTGTCGCCGGCGATTTGAACGCGAAGCATGAGGAATGGGGTGATTCTGTTCCAAACTCTATTGAGTTCAAGCTAAATTTGCTTGCAACCGATATACCGTCCTTTCCAAGAAGTGGGTATTATTTAGATCTGATGCTAATTGACAGACGACTAACGTTACGGGACGTGAACAGACAAACTAGGAACTGCTTAACAACGGTAGAGTACGACAGTGATCACTGTGGGCTCGCCGCAGTAATTCGGTTCCCGAACGAGATGGTGGAACTGGAGGAATTCGTGGAAGCGTATCCTTACAATTATTGTAAGGCTCGTTGGCCGCGCTTCTCCAGAGTCCTAGCCAGAGAACTGAGTTCGAATGACTTAACGCCACCGTCGAACAGAAACCTAACGAACGAGGAGGTTGACAGATACCTCATACAAATGGACACTACGACTAAACGTACTATGGACAAAACGATTCCAAAAGTATTGTTATGCATATACATGGCGTATTGAATAGAATGATTTGCCTACGTGGCATATACTCGTTCGGTGGTCGCTTCGACTGAAGTTTAGAGAAGAATGTTAATCCATTCTCTGGGTGGTCCCTTCCGGATCATATTTCATAAACTAACAGCGCAAGTGGAGCATCGATGATATTCATATCTCGACCTCCCACGCCATGAGTCCATAACAACTCACTTCGTGAATGACGACCAACAATCAAGAGATTCGCGTTCTGACCGTAATAAAATAAAGTCGTCCACTTCTTCCCCTACATAACAAGCGTTTCATTTTTTTGTCCCAAGGCACGCATAGCAGAATTACTGCTAAAATTCTCGGCGGTAATTCAAAAATTCGTGAAGTCTACAAAGTTAATTAAAAGTGTGATCGGAAGTAAATGGTACGGTTATTATAAGGAGACGGTATTTGATTTACAAAAAGTAATCTACCCCAATCCTAAGTGACTCTAACTAACTAAAAATAATCAAACCCGATCTTAAACAAAACAAAAAGAGACGGTAATTGATTAACAAAAAGAAACGTAAATAGTATAATTAAAGTGACCAGTGATTCAATTTAGCCAGTGAATCCAAACAACAAAAAAAATCCAACCCGATCTTACAAAAAAAAGAAAAGAGACGGTAATTGACGAACGCCTTAATAACGATTTACGGAAAACCTGTGAGTAGTGTCTCAACTTAATCAGTATCTTCAATTGACAACCATAAAGAAACCATTGAGAGATATCGGACGAATGCAGATATTAATGTAAGCTATTTTTAATATTCATTAAGTGACAAAAAGAATTGTGAAACATATACAAAGAATCTATATACATTATACGAGTGATACAATTTATCTACTTGGGAATATGAGTGAATACAAAATTAAAGGAGAGGCTATGTCTCTTTCATTCAAATGCATAGGTAAAGTGACCGGTAAATTATATGAGCTATCCCTCCGAAATATTATAGATAATCTGAAAATAAGTGCCCAGGAGATAGAAGAAGAATTCTTAGTGCTGTTTAAAGGCGAAGTGTTAAGTAGGAGAATGTTCTTAGCTTCTGTAGAAGAGGAAAATTATAAATTATTACCCAAAAGCAGTAGAGGAAATGATTAGGTCCTTAGAAATAGATCAACCAAGAACAAGCAAATTCATTTCAGTTGAGGAATTTTCGAATCCAAGTGTTCACGTTCCAATACATGAAAATGTTGTTTCAGCTAGTTTTAACGACCTAGCAAAACTAATTCCCCACTTCGATAGTAGTTCACAAAAAGCACATAATTTTATCCAGAACTGTGACACTGCTATGAATTTAGTGTCTGTTGAACAAAAACCGTTGTTACTAGCGTTAATAAAAAGTAGAATTTCAGGAAATGCGGAAATTATTCCCATGAACAAAAATATTCACACATGGTTTCAATTAAAGCACGAGTTAAATACGCTGTATAAAGAAACATATTCTAGCTTACAACTTCACTTAGAAATGACTAGGTTGAAGCAAGAATATAACGAATCGGTAATACAATATACACAAAGATGCGAGACACTTGCACGGCGACGTATTCAAGTTTTATATACCGAAAATCCTGATGACCCAACTTATTATGGTCAAAAAATAGCAGTTCAGCGTGATATGTTAAACGCTTTCGTTTCAGGTCTAAAAAAAGAAATAGGAACATTTGTGAATACCCAAAGGCCTAAGACGTTAACTGAGGCTAGTCAACTTGCGATGGAAGAAGAAATTCGGTTAGGATACCATAATTTCAAAATGAGGAACAACAGTTTTAAAGAATATACGGGAAAAAATTTGATTAATATAAACCATTTTAAAGACGTAAAATCAAGGAACAAGGACAAGGACATATCAAGGAATTGTTTTAAAAATAAAACGAATTTACAGAATACGGTACATAGATCCACGAATAGGAATACATTTCATGATATAAATCAACGGCGTGGCAGTGAAAGTGAAAATATTAATCGTAATGCCAATGGGAATGAACATAGAATGGCAAATAGAAATTTTCGGCTAAGCGAGTAACATGATACACAAAAGAAAGAGTTTCAAAATGTTAGTAGATACGGGTGCAGCAGAAGTGTATATTTGAACGAGATATGAATAAGGATGATACAATCATGTTAAAAGGAATCAGTAAAGATAATAGTAGTGTGTTAGGAAGTGCTACCATCGGTGTAGAATTTACGAAAGACGTATGTAATGAGTATAAGTTTTATATAATTACTGAGGATGTGTTGTGCCATTACGACGGAATATTAGGAAATTATTTTTTGCAACATTTTGGGTTCATTATTGATTGCAAAGAAAAGATTCTTAGGAATAATAACGAACGATTATTATTAAAATATATGGAAGATCTAAATATGAAATACAATGTAGAGTCAGTTGTGCCAAACTGTGTAAACCAACGTACGGATACCATGGGTTCTCCCAACGCGTTTACTACGTCAATGAACAAACATGATAATATAGAAAAGAGTGAAGATGGTAAAATGGAATTTGATATAAAGTATATGAATGAAAATAAAAGTAATGACAATAGAAATAAACGATTTTTACAAGTGTTAGAGAATCTTAGATTGGATCATTTGAAAGAGAGTACGAATGTAGAATCTTTGAAAGATGTATTAGAAGAATATAGTGATACATTTAGTCTAGAAGACGAAACATTAACGGAGACATCAGAAGCAGAACATTTTATAAGAACAATTACCGAGATACCCATACATACCAAAACGTACAGATACCCCAAAGTGCATGAAGAAGAAGTAGATAGGCAAATTTCCAAACTTCTTGCTGATAAAATTATTCAACCGTGTCTCCTTGGTCAAGTCCAATCTGGGTTGTACCGAAGAAATCTGATTCAAACAGTTTAAAGAAATGGAGAATGGTAATAGATTTCAGAAAACTTAATGAAATCACTATTAGCGATAACTACCTAATTCCAAATATTCAAGAAATTTTAGACAGTCTTCGAAATGCACAGTACTTCACAACATTAGACTTAACGTCTGGATTTCATCAAATACCAATAAGTAAAGAAAGTATTGAGAAAACTGCATTTTCAACACCGCACGGACATTTCGAATTTCTTCGCATGCCATTTGGATTAAAGAATGCGCCTGCATGTTTCCAAAAAATGGTCAATAAAGTTCTTAAAGGACTCGTCGACAAAATATGTTTTGGAGAAACTATAGAACAACACACTGAGAGATTATTATTAGTACTGGACAGATTGAGAAGGGCTAACCGGAAAATATAATTGACGAAATCTGAATTTCTAAAAGAAGAAGTTGAATATTTAGGGCGCTTGATAACAAATAAAGGATTACTACTAAACCTTAAAAAGGTAGAAGCAATCGATAAATTGCAAGAACCAACAAATCAGAAAGGAATTAAAAGTTTCATGGGTATGGTTGGATACTACAGAAAATTTATTCAAAACTTCAGTACGATTGCTAAACCGTTATATTCATTGTTAAAGAAAAATACAGTTTTTGAATGGAAACAAGAGCAAAGGCAATCTTTTAATGATTTAAAGAATAAGCTAAAGGAATTCACAATTTTACGTTATACAGATTTTAATAAAGAATTTGTCATTACGACTGATGCGAGTAATATCGGCATAGGTGCTGTCTTATCTCAAGAATATGATGGGAAGGATCTACCACTACACTTTATAAGTAAAACCCTTAATAAAGCAGAGTTAAATTATAATACAACTGAGAAGGAATGTCTAGCCATCGTTTGGGCTAATCAACAGTTCCGACCATACATCTACGGTACTAAATTTAAAATTAAAACTGATCATCGTCCATTAACTTGGCTCTTTAAAGTGAAAGATCCAGGTAGTCGTTTAGTAAGGTGGCGACTAAAATTGGAGGAATATACGTATTCAATAGAATATAAAAAGGGCATTGATAATGTGGTTGTCGATGAATTGAGTAGAAACGTTTACCCGATAGAAAGAATGAAAGTAACTCATGAACCAGAGGTAGAAAAGAATATACAGGATATATTTGGTAGCGATGAAATGGAAGATGAGGAAGATTTAAGGAAAATCTACGCAGAGGAATGTGGAAAGTTAAAAACAATTAAGGAACAGGGAAGATTATATGAAATTTCAGAAGATGAAAGTTATGATAATATTGAGGTCATATGCGATAGAGATGAACAACAAAAAATCATTAAGGAAAACCATGACAGTTTATTCTGTGGTCATGGGGGGCAAAAAGCTAATATTTCAAGAATTAGAGAAAAAATACTTTTGGAAAGGTTTAAATAAAGACGTGATTGAATATATACGGAAATGTTCAGAATGCCAAAAGCAGAAAATAAATAGAAGCCCGAAAAAAAATCGAATGAAGATTGTGGCGAGCGCTGATTTTAGTTTAGAAAAGGTATCTATGGATTTGACAGAACCGTATAAAGAAGGTAACAAAAATGATATATAGTCTTAGAATTCAAGACGATTTGAGTAAATATATTAAATATATACATATTCCTGATAAGAAAAGCGAAACTGTCGCAAGAGCATTTACAGACGAATGGATCTTATACTTCGGTATACCAAAACTGATTTTAACCGATAATGGCGGAGAATTTGTAAACGAGGTAATGTCAGAATTATGTAAGCTTTTTAAAAAACATTTAAGAACTAGTAACATGTATCCTCAAGCGAACGGATCTGCCGAAAGAGAGTAGAGTTAGAGAGTAGGTTAGGAGAGTATCTAATAAAGATAAAACTAAACCTGAATATTCAAAACTATTCAGATATGCTGCATTTTGTCACAATACAACGCTACATAGTAGTACAGGATTCACACCACATGAAATACTTTTTGGTAGAAAGGCAACTACTCCCAGTGAATTAAGCAGTCTAAAAATGAAAACGGTTACTGATTATGTACAGGAATTACAGCTAAAATTAGTAAGATTAGAATCTGAAGTCAAAAGGAATTTATTGAATATGAAAGAACGAGCGAAAAAGAGATATACAAGATACAAGACTAGGTTCAAAAGTAAGAGAATATAAAGTAAATGATTACATACTTGTAGAAAACGAAAGGTCAGATAAACACAGTGATAGATATGTAGGGCCGTTTAAAATAGTAAAGTCTTTCCAAGATTATGTAATTGTACGACGAAATAATAAAAACATGAAGTACAATAAGAGTAAAATAAAGTTATTTCAAAAGTAATTGTCCAATACTTCAATACATTTTATTTTATCTTGTATTTTAGATATATCTTATGGATATCGCACTTGGTATTCAGCATTAAAATTGAAAACATAAATTCTAATGGAATCTACTTCAAGAGAGAAGGAAATATACGCAAGGTTAAAGGGCATATTATTATAATCAATAAATTAGATGTCAGCGAAATTGAAATTAGTGTAGACAGAATAATTAAGCAGTCACAAGGACTTGGTTCTGTTTGTATTAAATATAAATTAGAGTGCACTGAATTACAGTCCGAAGTATTTAAACATATATCACGAATAGATAGGAGATTAGATGACATTTATGGATTATTAGGGATAAAGTCAAGTAGGAATAAAAGAGGTCTAATCAATGTTGTAGGAAGTGGACTTAAAGGACTTTTTGGAACCATGGATAACGAGGATAGTGAATATTATGAAAAGGTTATAAGAACTATGCAAAATAACAACGAAAACGTACAAAATAGTTTGAAATCTCAAATTGTCATAATGAAATCATTAAACGAACAAAATAAAGCACTGCACAACAGTTATTATTACCACGAAGATAAAATAAATGAACTGATAAATAAATTGAACAATTTAAGTGAAAGTATCGATAAAGTAAATGAAGAAGTTCTAATAAATAAATATTTTGAAAAGATTCATAGACAGATTCTTGACAAAACTTTGGCCTTGGATATAGAAACAGATATTGTACAACAAGCAATTTTTCTATTAAAATCAAATTTTGTTCATCCAGTAATTCTCATTAAAACTCATTGAAATGCTTGAACAAAGTCCTTATAAAAACGCATTGCTTTTTGAACCAAATATTGTCAATTATAATTACTTAATAGAGGAATCAGAGGTAAAATCATATTTGTCAAATAAAATACTTAATATTATTGTGGAAATACCTCTAGTAGAAGATAAAAATATAGAACTTTATGAAATAATAACATTACCAGTTATAAAAGAACGTAATGTTTTCACTATAGATGTTAATGTCAAACAATTTATAATTAATGAAAACAGAGAAAAATTTGAGACGTTCGTAGATTTTAACCAATGTAAGAAAGTTATGGAATATTATATTTGTAAAAATGTAGTTTTACAAAGCACTATCAGACAGGATAACTGTATTTTAAATATATACATGAGCAGATCAGTCAAAGATTGTAAATTTAATCAAATACAAAATGACATAGAAATTTCCCATGCTCTTGATAGCAACAAATATCTTTTTGTAATTAAAGACGAAACGAAATTTAATTGTATATGCAAATTAGAAGAAAAGAGTGATTCGATACAAGGAACTGGAATTTTATACCTAGATTCCAATTGCAGATTTTCTACTTTGGAAACACATCTAAGCACGAATAATGAAACATTTACTTATCTTAATAATGATAAATATAACTTTGGTTTGGATGATTGTATCAGTACCAAGTTAAATGATTTAAGAACTAAAAGCGTTCCCTTAGTAAAATAAAAAGGTAGTTTAAAGGATATAAAAATGAAGAGAGTTTTATTCAAAATATATTGAAGCCAATACCTTCAAAAGTTCAAGGAGGCGGATTTTTAACTTTTGCCATACTTTTAATGATTGCAATTGCATATGTAATTATTAAACTTTTTAAAATTAACAAAATTGTCTTTCAAAATTGTTTTAACAGAAGAAATAGAAATCCTGTCATAGAAAGAGAAAAGATTCTACATTATTACCACAAGGAATGTCCAAATTCGAGAGTGTTGAAATTAGATGAATAAAACAAAGGTAACATGGATAATATGCCAAATTGTATTTAATCAGCGAAACATTTTATATAATATATGTAAAAACTACAGGAAATTTATTGTTGTATATGCTTTGTATTTTGTTTTGTACGAAACAATGGTATTGTTTCTTTTTAAAGAAGGGAGGTGTTATGCATATACATGACGTATTGAAGAGAATGATTTGCCTACGTGGCATATACTCGTTCGGTGGTCGCTTCCATTGAAGTTTAGAGAAGAATGTTTATCCATTCTCTCGGTGGTCCCTTCCGGATCATATTTCATAAACAACCAGCGCAAGTGGAGCATCGATGATATTCATATCTCGACCTCCCACGCCATGAGTCTATAACAACTCACTTCGTGAATGACGACCAACAATCAAGAGATTCGCGTTCTGACCGTAATGAAATAGAGTCGTCCACTTCTTCCACTACATAACAAGCGTTTCATTTTTTTGTCCCAAGGCACGCATGGCAGTATCACCGAGAACAGATGGCGACATCTATCGGAACGATACAATCGACGCACTGCACGCCCACAAAAGCAGACTGCTGTCGAGAAGCAAGACACTTTACAGATGATTTACAGACCGAGACGACCAGGAACTGAGGTCGCTCAAGTCGCAAATGAAAAACCTCCAGAGTTTGATTCGGTTGAATTATAGAATTGCTTTCAATTCATATTGGGGAAACAAGATTCGGGCTGTTCATTCGAACGGTCCGGATGTGTTCCCCCAAATCAACCGGATCTTCCGAAGGAGGGATCATAACGACTTGGAGGCTGTTCGACTTGGCAGAACAACTGACAACGCAAACATACTGGCTTCAGTTGGCATCGATCCGGATGGGGCCGTGCTGGACAATGAGTTTTTCATTGTTGAGGATGCCCAAGAGAAGGTAGAAGCAATAGGAGCAGTTTTTCAGGAAATGTATATGGTTTCTACCTTCGAAATGAAATACAGCAATGGCGTTCGGAGAATCATGGTTTCACCAGATTCAATGATGAAAACAAGGCAGTTAATGCCTTGACCCAAAATGGCTCTAATGCCATACTCATTTCGAAAGTGGCTCTCAAGAATATCTTCAACAGTTTGAAAAACAAAAAATCCACTGGAATAAACGGAATACCGAATATTGTGTTGCGTCATCTCCCCGAAGAGGCGGTAGAAATATACGCAATCCTGTTTAATAATGCTTTGAGTAATGCACATTACCCTGAGCATTGGAAGACGGCGGTAGTGCAACCCATCCCCAAAAGGGACAAGGATTCCTCACTTCCGAAAAATCTTCGGTCGATAAGTCTCATCCCTTGCATAAGCAAAGTTTTTGAAAAGATTGTCAATAGAGTCCTGATACAGTGGACTGAGGACAAAAAAATAATACCGAAGAACCAATCTGGATTTAGGGCGGGGCATTATACTGTACATGCCGCCTCAAAATTGGTTTCGGACATACAATGGAACAGGAACAAGACGCAATGCCCCGGGGCCTGCCTTGTTGACTTGGAAAAGGCATTCGACACCGTCTGGTTAGAAGGCCTCTTCCTTAAGTTGACGAGGTTGGGTATAAGCAAAAAACTGCTTCACACGATTTATAATATGGTGACAGGTAGAAAGTTTGTTGTCAAGAGTAGCAACAAGGTTTCTACTAATGTCTTTTACATAAAAAATGGGCTCTAGCAGGGCGCAGTAAACTCACCAATTCTTTTCACTGTTTTTACCAGCGAATTAATTGTCTCCATGCAGTACCTGATTGCGTACGCTGACGATTTAATCGCGTACAGGATAGCGCCGAAGATTGAAGTAGTTAATATCCTCTTGCAGCGTGACTTCGAGAAAATCCAGCGATTTTGCGACGACTGGAAGTTGAAAATCAACTTCCAGAAGTGTGAAACCAGTCTGTTCCGAACTCCGTTGTACAAGGCTTCAAGGGACACGAATGTAAACTGGCGTAAGTTCGGCATTTTGGACCCACATAGGCGATCATTAGTTGTGAAGAATGTGGTGAGATATTTGGGCATTATGTTGGACCATTTTCTGTATGGAAATATCCATGCAGCAACTGGTCTGGCAAAAGCCAGAAATGCCTTCGCTATGGCAAGTAGGTTGTTTTACAGCAGCCAACTTGATTCCAGGGTGAAGGTTATCTGCTACACGGCTCTAGTCCGACCTATCATGGTATACGGCTGTCCGGTGTGGTTCAACTTGAGTCCTTCTCAGATGGAAAGGATGAGGGTTTTCGAGAGGCAATGTCTTCGGGCTTACCTTAAGATGCACAGAACCCCAGAATCTGAGTACAAGAAGTTATATTCCAATGAAATTTTGTACAATGCAGCAAACGTGAACAGGGTGGATAATTTTATTATTAAACTGGTTCGAAGGCATGTTGCAAGAGCAATGACCTCAGACAACGATCTGATATTCGGAGCCTACTACCCAAACGATTCATATCACGAGAGCGCACGCCGGAGTGGATTCATTCCACCGGAAGCGTTTTTGTACCTGGACCGACTTGGCTTGGTGCAGGATGCTGAGGGTTTCCACTTCTCTACCATGTCATGAGACGGACGGTGGAAAAGCGGCTGCTCTACGAGAGCAACGTAGGAACCGCAAATCCGGGTGATCTTCGGTTCAGCACATCCATCCCTATTCACGACATTAACGATCGGAAAAGGCATAGGCATTTTTACTGGTTCCTAGAGCAACATCTGGTGGCCCAGTTGCCGTTAGCTGAAGCCGATATTGGTCCTACGGACAACTAATATTTAGGCAAAGCTAGAATACGTTAGGATTATGTATAAATTATAATATTACCACAAAAAAAAACATATTTCTTAATTTAATTAGATTAAGATAGTGGTATGTAGGTTAAGTGTTTTAATTAGGTTAAGGAAAAACTAGAAATAGTTGCTAACTTTTTTTATACATGTTTTCTTAGTATTAAGCTATCTAGAATTAAGTAAATACTGTAAACATTTACATAGCAATAATATCAGGAAGCTGAAAAGCAATAGAAATTAAAAACAGATAACCTTAGAGTGCCCGTCTGGGGCCAGTAAGATAGATTTGTAAGTTTTAAATAAATAATAAACTAGTTAAGTATTTTGTCTAGATTTAAGAAAAATAACTGATAAATAAAGAATACATTTTTAAACTTGAAAAAAGGGTTTCTGTTCGCGAATACGGCGTCCCGGGTTCGAATCCCACGGCCGAAAAAAAAAGAAAAAGAAAAAAAATTATTCTTTATTTTTAAAAAGACACAAAGTGTCAACAGATTGAGTAGTGAAGAGCGACCCGCGCTCAACAAATCGAGTGACTTTAAGACACCGTTGCCATACAGATCTGCTGATCTTAGTGACGACAGTAGTGTACGGTCAGAGAGCCCAGGCGGCCAACTCAACGATGCAAAGAAGAGGAGGAGGAGGTTGCAGATGCAACCGACTCCGTTCAAGCGCCGAACTACAATAACAACGGCATCATCTGAAGAGAAAGCAGCCAGAGGCAAGGCAACGCCCAACCAAGCAACACCCACTCGGAAAACCACAAAAACAACGACACAAAAACAACAACACCCATCTCAACAGGCACAAAGGCAGCAAACGAAATCTGTAGATAAAAGAGAGAGGTGTCCGCCTATAAACATCTTTGGACTAGGGACGAAAGACATTGATAAAACGTGTAAGTTGCCACAAAAAATTAATTTTTTCTTATATATAAGGGTACAAATAGAATGTCGGTCCACTGTGGTTCAGTGGTCGACTTTAAAAAAGTTAAAGAAATTTTAACGGCGGCTGGGGGGCGTTTCTATACATACACCCCTGAAAAGGAAAAAGGGCGCTCTGTACTCCTCAAGATTGATCCTTCAATTGACCCGAAGGAGATCTTCGAGGAGGGGGAGGTCCAATTCGTAGGAGTAAAGCCCTTTACCACTCCGGCTACGAGGAAGAATAAGGACGTTAAACTTCCGTTCTTTTTCGTCCAGCAAAATTGAAAGCATAAGGAAAATTCGATCCATAGGCTCTCTAGCTGTAAAATGGGATATATAAAGAAAATCCGACCACGTACTTCAATGTGCGCAGTGTCGGATGTTGGAACACACGAGGGACAACTGCAATATGCAGTACAGATGCTCAAGATGTACCGAATCCCATCAGAAGGGAAAATGTAGTTTAGGCGAGCAGGAATTCGCAGACAGAACCCTTCTCAGCTGTGTACTTTGCGATGGAAAAGGACATCCCGCTACTTATCGGGGTTGTCGTCGCATCCGAGAGCTCCGGCAAAAAGTAAAGGCTGCAAGGAACACAAAAGCGGTAGAAGCCAGGCCACTGGCCCGTGCTGCAGCTACCGCTGTTACGCTGACTTTCTCCTACGCTCAAATTGCGTCAGGCAGAAAGCTGGTTGAACAGACAGTGCCAAGGGTTACTCCGGTCAAAGTGCCAAAACAGCTCACGGCAGATCCTATATTAAAGGATGTTTTGACCACCATCCAGTCAATGCAAGCGCAGATGATCGCCTTGCAGAGGCAGATGGTAGATTTACAGACCAGTTTCCTACAGCAAACGGCCCGAGTGGACGTTATCTATTCGGTGCTGTTTAGCGAGCCAAATGCGCAGCAGATATAATGAACACACGCGCAGCAGGACCACTTAAGATCCTGGCAGTGAAATTTAATTCGCTGATAAGGATCGAACGACAAATACAACTTTTTCACTTCTTGCAAACCCATAATCCTGATGTGCTGATGGTTAACGAAACTAAGCTTAACCAGACGCGCGATCTCAGGTACAAAAATTACCAAATAATAAGAAGAGACCGGCCCCAATCCACTCGAGGGGGTGGGGTCGCCCTCTTAATAAAAAATAACATAAATCATAAGATCATATACAGCAATGTTGTGCGAAGAAAGTGCAATCTTTCCACCAACGAACAGAAACCTGACAAAGGAAGAGGTTGACAGGTACCTCATACAAATGGACGACACCATTAAATGAACTATGAAAACGACTATTCCTATGATGACACCAAATAATGTTGGAGACATCTACCGGAACGCGGAGATAGACGCACTTTACGTGCAAAAAAGTAGACTACTGTCAAGACTAGAACTCTTGTACAGACAGACCCGCAAAATATTGAAATATGGTCGTTGAAGTCGCAGATCAAACTAGTTCAGCAATTACTTCGCCAACAATATAGACTAGCTGTAAACTTGTACTGGGACAATAAGATTCGGGCTGTAAGGTCCAGCAACTCGAGCATGTTCCCACAAGTAAATGGAATCTTCCGGAGGAAAGGTTTAAACGACATCCAAACTGTCCGACTCAACAGAACGACAGACAACTACTTACTAAGAACAGTAGATATCGATCCAGATGGGGCAGTACTTGACGACGACTTCTTTATAGTTGAAGATCCTTAGGAGAAGGTGAAAGTAATTGGAGCTATCTTTCAGGAAGTGTACACGGTTAACGAACCTCTTTGTCCAAATCACGACTTGGAAGACAGAGCCAAGCTTAACCACTTCCAACTAAGTACTGAAATAAGTCAATGGCGATCCGAGAACCTTAGTTTCACCAGGTTCAGTGACGATCTTCTGGCAAATAATGCCGTCGCCGATGATTTAAACAATTCCATCCTTATTTCGAAGGATGAACTCCAGAGTATCTTTAATTCATTGAGGAAGAAAAAGTCAGTAGGAATCGATGGGATACCGAATATTGTTCTGCGCCATCTACCCTCCGAGGCTATAGATGCATATACAACCCTGTTCAACAATGCGCTGTGTAATGCATATTACCCGGTGCATTGGAAAACAGCTGTGGTAAAGCCCATTCCGAAAAGGGACAAAGATACTTCCATCCCGACAAATCTCCGGTCTATAAGTCTTCTTCTGTGCATAAGCAAGGTTTTTGAAAAGATTGTCATTAGAGCTCTAAAAGAATGGGTCGAGGAACGTCAAATTATAATGGACAACCAATTCGGCTTTAGGGCGGTGCATGTCCAAATTGGTATCCGACATTCAGTGGAACAAGAACAAGAACCAATGCAAAGGTGCTTACCTGATAGACATGGAAAATGCGTTCGACACCGTTTGGTTAGAAGGCCTCTTCCTCAAGTTAGTCAGACTATGCATAGATAAAACTCTGAATATGATCTATGATATGGTTACAGGTCGGAAGTTTTTTGTGAAAAATGGCAACGTTACATCCACCACAGTATTTCACATAAAAAATGGGTTGCAACAAGGGGCCGTTGGCTCACCGATCCTTTTCGCTATATTCACTAGCGATCTTATTGGTTCCATGCCGCACTTAATCGCGTACGCCGATGATCTGATAGCGTACAGATTAGACCCGAAATTGAAGTCACAAAATGTTGCAGTATGACTTTGACAAAATTCAGCGTTTTTGCAACGACTGGAAGTTGAAAATCAACTGCCGGAAGTGCGAAACTATTCTCTTTAGAACACCGCTATCCAGGGCATCAAGGGACACGAAGAAAAACTGGCGCAAGTTCGGCATATTTGACCCGCGGGGCCAGCCATTAGCTGTGCAAAATGCAGTTAGATATCTTGGCATTTGGCTAGACCAGTATTTGTACTGGTATTTTGTACAAAAGTTATGAAAGTCTTTGCTGCGGCAAGTTGGTTGTTTTACAGCAGCCAACTTGATATCAGAGTAAAGGTGATCTGCTACATGGCCCTCATACGGCCAATCATGGTGTACGGTTGCCCAGTGTGGTTCAATCTGAGTCCTTCCCAAATGGAAAAGATGAAGGTGTTTGAGAGGCAATGTCTATGGGTCTGCTTCCGGTTGTATCGAACACCTGAATCCGATTACAAGAAATTCTATCCCAACGAGGTCTTGTACAACGAGGCAAACCTAATCAGGATAGATAATTTTATTATTAAGCTGACTCGAAGGAGGTCTGATCTTTGGGGCTTACTACCCAAACCCTATGTACCACGAGAAGGTGCGGCAAAACGGCTTCATTCCGCCCGAAGCATTTCTCTATTTAGACTCTAAAGGGCTGATTCAGAATACGGAAGGATGTCCTATCATCTTCCGTGTCGTACGCACAACAGTGGATAGGCGACTCCAACATGAAGCGGACGTCGCTTGTAGCCACGAGGAACTTCTTCGGTTCAGTAGGGCGATCTTCGCCCGAGACAGGGTACAGTCCGCCAAAGAACGTCACTTTTACTGGTGGCACCAAAACCAACCTCTGCCACAGTTCGTAGTTAACCCCTGCCACAGTTCGTAGTTAACCCCGGAAGTTGACATAGTTTTTAAGAAGAAAAAAAAAATATATATATATATATAAACTAAAAAAAGGTGCACCATGGTATATTGAATATATATGTCACGCATATAAAGGTTATATACGCCATGATGCACATGTTTGTAATTAACGGGCATAGTTCAGTACTTCTTAGTAGTTTAAGTAGTTAGGTAGTTGTATGAATTATCTTTTTTATTTTTATTTTTATCTATATTGTTAAGGTTTTTAGTTTAGTTTTATTCTCGGATAGCTTAAGTTTATTTATAAAAAAAAACGCACTACCAAGTTTTTTTTTTGGAACAAATTAAAACATTTTTGTACAACAATAATTTCACGCTTATTATGTCCAAAGGCAATTTGAATTAGATAAGATATAGATTAACTTAGAGCACCTGTTTAGGGTCAGTAAGTTAGATGCTAAACCATTCTTAGATTATGTTACCTTGTTTTAAGTATTTTCCTATGATTTATCCATCAATTATATTCATTTCAATAAAAATGAAAAAAAAAATTAGTTCATAAAGCTCATATTAAGAATTTACATGCGTAAAAAATCAATAAAGAAATTAATTGTAAAGAATTAATATTTAATATGCGTATTAGTGATTACTTGGAAAATATACTAAGTTTAGTAATATTTAATAAATTTGTTAATCTATATACATTACAGTTTAGTCCTTCAATTACAAGTGCAGGCCTTGCACATTTATTCATACGATTCCCCAATTGTAACATTTAAAGAGGGAAACGCCTGGTTGATCAACGGTTACTTCAAACTCGTACACGTCATGAATCTGACACGGTATAGTGCAATTATTGAACAAGCAGAAAACTTAACGACAAGACATATTCCCGACGAAGAACTGCGATTAATACTCGAATATCATCTAGATCACATAAAGAAACGCATTGTTGAACTAACAGGAACAAAAATTATAAGAGCAAGGTCTATAAATTGGATAGGTAGTGCGTGGAAACATAGTGCACAATAATAACCAACAATATAAAATTAATCGACATTAACCAACAATATAAAATTAAACAAGACAGACGAACTAATAGGCAAGTTTAACAAAACAGAAACAAAAGTCCAAAACATAACATTTGTGGATTATGACAAGGAGAAATTTAAAATTAAATTAAGAAACAATAACACCCATGAGTAATATCTCAGATATGGCCCTTGGATTAAAAAATTTGATTGAACAATGTATACAAATGTTAACTAAATCTCTTAAAACCAAAAAATATTACGTAGAGTGGTTTAACACTGAGCTAAGTCAACTTAAGCAGGAAAAAATCAAAATAAAAAAAACATGTTCTATTTTAAATACACCGGAAAGTTGGATAAGATACAAATCTGTACGAAATAAATATAAAAACCTTTGTACATAAAGGAAAAACAATTACATTGAGAACAAAATCAAAGGAAAAGTCGGTAACCAAAAAGCTATGTGGGCAGTCATTAACCCTTTGAGTGCCGGGAGCCGATATATCGGCTCCTTCTACACTCGCGAGAAGTGCCAGAGCCGCATTGCGGGAGAACTCTATCTCAAAATAAATTTGTAATACGTTATAAATGATCTAATTTCACTATGAGAGAATTAAAAAAAATAGTTTTTCGTTTTCACTCTTTGTGGACGACGACCTTTTCCTATCGCTTGGAGGTACCGAAGTCTAACATAAACACCGATGGTCGCCACTCAGGCGATATTCGATCTGCGGCGTAAATCGCTGTGGATTTGGACCCTTATCGGTACTTGTCGACAGTGTTTTATATAACACAAAATAACATCGCATTGCCGCAGCGAAACGTAGGATCAGTTAGTTTCTCCACGATCGTTGATGTGAACAGTATATTTCGTCCCATTTACAGTTTGAAAGCGTGTTTTGTGTTATTACCGTTGTTCTCAAATGAGTACAAAAAAACTAGTGTCATTGTTTCGTTCTGTATTTCATCTATAATACGCAGCTTTTTGAATCATGTAAATATCGTTTCTCGTTTGGTTTTTATAAGCATTTTCCCGAACCCTTGTAAAACTGTGAAACTCGGCCGGTTTTTCTCGCATAGGCACCTCCATTTCGCCCGGCACTAAAAGGGTTAAGAAATATGTTCTGTCAAAAGTGCAGTCACCAGTGTGTGAAATCGAAATAGACAATGTTAAATTAACTAACACATCTGAAATTGCAAATAGTTTAAATACATTCTTTGTTGATAGTGTCGTGGAAATAAACAAGAGCATACCAATAACCCAATATAGTGATAATATTAGAGACTCAGTGCGCGTTTTTAAATTTAAAACTATAGATACTTTAGAACTAGAGCAAATAATAAAACATTTGAAAAATAAAAAAGATTCAAATGGACTAAATACAAGCATGATTTTGGATTGCAAGGATGATATTTTGCCAGTGCTAGTTAAAATAATAAATTATTTCTTAACCGTAGGCATTTTTCCAAATTCATGGAAGGTATCAATTATAATCCCGGTGGCAAAAGTAAATAACGCAATAAAACCAGAACAATTCCGACCAATTAACATGATGCCCCTATATGAAAAAATTCTCGAGACGGTGGTACGCATACAACTGGATCATTTTTTAATACAATCTGGAACGCTTTTTGAAAAACAATCGGGTTTCCGGAAAGGCCATTCAACGGAGACAGCTTTAGCTTGGGTCCTCAATGAATGGAAGAGAGAACTAGATTCAGGAAAATTGGTACTAGCGCTGTTTCTTGATTTAAAAAGAGCATTTGAAACAGTAGACAGATCTATAATGTTAAATAAATTACATAAGTATGGTGTGAGGGACAAAGAACTTAGATGGTTTGAGTCATTTTTATCCCTAAGAACACAACGAGTAAAGTTAGGAGGAGAATTTTCAACGCCTAAAGAGGTTAACCTGGGTGTGCCGGAAGGAACAATATTAGGAGTGATATTATTTTTATTATATGTGAATGACCTAGAGGATTGCCTTAAGTTTTCAGTCGCTCACAGATATTCGCAACGGGAGGACGTGTTTCGGCTATAGTGAGTGGTTTCCATAGCAACCGAATAAACAAGCTTCGGATTTTCAAGCGAAAAAAAAAATTCTGATAAAAAAAAGTGAAAATAACAATAAAACCATATTAAACAATAAAATTCGGAATCTCCCAGAAATGGGAACCGAAAGGAAAAACATGGTTGATGAAGTGGAGTGTGTAGATATGGAGGAATCTTCCTCCATATCTACAAAAGACGTTTCCGACTGCGAGAGCATAAGCAGCGGTGCAAAACGGAGAAAGACCCTCAAGACGAAACAATCATTGTTTGACCGGCAACTCAAACTCAGTGAAGCTGCAAAAAAGCAGCTTATAGAGCAAACTAAAAGCGATAAAAAAAATCGCTATGCCAAGCTGGCTTCCTCTGAAGCTGATGAACTTGCTGCCGCTGAAAAAGAGCTGGCAGAGAAAATCAAACAAAAAAATGAGCTGGAGGAGTTCATTAAAGCCCTCCAACAAAAGCTCGAAGCTAAACGGGCCCAGCAGCAGCAACAACAACAGCAGCAGCAGGAACACCAGCAGCAGCAGAAAAAACAACAACAACAGCAGCAACAACAGCAGCAACAACAGCAGCAGCAACAACAAGTGCAGCAGCAACAACAACAGCAGCAACAACGACAACAACAACAGAAGCAGCGACAACAACAGCAGCAGCTACAACAACAACAGCAGCGGCAGAAACACCAGCAACAGCAGAAACCAAAAACAAAACAGAAGGTGCCGCCGATAAACATCTGCGGTATGGAAACCGCAGATACTCTTCAGGTATGTGAGTTATCTGAGGGGGAAGACTTTTTTATCAAAAATAGGGGAAATGAAAAACAAGCTGTCCACTGCTTAACAGAGGACAGCTTTAAAAAGATCAAGAATTCTCTGACGACAGCTGGGGTGGTGTTTACCACATTCACCCTAAAAAGTGAGAAGGTACACACCGTCCTTCTTAGGGGTTTGGCTGCGTCCACTGAGCCGGAGAGCGTTTTGAAGGCTCTTCAAAAATTGAAGGTAGAAGGCATGGAATTTGTGGCGGTTCGTCGCTTTTCCACTGTCCGCTCCAGAACACCGCCTGCGCCTACATCTGCTTCCCCTCTTCCTGGTCCAGGTATCTCCGGGGAGCAAACTGGAATGTTTGAGGGGCATTAAGCTCCTCAATAAACAGGAGGTCTCCTGGGAGAGACTCAGGAAGACGAAACAGATGCTTCTCTGCGCAAGATGCCAGTCCTTTGGCCATGCGGCGGCGAACTGCAACAAGCAGCCTCGTTGCGGCAAATGCGCAGGGATGCATCTGTCTGCGCAGTGTCCCCTTGGAGAGGGGAAAGTTGAGGACAGGGCGCGCCTTAAGTGCGTGCACTGTGGTGCTGGTGGACATCCATCTAGCTATAGGGACTGTCCAAAGGTCAAGCAACTCCACAAAGAGTTGCTTAAGAAAGATCCTCGAAAAAGAAATAAAGCATCGGATTCAAGGCCAATGCCAAGAACTCCAGCCGCACCTGTTACGCCGGTCATCTCCTACGCCCAGATGGCGTCAGGTGGGCGACCGGCACAACAGACATTGCCGGCAGTAACGCCGACACCGGTAGGGGCCCCAAATATGGGAATTCCCGAATTGTTCAATCTTGTGTCAACAATGATGACCGAGATTGAACGATTTGAAGAGCGTTTGGTGCGAATGGAGCGAGTCCTTTCGTCGAGACCCGCTGGGTCAGGTGCGTATCCATAAAAATGGATACGCCAGCTGCTGGAGACCTCTCGATCCTGGCGGTGAATGTAAATTCACTCGTCAGGATCGAGAGAAGGTTGACCTTGCTTCACCTTTTGGAGTCCCATAAGCCTGATGTGTTGATGGTTAGCGAAACCAAGCTAAACCGGAAGCACGTACTCAGGTACAAAGACTATACAGTCATTCGGAGAGACCGCCCCCGCGCCGCTAAGGCGGGCGGGGTAGCTCTCTTCATTAAAAAAGGCTTACGCCATAAGATCGTGTATTGCGGTGAGGTGCGAACCTTCGGCGTGCTAGAGGCTTCGATTGCGTGCATTTCCCTCCAAGGTGGAAGGAAACTGTACGTAGTCGCGGTCTATGCATCAGATGCACCTCAGTCCGCAAATTTTATCTCAGAGCTCGAGACACTCTTTCGAAAGCTTCGGCTTTGCTCAGGGGAGAACTATTTTGTCATCGCCGGAGATTTGAACGCGAGGCACGAGGAATGGGGTAATTCTGTTCCAAATCCGAGGGGAAGTTCACTCTTTAAGTGGATGGCGCGTCATTTTATTGAGTTCAAGCTTAATTTGCTTGCAACCGATAGACCGCCCTTTCCAGAAGTGGGTCTTATTTAGATCTAATGCTAATAGACAGACGACTGACACTACGAGACGTAGACACTCGCACTAGGAATTGTCTGACAACGGTGGAGTACGACAGTGATCACTGTTGTCTGGCCGCAGTTATTCAGTTCCCGAACGAGCTGGTGGAGCTTGAAGAGTTCGCGGAGACACATCCTTTCGATTATCGAAGGGCACGTTGGCCGCGTTTCTCTAGGATCCTATCCAGAGAACTACGTTCGAGCGAGATGACGCCACCTTCGAACAGAAACCTGACAAACGAAGAGGTTGACAGGTGCCTCATACAAGTAGACGACGTGATTAAACGTACCATGCACAGGACGCTTCCTAAGGTATCACCTACGACAGATGGCGACATTTATCGTAACGATACCATCGACGCACTGCACGTGCAAAAAAGCAGACTGCTATCGAGAATAAAAACTCTGTACCGACCCAAACGACCCGGAAATACGATCGCTCAAGTCACAGCTGAAGAACATCCAGAAGTTGATTCGGATGAACTACAGAATTGCTGTCAATTCGTATTGGGGAGATAGGATTCGGGCCGTGCGTTCTAACGGTCCGGGTATGTTTCCCCAAATCAACCGAATTTTCCGAAGGACGGTGGAAATATACACAATACTGTTCAACAATGCACTGAGTAATGCACATTACCCAGCGCATTGGAAGACGGCAGTAGTGCAACCTATCCCCAAAAGGGACAAAGATTCCTCGCTTCCGAAAAATCTTCCGTCGATAAGTCTCCTACCTTGCATAAGCAAGGTTTTCGAGAAGATTGTCAATAGAGTCCTGATCCAGTGGACTGAGGACAACAAAATTATACCGAATAACCAATTTGGATTTAGGGCGAGGCATGATACCGTACATGCCGCGTCAAAATTGGTTTCGGACATTCAGTGGAACAACCACAAAACCCAGTGCACCGGGGCCTGTCTCGTTGACTTGGAAAAGGCGTTCGACACCGTCTGGTTAGAAGGCCTCTTTTCTAAGTTGACGAGGATGGGTATAAGCAAACCGCTGCTTTACACGATCTTCAATATGGTAACAGGTTCCATCCGCGATAGGATGGAAACGGATAAGGACCGAGGGTTCTATTGGTGGTTAGAGCCACACCAAGAGCCCCAGCTGTCGTCAGCCTAATTAGGTTAAGATTGGCCCCCCACGGCCAACTCACATCTAGTATAAGTTAGGATAAGTTAATAATTAAGATTAAACTCAAATAGTGTAAAAAATAAAAACAACAAAAAACAACAAAAAACACAAAAAACCAAAAAAATCAAAAAATGTAAAAAATGTAAAAAAAATGTCAGTCGTAAGTATCTTTAAGTTAGAATAGGTTATATTAAGTAATATTAAGTTTTTATAAAAAAATTGTAGACAATTAAGTTTTTTCAAATAGTTTCTTAGTTTTAAATAAATAAACATTAGTATTAATAAATTAAAAAGAAAAAAAAAAGTACTGACGCCGAAAGGCAAATAAATAAATAAATAATTAGTTTAGCTTAGAGCGTCCACATAGGGCCAGTAAGTAGATATAAGATTTCATATTAGATGTACCTAGGTTAAGCATTTTGTTCCTAGCGTTAAGTTATCATTAGTTGAAAAAAAAAAATAAAAATGCATTTTAAACTAAACTAAACTGTCTTAAGTTTTCAAATGTTTCATTGTTTGCCGATGATACGCTAATATATATTGTTGGAGAGAATGTAAATACTTGTGAAACGAAATTAAATGTTGATGCTGAAAACTTGTATATATGGTTATGCAAAAATAGATTAATGTTAAATGTCTCAAAAACTAAATGTATGTGCATTGGTAAAAATTGTGATAATATAAATGTCGAAATAAATAATAATACTATCGAGTGTGTAAGCCAAATTAAATATCTAGGAATAATTGTAGACAATAAACTTTCTTTTAACGAGCATGCTGACTACATTTGTGGAAAAATATCAAAGAAAATAAACTTCCTATTTAGAATAAGAAAAAAAAAATTCAAAAGACTGTGCAATTAATATTTACAATTCTATTACACTACCACATATTGACTATTGCTCTTCTATTTTATTTTTATGTAATGTTAATAAAATTAACAGTCTTCAAACTTTACAAAATAGGGCAATGAGATGTATACTTAAATATGGATCAAGATCTCATAGTGTTGATATGCTAAACGAGTTGAAATGGTTGAATATCGAACAAAGACTGAAAATGAATGTACTAATTTTTATTTTTAAATTAAAAAATGGACTATTTCCTGTATATTTACAACGAAATTTGCAATATGTAGGAAACTATTATAACTTAAAAAATGTAGGAGATTTCCGGTTACCCCTATATAGGAGAGATAGAACACAAAATAATGTTTTATACAAAGGAGCGCAATTGTTCAATAGCTTAAATACTGATATCAAAAATCAAACCAACATAATTCGATTTAAAAAGCAAATTGTTCAACATGTTTTAAGATTTTATTAAGAATGAAATTGAATTTGTAAGAGTTTATTGTTAAACTAATAAATTACTATCTATCTATCTATCTAACACGAAGGAGGAAATCGTAGAACTAATTAATGAAGACACTATCTTCATAACGAACTTTAACGGCACTCTCTTAAATGTCAATTCATCTATTCCCTTAGAATGTACCTACTATTTGATTCAGCTGGACAACGAAACGGTTAAGATTGGGGATCACACATTCTCCAGCCAGAAGACGAGTAGCCTGCAGCCTCTGCCCGCTGTCCTATCCAACATAACGAGTGAATAGATTACGTCTGATCTGGATTACGTGCATCACATCAGCATCAAGAACATCGAATATCTTAAAACTCTCAAAGAGCATTTTAATCTTTCAATACTTTCAGAAATTATCTTGATAGCGGTTATTGCCATCTTTATGTGCATACTGTGGAAGAAAATTTACGGGAGAATAATGATTCCTGGGCTCCGTATACCATCCTTAAGGACGCGAGCAGACGATATCAGTCAAGGCCCCATACAGCAAACTAGACCTCATCATTTATCTTTAAGTTACTCCATGTGCTCGGAAATTGATCTGCGGGACGCAGATGTTTAGAGGGAGGGCAGTTATCACACTCGATAATGCACGCGCGCAGCCATTCCCACGATCGCACCTGCAGCAGGTGTAACTTGAGGATCCTCACTTTTTACCTAGACGCGTCGCTTGCACTTTAGGCGGTGCATGGTCGGGCGTGAGCGAACCAGCGTGGGAATTAAGAAACCTTGATCGACCAAGGCGACGTTAGAAGTTAGGGAAATAAAATTATTAAGTATTAGTTTCGACGGAGAAGTAGAACCGGACGATCACTAAATAAATATTATAACGTTATTTAATTTGTTGTTTTACTCTAACCTGTGGGCATAAGCTTGGCTTGTGCGGTTATTTAATTTTTTTGAATAATTCGCGAGTAGAAAATTTAACTGACTACGTCTCAAGTTTTCCAAATGAAGAAGAAGCCATCAGAATTTGAAAAGAAGTTGTGAAAATCAACAAAAATTTTACATCAAATTTCTATAACTTACAGTCAACATAACACAAAGAGACGTCAAAATGTCCCAACACAGTAAACATGGAAAGGCAAGCGTCATCAGAAAAAAATTCTAGGAACGTACGGGAACACTGCAACGGATAGTTTGGAATTCCAAACGAAATTTCATCGCATTCTAAAAGATGTGTTAAACAGCATTCGACCGCCAACGAAAAGAGAAATTCTAGGAATAGTAATGGCAATTTTCGATCCATATGGTCTACTAGCGGAATTGGCATATAATGGGATGACCCACTTACTACCGACATGACTAATAAATGGCAAGCGTGGTGGAAGGAGTTCCAACAGAGCAAGACATCTCAAATTGAACGTTGTTAATTGTTTAATTTGTTGCAAGCAAATACAATTGAGTTACAAGTTTGTGGACGCAAGCCAAACTACTTTTGCTGCTGTCGGTTACTTTAGAATAACCCATTCGCGAGGATTCGAAATTGTTTTTGTCTGTGGTAAAACATGAGGAGCAAACTCCCAAAAACTGATATCGATTTCAAGTTTAGAATTACAAGCCGCTGTCCTGAGTACCCGAATCAGCAAAATGTTCGTTTAAAATCCTGACATTCAGATTTCCAATGTTAGCTTCTGGACGGATTCAAAAACATTGTTGCATTGGATAAATTCAACCGGTAAGAAATTCAAAGAGATTTTGTCAGTGTCACAACCATCCCAATGGCGTTGGACTCCTACAAGTATGAACAATGCAGATGTAGCCACTCGTGCAAATAATTCGCCAAGGTGTAAGATAAACAGTATATGCTTATCCGGTATTGAATTTCTTCAACAACCAGAGGAACAATGGCCTAAAAATATAATAATTTATAAATAATATAAATAATTATAAATAATAAAACTTCAAGGTAAGGTTGATGCTAAAGAATTAAAATTTTGCCTATTAGTACAATCCTAAAAAGGTAACTGTTTCTCCATTAATAACTTTAATCGGTTTTCGTCTTATTTTAAGCTTAAGCGAACTGTGGCATATATTCTTCGTTCCACCAAATTATTTCGATGCAAGAGAAATCTACATTCAAATCAAAAATTCAGCAGTTTCCTCACCATATATGAAATAAATGATGCCGAAAAAGAAATTTTCACAGCCAAAACTACGACGAGATTTTTTGACACCAAGTTTCGAAGCCGATACTGAAAAATAGTCCTATACGCACTCACACCATACCTAGATGAACAGGGTCTTCTAAGAGTTCAAGGTAGACTTGAAGCAGCCAGTTACCTGCCAATTGAAGTCAGACGTCCAATTCTATTACCATAAAAATACAAAGTTTCCAATCTCATCATGCAGCATTGGCATAACTTTTACCATTAAAATTCATCAGTCATCCTAAACGAAATCTGGCAAAAATGTTGGTTTCCGCGTGCTAGAACACTGCTCAACACTAAACACACTACTAAACTAACCAAAAATGTATCCACCGACGCATTTAAATATCTCCGGAACTTCATTAATCGAAGAGGTACTCCTGTCAAAGTAAGAAGCGATAATGGCACAAATTTTATCGGTGAACATCGCGAACTCGAGGAACAACAACATTTGTTTGACATCGACCATATTCGAGATGAGACTACCGCCCAGAATATCGAATGGGTATTTAACAATCCATCAAACTCAAGTGCAGGAGTATGCTGGGAACGTCTTATCAGTATAATAAAATGTTTACTTAGCAAAATCATACAACAAGATACACCTAGAGTCGAAACTTTGCGAAGTGTTCAAATTGAAATAGAAAATGTTATTAACTCACGTCTTACAGATATTCCAATAGCAACGGAAGATTAAGAACCATTAACGCCAACCACTTCCTCTTAGGATGTGGTAACACAACACAAACACCCCATCCCAGCCCAGCAAATTAAGGAAACAATGAATGACAGAGTACTTGCCTCAGCTTCCAATACGACCTACATAGATGGCATGATAAAGTTCGCACGTTGCAAATACACGATTTTGTACTAATCTGTGAGACAAATCAACCAAGAAGTCAGTGGCGTAAAGGTCGAATAACAAAAGTTTTTCCTGCTAAAGGTGGACAAATTCGTTCTGCCGAAGTGAAGACATGCAATGCAATTCGTTGTAAAGCATCAAGACTTGCTATCCTTACAATTACCCGTGAACCCAAGGAGGATTCACGGGAGGAGGAGTGTTATTGGGAGAAAGAGCGAAGGATACAAGCCAGCCATACGTCATAAGAGATCAGTTGATCTATTGAAAAGAACGGACTGACAGCACAATCTGGAAACAACCACAAACAAAATAATAACAAAGAACTGTGAAATTAAATTAAACAAATTAATATTATATTTTAAAAGAAGTGAAAAGTTGTAAAATGTTTCATTTAATAGCCACCGTCAACTGCACCACTACATGTATGCATTTATGGTTCATGACATCGAACAGACTCGACGATATATAGAAATAACTAGTAAGGTGAAAATATCGTTACATTTTCTCGGCGCGGCATGGAAATGGGTAGATGGTTCTTCTGATTACGATGACTTAATGTTATTAACGGGAAAACTTGAACAATTGGCAGAAAATAATAATAAGCAAATTTTGGTCAATAACATTATTTAAGAGAGATGTAATGAATTAGTTAAAAAAGAAAGCGAAATTATAAATTATAAAAACTGCAAATACTTTAAAAGGCGAATACGATCAAGTAACGAAAAGTAAAATCGATATAACAAAAAGTGAATTTACCAATATAGATTACGCTATCCATTGGGCCAAGGCCAGTGTCATTAAAACGTATATTTTAACAAATATGGAAGAAAGAATAATGGAAATTTTACTATAAAAAATAATCTACCATGTTAAAATATTGAACAAATGTCAGAATTTAGTAATGTAAGGATAACTGTAAGTAACTTCAAAATTGTATATATAATAAAATATATACCCCAACAACGACAATCGAAATATGTAAATTTTAAATCTGTAGTAAAATGTAAAAATTCGAGATTCGGAGAAAAACACTTCCTATAATACAATTGAAAATCTAACTCTATGTTATACCTTTATTGTTATCGATATAAGCAATTCTTCATGTTTACCTAAGCTATTCAAAAATCTGCCTTCAAACTACACCACGAAAACAACTGACATCTCGCATCAATTGAATAAATAACTAGTGAAACCCTATTCCTGAATCAAATTTAGCGGAAGGGTACAAATAAACGACGACAAGATGAACCTGTCTGGATCTTTCATAATTCAATTCCAGAATGCCACTGTGAGAATTGGAAACGCTGAATTCCGTTCAACAGACATTACGACCTAAGTCAGATCCCGTTCTTCTGAAGTTCGAACGAGGACGCTCGAAGATAAAGCGTGGGGAAGTTAAGTCGCGAAATATTTCTCTCCTTTTTTTAAATAATGGAACACAGAAGTGTTTAATTTTTATAATAATCCTCACCTTCCCCATCTCCCTGGATTAAACTAATATTTTCCTCAAAAAAATTTAATAATGAAAAAATATACAAAATAACTTTCTTGTTTGAACTAAATGTGACTTGATGGCTCAATTGTGCATTTTCTTATATACTACTTGCAACCACTGAGTTTATCTGGTATAAATATAAAACTTGTATAAAAAAATGTTGCTCTTCACTTAAAAGTTATCTTACACGTAACGTTACAAAAGTCATTCATAAAAAGTTCGATGTTTAATTTTTCGATGTGTATATTATGACTCCAATGAGTGCGCTAGATTGCACTTTGATACGGTTAAATCTTTTTACCTACATTAATTGAATGTTTGTGTTCCAATGTTTTTAGATCTGTTCGTTGTCTGCAATAGCATTCCATTCGTTCTGTCTGCATTATTTTTTGATTGTAAACATCATTGAACTGCTGTAAGCAGGAATAGTCTGTAAATAGAAAATAAAGGGCCATTCAATTTTGGATTTAGGAAAGCAGCGCTTAATAATATATGATCATTTTTAGTTTTTTAAAAGCCAGGACTTAGCCATTAAAAAAAACATTCTTTTATGTATCTCTACAGAAAAAATCAAACGTTGTCAAATAAAATTACTCGGACAAAAATCATTCATTCGCTTGACCTAGCACGGTGAAGCCATTCGGTACTTATCTGCAGTATCAGCAAGAACTTTCACTGGAGTGTCTCCTCTCTATGAGGTCTTAATCAAGAAACACAAACTGCTGAATGTATTTTATTTCAAGGGAGCTCAAAGGGCCAGTTTTCCAAGTAAAAATAAATGTACCGCCTGATATTGTCCACTTAAGTAGATTGGACGTACATAGAATTTTTTCGAAATAAAAACGGTGTCTAACACAGTTTTTTTATTATTAACAAACTCTGTGATTGTTACCAGCAATCACAAACGTGCAGTGAAAATATGCGAGCTGTTATGTTCCAAAATCAAACCTCTTTGGCGTAGGTAAAATTTAATTGCACGTACAAATTAGTTCTATTTTATATAACAAACAAAAATACCTATACAAGAATATCTAAATTTGATCAAGGCTGTGAACAAATTAAACTAAGCATGTTAGTTGGTTCTCAAAGATAGAGAAAAACACTGGCAATTTGGACATACACACTCAAAGCGCTATACTCATTGCATTAAAAAAGTGAGTCTCAACCTGAAAACAATAAACTCGCTGTCAGCAGGACATACGAATGCTTGTATTCTGAATGAAAACGTCGATTTCAAATTGTCGTGTAGTAGTAAGGATTAAGGAGGAAGTATAAAATTGGAAAAATTTGTATATTTTTTTAAATGGTCGGAAAGGATTATTTTTTGTTCACAATAGTAAAATATATAATATATAATATAGTATATATACTACACCAGATTTTGAAAACCTATTTTAATTTACATAATATTCAGTGAAAACCACTTTTTAAGAATATGTCCAAATTTCGTACTGTTTTGTTAATTGCGCCTCCGGACAATATTTGTTGATTTACGTACATGTTATGTCAAGGTTTTGCTGACTGTTGCAATGCATCAGGAGTTCTTACTACATAATTGTACGGTCAATTAGAAGAATTAAAGTTATGCGTCGTTTGCGAGAAGAAATACGAGGAAAACATCCGGAATTGTGAAGTTACTTCTTGGTTTCTGCATCACGATAACGCCCCTGCACACTCATAATTACTTCTTCGTAATTTATTTGCCGTACCACCGTATACACCAGATTCCGCCCTGCCATTATTCCTGTTCACAAGGCTGTAGAGAGAAAGGACGGCGTTTTGCGACAAATATATTATATCTGAGGAAGGAAAACAGAAATAAATAAATAAATTTTTAAAAAATGAAAATTTACCTAATTTCAGGCACTAAGCTTTTAGCCATATCACGATATGACTACTGGCGTCATATTGATTATATCAGTTCATATAGCGCGGCAGATCACAGGGCATCAGGACCTAGCTTGCTCGTCAACTACTTGTGTTGTGCGCGAAACGGCGAGGTTTGAGAAGCTTTTCCTTAGAGAGTATTACTCTTTGAGTGTTGACAGTAGGAGGGGGTACCGTGAAAAATTTTAGGTGTTCAGCCAGAAATCGAACTTAGACCTTTGGCATGTGAGCGTCGCACTCTACCCACTAAGCTACGGCGGTCACATATTGATTATATATGTGGTATTAACCAAAAGCCGGCTGCAAGCCTTTGGAAAAGGATTACATGTTATTGCTCTTTTAATTTTCAAAGTCTATGTAAATTAGCGATTTGGTTAATATCCCAGTGCTAAAACATGTATTCTGTTATACCTTAATGGCAGGAGTCATCCAAGACATTCTCCTGTTTCTTTTAAGCCAAGATAAAGTATTATTCACTTAAAATAAAGCTGCAGCATCATCTCGTTTTCGTGTCCCATAATTAAATCTATTGCAGTGTTGGTAGCAGTGAACAATGTTTAGAAAGTTAATTCACATGTTGTGTTTTTGCGATGATAATAACATTTTATTTACTAAACTTAAAAAACTTCCTTTTTAAAACAGATATCTGCTGTCAACAACATTCAAATCGCAAATAGATTGTTTACTTCTGAACAAAACTGTCAAAACATTTAAGAAATAAAGAGTGATGCCAAGTCAATACAGTGTTGGATATCAACATTCACAAACGAATCCACTCCCAATTTACACATGGCTTCAAATAGGCTCTCGTTCACACATAACTTTTTGAAGGGAATATAAACTAACATTTCGTCAATCGTAAGTGTTGAAGGTACGTCACTTACACTAGTACTTTGAGTGTCAGAATTTTATTTAAGGCGTTTTTTGTTTCTTTTGGTATATATTATTGTTGCTTAGAATTTGTTAAAAAAGTAATTAGGTTAAGTTTGTTTTCCTCCTAGCTTACGTTACTTAACATAATATTTAATTGTATCTAAAAGAAATCCTTGAAACTCAAGAGATTGTATAACAACAAGTTGTAGTAAGTAATGTAAAATTGTAGTCGAAGAAAACAATTTCAACTGATGGGCATAGTGAAAGACACCAGCCTTGTTTCGATTTAGGCAGAAGAAAGCCTGTATTACTATAACAGATATTATTATTGTAACTACTAAGAGACTATTGAGACTACATCGCATATAATATTCTCTCTGCCGTTTCATGTGAATCGCTGAAGTCGTTTTTTAATATCTGATTCGTCCACATCAATGCTGTTTTCTTTTTTTTACATTCCTACCAAAGTCAGATGTAGATATATAAGGATACATGAAAATTTAAGTCTAACAGCAATTTAAAAAAATTATTTCGAATCTGATATTCTTTTAATTTCCCCGGCTCTTTATTTGGTAGGCGTGCTGCTAGTGGATCAAGTGTGAATATAAGAACTCTTGTTATGCTTGTCTTGTAATAGTTTATTACAGCTTCAAAAGCTATTCAAAATAATGTAGTTTGCTTCTTATCTATTGATAGTGTTCACAACTTATAGTCACATGATAGATTAAATTTAAATGGACGTAATAGAGAGAATAAATAAATATTTCCTCGCACAAAAGACGAGGATATGCATAATTTGTGAACCCAAATGTTCATGACTGGGCTTCACTTCAGTAAAGAGCAAAAGAAGCTAAGAATGTTCTTAATTGAATTTCTTAGTCTTTTTCGTTACATCTTTTTCCCCCAGGTACACCTACATTATTTTCCTGATCTTTCGTAAAAACATGACGTAGTTGACGCAGAGTATTTCGTGACTTAGCCCAAGCACAAAGAAGTGCTTAGCAAAGGTTAAGTGCCACGATTGTACGCCAACAAGTCACCTTTCGGTCTTTTTTTTTTCTAAATACAACAAAAATGCTGTGGATTTTTTATTGACGCCATGCCATCTCTGGTCAAGTGGTAATGGATGCCTTGACCAAGAACGCAGAAAACTCAGAACAATAAGTTATCGGCTTTACAGATAACTCGTGGTAAAAATGTGAGTTGATGATTGCCTAAATCCAAAACGAAAAAGAATCGTATTTGTTTGCCCAATCCTTGCTTTCCCAGAGTTCTGGATGGAGTCGCGCCTGCACATTTGTCATATACCTCAGTTGCCCCGGGGTTCAACAGACAGCGAATGTGTAAGTTTGAGCGGCCTGAATGAATTAAATACGGTTTCCGGGGGTAGTTTTGGCACAAAAGCGCTCGGCCACTGGTGTTGTTTGGAGTACTTCACCATAAAGGTTTTATTTTCCACAGCACATCATTCAAATTGGAAGCAAGTGTTCTCTGCTGTAACCAGCTTCCACATCTGATCTTCGCAGGGTTTTCACTTAGCGTCGGTTATGCTGTCATCAATGCTACCTTTACCGATTCACAGCAGCAAAGAGGAGATAGTAACCTTTTTTATGTTCGCTTTTTGCGTGTTTTTGTCTATTGGCGGATTCTTCTGGATGAATAATTTGCCTTCACCCAGAACAGTAGCCTGCAAAAATTTAACAGTCTCGAGCTAACCCTACGCTCGAGACTATATTATGAATGTGTCGTTAAAGACATAAAATAAAAGAATATTTGAAGATATTTGAGCGTATCTTAACTACTTTAAAAACACACTGCTGTCTTAAATTATAAGTAACTTACCACAAATAAGACAGAAGAAAAGAAAAAGAAGAAGAAGAAAATTAAAAAGAACACGGCTTGAATACATGTTTTATTTAGTTATCTTTAATAAAAAAATGTATTATTACATAAAATTAAATAAGTGTTGCTTATTTATATATATTATATATATAGGACTATTATTAATCGTTAACATATAAGTATAAAATAACAAACAAATTCGTGCAAGGTTCAATTTTAGAAATTCAAAAATTCATACAACAAATTGTTTTATGATGATTCGTTAACAATTCATATTTTATATACTTTTATTCAGTTAAGTACTATTTAAGTGACAAATAACGAAATTCATTAACGTTGAATTTGTTTTTTTTTACTCAAACTTTTTCTTATGTTTTCAAATGTTTCTTTTAATAGCATCGGTTGGAAACACATTCTCTTTAAATAATTTAAAAATTTTAAATGGCATTCAAATACGTTTCAATGTTGTTAAAACAAAATAAATCTTTAATAATCTATACAATGAAATGGTGCTTAAAAAATAATAATTCAAGTCACATTACATTCGCATCAGGCTTTTTGGTATCTTTTCTTTCAGAGGCAATAAGAAATAAAGTATTTAAGGTAAAAGGAGAGCTGGCGTAGGGTTTACAAACGAAATACTTAAGAAGCTTTTACTTTACGAAGTTAAAATGTTGTAACGTTGGAATCATCTTGATAATTTAAAAACTTACAGGGGATTTATTAATGCTCAAATCAGTTTTTTTCAAATCACAATTACCCAATTGGCAATCAAATACTTGTATTCGGAACCCTCACAAAGAACATTTGTGCGAACATCCGATGCATATGGTAGAGCGCACGTGCATCGAGGTATGTTCACAAGGAGCAGCGGTATATATGTACATAGGTTACATACCCTAAACATTCCTTATCGCGCCAATCTATCTTTTCCACATAATGCACGGGTGCAATCACCTGCATTATGTTCGCATTCTGTTTATTCTAATTTTCATTTCATTTTCCGGCGCAGTGCATCTCAAGTTACAGCTACACGCGCACATGAAAAAGCTGACTAAACAGTTCCCGCGGTCCCACAGTGACCCGGTACGCTGAAACTGCAGAATAGGCAATAGATATAAGGGAGTGGATGAATCCCACTGGGTTTTCTTTTAGTGATTAAGCTGGAGGGAACAGTTGTAAAGTTATTTCTTTTAATAAAATTGTTTTGTTTTAACAACGTGTCGGAACGTCTTTTGTAAGTGGCGCAGTCGGTAGAATCCTAACTAGATTTGTGGGATCCATATGAGAACGGACCTATAAAACGCGTGAATAAGGTGACAGTAATATATATAAAAAAGAAAAGAATCAGCGAGTACCGAGTGAATATTCTAACTACAAATCAGTGAAATTCCATCGTCGGACCTATTCCAAAGAAATTACTTGTTCACATAAAAAGAAAAAAGAAAATAAATAACAATAATAAAAGGAAAATAACTAACAACGACTAAACCTCTCAGTGAAATAACTCAAAACCAAACGAAGAGAGTACCGAGTGAATAATTTAACTACGAATCAGTGAAAATTCATCGTCAGACTCATTCCATAGATTTTTTTTTTTTTGTATTTTTTTTCATTGTTTTTTTTTCTCGCCTTTGCGATTCTGTAAACAAATCAAATCTTTCAAAATTAAAATCAAAGATAAAATTTCGAAATTTTGGCCACACATCCTAGATATGGAACAACAAAATCTAGATCGGTTAGTGCAAGCTATTGAAGCTTTAGCATAGCGAAACCAAGAACAAAGTCGCACGGTGCGAATCCTTAAGGAAATTTCGTATATCCGTGAATTCAGTGGTAATAGCGCGGCTTTAACACAATTCATAAACGTAACCGGGAACCACATACATGCAGTGAACGAAGCAGAAAGACCGGAGCTTTGGCAGGCTATTTACAACACCAAAATAACAGGGCCAGCAAAGGAATTACTACTACACAATCGACCAGCAACGTGGGACCAAGCCAAGGACCTCCTGAAGCAGCACTTTCGGCCTCCAATAAATTACAAAGACATCTCAAGAAGAATAACGTATCTAAGAGTAAGTTCAATAGCAGATCTTAACGTAAAAGTAGAGGAATTAATTCAGAATGTAAATTCATTTGCAACATATGAATGTAATCAAATAGAAGCCAAAAACACATTTTATGTACTAATAGTAAATAGAATTAAGCAATTAGCTATAGGGAACCTATCCAGGGACATTAAAAATATTAACGATATCCATAGAATTAAAGAAGTTCTATATAGTTACATAGGATATGATGAAGGAAACATAGAAAGGGAGTTCAAAACAAAACAACACAATGGCTCAAATACTTTTCGACATAAAAACTCTAACCCCAGACAACAAAACCAACTAAATAGCTCAGGTTCAGCTCAAATAGGCAGACAATATAATTCTAGGACGGAACAATCAAGACAACACAGACAAGGCAACAATGATAATAGAAATAATCAAGATACAAGATACCAGACGTTTAACCCTTCAGGGCAAATTAGAAATGCAGTTCAATATCCAACAGCAATGTCTATCGGGCAAATTTCGAATGAGACGGTTAATCAGACTAATCAGGAGGAAGTTAATAACATCGAACCAGAATTTTTTATCAATTAGGCCTCGGAGACAAAATATTTACAGATTTAACGATTAACGAAACCAAACCAAAAGCACTAGTAGACACGGGTTCTACAATGAGCATAATTAATTCCAATACGGTAGACTGCAGTAAATATATATTTTTTGATAGAATAAAAATGCGGTTACAAACGACAGAATTGTTACAAGCATACCTAAAGAATTCAATTTTAATCCCAAGGGTGCTATAAAATGTACAAGAGAAATTTAGGAGACAAACCCTATGATGTCCTCATTGGTATGGACATACTGAATAAAATAGTCAAAACCCTGGATTTTGAAAACAAGTGTCTCATACTAAATAATGGTACCAAAATACCCCTTTATTCCGCCAATCCTATAAAAGAGTTCGATTTTTTTGAACTAATCTCTGATAAAAAAGAAATAGACTTAAGTCACCTTAACGGAGAAGAAAAACAGGAAATTCAAGGATTGTTAGAACAATTTAAAAGATTAATATATAGAGAAGACGATCAACTAACAAATACAAATTCTATCACACACGAAATTAGAACAACGACAAGTCAACCAATCAATTCGAAACTGTACATACTGCCCCCAAAGCACCAGGAAGAGGTACGGATGCAAGTAAAAGAGATGGAGGAGCAGGGAATCATAAGAAAATCGAACAGCAGATACGCTTCCCCCATCGTACTAGTAGCAAAGAAATCAGATGGCACGGGAAAACAAAAAGTTCGCCTGTTCGTAGATTACAGAAAACTGAACGATATTACAGTAGACGATAAATATCCGCTACCGAATATCGATGCTATACTCGGTAAACTGGGACGCGCCCAGTATTTTTCGTCGTTAGACCTCGCGAAAATTGATATCCCCAAGACGGCATTCGTAACTCCTGACGGATTATTTGAATACGTAAGAATGCCATTTGGTCTTAAGAATGCGCCAGCAACCTTTCAAAGGTTGATGAATGACATTCTCAGGGACCAAATCAATCAATCTACTTAGACGACATATTGGTTTTCTCAACCAGCCTCAAAGAACACATACAATCTTTAAAGATTATATTTGCGAAGCTTGCAGAACATAACCTAAAAATTCAATTTAGCAAATGCTCTTTCCTCAAAAGAAATACTGAATTTCTAGGGCATGTCTTAACAAGTGAAGGCATGAAACCCAACCCCAATAAAATCAAATGTATTAAAAATTTCCCACTACCAAAAACAGATAAGCAGTTGAAGGGCTTTCTAGGGGTAACAGGTTTTTACAGAAAATTCGTGAAGGACCGCGAAGATTGCGAACGCTATGGTAAAATATTTGAAGAAAGGCAAAAAGATTAACATCATCGACCCAGAGTACATTGAAGCCTTCGAGACTTTGAAACGCAGTATTACTAAACATCCTATATTGAAATTTCCAGACTTTAGTAAACAATTCACAGTATTTACCGACGCCAGCAATTATGCGATAGTAGCTGTATTGACGCAAGAGGGTCAACCAGTATGTTACGCGTCGAGATCTTTGAACGATCACGAGAAAAACTATGCGGTCACAGATAAAGAGTTTCTAGCGGTTGTTTGGGCGGTCACATACTTCAGACCATATTTGAGGGGAAAAAGGTTTAAAATAATTACAGACCATTTACCTATAAAGTACTTAAACAAGAGATATACAGGCAAAGAATTTAGCCAAAGAAACCAATGATGGTTACTTAAACTTCAGGAATTTCAGTTCGATATTGAGTACGTGAAAGGGAAAGAAAATAAGATAGCAGACTTCCTTAGTAAGATACCAGATGAAATTGAAAGCGACGAAAATCATACCATAAACAATCTATTCGATAATGCTACAATCCACTCACAAGAACAACAATTATTAGATCACATACCCATAAAGGAAACAATAGTCAATAAATATAAAACCCAACTAATACTAGTTAACGATGCCGACAAGAAGATAGAAATTCTCCACAATAGAAGAATAATATTCGTCGATATGACTAAAAACGAAGAATATTGGACAGATTTGTTAAGAAGATTCATAAAACAAGGTCTGATTGGAATATACACTGAATTGTCTTATCACGAATTCAATAAAATTCAACAGCTGCTAATTGAATTGTTCCACCATGACAGTAAGATAAGATTTATAAAAGCTACTCTTAGAGCCAGAGAAATCAGAACTCTAGAGGAAACCCAGAAACAAATCTCGTTATGCCATACCAGGGAAAGTATGCACAGTGGAATAATAGAAACATATCATAGCCTCAAGAATAGAATTTACTATCCAAAATTAATTAAAGAAATCACAAAAATTATTAACAATTGTAAATTATGCTTAGAAACAAAATATGAAAGGAATCCAATAAAGCTCAAATACGAAATAAGCGAGACACCGGGCAGACCTAATGAGATCCTTCATATGGACATCTATTACTTTATGAAACACCCGTTCCTTACTTTTATAGATAAACTCACTAAGAAAGCATACGCCTACCACCTACCAAAAAAAAACTGGACAAAAAAAAAATAGAGGTACTAGAGGAACATGTCTCAAAGTTTGGCGAACCCACAAAAATAATAACCGATAACAAATTTAAAACAGAAAATTTCAAGGCATTTCTAAATGAACACGGAATCAAACTACATTTTACCAAACCCAACACTCACACTGGCAACAGTGATATAGAAAGATTTCACTCCACATTGCAAGAAAAACTAGTTACCATGAGAAACCAAGATATATCCCTTGTTCAGAAAGTTCACAGGGCAGTTAATAATTACAATAATAGGTAGCATTCAACTTTAAAAATGTCCCTGGAAGAAGCAATGTACGCAGACGTAGCACTTTAGTAAGGCAGATACGGCTAGAAAAAGAGAAAAGTACACAAAAGCTAAATCAATATAGGGAAGAATATAAAGAAATAAGAGAGGTCATACCAGTCAAGAGCTACAAAAGAAATTATTATAAGAATGAACCTAGATATAGAATTAAGAAAAGGGAGAAAGAACATCCGATAAATATTAAAAAACCACGTTTATTTGCAGATGACGATATCAACGTACTTGATACTCGCGACAATGACGGCGCAGACCACAACGACATTGACAATTGACCAATTGACAACAAATAATGGATATGCCATAATTAACATGGGACAGACTGAAATAGTTCAAACTACCAAAACTATATTTTATATTATTAACACAGAAGAAATAAGGCAGACTATTAATACCTTCGTAGAAAATACTAGAAAACTTAAAGTAGACGATGATTCAATTATAAAACGCCAAATAGGAACACTTTACGCTTAAGTAACCTCCATAGAACCAGAGAAAAGACAAAAAAGAGGGCTAGTCAATATTATAGGAACAGGACAAAAATGGTTATTCGGGACGATGGATGATAGCGACAGGCAAGAGATCGCAGATCACCTCAACACTCTAGGGAAAAATCAAGAGAATATAGCAAGTCATCTTAATCAACAGATAGAAATCAATGGACATCTGAGTGAAAGCATATCCTATCTTAAATCGACAATAGAATCAGACAGAAAAGAATTAAGCAAATCATATGTAGAACTAACAGAGAACGAAAGAAGGTTTATCCTACAACAGCTAAAATTAGATCAACTAGTAAGATTGAGAATGTTAGAAGAACATTTAGATCAATCAATAGATAATATAGCCTTAGTTAAACATGGACTAATACATCCTAGTCTTTTGACAACAGAAGAGATAAACGAGACAGGACTCTACTTCTACAAACTAAAAAACGCAAAAGCAGGACTTCTCAAATACAGTATAGATACTTTAGTATTAGCTATAAAAATTCCAGATAAATACCAGATCGTGAACCTTAAATTAATAACAGCAATTCCTACAGGCAATAAAACAGAAATAGTAGAAGATGATCATTATTTTTTAGAAGCAAATAACACAAAGTTTGAATTACTAAATAATGTTCAATATGCAAAAGATCTAAAACCTCTTAGAAGCTGTATTGTAAACAAAAATTGTAAAACAAAACAAAACGAACTAATGGAAATAAACGAAATTGATGATACCACTACTATTTGTAAGAATCTACGAGATCAAGAGATAATAAATAATTGTGATGATAGGAAAATAAAATTAAGCGGAAACTATCTAATAGTTATTAATAATTGTTCTATCAATATAATGAATAAAACATTTTCTAATTCCAATGTAAAATTTAAGGAAAGATTTTATAACTATGATGAGATCAATTATAACTTCACTAAAAATGTAAGCTTTGAATATGTTATTATAAGAAATATCGAAAATCTGAACCATATAAACTTACTTAAAATTCATAGAAATGTAAGCTACTCTGCAATCTCAGCCGTAACTTGTATCCGGATCATAAAAACTTAACGATATCAATTAAAACACTTCGCGAAAATAACCACCCCACTCATAAAACTCAGGAGAGTTTTGATCTAAAGGGGGGAGAGGTTACATACCCTAAACATTCCTTATCGCGCCGATCTATCTTTTCCACATAATGCACGGGTGCAATCACCTGCATTATGTTCGCATTCTGTTTATTCTAATTTTCAATTCATTTTCCGGCGCAGTGCATCTCAAGTTACAGCTACACGCGCACATGAAAAAGCTGACTAAACAGTTCCCGCGGTCCCACAGTTACCCGGTACGCTGAAACTGCAGAATAGCCAATAGATATAAGGGAGTGGATGAATCCCACTGGGTTTTTTTTAGTGATTAAGCTAGAGGGAACAGTTGTAAAGTTATTTCTTTTAATAAAATTGTTTTTTTTTTTTAACAACGTGTCGGAACGTCTTTTGTAAGTCATATAAGTTAACACCAGATCATATGCAACTGCATCAAATAATTCATGATAACCTCGCGTAATCATTCCCACACATTTTTCGCTGACACCATATCTAGATCCAACAACTGAACAAACAGCAACCTGAGAGATCCCGCATTCCGGATGTAAACCAACACCTCCTGTGGGAGCATCGCAGCGACGAATGCACTGAGAGCAGGTCACTTGGGGTTTACTTTGATCAATTGTTAGTTAATCTTTAAGTTACCGTTGAATAAAGAGGACGCGAATCCTCCGAGAAAAAATTATTCTTTTCAAAAGAAAACTTATGTAAGTTAAGAACAGAAATATTTAATTCTCCAGTTGCCATTCTCTGTTCCCACCAAACTAAATGCTGACACAATGTCTGGACCATCTGACACCTGTGCAATGCCGTGCATTCCATCACGTACTGCGACGGTAATCGGAGAGCACCTGTGGGAACCTGCTAGCTGCTGGGTGCATGTTTGGAGCATTGTAATTTAGTCTTAGTTTTTACTTGTAAGGGGGCACGTTGCCCGAATAAAGTTTTTTTTTTAAAATAATAATCTCTGATTATTTAATTGGCGCCCAAAGTGGGGCCTGATAGTGCCGAGAATATAAGTGTTTATTAGCCCGTTCGCCTCAAGCAGCTGCTTTGCTATTGCGAAATAAAGCCGTAAGTCGCCACAAGAAGCCGCCGCGCCCCTAGTGAATAAAACACGTACTATATCGGTCGCCTCAAGTAGCCGCAGTGTTTAGAATCCCCTTGCGCCTATCGGCCTCATATCGTGTAGTAGTGAATTTCAAGGCCCCGGAGTAGGCCACAGTGAACCAGTCACCTCAAGTACCTGCAGTGTTCGACAGTGGACAAAACGGACGTTTAGAAAAAGCTGGCCCCACCACCCGAACCTGGAAAAACGGACTCACAAGATAAGAATTCCCCGAGACGAAGATCAACGTGCACATGCTGTGCACATTCTTCTGTAAGGATTTTTTTTCTTCTCATTTAGTTAACGATATGTTATTATTTTAATTCATAAGAAAAAGAAACAAAAGCTTAAAGGAAAAATTACAAATGTTTTAAATAAGAAAGTAGACAGAGAACAAAAAATTAATAATAGTTTTTTTTTCTAAGAACGTGCATAAAAAATTAATACTTAAGAATATTTTCCACTAATACGAAAATACGGATGTTATTTAAAGAACAATAACTATATATTTTTTGTGTGTAATACTGTATAGAATAAGCATTTACTTTTTCCCATATTTTCCTTTACTTATAATTTTCATCTTTCTGAGTATTTCAAAATTCTAACGCGCTATAAAAAATGCGTGTCTTTTTGTCGCAAAAAGTGTGAGCGTATTCCCTCATTCATAAAGGTTATTTCGTACAAGAATAGTCAAGCATTTTCAAACGAAATGGTCCTAACAAGAGGTCAAGCAGATGCACAAAATGTGCAACCAGAACAGCCCTCAGTTCCAAGAACAAGCTCAAACATTCAGCCAAGTGTAGGTCCTGCTTCGCAGGCCCCATCCACCATACATAGCGTCTTATCTGCCTTACCCCAAACCCAAGATCTAAATTCTTCCTTTCGGTCAAGTATATCACAGAATGATCAAAGAGTGCCGCAGTTAACCCCAGAATTAGACTGCCTAATTGCGTCCATCGCTACGCGTGTTGTAGAAAGTCAAACCCGAACAATCATTCAAGACGTGCTAAACCCATGCTTAGATCCAGGTTGTGATCAAACAATAGAACCAGCGCATCAAAGTAGGCTATTCGAGTTAGACACCATTCCGGATATTGTCCGTAGTATCCGAACCTTTTCGGGCGATCCTAGTGAATTTAGCTCATGGAGAAAGAGCGTAGATAGGATCCTTGATATCTACGAACCTTTGAAGAGTACCCCAAAGTACTTTGGGATACTGAATATAATACGGAACAAGATAATCGGGAACGCAGATGTTGCCTTGGAGTCCTTTAATACTCCACTTAACTGGACCAGTATCTCGCGTTGCTTGGCAATGCATTATGCAGACAAGCGCGATCTGGCAACCTTAGAGTTCCAGATGGTGTCCTTAGTTCAAGGTGGCAAAACTATTCAAGAATTTTATAATACAGTATACAAACATCTATCGCTTATCCTCACTAACATTTCATTCATGGAAATTGGTAATGAGGCAACGAAAGTTCTAACGCAAGCTTACAGGAATAAAGCACTTGATACCTTTAATAAGGGGCTAAAAGGTGATTTGCCAAGACTACTTGGTATTCCCGAACCTAGTAACTTGCCACAAGCTTAAAGCCTATGCTTAAAGCTTGAAAACCAAAGCTACCGGACACAGCAAGTTTATAACAACCAAAACAGTGCAAGAAAATTAACCATACCAGCATCCGTCAATCCAGTAATCTACCCAGTACGGATGCAGAACGCCTGGAACAGACAACCACACCGCATACAACCCGCTCAAACCAATATCACCCAAGTTCCTAATTTTTACACTAATAGGCCCTTTCGACCCGCCTTTAATTCATATATCAATAGAAATCCATGTAACCAGAACATCCCTTCCAATAATACAAGGCAAACTCCAATTAACTTCGGAAGTCGACAATATCCTAATAATGGCGGACCGCATATGAAAACAGAACCAATAACTCAGGGACATCCTTCCCAGTATCCTGGACAACAACAGTGTAACTTTATTCAAGAGGACACCATCGGTCATACGCAGCAGAACTTCCACATCAAACCAATTATGGAACAACCACATGGCTATCAGAATACTCATTCATCAAATATCGATCAATTTCGTGAAATACCACCAAGCCATTCGGAGATCGACTTTGAACAAACTCTTGAAATGGCGAACGAATTTCCTCAATCTCTAAATGAGTACATTCGAGACTCCTATGAATTCTTCGAACACTCACCATCCAGTGACAATGATTTACCCCTTATTGATTGTACAGACATTCATTTTTTAGATTAGGCGATTCTTCACTTCCATATTTAGAGTGTAGGGCAGGAGGTGGAGAAAAGCTTAAATTTCTAATTAATACTGGGTCTAGCAGGAATTATATAAAACCTGATATAGTTGCTAAACCCATTCCAAACCAACAAATATTTTACGCAAGATCAATAGCTGGCGATGTCGAGGTTAGCAAATCTATTTGGTTTAAAAGACGTTCCATTGAAATTTTTCCTCTTACCCTCTCTATCTACTTTTTAATGGGGCTCTGGGCAACGATAGTTTAAAAGAGCTATCCGCAGTAATCTACACGAAGGAAAGCTACATGTCAATTTTCAACAAAGTCCACATTCGAATTAAACAATTGAAGTCCCAATCTGTTAACTCCTTAAACATAAATTCATTTAACGTAAAAATCGAACATCTCACTTCACAGCAAAAAATGTTGTTAAATCCGATAATTCACAGTAACCAAAATTTATTCTCTGAACCAGACGAGAAGCTTCCTTAGTGGTGTACACCACTAAGGTTGTCGCGGAAATAAGGACTTCGACAGAGGAACTCACTCATAGCCGTCATTATCCCTTTCCGATGTCTTTAAATCGGAAGTCGAGAAGCAAATCCAAAAGCTACTCAATGATGGCATCATTCGACCTTCACGGTCACCCTACAACGCTCCCGTTTGGATTGTGCCAAAGAAGCCAGATTCTTTTGCCGCTAAGCAGTATCGAATGGTAATAGATTATAGGAAACTGAATGCTGTTACTATTTTTAATCAATATCAAATCCCGGACATTAACGACGTCATTGCTCAATTGGGCAAAAACAAATTTTTCACCGTTCTCGATCTGAAAAGTAGATTCCACCAAATCCCTTTGAAAGAGTCCGATATCGAAAAAACTTCGTTTTCTATCAACAACGGAAAGTATGAGTTTGTAAGATTACCGTTAGAATTAAAAAATGCCCCGGCAATCTTCCAACGTACTCTGGACGATATACTGCATCAATATATCGGGAAGTTTTGTCATGTATATATAGATGACATTATCATCTATAGCAAGGACGGGAAGCAAACATGAAGGTTAAAATAGGAAAGTGTAAATTTTTTGAAACAGAGGTGGCCCTTTTGGGATTCCTCATATCAGCAAACGGCATTAAGACTAATCCCGGAAAAGTTTCATCCATCGTTAATTTTACACAACCTAAAACTCTGGTAGAACTGAGATCCTTTCCTGACGACCCTTTTAAGGGGGGGATGATGGACGTGTATCGAAATCACAGTCCTCTTAGCAAACGGTAGAACTTAACCCAGAAGCTGTGGAAGCATTTAACAAACTTAAACAATCCCTCGTTTCTCAAGACTTAATTTTGGCATATCCGGACTACTCACAACCATTTGATCTGACTACTGACGCCTCGAATTTCGCACTCGGTGCTGTACTCGAGCAGGGTGGAAAACTTATAACATTCATCTCGAGGACGTTGAGTAAAACAGAAGCGAATCTCGCTGCAAACGAGAAGGAGATGTTGGCCATTATTTAAGCATTAAGCTCACTCAGGAGTTACCTTTACGGTTCAGCGAAAGTTCGAATATTTACCGATCACCAGCCTCTTACATTTGCTTTAAGCAGCAATAACAACAAACCGAAAATGAAGAGGTGGAAGGCTAGGCTGGAAGAATATGATTTCGAAATGATGTATAAGCCTGGTAAAACCAACGTAGTGGCGGATGCCCTTTCCAGAGTGCCTGTTGCGAACAGAACCTTCTTGTGTAAACGGTTTGGCAGTAACCCAAAGTAGTGACGAGAGCTCTGAACCAAACCCTATACAGTTAGCGAAAGAATACTTAAATGTTTTTATGAATCAGATCATTTTAAATTTAGGCCAAGTTCCTTATCAACTTCAGATCGTTTTCCCAACATATCATCGTCACATCATAGTTGAACCGCAATATACCGAAGATAAACTTGTAGATATCTTAGAGCGCTACCTAAATCTATCAGTAACGAACGGACTAAAAGCAGAAAATGAAATCCAAAAACTATACCCCATACATTTTAGCCAATATAGGGTTCGTTTCTCTAAAAATGTTGTCCAAGATCTTTGCACAGAATCCGAACAGGAAACTGAGATTGTTAAAAAACACAATCGTGCTCATCGCAATAGCTGCGAAAACAAACTTCAATTGCTACATAGATGTTATTTTCCGCAAATGAGATCGAAAATAGAAACATTTGTGAAGCAATGTCAAGTATGCAAGAGTAATAAATAAGTACGACCGGCATACTGATAAGCCACTGTTGCAAGCGACACCTATCCCACGTTATCCAGGCCAGATTTTGCATGTCGATCTATTTTTCACAAACAAACATATTATTTTAACAGGAATCGATAAGTTCTCTAAGGATGGTCAGACAAGGATTGTGAAGTCGAGAGCAGTTAAGGACATTAAGGAGCCATTAAGAGGACTGATCATTTCATTCGGCTCACCAGAGTCAATGGTCTCTAATAATGAGAAATCATTCAGTGCGAATTCTGTTACCTCCATGCTAGAAAACCAAAAAAGGCACCTCCATACTCTAGCTCCGTAACTGATCAGATAGAAAGGTTCCGTAGTACCCTATCTGAAATAATGCGTTGTCTTAAATCCGAAAAAGCACATAATACGTTTTCCGAATCATTAGATAAATCCGTTTATGAGTATAATAATTCGATCCACTCAGTGACAGGGAGGAAACCAGTCGATCTGTTTTTCGCTAGGAATCCGAATTATGATTCAGAGCAAATTGAGAAGGAGCGACAGGAAAATATAAGGAAAATAGAACATAAACAAAATGCCGATCTGGAATATCACAATAAAAAGAAAACCCCGCCAATGGTATACGAAAGTGGCAAAATTGTTTACGTTAGGATTAATAAAAGAATCGGTAACAAATTGTCAGCCCGTTATAAAAAAGAGATTGTTACTGAAGATAGGAACACCACCATTCTTTCAAAATCCGGGAAAATTGTATCCAAAAGTCTCATTAAAATGTAATATTTCTCTCTTTAAAGAACGGAAACTCAATATTAGACTACTCTAATTCTCAGTTCGTAAAAGTAAACATTGGTACCGCACGTATTCAGAATGGGCAATTTAAGATAATTCATGTAATCGATCTTGAAGCTTATCAAAGTTTAGTGGTAAAACTGAAAGAACTACTTACAACAAATTGAATAGATGGTCATCCTCTTTGGCATACCCTATCCCTCGAGATCATTCAAATCAAGAACCACCTAGCGAGACTTAAGCCGAATAAGAATAACAAACGGTCATTAGACTTCCTAGGGAGCACTTAGAAGTGGATAGCGGGCAGTTCAGATCGACACGACCATGAAGTTTTAAAAGAAAAAAAAACAATGTCTTGAGTAACAACAATAGGCAAACCATAATTAACCAATTAACACTAGCAAAAATTAACGAAATAACCAATATGACAAACAAAATCCTCAAAATTGTGAAAGAAGAAAAGGAAAATAAAGACGAAATTCTCATTAAAATTATGTATAAATTAAAGCTAATAAAGAAAGAAATTGTTAATGTAGGTTATGCGATCCACTGGGCTAAAGCCAATATTTTCAACTCCTTTATTTTAAGCAATTCTGAAACGAGCATAGCAGAACAATTGTTAAGATCAGAAAAAATTCCTTTTACCAGTATGGACGAAGCATTCGAATTCGCCAACGTTAAAATTGCTTCAGATAATAAGAATATATTATATATCATTAGTTTACCGACTATAAGTAAAGATATATGTTACCTCTTACGAATTAAGGCCGTAAAATTCGGCACACAAATTAATAACATTACGTTTGACAAAATAATTAAATGTAACAATAATGTAATTGTAAGTCGTTTAATGAACATGTAGTTTGTAGTAGAAATAAGCAACACCACATGCATTTCAAACCTCTTTAGGAGCCAAATCCCATCATGCGTCATCATAAACAATCAGCACATACCCACCATCGAAGAAATTTCACCAGGAATTATTTTCCTTAATCAATTTAATGGATCCGTGAACATCAACAACGACACCCTGAAGTTAAAAGGCACCTTCATCATAAAGCACGTCAATACCACAGTGGAAATAAATGGTAGAACATTTCGAGAAGAAGAAGTTACTAACCATCAGCCGTTATATGCAATTCTACAACCTACATCAGCCAAGAAGAACATTGAAGAAGTATTGTCTTTGGGAATGATTAAGGAACTGCAAGTCAATGGGATCGAACAAATAAGTGCTAAAAACCAAAAATAAACTAAATTCAATCGTCAGTGCGAGCCTGGTAATAATCCTGATCACGCTAGCAATAGTTTTTGGATATCTCCGACTAAAACAAGAACGAGGCAATAAGAAGACAAACGAAGAGCCTGAACCAGCCTCCTTAGTCATTGGAAAAGAAGACCTATCACGTCACGTAAGATCAGTACCATCGAACGAGGGCGTTCGAAATTAAGGGCGGAGGAGTTAAGAACAGAAATATTCAATTCTCCAGTTGCCATTCTCTGTTCCCACCAAACTAAATGCTGGCACAATGTCTGGACCATCTGACACCTGTTCAATGCCGTGCATTCCATCACGTACTGCGACGGTAATCGGAGAGCACCTGTGGGAACCTGCTAGCTGCTGGGTGCATGTTTGGAGCATGTGGAATAGTATTTAAGGTAGACGTAGAATCATTGTAATTTAGTCTTAGTTTTTACTTGTAAGGGGGCACGCTGCCCGAATAAAGTTTTTTTTTTAAATAATAATCTCTGATTATTTAATTTGTACAGTGGCGAGCATAAATGTTCAAATATTCACTGTTTTCATACTTATCTGTCCAAAAAATCTTTATTTCCAAATGAAATCCAACCATTTCTTTTTGTTTTTTTACATAAATTATATTGTTTTATACATATATTTGTTGGAATATTTTACAAGCCCAAACCGCCATGAATTTCCCGTTAACCGACACTTTTATTCACTGATTGTTGTTTGCACTCTCTTATCACAATAATTTCTTGAATTAGTTAGCAGTTTTGCTATTCTTTGTAATTTGTTTTAAATGCGTAAGATAACTAAAGAAATGGAGGACAGCATAGTGGTATTAACGGTAAAAGGAAAATCCACGCGACAAATAGCAAAAATATTAAAAATTAGTAATTTCACAGTATATTGCGCCCAAATAAGACGAAATGTGAGTAACAGTGCAGTTTCTAGAGGACGTCCAAGTTTATTGAAAGATGGAGATGCACGTGCTATGGACGGAATGGAATGGACGGCGCGTAGAACTCTTCGCAGAATTGGAATTGTTTCAGCAATTAAACAAAAGAAACCCCCTTTGTTGGAGAAATACATAATAATACATTTACAGTACATTTAAAGTTCTGCTAGGACCACAAGAGTTGGACTGTTGAGGACTAGAAACGAGTGATCTGGTCCGACGAAACCAAAATAAACCGTTTCCAGTCAGATGAAAAATAAGCAATATAACTGGCACCGACCAAAAGAAAGAATCCAACAGCACCTAGTAAAGCAAACATTAAAACATGGTGGTGGTAACGTGGTGGTATGGGGTTGCTTTACTTGGTGGCACGTTGGCCCACTGGTAAAAATTGAAGGGATCATGAAGAAAGAGAATTATCTTGACATTCTCCAAACAAATTTACCAGAATTTGTTGAAAGGAGTGCATACCCGGAAGAAGAGGTCGTTTTCCAACAAGACGGTGATCCAAACCACACCGCCAAAATCGTTCAGAATTGGTTGTCTGGTCAACGCGTTCAAGTATTGAAGTGGCCTGCGCAAAGCCCAGATTTGAACCCAATAGAAAATCTGTGGGATTTACTGAAAAAAAAGGCTGTCAGCCTATGAAATGGCACCAAAGATTATAAACGAGCTTTGGGAAAGGGTGGAAAAAGGATGGGAAAATATCCCGAACCATTTAATCGAAAAGCTAGTCGAGAGCATGCCAAAACGCATTAAAAGCGTCATCAAAAACAAAGGGCTTTGGACGAAATATTGAAAATAAGTAACTTTTTTTAAACGTGCAAAAGTGTTCGAATACTGTGGAATCCTATTTTATAATTTTATTTATTTTCTTTTTTCTTTCTGTGAACTATGTAGTATACGAAATTATAAACAAATATATGAAGTATAAAAAACAAAACGAATGGTTGCATTTCATTTGGAAATAAAGATTTTGTGGACATTGTAGTAGAGCATCAAAATCCGGATCAGGGGCGTACCAAAGACTTTGGTGAGACGGGTACACATAATTTTTTCCTTTTCTCACTCGAGCCGAAAAACGGCGTGATCTATAGTAAAATAAAACTTAGAGAAAACTGAAATAAATAATACTAACATTTTTGTAATATTAATCACAAAGTAATGTTTTAATTGATATTTTACTAGCCTGTATCAGGTCACGTACTCAAAGGAGCAGCGGTACGTAGACTCACATCAGGAAGCATGTGCATCGGGTCACGTAGGCTAAGGAGCAGTATATCTGTACAAATACATAAACGAGCATCCCTAACTCCAATCCACGGCGACGATAATATTCACACATTTTGCCCTTCAGTTTGAGCAGCCGAGCGAGTAACAAACAAGTTGTAAGAACCAGAAATTAATAAAATGTGTGCTAAATACAGTGCACTAAGCTTTATCATACAACTTAATTCGTGCGGTTGGTAAGAGATTGCGCAACTTGTATCATTCCATTTTTATTATTCAATTGGTGCATGCGTTGAAAAGCTACTGTCATTATACCCCATGTCAGTATGACATTCATTTGTAAACAATAACAACTTTATTTGCCTGAAAAAGAGTTTTTGCGGGGAGTTCTTCTTCATTACATCAAATGAAGAAAACTGTTGCCGAAAGTCATCGTATTTTGGTGGAAGTTTATGATGAATATGCGCTAGCTGAGCGAACGTTCCAAAAGTGGATTGCACGATTTAAAAATGTTGAACCTCCTGGGTAGCCAAAAAAGAAGAAAGAAGAAAATTGTTGCCAAATACAAGAAGAGGCAGCAGAATCTTTTTTTTTAAGCAGCTTGATGTATTCAAAAGCAAGGAAGTTGCCAAAATTCGAAATAAAATTATATATATGTAGGATCCCAAAACTACGATGCTGGACAAACGGACGAAATACATACGACGACAACGCTGGTACGAGACAAGAGAGAGAGGACAAAAGAAAACGCAAAGGAGTCAGTCATTAAATTCCCCCCTAAGAAGTAAGATCAGATTGTGCGCAGATCGTTTGTTTCCCCAGGCTTGTGCTGTTTTTGATTAAACCATAAAAATTAAGATTCAAGAAGTGTTTATTTTTCTTATTAATTAAAATCGAGCCAATTCGATCGTTTAAGGAACTAGTGTTTTATTAATAATTTTACATCTAACTCGAACTGTGGGAAAAGAACCCCATAGAAATTTGGGGTCTCAACCGGGATAGTGTAAAGTAAAGTACGTGTTTCTCTAACGCCTAATTCGCGCCGCCGACAAGCAGACGCCAACGGCCAAAATTCAAAATTCCCAGATAGAACTTTATGTAAGTTAACGACACATCAACAAATACTTCAACATGTTTGCACACGCCCCACATCCAACATGACAGTGCACGCGCGACACATAAACATCCAGTCACCCAAGCACTTGCAGCTTACGGCATAGTGGACAATGCAAGGGACAAGGGCAGCTGCATCAAATGTCGTCTGCAGTCTGCAGCATTAACACGACACCTCCCAAACTAAAACCCGCATTCTTTCACTTTCCATATTTCCTTTCCCGTACCTATGTCCCTACGCCGCATTAGATAATAAGATTAATTGTTAGATTTTAAGTTCAGTTGTCGTTTGGCATCCGAAGAATAAAGTTTTTTTTTCTCTCTCTTTCTTGTTTCCTAAAATACTACTACACATTACCTTAAATACTATTGAAATATTTTTTGATGTTTAGATAAAATTATTATTGTACTCTAAGTCCCGTTACTTCATATACAAATTTATCAAGAACGAAAACAGATTGTATGCAAATTTCGTATTTATTGTGAAAATAATCGACTTGCAGATGTTATAAGTTGCTTACATATGATTGTAGTTTCTAGAATTTAGTTTGATTGCAGATAATCTAAGTTGTGTATATGTGATTCTAATACTTGGAACTAGAATTGTATGCAATTTTTGTGGCTAAAAATGCTTATTATAAATAAAAAAATGATTTCGTCGGAATATTTGAAGTTAAAATCTTTACATACAATTTTTTTTAATAAATTGTAAATAATGAGCATTGTTAATATATTTTGGTTCATTTAAAAAACAATGCACTAAAAAAGTCTGTTGGGTAGAACAACAAATTAAAACATAAATTTCTAAAAACATGAATTTAAAAACTTAAAACCATTAAAAACCCTTATATCTTAAAAATAAAATTGATAAAACTCAAAATCTAATATAAAAATTGACAAAGGAATAATTGTGAATTAGCCATAAAAATATGAAAAGTTAATTGGTCTTTTGAATTTGGCACCTATTAGCCATGTTTATTTTAAATTAAAATCGAAAATGAATGTAGAACATAACAGAAACAAAACAAACAGTAATAAATTGACTCTCTGTAAATCGTAACCAACGAAATTGCATGCGTTTCTTTTCAAGTCGCAATTTTCTTTTCAGCCCGAAACTTTTCAAATTTAAAATAAAAACCGAAAGTAAGCAACGCGAATACACAAAAAATATTGTGTAGAATTTCCATGGCGCCCGAGCAGGGACAATATCAAAAAAGTAAAACAAAAATTCACAAGCGAAAACAGTGCAAATGAAACATATTCACGTATATATACATCTATATAAAGTGCACATATCTACATATATATAAAAATATATAACGCATTGTGCAGTGACAGTGGACATATTCTCATTCTTCATAAAAGTGAATATATACAGAAGAAGCATGAATACATATATGTAGGATGTGAAAGGAAGACAACACGAACGCACCCGTGCCATTAAGCACTGACGAACGAACGGACGAACAAAAGGACGAGACGATTAAGAAAGAGGAAAACAACCCTTACAAAGAATTTGTGCACAGTCGCAATCAAGCTGCTGAAGAGGAAACGTTGAAGTTTTATTTGATTTGAGTGTATTTGTTTTGTTGTGTTAATGTTCCTAAATACTTATTCCTAATATCAATTCATTATAAATAAATTTAACTTAAAATAATAAACCTACATATATACATAGTGCATAGTGCAATCAAAAGTGATATATACACATGATATATATTGTGATATAAAAGCTAACACATCGCCAACAACAATGACCGCCAGATGTATGACCTTGATCGCGTATTGCATCAGCCAGTGAACAATGGATATGTTGACACAACATGCACGCGCTTCCGACCAAATAACAGCGTTCAGCGAGTGCACTTAAATATGATCCGCGGCATGGGCACCGAACACGAGTATGGGAGCCACCGGGATGCATGGAAAACACCTGTGTCAGCATATAGGCGAGGTTTTATGCGAGGTATCGTCGGAGGAACAGCGACTTGGACTGGGCAGTCACTAGGTGGGACTAATCGGAAACGTATCAGGAATAAATTATATATTAAAAGTTGATATTCCGTGTTTGATTTGTAAGTCGAACAGTTGGGCCAGGCTGAAGGTTGGCGTTCGTGTTTTTTTTTTTTTTGATTCCCCTTCCGGGAATCCTTTAACTTATATATGTATATAAGAAAAGCACATAGTGCAGAAAACAAGTGCATAATCAGTGCAAATATTAAAAAAAATAATAATAATATATAAAAAGCGCCACGTGCAATTCAGTGCAAATTTATCGCTGGCAATTGAAAGAGTATCAGCAAGTTTAATTTCAAGCTTCGGTCGTGTCGGACGATCTTCTCCTAAGAGAAAAAGAGTACTTAAATAAAATAATGAAGTACATCCGAAATCGTGTGTTTTTTGTTTAAAACTCATTTTTTGGTTTCAAAAGAACACCAAAGAAGTAACTGGCGCAGTCGGTAACTTTGTTTTCTAAAGAAAATAAAAGTAGTGATCGAATGAGAAAGAAACTCAATAAAATATTCGACTCAAATCATAATTTGAACAATCACAGTGCAAGTGAAAGTGAAGAAACAACAATAACAAGTGCAAAAATGGCAAATCAACTGGAATTGACATTATTACTGAAAACGATGCAAGAGCAACAGGAGCAGATTGCAACCGAATATAGAAAGAAAACAAAGTAATGATGCCTTCCAATTGTCACCTGAACAAACATTAAATCATTTCCGTAATATAAAGGAATTTAACGGAAGAGGTGACTTCAAAGTGACTGAGTTCATAAAAACTGTTAATAGTGCAGTAACACTCTGCATTAATGAACAATTAAAACAATATGCTATCAGCATAGTGCTAAATGAAAAAATTCAGGGAGAAGCCAAGAGATGCATCCAACGCCTTGGAGACGAGATGACTTGGGAATCAGTGCTAAAAGAACTGAAGCTGCATTTCAGACCTCGGAAGGACTATGCTGAGCTAATCAACGAATGCCGAAATTTTAAGGTCAAGACACTGCTATTCTGGATTGTAATAATTCTGACGACCACTGTAACTCAAACGGCTTTGATAATTGAAAAAATCACTACGGATGTTGGTTATGCAGAAATAAGAGTGTATGAAGTAAATATAGTAAATATTTTCTATGCAGTATTACACATAATAAATACATCAGAAATTATAAATATCATAGATAGTTTAGAAAGTAGTGTTGAAATTTCAAACGCAATAAACAAAGATTATTTAAGACAGCAAGTAGTTTCGCTTAGAAATAAGGCACAAACTCTGTTACCTCACAGAAATAGGAGAGGATTAATAAACATTGTTGGAAAAAGAATAAAGTGGCTATTCGGTACTCTAGACGAAGACGAAAAAACTGACATAGAGAAACAGCTAATGACTAACGACAACACAACTCAAAATTACTCAATTGGAAGTTCGGGCATTGTTATAATTGTATTAATTGGTGTATACATATATTGTAAACAAAAGAAAATAGATTTAAAAATTCTTAACAGAATTCAGGAGAATCCTGAGATAAGGGAGGGAAGAGTTACGTTCTCACACTTCACCAAACCGAAGTTCGAAGGAAAACATGTTGACTTGACAATTGATACAAGAAGCCCAAGGCCGGAAATCATTGAGTTCATTGAAAAACTACATCAAAGTCGACTCAGCTTGGGCACTAAAATTAACTCAAATGAACTCAAGGTGTAAAACACCTGAGTAACCAATTTCACCGAATTGCAATTCGCTAATTCGCTGGCAATTGAAAGAGTATGAGCAAGTTTAATTTCAAGCTTCGGTCGTGTCGGACGACCTTCTCCTAAGAGAAAAAGAGTACTTAAATAAAATAATGAAGTACATCCGAAATCGTGTGTTTTTTATTTAAAACTCATTTTTTAGTTTCAAAAGAACACCAAAGAAGTAACTTGCGCGGACATCCTACACCTGTAATGGTGAACAGCACATCTACATCAGGTGCAGAAATGCTGACAACAGTCTTGACAACTAATGGAAACACGAAGCGAAGCGAATTCCTTTACGAACGCTGGTGGCTCTCGTAGTTTACATTAGACTTTTAGATTTGATTTAAGTTTAGTTTAAGTTTGGATGAAATAAAGGAAAGAGGCTGTGGCAGCTCAGTCAAAATTACCACCGACTAAAAGATGTCAGCACCAGTCATCACCTTATACAACAACCAACACATATGCAGCGCCCCTATGGCATAGAATAAATAACTATGTTTAAATTTTTAAAATTTTATATTGGCACGCCTGAGCTCATAAAAATAAAGATTCTGGAATAAATTGCGTTTTCTTCAGCATCACATCCACAATTGGTGACCCCGACAAAAAAACAAAAAATATACGCAAAATAAAAAGTAAATCAGTGCAATTAAAAAACCTTTAATCAAACTACAAACAAACAATCAACAATGCTGAACAGTGATTTCGAAGATGCAGACGGCGGAGAAATTTTCGAGGACAGCCGCACAACTGCAGCTGAACAACAGCCGCAGCCACAAAATTCATCTGCAGCGGGCATCAGCAATTTCGCAGCACGCGTCCAGGTACCTCAATTACAAGGCTATTCCATCACCAACATAGAATCTTGGTTTACCCGACTTGAAGCATTTTTCCGAATTCACGGATTTGGGAAAATGAATCAAGACCAACGGGACCAAGTCAAGTTCAACATAGCGGTTATGTACATGGATGAACGCCTCCATGAACAAGCGTTTGATGTAGTGCGCAACCCTCCCAAACAAGACAAATATGAGGCATTAAGACGTACAATCGTTCAAAAATTCTCCGCATCGCCGATGGTCAGATTTGACCAGCTCACAAGTGGTATCCAGCTGGGTGACAACAAACCAATCCACATGCTCACTCAACTGCAACGTACGGACGTTACCACCGATCAACAACTCATCAAAGATTTTTGGATCCAGCGCCTTCCAGTTTCCGTGCGAGCTGTCATCGCAGGTGTGGCAAAAAGTAACCCAAATACGAAATCATCGACGCCGTTCGCATCAGTTCTGTTGAAGCAGTACAGACGCATCATTCCACAGCCGTAGCACCCCCTAACAACAATAACCAAGTAAGCTCAATTAATTCAAACAATGAAATTTCCCTTCAAGACCGCGTCACTCAACTCGAGAAAACTCTTGCTCACATCAAACTCAATTTGGACCAGGCAAACCACCGCCGTTATCGCTCACATTCTCGTGCTAGTCACCGACCAAAATCTTCACGGCAAGGCATAGATCGTCCAAACAACATTTGTTGGTTTCACAGTCAATATGGTTCACGAGCAAGAAAGTGTGACCCACCATGCAATTTTAACAAACCAAAAAACTAACACTTTCGACAGCATTTAAACAAAATGCTGTCGACCAAATCAAACCCATTCAACCACGCATTCACACAGCAATATCAAAATTAACGTTAGGCGCAAAGGATCGCAACAACACACTCAGCACATCGAAGGCCGGAAATCGTCTGTTTATCAAGGATCGTCGTTCGAAGCGCACATTTTTGATAGACACTGGCGCCGATATTTCCATAATTAGTGCAAGACAAAACAAACACCTTTACCCTAACATTGCATCAACAAAACTGTACGCCGTTAACAATTCCACCATTGACACGTTCGGGCAGGTTAGACTGACTCTGGATTTTGGATTTCGTCGACCACTGGAGTGGACTTTTATTGCTGCAGATACTGCGCACAACATCATTGGCGCAGACTTTCTAAGCCATTTCAATCTCCTGGTCGATATGACAAACTCAATAATAATCGACAGTAACACAAATATTAGGAGTCAAGCTATCTGCGCATTCGCCTCTCCGCTTTTATCGCCAAAAACGTACAAAACTAACGATAGATTTTCACAAATACTCAGTCAATTCAAGGACATCACACAGGTCATTCTGGCGAAAAACACTTCAATTGCATGTAAGGTAACACATTGCATTGAAACACAAGGCCAACCAGTTTTCGCTAAGCCCCGTCGATTACCACCTGAAAAGTTTCGTGCGGCAAAAGACGAGTTTGAGTTTTTGATGAGAATAGGTGTTTGTCGTCCATCGAAAAGTCCATATGCGTCAGTATTGCATATTGTACAAAAAGCAGATAATACCTGGAGGCCATGCGGCGATTATCGTGCACTTAACGCGCAAACAGTTCCGGATAGATACCCCCTACCTCACCTGCAGGACCTATCAAATGGATTACACGGAAAAACAATATTTTCAAAAATCGATCTTACCCGCGGATACCATCAAATCCCAAAACAGCTGTGATAGGTGATATACCCAAAACAGCTGTAACAACACCGTTTGGCCTCTTCGAATTTCTATGTATGCCCTTCGGACTAAGGAACGTAGCACAGACATTTCAGCGGTATATGGACCAAGCTCTCCGAAATCTTGATTTCGTATTTTGCTACATTGACGACATCTCCATCGGATCCAGAAATCAAGAAGAACACGAACATCATCTTCGTATAGTGTTCGAAAGACTTCGACAATACCATCTGTCAATAAACGTAGCAAAATGTGTATTTGGCCAGTCACAAATAGAGTTCCTAGGACATCTCATCACTCCATATGGCATCACACCCAAACCAGACAAAATAGAAGCTATAAAAACAGTTCTATTACCAAAGTTAGCATGTGACCTTAAACGTTTTTTGGCCATGCTCAACTTTTACCGTCGCTACTGCACTCGCCCATCCAGCACCGGATGCAAATATTATCCTTTCCACAGATGCAAGTGATATCGCAATGGGAGCAGTAACGCACCAACTGTTCAACAATACCCTCCAACCTCTTGCATTTTTCTCAAGGAAATTCAACGAAGGTCAACAAAAATACAGCACATATGATCGAGAACTACTTGCCATATATACAGTCATCAAACACTTCAGGTATTTGTTAGAAGGACGCGATTTCACCATAGCCAAAGATACTAAAACCGCTAATTTTCGCTTTTACATCCAAATACGACAACGCATCACCTAGGCAAATACGTCACCTCAACTACATAGTCCAGTTCTCCACACGAATCATTCATGTATCCGGCAACGAAAATATCACAGCAGATGCACTTTCACGAATAAACTCCCTTCACATTAATTCAAATACAGCAATAGACTATGAAAAAATTGCTCTCGAACAAAATTATTGTCCTGAATTAAAACAAGTTCTAAATTCAAACACCTCACTGCAACTTAAAAGTGTCCAGCTTCCGCAATGTCATTCAACAATTATCTGTGACATTTCTGGTTCCTGGACTACAAATAATAGCCAAATTCGACAACATCGCCCATTCCGGAAAAAAAGCCACATCCCACATGGTGAAGCAGCGTTTTGTTTGGAATAATATGGACAGAGACATAGGCAAATTTGTTGAAAGCTGTATCCTTTGCCAGCGCTCAAAGGTGAGTAGGCACATGTCTTCAGAATTAACAAAATTTTCTTTGCCATCTCAGAGATTTGAGCACATTAATATCGACCTGATTGGACCATTATCATAATCAAACGGATTCAGATATTGCTTGACCATCATAGACAGGTTCACTAGATGGCCCGAAGCAATTCCTATCGCTGATATTAATGCCGACACAGTTGCATTTGCCCTAATAGAAGGATGGATTAAACACTTCGACATTCCACTACGCATCACAACCGATCAGGGAAGACAATTTGAGTCACATCTGTTCAACGAATTGTCCACATCATTTGGCATTACTCATCTCTGTACTACCGCCTATCATCCGCAGTCAAATGGAATAATTGAAAGATTCCATCGAACCTTGAAGACAGCAATAATGTGCATTAATACATCACATTGGTCTCGACAACTACCCATCATTCTCCGCGGACTTCATTCTACGTTTAAACTGGATATAAACGCAACTCCTGCAGAACTAGTTTATGGTGCCACCCTCGAGCTACCAGGTGACATGTTTAGTCCATCAAAACACCAACCACAAACAGAATTCGTCCGTGAATCAACCGATGCCATGCACAATCTTAAACCTACAAAAAAAGCAAACCATAGCAGTAACAAAATATTCATTCACCCCAACTTGGAAACAGCAACACACGTTTTCGTCCGCAATGATACCGTCCGACCAGCACTTAATCCACCATATGACGTGTTGAAAGACGTAAGGTAATGATTTCTCCAGTCAAACAAAAGAAACTTTTGCAATATGCACTGCAGTTTACAGGCAGACTTTTGGGATGACGTATTCTTTTCTGATAAGAGTAAATTCAACGTTTTCCAATCTGAGGGGACGAACAAAGGTGTGGAGAAAGCCGAATACAGCTTTCAATAAAAATAATCTAGCGCCTACGGTGAAACATTGTGGTGGGGGTGGAACGGTTTGGGGCTGCATGTCGTCTGCTGTTGTGGGCGAGTTGTTCTTTATCGACACTATAATGGACAAAAAAACTTTACATGGATATTTTGAAACAAAATGTTAAAAAGAGTGCTGAAAAGTTAAATTTGTCGAGATCATTTACATTCCAGCACAACAACGACCCAAAACATACGGCTCACGTGCGTATGTGGTTAGCATTCAACACTCCACATGTCCTTCCACATCCACCCCAATCTCCAGACCTCAATCCAATTGAGCATTTGTGGGAAGTGTTTGATAGAAAAGTAAAACAGCGGACAATTTCAAGTAAAACTGAGCTCAGACAGGTGTTGATAGAAGAATGGCAAAAGATTAAAAAAAAAAAAAAAAAATAAAAAAAAAACGCTTGGACGCCGTTGTTAAACAAAAGGGTTACCAACTAAATACTAAACTTGTGCTCGAGCGTAGAATTCGTAAATACACCATTATCTCCAAAAATATGCTTAAAAATTCCATGCCTAGACGTCTAACAGAAATATTACAAAGAAAGGGTTATCCAACAAGCTAGTAGAGTATCATAAAAATAGTTTTCTGTGCTTCAGTTTATTAATCGTTCTTAAGAAATACATTATTAAAATTACTATTTCTTGGAAATTGAAAGAAAAATTGTTAATGTATAAAATAAAGAAAAAATGAACTCGATGCATGATTTAATAGCTGAAAAATTTACGTTTGAAGTTGATGTTTCTGCTTTTTTTTCGTTGTACGCAGACTTATGCGGGCAAGTGTATATTAAAACTGACCATTTGACGACTCAACAAAAATTAATTCTCAATTCTATTGTCAATAATCATCCAAACCTTTTCTCCGAGCCCGAAGAAAAACTCACTTATACCACGAAAGTAGTGGCAGAAATTAGAACTTCGACAAATGATCCTGTCTACTCCCGTTTTTATCCCTTTCCTTTGGCACTTAAAACAGAAATTGAGACTCAAGTACAGAAGCTCCTAGATGACAGCATTATACTACCTTCACGGTCTCCTTTTAATTCACCAGTTTGGATAGTGTCGAAGAAACCTGACTCATACGGAGTAAAACAATACTGAATAGTGATCGGTTATAGAAAGCTAAACAGTGTCACTATAGCCGATCGTTACCCCATTCCTGAAATCAATGAGGTGCTGCCGCAACTCGTTAAAAACGGATATTTCACTGTGCTCGACCTAAAAAGCGTTTTTTATCAAATTCCTTTAAAGGAAGCGGACATCGAGAAAACCGCCTTTTCTATCAACAATAAACCAATAATAGTAAATATGAATTTACCAGACTTGCCTTTGGCCTCAAGAACGCCCCATCAATCTTCCAACGGGCTCTCGATGACATCCTTCGAGATCATATTGGCAAAATTTGCTATGTCTATATCGATGATATAGTCATTTTTAGCAAAACAGAAGCCGAACATGCCCAGCACATACAACTTGTTTTCAAAACGCTCTATGATACTAATATGAAGGTTCAGCTTAATATGGTAAGTGTCACTTTTTCAAGCAAGAAATTGAATTTTTAGGTTTTGTCATTTCTGGAGAAGGAATAAGGACAAATCCTGCAAAGGTCGAAGCCATTCAAATTACGCTCGTTCCTTGGACTGTCATGCTACTATCGCCGCTTCGTCCAGGACTACGCAAAAATTGCGAAGCCCCTAACAGTTCTTTTAAGGGGGAAGAGAGACGTACGTCCAAAGCACAGTCCGCAAAAACGCAAATTTTCCTAAGTTCCTCCGCCATAGTTTCGTTTCAAAAATTTAAAAACTCTCTAATTTCCAAAGATCTAATGTTGTCGTATCCAAATTTCCGAAAACCGAACTAACTACGGACGCTTCTAGTTATGCCATCGGTGCTGTCCTATCGAAAGAAGATAAACCGATTACTTTCATTTCCCGAACACTCAATCCGACCGAGGAAAGTTACGCAGCTAACGAAAAAGAAATGTTAGCGATTATTTGAAGCCTGAGTTCATTGCGTAACTACCTCTATGGCTTTGCACGAGTTAAGATATTTACTGACTACCAGCCGCTAATATATGCGCTTAGCAGAACAGCAATAGCAAAATGAAGCGCTGGAAAGCAATCCTGGAAGAATACGATTACGAACTACGGTATAAGCCAGGCAAAAGTAATGTCGTTGCAGGTGCACTTCCCCGTCCTCCTCAAGCAATAAATTCTCTTACTCCCACAGAATACAGTGATGAGAGTTCTTCTCATAACCTTGTCCAATGTGTAGAGGCATCCATTAACGCTTTCAAAATCCATAGGTGAAGAAAGTACTTACAAATTTACCAAACCCTTCCCAGGTTATTTTAGACATTCATTTATGCAACCCACGTATTCTAAGGAAAATATAATTTCAATTTTCAAAAGATATCTTAACCTCTATTCTATCAACGATCTAATGACAACGGAAGAAGTCATGGGGAAGATGCAAGAACTGTACGCCTTATACTTCACGCGATACAAGGTACGCTAGACGCAAAGTTGAAGATTTAACCAATGAAACTGACCAAGAAGAGCAAATTCTAAAAGTACACAACCGTGCCTATAGGGACTCCCTTGAAAATAAAATACAGTTATAAGAACGTTTTTACTTTCCGAAAACGAGTGTAAAAATTAAAAGTTTAGTTAAACAGTGTGAAGTGTGTAAAAAAACACAAATACGACCAACATCCAAATAAACCGGAATTACAAGCTACACCCATCCCACAGTTCCCAGAACATATCATCCACTTGGATATCTATACAACAGAAAAGCAATAAGTACTTACAGCACTAGGCTCAAGCGAGAAGATTAAATTCTAGAGTCATCGAGGACATCCGCCAACCTTTGAGAGAACTATTATTCTGTTTTGAATTACCTGAGAAGATAGCTATCGGCAACGAGAAGTCATTAAACTCTTAGTCAATTAAATTCATGGTACATGATCAACTAGGAATATACATTTTTAAATGCCCACCATATGCTAGTACGGTTAATGGGCAAGTCGAAAGATTACATTCAACGCTTTCAAAGTTGATGCGTTGTTCGAAACCTAAACGCACCCATAGAAACTTCCAAGAACTTTTGGAACGTAGCATTTAGGAATATAATTTCTCCGTTCATTCTTCAACGTTAAAAACCGATAGAAATATTTTTTGGTAGGAATGAAAGTACCAACCCGGCTTTTTTCGAAAAATGCAGGCAGGAAAATATTGATAAACTTAAGGCCAAACAGGTCGCCGATATCAATAACCATAATGAAAAACGTCAGCCTATAAGAAACTACTCACCAGGCGAGGTAATTTGTGTTAACATAAATAAACGGTTAGGATCTAAACGTATCGCCAGATTTAAAAAAGAAACTGTTAGGGAAAACTACAATACAGCTGTTCTGACCGAATCTCATAGAATAGTCTAAAAAAATTTATTAAAAACTAACATTAATCACATCAATCAGTTTCGGGATCTCCACGAGTCATGGCGACATCCAGGTATTGGACAATACCAAATCACAAATCGTCACAATAAAACTAATTGTGGCAAAATTGAAGACGGGAAACTTAAAGTTAGTACACGAGATTGATCTGAATGAGTGGCAGAAGCTGGTCGACGATACCACGGTTACCCTTCAAAACAACATTAACATTACCCGTCATTCCTATCCTTTCCTAACCCACAAAATAACACAAATTCAAGACATCTTATACAGGGTGAAACCCAGAGTAATTAAAAGGTCATTAAATGGATAGGAAATAGGCAAGAAATCCTGACCACGACGACTTCGAAATAATCATAAGGAAAATGAATAATGTAATAAGAAATAATAACAACCAAATAATAATAAATAAATTATCCATAGCAAGATTAAATGAAGTAAGTAATGTAACAAATAAGCTAATAAAAAATAATAATGGTTTAAAAGAAAATACTATAGAAGATGTTAAGTATAGAATTAAGTTGATTTAAGAAATGTTACCAAATATAGAATACGCCATTAGCTGGTCGAAAAATGGGATTGCAAATCCCTATATTTTATCAAATAAGGAAATAGATTTTATTAAAAACATTTTTAAAGAAGAAAATATGGCAAGTGAAAATATTGATGAAACATTAGCAATTGAAGAAGTTAAAATCGCAACAATTATATTATATTTGCTTGTTGTACTATGTTATATATATTAGATATACCAAAAACAATAAAAGAAAATTGTGAAATGTTACTATTAAAACCAATAAAAAAAATAATGTCATAAACGAATTAAATTTTAAGAAAATAATGAAGTGTGAAAACACAATATTTTGTATAATGTCGAATTGTAAATCTACCAATAAGTTATCAATATGTAAAAGAAATAATATCATAGCCATAAGCGGCACACCCTGTATACCTAACCTTCTAAGAAGCACCACTCCACATTGCACTAAAACTTATTACCACCATATCCCTACAATAGAAGAAATTTCACCGGGCATACTGATGCTGAACCAATATGACGGAATGATTCGGATCGACGAGCAAGGGAGGAATCTTACTGGAACATTCCTCATAAAATACCAGAACGTGACAATCCACGTAGGAGATGAAACTTACACATCTCTCACAGCATCTAGATTCAAGCCCTTACCTCCCATTGCACAACCCGATTCTCTACATAAAAATTTTAAGGAACTCCTATCCTTGGAAATGCTGAAGGAACTTAACATCAACAATACTTGAAGCATCAACTTACTTGACCAAAGGCACCAGCATAACCTCATCTTGAACTCACCCCTAGCAGTCATAATAGGCACATTTTTTTAACGAGGTACATTCGCTCCAGAAAAACATCCCGGACGGAGATTGCAATTACGAAAGAAGTTGTAACACTATCTTTGATAGAGTCGCAACAACCACCGCCAAAACCATCAAGAGTGAGCCAAATATCCCTCTTTTAAAAGAAGGTCAAACGAGGACGTTTGATTTTAAGGAGGGAAGAGTTAACGACACGTTAATGAATTTTTCAACATATTTGCACACGTCCCACATCCAACATCACAGTGCACACGCGACACACTATCATCCGGTCACCCGAGCACTTGCAGCTTACAGCATAGCGGACAACGCAAGGGACAAGAGCACCTGCATCAAATGTCGTCTGCAGTCTGAATTCCGCGATAGTGACATGACACTTCCCAAACCAAACCCCGCATTCTTTCACTTTCCATATTTCCTTTCCCGTACCTTTGTCCCCACACCGCATAAGATAATAAGATCAATTGTTAGATTTTAAGTCCAGTTGTCGTTTGGCATCCGAAAAATAAAGTTTATTTTTTTTTAAGCAAAATTCGCTCCAGTGATTTGTAATTTATATTTAACTCTTTCTTTTACATCCCTTTCTTTCTTGTTTCCCTTTGAAATATTTTTTGATGTTTAGACAAAATTAATATTGTAGTCTTAATCCCGTTACTTCATATACAAATTTATCAAGAACGAAAACAGATTGTATGCAAATTTCGTGTTTTATTGTGGATAAAATAATCGAATTGTAGATGTGATAAGTTTATTACATACAATTGCAGTTTCTAGAATTTAGTTTGATTGCAGATAATCTAAGTTGTGTATATATGATTCTAATACTTAGAATTAGAATTGTATGCAATTTTTGTGTCTAAAAATGACAACTTAAAAGGGATTTTTAATAAAACGATGATTTCGTCGGAATATTAGAAGGTAAAATCTTTACATACAATTTTTTTAATAAATTGTAAATTATGAGCATTGTTAATATATTTTGGTTCATAATTTAAAAAAAAAATCACTAAAAATGTCTGTTGCGCAGAACCACAATTTTAAACATAAGTTTCTAAAAAACATGAATTTATAAACGTAAAACTATTAAAAATCCTTAAGTCTTAAAAATAAAATTGATAAAACTCAAAATCTAATATAAAAATTCACCAAGGAATAATTGTGAGTTAGCCATAAAAATGTGAAAAGGTAATTGGTCTAAATTTTGAATTTGGCGCCTCTCAGCCATATTTATTTTAAACTAAAATCGAAAATGCATGTAGAACATAACAGAAACAAAACAAACAGTAATAGAATGACTCTCTGTAAATCGCACGCGTTTCTTTTCAAGTCGCAATTTTATTTACAGCCCGAAACTTTTCAAATTTCAAATAAAAACCGAAAGTAAGCAACGCGAATACACAAAAAATATTGTGTATAATTTTCATGGCGCCGGAGCAGGGACAATATCAAAAAAGTAAAACAAAAATTCACAAGTGAAAACAGTGCAAATGAAACATATTCACATATAAGTTAATACAAAACAATATAACACCACGCGCATGTGAAGCCAACAGACACCCCATTGGAGACATCGCGTCAGCAGTTCGGTAACCCGAACACCCAGTCATCAAATTGCAACATCAGCAGCGTTCCCATGATCAACCTTCAGCTTACGTCAAGGTGCCGAATTGCAGCAATTATTAGGTATTTAAGGTAGCGTAAGAAAAGTCAAATTGTTCAGTAATTGTTAAGAGGCAGAACCGCTACCAGTTTGAAATAAAATAAATAATTTTAATAATAAAATTAAAATAGTTTAATTGGCACTCCAGCAGGGACCAGCCAACGCGTTTGAAGAAAAAAAACCCTAAAGTAGTGCTGAATTCTTACGCGAGAAACCGATTTCGAATATTATCTGGTCCCAGAACCCATTGCTCATACATTCATATTGTATCATTCCTTGATTATCTCATCTTAAACCTATTACAACATGAACGAAAATATAGTAAGACCATCCGTGCTAGATCAAGCAGCCGCTGCCGCAGCGCAAGCTGGTCTAGCGAATCAACCCTCTACCCCCACTCCACTCTCTCATTACTTCAATGATACGTGAGCCCTATACACTGAGGGCCGTGCTTTAATCCATTCAATTATAAATCCGTACGCGGATCAATTCACGGAAATTGATCAAACCGTTTCACCAGATCAGAATATTGATAGTCTTGATAGAATACCGGACGTAGTGCGAAGCCTACGCGAATTCTCTGGGAAACCAGCCGAATTCAGCTCATGACGAAAAAGCGTAGAACGTATCCTAAAAATGTATGAACCCCTCAAGGGATTAGTGAAATATGTTGGGATATTAAATAGCATTAGAAATAAAATAACTGGAAATGCAGACCATGTCTTGGAGTCTTACAATACTCCATTAGACTGGAGCTGCATATCCCGATGTTTAACTCTGTTACTACGCGGACAAACGTGATTTGGGTACTCTGGAGTACGTTAGTACAGGGTAATGCTTCCATCCAGGAATTCTATCAGTCGGTATACTCGCTCCTTTCACTAATTGTGAACAAAATTGCATGCATGGATATCAGCGCCGAATCCTTAAATTTGTTCATGCAAACTTATAGACATAAGGCACTTGACACCTTTAAACGGGATCTAAAAGGTGATCTTCCCAGACTCTTGGGTATTCGAGGACCGGAAGCTCTACCCCAAGCACTGCACTTGTGTTTGAGGTTAGGAAATCAGAATTACCGCTCGCAATACGCCATCGCTAGCAGTCACAATAGGAGGATAAACCATCCCGAGCCACCACCGATTCCAGCAAGACGAATTCCAGTCCAAAATCATCAACCATTTTATCCGGAATTAGCACATCCTGTACGACCACACAGACAACAGATGACACCCCAATACAACGTAAGGCCCATTCCGCCTCCGAGGCCTCAGAGACAGTTTGCACCACAACAATACCCACAACATCAATACTAGCAACAACGGTATCAACATCAACGCCCACAATTCTTTGCCATTCCAAGGCAACCACCACCAGAGCCTATGGACGAAGAAACAATCCGTTCGAACAAGGTAAATTACACGAATAGACCACGGATGGAGAATTGGCCTCCGGCACCAAAACGGCCATCAGCTCCCCAATCTCATCAGGTTCATCCTGCCAAAATGCAGAGGAACTTTCATCTTGAAACTATGACGGAAGATGAGAAACTGAACCAATATGAGGAAGCGCAAGCCAGAAATGAGCATTATGGAAAAACTTTACAGGAATACATCGAGATGACGCAACCGGAATGTACTAACTCAAATAATGTCACAGAACTAAGTGACATAGATTTTTTAGACTAAGCGACTCTTTATTTTGAATGCGCAACGAAGAGCGGTGATATTCTAAAAATCTTAATTGACACTGTATAAAAATTATATACAGCCATCTTTGATAAATAAACCACTACCAAACGAGAAACCGTTTTATTGCAATTCAATTGGTGGTAACATTCAAGTTACTCACCATACGTTTATAAGTCTGTTTGGTCCTGAGAACATAAAACATAAATTCTTCCTCATGCCAAAATTAATATCTTTTCACGCGATCCTTGGAAATGATAGCATGAAGAATCTCTCGGCTGTCATTCACACCAAAGATAACTATATGCTTGTTAATAATCAAATAAAAATACGTATTAAACAGACGGCTTCACAATTTGTCAATACCATAAATATCCGAAACGATCATATATCTCCGGAACAAAAAACTTCTATTAAAAAAATCCTACACGATTTTCCAAGACTTTTTGAGGAACCAGAGGAAAAACTAACTTACACAACAAAGTTGAAAGGCGAAATCAGAACAACATCTGATTCCCCTGTATACTCCAAATTTTACCCATACCCCATGTCCCTTAAAAGCGAGGTCGAGGAACAATGATGGAATAATTAAACCTTCACTGTCCCCATACAATTCACCTGTATGGATAGTCCCAAAAAAACTTGATGCTTCTGGCAAGAGAAAATATCGGCTTGTAATAGACTATAGGAAGTTGAACAGTATAACTATCCCAGATCGATATCCAATCCCCCAAATTAATGAAATTCTTGCGCATCTAGGTGATACCAAATATTTTTCTGTTATAGACTTGAAAAGTGGGTTTCATCAGATCCCCTTAAGAGAATCTGATATCGAAAAGACAGCCTTTTCAATCAATAATGGAAAATTCGAATTCCTAAGGCTTTCATTCGGTTACAAAAATGCACCGGCCATATTTCAAAGAGCACTGGACGACATTCTTCGTGACCACATTGGTAAAATATTTGATGTGTACGTAGATGACATAGTCATTTACAGCAAAGACGAAACCACACATGAAGAAAATATTCGTAAAAACATTACACGATGCAAATATGAAGGTTCAACTGGATAAGTGCGAATTCTACAAACAGGAAGTAGAATTCCAAGGTTTTGTTATTTCGCCTAACGGCATTAAAACCAATCCAGTAAAAGTCAAAGCAATCCAAGACTTTCCATATCCAACTACCCTGAAAGAACTTTTCTCGGTCTGTCAGGGTATTATCGCCGCTTCATTAGAGACTACGCCAAGCTAGCGAAACCCCTAACAGCCCTCTTAAGGGGGGAGGATGGACGATTGTCCAAAAATATGTCAAGCAAAAAAAGAAATTCATCTCGACGAATCTGCCAGAACTGCCTTTCAAAAAATCAAAAACACCTTGTCATCGAGCCATCATCAGGGTCTTGACTGTCTTGTGGCAACTCTTTTGGTCACAAATGTTTTCAGAAGGGAAATTTGGGAAAAGGGAAATTTTCGGCTGTCAAATTTGGCAGCAAGGATTGAATGACGGCCTTTTTCAAATTCTGAAATCATCAGGGAAGGTATACTTTTTTTAATCTCGTTAAATCGCGGTACCTTTTTTATTTTTGTATTTTCTACCTATGTAAGTAAGTGAAGTAAAGTATATTTTAAAGATTCTTATGTATATTTCTTTTGCTTGTAGCAAATAAAATCCAATAAAACGATTTGATCAGGGATTTTTATTTGGGAGAATCTAACCCTACTTTCTGCAAGGAACGGGAACGCCGCGATGCAACACAATTTTATTTGATAGAGCCTTCATCACTGAGTGGATTTCAAGGAATTATGCCTATCGAGGCCGAACACAGCTGCACTGCTCCAGAGTGTGTTACCCCTGATGACGACTACATGGTTTCATGCGAGACTTGCAAACGGTGGTGGCACTATTCATGTGCTGGTTTTAACCCCTCTTTATTTGACACTGCTACACCATGGTTTTGTCGCTCTAAAGATTGCGGTCAGGTTGGGCGAAATCAAATTAAAGAAGGTGTCCCAAGCAGCGAAGATGCCGACAAAGTTTCAGATACCGGTTTGCCATCTGGTACCATCGACAAGTTGATTGAAGCGGCAAAGGTAGCACAGTCGGCTGTTGCAGTAAGGGATAGTGAAATTACCATTCTTAAATCTGAGTTGGAGAAATTAAAGGAACAGTTGGTCACAGTAACTTCGGTCTCAGTTCAGGGGGAGAAGAAAGCTGAGCTCGCAGAGTTGAGAGGTCTCGACAGCGATAGGCTAGAGGCCATTCGACAAATTAATTGCAGACACCAGCAAATGATAGGTTCAGCCGTCACTCACTCTACTCCTCTTACAACTAAGTCTGGAAAGCCGGTGAGTTATGATGCCAAAGAAGACCACCACAGTTCACAAAACATAGAAAGCCACATGTCAGACATGGCAAACTTATTGACCATTTTGAATCGTAGCCAAGTCCAGGAGTTACCACCATTTTCGGGTCAGGACAAGAGGGAATGGCCCTACTTCGAATCTGTTTTCAAAACAACTACTTTGGAAGGCAGATTCAACAGCAAGGAAAACGTTGCGCGTCTCAGGAGGGCCCTGACAGGAGAAGCCTATCACCTCGTCAGCGATCGGCTAAGGTACTCAACAAATGCTGAGGGCATCATGGATTCACTCCGGGCGATTTATGGCAGACCAGATATTTTAGTACATAGTCTCACCTCAAGTCTTTTAAGGTTGCCGGCTCTGAGCTCTGGTGGTGATTCCAAGTTGCGGCACTGGGCGGTGACCCTGAATGGTTTCGTTGCCGATATTAAGTCAATGAATCTGGGCAAGGAGCTTGATAACAACTATGTTTTAACAGATCTTGCAAGCAAGTTGGCTCCGCAGCTTTATCATGAATGGCAAAATCACAAGGCCAAATTGACTAACGCTAACTTAGAAACGTTAGCAAATTTTCTTACCGACAAAGTATATAGTTTGCCTCCAGAACTTCTCAAGTCGTTGAAACCATCAGGTATCTCATCATCAGCATCTTCATCCAAAAGAGTACTTACCCACCAGTCAACGGGTGGTGAGGAAAGTAGGTGTGTTAAATGCGGTAAATTCGTACATACTTTAAACGATTGTGAGGAGTTCAAAACGTTGACAGTGGAGGAACGGATCGCTTTCGCTAAGAACAAAGCTATTTGTTTTAAATGTCTAAACCCAGTGCCACATAAATGGAAAACTTGTTCAGCGAGAAAGGTTTGTGGCACTGACGGATGCTTGAAGAATCACCATCCACTTTTACATCCGGTAACTACGAAAACATCTTTAAATTCAACTGCCAAACCGTTCAACCCAACATCGCAGATTCATTCATCACATGTCGGCGTAGAGGCTTCGGTTATGTTTAAAATTGTTCCTATTCGTTTATATGGGAATCAGGGAAAATATTTGGATACCTTTGCCTTCTTGGATGATGGCTCCTCAATTTCGATGCTGGAAAGAGAGGTTTTCGATCTTTTGGGCTTACAGGGTAAACCAGAACAGCTGACGCTCCAATGGACAAAGGGAGTCTCGAGGACGGAGGACTCTATGCGCACGAATTTATATATTTCGGCGGTGAACAAACGTAAACGACATATGTTAAAGGATATTTACGCGGTGAGGGATCTAGAGCTCCCTTGTCAGTGTATCAACATTGCAGCTTTAAAGGAGACGTTTGCACATCTTAAGGATTTGCCTTTAGCGGAGCTTAATAATGCCAAACCGAAAGTTTTGCTGGGTCTGGATCAAGCCAAACTTCTTGTCGCAAGTCGGACTCGATCTGGAAAAGACGATGAGCCGCATGCTACCAAGACGTTGCTTGGATGGACTGTATTCGGATCATCTAATGTGGGTTTCAGTCTATCCTGTGTTCAGCCGCCGAGAGTAGCGTCGATTTCATATTTCCACGGCATTAGGAAAGATGATGAAGAACTGCACGACCTGGTTAAACGGCACTTTTCAACCGAGGAGTTTGGAGTCCGTCCACCTAGTGGTAATTTCGTAAGTCAATCTGATAGCCGCGCTCTAAAATTAATGGAGGAAACTCTATGCTATGCCAATAATCAGTACAAAATTGGCCTACTTTGGCACCATGATGACGTCAAGCTGCCGGACAGCTATCCCATGGCGGAGAGAAGGCTTATCGGCTTAGAAAATAGTTTAAAGAAGAAACCTGAGTTGTTAGAATGGATGAACCATCATATTCGAGACTTAGTCGCCAAGGGTTATGCTAGAATTGCGTCCGAAGAAGATTTGAACCGAGACTGGTCTAGAGTCTGGTATGCTCCGATGTTTCTGGTAGTCAACAAGAACAAATCACCTCCGAAACCAAGAGTTGTTGCAGATGTTGCCGCAAAGGTGGATGGAGTGTCGTTGAACTCACATTTATTAAAGGGTCCAGATAACCTTGTTCCCTTGCATGCCGGTCTCTTTAAATTTCGGGAAAAACAGATCGCTGTAAATGCAGACGTTAAAGAGATGTTTCACCGCATTCAAATTTGTGAAGCCGATCAACAGTGCCAGAGGTTTCTTTGGAGGGATGGTGATTTGTCACGTAAACCGACTGTCTACATTATGCAGGTGATGATGTTTGGTCCTCGTTGCTCCCCTGCTTGTGCGCAATATATCAAGAATCATCATGCAAATTTTTATAAAATGGAATGTCCGGAGGCAGCGGACGGCCTAGTTAATCGCACATACGTGGATGATTATTTTAATAGCCACGATACCGTGGAAGAAGCTGTGGCTGTTAGTAAAGACGCCATCAGAATCTGCAAATCAATGAATTTCGATCTGGTGGGTTTTCAATCAAACAATGAAGACTTCTTAAAACAGATTCCGGAAGCAAATATAAATTCCCGTTTAGTGAGCATCGATCCTGACGAATCCGATAATTTGGTATCCAAGATACTGGGCATGTTCTGGCATCCTATATCCGATCAATTAATTTATAAGCTCAAGGATGACGATTTATTGAAGGCGATGTCTGATCCAAAGGCTGTAATTACGAAACGAAACATACTAAAAACAATTATGAGAATCTTCGATCCGCTTGGCCTTGCTTCCTGTTTCATCATTAGAGGACGAGTCATTTTACAAGAAATATGGCGTGAAGGTTTTGATTGGGACGAACCATTATCCGGGAAATTGAGATGGCAGTGGTTGGACTTCTTAAAGGTGCTGAGACAGATTGAGGAGATTAGGGTTCCCCGCCCGTATACTTCATGGTTTCCTGAATGTTCAAACATTAGCTTGGTCGTTTTCGTGGATGCCTCAGAGAAGGCCTTCGCTGCAGTAGCCTACTGGCGTTTCGAGAAGAATAGGTCGGTGGAAATAGCAATCGCAATGGCTAAGGCTAAGGTGGCTCCAGTCAAGAAACTATCAGTCCCTCGCCTGGAGCTACAGGCGGCGGTGCTTGGGGCTCGGGTAGCGGAAACGGTGAGGAAATCGCACTCTATCACTACTAACGATGTAATTTTCTTATCCGACTCCAAAACGGTTCTATCATGGATAAGTTCGTCCACCTTTAAGTTCCCAACATTCGTAGCAGTGCGTATTGGTGAAATTTTAGAAACAACAAATCCACGCCAATGGTGGTTTATTAGATCGGCGGATAACGTTGCGGACGATGGTACTAGATGGCATGATGTTTCTGAAGTCGTTGATAGAACGAGATGGTTCGATGGTCCTGCCTTTCTCAGAACACCTCAAGCTGAATGGCCAATTACCCCTGCAAGAGCTGTCAGTGTGGTTGAAAGGGTAAGCGAGAGTAAAATACCTAACTTCTCAGTAAATTTGCATAGGAAGATAAATTCATATAAGATATTCGATGAGTTGAGTGCAAGGTTTCGTGGAAAATGGTCTTCGGCAGTTAGAGTGATTGCTTTCTTGCTTCGCTTTAAAAGCATTCTTCAAAAAAGACTAGCTGAGAGAGAACGCTTTGTTACTCCATCAGAAATTGTACGAGCCCAGGACTGGATATTCCGAAAGATTCAACAAGAGACTTTCTCGGACGAAATCGCTTGCCTGCAATCTGAGCGCGATTTAAAGCCTACAAGTTCCTTATTAAATCTGTCACCGTTTATCGATAACGAGGGTACATTGCGTATAGGCTCGAGGGCGCAGAAAGCCAAATTATCTTATGCAGCTCGTAATCCAGCGATTCTGCCCAAAACCCATCCTCTGGTTGATCTGCTGGTGTTTCACTATCATGAGAAGAATAATCATATAGGTACGGAAATAACTATTGCTGATATAAGAGAAGTAGCGTGGATTATAAGTATCCGGGTAACAGTAGCACGAATCCAATCCAGGTGTTTTATGTGCAGAAGAATGAAGGCAAAGCCTGCTATGCCTGTGATGGGTCAGTTGCCCGAAGGAAGACTTGCTTTCAATCTGAGACCTTTCACTCATGTAGGGGTGGACTGCTTTGGACCATTGTATGTTAAACACGGAAGGGGTACGGCCAAGAGGTATGGCATGATATTTACTTGCCTAAGTTTTCGTGCCGTGCATATAGAGATCTTGAATGACCTCAGTACCGACCAGTGTATTATGGCCGTTCGACGATTTGTTATTATTCGCGTGGTCACAAAATTTATTTACAGCGATAATGGTCTCAACTTTGTTGGAGCAAAGAACCTCTTAGAGAAAGATACAAGAGAGTTGCAGTCTGTTCTCGGAGAGTATTGCGCTAAAAGCCAAGGCATAGTCTGGCGATTTATTCCGGCCTTTTCTCCTTGGATGGGAGGGGCGTGGGAAAGGCTCATAAAGTCAATCAAGTCCAGCATCGAATTTACTTTACGTGGAGTGACACCTCGAGAGGACGTTCTTCGGAATGCTTTATTGGAAGCACAGGCTCAGATTAATAGACGACCGTTGACCCACATTTCAGTCGATCCAGAGGATCCCAGACCACTCACTCCCAACTCTATCCTGTTTGGTGACAGCGATCGAGATGTTACAGCACCAGGAGTATTTGCTGAGAACGACCAATGGAGTAGATTGTATAGTCGTCGAGCTCAACACCTGATGAAAGAGATAACAAGACGTTGGTACACAGAATATCTGCCAGAGATCACGAGACGTTCAAGGTGGTTCAAACCTACCAAACCAGTAGAAGCCGGAAGCATCGTTTTAGTCATTGAGCCGGAAGAAGTTCGATCTGCTTGGAGATTGGGTAAAGTTACGAATGTTTATCCTGGTCAAGATGGAATTATTCGGGTAGCGGATGTACGTTTGTCAAATGGAAAAGTATTGCCTAAGAGGTCTATCGGAAGGCTCGCTGTTTTAGATTTGGAGTCTTCGCATACTGCTTCAGACGGGCCGCGGGATGTCATCGAGCCATCATCAGGGTCTTGACTGTCTTGTGGCAACTCTTTTGGTCACAAATGTTTTCAGAAGGGAAATTTGGGAAAAGGGAAATTTTCGGCTGTCAAATTTGGCAGCAAGGATTGAATGACGGCCTTTTTCAAATTCTGAAATCATCAGGGAAGGTATACTTTTTTAATCTCGTTAAATCGCGGTACCTTTTTTATTTTTGTATTTTCTACCTATGTAAGTAAGTGAAGTAAAGTATATTTTAAAGATTCTTATGTATATTTCTTTTGCTTGTAGCAAATAAAATCCAATAAAACGATTTGATCAGGGATTTTTATTTGGGAGAATCTAACCCTACTTTCTGCAAGGAACGGGAACGCCGCGAGGCAACACACCTTAACATCCGAAGAGGTTATACTCGCTTAACCAGATTTTACAAAACATTTTGATCTAGTTACTGATGCTTCCAACTATGCCCTTGGAGCCGTATTGTCCCAAGGAGACAAGCCCATTATGTTCATATCCAGAACGTTAAGCAAAACGGAAGAAAGCTACGCAGCCAATGAAAAAGAAATGCTAGCTATAATCTGGGCACTTAACAACTTCAGGAATTATCTCTACGGAACAGCAAAAGTTATAATCCATACTCATCACCAACCACTCACCTATTCCCTAAGCAATAAAAACAATAACTCCAAATTGAAAAGATGGAAAGCCATTTTGGAGGAATACAACTACGAATTAAATTACAAACCCGGCAAAACAAACATGATTGCAGACGCCCTTTCCAGACCTCCCATCCGATCCGAAGTAAATTCCCTTACTCCAACACTACATAGTGATGAAAGTTCATCACATGGTCTTATATTCAGTGTTGAATCACCTATCAACGTTTTTAAGAACCAATTATTCCTCAATACTGGTAGTGTAAGTAATTACGAGTTTCGAATAGTTTTTCCCACATATCACAGGCATATTATAACAGAACAATGTTACACAACTGATAAACTTATCGAAATTCTTAAAACGAGACTAAATCCGACGGTCACAAACTGTATAAAGACGGACGAACGAACTCAGGGAATGATCCAATTTTGCAAATTATCGTCTAAGATTCTCTCACACAATTGTACAAGACGTAAATAACGAAACCAAACAGGAAGCAATGATCATTAACACCCAAGAACGTGCCCACAGAAATGAACGAGAGAATAAACAGCAGATTCATGAAAGATATTATTTTCCCGGAATGTAGCGTAAAATAAGAAGAATAATCAAACTTTGCTCTATTTGCAAAGAAAACAAATATGACCGCCACCCCGACAAAATTGAAATTCAAGCAACTCCGATACCGACTTATCCTGGACAAATTATTCATGTGGATATCTTTTCAACCGAGGGCAATTTAGTATTAACATCACTTGATAAATTCTCCAAATATGCACAAGTTAAGAAAATACAGTCTAAAGCTATTGAGGACATAAGACAACCTTTCTGTTAAGGATTGATATTTATTTATTAACGTTCATTTATTGATTTCTTGTTATTTGCAATTCGTTAAAAGTTTTTTTCTAATATGATGTTAAATTAGTAATTCATTAATGTTTCATTATTTGTTTTCTCAATATTGTTATATTTAGTTGAATATTGCTGTTACTCATTGTACTTATGTTCACCACATGCTCTTGACATAATGGCTTGCTCATAACATAGAATGGCACTAGCCCTATCTCTTTCACTCTCTTTCTCTCTATTTTAAGGCTTAATCTTTATGTTGAGATTAGGCGACGGGTGGAAAATTTGAGCATCTCTCTGCCACTTGGATCTCGATCGTCGCCCACTCAACAGCTAAGTAGCAAACCATTGGTGAAATAAAGTTTTGTATTTCTGTATCACATGTATATGTATGTATGTTTGATTTTTCTCCTCTCGTTTCGTATCGTAGTGCATTCGATAAATTCAAATCCGATTGCATATTATTTAACACTCTCAGAGAACTTATATTTGCCTATGGAATACCAAAGACTATAGTGTTCGAAAACGAGAAGTCTTTTAATTCTTCACCAATCACATTCATGCTTAAGAATGAATTTGGCATGGACATATTTACAACACCCCCATATACAAGCACGTCGAACGGTCAAGTCGAACGATTTCATTCGACTCTCGCCGAACTTATGCGTTGCATTAGGAATGAACAGGTACATAGATCCTTTACGGAATTACTCGAAACGGCAGTCAATGCCTATAATTTCACTATTCATTCCGTAACACGCAAGAGACCAGTATACGTATTTTTAGTAGAAACATAGACCCCCCTAAGGTTGAACAAATTCGTTCGGAAGTAAAGACTAAATTAGAGGAAAAACAACAATATGAATTGACCTATCACAATAAAGGAAAGCATCCCGTAAAAGATTATGCACCAGGAGAAACAATTTATGTTAGAAAAAATAAGAGAGTTGGTTCAAAACTATCTTCAAGATATTCCAAAGAAACTGTTAAAGAAAATAAGAAGACTACCGTTATCACTTAATCGGGCAAGGTAGTTCACAAATCCCTTATAAAATCCTAATCTTCATTTTCTTTCCAGACTGTTACCTACTGACTGTTTAGGCGACAAACAAATAATTGACTACACGAACGCACGACTAGTGACAATTAACACCGGACAAACTGGATTACAAACGGGAACGTACAAATTGCTACATGAAATAGACCTATCTATATATTCACAAGTTTTAAGTAACACAGAAGTGTACATGAGAGAAAACCTTAAATCTACCCATCCTAGTTTTTACCTTTTAACCCAACAAATTTCATCCACCAAATCCCACCTTTCACGTTTAATCCCCAATCAGCATAAAAACAAAAGATCGCTTGACTTCCTTGGAAGCGCATGGAAGTTTATAGCAGGCACTCAGGACAGCCATGATTTTGAGATAATCAAGGAAAAGACAAACAATGCTCTTGAAAACAATAATAAACAAACTGTTATAAATAATCTGTTAATCAATAAAATTGAGAACATAATAAATACAACCAATAGTATAAGTAAAATCGCAAAGGGAAACATTAATGTCACAGAAGAAATTGTTTTCAATATCAAATATAGATTAGATATTCTTAAAGATGAAATAAAAAACATTATGTACGCCTTACATTGGGCAAAAGCAAATATTATAAACTCCTATATTCTATCAAAAAATGAAATAAATGTCATTGAAAGAATAATTAATAATAAAAACGTATTATTTAAAGATATCGAAGAGGCAATGGACTTCGCCGAAATAAAGATTGCTTTTAATAATCTTATATTTTTATATATTGTAAGTTTACTCACCGTCAATGAGGAAATATGTAACAAATTAAATTTGAAACCAGTAAAGAAAAAAACAAAATAATTAAAATTGCATTCAAGGAAGTCCTTAAATGCAAAAATGAAATATATGGTATAAACCTGGATTGTAAGACAGTAAATAAGTTTTCAATTTGTGAAAAAAAAAGTTTAGTAAATTTAAGTAACTCCAGCTGCATTCCAAATTTATTAAGTAGCAAAACAGGGAACTGCACTGCAATCAACGGCCAACACATACCAGATCTCGAAGAAGTATCATCAGATCTTATCGTCCTGAATCAATACGACGGAGAAGTAATAATCGACGATGAACTGGTCGCACTCAATGGCACGTTCCTGATCAGATACTACAACAGCAGTATACAAATTGGGAAAAGAACATCTAAGTTTTTCGAGTCAACGCATCTAAGCTCTCTACCAGCAATCCTGCAACAAACGTCAACGTACCACGAAGAAGAAGAAATGCTATCACTAGAACTTATAAAAGAACTGCATATAAACAACACCCAATACAACTCTTGAGAACAAAAGTGAAGAATAGAACTGTAATGAGCATCGGAGTCTGTTTACTACTGTTCGCATTCATGTTCATCATAGTCGCAGTCTTCAGAAGAACAGTAGCAAATACCAAGTCAACGCCCAACACCATCAGTGGAGACTTGCAGGCCAAACCTACAACAACACCCTCACCGTCACCTCTTCCAAAGGCAATAACTTCCCGCATAAGCCAGATTCCATTTTTTTAAGCAAACGAGGACGTTTAATACAAAACAATATAACACCACGCGCATGTGAAGCCGACAGACACCCCATTGGAGACATCGCATTGCAACATCAGCAGCGTTCCCAAGATCAACCTGCAGCTCACGTCAAGGTGCCGAATTGCAGTGCCAGCAATTATTAGGTATTTAAGGTAGCGTAAGAAAAGTCAAATTGTTCAGTAATTGTTGAGGCAGAACCGCTGCCAGTTCGAAATAAAATATTTTTTTAAAAAAATTAAATTACAATAGTTTAATTTATACCCTATAATTCACTCTTGACATTTGAACACACCCATTTTCATTGTTGTCATTTGAGTTGTTGTCAAACATTTTGACGTTTTGATTTTGTTTACTGTGTTTGACATGTGAAGAAGAAAAAATCTTTTTATATAATTTTGTTTATGTCTTCAATGTCCATAATTCGTAGTACTGTTTCTTCTACATCTTTGCGTGCCAGTCAGTAATCCACACAAATTTCCAACCGGCAGTTCTGGCCTTTGTTTTTGTTTGCCATAAGAGTTTTCTGTTTGCCGCCGTTAGTTGGCTGTTAATATAGATTTTACTGTGGAGTATTTCAGTTTTCCTACTTTCAGGGATTTGCGGCATATTGATTTTTTTTACAACATCCATAGCTTTCAAAGGTCCTCGTGATTTGGCTGATTGCAATATCTTACGCTTGCACATCGCATTTGTAAAAGATATCACTAGCTTAGGGGCTTCTGAGGTTTGTCGAGTGTTTATGCGATATACGCATTCAACATCGGTTTCTTTTATTTCAGAGCCTACCGCAACAGCAAAGTCTTTCACCACGTCCAGCAAGTTTTCATTCTTGTTGAAAGAAATGTTTGTAATTTCTATGTTGTTCTTCATTGCCTCTTGTTCCACTTTGTTAATTTGTTTCTGCATGTCTCTGATGACAGTGTCTTTCTGTTGACATTGTGTTTTAAGATCGGTGACCTGTCCCGTCAATGCATGTAAGAGTTCATTTTTTTTGCGTATTATCTCCTTCATGTCATCATAAACTTTAGATAAGAAATCAACAGATCTCAAAAAATCCTTCAGCGTTTCTTTAATTTCTGTGATGCCCTTTTTAACAGCTGCGCTGATGGTTTCTGTGGGTGCAATAAGCTCATGCACATCAGGATGCTTGTCCTCTTGCGGACCTTGATCATTACTTAATGAGGGACGTGCACGACAGTATTGGCACTTCCAGGATTTCTTCTGTTCGTTCGACATGCCCCTGAAAGTTCGGGCTGAAATGGTGGTGCAGCCAAAGTGCAGTTTCCTTGGACATACGGAACACTTAACGCAATCACTCTCACTGGAGATGTCTTCCTCGCAGTTTCCACACCGTACCATTTTTGTTTTTTATTTATTTATTTATTATTTGTATATTAAGTTTGAAAAATAAAAATCTTACAAACCCTCTTGTTTGATTTGGTTGATGTGATTCCTGGGGTATCACTTTTAATAATTACTTTGGGCTTGAAGGCACTTGAGGAAAACACGTCTTTCACTTTCAAAGAGTTACTCTTAATATAATTAATACGCCGAAAGAGAACAGAAAAACTTTTCTCACGTTAAAGGGTGTTCACAACTCATATGACGCAGGAGAGGTGGAAGAAGCTCTCAAGCCTGAAGGAATCCACGTTTTAAAAATTTCTTCCTTCAAGTCAAACAAAACCGACAAACGCTTCAACAATTATGTTGTTGAAGTAAATAAGGATGCTGATTTACCCTCCATTTATAGGAAAACATTTTTCCTCAACCAGAGAGTGCACTGGGAGAAATTCCAGACAAAGGGAAGAGGGCGATGTAGGAATTTTCAAAATTACGGCCACGTCGCTGCTAACTGTGGCAAGAAGTACCGATGAGTGAAATGCAAGGAGGACCACGGACCAGTGAAGAAGAACCAAGAACCAGTGAAAACAAACAAGATTCAAATGTATACTGCGTCAACTGCAAAAAAGAAGGACACCCAGCAAACTACCACGGATGTCCATATTATAAGCAGAAGCTGGGGGAAAGGAAAAACGCAGCTGAAAAGAAGAAGGCTCAACATCAGTTCGTGGCCGCATCAGCGAAAAAGCAAATCACCACTGGACTAAGTTTCGCACAAATAGCGGCTCTTAATAACAGCTCTAAAGAGCCAGAGCCAAAGGCAACAACGACAACCACAAGGTCCAAGGCAGTACATCAAACTGACCGGCCACCTATACATTTACCAGGCTTTCTTAATAAAATTGACTCAAGGGCTTCCGCAGTGTCTGATCTCAACGAGAGCATTACATCTTTCAATGAGACCAATACATCCGCGATCCCAATGAATGACGACACATTCACAACAATTGAGGAAGTCAGGGACATCATCAGTTCTGGTAATGCCAAGAAGTCGTCTGGTAACGACCAAATCTCCAATTTCTTAATAATGAAACTGCCGAATTTGGCGCTGTTGCTGCTTAGGATTGTCTTCAACATTTGCCTGAATAATAGCTACTTCCCAAAGTAGCCAAGGTGGTTTCAGTCCCAAAAAAGGTAACCGCACATGTGTGCATGTATGTCGTCCAATTGGCCTACTGTCTTGCGTAAGTAAAGTGTTGGAATTGATTATCCTTACGAAAATCAATGTGCTAAGCGAAGAACTCCGTTTTCTCCCACCGTTCCAGTTCGGCTTCCGTCCCAGACACAGCACCCTACATCCTTTGCTTAGGCTACAAGTGACATCACTCGTGGACTAAACAAAAAGGAAACGACGGTAGCATGTCTGTTGGATATCGGCCTACGACACGAGGGGAAGTCGTCAACACTGTTGACATTGAAGCTTTTCGCTGACACTGTTTGTGGTGCTTGAGATCGCAACGGAATGGGTGCGCACGTACGACATATTATTTGTGATTTTTTCCCGATGATCTCTAAGTAATCTGCACTACATTTGCAGTTTTCGTCGTTGGATTTGTGGTTACCTACACAGTTTGCACATTTGGAGATTCCGATGGATGTGCATAAATTAGCTTTTTGATTTCCCAAGCAGTTACCACAAAAGGTTTTAACATCTCCTCCCCAAGGTCGGTAACATTATGGGATTGGAGAGAGAGAAATGAAATACCACGACGAAACATTTTGCTGTTTGAGGACATGGTATCCTCGAGGTTGAGGGCGCAACAAGAACTTTGAGATATTGATGTTTGTCTTACATGTGAAACAGGTCTACAAAGAAATATTCGTTTTGAATGTAGTAACTATTCCTGTTATCATCACGATCGTATTAGTAGAGGCAATGGTGTTGCCATTCTCGTCAACAATAGTATTGTTCATTCTGTGTTGCCAATGATGTACACTTTGGTAATAGAAAACATTTGTACCGACATCAAATTGAGTAATAATACGTCCTTTAAAATTTTTTCCGTACATTTTCCTGGAGGAACACGTAATCCGCAAAGAACTCAGTGCTTGAAAAATGATCTTAGAAGATTATTAAACAGCGATAATGTTGTCATAGGAGGTGATCTAAACTGCAGACATCGTAGCTGGGGATGTTTAAGGGCAAATGTTTGGGGCTGGGGCGATGTCCGAGTCTACCTAACATCTGACATATCGGATTCGGAAGTGTGAATTTTTGTTAGTCAATGTACGGACATAACACCTACGTTGATTTGTTGTGCGAAGCTAAACGCAGAATGTACACTTCTGAACTCTACTCACTTTCACCAACTGCATTGTCGGAGTTGGTTTTTAGATGTCTACGACTGACATGAGGGGGCAATTTCGTGTTGACGTGAGCAACATACGCGGACTGAGAACTAATCTCTTTGCCGTTTACGTCCACCTCTCTCGTCATAAACCAGCTGTCTTGGCGCTGAGCAAAACACAGGTGGATGAGAATACCGATTTATCGGATTTGAACTTGCCTGGATATAGCTTGGTGCCCTTATTCTTTTTACACCGCGGTCTCGCCATTTATGTGCCTAGTGATGTTGCTTACCAAATTCAACCACAATATGGCCACTGTTCCAATCCGGAATTTAATTTTCTGTGGTTAAACCTCCTTGTCCGTAAGCATTTAATCCACTACTGCAATTCTACTTGGCTTCGACATTCAGGCCAGACAACACCCGAAGGAAGGTATATTGAAATCTTCGCTGAGGAAAATAATTTAACCCAGCTTGAGAATGAGCCAACACGAATACCTGATATTGCAGATCATACCGCCAACACCTTGGATCTGTTTCTCATCTCTCATCCTGAAAAATATTCAATTGACGTATTGCCTGCTTTGACCAAAAGTTGAGGCAAAAAGTTCTACAATGCCCCAAGGGTAGCAGAAGCTTTTGGTCTTTCGTAAAAAACATAAGGAATTCAGCCTCGTCTTCGATCCCAACGCTCATTTGCAATGATTTTGAGCTGTCAGCTCTTTGGACAAAGCTAATCTACTTCCTGCACACTTTGCAGCTAGCTCAACGCTGCCAGATAGCACTTTGTCCCCGCCTGTACTTAAGAGCGTAAATTTCTCCATGGGGCAAATCCACTTTCGCACTCGTACAGTAGCAAGATCTAAACATACACAAATCCGCTGGCCCGGATGGTATACCCCCTGTTCTTCTGAAGAGATGTTCTTCTACGCTGGCAAAACCACTGCGTAAGCTCTTCCATCTGTCCTTCTCTTCAGGGCTCTTTCCGAGTAAGTGAAAACTGCGTTTGTCCAGTCCGTCCCTAAAAAGGATGAATCTTCCTCACCCACCTCCTACCGACCCATAGCACTAACGTCCCTTCTCTCCAAGGCCATGGAAACCCTAATAAACCTACAGCTTATGAAATATCTTGAGTCCCGGAAGCTTCTTAATGACCGGCAGTACGGCTTCCGAAGCAACCGTTCCACTGGTGATCTGATGGCATATCTCACTGAAAAGTGGAACCAATCTTTGCATAATGTAGGAGAAAGCAAAATTGTTGCGCTTGATATTTCAAAGGCATTTGACAGAGTTTGGCATCAGGATCTCTTGTCGAAAATGCGTGCTTTTGGGATCGATGAGTCTCTTCTTCAATGGATTAGAAATTATACAAGTCGTCTGTCGTCAAAGAGCTTTTGCTTGTGCATGACATCCCATATCGGCCGTTTCTCGTAGTGTATTTTACCAATAATTTAGCCAAAATTTCCAAACGCCGCAGATCCCCGAACTCTGAAGGTGTTTCCAATCCCTCAGATAAGAAACACCGAAATATGAGTGCTACTAGTGCGGGTACAATAAACTCAAGGTACAATCGTTTCAGTGCCTTTCGACGTATGCTCGATAAAGACGATGATGATATGGACGAAATTATCTCACCAAGTGAAAATATGCGGAAAAAGGAACATGTGCCTCCTATCAAATTGCTTGACAAAACAAGTGACCATGTTCACAGTTTAATGAAATCATTAAATATCTCCGAATATTCTATTAAAAAAATCTCCATTGGCATAAAAATATTGTGTGAAACATTAGTAGCATACAACTGTGTAGTGTCCCATTTAAAAGAGAACAAATGTCAATTTTTCACCCACGACATGAAAAGTGTTAAAGCATTCAAAGTGGTTTTGTTTGGACTTGACGATCTAGATGTTGAGTTATTAAAATCCAAACTTATTGAACTCGGACTGAAGTGCATAGACATAAGAAAAATTACTAAAATCTATGAGCAATATAGTGAAACACTTTATTTAATCTCATTGGAGAATGGCTCAGTCAAATTAAACGACTTAAAAAAACACTACCGATCTGTTCTTCACACACAAGTCAGATGGAGCTTTCAACGAAAGTTAAAAGGTAAGCCGACACAATGCCATAATTGCCAGATGTTCGGACATGTTGAGCGCAATTGTCATATAAAGACATATTGTGGCATTTGTGCTGGTTCTCACAAAACTGCTGATTGCAATAAAAAAGACGCTTTCAAATGTGTGAATTGCAATGGCTCGCACAAAGCTAGCGATGCTTCTTGCTCGGTTAGATCGAAATACCTAGAGTTTAGAAGCAACTTAGCCAGTCGCAAGAATCAATCTCATCAGCTGACAAAAAAAGCTTTCTTCTCAACGAAAGCTCCCGTCACTGCTCCAGCAAACAACATGCCGAAGCAACTAAATCTGTCATCAATGACAGATTTTCCCGCCCTTTCTCATCAAAATAAACAACAAGTGGATGCCGTCAGCTGTGTGCAGCTGCCGAGTACATGGCAGAGTGCTACACACCAGCCCAGAGGCTCATTCAGCAACAACAACAATCTCTTCACTATGGATGAATTTAATGTTCTAGTTATGGAAATGATAAGTAAATTAGCTACATGTGAATCAAAAGCAGATCAATTTCAAGTTGTCGCACAGTTAGCTACTAAATTTTTGTACTCTAATGATAAGTAATAATATGGTAGATAGTAACTTAAATATTATAACATGGAATGCTAGGGGGATTCGAAGCAAAAGCATAGAATTCCTTGACAGAAACAACGTTCATATAGCCTTAGTAACAGAAACTTGGCTAAATCAAACCTACCGCCTATCCACCCCGAATTTTAAATGCTATCGTCTTGATAGAGCTGTTGGAATAGGCGGTGGAGTTGCAATTTTTGTGAGAAGATCGGTTCAACACTCGCTCTTACCTATTATTAAAACACAATTAGTTGAAAACTTAGGAATTGAGGTGAGGTTATCAAACCAAAAAACAATAAAAGTCATGTGTGTTTATTTTCCTGGTGCTACTGTGTCGAACGTTAATAAAACTAGTCTAAGAAATGATCTCCAAAAAATGTTTTCCTTACATGATGATTACTTAGTTGGAGGCGATCTGAACTGTAGGCATAGAGATTGGGGTTGTGCACGTGCAAATGCGTGGGGTGATATACTTTCAAATCTTAGTGTTGTGCTGCCTATTACGTTAATGTTTCCTCTTAGTCCAACTTATGTACCTGCTGGTTCACGTGGCCGTCCGTCTGTACTTGATATGTTTATTACTAACTGTCCTGGCTATGTAACTCAACCTGTATCACTTAATGAATTAAGCTCAGATCATAATCCTGTGTTTTGCAAACTTCTGTTGTCCAGTATAGAAATTGTCCAATATATCCAGGACATAAGACACACAAATTGGAAACGTTTTAGAACAAGTATAAGTCAGAAACTTCAGCAGGTTGATACTGATTTAGGCCATATAACCTGCAATCAGGATGTAGACTCTCTTGTTTCGGACTTCACAAAGATAATTGTAGATTCAGCAACTGAAAGTACTCCAAATATAGCAAAAAAGAATTATTGCATTCAACTTCCTTCTTATGTTTTAAAGCTTATAAAAATAAGAAATATGCATAGAAGGAACTGGCAACGATACAGGAATATCGTATTCAGAAACGAAGTCAGTTACCTTAATAGGACTATCAAGGAGATTATTGTTCAACTTCGTAATGACACCTGGAATAACAAGCTTAAACACTTAGACAGAAATACAAAGCCGTTCTGAGTGCGTCAAACATTCTTCCTCCCGAGTAGTTTGGTTTCAGGAAAAATCACAGTACTACGCATCAAATTCTAAGAATTTGTAGGACGGTTAAGCAACAGTTTATCCTTAAAAAGTCTACTGGCCCAGTCATCCTTGACTTTTAAAATGCCTTTGATTCAGTGTGGCATAACGGCTTAATATACAAACTGATAAAATTACATTTTCCAAAGCACCTTATAAAAACTGTTCAAAGCTTTCTGTTTAATCGAGCCTTCAAAGAATACGTTAATGGGGCATTTTTCGTCCCGTCCTAGCCGGAGTCCCACAGGGTTCGGTTCTGTCCCCTGTTCTTCTCAATGTGTTTATTACTGAATTACCTAGTGTTCCCAACTGACGATTTTGACATTATTCTCTTCAGACGAATATGGTCCGGTGATTGAAAATAATCTACAATTTGGAATCCAAGCCTTCTTTGAATTTTCTTTACCCGAAGAAGACTTCCTCGCTTCTTGCCTACTAAAAGTCTCAACCTGGATAATAGTATAATACCGTGGGTCAATACTGTAAGGTACCTAGACCAGAAATTGACCTTCGGTTGTCACATAAGTGAGACTTTAGCTAAGATCGATGTCCTTATAAAAATGCTTTATCCACTTATAAATCGCAAGTCATGTCTTAATACAAAGAATGAAATAATCATTTTTAAGGTCATTTTCCAAGCACTGTTGACTTACGGATCACCGGTATGGGGCAATTGTGCGAAAACCCATATTAAGCGACTTCAAGTTGCACAAAATAAGGTACTAAAAATTATGCTCAATTTACCGTAGGACTTCTCAACACTCATGCTACACGAAAGAGCATGTGTTATCCAGATTGGTAGGAGGATTGAAATTCTCAATAATAAATTCATGTCCAGATGTATTCACGTTTATAATGAACTTATTAGAGATTTACAACTGTCGTAATTATTATTTATTTTGTGTTACTGTTTGTTACGTGCTATTTATTATGTTTTTATTTATTATTTATTTATAATTATTATTTATTTATTATTTACTATTTATTATTTATTATTTATTATTTATTATTTATTATTTATTATTTATTATTTATTATTTATTATTTATTATTTATTATTTATTATTTATTATTTATTATTTATTATTTATTATTTATTATTTATTATTTATTATTTATTATTTATTATTTATTATTTATTATTTATTATTTATTATTTATTATTTATTATTTATTATTTATTATTTATTATTTATTATTTATTATTTATTATTTATTATTTATTATTTATTATTTATTATTTATTATTTATTATTTATTATTTATTATTTATTATTTATTATTTATTATTTATTATTTATTATTTATTATTTATTATTTATTATTTATTATTTATTATTTATTATTTATTATTTATTATTTATTATTTATTATTTATTATTTATTATTTATTATTTATTATTTATTATTTATTATTTATTATTTATTATTTATTATTTATTATTTATTATTTATTATTTATTATTTATTATTTATTATTTATTATTTATTATTTATTATTTATTATTTATTATTTATTATTTATTATTTATTATTTATTATTTGTTATTTATTATTTATTATTTATTACTTATTATTTATTATTTATTACCAGGAAATTGCGGCTATGGAACTAAACGTAATTATGGGTAGCCAACAGGCATCCGTTGTTCCGCCAAATCGGAACATTCATTTTCATGACATTGAACACGCCATCATAAAATTTAGTGGGGAGGATCGTACATACAGCGTGTACGATTTCTTTCGCCACTTGGAGTAAATCCAAGTGAATGCTGATGAGCTACTGAAATTATTAACCCTGCGGAATTCATTGACAGGGGCTGCTTGGTCGTGGTGCTTTAACATATAACGAACTCAAAGCAAGCCTCATGAGTGAACTCGGGAGGACAGTGACTCGTCAGAAATATATCAAACTTTACGCCATAGAGTAAAGAAACCCGAAGAAAGTGTACGCCGGTATGTCATGAAAATGGAATCTATTGCCGTCCGGAACGATGTCACTGAATTCGAACTGGTAGCGTTCATACAAGAGGGTCTACAAAACCGTATTACTAACTTCATTTTATTTGCTGGCGCGAAGAAACCTTCGGATCTCAAGAATGCAATCAATATGTTTGATAAGGGGAATATCTTGAGCTGTCGTCCGTCACGTTTCCTTTTCCAGAGAAATTCGGCAGGAAGGTACAAGTAGACCGAAATAGGCAAGAAGGAGAATGAGTTCGAGACTCGTTGCATGGTCCACGAATTTGGACCTGATTTCGCGTCCATTTGCCACTAAAGGCTGGTTATTTGTGGACAACTTTACGACCCACTACCGCCAGCAGCTGAGGAGGGCAAGATGCACGGAGACAATATGTCAGAAGCTATTTCTGACATTGAGTTTTCGGACAAGGAAGTTGATAAGTGTGGGGAGAACGGCAGGGACGTTAACCTTCTCTTTGAGGAAGAGTACCCTGCTCTTAGTTCAAAGAGAAGGAAGACGTCTGGTTCTCCCCCACCTTTTTCACCTTCGAAGGCACAAGAAACGTATGAAACATCATCAACAACTTCGCCAGCGGCACCAACTACTTCGGCAGGTATTACAAAAAAAAACGAACAGGCAAACCCGACATCAAAAGGACTACCTGCTCCAACCACATATACAACAAAGGGATTAATGGAAGCCATTAAAAATCCAGGCAATACAAAGAGGCAATCAATCATGCCTCCAATTGTTTGTTTCCGGCTCAGAGTGGCAGATATGGGAAAATACGTAAGACCAGCTGAAATTGGATACACGATAAAAAATTTGAGCACCACTAAATCCGTGATCTTAACCAACACTAAGGAGGATTACGAAAAGTTGAGGATGTACCTGAAAAACCAAAAGACAGAATTCCACACATATACGCCGAAAGAGAACAAAAAAAACTCTTCTCACGTTAAAGGGTGTTCACAACTCATATGACGCAGGAGAGGTGGAAGAAGTTCTCAAGGCTGAGGGAATCCACGTTTTAAAAGTTTCTTCCTTCAAGTCAAACAAAACCGACAAACGCTTCAACAATTATGTTGTTGAAGTAAATAAAGATGCTGATCTACCCTCCATTTATAGGAAAACATTTTTCCTCAACCAGAGAGTGCACTGGGAGAAATTCCAGACAAAGGGAATAGGGCGATGTAGGAATTGTCCAAATTACAGCCACGTCGCTGCTAACTGTGGCAAGAAGTACCGATGAGTGAAATGCAAGGAGGACCACGGACCAGTGAAGAAGAACCAAGAACCAGTGAAAACAAACAAGATTCAAATGTATACTGCGTCAACTGCAAAAAAGAAGGACACCCAGCAAACTACCAGGGATGTCCATATTATAAGCAGAAGCTGGGGGAAAGGAAAAACGCAGCTGAAAAGAAGAAGGCTCAACATCAGTTCGCGGCCGCATCAGCGAAAAAGCAAATCACCACTGGACTATGTTTCGCACAAATAGGGGCTCTTAAAAACAGCTCTAAAGAGTCAGAGCCAAAGGCAACGACAACCACAAGGTCCAAGGCAGTACATCAAACTGCATTACCGAAGAAGCCTTCTCCGGATAGCTTCTCTACGAACTCCATCTTTGTCGAAAAATTCTTTGCAAAGGAATTATCTGATGTCGTGTCCAGTGCGAGAAAGCAAGTCCCACCGAACTACCTCTCTCTATCGGATAACGAAAAAAAGCAGTACTGTGTAATTTCATTTTTACACTATGTCTGCACTAAATAGACTTAGTGTGTTCACTTATAATGCCAACTCGATTTACTCGCTTGGCAAGAGGAGCGCCTTTATATAAAAAATAAAAACTTGACATTCTTCTCTCACAGCAAACTAACATGAGTGCACGCAACCTGCACAACCCGGAGGGATATACGGTCATCAGGGAAGACAAGTCATCCTGGAAACGAAGAACAGCAATCATATTAAAGGCATCTCTGGAGTATGGACGAGTAAAAATCAGGGTGCTGCAATGGATGGTGTGAAACTCTGTTAGTTGTTTCCATCTACAACCACAACCAAGCTACTACCGCCAACATTCAACATGATCTGACAGTGTTGAGTAACGTCTGCAGTCGGTACTGTATAATCGGAGGGGACTTCAATGCTCGGAACACTTTATAGCAAGACGATGTCACTAATAGTCAAGGATACAGGCGTATACAGGCGTAGTTGGATAATAACAATCTTCTACACACCCTTGTAGTTATCTCGCAGCCCCGGAAATCCTACCCAAGAACACCCTCGATGTTAAATTTCTTCTTGATCTCGTCGAATTTGGTCAACTTCTTTCCAGAACTACTCTTGTTCAGCACAGGCGGTTGTTAATGGGGCGATGAACAGGCAGAAAAGACCAAGGACCACCAAGGATAAATACGGAAACCTTCCGCCACACATCCAAACCATCTATAATCACTGACAGCGACTTCGGAAGAGCCTTCAAAAGATTCTGCAAAGGACGGAGAACGACGAGTACAGAGTTACTCAGTCTCAACTCAATTGCACAAACATAACGTTTCAACGAGCCGTCAATAATTGCCACGAGAAGGAGTTCCGGAGAAGACTGGAGGACATAAGACCGGGTCGGAGTGTCACTACGGACGACGACAAGGTGGAAGCATTTGCAGCACATTTCCAAGCTGCCTTTAAAGACCGGCCACCTACACCTATACATTTACCAGGCTTTCTTAATAAAGTCGACTCAAGGGTTTCCGCGGTGTCTGATCTCAAAGAGACCATTACATCTTTCAATGAGACTAATACATCCGCGATCCCAATGAATGACGACACATTCACAACAATTAAGGAAGTCAGGGACATCATCAGTTCTGGTAATACCAAGAAGTCGTCTGGTAACGACCAAATCTCCAATTTCTTACTAATGAAATTGCCGAATTTGGCGCTGTTGCTGCTTAGGATTGTCTTCAACATTTGCCTGAATAATAGCTACTTCCCAACTTCCTGGAAAGTAGCCAAGGTGCATGTTTAAAAATGTTATACTTCTCAGCTACATGGAAGGAAGCAAAGATTATACCTATCTTAAAACATGGAAAGAATCCGTCCGATCCAGTCAATTACCGACCCATAAGCCTCTTAAATGGCTTCAGTAAAATCCTTGAAAAGGTTATTAAATTATAGATTTAAGCGTTTTTGAGTGCGTCAAACATTCTTCCTCCCGAGTAGTTTGGTCTCAGGAAAAATCACAGTACTAAGCATCAAATTCTAAGAATTTGTAGGACGGTTAAGCAACAGTTTATCCTTAAAAAGTCTACTGGCCCAGTCATCCTTGACTTTTAAAATGCCTTTGATTCAGTGTGGCATAACGGCTTAATATACAAACTGATAAAATTACATTTTCCAAAGCACCTTATAAAAACTGTTCAAAGCTTTCTGTTTAATCGAGCCTTCAAAGAATACGTTAATGGGGCATTTTTCGTCCCGTCCTAGCCGGAGTCCCACAGGGTTCGGTTCTGTCCCCTGTTCTTTTCAATGTGTTTCTTACTGAATTACCTAGTGTTCCCAACTGTGATATTGCGCTCTATGCAGACGATTTTGGCATTATTCTCTTCAGACGAATATGGTCCGGTGATTGAAAATAATCTACAATTTGGAATCCAAGCCTTCTTTGAATTTTCTTTACCCGAAGAAGACTTCCTCGCTTCTTGCCTACTAAAAGTCTCAACCTGGATAATAGTATAATACCGTGGGTCAATACTGTAAGGTACCTAGACCAGAAATTGACCTTCGGTTGTCACATAAGTGAGACTTTAGCTAAGATCGATGTCCTTATAAAAATGCTTTATCCACTTATAAATCGCAAGTCATGTCTTAATACAAAGAATGAAATAATCATTTTTAAGGTAATTTTTCAAGCACTGTTCACTTACGGATCACCGGTATGGGGCAATTGTGCGAAAACCCATATTAAGCGACTTCAAGTTGCAAAAAATAAGGTACTAAAAATTATGCTCAATTTACCGTAGGACTTCTCAACACTCATGCTACACGAAAGAGCATGTGTTATCCAGATTGGTAGGAGGATTGAAATTCTCAATAATAAATTCATGTCCAGATGTATTCACGTTTATAATGAACTTATTAGAGATTTACAACTGTCGTAATTATTATTTATTTTGTGCTACTATTTGTTACGTGCTATTTATTATTTATTATTTATTATTTATTTATAATTATTATTTATTATTTATTATTTATTAGCAGGAAATTGCGGCTATGGAACTAAACGCAACTATGGGTAGCCAACAGGCATCCGCTGTTCCTCCAAATCGGAACATTCATTTTCATGACATTGAACACGCCATCATAAAATTTAGTGGCGAGGATCGTACATACAGCGTGAATAAAGATGGCGTTCGACCAAATAAAACGCACATACAAACCTTGACACGATACTCTATGCCAACAAATTTAAAACAAGTTAAGTCATGTCTTGGGCTTTTTTCATATTTTCGAAAATTCGTTTCGAACTACGCAAGAATAGCATGTCCCCTACAACGTTTATTGAAAAGTGGTGTTAAATTTGAGATAGATGACAGTTGTAAACGCGCGTTGTATGAGCTGAGGGAAAAACTGATATCATCCCCTGTTTTATCTATTAATAACCCGAGAAGAGAAACTGAGCTACACACCGACACCTGCCAGGTGGGATTCGGTGCTGTTGTACAACAAAGGTAGAAGGATGAAAAATTTCACCCGGTTGTATACTTTTCAAAGGCTGTTTCGCCTGAAGAATCGAGAATGCATAGTTTTTAACTGGAAACGCTGGCCATAGTACACGCACTTAATCGTTTTGACAGTTAATTGAGAGGGATCATATTTAAAATAATTACTGACCGTAAGGCACTTGGTCTAACGCTTAGCAAGAAGAACATATGCCGGAAAATAGCTAGATGGGTCGTAGAGTTAGAACATTATGACTATAAGGTTCAGAGCCGCAGTGGTGTAATAATCAGTCATGTCGATGCGTTAAGTCGGTCACACAGTGCAGGAACCTTTGAACCCGAGGATCTGCAGGCTAAAGTTTTAAAACGGATGGTTGCCGCATGGTCTCAAGAAGAGTGTACCTCGGCCCCCGAAGATGTGCACCCTGGTGAAAGTATTCCTACTGTTTTGTAACATTCATGCCATCTTTCCTGATATATTAACTTCATCACGCATTATATAATTCTGTGCTTCGCTGTAGAGTGCATGCAAAATTAAAAGATAACATCGCACCATCAAGGCCGAAGTCCAACGCGAAAAGCACCATCTGCAGCAACATCATCGACCAAGCAGCATCGCATGAGAAGAAACAAAAGCCCATCGGAAAAAACACGCCATCCCAAACGCACCATACGATTTCTTCTTCACCCCCCACGAAAATGTGCGTCCTACCCACATCGCAAACGCACCATACGATTTTCACTTCACCCCCCACGAGAATGTGCGTCCCCACCCACCCAAGTGCATGCGTGCGAAAATGCACGCATGTGTGCTAACGCACTGGTAGGTGGGACCAACCACAGTTGTGGATCGTAGTTAGATCGTTCCAATACTGATGGATGCGGATAGCTGGTGCTTGCGATCGATCATAGTCGTCACTAAGACGCGGACGCGAACCAACTCTCTTGTTCGATCAATTGAATAAAATTATTGCTGTTTTGTTCCTTGAATTCATTGTTTCATTTCTTTCGCCGCAATCAATTCTAGGTGCTTTTTCTCTATATTGAATTCGTGTTCGTGTTTTTCTTCATCATTTGTATCCAATCATAAAAACATTAATAAACACCTACCGAAGTGATAGACTCAACTCAAGCAAATGCTTCTGTCGACATACACCCCTATCATTAAATCCGCCGGATCGACCGCGGGGGGAGAATGTCAAAATTTCCGCGATTTGCTATCATTGAAAACATAAGTGAACAAAAGTCGGTAAAGCAGTTCAAAAAAAAACTAGCTATCATTGAATCCGCGGTCGATCCGCGGTCGATTCCCCGTCCATACAAATGTAACATTTCTCATCCGCGACACATTTGATTCATATCCGACCGGCAAAATGATGAAAATGAAGATGTAAGTAAAATAATCACAAATTTGCACATACATTTGTATTAACTGTTATTAAATTAAATAGGCAAACAAATCGTCAGCAATTTTGAATGTTGGTTGACCTAATGAAAGAAAATCCGGATATCGCAAAAAACTTAACCAGAAAAGATCCGGAGACCGTACAAAAATTCTGGGTTAATCTGCAGCAAGAGCTTGATAGTTTGGGACCCCCTATTAAGGAAATATCTGAGTGGAAAAAGAAAAATTTAACTAAATACATTCTATTGTTCTATGGATGATCATTTTGGATATTTTTTCTTTAGGTTTGGTCGGACCACAAGTCTACCCTCCGAAAAAAAACTTTGTTAGAATAAAAGGAAGTTAAAGGCAACAGGTGGAGGGGAAAATAAAGAAGTTTTTTTTCACTGCCCTAGAAGAAGAAGTTATTTAGCTAATTTGTCTGAAAGACAGCGTCGATGGTTTGCCACAAACGAAAAGCTTTGGTGTTCCACCTCCACTGCGGCGTTAATGGATGTTGATGATGTCAACGAAGGTTCAGCTGATCTTTCATCGATAGGAAAAGAAAAAGAAAACGACATCAACAACATAAATATCCTAACGCCTAGCACGACAAAGGACACTCCAAGAAAGACATATCAGAGACCAGCGCAACTTTTGGAGAAACAGGTAACAATATAGGAACAGCTGTGTCAAAGTGTATCAACAGCGCTGGAAACATTTCAGAAGCAGAATGAGGAAACGAATACCTGCATGCGCAAAATCTACATTACAATAGATAGGCTGAATGACTTCCAAACCAAACAGAATATTTTACACCAACAACTTTTGGATGAGGCGCGGAGGCACAACGCACAGATGGAAACAATTGCGATTGAAAAGAACAAATTAAAAAAACAATTATTGTAACTGCAGTTAAAGAAACTCAACGAAACATTGGAAGACTGAATTTACTAATTAAGGAATTTGCATTATTTTTGTTTGCCATGAAGGCATGTTTTAAACAATGTTATTTTGAATGTTAAATGAACTGTTATTTTTTCGGACATCGCTAAGGTAATCCATTTTGAACATAGAGATTCGTCCAGTGTATTAAACACTTCCGAGAGTGCACCAGAAACAGTTGATTGAGCCATTCCTACATTGAAGTCCTGTCCAGTGCCATTTTGGTATCCACCTTCTGCCAAAAATCTCAGACATGCTGCTAATTTTAACTCTGGACTCAGTGATGATGATCTGACAACTAGTGGTAATTTTGTCTTCAACACGTCAAATATGTATTGAAAACCAGCTTTATTCAGTCTGAACTGTTTGATAAACCTATCATTATGAATATTAACTTGAAGTTGAGTAAGAAAATTGTTCTTCACTTACTGAGCATCGGGTAGCGGAAAGATATCACTTGCTATGCCCCTAATTTTTTGGCGGATATGTCGACAATCACTTTGGTCCTCCTCCAAATCCAAACAAAATGCTATTGTGTCCATAAATTTTGATTTATTTTGCTTTCTTTTGAATTCGAAACAATTTTTCTTTCACAAAAATTCTACACTGACAGAACACAGCTGATATTAAAGAAGGTCGGTTACGAGGTTCAACCGACCGGTTATGTAGTTTATCCGGCGGATTCAATGATAGGGTTTGGCTGCGGAAGTGAAGGGACGAACCGACAGACTACTTGCAAGAGAAGGACCTAGCGAGACATTACGGAATTTGAACGGGATACGAACGGAGGCAGCCGCTGCTATACAGAGGTCACAGGATACTAATTTACGATACATTTTAGAGAGAAGTAAGCCGTCGTCGTTGTCGTTCAACATTTCGATACAACTATTGGCACCAAAAAAAAAAACTGAACGCGTGGTACAGGGGCCCCTACGTCGCTCATAATGTAGTTGGCCAAAGAGTGCAGTCTTACAATAATATATAAAGTTGAAAACCAGTTTGTGTAATTTTTTTGCTTATTTAATCTCAACCTAATTAAAGAACCACCCCCCATTACAACATCAGAAGTGGGATTGAATCCAATCTTCAAATCCCAGCATGGAGGAGGTAGAAATTTTGAAAAAATACACAGCCATCCAAATTAAACAGTGGCTTAGCGGCCTCGGAAAGAAAACAACGGGGAACAAAAATGATTTGCTGCTGCGTTTGCTGTCGATACCCGTTAAGGAGAGGGGTGAGTATCAAGTGATACGCCACACACACAGGAATCCGTGCGAGGAGGAATCATCGTCGGCGGACGAGGAGTACAGTGAGTCGTACAGCGGAATAGGCGACAAGGGATACGAAGAGATTGAACATGTCGATGCAGGCGAAAACGCACCAAACAAGGGAAGCAATGATGAGTGCGGAAATGAGGAGGAAAATGAGCGACATAATCTGCTAGACAGTGAGCGACATAAGGAGCGGGACAATGAGCGACATACAGAGCGGGACAACGAGCGGCAAAAAGACAGGACTAACGAGAAGGAAAATGAAAATGGAACACAGGGAAGACAAGAGAGAAGAAGATTCTGGCGAATAAAAAGAGCGGCAATAAAAATAAAGAGTGGGAACAACTAGAAAATGAGCTAGATCGATTGAAGAGGGAGAATTAAACTTTAAAGAAGGAAAACGAGTGGCTCAGGAAAGAGAGACGGGATAATATTCATTCTAAGAGTAACGTCGAGGAGAATGTAAAGAATTTAAAGATTTATTGGGTGATAAATTCGGGAAGTCCTGTGGTAAAATCAGGACGATTGTGAGTCAGAATGGCCGTTGAGATCCAGTTGAGATCCAGACAACGACGAGTGTAGTCGTATGTATAATAAATAAAGTTGAAAACCAGTTTGTGTAAATTTTTGTTTATTTAATCTCAACTTAAATAAAGAACCACTCCCCATTACAATAAGGTTTTACCTAATGACCGATATGTTACGACGTGGAAAACTGCCAAGTCACTTAATTACCATATGACGGGGTGATAGAAACTTGTCGGATGCGGAAATGGCTGCTGCAGTAGGGGTTGAGTTGTGGTTGCGAGCTGATATTTGGCAACACTGAAGGCATTCAGGACGGCCGAGTTGTAGTAGATTAGTTGCAACATTGTAGTTTTCGCTAGCACCCTGCATTTATAACGAATCATGAAATATCCTGTTCTCTCTTTTTATTTTAACGAAGAGAGCTGTCAAAGGAAGACATTATTAAAAATTGAGTTTGAAGAGATTCGGTGGTGTCCTTTTTTTGAATCGTGAAACATCGAGTTTTTTTTACAAAGAATTATTGCATCATATACGTGAAATGCGTTATTTAGCTGGCATGAACTTTCCCGGCATGCCCAGTCACGTTCGAGGTATATTGTCCGCCTACTATTGGATTTCTCTTTCAACTTTAACTGAGATTCAAGATAGCAGTAATGAAAATACATCTGGCCCTGTAGTTTGTACTACTCATACACTAGAAGCGTCTTCTTTCATCGACATCTACAGACGCTATCGTCGCTGGAAAGAAGGCTGCAATCGAAGTTTATTTGAAAGACAATGGTCATAGTCTAGACCACGTTAGACAAAACCCAATAGAACGGTTGCCAAAAACCGTAAGGTTTGACACCTTCTTTGAACTAGAGTCGCTGTTACATTACAAGGCGGCAAGTAGCAGCCTACTTAAGAAACCCCCTCACGTTAACGACAGAAATATGTTCGGTGACGTTGTTTTATGTGAAACGAAATAAAGAAAATATAAGATTCAGAATCAAGATACAACGAAAAGAGTAAAGAGGATCCGGCAGGCAATAAAACGAGAGATGCTGAGCTAAAAAAATTAATACAAAACGGGTAAAAATGAAGAAGGAAATCGAAAAATTGAGGCTATTGAGGAAAAGCTATCGTCGCTGAAAAGTAGTAGTAGTCGTCGAGGTGACAAGGGAAATTCCATAAACCCTACGGTTGCCTCTTTAAGCTCCCTGCTGATGGAGATGTTGTTACATGTCATAGATTCGAAAAGATGTACCACGATTCTCGATTAGTCATACCGCTCCACCTGTGGAAAGGAACATGCTATGCCCTCCGCACTCAGGACTCCTGTTGAATTGGCTTGGACAACAACTACTAAACAACAACATTGAAAAAAAACATTCCGTTAATACATAAGAGAAACTTAATGGATACCGTTCCAGCACTAAGCAAGACAATAGATCACGATATAAGTTATTCTTAAACACGCTGCAAAACGAAACTTCACACGCGCAGCCAAACACCTCACACGCGCAGCCAAAATATCGCTGCACCTTGCACCTATTGCATTTGGGTATTCGCCAAACAAGCTGACTTAGCGTCTGGCCCATCGACACTTCGATCGCTGTCCCACGGTGACAAGTGCAGTGCGTTAGCAAAGTAGGTCAATAAATAGACGTAAGAAATTAATTGTATTTTAGTTCTAGATTGAAGTCAATAAAGAGAAGGCGCAAGCCTTGAAATATTTTTTTTATTAAATTTAACTTTCTTTCCGTTAACTGGCGCCCGAGCAGGGACTGCGTGATCGTTCACTCGTGTCACACTGTAGTACGTGACGTAAAAACGCGTGTGAAGGTGTGTGCAATAACTAAGCCATACAACCAAACAAATCGTGTAAACCAAGCGATACCGCGCCGTGAAATAAGTGTGTGCAATAACCAAGCCGCACAAGGTAACCTACAAATAAGTTCGTACAAAGTGCGTCATTTAATTAACGCGTGTGCAACAAACAAAAGCAGTGCGTGTAATTCCGTAGAAAAACTATCGGAAGGAGATAAAGTGGACACCAAGCCGCTTAAAGCACGAGTGTTAATTCAAGGAAACGAGGCCCCTTAGTAATCCTATTACCAAAGGGATAAACAGGAGTCAAGGGATAAGAACCTGACAGCCGCCTTGAGGAAACGATCAGCAGTGCCGAAAACCTTAATTCTTGTTATGGAAGGAAAGATTATCAAATTCATAATTTTGTAAGTCATTTAAATCTAAGAACTCATTTTGTACTTATAACTCTAAGAACTCATTTTGTACTTATAACTCTAAGAACTCATTTTGTACTTACAACTCCAAGAACTCATTTTGTACTTATAACTCTAAGAACTGATATTGTAAACATAATGTCGAACCCAAACAACTTGATCAGACCATCGCGGTTAGATATAATTACTGAAAATGCTTCCGCTCCCAGTACCTCTGCTCCCAATACTTATGCTACTTCCGTCCCCCATCCTCCTACACAACTTAACGATACTCTAATACAGACCATTACGCAACTAGTGGCAGAAACCTTGCAGATTCAAGGGAGACAGCTTTTTAATTCCATAATGAATCCCGCTTCCGACATCAACAATGATGTTGATAAACCGATAAACGTTAGCAATGATAGAAATTTATCCGACATGGACAAAATACCCGACGTAGTTAAAAGTCTACGCGAGTTTTCTGGGCAGGCCCAAGAGTTCAATTCATGGAAGAAGAGTGTCGAAAGGATACTCAAAATCTATGAACATCTCAGAGGCACCCCAAAGTACTACGGCATTATTTCCGTCATTCGTAACAAAATAACAGGACATGCAGACATAGCTCTGGAGTCCTATAACACCCCATTAAATTGGGAAAAGATATCAAAATGTCTGACGTTACATTATGCGGACAAAAGGGACCTGGGAACCCTTGAATACCAAATGACCACTCTGGTGCAAGGTAATAACACGATACCAGAGTTCTACCAAGCCGTATACCACCACCTGTCCCTTTTATTGAAGAAACTAGGTTCACTAGACATGAGCAAAGAGTCTCTCGACAACATGACGCAATGTTATAGAGACAAAGCTCTCGACACATTCGTCAGAGGCTTGAAAGGTGATCTGACAGACTCCTTAGCATAAGAGAGCCTGTAGATCTCCCACAAGCTTTACACCTTTGTCTGAAGTTACAAAACGTCGATTTTAGAGCACAATACGCAAATAATTCTCAGTCTTCTGCGCGAAAAACCTTTTTACCCCCACCAGTTCCTCCTCGTAGAAGAGTAAATGTACCACAGCCTACACCGATTCCCGCTCCAAGGCGAGAATTCTACCCACATTTGTTTCACAAGCCTCGACATGCTCAACCCCTCGTTTCCATGGAGAGCAACACCAATATCAACAACAACACAATCAATACCAACAACAACACAATCAATACCAACAGCAACCTCCAAATCAACGTCCTTTACCTCCGAAACCGATGGATATAGACTATTCTGTGAAATCACAGAAGGTTAATTATCAGAATAGGCCTCGAAATCAACCGGTTCCAGTAAAGCGTCAACATTCACAGCAAATTCGCCAACCACAGAAGATGCAACGAATCTATTACACTGCGGAGCCTACCCCAGATGAAAGCGATATAAAAGAGTATGAGAGCATTGTTAACCAAGAATGTGAAGACTATTCACCCACGGATCATGAGATGAACATAGATGAAGAACCTTATCTGGACGAACCACAACAACTAGACGACATCTATTTTTTAGGATGAGTCGCTCTTCACTGCCATATTTCGAGCACGTAGCGAAGAGCGGACAAGTATACAAATTCCTCATAGATACAGGCTCGAATAAAAATTATGTTCAACCCCGTCATATCCGGAATCCTCTGCCAAACGAAAAATCATTTTACGCCAACTCAGTTGGAGGTAATGTTAAAGTTACGCACAACTGTTTTATCCAATTATTCGATCCCAAAATAGAAAAACTTAAATTTTTTATACTCCCAAGCCTCATCTCATTCGATGGCATAATAGGTAACGACACATTACAAAAGTTAAATGCCGTCATCCATACCAAGGAGAATTATATGATAATTCATCCAAATATAACTATACCGTTAAAACAACATCATACAGAAACAGTGAACAACCTCAATATTAGAACCGACCACTTGCCTAAAGAGGATTCTACAAAACTTATTAATATGATACATGCTTACCCCAATCTTTTCTCTGACCCAGATCAAAAATTAACCTATGTAACTACCGTCAAGGGCGAAATTAGAACGACAACCAGCCAACCAGTCTACTCCAAATCTTATCCGTATCCTAGAGCTCTTAAGGAAGAAGTCGAAAAGCAAATCAACGAACTTCTTAGAGACCATATCATTAGACCGCCCAAATCACCATATAATTCACCGGTTTGGATTGTTCCTAAGAAAATGGACGCCTCCGGGAAAAAGAAATATCGGATGGTAATCGATTTCCGAAAACTAAACTTAGTTACCATCCCGGATAGGTACCCCATTCCAGAGATCAACGAGGTCCTCGCCAACCTCGGTAATAACAGTTGGTTCTCTATACTGGATCTTAAGAGTGGATTTCATCAAATCCAGCTCAGAGAATCGGATATTGAAAAAACGGCGTTCTCCGTCAATAACGGGAAATTTGAATTCACCCGTCTTCCCTTTGGGTTGAAGAACGCCCCTGCTATATTTCAAAGAACTCTCGATGATATCTTGAGAGAGCACATTGGGAAACGCTGTCATATTTACATCGATGACATTATCGTCTTTGGCAAAGATAAAAATAAACACCTCGCTAATCTCAAAGCCGTGTTTGAAACTCTAGAACGTTCAAACATGAAGATCCAGCTCGACAAGTGCGAATTCTTCCAGAAAGAAGTCGAGTTCTTAGGCTTTATTGTGGGAACAGATGGTATTAAAACAAACCCAAAGAAAGTTCAGGCCATGGTAGATTTACCCGTCCCAAAAACCTTAAAAGACTTACGCTCATTTTTAGGTATGTCAGGTTATAATCGCCGATTTATTCAAGACTAGGCGAGAATAGCGAAACCCCTGACATCCCTCTTAAGAGGGGAAGAGGGACGAGTGTCCAAACATATTTCAAAAAATACAGCTGTTCACCTCGACACTGAAGCCATCAAATCTTTCGAAAGTATCAAACAATCACTTGTCTCTAAAGAAGTCGTACTTTCACATCCAAACTATGGAAAAGATTTTGAACTTACGACCGACGCTTCGGATTATGCTATCGGTGCTGTGTTGTCTCAGGACAACAAACCTATAACATTCCTTTCAAGAACTTTAACAAAGACCGAAGAGAGCTATGCCGCTAACGAGAAAGAGATGCTTGCCATAATCTGGGCTCTCAACTCGCTTAGGAATTTCCTTTACGGATCAAAAAAGGTCAACATCTTTACGGACCATCAGCCATTGACGTATGCACTTAGCAACAAAAATACAAACCACAAGATGAAGAGATGGAAGGCAATATTAGAAGAGTACAATTACGAGTTGAAGTATAAACCGGGAAAATCAAACGTAGTTGCCGACGTTCTCTCACGCCTCCCACAAACTTCTCATGTAAATTCAATGACGATGACTCAGCATAGTGATGATAGTTCATCACACAACTTGATCCCAACTGTAGAGACACCTATTAATGTATTTCGCAACCAGCTTATACTTAAAATAGGAAATGAATCCACCCATCAATTTATAATACCATTCCCAACTTATCACAGGCATATATTTGTTCAACCCACTTATAGCAATACCGACATCATTAACATATTTAAAGAATTTTTGAATCCCAGTACTATAAATGGCCTACTCACAGAAGAGAATATAATGGGTCGTATACAGGAAATCTATCCACTCCACTTTGCAAACTTCAAATTAAGGTATACCCAAATGATGGTAGAAGACGTTGCAGACGAAACTGAACAGGAGCAGAAAATATTAAAAACCCACAGAAGAGCTCACAGAAATCCGGAGGAAAATCGAAAAGAACTTCTAGAAAGTTTTTATTTCCCAAAAATGGCAGCAAAAATAAAGAAATTGGTAAAGAATTGCGAAACATGCAAACGGAACAAATATGAGAGACACCCTAACAAACCTATCCTTGAACAAACCCCTATTCCAAATTATCCTGGCCATACTGTACACCTCGATATATTTTCTACAGAAAAAATCTTAGTTTTAACTTCAATATGTAAACTCACTAAATTTGCAAAAACTAAAATAATTCGCTCAAGAGCAATTGTTGATATCAGACAACCGCTCCGAGAAATGTTATTTACATTTGGTGTTCCTGAAAACGTTGTCATCGACAACGAAAAAGCTCTTAATTCTGCGAGCATCACTTCCATGATGGAAGACGAATTGGGAATTCGTGTTTATAAAACACCTCCTTACAAAAGTGAAGTGAACGGACATATTGAGCGATTCCATTCTACTCTTTCGGAGATTATGCGATGCCTCAAAGCTGAACAAACGCCTCGCTCTTTTGAAGAACTACTTGAAAGAGCAACTAACGAGTATAACTTTACCATTCATTCCACAACAGGAAAAAAACCAATTGAACTTTTCCTTGGCCGATGTCCCAGAATAACTCCTGAAATATACGAAAAAAATCGACAGGAAAATATAAGAAGGTTATAAGGAAAACAACAAAAAGACATCGAATATCATAACAAGAAACGGAAACCGACCAAAACTTATAGACCTGGTGACGTTATCTATGTTAAACACAACAAGAGACTAGGTTCAAAACTCACCTATCGATACCGTAAAGAAATAGTTAAAGAGAACCAAAATACTGTAGTTATAACCGAATCGGGGAAAACAATTCACAAAAGCAACATTAGAAACTGATACTTACCTTTTCATTTCAGATATATGTTTTCTGCCATAAAAGGCGAACTACAAATTTTGGATTTCTCTAACTCTCAATTTGTCTCACTATACAGACAAAAATACAAAAGGGCAACTTTAAAATAATCCATGACATTGACCTTGACCAGTACGAACAATTTCTGACAAACATTAACCCAACGCTCGACCAAAAGGCAACCAAGCACGATCCCATGTATCCCTACCTATCCCATGAGTACCAACAAATAGAAAACCTAATCCACAACTTAAAACCAAGAAAAATTAAAAGATCACTAAACTTTATAGGATCAGCGTGGAAATGGATCGCTGGTAATCCTGACCACAATGATCTCATAACAATCAAAAGGAAGATAAATAACATATTGGTTAATTCTAACGATCAAGTTGTAATCAATAAAGTTCAAAACGAACGAATAAATAATATCACTAGAATAACAAACGAAATCAAAACTATGTTAAAAGAAAATGAAAATATCAATAAAGAAATTTTGTCTGAAATCCAATATAAGTTTAAAATTGTGAAGGAAGAACTACAGAATATAAATCTAGCTATACATCTTGCCAAATTAGGAATTGTAAATAACCTTATCCTTTCAAAAGAAGAAATAAGTCTAGCCATCAACGCATTAAATAAGGAAAATGTACCTTTCATGACAATAGAAGAAGCTTTAAATTTTGCTGAAATAAAAATTATAACTAATTCAATATCAATTTTATATATTATTAATATTCCAATAGCTGATTCACGTATTTATGAAAAATTTGTACTTAAACCCATAAAAAGGAATAACGTAGCAATAGAAATTATTTACAAAGAAATTATAAGGAATAATAATGCAATTTATGGATTAATCAATAATTGTAAATCAACTAATTTTGTCACTATTTGTAAACAAGAAGATATTGTAGATTTAGCTAATTCCACTTGCATTCCAAATTTGTTAAAAAGTAAAATAGCCACATGTAATTTAAGAAATAATGAACATATTCCTACAGTAGAGGAGTTAACTCCCGGTATAATATTACTTAATAATTTCAATGGAACCCTTAAAGCTAACTCCACGTCGAACCGGAACCTTACTGGCACTTTCCTGATTAAGTACGACAAAGGAAATGTTACCATTAACGACAGGACATTTGAAGCGCGAGAAGCATCCAGACATACAATCCTCCCAGCGATATTGCAACCAATCCCCAAAGAGGATAAATTTCACAAACTCCTGACCCTCGAGATGATGAGCGAATTACATATTAATAACACAAAAAGAATCGAGTCATTAAAATCAAAGACTGATTCGCAAACGCTCGTCGAATACGTGATAATCGTGACTATAGCAATCATCCTAACAACCATAGCAGCCCACAAAACTTGCGGCAAAAGAAGGCATACAGAAGTGGTGGTCCAGCCAGCAGAGATTAAGAACATCGAAATTGCTTCACATACAGGAAACACTCTAGCAATTGATGCTGTCATCTCCAGACCGAAGTTCAACGATATACCGTATTTTTGAGCGATTGAGGACCATCGCACTTAAGAGGGGAAGAGTTATTCTTAAACACGCTGCAAAACGACACTTCACACAAGCAGCCAAACACTTCACACACGCAGCCAAACACATCACACGCGGAGCCAAAATATCGCTGACCTTGCACCTATTGCATTTGGGGTTTCGCCAAATAAGCTGACTTAGCATCTGGCCCATCGACACTTCGATCGCTGTCCCACGATGACAAGTGCAGCGTCGGCAAAGTAGGTCAATAAATAGACGTAAGAAATTAATTGTATGTCAGTTCTAGATTGAAGTCAATAAAGAGAAGGCGCAAGCCTTGAAATATTTTTTTATTAAATTTAACTTTCTTTTCGTTAACTTACATATTGTTCGTTATTTTATTATAATCGTAAACTTGTAATAAAATGGTAAGGAAATCGAAATAAACTACCAAAGAAGAAAGGAAAATAATTTTTCGAATGCACAATGAAGGGAAGCCTCTGATTTAAACAGAAGCATTTCAACAATAAACTGCATTCTAAAACGAAACACAATTAAATTACAACAGCGATCTGGACGCCCTACGAACTAAAATTTGCGGGAAAAGGCAGCTATAATTCGAAAAATAAAACAAGACCCTAAAAAATCCGTCCCAGAAATAAATCGAGACATGGCTGAATACAGCAACGTTCACGTAAGTAATGAAACTGTACGCAAGGAGCTTAAAAGTGCTGGTCGCACTCCACGGTGCAAACCACTGATAAGTGAAGTGAACCACAAGAAGCGATTAAACTTTGCTGAAGAGCACTTAAACTGTTCTGAAGAGTTTTGGATTAGAGTTATTTTTAGTGATGAAACCAAAATAAATATTTTTGGACCAGACGGAGGACATAAGTTCTGGAGAAAGGTGGGAGAAGAAATACACCCCAGCAACATTATACCAACTGTAAAACATGGAGGTGGCAATGTCGTGCTTTGGGGTTGCATGAGTGCGAATGGAGTTGGATGTATGCAATTTATTGAAAGTACGATGAACCATCATCAATGTATTGATATATCAAAAACTTATTTGAATGCCAGTGCTGGAAAAGTGCATTCGGGTCGTTATATATTCCAACACGATCCAAAGCGTACGGCAAAAAACTTGTGAAGTCGATGACAAATAGGCTTAAAGAAGTTATTAAACAAAAAGGGTTTGCTACACGCTACTAATTTTTAATTTGAATTTGTTATTGTCATGTTTTATGAACGATTAAACTAATTTCCGAATATTTTTGTGATATAGAATTTGGTGTTGTTTTGTTTGCGTTGTTTGTTTTAACTGTTTAAATGTTATATTTCGTTAAATTGTTTATGAATAAAGAATAAATATTGAGTTGAGATTAACTTTTTGTAAACAAATTTCATTTTTTCTTTTAAAATTGCTGAAATTATGAAAGATAACATAATTCCGAATACTTTTGTGGGGATCTGTATATTTTTTTATGTTGTGTAAAGCCAAATCAGGCATAACAATATTTCCATCAACTGCACGAAGCCACAGAAGGAAACGCGATGCAATATTTGCCGAAAGATAATGGATTTGGAGAACAACGGTCCAAAAAGAGATCGCACGCCAATAGTAAAGAAGAAAGATCCTATGGATCGCGAACGACAACGATAACGGCAGTAATCGAACAAGGGATGTGCAAATAAACAAACACTTAGTTGCAGGCACTTATCGACTCAAGAAGCGATCGTTCACTCACATAGTGTTCGTTGACACAACACATCGGGAACATTCAATCGCTCCACCATTTTCCATTAAATGGGTTCGCAGGCGGAAAATGGTGTGGTAAAAGCGGAATTATTGCAACGATACAGATAGATAAAATGGAAGTTTTATGAAGTCAGCAAAACCAACGGAAAAACAACAGACGCCAGATCAGCGAAATTAATTCTTGTGCATTCCCACGTTTGTATTTCAATTAATTTCCACAATCGTCATAGTCAGCAAAAATTATGTATAAAGTCAGGTACCGATTTGAAATTAGAGTTGAGTTGAAAGAAGTAAGTGACATAGGAACGATTTTGTGGAAATAATTTAAATTACTTTTAAACAAATTAAGCGCCCCTTGGTGTTTGCAAAAGTTTCATTTTCCAGTAGAATACAGATCGGGGAAAAAACATTAAAATGCGGATGCCTTGTCTTGTCTTGAAGTCCCTGTGAATTATTCCAATGTCATTATTGCTCCAGAGTAGGACAAACGTTTATCCGAACTATTAGCATTGTTGGTGATATGGCAGAATAGCAGTCAGCCAACCGAGACCTGTCCATCGTGGAAAAATGGGTGCTGGATAATCAAAGACCACAGTTGGATGGAATTCGTAGTCTTAGCCCAGATTATAAAGTATACTGGGGAATGTTCGAGATGTTGGAGTGTCGTGACGGCATATTACTCCGCCGCATAAGCACAGCGAAATGCAATAGTTATCAAATAATTATACCCGTTTCGTTGCAGATGAAAATTATGTAGGCGATGCATGATAGTTCAAGGTGTGGCCGTTTTGGAGTACAAAAACAACGTTATTATTGGATTGGATGTTCCAAGGATGTTGAGAGGTTCTGCAAAGAATGTTTGACATGCCAAAGGCGAATTTGTACCAAATCTCGAGCAACACTGCAAATAGTTACTGCAATCGACATCCTTGCCTGCCAGTAACAAAACATCAGAATAAGTACATACTGGTGTTTTGTGACATTTTAACAAAGTGGCCAGAAGCAATTCCTATACAAGACCAGACAGCAGAAACTGTAGCGGAAGCTACACATAATAAAGACCAACAACAATATGAATAGGAAACAGGACATACAGAACATATCTGTCGTATATTCAGCGCTTGTAACGGCTTAGACAGATTGTATTTAAATCAAAATTTAAATTTGACATCATTCTAGACTGATTTTCACACACAGAAGTGCTCAATATTTTGTTCAAATGTGAATTTTGTTTTAAGTGATAATTTTAAACAACATTTAGACTCTAACATCCACATCCACTTGTAACAACAACACAATTAATGTAAGTTTATTGTTCATTTGTTAAATTGCATTGTTACTATGTATGTATGTAAAATATTTTGATTTATTGTTTCAATAAAAAAGCTGCTCTGATGAAGGCAGCAATCCCTGCCGAAACGTTGGGATAATAACAATCGACCGTGTTCGCGAAAGTAATGAAAAAATGTGGAGTCGATAAATCGCACACAACTGCCTTGCACCCACAATCCGACGGTATGGTTGAACGTTTGAATCATAGACTCCTCAACTACCTCGCGAAGTACGTAGACGAGAATCAAAGAGACTGGGACTTACACCTTTCTACAGAACGGCAGTGCCAAGGAAACTCCTGCATTCTTAGCATTCGGACGCGAGCTTCGCTTACCACCTGGGTTCTGAAATGGAACAGCAACGGACCAACCGACCAGCACTTTACAGTACATTGAGGATTGGACACGTAGACTGGAGACGGTGTACTCTTTTAATCGGAAACAGCTGCTTCGGTATAGCCGGAGAATGAAGGATCGTTATGACATCCGTGCCAATTCACCATCCTTTTGCCCAGGAGACAAGGTGTGGTTGTACGTTCCGAGGAAACGGAAAGGATCCTGCCCAAAACTTGAAAACGATTGGCAAGGCCCGTATGAAGTACTGCAAGGATTGGGGGACGTACTTTATCAGGTCAAGAAGAGTGAAAGCAGAACGCCGGTAGTGGTCAATAGAGATCGTTTGGCATTATGCAAGTGTTCCCATAACTAGTGGCTCAGGACAGCCGACATACTAAGAGGGAGGTATTGTTGAGGACTGTGAACATAGCCTGAGTGTTGCCAACTGTGAACATAGCCTATGTGTCATTTTTTGACATTTCTGTTCTTTTTTCTTTTTTTCTATTCTTTTGGTAGCAGAGGAAAACGCGGCATGTTTTAATAAAGAATCCATGATTTCGCAATTGATCAGTGTTTTTAATTAAGTATTCTAGTCATGAATAACCGAGCCGGTAACAATATATAATAATATATATACATAACAATATATATATCATATATTGTAGCGGATGATACGATGAATTTTCCGAGTATATTGGGCAGAAACTTTTTAAATAAAGCAAACTTAAAACTGGAACGAAAGAGTGCTGAAAATAAAAATGTAATAGATAACAAAGGAAATATGTGTAACTATTGGTAAAGGGGAAAATTGTACTGATGCGTTTGAAAATGAATGTAAAAGCTTTATGCAAGTTAACACTTCGCTCCAATCCTAAAATACACTGGACAAACAATACAATCTGGAATTCATAAACATTATGGTTTATAACCCAAGCGATCCCAAAATCCGAGAAACCACTTGTAGTTAGTTAGTTTGACTTTTGTTTTCAATAAATGTTTTATAATGTAAAGTTTAACCTAAGTCATTTATGGTTTGGCCTATCGCCGTCTACCAGGTTGATAAAATACATACTTAAGCTTTACATTAAAAATCTCCATCTATGATAAGCATTTTGAGGGTATACAAGAGCAACAGAGGAGTTCCCGTTTCAATATGTAGCATATAGTTGGTGGCATTTTTTGCTAACCGAAAGATCTTCTTCAAAAAGTAGCGAAGGAATTTTTCCACAGCATCATAGCCTTTGTAACCCCATACCTAAGCTCCGTAGAGCATTATAAAAGCTGCGGTTGAGTGCAATAAAGTTTGTTTTGCACTTTTCGATACATTTTTTTTATTTTTGAAGCAACGTTTAGCAACAATTAATTTTTCCTCAAACTGTGGTTTCAAATTTAAAGAGGACGATATTAGGATACCTAGGTATTTGTATCTGGATACTACCTCAATCTCTTCCCCGTCTAACTTCCACTTTTCCAAAGATGAGACGCGTTCCCCTGCGTTTCTGAATATTATCGTTTTTGATTTACCAAGGTTAATAGTGAAATTAAAACTTTTACAGGACGATATTAGGATACCTAGGTATTTGTATCTGCATACTACCTCAATCTCTTCTCCGTCTAACTTCCACTTTTCCAAAGATGAGACGCGTTCCCCTGCGTTTCTGAATATTATCATTTTTGATTTACCAAGGTTAATAGTGAAATTCAAACTTTTACAGAAATCGTTAATCCTGTTTATCATTAATTGCATACCTTGGATAGTGTCACTCAGAAAGACGATATCATCAGCATACATCAGCACGGGAATGGACACATCGTTGAATCTTATTCCACATTTGACATCATCTGTTACATCATTGATGTATAGTATAAAAAGTAGTGCACTTAGAGTACAGCCTTGTTTAACCCCCATTGAAGTTTCAAACTCGTCGGAAATTAAGTCTCCATCCCATACATGTGCAGTATTGTTCTCATACAAGGCTCTCAGAATTCTTATAACTTTGCTTGATACGCCGATTTTCAAAATCTTGAAAAAGAGTGCTTTATGTGGAATTGAATCAAATGCTGCAACTTTTCTTTCTTATGTTTCCACTTCCTCTCCCAAAATGTGAAGTTTTTACGGCAGGAACCCAGATTAGTTGATAGTTTGAGAATATTTTTACAAAATTAATTTTTTTTTAAACCTGACACATTGTAGTTTTTTTAACTAATTTTAATTTTCAGAATCATTCTGGTAGACATCGGCACATCATGCGCCTCGTATAGCCGCCCTCGAGCTTGTGGAAGAACCTAAAAGTTTTTCGCGTATTGGTATTTTGTAAAGCTTGGCATCACCGCTGCGTTTGACATTAGGTGCCAAATTTGAAGTTTTATAAGAAGTGTTTTCTTTCGTAACTGTTTTGTTTGTACTACTAATTTAATTGATATAAAGATTTTTATTTAACGAAATATCTCCAAAAATAGATCGAATTATTTCGATATTTTCGTCACACCTTAAACCAAGCGCGGAGGAGCGTCATCCCGCAGAGAAATCTTTATTGATGCATCTTTTTGGCGAAGCACTTTCATGATGGGAATCATTTTTGCCCGACGTTGTCTAACGTTAAATAACTTCAATTTGGAAGCATTCTTCAACACACTCCAGGCAGACTCCTTTGATCTCATCTTTAGAATTATTTTAATTTTGCTCGTGTTACGGCTGTGTATCCTATACGCAGACTCGACGATTTGTTGCGGAGTTGAGACAACTAACCCGGCGCAAATGGATATAGCTTTTTCACTCATGTCTACTTGATCTTCAACGGGCAGGTGAACAACAAGATTCCCTTCAGTACTCGTCAGTGCAATTGTTCTTCCAGATACAAAACTTTTTGCTCAAGTTCTTCCTGTCGCACACTTAATGCTGTTATTTGTGTACAGAAATCTTGCAGATCTGGCCTTGAGGCTAATTGCTAAGCAAGTTTTTTGTTATTTTCGGGTAAAATTTCTTGCATCCTCTCAACGCTCAGATTAGATAAAGATCCCATAGAGAGATTTGGTTCAATTTCACTCGTTTTTTTGAACCCTGGGTGTTCCGAAGAGGCATCACTCGCTATATAAAGAATAAGAACGTCATAAGCTTTGTGAGGACGGTGCCAAGAGCACTTGAAGCCATCACAGAGCATCATTATGTTGACGACTTCATCGACAGCGTTAACTGAAGCCATTCAACTCGCTAAAGATTTAGCGTGCATTCATTGAAATGCAGACTTTCACATAAGAAATTGGGTTTCCAATTCGAAGGCAGTTTTGTCTAACGCTAACAAGGCAACATAAGCCATAATAAATCATTCAATTATATTGCTCCATCCGCTACCGAAAAGACGTTGGGACTGGAATACACTGGAATACAGCCAAAGAAACTTTTACCTTTGAGCTTAAATTTCAACGACATAAGAGAGATGATTTTACAGATAATGCAATTCCAACAAAACGAGAGGTACTCAAAGATCGGTCTTCGATCCGATGGGTTTCTTGTCACATTTTTTAATTGGCCTAAGGATTCTTCTCCAAGAGATCTGGCGTATATTGATTGCATGGCACAATGAGTTACCGGATGGCATAATCGATAGGTGGCGCCAACTGACAACAGTTCTAAAGAATGCGAATACAGTAAACGCACGAGATGTTACTCTTCGCTCTGAGGAGAATCTACTCCAAACATACAACTGCATATATTTGTGGACGCCAGTGAAAATGCTTACGGAGCTGTCTCATATTTCCAGGTCGAAACACAAGGGTTCGTTGATGTTGCGCTAGTGTGTGGCAAGGCTAAGGTTGCTCCTCAACACCCTACTTCGATTCCTAAAATGGAACTGCAAGCAGCTGTCTAGCAACTTAGCAACTTTTATTTGTAGCTCCTATAAATTTTTCTATCGGGTCAAGAATTTTCTGGTCCGACTCGAAGACGGTTTTATCTTGGCTAAAGGGTGACACACGGAAATTCCAGCAATTCGTGATGTTAAGAGTGGGGGGAATTTCGAAAACGTCACATACATATATCTGAATAGAGATGGATCGCTTCGAAGCTCAGCGTTGCGGACAAGGCCACCAAATAGAATCCAAACTTCGACTATGATGCTACAAATGAATGGTTCACTGGTTAATGACTAACCATTTCCTACTCAGCTCGTCGAATGGTTCGAAGCCAGCTGGTGACCCAAGCACCATGGATTTAAGAAAAACATGGAAATTCTCCCACATGATAGCGGATAAGAAGGAAGAAATGGAAAAAGGCGTATTTACCAAATCTGAACAGTGGGTCAAAGTGGTTCAATAAGACTAAGCCGATTCGAAAGGGTGACGTGGCGGTAATAGTGGATAGAAACCTACTCAGAAATTGTTGGCCCAAGGATGTAGTTATCGATGTCGTTGTTGCAGCGGAGGTAAAGTGGGACGAGCCAGAGTACAATCGTCTGAGGGGATCTTCGAACGACCATCTGTAAAACTCGCAGTTCTTGTCGTTGGAGCAGCTTCAAGTGACGACGAATTGAGTAGGTCTGAACTGAATGGGGATTCAGATCCGCTTACTGAGAGGATCTTAAAAAACCATTGTAGTAATCTTCAAGTTACGCAATAGGCTTACGGCTATTAGGCTATCTTGAAATAGTAGATATATAAGGACACACGAGGCGCGTTTTCTCCTTTTGTTCTGATTGGCGTTGAAATAATTAATTAATAATGGAATAATTAATAAAGTAATAAATTTAAATTTTTTAAAGTAAAGCTAATAAATAAAAAAATAAATTTATTTTCCTGATTGATCAACGAATGAGAAGAAGCATGTAAAAAGCTTATCGAAAACTTTTGGCTTTACTAATTTCATTGACATCCAACCAGTAATGATCGCCGAGATAAAGAAATAACAATTTTAAACACCGCCAAAACACATCAAATAAGTTTTTGTTCTTGAGCCTTTAATAAAGTAGTTTGTAAACTTCCCTTTTTACAAAGTCGAAGTGTTTTCATTGGTAATCAGCGAACTAGAGCCTTAACAAAATGTCATAGAATCCGTAGAGTATACCTAATCATCTATATATAGTAATGGGATACTAATGCTATATGTATAATCCCTATTCAAAATCGACCCTAAAATGTATTATCTTGTTACGGCGAGAGCAGCGATTACAGACTCTAGACAGATTTCTTTGGATTTTTCAAAAATCTTTTTAAACCATACCGAAACGTACGGACTGAACGGATATTGTCTCAACATTTGCAACATCTCAGTGTGCCACGAGGGTGAACTCAAATAATTAAAGGAAGATTCTTGTATGCTAAGGATACTTAAAGGGGGAAACGCTTCTTGTGATATTACAACAAATTTTGGAATTGATTGATCTTACAATAGAGCTTTAATAGAACCGTATTAAATAAAAATATATCTTATACAGATATCCAACGACACAGTCCGGATCAAGGATAAGACATTCCGGAGCGGAACCGTTTCTATTCCACAGCCACTGCCTCCCTTATTATCCAACATCAGCTTAAAAAGAACGATTGCTAACCTGGAGTTCGTACGTCACCTCAACGCAAAGAACATCGAGCTAATTAACAATCTCCATAAGGGCCTTAATTCATCCATATTTAGCGGAATTATAATAGCTGTAGCGATAACCGACATGATTGTCGTACTTTGGAGGATAATCTACGGAAAAGTGAACATACTGTAATTACGCCTATCTTCTCAACGAAAATCTGATCTGCGGGACGCAGATATTTGAGTGGGCGGCAGTTACCACGATCAGGCATTCTCCCTAACCAAAATGTGCACACTCGCCGATCTGGATACATTGGAAAATGCCTACGTTGCACGGGAGCGTCGATTAGAGACGAAGAAAAGCATTGGAACGCACAGCGCACTGAGGAATCAAGTATCAATGCCGAATATCCTTTGTGATAAATTGTGTTACTACGAGAGTAGACTTGACTATTAAACGCTGTGCGCACCTTACGCTAGTGCGTCCATGGCATCTCCCGTTCCAGATCGAACGAGACGGGCCGCCATTTTGTCTTCGTCCAGATCGAACGGGACGGGCCGCCATTTTGTCTTCGTTTTGCTACAATTCTTCAAAAGCCGTTCTATTGGCGACGCATATGGACACGATACTGTCTAAGAGTTGCATCAAACTCATGAAATAAAATTTAAATCGTGTGGAAGTAATAAATGAATAAGTTGATAAAGATTCCACAGAGCTCATCATTGACGCATCAAAGGCGACGGAGCTTGACCTACGCCGGAACCTTGTAGCTGACTAGCTAGCTAGCTAGGTTGCCAACCAAAAGCCGAGTGCTTAGCAAGATTGCCCAACTTTACGATCCGACCGGGCTAATGGCAACTGTGGTCATTACGGGCAAAATCTTCATCTTCAATCACGGTCCGTTGGCACTCCGTGGGACACTCCCCTTCCAGAGGAGCCGAGGAATGTATGGACACACTTTCGCAGCACTCTCCATCGATGAACAGGTTACAAAATTGGAGCTTTCCGCAGCACACCGTTTTGTACACTTGTTCGACAGTGTCCGCGGCGCGGTAGATTTTAAGGAAGCCCAGTACTATTTGTAGTTCGACTCGGCGGTTGTTCTGAGCCCGCTACGCAAACAGCGGGGCAGCTCAGCTCGAATGAGCTCGTTGGAGACCGCCATGCAATCTACCGTACAGAGTTTTTAAGTTCACTGCCGCGTCTTTTACGTACTGTGGCGTATGTGTCACGGTGCAGGCAATCGTTTGGGATCTTTTGTCAGCTATAAGGAAATGGGGGAGCCTTTGCTATTGCTCATACGACTAAAACAAGGCAATCCTTTCAGCATGAACATGAACACCATACTGTTCACAGTGGCTGAATGCACTTGCGATCAATAAAAAATTCAAAATTATTATGATCACTGAATTCACCAATGTATATTGAACTGTGACTTGGTTTGCTAAAAAAATGCACGCACATATGTATAAACGAACTGTCATATCGGATTGTGAACTTAATAAATTGCGCGAGCAATTCAATTTAAACTCCGATAATTAATATCGAATTAAAGTGATCGGACAATAAAATTATACGCGAAATGCTGGGAAACAATTACATATATAACAGTTGTGTCAAATAAGCACTAAAGGACAATAGCGGAGGAGGAGATCGCGATGGAATGCACGAACAACGTAGCACTAAAATGTCTAAAACCGATTGTTTAAACGCGAGTGTTAAATTTAAGAAATTAACTAACTCTGTATTTATTAACTCAGAAGTTTTAAGCAATAAATTAATCCTGTTAAATTATAATCAAATTTGGAAAGAGGGAAAAAAATTGAGAAAAATAGCTAAGGATATTGCCCGCAGTATTCCTCAATTTAAAGGGTGGTAAATAACTATAAATCAACAGGTATTTACACATCATAATAATAAACAAAATTTGATTCCTAGAGTTAAACACGGCGGTGGAGGTGTGATGGTGCGGGGGTGCATGTCAAGTTTAGGAGTTTTATCCCAAACGAAACATGTTTGTGGAAATCTGAAAGTTTCTGAAAGGAAAACAAAACAATGACATTTTACTCCTAACGTTAAAAGTCTGATCTCAACCGTTGTGAAAAATTGAATGTGTCGAAACAAGAGTGCGGAAATTTATTTCTCCTCAACTCAACTACCAAGGATTACCGTAACAAGACAGCGTTTTAAACATATTTTGTTGTAATTAAGTAATAAGTAATTTGTTCATTGTTAAAGCGAGAAAAAAAGTACGTATCATAAAATGGAGGAATTCCCCATTTCGGAAAAATAACCAAGTAGAATTCATAGAACGCGTATATTAGAAAGCGCCAACAGTGACGACGTTCAATCCGGATAACTGTAATATCCTTACCGGCAAAATATCAAAAAATTTTCCCCTAAACAGACGCTTCCAGCCATCTTGCAACCAATACCTACAAAATGTCAGAGAAAAAGTTGCTCTCTTTGGAAATCGAGATGGATAATGCAAAGTACATCGAAGTCAATAAAAAATCAAAGGCATATGGAAAATTATAAAAGCATCGACAAAGAACGTAAATACGAAGCAAGATAAAGAAGCATCAACAGAGGACATAGATATTGAGCAAAAAAAAATTACTCAAGTAAATCTGTCCCAGCACTTGGAACAATAGGAGTAGATGACCTCTGCCAGCACATTCGAACAGTTCGATCGAACCTGAACTTTCAAAGAGTGCTGATGTTTCATATGATTACCAACAACTTTGCCATCACAAGCTTCACAAATCCGCATGGTCGTTTACCTCTTTTAAATTAAGAAAACTTCGTAACATCGAAGGCACAAATGGAAGCCGTGTTGGATCAGAACATGCTACTGGAGCACGTGAATGGAAAATCCATACGTCCGGAAACAACTGGACCTAGAATTTGGATGCAATGGAGCCAAACATAGTTGCTTTGGCAGCAAATTAGACTAAATCAAAAGATGTTTGGAATTTTTTAATAGACAGATTTGATAAAAAAGAAAATCAAAAGTTATTTAATTTGGAAATGGCTTCAGGACCATCGGCAATCGACGGTTGTTCGAGATTTCAAATCAATCATGAACAGATTGAAGTAACTCTGGACGAAGACTTCCTGTTTATAATACCTGCAAAACAGCCACAATAATCCCCATCCCCAAACCAAACAAAAACCAAAATGATATAAATGGTTGCCGCCCGATATCCCTTATACCCTATACCACCAAAATTTTGGAAAAAATTGTAGCTAACCGGCTCTTATGGATCATAGAATCAAAAAATCTCTCCAGTGTAAAACAAGTGGCTTTCAAGCCAAAACGCGGTTGCATTGACGCACTTTTACATACTGATTTCGTGGCAACCAATGCACTTTCTGATCGAAACCATGTTTCGATTCTTACTTTAGATTTCGACAGGATAGACAGCCACCTTGTTTTTAATAAATTAAAAGAATGGGGCATAGGCCCAAAAATTTACGGTTTTAAAAATTCCCTCAGCTCTCGAGAGATGGCTTTCACTTGGCGAAAAATTGCAAATACCAACATGCCAATTTCGTAATACTGCTCCTCGGCAACCGCCCTGGCTAATGAAAACAGACTCCATCCTTCTACAATTAGCTGAATTCAAGAAGGTGACACAACGCTAGTCCGTTCTAGCTTTTCAACCATTGAAAACAGCTTAAAGATGGATGGTTGGAACTTCATCTTTACTGACGGATCGAAAACAGAGGCAAACAGGGCCTTAGCGATCACTCAAAGTAACGGATGTATTCTTAAACAAAGCATCCTACCGAATATAGCATCTATCTTCACCACCGAAGCAATAGCGATAATCTCGGGATTGAAAATTGCAGCTGCGTCCAAAGACAAAAGTGTAATCTGCTCAGATAGATATCTGTATTCAAGGCAGTCAAAAACTGAAAAAATTAATCGCCTATCATCCGCCAGATCAGGGATATGGTTATAAGTAACCGGAATAAATGCAAACTTATGTGGGTACTTGCACACATGGGTATATCCGGCAACGAAGCTGCCGACACCGCCGCAAAAGGGCTTGTGTTGCCCCAACATTATTAATTAACACTTACAGTAAAAAGGACTTGAGTAATTTTATCCTCAATAAATACCATCACCACTATAAAATAAAAATCAACCTGGATTGCACACCACCTATCTTCCCCTCCACGGCAACAAAAAGTGCTATCACAAATTTCGTAAGACTCAGGCTGGGTCACACTGCATTAACTCATCAACACCTACTTCAAAATGAGACATCACCAACATGCCACATATGCAACAAAATACTCAACATAGACCATCTTCTAGGAAAATGCTTTTTCTCATCTAATCGTGCAAAACGTCTGCTCAAGGCCGACTTTATAACTATACTCAAAAATCCTTCGCTTAAAAACAACCTCATAACGAATTTAGTCTCCATATTTAAAACATAACATAATAATATATCAGATTTCACACCTCTTTAATTTAGACCATAATATTTCTCCAACCAGAGAGCCGAAAGCCCTTGCAGCCAGTGCTCCATTTTATTATTAGTGTACAAATTGTATTTTTATCTATGCTTAAAAGGTTAACAAGGAATTTGAATTTGCATTGCTTCTTTACTCTTGGCACGTCGGTACCCTAGGTAACCCTGCTGCAACGCAAATAGCAGGTTGTCTATGTCAAAACCCAATTACACCTTATCTTACTAAATAATCCCACCTCAATTAATAGGCCGAGATCTGCTTCGACCACCGGATGCACTAGTCAACCCAATAGGCTGAGAAGAGCATCCGAGGATCGTCCCTGTTCGCAGATTCCACCTACCAACTATTTAAATGCAACTCCTAATCATCTGAATTTACAGTTAAATAATACCCCACTTATTAATCAGACGGGCATCAATAAACAAAATTTCTCTGTCTCCCGACAAAAAAAATCAGTGCGAACGTAGAATAGACAATAACACGACTATTAGGATCCTTCAATGGAATATAAAAGGATACCTTAACAACTTTGATGAGTTAAAAGTGTTATTAAAAGAATATAATCCTAAAATAGTGTCTTTACAGGAAACACACATTCCGTTTGGTCATACTCCAATCGTTCCAAAAAGGCTATAAAGCCTATTTCTCAAACCGTTCAACCAACACCTCTTCCAAACAAGGAGTGGGTATACTTGTCAGGAATAACATTCCTCACAAAACCGTACCCAACCCCACAAACTTGCAAATAATCTGTATTTAAAAACTAAATTCAGTCTCCGTCTAGCTCTCTTAGAGCAAACATCGTGGTGACTATTTGACAGTTGATTTATTCAGTGCACTCAAATCGAGTAGTGTTTCTTTCTCGCTCACTCGCCGACTGTTTTTTTTTTGCGTTGTTCATAAACCGCGTGTTCATATTTCCCACGCGTAAGACAATTTTGTCCGCCCCCAACATGGCCCCGGGGCCTAATAAAACAAAACCCGGGAACAGATTTAGCGAGTTGGCAGATGCTGATACGCTTCCGCTCGAACCCCGTCCAAAAAAAAATAAAACAATATCTCTTGTAGACTTCCCTGCCCTCCCCACTTGTACCAATAATAAAAACCCGCGTTTCGTACTTATATCGTCCAAAGACGAAAACCAACCACTGTCCAAAATAAGCATTTTTGTTTTGAACAAAGCCATAGACGCTATAAGCACCGAGTACGAGAACATCTCTCAACTGAGAGATGGTAACCTCTTAATCCTTGCCAAATCTCAGAGAGTTGCAGACAAATTCTTGCGCATCACAAATATTGCAAATCAATGCCGGGTGTCCGCAAAGTTACACGCCAATTTGAACTCGTCCAAGGGTATTGTCTACGCCCCCTGCCTGATCAACATTGACGTAAGTGAAATTGTTTCGGAAATGAAACCTCAAGGTGTGATCGACGCGTACAAATTCACTAAAAATATTGAAGGCAAACAACGCCCTACAGGCTTAGTTCTGTTAACCTTTGATTTCTATCAGCCTCCCACTACTGTAAGCATAGGTTGGTACAAAGCGAAAGTGCAAGAATACATCCCTAACCCGATGAGATGTCGTAACTGTCAGCTACTCGGCCACACGACAAAAAGGTGCTCTAAAAACAAAGTCTGTGCAAATTGTAGTCTCCCCCCTCATGAACCGGAACTGTGTTCGCGTACTCTGTGCGCCAATTGTGCAGAAGCCCACCCTTCTTCTTCCACCTCTTGCCCAAAATATCTGCAAGCCAAAGAAATCTTGAAAATCAAAACTAAAAACAAATGTAGCATTGCTGAAGCCAAAAGAACATACAACCAATTACATTCTCCTGTCTCTAATCAATCATACGCTGATAAAACCAAGCAACTGAGCAAATCAGTAGTAGACATAAGCCGCCCTTCAGTCGTGACCATCTCCAGCGCGCCCTAAACCTCTGCCGCAAGCAATCCAATAGGTAACAAAAACACAACATCCACACGTCATATCCCCTCAATACCAACAACAACCTCACCTAACTCTCAAAAAACTGCAACTTCTTCAGTATCAAAAATCAATAGTAGCACACTACAAAACCGTCCACTTCCATCTCCACCGATCTCTAAAACCCTTAACCCCTCTTCTTTCGATTCGCCTCTTAGCTCTATTACCAAAAATTTAATCCACAGTAATTCTTACTTCATTTCCCCCTCTGACTCAGATGACAACCTATAATCCTACTCACAATAGTCCAGCTATAGGGTCGCAGTCCATACCGGTCGAGTTGCGGACGGAATCACTTGTATTCAGTGATCCCCGCCCTCACCACGACCGATCTGAACTGCGACCTCATTCTCAGTCAACTATAAATCTATCAGCACATTCTAACAGCACTTTTAAAATCCTTCAATGGAACATTAAAGGTTTCGTCAACAACTACGACGAATTAAACCTTTTAACCAAAGAACAAAGACCATGTGTTGTGTCTCTTCAAGAGACCCACTGTGCGTATTCCTTCACACCGCAGACACCTCGTGGCTTCACTGGATATTTCCACAACTACTACCATAATACCTCTTCAAAACAAGGAATAGCGGTCTTAATCAAGAACAACATACCTCATAAAAAAAAATTCCCATTAGCTCAAATATATTAGCACTCGCTTTCGAATTCGAACTCAAAATGTCAATTTACATCCTGCCCGACAAAGTTTTCACAAAAGATGACTTGGAAAACATAACTCTCCAAATCCACTCCCCGTTTATCCTAGTGGGTGATGTTAACGCCTGGAGTGCCTTATGGGGCTCAAATACCACCAATACTAGAGGCAGGGAGGTTGAATCCGTCATTAATAACTCTAACCTAATCATCCTAAACGATGGTTCTCCCACTCACCTCTCCACCCATGGAACCCTTACTAACGTGGACATTACATGTTGTTCTCCTGAGCCTTACACAAACGTTTCTTGGGAAATACTGGATGATCTCTATAACAGCGACCATTTTCCAATTATTTCCACTATTGTTCTTGGCCCGGGAAACGGCAACCCACCTTCTAACCCGAAATTTAAAACTGACAATGCTAACTGGGCTTGTTATAACAAGCACATCTTAGATTTTCTGTCACGTAATACCATCTCTGCTAATATCAATAAAGAGGCCGCTACGCTTCACAAAGCCATAAGAACAGCCGCAAACATGTCCATCCCACAAAGCTCTCCACGCCTCCAAAACCGGGTAGTGCCATGGTGGAGCTCTTTACTTGCCACCTTAAGAATCGAAAAGCAGACAGCGTGGAAAATGTTTAAAAGACATCCCAGCACCACAAACCTAATATGTTACAAAAAGGCCAATGCAAAGTTTCGTAGAGCAATTAAGGAGAGCAAAGGGAAATGAATACACGATTTCACTTCTACCATAAACCCCAAGTCAACACCAGAAAAACGGTGGCATACCATCCGTAGCCTTACTGGAAACGCTGTTGCTAATTCAATAAAATCAGTATCAACACCAGAAGGTTGTAAAACTTCACCACAAGATATAAGTAACTTTTTTGCCCACAATTGGTCGAATTCCTCGAAAGATTAGTATTTCCCCACCAATTTCATTGAAACAGATATTACCCTTCTGGAACTAGAATGTTGTCTAGCCAAACTCAAAGGTAAAACACCCAGTAGAGATAGAGTATCATACCCCATGCTCAAAAATCTTCCACTTGAAGCAAAATCCAGACTTATTGCCCTTTACAATACCATCTTGCACACTGGTACAATCCCTCAGTACTGGAAAACAGCAACAGTACTTCCCCTCCCCAAACAAAACAGAAATATAAGTGTAATAGAAGGTTTCCGACCCATTTCCCTTGTGCCTTGTATTTCTAAGGTTTTAGAAAAAATAATTGCCAAACGCTTAATGTGGTTCATTGAATCCAAAGAACTTCTTAGCCAAAACCAAGTTGCGTTCAGAGCCAACAAGGGTTGTGCCGATGCACTCACCCACCTAGATTTCTACATAACCAAAGCACTCTCCGCCAGAAACCACGCAACAATCCTTTCCCTCGACTTTGAAAAGGCATTTGACAGAGTTGGGATTCACCTGGTCCTAACAAAACTAAAATCCTGGGGTACTGGCCCAAAAATCTTCAATTACATTCGTTCCTTTCTATCCCACCGGAAAATTTGTGTGAGAGTCAACAACTGTTTCTCTTCAACCCTTCCCCTCTTTACCGGCATACCACAAGGCTCCCCACTTTCGGTCGTGTTATTCATAATCGCTTTTGACGAACTATCAAACATAATAAATAAGCATAAACACCTCGACCATTTCATATATGCAGACGATGTTTTCGTGCTTTGCAAACACAATGATATGTGTAAGACAAGAAGTATGCTCACAACATTACTTGAAGACATCTTAATATGGTCGAATTCCTCTGGGGCAAATCTTTCTCTTGACAAATGCAAAATTTTGCACATCTGTCGGAAAATGAATTGCAGCAGCGATATTTCTCTTAGAGTTAATAATGTAGTTATCACTAGTGTAAATAACCTAAGTATTCTTGGCCTAATTGTTAACAACAAATATAATTGGTATAATCATTGTGTTAGCCTTAAGAAAAACCTAGCTGCCAGGGCAAATATTATTAACTTCTTAGCAAACAAAAAATGCAACACTCATTCCAATACATTAAGTAAGATTTCTAAGTCATTATTGCTTAGCAAGATTGACAACGGGTTGTGTATCGGAAATGCACCTAAATCAACTATCAACATCATCAAGGCCCCATACCATCAAGCAGCCCGTCGTAGCATCAACGCCTTTCGTACCACCCCTATCATGAACATCCTTGTGGAGACAGGTCTACCCTCTATTGAAGAGCGATTAGAACACGCACAAGCGAAGCTGTACTTAAAACTCCTTCATACCAAGAACTCCATCACAAGTAGAGACTTCGCTACAGCTAAAAACATGAAATACTCAAAACGAGTGCAGTCCTCGCTATCAAAATCTCTGATAGTTGCTGGAAATCTGAACCTTCCGAAGAAAATCTTAACCCAACACACTCCCACCGTGCCACCATGGACATTAAAGCCAAATTCACTAATTCTGAACTTAACGCTATTCGATAAAAGCAACACGCCGAAAGAGTCTTATCTTAGTGCATTTCGTCGTATTTCCTCATCCCTGAAAACAAAGGGCTGGCAATTTATCTTTACAGATGGCTCTAAAATCAATAACAGTACCTCTTTTGCTGTCACAAAGGAAAATGGATTTCTGATCATCGGAGGTTTACTGCCTACCCACGCCTCGATCTTCACAGCAGAAGCCCTAGCTATATATAAAGCCATTACCATCGCCACTAAGCAGAAGGGGAAATTTGTGATCTGCTCGGACCACCATCACTACACCCTATTTAATCCAGACCGCAGCAGTCCATCTTATCCCACCACCACCTCAAAAGCTCAAAACACCATCTTCGCTAGATTACGACTAGGGCACACAGTCCATACACACCAACATCTTCTCAAAGGCACCCCTCCACCGACATGCAACACTTGCCACGGACGGTATGACGTCGACCATATACTGGGTTCTGCACACAACAACACCACAAACCCACCAGTTCATCTCCTGCTCAAATCTCCAACTCATCATAACATTTCCGCAATTTTTACCTATATAAAAAAACTTTCCATAGATATCTAATTTAACCGAAGAGCCGAAAGCCTTGGCAGCTAGTGCTCACTGCTTTCCTTCTTATTAGTGTATAATTTAAATTGTATCCTAATAATTTGTAATAATAATAATAATAATAAATAAATAAGTAAATAAATTTATCATGTAAAAAGAGAAATTCCCGCTTAAATTCACTGTTAATGTTAAGTAAGATAGATTACACACTTAGAATATATGGTAATAGTCCGAGAATTACACTTAATTTAACCAAACCTCCGTATCACCAAGCAACCAGAAGATCCCTAAACGCATTCCCCACGACACCCATCAGGAATATCCTTGCCGAAGCTGGACTTCTCTCCATTGAACACCGACATAGAATGGCCTCAGCTAAATTGTTTCCAAAGCTGCACTTTTATACGGGCTCACCCATCGACAAAGATGTTAACCTCTTAAAAAAACCGTCTAAAAGAGAGAAGAATCCCTTCAGCTATCAAAATTTCCCTCAAACTAGGAAGAACCCTAGAAATGCCAACGAACAACTATCGAGAAACTATCTCATTACAACCTACATGGACATTTAAGGCAGAATCCATCCTTCTTCAACTTACAAAATATAAAAAAGGTAACACAAATGCAGCGTTTATTCGCTCGGCCTTCTTAGCGGAAGAAAACTGTTTAAAATCAGAAGGATGGAACTTTATTTACACTGATGAATCAAAATCTGAAGAAAACACAGCTTTTGCGGTCAAACGTAGTGACGGTACAGGTAAAACAGGGTATCCTACCAAACATTGCCTCCGTATTCACAACCGAAGAACACGCGTTACTATTCGCACTCAAAATTACTACCAAAGATAATCGCAAATGGATAATATGTTCCGATAGTCTTTCTATGTTATTGACAATCAAAAATATAAAAAAATAACTCCTTAATTATCATACACATCCGTAACATACATCAATAACACCAAAAAATGCAAAATCATGTGGACACCTGGACATGCTGTTGCAAAAATGGCTTGATTTACATCAATTTGTCGTTGCTAAACTGCACACAAAACTTTTAGAAGACTGGCACCTATACCACCATCACTACAAGAAAATTAACCAGGAATATAAACCACCCTTATACCCTAGGGTGGTCTAGAAGAGTGTAAGGAAGAAGTTATTCGTTTTCCCCATCTACCAGAATTACCTTATTTGTCAGTTTGATATGAGATTACATAAAGTCTAAATAAGGGGTTCTAAGTTCTTGCAATATTTTCTACTTGAGCGGGTTATGCTATGGTAAACAATTCGTGTGTCATTTATGTGAGCTAAAGCGAATTTTTTATTGAAATTCCTGCCATTGTTGTCCTTCAAACAATCTTTCATTAATTTCCCGGTATAATTTCAATACTTTTAACAAAAAGAAAATTTTGCACAAAACTTAATTCCTTAACAATAATATCCTACACGCAAATGTGCAGGTATTTTTTTACATTAATCGAACGTAATTAATCACTTTCAATAATTGAGAATTTTGTACAAATATGAAATAAATTTGGATTATAATTAAGAGATGTACGGTGAAGTCGTATCTTAAATATAAAGGAACTTATTGCTATACAATTTTTGAACATTTAGGGTACGAGGAATCATATCATTAACCCATCGAGGGTGCCTTCAACTGTCCGCTTCCGTTAGTCATTGCCATGGTAAAATAAATCTTTACCTGAATGAATAAAACATACGTTTGAATTCCAATTGCTTATAGAAATTGTGTCATCTGCCATTTATGTATGTGAAGGAGCAGTCAATCCTAGTAAGCAATAAATAAATTAAATATTTTTTTTTTTTATGCTTTATAGTATTGAACATACCGTCTGCATACTTTTTGTCTTCTATCTAATAACTTCCGAAATATCGCACTATTACCTGTAAATAGAAAAGAAAAGTTTAGTGTAATTTATTTTTCGGTATAATGGAGATATATCCTCATTAGATTTTATTTGAGATAAACATTCAGCTTGTTGTCGCGTAATGTAAAACCCTTTCCATAAATATTAAGCACTTTTTGAGTTTGTCAGCATCATGGAAAAGCAAAGCGGTTAGCAAATCAAAGAACTAATCAAACAGCTTTTCAAAATTATAACGTGGGAATTGCGAGTATTGTTTGACGAAATTGAAAAATTCAATAATAACAAGTTGTGCAAATACTTTACTAGCTTCATAAGAAGCGCACAAAAAGATATATAACTATACAAGCATGTGGTTTTGTTACAAGTAGAGATGATATTTTTTTCCTATAACTGTTTCTGTCCTAAGATCAATGAATCAATTTCATTCAATATAGATGGGGCTCTGTATTTTAAGATTAATAACGACAAGACATTATATTAACAATGACTTGATATGATTGTTTTTTCTTAAAAGAGTCCTGTTCCTTAGAACATGGGCGCAAGTAAACGTCAGAACATGGGCGTCACTGCGGAAACGAACATTTTTCTTGAGCCAGTTTTGTATTACAGCTTTCTGCTCCAAAGATTAAGCTAATTTAATGAAGAAGTTAATAATTATAATACTAAAAATGTGATTGATTGCAATAGTCTTAGACGAAAAACAAAGAACAAGCAGTCATGGGGGCAATCCGGCATTTGTATTTAGCGTGAACACATTGAAGTCACAATTTCATGGAGTACCAGAGTCGAGTAGTACTAAACTGTATAGTTTTGTACATTGAGAAAGGCTAAAGCCAAATTAAGTGTAATTTTTTATTCATAATTAAAATTATATTAATATTTATAAATTGTTTTCGTTGTATTAAGCATGTTTGGAAAAGTAATCACATAAACATATTATTTGTAACAAGTACAATACTTACTTGCAACAGGTGGTAAGATTGTTCCCAATCGTATTGTCCTTTCACTGCATGTACCTTCGTGCAATAAGCTTTAAGCTTGTTGCTGAAAATAAAAAATGTTTTATTTTGAGGTGACTAAAGTAAATTTGTATTGCACAAACCAAGTGTACATACACTTAGAATCGTACCGGCTTTTGTATTTTGTATCCGTCTGTTGGTTTAAGACACTTGTTTTAAATTTCAATTGAATTTACATTTAAACGTTTGTTCTGTCTTAAACTTTGCACCAGACACCCAAGATAAGTCTTAGGGGCAAATCTTATTTTTACTTCAAATAAGATTTGCCGGACGTCGTAACTAACTCTAAAGTTGCATTATTAGTTCTCTAGTAGTATAAGTAGCAGTGGGGAATGCTAGCAAAATAAATCGCGCGTTGTCTCTTGCGATTATTATATACAGAATACATTAATTTGAATTTAATCCAACTTGAAAAAATTCACTTTGAATTTACGAGATTTACACTATTTAAACCACAGGTAATCCTGTCGATTGTTTGAAATAAACTTGGCGCCATAAAACAGCGCCAAGGGGATTGAGATTTAATTTAAAACGTTTGCAGAAAACTTATACATAAAATGTAGTAATTATATCACATATAAACTAAGCAACCGATTTTGTATTTGTCCAGGCACCATTGATTAGATTTTTGATTTCGGATGTTGTTTATCCGGAAGATTAAATTAATAAGAAATACACTTCAGGGACCAAAGATCAGAAATCAAGACGAATGGAATCACAGACTTCCTAAATGTGACAAGCGTTTTCGACAGGAAAGAACCCTTACAATGTTTTAAACACACATACTCTCATGTTGCTGACAGAAACCAATAAGGATATTGGTCTCTGGTTGCTGAGTTCTGCTTCACGCATCCATAATTACACATGTGGTGAGTTTCGATTAGTTCATTAAAGAAACCAATAGGACTGTTCCATTTGATTTGTGTATGTAGTTTGGGTAAAAATCCCTCTTGCACTCTACCAAATATTGTAAAACGACTTTTCGTATAAATTCGTAAACAGCTCAGACATATGAAATATCAGAAGTTTCTTATTTTCGATTTGACAGCCGTCGGCTGCCGTGCTGCTGCTCTCTCGTGAGCCCTCTCTTCTACGAGAATCAGCTAATGGAACGCTTTTTCGTAGTTTTTCGTACAAATTCGTGGACTTAACAGCTGATTTTCTTTTCGACATTCGAAAGTTCAACCATTATTTACGAGTTCTGGAGGATATAGCCAAAGCGAACATCCTTACGTTTCCCCACCAAAAGAAGCAATATGGCGGCTTATTCGTCAATTTTTGCTCTGATTAGTGTGAAACATTCGTAAATTACCCACTGTTCGTGAATTTGTCAGCCATATTTTATCTATTCAACGCAATGGGCTCCTAAAAACTACTAAAAATTGTTTGCTAAAGTTGGTGTTGTTTTTGAATTAATCATAAAGTTTTAAGACGATTATATAGCCTTACAAAAATAATTTTTGCACGTGGCTATCGTAAGCGATTACTTTATGATGGAAAAAACGATAGCTTATTTCAATTGTATGATTTGTATGACCTTCACCTTCTATCAATTTGATCGGTGAGGAGATCCACCGTTTAAGCAACTCAAACGTATTCTCTTTTAAGATCAAAAAAACCCTATCTATGAATCAGCTGTTCAAGGAGTGGAAATGTCTCCTAATTGGTCTCTGATGCACTCATAATACTGGAAAAAATTTCTCACACCTGACAAAAGAAAGAGTGCTGCCAAGTCTGTCTTTTCTTGATTTAAATCATAAACCAAAAACGGGTGATAAGCAAAGAAGCAAACGTTTTAAAACCTTATAATTAAATAGCAAAACAGATCTATATTATAAAGTTTTTCATTTCTTCGAACAAAATAATGCACTGTTTTATTTTTAAACTTGTAAAATTTACTAAATGCTTAACAGCCGTAAAAGATCTTGTATTCTTATTTAAAAACTCACATCATTTTATAACTGTTGTCAACAAATACTGTGTGGCAATGTTTCGTTACTTATTGTCGGAAATCATACTCAAAAAGTTTTTCTTCTTCTTCTTCTTCTTGTGGCGCTACAGTCCGGGGTGGACCTGGGCCTCAACCAACATGCCTCTCCAGCCAGCACGATCTTTCGCCAGCTGTCTCCAGTTGCGCACTCCAAGTTGGTTGAGGTCCTTCTCCACTTGTGTGCGTCACTTCAGTCTAGGCCGTCCTCTGTTGCGTTGTCCCAATGGCTCGGATTCAAAGACTTTTCGGGCCGGAGCAGTGGTGTCCATACGCTCTACATGGCCTAGCCATCTTAAGCGTTGTATCCGTAGACGCTTAACCAGGCGCATGTCGCTGTACAGCCTATAGAGTTCGTCATTAAATCTTCTCCTCCAGATGCCATCAACGCAAACAGGACCAAAAATCGCACGCAAAACTTTTCTCTCAAAAAGACTAAGGGCTTCCTCATCCGCCTTTGCTAACGTCCAAGATTCTGCGCCATATAGTAGGACGGGGATGATCAAGCTGTTATATAAAGCCAGCTTAGTCCTTCGAGAGAGGGCTTTATTACTCAATTTCCTCTTGAGCCCAAAGAAACAGCGGTTGGCAAGAGTGATTCTGCGTTTGATTTCGGTACTGATATTGTTGTCCCTGTTTACCGCGGAGCCGAGGTAGACGAAGTCCTTAACTACCTCGAAGTTTCTGCTGCCTAGTGTGACGCTCCGTCCGAGACGTCGATGTTGTGTGTCCTTCCTTGATGACAGCATGTACTTCGTTTTGCCCTCATTTACCGCAAGACCCACTTTGGCCGCTTCCGCTTCAATGCCAGCAAACGCCTCATTGACGGCTCGCTGTGTTCGTCCAATCACGTCAATGTTATCAGCGTAAGCTAACAATTGAACTGACTTCTGGAAGATCGCGCCTCTGGTGTTGACTTGTGAGTTACGCACGATCTTCTCGAGGATGATGTTAAAGAAGTCACATGACAGTGCGTCGCCTTGTCTAAAACCTTTTTTGACATTGAAGGTCTCGGTGAGTTCGGTGCCGACCTTGACCGAGCAGCGAGAGTTCTCTATCGTCATCCTACACAATCTGACGAGTTTGGTAGGAATGCCAAAACTAGACATGGCACTGTATAGCTCGTCTCTATGCACACTGTCATATGCAGCCTTGAAATCGACGAATAGGTGGTGGGTGTCAATTTGCATTTCTTGGGTCTTTTCCAGGATCTGCCGTAATGTGAAGATCTGGTCTATTGTGGACTTCCCTGGTCTGAAACCACACTGATAGGGACCTATCAGGTCATGGACAAATGGTTTCAGACGCTCACACAATACGGCAGAGAGGATCTTGTATGCGATGTTCAGGAGACTAATCCCTCTGTAGTTGGCGCAGTCAAAGGGGTCTCCTTTTTTGTGGACCGGGCAAACGACGCTGAGATTCCACTCATCGGGCATGCTTTCCTCCGACCATATCTTACAGATGAGCTGGTGCATGCGCCCAACCAGGTCATCTCCAGCTGCTTTAAATAGTTCTGCGGACAGTCCGTCCGCTCCAGCAGCTTTGTTCGACTTTAGCTTGGATATTGCTATCTTCACCTCGTCTAAGTCGGGGGGACGGAATGCTTGTCTATCATCGTCCAATTTGAGTGGAACATTCTGCCTAACAGCGGGATTTGGGTCGTCATCGCCGTTTAGGAGTCTGCAGAAATGATCCTTCCAGATTCTCAGCACAGACTGCGACTCTACTACTAGTTGTCCATTTTGGTCCCGGCAGGCCTTGGCCCGAACCTTGTATCCTCCGGATAGCTGTTTTACCTTTCGGTAAAACTTTCGGACTTCATTCCTGCCAAAGCACCTTTCCATTTCCTCGACCGCGCGCTTCTCATGCTCCTTCTTTTTCCTTCTGAGAAGCCGGTGCTCTTCCCTTCTTCTCTGTTCGTAGAGTTCACGAACAGCTCGCGTTGTTCGGTGCAGCGTCGCCTTATAGGCGTCTTGTTTAGCTGCGTGCGCTTGCCTGCACTCGTCGTCAAACCATGGGTTCCTTCTGGGTGGTGACGTGAAACCCAGCACATCAGTGGCAGCTTCTTTGATGGCTTCTTGACAACGTTTCCATTCTTCTTCTATGCTTAGTGCAGGAAGCGTCGAACTCTGGGCGAGTTTCCGGGAGACTCGGTCGGCAAAGTTCCCAGCAATCAGCTGCGATTGTAGCTTTTCGACGTCAAACCGTTTTGGCCTTTCTCGACTCCGTTGCTCTCTCGATTTCCGGGTTCTTACCTTGACTACAACAAGGTGATGATCCGAGTCAATGTTTGCACCTCGGAAGGTTCGGACATCGAGAATACTGGAGGAGTGTCTGACGTCGATCGCAACGTGATCAATCTGATTGACGGTTGATTGATCAGGAGATCGCCAGGTTCCTTTGTGAATGTTCAGGTGTGGGAACCGCGTGCTAGCCACAGAGAGGTTTCGCCCCGAGGCGAAGTCCAACAGCCTGAGTCCGTTTCCGGATGTGTTGTCGTGCAGGCTGTGTTTACCGATGACTCCAGCAAAGATGTCCTCCTTTCCCAGCTGAGCGTTGAAATCTCCTAGAACGATCTTGGTGTCATAGCTGGGGCATCGATCGTATGTTCTTTCTAGGAGATCATAGAAGTCATCCTTGATGTTGTCATCCTTCTCCTCTGTCGGGGCGTGAGCGCATATTAGGCTGATGTTCCCGAATTTAGCCTTGATGCGGATTGTCATGAGGTGCTCGCTGACTGGGTCGTAGCTCAAGACTTTTTGCCTAAGTCTGCCTCGAACAACAAATCCGCATCCGAATAAGCGCTGCCTTCTTTCTCTATAGCAATTGCTGTAGTAGATATCGCAGTTCTTCATCGCTTTTATGCCAGGCCCATCCCATCGCACTTCCTGGATGGCGGTTATGTCAGCTTTGTAGCTGTCAAGGGCCTCCGCAAGTTGTTCGGCTGCACGTGGCCTGTTAAGGGACCTCACATTCCACGTGCAAAACCGAAAATCGTTGTCCTTTAAACGTTTGCTGGGGTCGTCAACAGTTAATCCGTCCTTATCCGAGGCATATCGGTTTTTCTGAACTATTTTTCTTTTTTACGTGGTAAGGAAGTTACCCTCACGCACAACCCACAGACTGGTAGGCCAGGCCCATTATTTAAATCCTCGGGCAGAGGGGGTCGCTGCATACATTAGTTCACCATACAACGGGTGTTGTGATGGCTATCCAGGGGGCGCCACTTGGAGGCTGTATGTCAACTTGACCTGTGCACTAACGAGGATTGCCTTGGCAGCTCGCCATGTTGAGCGCAATCAACGACGTTACCTCGCGTGCATAGGCCCATGCCCACCCACAAAAAGTTTTTTAATTCATTAAAATATCCATTTTTCTAAACAACTTAATGGCTTTATTACATAATAATGTACAATAGATTCGAAATAAAAAAAAATAATTTACTTTCATGTTTTGAGGACTAACGACTTGGCTACAGGCTAGGACATTGTGCAGTAATATGATAAAGAATACACTTACTTTGTCAAAAACTTGTTGCACGTTGCGCACATGTTTATCTAACGCAATGGGGTATAAATATAATTGATATAAAAAGAGGCAACACATCCAGAACCTCTTGCGTCTACACATTTGATCATATTTCTTTCCTGCCCTACCTCACCCACATTAACCCATTTGCCTTTGCGTTTTCAATCATATCAAATTCTGTGAATGGGAAAATTATCCCGTCACACTTAATCCGCCGAATTCCTTAATCGTCATGAATTCTTCAAAATTTAAAAGGAAATCAAAGCTTACTCTAGAATTAATAATGTTTACTGTGTTTTTGATCACGATTTAAGGAAGCATATGCCATAACTGAACATTTTATATTACGCATAACTTACCAAAAATCAGTTACATTCCGTTTATAACGTTTATTTATTAATTTTATCAATTTATTTAAGTTTATAAGTAATCAAAAAATACATTTCTAAAATTGATATAGCATTAAAACTGAGTGCAAAAAATATTTAATATACTTATACAATAGTCACAAATTATTTTAATGATTGCTTCATTACCTGGGCGTCATTACAGTATGTTGAGGCGTTAATTTAATTTTTCATTTAATTGCGGAGAGATAATAATCATATTGTATGCTGGATCTTTAATGGAACTAGACCTTAATTTATTGTAGAGCTCAAATTTTAGTTTTTGATATTTGTCTCAAATTGCACCCTCATTTTTCTATTATCCCTTTCTTCTTATTTCTATGTACATTCATGTAAATACTGCATATACGTAAAACTTCTATTAAACTGAAATTATCCGTAAACTGAAATGAAGTGTGCTGTATTATTCTTTTTTTTAATTATTTTTATAGTATAATGGCTTAGGCATTCATAGTTCAAAAAAAAAAAAAATAAAGTGTGCGTAATTAATATAGGTAGATTAAATTATATTCAAAGTTAGTTCGAGCTTTACTACTGTTGAGAAAATTCCGTAAAGATTTATGCATTTGTGTTGAACATCACTGCTCTTAAGACTTAAGAAGACTTCACCCAACATACTATTCATATATGCATACATATATAATCATTTCATTTTTACTTATGTTATATCCTTTTCTCTGTCTACCGTTGTTTTTAAGAATTCAAATAAATACATGACTGATACTACGCAATAGGACTAAGAAGGTTCGGTTTATAAACGGCAGTAGACTTTAAAATAATACATTAAAAGCAGTGTTGCTTAAACAGCGCAGTTTGCAAGATAAATTTAATAATAAAAAAATAACCAATTGAACAGTGCACACCTCGAGTTATTAACAAAAGACAACTACGACACATTGTGTCTTCAAGTAGAGGCGTTTTGAACAAAAAATGCAACATTGGGCTACGTTTCTGGCGAAGTTCCAAAACCAGCATCAGCGGAAGGTGCGGATCCATAGAAGCAGTATGGTTATCTCTATACAAAAAAAAGAGATTAAGCTAATCTTATATTATCCATATATCCCTCTGAAACAAATTCGTGGATGCGAAACATCAGAAGAAATGTGGAACAAACTCCAATCCATTATCCATTATCTGGCCCAGTCCGATAAGCTCGACGCACAAAGATGTGCTAAACATAATGCTGTTGTGCAATCTCCCTGAAACATACGACAATTCCAGATGCACTGTTGAACGTTAGAACATTTTGCCTGGTGTCAGTACCATTAAAAAATCAGATGCTTTAGATATCCTTGTAAAAGCCAGAATTGCAGATGACTTGGAAGACACTGTGGCAGTCAGGCGTTAGCTACCAACAACAAGCTACCGAACAACAAAAAGGTATACGATACTGAACTCCGCAACCGACAGATAGGATACTGTGGCAACGTTACAAATTCCCTCCACAAGCGACTCCGGCGCCATTTATTGAACATTGAGTACACCGCGGCGCCCGAGAAAACAAATTTTGTGTCCGGGCCGTGTGCAATGAAATAAAATGAATAACGTTTTTATCTCGAATTCCCGCAGGACAACAGATGCGGAAAATTTTTTGTGTTAATAACAGTTCAAAATATCAATAAAGTTTATATATATTTAAATATATAACATTAAATAATAAAATAAAAATTTGAAAGTGTTTTAGTTTTTTTAAGTCACAGAGTTTAAAAATGACTAATCCAGATTATAGTGTTAGTACGCAACAACGGAGTACCAATGCTGCGATAACAGAGGAACCACTGAAGATCGCTGCACTAAGCAACATCAAGATACCTCACGCACAGTTCTATAATCACCGCATAATTTCCATTTTAACTCCGTCTACTTTGGATATTGAGATTCTCAATGAAGTTTCGGACATGGTCCAGAAACCACGAAAACACGATAAGTACCAATTCTTTGAAGAAACTTTAATTAAAAGGTTCACAGAATCCAAAAAACGACAGTCAAATCGGTTATTAACATCACTCGAACTGTATGACAAGCTAGCTGCAGAAAACGTTTCTGACGTTATGTTACTGACTATTAGGATGTCCAGCAAACGTGCGTGGTATTTTTGGAGGTAACATAACTTCCGATCGTTATGCCTTTATTCTGGCTGTTCGCGAGGCTGCCAGGACACAATTTGAACATATCGTAAGATCTTAACAAGGACAAACACCACTAGAGGGATTTCAGGGCGTTAGGAAAAACAGTTTCGGGAAAACGGTGGAACAGACCAGACGGGCAAAAAGATTTTAAAATATAATAACCAACCAATCCGCAGTTCATACACACCATTTCGCCTGCCAGACCAACACAGAAAAAATGTCTGCAAATTCAATCAATAATTTGGTGACGATGCTAGGAAATATTAAAAGCCGTGCGGTTACACCTCGCGTTTAAGCTAGACTCGCTGTTACTGTCCAAGACGGGAAGTGTAAAAGAAAATCTGGCAAAAGTAAAATATATACAGTTGGAAAAACTGTACAAGAACGTATTTTCCTGCGCCTGAAGAAGAAAATGAAATGATGACGTTTATATGGTGGCGGAAAATGAAATAATAACGTTTATAAACAATTTTCCATCTTACGAATCCCACTACATTTGGCGAGAAAGATATTTTTGGTGTCAACAAGGGTTTTGTTTTTTTAATTTAACACAAACTAAACATTTTTTGAAAACAGGTAAGAAAGAAAAAAGTTATATTACAACTCCATTAAAAAAAAATAAAAAATAAAAAAAAATGCCCAAGATCAAAGAGCTTATGTCGAAGGTTGGCAAAAGTTTTTCATTAAAAAATATAAATAAGTGATGCGGAAGCATCATTGGTGCCCTCTGCGAACAAAGATCAGATCCAATTACATTGGGGAGGACTGTCACAACTTCACACAACAGCTGTGAAAAGTACTGTGCCAACCTAGGGAAGCGATTGGAAGTAGATATTTTATTGTTTTTCAAGTAGCTAAATATGTGCGCCGACGCGTAGCTACTCACCTGCTAAAACAAAACACCACCCATCAGACGATAGATTATTCTAATTCTAATTTCAATTCTAATTTAAAAAAATCAGTTTGTTTTCTTCGGACTGTCGCCGCCAAAGTGGTGATCCCAACGTGATATCAGTGTCACAAGTTAAATAAAAAGTGCAAAACCTTTGTTCTTTTTGTCTCTATATTTCCAAATAAAGAACGCGTCAACAATTCTGCAAAACAGTGTATATTTCGAGATGGTAGCATTAAAAAATGTGAGAATTCCAATATTCTTGACCACAAACCCAACACTGTGGTTTGTCCAAATACACAAACAGCAGATATAACTCCATCTTTTTATTCCTGGACGCGGAGAACTTGAATAAAGTCGCTTATCTTGTGCAATATCCAACAGATACAGAAAAAACATCTCAAAGCAGATTTACGGAGTCCAAAGATAATAAAAAAAAACGTCAGTTGAGCTAGAAGAAAATGCGGCAACTGGCCGGTTATAACGTACCCGACGATATGCTGTTCACAATTTGCATTGGGGAATCTGCAATTTAAACGTGCAACTTGTATCATGGACAACATGACATCGTCTAGTATCTACGCAGCCTAAGTTTGCGAGGTAAAGCAAACAAGTATCTCGGCCGTCGGCTGCACACAATGTAATAAGAAATGTTTAACTTGATAGAGGTTCTCACCTGTTAGCTAATGAAGCCCGAAGGTGATCCCAAGCTACTCTAGGACACTAAAGACCACTTCGCAGGAGCGTAGCTTACCTCCAAAATCGAAACTGCAAGAGACCATGTAGTTTCAAGACGAAAATAAGGATGAGCCAAAGACGGGTACCAGCAGTTTAAAGTCGGATAAGAAATGCCGCCTTTATGTGTTCGATAAGAAGACAAAAAAGAAGTTCCTATAAAATTCCGGATTCCGGTCTTTTATCATCGCCGATGTTTAAACCACTATAATAAGGAAAAAATGAGTATTGTATTTAACACTTCCGCTCGCACTTCCGATCATCAACTACTCGTGTTGTGCGCGCTACTGTTTTCTCACGAGTAGAAGGGACCTACAGTTTTTTGCCGACTCCGAACGGCGAAATTTGAGAAGCTTTCTTAGACAGTTATTACTCTTTAAGTGTTGTCAGCAGCTCAAAAGAGGTGATGCCGTGAAAAAGGGGTTCAGCCGGAAATCGGCGTGTGAGCGTCGCACTCTACTCACTACACCACGACGGCCACCTATTTCCCGTCATTAAATAATCTGTTTGATGTGGAAGATAATCTCTTACCGGACGTTGTAAAGGTGACCAGAACCACATTTGGTTTTAAAAGTGGCCCATTGCTTTTACCGCAACACCCGCAACAAGGATGTTAAAAATAAAACATATATGTAGGATCCCAAAACTATGACACTGGACAAAACGGAAGAAATACATAAAACGACAACACTGGTACGAGACAAAACAAAGAGGACGAAAGACAACGCAAACGAGTCAGTCGAAGAGAACCAACCCTGAGAGAAAATTGGGGACTCAACCGGGATAAGTGGTTGTAAATAAATTGAGTGCTAGTGCAAGCAAAACTCAGTAAAGATCGTGTTTCTCTAACTTCTGAACTCCAAGCAGACGACAACGGCCAAAAATTCAAAATTCCTAAGGAGAATATTATGTAATAACGAGCGTTAAAATTGGGGACTCAACCGGGATAAGTGGTTGTAAATAAATTGAGTGCTAGTGCAAGCAAAAGTCAGTAAAGATCGTGTTTCTCTAACTTCTGAACTCCAAGCAGACGACAACGGCCAAAAATTCAAAATTCCTAAGGAGAATATTATGTATAGCGAGCGTTAATATTTCCAACAAATTCATTGTAGCCAAGATCAAGGTACGAAATAGACTTACGGCTGTAAAGCCATCTTGTTATAAGAGACCAAAAGACACACGAGGACAGCTTTTTTCCTTTTTTTTTTCTGATTGGCGTTGAACTCTTATCACAAGTAAAGTAATACATATAAATTTATTTATTTATAGCAAAAGCTAATAAAAGTTGAATTTATTTTATTCCTGAAATTATTCCGACTAGCGGAATATGTATAAATCGGAAGCAATTACTGCTGCAATTAAAGGTCTCTTCCAGGAATTGAAGCATGCGACAGGACCACTTTATCCCTCCTTAGCGAGGGAAAATTAAAAAGAAGTTGTTCATGAAGAGAAAAACACATCGAACCCAGAAGCAAATGACGATCAAAATAAACAACCATTGGAAGAAGAACAGATAACCAGACTTCAGAAAAGTACTTCTCTTGAACCAGGACAGAAGGGGCCCCTAGAGACACCACCCAAGAAAAGGAAGAAACCAAGGATAGTAGCAGTCTATTCAGCCACGGATGACGAAACTTTCACACCCGTGAAACCAGTCAGGCCAAAAAAGACAAAGCCACTACCGGAACCAGAGAAGAGTACAGCCCAGCCACAAACAGCAATCACAAAAGAGCAAACCTTGCAAACATCCGCCAATAAGACCTCCGCAATGCCCCACATCACTTGCCTTTCGGCCAATGCAGCCGAAATCCAAGGGTACGCCAGAGCCAATAAAATAAGGCTTTTTTAAAAATGCTTAATGTAAAACAAAAGCAGTTGCTAAATGGTAACGATGAAGGTATCGAAGCCAGCATCAAACAAAATAAGGTTTCGACATATATCACTTTTCGGAATAAGCTCTCTGAGCCCATGCTCAAAAATATTCGAAAACTCTAGAAACAACAAATACCACCAACCACAACAGCACAACAATGCTATGACTTTAAACAATATTAACAATACGTCCTATGAGAAAAGTCAGAAATTTGGATCAGCTTACTCTACCGGAAGCAATGGATATAAACACAGTAATGAAACTGAGCATTAAGTATATCCCCAATGAACAAATTAACCAGGAGGCAAGGATCACCCCGCTGGACCAACATACCCTACAGCTAGCCAGGAATTTTCTTGGCTCCATCAATGACCATCCGAACCCGGAGATACAGAACATTTTAAAACAGCCTATGGAGCGCAGTCACCGATACCTGCATGTGAGAGCAATTTCAGATTCAAGATTCCAGGAAGTTTTCAACCCAGCTGCAACATTTTATGCAAAGAACACCTCGGGGCACTATTGACGTTAAGTCTTAAATAAAATTTGTATACCCTTTACCCCCAAAACATTCATATATATTTAAGGAACACACCTTGAACCCAGAAGCAAATGAAGACCCAAGAAAGCAACCATTGGCAAAAGGACAGACAACTAGTGCGCTGAAAAGTACATCTCCTGAACCAGGACAGAAGATTCCCCTAACGACACCACCCAAGAAAAGGAAGAAGCCAAAGATAGTAGAAGTCTGTCCAACAACGGAAGACGAAACTTTCACACCCCTGAGACGAGTCAGGCCCAAAACAAAAAAGACACTACTGGAACCAGCCCAGTCCCAAACAACAAAATCCATCCCAACCACAAAAGAAGAAACTTTGCCAACATCCATCAACAGAACCTCCGCAATGCCCCCCATCACTTACTTTTCGGCCAATGTAACCGAAATCCAACGGTACGTATTACACAACACATTTTACATTACATTCATATTTAACATTAATTAATATTTAAATTCAAGTAAAGAATATATTGTGAATTCATTCTTTGGAGAGTTACTCGTCAAAATAACCTCGTATTTATTTTTTATATGTCAAGTAAGAAATACTTCACTTGTTCTCAAGATTCACAGCACGGCACATTTCAATAAAGAGCAATTATTAAAACGTTGTAACAAAGAATTTTCATTTCCCAAATTTTCACAAATAATACGTATGAAACAGTTGCTAAGACCAATAAAATTGCTTTCACAATCAAGAACCTAAATACCAAGAAAACCGTTTTTTTAACGTGAAGACACGGGAACAATTCTAACAAATGAAGGAATTCCTGAAGGAGAGGTGCATCAAGCATTTCAACTTACGTCAAACCCCGATAGGAAAAACTTTCTTGTAGTAAAAGGAATACATTCCTTGCATACCGATGAGAAGATAAAGGAGGAACTTATAAAGGAAGATATCCCAGCCATTAAAGTGTCGGCAATAAAGTTGACAAAGGGAATTGACAAGAAGTTCAACTGCCACGTTATGGAAGTTGGAAAAACAAAACAAATCGCCGATATAATCAAAAAGACACTGATTTTAAACCAGCGCGTTCAGCGGGAGCAATTTAAAACCAAGGATATCGGGTAATGTTATATCTATATCGACAATGCGGAATGTCATACGGATGAATTAAGTGCAACGCAACACACGGGCCTGGAGAGTGCAAGAGGAAGGAATGCACAGGACCAGAGGTGTACTATGCAAACTATAAAATCAACGGACACCCGGCAAATTACAAGGGCTGCCCCGTTTACAAGGCAAAGATAGCCGAAAAAACTGCCATAGCCGCAAAGAAAGCGCAACAATTTACCGCAAAATCTGCCTGCACCATAACGAAGCCTTCAATGAGCTTTGCAGACGTGGCGAGACTCAACGCAGTGAGCAAACCCACTGTTGCCGGAAGGAAGTAAAAAACCCAACCGAAGCCATCCAAAGCGAATCAACTAAGGGTGACGACAGAAGGAAAAGCTAAGGACATTAACCTTGAAGAATAAATGTTTAACACCTTCGATAATAACCTTCCGTCGCTCATGATAAAGGCTCGAAGCGCTACACTGAAAGGATATAGCAATTTGAGCATGGAAGAAAAGTGCGCGGCACTAGCCGTATTCTTATTTTAATTATGCGTTTAAAAACACTGCGCATAATCGCGTACAATGTTAATTCATTGTACGCGTTAGACAGGCGATCTGCTTTTAGTCTTTTACTAAAAGCAAACAAACCTGTCTCAAGCATCGAAATAACGTATCTTTCGAAGGTTATTCTCTTTTCAGATCCGACGTCGAAGGAAAACAGGGTATAGCCGTCCTCATTAAGAATAAACATCGCTGCCAAACATAACGTTATACCGGAGCTGAAATGCATCGAAGCTACCGGTATAGAAATTTAGGTGAACATCACAGAGACATTGTTGGTGCTGAGCATTTACAACCACGAAGGAACAGCGCTTCTATAGGCCACGATATTGAAGTCCTAAATGGCCTTGTTTCAAAGCATACCTATGGCCTCACAGGGGTAGACTTCAAGGCACGGCACACAATATGGATGGAAACAGAGGCTGACTGGACGGGGAATATCATCGTTAAATGGCTAGAGGATAATTCCTTGGTTGCAATCTAGGCCAACCTGGACTTGCAATTTGGTAAATATTTTGTCAGAAATAAGGAACTTCTCCTGCACAACTGGTGGAAGCGATTTAGACCATGAGGCGGTGCTACTGGTTTTAAACCATCACAAGCCAATATTTACTATCCACCAACCAGAAGAGGACGTCATCAACTATCACCAGCTGGACGTGGGAAAACTATACGAGGATATCCTGGGGAATATCCAAATACCAACACCGACGAGGGATCTCACGAATACGGAAATCGACTCTGCTATCGATGGATTGGAGGGCACAATCAAGAACGCCTTAGAACAGCAGAAGCGACCAAGAACAAATAGGGACAGGTAGAGCCATTAACTAGTTCATATCCAAAATTTCTACCACCATAGGCAAAGATTGAGGAAACTTTTGCAGCGAATCTACCGCCGCGAACTGAACACGGTAAATGGCGAATACCAGACAGCGAGTTGAACTGCACAAACATCATGTTACGTAATGCGGTTCAACACAGTCATAACACGGTCCTGCAAATTAAGGTCAAAACAATAAGGCCGGGTGAAGGTATCTTCTTCAAGAAAATCAACGGAAAAAGAAAGAAATTACCACCAACCACAAAGACAAGCGGAGGAGATGCGACCACCTCAGAGGAGAAAGCAGAAGCTTTCGCATCTCACTTCGAGAGCAGTTTCAAGCCCAAGCCCCCGGAAGAACAGAAGTGAGGGACTACGTCAACAGCATTCAACACACACATGCACCTACAGTCAACTTCTGCGAAGATGACCTGACGGACAACCAGAAGAAATCGAGGAAATCATCCATGGATTTACGGCAAAGAAATCAGCCGGACCGAACAAAGTTGGAAATTTTTTTGAGCGGATGCCACAGATCATGATGATACTCCTGACTATCATCATCAATAATTGCATCAACAACTGCAATTTCCCAGTCAAATAGAAAGTGGCAAGGATTGTTGCAATCCCCAAGAAAGGGTACACTGACAACGTGACAGGATACAGAACCACATTGCTGCTAAGCAATATGAGCAAAATCCTGGAAAGGATGTTAGTGCAGAAAATTAAGCAACACTTTACGGAGTCAAACATCATCCCAGACATCCAATTCGGATTCCGGGAAAAACACTCGACTCTGCATCCTTTGATGGAATTTCATCACGATGTCCTGGCGGGCTTGAACAATCACCAAGTTACCGTGGCACGCATCTTGGACATTGAGAAGGTTTTCGACACGGTTTGGATTTACAAACTCAAATTAATGAGATTTCCCTCTAACCTCATCGCGATCATCCATAGTTTTCTTCACGGGAGGTGATTTTATGTAGAAATAAGGCAGGCGTTGCACAGGGATCGCGACTGGGACCTGTTCTTCTTCTTCTTGTGGCTCTACAGTCCCGGGGTGGATCTGGGCCTCAACCAACATGCCTCTCCAGCCAGCACGATATTTCGCCTGCTGTCCTTCTCCTTCTTCCACTTGTGTGCGCAATCTCAGTCTAGGACGTCCTCTGTTGCGTTCTCCCTGTGGTTCGGATTCGAAGACTCTTCCGGCCGGAGCAGTGTTGCCCATCCGCTCTACATGGCATAGCCACCTTAAGGCTCATGCCGCCGTACAGCCCATACAGCTCTTCATTAAATCTTCTCCTCCAGATGCCATCAACGCAAGCAGGACCAAAAATCGCATGCAAAACTTTTCTCTCGAAAAGGCTATAAATTTCCTCATTCGCCTTTGCTAACGTCCAAGATTCCGCGCCATAAAGTAGGCTTAGTCGTTCGAGAGAGGGCTTTATTATTCAATCGCCTCTTGAGCCCAAAGAAACAGCGATTGACAAGAGTGATTCTGCGTTTGATTTCGGTACTGATGTTGTTGTCCCTGTTTACCGCGGAGCCGAGGTAAATGAAGTCCTTGACTACCTCGAAGTTTCTGCTGCGTAGTGTGACGCTTGGTCCGAGATGTCGACCTCGTATGTACTTCCTTGATGACAGCATGTACTTAGTTTTGCCCTCATTTACCGCCAGACCCATTTTAGCCGCTTCGGCTTCAATGCCAATAAACGCCTCATTGACGGCTCACTGTGTTCGTCCAATCACGTCAATGTCAGCAGCGTAAGCTATCAATTGAACTGACTTCTGGAAGATCGTGCCTCTGGTGTTGGCTTGTGAGTTACCCACGATCTTCTCGAGGATGATGTTAAAGAAGTCACATGACAGTGCGTCACCTTGTCTAAAGCCTTTTTCGACATTGAAGGTCTCGGTGAGTTCGTTACCGACCTTGACGGAGCAGCGAGAGTTTTCCATCGTCATCCTACAAAATCTGACGAGTTTGGTAGGAATGCCAGAACTAGACATGGCACTGTGTAGCTCGTCTCTATGCACACTGTCATATGCGGTCTTGAAATCGACGAATAGGTGGTGAGTGTCAATTTGCATTTCTTGGGTATTTTCCAGGATCTGCCGTAATGTGAAGATCTGGTTTATTGTAGACTTCCCTGGCTGAAACCACACTGATAGAGACCTATCAGGTCATGGACAAATGGTTTCAGACGCTCACACAATACAGCAGAGAGGATCTTGTATGCGATGTTCAGGAGACTAATCCCTCGGTAGTTGGCGTAGTCAAATGGGTCTCCTTTTTTGTGCACCGGGCAAACGACGCTGAGATTCCAATCATCGGGCATGCTTTCCTCCGACCATATTTTACAGATAAGCTGGTGCATGCGCAAAACCAGGTCATCTCCAGCTGCTTTAAATAATTTTGCGGACAGTCCATCCGCTCCAGCAGCTTTGTTCGACTTCAGCTTGGATATTGCTATCTTCACCTCGTCTATGTCTGGGGGACGGAATTCTTGTCTATCATCGTCCAAATCGAGTGAAACATTCTGCCTAAGAGCGGGACTTCGGGCGTCATCGCCGTTAGGGAGTCTGCAGAAATGATCCTTCCAGATTCTCAGCACAGGCTGCGAGTCTAATACTAGTTGTCCCTTCTGGTCCCTGCAGGCCTTGGTCCGAACATTGTATCCTTCGGATAGCTGTTTTATTTTTCGGTAAAACTTTCGGACTTCATTCCTGCCATAACATCTTTCCATTTCCTCGACCGCGCGCTTCTCATGCTCCTTCTTTTTCCTTCTGAGAAGCCGGTGCTCTTCCCTTCTTCTCTGTTCGTAGAGCTCACGAACAGCCCTCGTTGTTCGATGCAGCGTCGCCTTATAGACGTCTTGTTTGGTTGCATGCTCTTGCAAATCATGGGTTCCTTCTGGGTGGTGATGTGAATCCCTGCACATCAGTGGCAGCTTCTTTGATGGCTTCTTGAAAACGTTTCCAGTCTTCTTCTATGTTTAGTGCAGGCAGCGTCGAACTCTGAGCGAGTTTCAGGGAGACTCGGATGTCAAAGTTTCCAGCGATCGGCTGCGATTGTAGCTTTCCGACGTCAAACCGTTTTGGCCTATCTCGACTCCGTTGCTCTCTCGATATCCGGGTTCTTACCTTGGCTACAACAAGGTGATGATCCGAGTCGATGTTTGCACCTCGGAAGGTTCGGACATCGAGAATGCTAGAGGAGTGTCTGACGTCGATCGCAACGTGATTAATCTGGTTGACGGTGGGTCGATCAGGGGATCACCAGGTTCCTTTGTGGATCTTCAGGTGTGGGAACCGAGTGCTAGCCACAGAGAGGTTCCGCCCCAGGCGTAGTCCAACAGCCTAAGTCCGTTTCCGGATGTGTTGTCATGCAGGCTGTGTTTACCGGTGACTCCAGCAAAGATGTCATTCTTTCCAAGCTGAGCGTTGAAGTCTCCTATAACGATCTTGGTGTCGTAGCTGGGGCATCGATCGTATATTCTTTCTAGAAGATCGTAGAAGTCATCCTTGGTGTTGTCATCCTTCGTGAACGTGAGCGCATATTAGGCTGATGTTCCCGAATTTAGTCTTAAAGCGGATTGTCATGAGGCATTCGCTGACGGGGTCGTAGCTTACGACTTTTTGTCTAATTCTGCCTCAAACGACAAATTTGCATCCAAATAAGCGCTGCCTTTTCTCTCTGTAGCAATCGCTGTAGTATATTTATCGCAGTTTTTCATCGTTTCCTTGCCAGGCCCATCCCATCGCACTTCCTGGATGGCGGTAATGTCTGCTCTGTAGCAGTCAAGGGCCTACGCAAGTTATTGGGCTGCACGTGGCCTGGTAAGGGACCTAACATTCTACTTGCAAAACCGAAAATCATAGTCCTTGAAACGATTGCTGGGGTCGTCAATAGTTGATCCGTCCTTATCCGAGGCATATCGGGTTATCAGAACTTACGGTTTTATACGTGGTGAGGTAGTTCGCTGCATACATTGGTTCACCACACAACAGGTGTTCTGATGGCTATCCTGGGGGCGCCGCGAGGAGACTGTATGTCAACTTGACCTGTGCACAAACGAGGATAATGTTGGCAGCTCGCCTTGTTGAGCACAATCAACAGTGTTACCTCGCGTACACAGGCCCATGCCCCCCCCTTGAAATATTTATGTACTACTTTATGATCATGTATCCAAAGTTAAGACGTTCTGGACTTAATCGTTCTTGCTACTATGTCTACTGATGCAGACATGACATCAACAGTTTGATAGGACTAAATAAACCGCGGAACCATATACAAAATTAAATTCCGACGCATGAATATAATAACCATTTAATATTCTCCTCCTTTGCTTGCTTTTGGAGGTCTTTCGCGCAATTGTGTTGCTAGCGGAAGAATTTATCTGATAAAGCCAGTGCATTAGGAAGCGAAGAGAAAACAATAAGAATTTGGTATTCAATTTAATTCCAAATAATAGTTTTTATTCAAATATATTCATTACCGTGTGCTGAGGTGATTTGCCGGTAAAGCGGCATCTGTGTACCAATATTAAGTAAACTAAAACAATACTGAGGTGTTGTTCCAAGTCTTGTAACAAAATATGTAAGGTATGTAACAAAAAAACAATTATAAAAAACATTTTTATTTTTATTTAAATGGAAAATAATGCTATGTTAACTAATTAATTTATTAATCTAGCCAATGTTTAAGAAGGACATACGAAAAGAAAGTTCAACAAGATTCTGAGAAATATTTTGACCAAAGCAAACATATACTTCTTTCAATGGGAACGTAAACAGTCGACCCATTATCGTTATAGTTTCTTTTACTCCCAAGTTGTTTAGGATATCTATTGTTGCGCTGTGTTCTTTTATGACTATACAGTTCTTATTGGTACCAGAAGATGCGTCCTGAATTACTTTAAAGTTTGAACCATTCTGTAAAACTCTGTGAATACCTGATATGTAATAATTTATAATATCAAGAATAACGTTCTGACATATTGGTTTTAACGTATTAATAGCTTCTGCCTCTACAACATTGAAGTAGAAATAATAAATTAAATTATTTGACCATCCGGCTGTAAGATTAATTGGGACCATATTGTTTATTTCATTAAGTAAAGGCTCCACATATTGCTGATTTTGATCGACTTCTTTATGTTCGTTTTTAAATGCAAATGCTTGCCATTCAAACGTGCTCTCCTGTTCAGATTTTTTCTTTTGCTTGTCATCACTTTGTGAAGGGGAATCGCATTGTGGGTAAGTCATTTCAATGTTTTCTGTAGATCTTTGATTGAATTTGTATTTATCACGAGCTAGCGTATTCATTTTCAAATTTGTTGAGGGTCGATTATTAGACTCAACCCAAAATTGTGAGATGGATTCTATTCCACAGGAAATCAAATATTCATTTGTATCCAAAATTTCTTCCATATAAGAAATACAAGATAATTTAGATACCGTTGTCACTGCATTCTCCAAAACAACCGCTAGTAAAAGATTATTGCGAACACAAACAGCTAAATAGTGCGTGCTGTTGCCTTCTAATTTATCTATTTTTTCCCAAATAAACATCTCTCTAACAATTTGCGAACTCATGAAATTAAATATTCCCCGTAGTCGAAGAAAACATTCGACATCCATTCTGATAGTAACAGGTAAATCAGAGAATATTAAATGTTTGCAGTAGTAAAGAGCTGTACCACAGACAATTAGATCTCGGGACGATTTTTGTGATTCATTCCATTTCTTTATATCCATAGACTGTAATTCGCTTAATGCATCTTGAACTCTTAATTGTGCCTCTTTTGGTAAAGCTAAGCATTGAGATGCGTGAAAGTAAGCTTCTAAATTTAAATTATAAACATAATTCTCATTCTTGTTCTCAATGTTGAGTGTTATTATGTCGCATATTTGAGTTATATACTTCTTTGTCCTAGGTAAATTTAATGACAGTGCATGGGCTTTAAGAAAACTAACAAAATCATTGTTATACGTTTTTGCAGATTTAGTATTTTGATACGTTAATGCATATCCAGAAATAACTAAGAAGCCACTCACGCAATGATATATTATATAGTACTTTACACGGTCTATAGTAATATAACTTTCTAATGCTTTAGTTTGCAAATCGTTCTTCAAAACAGAATCCAATGTGAGAAAACTACCTTTTGCTTTTAATAAAAAATTGTGGGGTGTTTGAGGATAGTAGAATATGCATTCCTCTTTATTCTCTTTGAAATATTCGGTATTTATTATTAAATTCAAAAAACTTAATGACTTTTGTTTTCTTCTCACATCCGCTTGAAAAAGGTTCTTGTATAAATAAATGTAGTCGTCGAAATTAGTTCCTTCTTGGATATAGCTGTCTTTTTCAGAGCCATGTTGAATCGATCCTTTGAACACTAAAGTTACATTTGTAGCCTTATTATACTGCATAAGAAGTCTATCTATATTTTCTGATCTAACTTCCACATTGTCCAAAGATAGAAACCAATCGCCTTCTTTTAAAAATGGATATTCAGTTTTCAAGGAGTTATCTATAACTTCTGCTACCATTAAACATTCCGTACAATCAACAAATGGTACAGCACGAAAACCAAGCATAGATTCAATAATTGAGGATCTTCGACCGAATCTATATCGGTCCATTGAGCTCACTGTTAGACTAATTTCTTTTACTCGCTCGTTCTTAACCGACGATAGTGTAAACTTTTTTTCTAACTCTGGATTTGCAACGCTAGCTGGTCCGTAATCGTAGCTATTTCTTGAAGCAAATGAGACATAGAATAAACTTTGATTTTCCAATAAACTCTCCTTCCAACTTGTTTTCTGACTTATATTACTGCAGTTGTCCGATATTGAAAATGACTTGGAGCTTTCACAGTCAACTTTTTTCATTTTTTTCATTATTAAAAGAAAACAAAAAATCAACAAAATGAGAAACAACGACAACAATCAACTAATTAAATATAATGAAATTTGCATCAACCACATACCATCTAAGAGAGATACGCGTCTACACATTAAAACACCCCTCGCCAAAAAATATCAATTCCAAAGTGATGGAATGATCAGTTAGATAAGTGTAAGGCCATTGCCGAATACATCCACAACTTAGGGTCACATGGTCTTATAAGAAATCCCTTCCGACTCACACATACTTTTACGAAAGCTTAGACCATATTTTGGGTACGGGAACACGTCTAATTTACACAATTAGTTTCATGCTGAATCAACTTCTCTGAATTTGGGGAAAAGCGCTAATGACTGCAATGATTGCACTCACTTCTAACCAGAAACCATTAAGGAAGGAGATGGTCAACTGAACAGCTGATTTCCCCTTTGTCAATCGAACGTTTGACTATTATTTTTTTATGAAAGTTATTTACGTAACATCGAACATTGCCTCATTTTAATTACACATCTATACGTTTCCCCTCAAAAATTGGCAAGATGGCGGCTAATACGTCAATTTTTGTTTTCAATAGTGTCAAACACTAGTACATTGCCTACTGTTCGTGGATTCGTCAGCCGTTTTCTGTACATTCAACACAATGCGTTCGCAAAATCTATTGCAAATTGTTTTCGGAAGTTGAAGTGTAACCGAAACTTTAAATAGGATTTATTTCTAATAATGGATAATTTGATAGCATTTGATTAATATTATTTAATAACATAGCATTGATATTATTTAATAACTTATGAAATATGTGAAACAGAGAGTAGCGTGTGCTGAAAAGTCGCACATTTGGAAAAGACTTATTATCAGTTAATATTCCGAGTTACGCGTATTATTAATAAAATAAATAATTGTTGCTATATACTATTATTACAAAATGTTATTTTTATTGTCCAAATGACATGCATTCAATATGAAAGTTGTTGTAATCAATAAAAACAATGAAACCTGACCCAAAAACATATATTAAACATTTTTCGTGCAATGAAAATAACAACAATAAAAATGAAACATATATATTTTGCGAAACATTTTTGTTTAATTTAACTCAGAACGAAGATATATGACAATAGTAATACATTAAATATACTTAAAACAATTAAGTTGGTTCGAAATGAGAACATATTTACAAATTTAAAATGCCTGTTGAGTATTATTTGAAGCAATAAGAACAAAAATAATATCAGACATTATATATTAACAATAGTTATTAAATTGATACACATGTATAGAAAACGAGTTTTAGTATTTAAAATCAGTAGCAGTTATTCAGTTTTGTTGTAATGTTTATTAGTTCATAAGAACTATTTAGTAAGTAAGTAAGTAAGTTTATGTCCTCATTTTGTTTATGAGGTAATCATAAAGTTTTAAGAATATTGCTTTTCTGATGCAACTACTGCCTTATACAGTATATATACTGTGTGAAAAAAAGGAGTAGAAATGTTATAAAAAAAGCTGTCAAAATGAATTCAAAGGTGTGAGACAAGGAAGTTGACTGTCTCTTTATTGGTCTCTGGTACGAGGTATAATTTTTGAACTGTAGCCATTTTATGCCATTTCGTGTTTAAACTAGAATCTTTAACAGAAATTTACTTAGCTGGTTAAAAAGAGGTAATTATCTGATAGCATCTGTTTAGGGGGTTAGAAAACGCTTCCAAATAAAATCGAAGAGAAAGAAAAGTTGATATTTTTTGGTTAATCTCTGATCACTGCATGGGTCGCACAGACTACTTAATCGTGGTTTGTGGTTGGTGGCCAAGATTTAATTTACGGGCGCTGTTTCAAATATACTTACCAAAGATTATTTTGACCAGCTGGTTGCGAACAGATGAGCAACCACTGAGATTATTTCAAGAATTAATTTTCAGCATATTAAATTGAAAACATTTTTTCGGCTTCACCATGAAAAAATGCGTGATCGTATAAAGGTGCTCACAAATTCCGCTTGATGTGTTGTAAAAAGTTTTTTCATTTATACAAGTACTGAGAATTCAAATTTCCGTACAAAATTCCAATAACTGCAATAATAATAATAAAACCATGTCATAGCATTATGTTATGTAAAAAGAATCATTTTCACATTTTAAAGCGTTGGGTGCAGCTCTTAATACGAAATTTTTTTATGTGGTAAATGCAGGAATATGTCATTACATACGTGTGTTGCAATATGAATTACTTATCATATGTACATATGTACATGTATGTAAGAAATTATGTCAATTCATAATATTCTTGCAAAAAAACATTGTTTTGCAAACAATGTAAAGGTCTGTTGTAAAATATGTTTCAAAGTTGCATTCTGAAGTTAGTATTAATTTCTGAACCCCATACACAATTATGAGCAAATCGACTGATCAGTGGCCAGTTTTTGAAAGATGCATGAATTTTCGATCATTACGAAGATGAATCCACGGATTTGTTGCCATTATGGCCGGGGATCCACCGATATGGTCGAAAATCCAGGGTACTTGCAAAAGTGTTTCAGGAGTTTTCTTATGCAACTACAAAAACACCGAATTGATCATGCAGTACTCTAGGGGCTATAACTGATCTAAGATAAGTACCTCTCTAATTCCTGCATCTCTGATACTTATAGCAGACCATCACCACTTTATGTGGTTTCTGACAGATAAAAATTGGTCTCTGGCTTGTGATACTTAGTGCCTGACCAGACGTGATGTGCCCGCAAGGTCAGTTCCATTCTCAGTTCGTTCCGATTTGGTTATTATTTTCTTGTCGTCGAGGTGGAAGGTACTGCATGTTTTGCACTGTTTTCTCTTGTAGTTTTTTCTCTCCCTTGTTAAGCAGTAATAATACACTTGCTACAATGCATGTTAAATTTCCGCACATTATTTTATTGTTTTCATTAATATCAATGAAATGTATGAAGTAAATAATAAAAAAAAATTTAAATCATAACGTCCGCTCGAAACTGCAGCCGCTACAAGTAAAAAATGTTGCAATCTTATCATTCCGAAACAAAATGAATAAGTGGCTATGAGTAGTCACAACATGCGTGGACAAGAATTGTTGTAAGCACATCACATCTGGGCACATTCAAATACTTGGTGAATGGCACAGCTCACCAAACGAGCAGTCTAAAGCCTGATTTAACGAAGAACCATCAAACGTATGACCGTGTACGAATGAATAATGGCGGATAGGCATTATTTCTGTTCATGCTCTCATTTTACAAACACTTGCTTGTGCCTTTTTTAAAATGACATTTTCGGGAGTAATTCGTGTCTCTCGTGTCAAACATTCATAAAAAACACAGTTCGTTACATTACTAGATATCTTGATTCTGCTTTCCATGAGTTTTATAACTTGAATTCAGAACCTACAGCTGATATATTAGATGATGAAACGATTAGTCAAAATTTAATTTTATATTATCTATATATCTATTTCTAATTGCGTCGCAATGAATCTGTTTTAATGAAGCTTCTTTTCAACGTGCCTTTGCTTTTTACAAAGAACGATGTCGAACGTAGTTCATGTATTGATTTGACAATATCCTTTTCTGAAATTTTAATTTTATTTACTTAACAAATGTTATGTATGGCAAAAGAATCTTAAATGTAATTGCATATTGCCTAAAATAATATTAAAAAAATGTTTTCCTAATGCTTTTAGTCTAGAACTTTGATTTAATGAATGAACTGTCAGTTTTGATTGTTGGCTTATTACGTTATGACTTGAGTTTATGAAAACATGTTTCAAAATATTAAATATTTATTTAATATTAAATATTTTATTAAATCATTCTATCCCGTCCTAGTGACGTAACGCATTATAATAGCTAAGAATACAGATGAATTGCGTTGCTTAGCAGAATCAAAAATACAAGCAATGTGTTATGTTAATATTCATTTCATTACAATTTTATTTTTTTTCTAACACGCGTCAACCGACCGTGATTAAAAATATGTAATATTAGTTTTTTATTGATTATGAAATAACTAACATCAACAATCCACGATATCTGGTTTAATTAAAGCGTGCGCAACTAGAAATGCATCACTAGATACATAGATAAAAAGCTTTATTTCGTTATTGCACAATATACTATTAATTACAGAGATTTGATATTTTTATTATATAGTTTTCTTCTTCTACAACTAGGAGATTGTCAGCAAAAACGCAAGAATTCATACACTTTTCAGTGATTTTGGATATTCTCTCTGACACAAATTCAAGATCAGCTAATAGGTTGGTGGTTAAGTAGGATAATCCCATGGTAGGTTTAATATTAACTTTAGAGCTTTATTTTGAGCTACTTGCAATTTTTATATGTGGCAATGGCCGGAGTTTCCCCAAACTGAACAATCATAAAGAAGAATAGCTTGAAATATTACTTTAAATATAATTATTTTATTTGACAGAGAAAGTGATGATCTTCTATTTATAAATGGGTACAGGATTCTCGTTACAATATTAACCTTATTAACAATCTGTGAGATGTGTTCCTGGAATGTTCATTTGGAATCAAGATGGATACCTACATAATTATTTAACAGAATTCTGAATCTTTACGTTTGTTCCATTAATCTGTACATTAGAGGAGGGCAAACAACAAGATTTTCTTTTTCTAGTGAAAAGATGGCTTGCAGCTTCTCCTTGTTTAATTAATAATCTTCCATTTATTAAAATATATTTCTAGTAATAATTTAGATTGGTCTCAGTATTGAGAGCAAATTCATGGGATGAAAATATATGTGTCATCAGCAAAAATAGCTAGTCCACATTCAGGTAGATTTGGAAGGTCGGAGGTATATAAATTATAGAGAATGGGCCCCAGCACAGAACCCTGAGGTACTTCAGATTTCAAGTAAACTTCATTAGATACACCACTATTGACATGCACTTGAAAACGACGATCAGACAGAAAATTTAGGATTATATTGAACAGATAAGGAGGAAAGTTTAGATTCAAGTAAAATCATATTACAAGTAAGTGAAAAATGTAATTGTTTTTCAACATGCTTTCAGCCTTTTGATTATGTGCGAGGCGTTTATATTATCGCTAATGCCATTCGCATGAGAGCAAGATTTTATTTCGTTGTGGATGCTAGCACTTACTTCATTCGGGAGATAATTATTTGACATAATTCTGGTTAAAGGCAAAAAATTGTATGTTATTTGTTTCAGTAGTACAGTATTTTACATAGCGAGATTAACTTAACAGTCTCAAGTAATATGTAAAACCAGCCAAAATGTTGACCATTTTATTTCATTGAAATTTTCTTATTTGAATGACGAGGGGTACCCTGTGCTTTTGGATAGTTAATACTACCCATTTCAAAAATGTTGCTTTACAGTACTAACACTTGACACTACCACTCCACAAGAACATGATAAATAAATAATATATACAGCACTGTGCAAAAAAATAGCGCCATGTCCGACGTTGTCCCTATGGTCAAAAATTTATTGCACAACATATATTACAGCGTTGCCGGAAATTCAATATAAAAATAAATCCAGACATACCGGCGATTGGTGGTTAATCATGATACAGAGTTTGTTATGACTAAGCGTCAATAATATGTGTAAATGATGAAAATTCATGACTAGACTAAAGTTTAGTCATATTTCTTTAGTCATTATTTTTTTCCAACTCTGTCAGAATGCAGGCAGTTTTATTTACCGTATCAATTGGTAAGAACAAAACAACAACCATAGTCGGCAAAAATGCATTAGACCGTCTCCAGCGTAGCCCATCGTTATATTATTTGGAGCTACTTTGGTAAAAAATCAGAGTTATGTCTACAGGGTATGTTGTACTTATTTTTTTATCCATCACTGTGAGTAGTAATAAAATTTTTTTTGTAAAAACAACTGGCTGATGAATTCACGAATAATGTGCTAGATGGGAATAGTGCAAAGGCACCAGTATCCGGACAGTTAACGTTTTTCCGAACTTTGATGTCGAACAATTTTTTTTTTAAAACTGTCGCAAATTGTTTGATAATTTTTTAATTATAAGATAAATACGAAGTATAGTAATTGTTATTAACAAAAAATTAAAACACTTTAATCTGCACTAGTGCCCGGACGCAAAATTTATTGTCCGAACTATTTCTTTTTAGTGTTCGGACAAGGACAGTGATGTATGAACTCAGTTACTAGACTGGATAAAATAATTGCGTTGAAATTGATAACGATCGACTAGGAGACGCTTGCGAACACCAACATCTTTTAACTGACTTAAAATTGTCTTTATAACATTTGCCGTGGTCTCTAAGCTCGAAATCTGAAAATGTTGTCCCCTGACTGTTGGTTGGTAAGCTTCTGCGATCAAATTTTCACAATTGTTTTTAACGCAGTTTTGAGTAATCTACAGTCGGTCCGAACAGTCTGTCCAGAAATTAAGAAACAATTTATATTTGACATTTGTGTTTGTAATATATTATATAAAGGATCACCGGTTTGGTTATCTTTGCTATTTCTTGTACATATTTTGCTGGTTATTCTGAAATAAATGAAGTTGTGTCCGGATACTAAAACTGTCCGGATACTAATTCATATTTGTGATTATTGTTAATACAAATTTAAGGTTCCCTGTTTGGAAATTAAGGCTTAATTCAAAACAAATCGAATCGATAAACTTTTGAGTCGGATAGATCTTCTCTATGGTCACGGTTTTTGGATCATAAGTGAAATCAAGGTCGCATGCAATTTTAACACATTGTAATAATTAAAATTTAATTATATTCTCCTTCTTCTTCTTGTGGCGCTACAGACCGGGTTGGACCTGGGCCTCAACCAACATGCCTCTCCAGCCAGCAGGATCTTTCGCCAGCTGTCTCCAGTTGCTCACTCCAAGTTGGTTGAGCTCCTTCTCCACTTGTGCGCCACTTTAGTCTAGGTCATCTTCTGTTGCGTTGTCCCAATGGCAAGGATTCAACGACTTTTCGGGCCGGAGCAGTGGTGTCCATACGCTCTACATGGCCTAGCCATCTTAAGCGTTGTATACATAGACGCTTGACCAGGCGCATGTCGTTATACAGCGTTAGAGTTCGTCATTTAATCTTCTCCTCCAGATGCCATCAACGCAAACAGGACCAAAAATCGCACGCAAAACTTTTCTCTCGAAGAGACTAAGGGCTTCCTCATCCGCCTTTGCTAACGTCCAAGATTCCGCGCCATAAAGTAGGACGGGGATGATCAAGCTGTTATATAAAGCGAGCTTAGTCCTTCGAGAGAGGGCTTTATTACTTAATTTGCCTCTTGAGCTCAAAGAAACAGCGATTGGTAAGAGTGATTCTGCGTTTGATTTCGGTCCCTGTTTACCGCGGAGCCGAGGTAGACAAAGTCATTGACTACCTCGAAATTTTTGCTGCGTAATGTGACGCTCCGTTCGAGACGTCGATGTTGTGTGTCCTTCCTTGATAACAGCATGTGCTTAGTTTTGCCCTCATTTACCGCCAGACTCATTTTAGCCTCTTCCGCTTCAATAACAGCAAACGCCTCATTGACGGCTCGCTGTGTTCGTCCAATCACGTCAATGTCATCAGCATAAGCTAGCAATTGAACTGACTTCTGGAAGATCGTGCCTCTGGTGTTGACTTGCGAGTTACGCACGATCTTCTCGAGGATGATGTTAAAGAAGTTACATGACAGTGCGTCACCTTGTCTAAAGCCTTTTTCGACATTGAAGGTCTCGGTGAGTTCGTGACCGACTTTGACGGAGCAGTGAGAGTTCTCTGTTGTCATTCTACACAATCTAACGAGTTTGGTAGAAATGCCAGAAGTACACATGGCACTGTATAGCTCGTCTCTATGCACACTGTCATATGTGGCCTTGAAATCGACGAATAGGTGGTGAGTGTCAATTTGCATTTTTTGGGTCTTTTCCAGGATCTGCCGTAATGTGAAGATCTGGTCTATTTTGAACTTCCCTGGCCTGAAACCACACTGATAGGGACCTATCAGGTCATGGGCAAACGGTTTCAGACGGCAGAGAGGATCTTGTATGCGATGTTCAGGAGACTAATCCCTCGGTAGTTGGCGTAATCAAATGGGTCTCCTTTCTTGTGAACCGGGCAAACGACGCTGAGATTCCACTCATCGGGCATGCTTTCCTCCGACCATATCTTACAGATGAGCTGGTGCATGCGCCCAACCAGGTCATCTCCAGCTGCTTTAAATAGTTCTGCTTTCTCGTTGCTCTCTCGATATCCGGGTTCTTACCTTGGCTACAAATAGGTGATGATCCGAGCGATGTTTGCACCTCGGAAGGTTCGGACATCGAGAATACTGGAGGAGTGTCTGACGTCTGCATAGGCATGGGCCTATTTGTTGTTCGGGGCCGACTTAGGCAAAAAGTTTTGAGCTACGACCCCGTCAGCGAACGCCTCAGGACAATTCGCATCAAGGCTAAATTCGGGAACATCAAGCTAATATGCGCTCACGCCCCGGCAGAGGAGAAGGATGACAACATCAAGGATGACTTCTATGATCTCCTAGAAAGAACATACGATCGATGCCCCAGCTATGACACCAAGCTCGTTCTAGGAGATTTCAACGCTCAGCTGGGAAAAGAGGACATCTTTGCTGGAGTCATCGGTAAACACAGCCTGCACGACAACACATCCGGAAACGGACTCAGGCTGTTGGACTTCGCCTCGGGGCTAAACCTCTCCGTGGCTAGCACGCGGTTCCCACACCTGGACATTCACAAAGTGACCTGGCGATCTCCTGATCAATCAACCGTCAACCAGATTGATCAAGTTGCGATCGACGTCAGACACTCCTCCAGTATTCTCGATGTCCGAACCTTCCGAGGGGCAAACATTGACTCGGATCATCACTTTGTTGTAGCCAAGGTAAGAACCCGGATATAGAGAGAGCAACGGAGTCGAGAAAGGCCAAAACGGTTTGATGTCGAAAAGCTACAATCGCAGCTGATTGCTGGGAACTTTGCCGACCGAGTCTCCCTGAAACTCGCTCAGAGTTCGACGCTTCCTGCACTAAGCATAGAAGAAGAATGGAAACGTTGTCAAGAAGCCATCAAAGAAGCTGCCACTGATGTGCTGATTTTCACGTCACCACCCAGAAGGAACCCATGGTTTGACGACGAGTGCAGGCAAGCGCACGCGGCTAAACAAGACGCCTATAATGCGACGCTGCATCGAACAACGAGGGCTGTTCGTGAACTCTACGAACAGAGAAGAAGGGAAGAGCACTGGCTTCTCAGAAGGAAGAAGAAGGAACATGAGAAGCGCGCGGTAGAGGAAATGGAAAGGTGTTATGGTAGGAATGAAGTCCGAACGTTTTACCGAAAGGTAAAACAGCTATCCGGAGGATACAAGGTTCGGACCAAAGCCTGCCGGGACCAAAACGGACAACTCGTAGTAGATTCGCAGTCTGTGCTGAGAATCTGGAAGGATCATTTCTGCAGACTCCTTAACGGCGATGACGGCCCCAATTCCGCTGTTAGGCAGAATGTTCTACTTAATTTGGACGAAGATAGATAAGAATTCCGTCCCCCCGACTTAGACGAGGTGAAGATAGCAATATCGAGACTGAAATCGAACAAAGCTGCTGGAGCGGACGGACTGTCCGCAGAACTATTTAAAACAGCTGGAGATGACCTGGTTGGGCGCATGCACCAGCTCATCTGTAAGATATGGTCGGAGGAAAGCATGCCCAATGAGTAAAATCTCAGCGACATTTGCACGGTTCACAAGAAAGGAGACCCATTTGACTACGCCAACTACCGAGGGATTAGTCTCCTGAACATCGCATACAAGATCCTCTCTGCCGTCTGAAACCGTTTGTCCATGACCTAAAAGGTCCCTATCAGTGTGGTTTCAGGCCAGGGAAGTTCGAAATAGACCAGATCTTCACATTACGGCAGATCCTGGAAAAGACCACCACCAAATATTCGTCGATTTCAAGGCCGCATATGACAGTGTGTATAGAGACGAGCTATACAGTGCCATGTGTACTTCTGGCATTTCTACCAAACTCGTCAGATTGTGTAGGATGACGATGGAGAACTCTCGCTGCTCCGTCAAGGTCGGTAACGAACTCACCGAGACCTTCAATGTCGAAAAAAGCTTTAGACAAGGTGACGCACTGTCATGTAACTTCTTTAACATCACCCTCGAGAAGATCGTACGTAACTCGCAAGTCAACACCAGAGGCACGATCTTCCAGAAGTCAGTTCAATTGCTAACTTATGCTGATGACATTGACGTGATTGGACAAACACAGCGAGCCGTCAATGAGGCGTTTGCTGTTATTAAAGCGGAAGCGGCTAAAATGGGTCTGGCGGTAAATGAGGGCAAAACTAAGCACATGCTGTTATCAAGGAAGGACACACAACATCGACGTCTCGGACGGAGCGTCACATTAGACAGATAGTCAATGACTTCGTCTACCTCGGCTCAAACACAGAATCACTCTTACAAATCGCTGTTTCTTTGGGCTCAAGAGGCAAATTAAGTAATAAAGCCCTCTCTCGAAGGACTAAGCTCGCTTTATATAACAGCTTGATCATCCCCGTCCTACTTTATGGCGCGGAATCTTGGACGTTAGCAAAGGCGGATGAGGAAGCCCTTAGTCTCTTCGAGAGAAAAGTTCTGCGTGCGATTTTTGGTCCTGTTTGCGTTGATGGCATCTGGAGGAGAAGATTAAATGACGAACTCTAACGCTGTATAACGACATGCGCCTGTTCAAGCGTCTTCAGATACAACGCTTAAGATGGCTAGGCCATGTAGAGCGTATGAACACCACTGCTCCGGCCCGAAAAGTCTTTGAATCCGAGCCATTGGGACAACGCAACAGAGGACGACCTAGACTATGGTGGCGCACACAAGTGGAGAAGGACCTCAACCAACTTGGAGTGAGCAACTGGAGACAGCTGGCGAAAGATCGTGCTGTCTGGAGAGGCATGTTGGTTGAGGCCCAGGTCCACCCCGGACTGTAGCGCCACAACAAGAAGAAGAAGTCTGACGTCGATCGCAACGTGATCAATCTGGTTGACGGTTGATTGATCAGGAGATCGCCAGGTCCCTTTGTGAATGTCCACGTGTGGGAACCGCGTGCTAGCCACAGAGAGGTTCCGCCCCGAGGCGAAGTCCAACAGCCTTAGTCCGTTTCCGGATGTGTTGTCGTGCAGGCTGTGCTTACCGATGACTCCAGCAAAGATGTCCTCCTTTCCCAGCTGAGCGTTGAAATCTCCTAGAGCGATCTTGGTGTCGTAGCTGGGGTATGTTCGTATGTTCTTTCTAGGTGATCATAGAAGTCATCCTTGGCGTGGTCATCATTCTCCTCTATCGGGACGTGAGCGCAAATTAGGCTGATGTTCCCGAATTTAGCTTTGATGCGGATTGTCACGAGGTGTTCGCTGACGGGGTCGTAGCTCAAGACCTTTTGCCTAAGTCTGCCTCGAACAAGAAATCCGCATCCGAATAAGCGCTGTTTTCTCTCTGTATAGCAATTGCTGTAGTAGATATTGCAGTTCTTCATCGTTTTTATGCCAGGCCGATCCCATCGCACTTCCTGGATGGCGGTAATGTCTGTCTTATAGTAATCAAGGGCCTCCGCAAGTTGTTCGGCTGGACGTGGTCTGTTAAGGGACCTCACATTCCACGTGCAAAACCGAAAATCATTGTCCTTAAAACGTTTTCTGGGGTCGTCAACAGTTGATCCGTCCTTAGCCGAGGCATATTGTGTTCTCTGAACTATATGATTTTATAATAATATTATCATTCATTAAAAAACATTATTAATTATATAACTAACACGCAAATTCTTGACCTTGATTAAGCTTGAGATCTTTTCAATTTGTAATGCGTCTTCTATGTGAAATTTCTTTTTTAATATTTCGTTAAAAGGAATTAAAGCTCGCCGTATTGATTTTGAAACCTCTTTTATGAAAGTAAACTGCGGTTTTGGGATCTACAATTTAAACTTAAAATGTATGTATGATTGAAAGAGTCTTTATTACGCATAAGATGTTTTGTTTACGAAACCCAACGACTAAGATCAAATCATTTTTATATGCATGACAGCAACACAATGCCTAGGGTGATCTTCAAAATGACAACTGTTTTGTCAACGAAGAATCGCCCACGGTGTGAAAATTCGTATGTAGTGTGGTGATACTAACACACTCAAAGTTTTGTGGCTACTTTTTACAGTGGCTTCTATTTGACAAAAAGAAAAATATAAATATTCGTGCCGATAGGACAAATTCTGCAATGCTTTTACTTACTAAAAAAATCGTAACTCCCAAGACACATTTACTTTATTAAATATGGATAATATTCAACTTACTCTTAAATAAATCGATTGTTACATACGCTTGTGGCACGGTCCTTTTATAATATGTATTGGTAACTCTGCAGTCGATACATAAAATAATCACCTATAATGGTGCGTTATGAATTTCCATTCACTTTAACGAAACATCTGGCACGTATTTTATATCTAACAGGTAATAATTGGTGTCACAAGATTGCTGCCTGCGGCTAATCGATGCAGAGAGTTCATATCATAAATACACTACTAATATAATGTTATTAACATTACTACTAATATAATGTTATTTACAGAGGTAATTACATCTTATTTTTTCATCAATTTTTTAATCTTTACTGTTGTGCAGGTATAAGAACGGAAATTATACTGCAGTAGATGCAGCACTTCTTCAAAACATTTATTAAATTTGTAATTTTTCCTCGAAAACTTTAAAAAGAATTGATAAAATACTAACTGGGCGAAATTCTGAAGGCTAATATCAACGGTTCGGAACAAGTAAATAATTTTGAGAAACTCAATTTCAGAAGCAATTTTAACACTAGAATTCTAACTAATTCAAGTCATCAGGAAATCTTCTTCACTTTGTGAAATTTTTTCTACGGTAGCCTTAAGCCTTATATACTTTCAACGTTGGCAAAGATGTTTTTGTAAAAAAATTCAACAGTTCGATTAAAAAGTTAAATAAATTGATAATTATTTCACTTTTTAATTTGTATTGGGGATGTTATATTGGAGAGCAGTCTAATCTATTCAACCTATCCATTTGCTAAAACACAGTCTAAGAGTTTTTATGTTTAAAAAACAGTATCTTAAGAAGAGGGTCTAGGTGAATAACTTCGATTGCAATAATAAGAAGGGGGTATCATATAATAATAAAGGCGATGTCTTCCCCTTTCCCTAGGGGTCAAATACCTTTTCGGATCGGAGCAGTATTATCCACGATCCATGATTTAAAAATTGTAAAGTTATATTTTTGCGCCCTAAAACCAATAAAATTTGTCGTTGAATGCGATCAACGCTAACAGCGAGACAAATTGATAAAGTCTTAGTCGTTACTTTCCTTTCACTTTCCAACATGTTTTGTTCCTATTCGATAGTATTTGGTCATACATCCACGTTAATAGCAAATACGGCAGTTTTTGTGGTTCGCAATTAAGTTACACGTCTATTTTATATTGAGCGTATTTAAGAGTTCATCCCTTTTTCCTTTCGCTTATTTTTAAAAGTCTTGAAAGCACAGTCAGCAAATCTTGTATGCCCAGAATCCATTTCCACGACATCCTCTTTTACGACTCTCTTTTGATGTCTGACCGTGCTGATTTGTTATTAGAAATAAAACAAATTGAAAGTGCCACTCTAACAAGTATATATAAAAAAAAACTCTTTGTCGACTTCGAACGGCGAAATTTAAAAAGCTTTTTCATAGACACCTGGTACACTTTAAGCTTGAAAGAAGCGATGCAAAAAGAAATGCACACACATCCCCTGCCTTATAACATACAGCACTACAAAAACTCATTGCTATACCAACAGTATTGACTTTAGAGAAAAACTGCAAAACAAATGGATGAAAAATATCATGTCAACTAAGACGGAGAGCATAGCTACAAACTGAAAACACTTTCCTATTGTATATGCCCAATAAAGATTTCATATTAGCGTATTAGACATATCGTTCCAAATAATAACTGCTTGGCCTCGAAGCTTCAAGGCTTTGAAGTTTAGTTATTGAACACAGATAGACCATAACGTAAATGCGTTTCACCGAGCTTTTAGTTTTTCGCAAGTGGACAATGAATATGTTCAGTTCATACAATGGATTGCAGAGAAACTTGAGTCAAAAAAAAAAGTGCTTGCTTCCGAATTAGAAACAAATCGAAATCCTATTTGAAATAATAAATCAATAAGAACAACAGAAGGCATTGAAAAATATATATAACACTTCCAGTGCATTTATATTACATTTTCATTTACAACATTTGTTAAGCTAAAGCAACGAAAAATTAAGGAAGCAATTTGTTCAAAAACCGAACACTTCGTATCTGACCTTTTTTTAAGTTCATGAAAAATAATATCCTTATATATACCAAACAAGCGAGTTCAAATAGAATGAGTAAAAGAAGTTTCCATCACAAATGACAATGTGACATTTAGCAAAGGTCGAACTTTACAATACCATCAATAAAAGTACAGGTATCACGCTGAGTGTCGTCCTATTTGGAGTGAACTAAGAAGGAAAGATGGTGTAAGACAGAATATTGGGTCTCTTCCAATTGCTCTGAATTGTTACGAATGCCTACGATTTTCTCCGAGAAACTCTCAAAAGGCGTTCCATTTGCTGATTTATTCATAGAAGAGAGAACTCATGAGAGAGTAAAATATTTCCCCTCTCTACGAATTTCAGCCGAAGAAATATCTGTGGGCAGCAGATGGCTGTGAAATCGAAAATAAAAAAACCTCTGACATTTCATATGTCTGATAGTTGTTTACAAATTCCTACGAAAAGTCGTTTTACAAGTTTCGGCATAGTAACTCTCTGCAAGAGAGATTTTCACCAAATCTACTCAACTACGAAATTCTGTACGCAAATGAATTGGAAAAGATCTATTAAAAACGAAAACAGACATTTGTGATATTTAAAACATCAAACACAGAATAAAGATACAAATTGTATATCATAATTTTATGTATTTTTTTCCTTTTAAAGTATCAGTGTGCAGGGTAAACATACAAAAATGTATATATTTGATCATCAATGTATGGCTGAAAAATGTATAGGTACCCGATGACCTCTCAAATCGCTACGTAGGCAATGCACAAAAGCAATAAAGAACCGATAACGACATATCCTTTAACTATGATTGGAAACCACCAGAGTATTTTTATGTCAGGCAGACAGGCCTGATCAAATTTTCAGTTGTAAAGAGGCGGTGGATAAAGTTCTTGATCATTGACCATACAAAACAGTAGGATAACTCGGCATATATGTACATACATATATGCTCATAAGACAAAGGTATAAATGAATTTGAAGTAGTCCAACCCTTTATCCTCCATAGAAGCCGATACATACATAAAAGAACGTGCGCCTGCTTAAATTAAACAAAGTTTAATATAGCATATATTAGTCAAGCTCTTCCTTCCTTCCTCTTAAAAATATTACAATTTGCATCGATGCTACTATTACCTATGAATCCGACATTTGAAAGAAAAAATGTTACGAAAAATAGGTGTCCTCGTATATGAAGCAAGACACTTCCGAAGTCTGAATAATACACATCGAAGTTCGTGGTGTAGCATAAAGTTTGATAAACCCTGGTGTGCAGGAAACCTTCCCCGCATAAGAAAAGAATCCTTATACGAGTATACGGACAAAGAGCTAGAAGACGAACGCTAATCATACCTCAGAGAAACAGCAACAAATCACTCATATATGCCAAAGAAAAAAGCGATGTACCACTAATGCTCCTCATGACTTAAAGCTTAAAACACACAATTGTCGATAGATGTAGTAAGCTACTTTCAAAGCTGTTGCATGATATTAGGTATGTTCCAATTGCTTCTAAATGCTGCAAATGTCTACGAAATTCGCCGAAAAACTGTCAAAGGGCGTTCCATTTGGTGACTTTTTCCTAGAAGAGAGGGCTCATGAGAGAGTAAAATATTTTCCAGATAAATGTCAAAGTGAAATAAAAACAACCTCTAGCATATCGAAGAATAATATTATCTCTGTTACCGTTTCTTAATTACTAGTTAATATTTGCGATTTAATAGTTTGTAAGTACATACGTTTAGAATAGTAAAATTTTTGCACACAAAGATCACTTCTAGAATATTAGCGCCTTCATGCATTTTCACTTGTATGCCTGTAGCTTACAGTTATAAAGCATAAACCAATTGCAGACTATGGTAAGTTGAAATTTTTTCCTTTGGGGTAAAGCTAATAAAACGTCAAGCTGATGTCAAAGTGTTATAAACACCAACGAAACCAAAACGTTAGCTGACTCTAAGATTATCGCTCTTAGACATCCTATTAGGATGAAAAAAATTTACTAATTCAGGTCTTCTTTGTAGCTTGGCAGCACTCCATCATTTGAAGGGAAACATTGTTTTCACGACTCTCAAGCACAATTTGGCGTTAATCACAGAAACGAGTTTGTACCCCTTTAACATGCATTTTCGTTCGCTTGAGTATAATGATCCTTAAGTCGCCGTCGTTTACAAGATTTGATGTAAAATCCAGGAATTATCAGGCGACATCGTTGTTCCTTTCACCAACACTTTGGACGAAACAGTTACGTACCTCCGTAGCCGCCTTTTATGTACTGCAGAAAATTTAGAATCGTCGCTATACATAAAATCTGAATTTTCGTTGGTTATTGCTTTAATTGAAGCTTTGACGATTCGCTACTCCAAGAAACCGTCATCTATCGTGGTCATTTGGTTTCGATAGTTTGAGCTGGAAAGAGATTGTGGGCAGCCAAATAATTATCTTAAGTATGATGTACTATGACTTTAAAACTTTACTCGAACTTTCGAACGCCGGGCTTCGAGGCATGATTGCAATTAACAAAATATATGCAAGTGTTATATAGATTAGCCTGTTGAAATAAATTACTGTAAGCATATATCTTTTCTGGAAACTTTTTATTAAACATTAGTGTTCTTACTCTATGGAATTGGTTGTCTTTTTTAATTGAACAAAAAAAAAAAAAAAATACGGTACATTTGTTTCTTTTCACTAAATAACATCGTTATAAGATTTAATAAAAAGCTTATAATTAAATTTATATCTAATTATTTTTACAAATTTTGTAGTACGTGTTTGAAGCACAAAATGTTCGGCGTTATTTCTTGTAGGCTGGAGACCTGCTTTGTTTAATTTGGATTCAATAAATATGATATCGTCCAGTCTAAATGTATCACATCAACAAAACCAAAGTTGCCAATTTCCAATACTTTTTGTTGTGAGTTTATTGTAAATCTGTAAGAACTAAACAATACGCTAATCTCTTAAGTTTTTAGTCAATAAAAGATTATTGTGGTGGCCTGATAAGTGTCTTATTAACTCTTGCACTGATTCAAATCCCATAGAACAGAAACAGCAACTATATGCTTTCACCGTTTCGGAATCATTAGTTGAACTTATAACATTACGATGAACAGAACACAAATGTTTGAGAAGATGCGCTTTTTGTTTAAACATAGCTACGCAAAGTCGACATGCGAATGGCTTTTCACCCGTGTGAACTCTTAAATGAGTTTTCAAATTCCATGACATGCCAAACTGTTTGCCACAATACTCACAACGATATTCACGAACAGTACTGCTACTTGCATTATTATTGAAGATTTGATTTACAGCCGCACTATTTCTTGTGCTTGAGTTTGAAGCATCGGTTTCCACTGGATCTATTTTGCAACCCAGTGTTGAAATATTCATACTGGATGTCATTTCTAATTGAGTGGGTGTAGCTGAGTTATGGGATGATTGCCACTGATATATAAATGGAGAATTAATTTGTAAGTGCTGATCGGGGCTGGTAAGTTTTTCTCTATTAGTCCCAATATTTTTATGATTATACACAAACAGATCGTCCGTGTTTATAAGACTTCTGGGTGTTGTTCCCAACATATTTCGCTCAGAAGTAAAGGTGGAAGACGTTTTTTGTGAGCTCAAATCATCCATTATCATAGGATGGTATGGAAGAAAGGGCTGATTTTGACTAGGAGAATTATGAAAACCAGGCCTGCGCTTTCTGTGCGGTGTAACAACATAATCTTCAGGAGAACTTTGAAGTAACTGGTGTTCAGGCAGTTGTTTTAAAACCTCTGAGTCTGATAGAAGTGTCATGCTTTTTTTCTTTTCCTGTCTTCTACATACAAGGTCTAATTTTTCATCATTTTGATGTGCTTGCGTATTTGATTCATTGTCTATATTTCGAGTTCCAAGCGACAGATTTACGGGGTCTGATGACATTCTTCTTTCACCCAACGTGTTCATATTTCTATTAGGCGTTAACTCTGTTCGTTCTTCAGATTTATCATATAATTGATCTTCACATCGTTTATCATCAGACCCCAGTAGCTTATCGGATGCCTTTTCATTTGAAATGTCTTTAGATATATTTGATTTTTTTCCATCTTTTTTACTTTCGTCATTTGTATTTTCCCATTTAACGGAATTTTGCGAAGATGACAACTCAGTTTTAGACAAACGTTTCTTACGTCTAACGTCTTTTAAACCGTATGAACTGCCATATAACTCCATTTCATTTTCATGTTTTGCTGCATTAAAGTATTGAGAATCGCATGTTTTCAAGTAATCAGATTTAATTTGTAACAGAAGTAAGAGATCGTGCAGGTAATTAATATCATCTGATGGAATACAGGTTTGCCCGGAATATAGAAAGTCCAAAAGTGACCGAAAATAATTTGCGTTGACATCAGGAAAATAAACCGTAGTAGTACAGTCTAAGAATTGTGTTTCTTCAAGGAGCATCCTAATAAAACAAAATAATTACGTATATGTTTATTATGAATATTAAAATACATTATTACCTAATTAAAGGACTTGCTGCAGCTAGAACCAACTTATGAGCATGAAGAGTAACTTTATTTTCACAAACTATTAATAAGTCAGCCGGGTGTTCCCCGCGAAAAGCAGCTTTTATTTCTTTGAGAATACATTCTCCATGTTTACTATATTGCAGCATCAACATCCTAGGTTCCTAGAAAGATATTTATTTTCATTTGAAAATATTATCAATGTATGCTTAATAAATAAATATTTTTTATTAAAAAACGAGCTGTTTCATGTTTATTTTACTTTCCCTGAAATCTTTGTGCCAACAGGCAAAACCAACGTAAGTTGTGGTATTTATAACAAGAATCGATATTATGTAGAATATGTAGAATCGATATTATTTTTTAAAATTTAAAATTTACTAGCAGCAAAACTGAATATATCACAGTACGAATTTGCACAAAAAAACTCTTATATTGCTAAAAATAGGACATTGATAAATTTTAAACTCAAGTATTTTTTTAAGATTTGGGTAGCAAAAAACATTTGTTTGTTTAAGTTAAGCGTTGAATTACAAGTCAAGACGAAGAAAGCCTGGAAACCGCAACATCAAAATGTGAGAAGCATTTCTCTGGCATGAAGTTAGACTATTTGCAAGAGAGGACCAATAAGCATATAAAGAAACCACATTTGACTTTAAGCATCTTAAGTGATCATAATACGCGTTTTTAGTTTAACAAACCGAAATGTCGACGAACATAAAGTAACGTTTTACATTAAATACAAATACAAAATAATCTAAGATGGAATAATATAAATTTGGTAAATTATTTGTAAATAAAAATTAAACACAAAACAAAGGAAAAGTGTGAAGTTAAAAAAATTAGATTTTTTGAAATTATATAAAAAGTGCACTCTCCTTGCTCCTCAGAATGACAGATTGTATCAACAAAATTTTTTAATAATAATAATTAGCTGTGAAGAAACGGAAAAGTACAGCGGAACGCGGATATAGTCACATCGCTTATTAGCACAAGGCGTAATTTCATTCAGCCAGTTGCTTTTTTCAGACAGAAAGGATAATGTCACAACCCGCTTAGTGTTACATTATTTTGTTGCCGATGTGATGTGATATTATCAGGGTTTGACTGTATATTACTAAAACTTTTTTTATGAACCATAGAAACCTGAGCTAACTATAGTAGGCTTTTATCCATATCTTCTTTTCTTCTTCTTCTTGTAGTGCTACTGTCCGGGGTGGACCTGGGCCTCAACCAACATGCCTTACAGCCAATACGATCTTTTTCTAGCCGCCTCCAATTGCGCACCCCAAGTTGGTTGACGTCCATCTCCATTTGTGTGCCGCCATCTCAGCCTAGGCCGTCCTCTGTTGCGTTGTCCCAATGGCTCTGATTCGAATACTTTTCGGGCCGGAGCAGTCTAGTCATCTTAAGTATACGAAGACGCTTGACCAGGTGCATGTCGCAGTATAACCCATAGAGTTCGTTGTTATATCCTCTCCGTCAGATGCCATTAACAGGACCAAAGATCGCACGCAAAGCTTTTATCTCGAAAAGACTAAGGGCTTCCTCATCCTTATGGAGGCAAAATAAAAGCCAGGAAGTCAGGATCGCATGCAAAATTATTCTTGGTCTTTTTAATTACATAAGTATTTTGGCTTGGAACTTTAAATTAAAAGGAACAAAGTCATTCACAACCCATTTTGTCGCTCTGACCATATAGGATAATTTGGTGAATGATAGGGAGTCCGTCACTAGTCTTACTTGAAAGAAGAATGAAGGGAAAAATAGAGAAATTGTTCACCCTGCAAACTCTGCTCATCGATGTGGTGTGTTCGATAAAATTTCTAATTTAAATTAAATTTTGGTAAAAAGTATTTTAAGATTCGTCCGTCCCTTAAATCTAACAGTATTTCTATTTATTTCCTATCGCTGTTGGCTATTTGACTTTTACATCCATTATTATTATGAGACACTGCTTGAAATTATAATAATGTAGACTTACAAGAAATTAAATGCTATAAACTGATAATTATTGCAAGAATTTAGATATAGCTAAATCATTTTCAAACTCAGAAACGTCCTCAGACTTTCTATTTTAGTTAAGTTTAATGGGTTGGCAATTACCACCCTGATACAAATATCACATTACCACAGCATTTATTTTATTCCTTTAGTGCAGTATTTGGCTGACAGTATACTTTGTACTAGAGGCTGCTTCTGCTTTCTACCTCTCTCCGTTCTAAAACTAGTTTAATTTAAACTTGAATTCCTTCTAAAAAAAATCGCCAAGTTGATCCTTTACAAACAAGCTCGCAACTATCTTTCGTCCTGCATTTGATTTTTCCAAACATTTTAATTAATTAATTCTTTTTTCAACTTGACTCATTATTCACAGCATGCAAACAAGCAAGCTGTTTAGATCCAAATGGAAGTGTTATCTTGCAGGGACAAATTTTTGTGGGAAAGAAACTGAACGACTACATTCTTAAGGATGTATGGCTGTGTTTAAAACTCATTAAAATATCTGTATTATGTTATAATTTTATTAAATACTAAGAAAGATTCCTTGGGCGAACAGCAACGATGAAGAAATTTTCAGAGTGTAGAGAATTTGCCAATTTAAAGGAAGTGCAATATCAAAAGTTTTGTGCAATCTCGAAGTAAATTTTTACAATCTGTTTACTTTAGATGTCAAACTTGGAAAACTATGTGAATTATTTAAGGGAAATCGCACTAAGAAAAAGTGAAGTTTGAAAAGCACAAAAATATTTGAATTATATTACAGGAAAATTAATATTTTTTTCGATTTGACTTTAAAATAAATAACAGTGAATTAAAATTACTGCACATTTTAGTAAAATGAGCTAGGGGAATCGATTATGAAGTTTATTCAATATGCATTTTGTTGAACTTGCCACTCATATACTTAATCCCAAATTAAATGTGAAAATGGTTATTCTTAGTTGTTTTAATATCAAAGCTTATAGTACCGATTTAATTTTTTGACAAGATTGTAATACGAAAAATCAAAAAAAATAAAAGCCGTAATTTTCTTTGTTAAGAGTTTAGATTCACTTCGACATTCCTCGTATAATACTTATAAACTTGCCTTAAAGCACGAACATACATACATATATATGTACATATATTTAGATGAATGAATTATTTTATATACATATTTTAGTTATAAGACTCAACTAAGAAAACTAAATCACAAATCCTTTGAAATGATAAGCGTTTTCAATAAAAATATAACAATAAAATTACGTTGCAGAATTTGAGAAAGAAAATAATAACAAGGTTCCGCTTAGTGAAAGTTATTACAAACTTGAAGATACCAGATCTCGATGAGGGTCCACGCAGATACAAACGCATGAACAAAGAGAAGTCATTAATACATGTGTAAGTATCAATAGATATTTGAAATCTTAAAAATACAACCATATATATGTATATATGTGCATAAGATCATAGGTTCCCCTGATGTGCGCATACAATCTTCAGTACAACAAATTTAAATCCAACGGAAGAAAATGTTAAAAGTTATTTTGTCGATTTTGAAAGAGAATTTCAGTAACATTTAATATGTGCATACATACATACAGTACCTACGAAAAAATCTATTTAACCAGTGTGAAACAAAATTCTCTGCTCTTGATAAACATTAGGAGTTGCGCTAAAAGAGATACAAGTAATTGAGTGGAAAGCTGGTCATTAAGATTGCTGCGCATGCAATTAAATCTGTAAAATAGTTGAATCAGAATATTCAATTCAACTTACGAACACAATTGCATACATTTTAGTGCGCTTAGTATTTGGAGTTACATACACGTTATATACAATCAAAGAACGAACATATATTTACATATATATGAATGAAACACAATCGTAAACTGTACAATTACATACATAGGTATGAGTATTAAAGTTTCTTCACATAAAAGCTTTCTCCGGGTTTCAACACAATTCACCAAGCAACTGATATCTATACTATACCAGCATAAGCATTTTTTCTTTAGCTGCTTTTAAAAGTAAAAGTGAGTAGTCTGAAAATAAAACTTGTTTGCGTTTGTTTACATTTCGTAATATGAGAAAGGAACACAATAAAGATAGGAAAGAGTGAGAAAAAGACAAATAAATACAGCGATGGAAGGGTAGTGGAGTAATTGCATAACTTTAATACTAGGCCAAGTATGTTGGGCAAGCGTAAGAAAAAACTCGTTTTAATAGAAAATTAGCTCTGTTTTGTATTGAGTCTTCTTTGGTTACCACTTTGTGTTCATCGTTAACTTTTATAAATATGTATATGCGCATGTGGAAATTAAGTTATATACATACGTACTTTCAAAAAAAGCTGAATTGAATCTGAAAGACATTGATGACATATTTCCTATGCAAAACTACTACTACTGCATAGACATTAAGAAAACAGACAACAGCTTCTTATGAAAATGGCTAATACAATAAAAAAAAAAGACAATATTCGAAGAATTTTACATAAAATGGAATCTGAAGGTCAAAAAAGAAAGGAAAACACTGCCGTACAAGCATTGTTTCTTATTTTTTTATTTTAAATCAGTAAAATGTGATTGCGCGGTTTTGTTTCCATATGTTATATTTGTGTGTAGTTTCACACGTTTTCCTTGAAAACTACTTTCACTTATTCATAAAAAAGCGGATGAAGTTTATAGTATTTTCTTTAGCAGAAATGACAAAATATTAACTATTTTTCTTAAAAAAAAAAGACTTAAAAGAATTTAAGTCACTTTTTAGAAATGAGGAAGCAAAAGTAATTAATGAATACTAGAACTCAATGTTAAACTGGTTCAATGCACAGCGGTAACAAATTATTTGGGGCAGGACTATTACTTTGAAATAGCACTTAGAGGAAAGTTCGATTTAAGAATATTAAACTGTATTTTGTAATGACATAAAAAGTAATTGAAGATTTTTGTGTGCCATTTATAAACGAATCGATTAATTTGGGACAAGAAACCACATTTATCATACAACCTTAGTAACTTTGCATTCTTTATAAATATAAATGCTTATTCAAATTGTCATACGTGCGTAAATATTTGTATTTTACGGGCGTTAAAACTCTGCCTAAACTTACCTAATTGCTTAAGTTAAATTCATAAATACAAATTTAAAAATTAAACAGGAACTTCCCTTAAATAAGGAAAAATGTATCCTTGAAAGATATTATGTAGTTAACGCAAGTAAAATAAGTCTAGTCAGTGTTTATCAATTTTTAATTTAACAGGTGATAGTAAAATTTCCTTTAAACGGGTTTACTTTATGCAAACTGAGGTATAAATGATTTATTTAAGATTGTACTTAACATTCTCAACTTTTCTCAGATGAATCAAACGTTTTAAATGATGTTTTAATATTTTTCTTCTTTTACAGAGTTTCGGTTTTTCCATTTAGGCGGCACTTGTTGGAAAATTATTTTAAAACAAACAATCATGTATATCTCACAAAAAAAGTGGTTTTACATTCGAGCATAGTGTACATGATTACATGTACGCTTCAAAAATGATTGTCAAATAACTGTGTGGAAACATGATGAATACAAAAACTTTAATGTTTTGCAATGAAGCCAACAGTTTATACACGCATACTTACATACATGTGTATGTACATCATACAGCATGGATAAAAAATAAAGTTTATTTTTATTTAAATGTTCTATTTGCACAGAAAAGTTAATACCGAACATACATTTCAGATATTATTTAAATTCCACGCACAAAGTTTTATATAAAAAAAATGTATGAAATAAATAATGTTAATATTTTTAACCTGTCTCATTCAGCTATGTGAATGTATAGTTATTATCCTTAAGAATATTACACCATAATTCATGCTCCAATTTATCCAAGTGTGTGGAGATCTTTTAATTTCTTTGTTGATCAACGTTGGTGATATTTTCACGTTTTATTATACATCTAGCAAGCAAGGCACTTTGTGAAAGTTGAACAAGTCAGTGTATGCACGTTTATACATATATGTATGTAACTAGTATTTTAAGTTTTAATAAAAAAAATTTCGCTGTCACACGAATATAAGAAAAAATTGCATGTTATTTTATTTGTTTATTAATAAAATTATAAAGTTTACAATGAAAAATAATAAATTTTTAATGCCACTTTTAATAATCGCACACAACACAATCAAACCCAGCACGAATCAACCAAGTAGACTGCGCATGCATCTTTTGGATATTATACACCAACTGGTTTCACTGTTTTGTACACACTTTTCGGATTGAAGCGCTTATGAAAAAGTCGCAACTTACACTGACCGCATGACGGGGAAAAACAAATAAAGTTATATCTTTTAAAATCAAATTTTTTGAGATCGTGTTTATTTTTGAATATTCCAATTAGGAGATTTGTTTACTGTGTTGTGACAAAGATCGGTTGTTTAGGTTTTTGCATTTTCGTCTAAATTACATTAGTATAAATAACTTACAAGTCACTTGATAACATTTTTTTCTACTAATATTCACTCATTTCACAGATATATGTAATATTAAAATACGATTACTATACCTAAATGCAGATACATACCAATTCTAATTGTAACCGGTGAATGGAGGACGGAAAATAAAGAAAATTTTATATAATACTATACTAAACTTTATAGTGTGTACGTAAAATATATATATATAATAATAAATAATAAATAAACGCTCGTGAAAAATGGCACAGGAAAATATTGTGTATGCGTTTAATTTTTGTAATCGAATAAATATTTATCTAGGAAATTTTTCAATATAATATTTTAAGTAAGCCCACTGTACTATTGTACTATCTGTTCGACTTCCAGGAATTTTGGATTTGCTCCGCACACGTTGTATAAAATTATACTTTAAAATGTACAGATCAAACGACGAGTTTTGATATCTTTATACCGTTCGATATTAGTACCGTTATATCCAGACACCATTTGTTTGCTTCTTTCTTATATGCAATGTTTACATTTTGCAAACAATTATGTATATGACGAAACAAAATGTAAATATTTTTGTTGTATGCGTGCAGTGCCTTTTTATTATTTCCTTTATTTCAGTTCCTTTATTTTGCAACCAATTATTTGACATATTATACTGTATTTGGAAACGTTAAACGTGGACTTGTTCATTGAAAACCGTTGGAACTACAGCAAACAGATGATGGGCACATGAAATTTTGAATCGCTTTTGTTTTTCTCTTATTATAAATGATAAAGGGCAAAATATAATATGATACATGATAATAAAATACATAATATAATAATAGTATGTAAAAATTAAAATAAAGAGGACAACAGCTTAGCTTATTTAGTAACTACTTTCACCGTAAGTGATATTGTGTAAACATATGAACATATTTTGAGAAGTTCTGAATAGATTCCTTATGTGTTGCCGTAAGGATGATGTGTTTCCTGAAGTCGAACCTGAGGCTTTCGGCTGCGCATTATGTCATGATGGCTAAACTCTTGCATTAAGTGGCTCTGTTAACTCGGATCATTGTTCTCTTCTGACCAAACGCGGATATCTGAAAAATAACATAACTGATTCGCGTCGGATATTTACGATTGCAGGTTATTACTTTTAGGATTCTCCCTGAAGTACTTTTTAAGTAGTTTTGGTTGCACATAATAGGCACATATAATAGGTGAAGAACCAGTCATTGACAATTTTTCTGTCAAATTGTAAATGGAACCTTTGATTTAATAGTGGGTGCTAGCAAATGCATGCAACATACTGAAAGCTTACATCGCAACGTTGCGCTACGCATATTAAATCTTTTGCTACAGGGCCTTTTCCAATACATACCCAAAGGCAGTTACAAATATTGCTAGAATATCGTTCACAAATTCGATTTTCTTTTAATTTAATAGCGCCTTCTTTTCATTTAACAACGTCGACGACTAAGAACCATTTCCAGCTACAGACAATCATTTGTAAATATACATACTCGTATGTGTTAATTACACAATCTCCTTCCAGCTGCGACAGATTCCGTTTAGTATGTGGATATTTTGAAGAAAGAGGCTAAAGTTTCAAGGCTGTCAAGTCATACCCTCATAGTTAAGGAAAACTAAAAATTATGTATGCATTTTTGTGTACACCAATACTCCAGGTTTTTCATCCCGTCATGCATCATGTTTACCGTTCAATCTTCACCTCTATATGCCCAGAAGTATCATGAAAGTTCTGTCCTTTTTACATGACCCAAAGAATTTGAACATCCTTATTCGTTTTCGATAGAACTCGTAATTTGTTCCGATTTTCTAAAACAAAAAAATAGTTTCCCGAAATTTAAATATTGGAGACTCTGGTTTGCTCTTTTTTTTTACTGAACCTTAAAATAATAACAACATTCAAATATATCTCCACCATACCAGCATTCCATAAACGTCTTTTACATCGAAAACTGCCTTGATGTGTAATAAATCGCACTAACTTCAATTTATGACACGCATTTTTTAAGGAAGAAAAGGGGGAAATGTAAGTCATCTTTTCATTAAGTCAAGAGGGAGTAGGATGTAGGAAGAGAATAGTTTTACCTGCGTATGGGTTTATTTACCTGACACATGTCCAAGTATAGGCGAGTGTCTCGTTTTTACTTAAAAAAATATATTTATATATATATCGTATATAAATGATGAAATTCATGACATTGCTCAAAAAACTAGTTCATTTGTATCATTCTGGCTTTGATCAATGTTTTATTATCTTATATGGTTGCTTACGACTATGTTCAAATTTCTGTTCTAAAGCTAAATGAAATAAAAATGAACTTTGTATTGCCTGTAATTTAGTTGAATTTATCTATCTATTGAAAACTTAGACAAAATGTCTTTGAGTTAAAAAAAGGAAAAGTTGTCCAGTGGATTTATGTTTAAGCTTCAGCCTTTTGTGGGCGCCGTGGCCTTGTGGGTAGAGTACGACACTCACACGCCGTTTGTCCAGATTCGATTCCCGGCTGAACACCTTGAATTTTTCACGGCACCACCTCTTTTGAGCTGCTGACAGCACTCAAAGAGTAATAACTGTCTAAGAAAAAGCTTCTCAAACTTCGCCGTTCGGAGTCGCAAAAAACTGTAGGTCCCTTCTACTTGTGAGAAAACAGTATCGCGCACAACGCAAGTAGTTGATGAGCAAGCTACGCCCTGGTCCACCTGTGGATCGTAGCGCCACCCAATTATTATTATTATTATTCAGGTTTTAGAAGTTCTACTTCGATAATTGTTATTCTTGATGTAATTAACTCTAAATTTTTAACAAATCTGGGTGCTCCTATTTTAATATTCTGTTTAAGAACTTAATGTATTCCCAAAAACTGTACTTAAAAATGTTCCTTTTCTAGTAACAATTTTTTGATGTTTGATTAATTCACATGTGTTTTTGATTGTCAGATTTCCGAAAGCAACATTCAGTATTTTGATTTCTTGACTTTCTCCCCTATTCGAGTGACGATGAAAACACGTCCGGTTTACTAGAACCGGCAGATATATTGAAGATTATTTCCTGTTACTAAGGTCCTCCTTCTTTTTAAAGATATCAGTAGCTTCTTTGGTTTATGAGCAAGTCATCGATTTTTAATTGTATTGCAGAGAAATAATTATTCTTTTATCTTATTTAACCCTAAAACTATTTTGTTTTATTCTAGCCTCTTTTTCTACAGTGAAATGTATTAACATTATTATAGATCTCATAGATTCAATGAATTTTACATGGTAGTGTGCGATTTTAATATTTAGCGTGAAATTAATGTGAGTTTTAGGTTCAATGTCTTCTGTTGCAATTTTATGTATCGAAATTATTTTCATCCAACATAATAGAAATATGAAGTTATTTGTATATCCTTATTTGAATTCCAATATTAACATTTTCCAATTCTAATCGGCTTGTCTGTTTAAAAACATTTAATTGCTTTCCCAATTTATTTTTAATTTTTTTAATTGCGAATCACAACTTTTGATATGATGTGTTCTTTTGTAACAAAACGGATACAAGAGGCAACCATTTTCCTTAAAAATGGCTTAAATAAAGAAAAACAAAAAACAAACAACAGCATAAGTATTAAAGAGAACATTGTTCTCTTGACGTTGTTTATTATAATATTTTATTATCGGTTTAGAACTGATCTTTTTTATTGTGATAAGAACAGGACGATTATTCACTGAGACTTATTGCGAAGCTGACCTTTGTCCAGATATTTGAACTCCATAAGCAAGAAAATAAAAATAAACATATACATATGTACGTGTCGTATATATAAAAATACGACAATATGCAATAATTTTTAAACCAACCTCGAAGCGGAAGCCAGACTCTGTTTTGCATTTGAGTACAAGTTTCAAATTCATTTTTATTTTGGTTAGTTGTCTGAAGTGCTTAATAGTGAGCACTTTTTTGTAAAACTTCCATTTCTTACAAGTCACTTCTAGAAACTGAGTAGACTTCCGATGACCTATTTATGGTAGAAAACCTTTTCCATTTTTCATGCTCATATAACGTAATATATTAATGGATAACGGATGATACGGCTCAGTGCCGTATCATTCCACTAAATCAGTCAACCCACGAAACTAAGTTAGTTTCGTTTTGTTTCAAATTTGTCTTATGCCCACTTCGAATAATGTGAAATGATAAAGATTCTCATGGATTCTAAACCGTCTTGAGTTCACCGATTCTAAAAAAGTATTGAATAATAAATAAATAAAAAAGACAGAAGAAAAATGACGGAAAGTATCTAATATAGTATTTATTAATAAAAAAAAATCTATTAAAAATAAAAAAATCTAGGAATAGAATGTTTTTGAATACATCACTACAGTAACGTCCAAAGATGCTTCATGACTGTGTTGGTCTCCAATTGTCTTCCACTTCACTCGTTTGTATTTCTTGGTTGTTGTTAAAAGTTATACTTACTTTCAAATCCCGATTTTAAAAAACTTTATAACAGGGGCGAAACAAACAATAAATAATCTAAATAAAAGTACCGCGAAAAGAACCTCGGTGATAATATGTGCTTTAACTTCCATGAATTTCCGGTAGCAAAAGGCTCGATATACGATATACGAATATGAGAACGAGGCCGTCGGTGTGATACGATGTTTGGCGGCGTTGGTAGGAGTCGTATTTTCTGATTCACTATCTAAGAACATTAGAAGCTTGTCGCTGAAAATGCTCCCTGGCGAGAAGGTGAACTGGGGTTCGTGTGGGCTTGGTATAATGCAATTTTGAGTAGTGAGATCGAAACTTTATGAGATTGCGCACAAGTATCACAACGTCTCTAGTTCCTTCGGTAATTTTGGTGGCCCAGGTGCAGGGCCATCCTCTGTTGCGTTTTCCCAATGGATCGAATTCGAACATTTTTCGGGCCGGAGCATTTATTTTTATACGTTTTACATGAAAGCGTTATGCCTCCGTACAGCTCATAGTCTTCTCCGCTTTTATTAAAGTTCAAGCTTCGGCGTTAAAAACAGAACTGAGATGATCTAGCTGTTATACTCGTATAAAGCCAGCTTATTCTTTCGAGAGAGGGACGTATTATTTAATTGCATCTCTAATCCTAATGAACAGCGATTGGCAAGAGAGATTTTGCGTTTGATTTTGGTACTGACGTTCTTGTTTGTATTTACAGTAGAGCCGATGTAGACGAAGTCCTTGACTAGAAATTTCTGCTACTTAATATAACGCTCCGTCCGAGACGTCGATGTTGTGCGTCTTTTTTTATTAATGCATTTATTTTGTTTTGTTCACATTTTGGTTGTTTTCCAAATAGGGCTATTTTAGTCTGCAAAATAAGTTTATATAGTTCTCAATATTTACTGCGATGCAGCGTTACATTGTTGACTTCCTAGCTGTCTGCAAACGATAGTCTGCACTCAACTTCAATTTATGGTGCTTTGTTTTTTGTGTTGTCGCACAATCTAACATAGAAATATGTCACAGGCATTTCTCAGTGGGTCATTTCGTCACACACACGTGGAAGATCTCTCTCAATTTTTTTTCTTTAGAGTTGTTGGCACCACTGAGATTGTACTATTAGGTCTGTTCCAATTGATTTGTGTGCAGAAATTCGTAGTTGAGTAGTTTGGGCAAAAATCTCTCTTGCAGAGAGTAACTCTACCTAAAATTGTGAAACGACTTTTCATAAAAATTCGTAAACAGCTATCAGACAAACGAAATGTCAGAGGTTGTTTTATTTTCGATTTGGCAGCCATCTGCCGTGCTGCTGCCCAAATTTTTTTCTTCGGCAGAAATTCGTAGGGAGGAGAAATATTTTGCTCTCTCATAAGCTTTTTCATAGTTTTTCGGACAAATTCGTAGACATTCGTAGCAATTCAGAGCAATTGGAACGGACCTTCTATGTATCGTTTGGAGGGACATTTAAACGACTGTAGTTACTAGGCCTTGAATTCTTCTGGATTATAGCATTTTATTTCTTTAAACGTTTAAAATAATTTCCTTCCAAAAGTTGAAACTAAATCATTTAAAGCGGGAAATATAATATCATAGAGGTTTTTATATGACGGTATAGTTAAGTGAAATTCTTTGCTTAACACCTAACTACACGACTAAAAAACTAACACACTAACTACACCCTGTAATTTCTCTACTCAGTCAGAGAAAAGAATTTTCGAAATTGCTTATGCTATTTTTATATTTGAAGTGCGCCAAAGGGATTATTTGGTACCCTTAAGTAAATGTCGTGTATAGAGGAAGAGAGGGAGAGGAGGTGCTGGTGCTATTAGTTATTGGCCTTAAATACCTGTGGATTATATTGAGGGCGGCTTAAGAACGGGTCTCTAAACTTTACGTTCGAATGGCTTAAGGATGAACGTGTGGGTAGTCCTAGCGATGCGAATATTGCGAATAATTTCTTGAAAGAAAGGAATGTAGCTGGCTAACCGATTATTGCATTTTTTGTTTAAATTGCAATAAATGAGACATAAAGATGCAATATTACGTCGATGTTCTAGGAAATTGTTATTACCAATAAGTTTAACGGCTCTCTGATGAATTCTATTTAGCAGAAGAAGGGAGGTCTTAGGAGCTCCAGACCAGATAAGAGGGCTTTGGGCGTAAATTATTTTTTGCATCACTTTAAGAAATCGATCTCAAATATTGGGTGTACCGAGGATGGAAAGTCGATCGGTTTCAATAACGCAATAGTCATTTGGCTGGTTATTTTGTGTTCGCTTGAGTGGCAGGCAGTAATGGGTTTTTTAAGCATTAAATTGCTTTTTTTTTCTTTTTTTTTTCTTTTCCGGAATGCTGTCAAGATCGGAATTCAATGACCTTAACATACGCCGCCGTTCCAAGTCTATAACCGAAGAGAAGAATCGAGAGTCAAGGAATGAACATGAAAAACTGGCGGCACTGACTATGGGAGTGAATTGGATAAAAAGTGGCAGACAGCAGATCGTTTATGAAAAAGAGGAAAGGCGTCGGAGATAAAACGGAGCTTTGGGAACATTAATATAGTGAATATCAGACTTGACTGATGGAAAAGCTTACGCAAGAGTGCCGCGCAGATGAACACCTTTTCAGGCCCAATTGGGCCAGCATATTTGTGTATGAGTAGCATTTTTTCAACATCAAGGTGTGCAATACTCTTTTGGAAAAAAAACTTCACTTAGGTAAATAAAATATAACTTCATTTTCAAGCGGAGATTCGCAGAATGATTTCCTCAGAGCGCAAATTGTCCATTTTCTACATGTACATTACAGGTCAAGGGCAAGCAATGATTTTTTTTTTGATTATCCTCTCAGCGACCCGTAATTTTAACCGTTTAAATAGGACACAGTATATTACCACTGGAGAGACACATTTCAGGCCATTGACCATGGGTCGTGTTAATCACATACCTACATGTTCTTTATTTTTGACCTGCTCTGTTTGTTTTATTCAGCCAAGGTTTGTGCGTGCTTGGATTTTTCCAAGAACGGGAACAAATTGTACTAGAAGGCAATAAATATTCATTGTACAAGTAGCACGCATACCATGAACCAGACAAACGCATCTGGGATCGATCATGCCCATTAAGTTAAAAATAAAGAAATTCGATTCTCTCCCTTTCTGCTTCGTGATACTTTCTCCAGCACAGGACTTTCCAATTTTCGAAGTCCTATGCTTAACATTTAAGAATTTTTTTTCTGTAGAAAAGACAGGTAGAATATTGAAATAGCAAAGAGTTTCTTCTGGCGATCGATTTTGAATAAAGTAGAGAAGTATTTTTTGAAAATTATTTTGATTCCGTTACTCTATTTTTTAAATCCAGCAGCTACAACGGACACTTGAAAATTTTAGGAGAAGTATCCAACAAGCAATCGGTGGAAGATCGATGGTTTCACTGGCTTGCCACGTTCAGGAAATTATGTCCTCGTATGGTGGCTCTGGTACACACAAGAAACCATTCGCACACAGATGAAAACAATTTATTCTATTGTATTTAAAAAAAAAAAAACAAATATTTTAATAATAAGTAATGATTAGATTTGATCTTACAGATGTTTCAAGCAAATACAGATAGGGATATTTAGATGAAAACGAAAGCGAAAAGAATATTGCCTTTTGCGTATCGATGATCCTGATCCAGATATTAGAAGAAAATAATTATGGAACATGAAGTACTCCGATCACCTTTTAGTTTATTTGTGTGTTTCGAAAAGGGGTTTCAGTGCAGCGGAGGGGGTTTATAGATTGAGTCTTCCAGCGACCTGGTAACTTACCGTTATGTTGATTGAAAGTAACATGGGTTATGGGAGACTACTATCAGGATTTTTTTCCTTCGTCGGCTTCTTTGGTCACTGTCGATTTTCAATGAAACTAGGTTATTTCATTGATATTATCCCAACGTTTCGGCAGGGATTGCTGCCTTTATTAGGGGCTATTAATTGTGTTGTTACACGTACATATGGATGTTAGAGTCTAGATGTTATTTAAAATTATTACAAAATAACTAAATTCACAAAAAACAAGATATTGGGCACTTCTGTGTGTGAAGATCAGTTTAGAGTAATCTGCTTTAGAATGATAGAGGGAACGTTACTCAGCTCAGAGCATAGTCCAATGAAGATCTAGCGGAAGAAGGAAACAGCTTATATCTATTTTTCCGCGGAAGGTACCTACTGGCTAACCTTTGAATTACATTTAGAAGCGTTGTGTGTTCTTTTATATGGAGTAGTCCACTTAGAAGTGTCTGTAGAGTAGCAGAGTAGTTCCGCACACTGTTATGTTGTTTTGTATACTCAACCGTTTTGGGTTATGCGTTGCGGAAAGTTGGTCTGTCTGATATGCGGATCTAAATTAAAAACTTGATATACTTCCCAACCACGAATATTCTATGATAGCGAGCTATCGACAATGGTTAGGTCTAAGATCTCTTTATTTATTTTAATGACGAAGGTGGAATGTAGTGTTGGCCCTTTCTCTGTATTGCTGTTCGGCTCCATAACGTGATGAGTGCAACATTAACACTTTCTACACCGCTTGTCGCTCTTTTAAATGTTGCACTAGGAGGTGGTCCAACAGGGTCCTAAGTCATGTCCGCTGAGGTTATTCATTGATATCTCTGTTTTAAAGCTGACCACGATTGAGAAAGTACGAAAGCCACGGCTGTTTTACTTTACATAATGGAACTACATTTCTTAAAGGAAGATATAGCGCTTCTTTTGGATACAGAAGATCTCAAAGATAACCATTTCAAAGTAATATTACTATCTCGACTTAAAAAAAAAAAACAAGATACAGGCTTGTTAATCTGCTTTCGTAATAGCCAGAGCTTCTTTCCCATAAAACTGGGCAGGATAATGAAGGTGTTGTACTTTTTACTTGGTCGTACGAGTTTGGATTCTACTTAATTACTGATTTACCCCTTGTTAGCAATTGTTTGACTTTTGCGAACTTTACGTGTAAAAAGCACACATTTTTCTATTGTTTGGGGTGAAACTACGTCCATTTGAATTTAAATGTTATTATTCGCTGCTTCAAGATTCAATATGACGTCGGCGGTGTTTTTTCTGTATGTTTACATAGATGGCGTCAGAAACTCCATCTACGTGTGATACCTGTGTCACCTCCAGTGTTAAGCATGACGAAGTGCGAAACTACCTGGCATGATACCTCGAACAGGAAATTGTTTCAGTAGAAGACACATGGGAACAGTTTCATTGCAGCGCTCATAAGTGAGAATTCGCAATCGTTAAAAAAAAACTTTTTTTTCATCATCTTGATGCTCGTATTATTTTCTGTAAATCAGAGAGCACATGATTTTTTTTTTTAATATCGACCATTTCTTGAATATTTGCATCGAGATGTATCGCTATAAAGTAACTTTTCGTATTGTCCGATAAAATGCGGTGCAAGTCAAATCATAGTGAAACAATGCGCTGGACTATTTCGCAGGAATAATAGCAATAGAGTGGCTATTACACAATTAAATGTAAACAGCTATCAGATGTATGAAATGTGAAAGGTTTTTTTTATTTTTACTTTGACAGTCATCTGCTGCCCACAGAGCTCTCTCTTCTACGAAAAAATCAGCAAATGGCCTTTTGGTAGTTTTTCGGTGAATTTCGTTGGTATTTGCAGCAATTCAGAGCGACTGGAACAGACTTATTGTTTAAAGGCGTTTCGCTCGTAGTTTTTATAGTTGTACTAATAGTTGATAGAGGCGCTTTAATTTCTGAGAGTTAATTTATATATGTCAAAGGCTCTACAAGTGAAGAAAGTGTTGAAAGCGTTTGACTGAAAGCAACTTGTTGGTTCCGACCGGAAACCAATTTGACAGAAGTTGGTCGACTTGATAGCTGATATACAACTGATTTCCCTTGGGCTCTTTTAAATTTTTACGGTTTTACGTATATTTATTGGATATAGGCTCTTTTTTGAAAGTTATAGACGAACAGTACGGGAGAGTCGGATGTCTCTTTCCTTTATTAGTTTCTTTTTTCAGTTTTGGATGTACCTCCAAACATGCGCTTATTTGATCATCGCTCATTTTTATCTTATATACTTTTTTGCAGAAGCTGTCTTAAAATACATTTTCCTAACTTAATAAAATAATTTTTCCATTGATTATTAAAATAATACTTATTGATTGCAGCTTTCTTATTTCTATTAATTTGTATCGTTCGTACGCTTTTAAGGACTGCATTCATCTGAATTGATTACATATCTTTTCTATGACCTTGGACTTCTATAACATGTACATAATTAATTCAATCGTTCTCTGTCTGTTGCTTACTACAACTCTTACTCCACGTTATCCGTATAAACTATACCATGCTCAAGCTTGGAGATTAATTCTTTACTGTATTCGCAATTTCCCTGCTGTCATTTCTATAAGATATTATCAGAGATAAGGGAATGCTTACCTCTGGATTAATTCTTTACTGTATTCGCAATTTCCCTGCTGTCATTTCTATAAGATATTATCAGAGATAAGGGAATGCTTACCTCTGGATATTATTCTCTATAAGTTACAGGAAAGTCGAAGGCACAGCACCTTCCTTAAGATGTCTTTTACATATACGTGTTCATGAGCAAAACTACAATGTTAATTTTGTCATTATTGCTTGGAGTTAATTTTACTCTCAAGCTTTAAAAAAATAAACTTTAAATAATAATTATACCGTTGCGAGCAATTTTATATTCCTTCATTCACAAACATTTAACGTATCTAAATACACACAGTCCAATACGAAACAAAAGTATTTGTCGGTGTATATTACCTTCTCTGCAAAATAAGATACAAGTAATACAGTAGTATAGGTGTATTCAGAGCTCAAATGTCATCTGGCGTTTACCTAAGTTATTTCATGTAAAAATCCAACTCATGTCCTTGAGAGCTTGATTTTTGCTTGGGTATTCTTGGAGGTGGTTTTCATACAAACAAAGTATGAAGTTGTGTACAAATGTTTAATAAATAGGGAACAATAAACAAAATGTTTTCAAAAGGATCAAAATATAACCGTTTGCTTGAAAATGACAAGTATAAGAAGATGTCCTTTACACATGCGTTGAATATTTTTGTTGTTTATTGGCACCGTTGACATGTCATTTTCTTTTACATGCAAAAATTTCTGTTGATTTAATTGCAAAACATTAGATGAACGGAATATGGTAAGAATGAGAAATGTAAATAAAAATAATAACTAACATCAACTTATTTTATTTTTAGTTCAAATCGACCTTCTTTGGGATAATTACTGTGTTTGTGCTATGTAATTTCCTATGGACTATTCATTTTCTAACTAACAAAAGCAGTATTAACAAACAATATAATGTCTCTTTGTCGCAAAAGAACTCAGTTCAAGTATTAAATGAAATAGTGTTATCAAAAAAGTCGAAAATATCAGTGTTATATCCGCAAAATTTAGCATTTGCAGATCTTAATACAGAAGTGGGAAGATGGGATAATCAAAGACTCTATAAAATATTCGACTTTGCGTTGACCGGAAAACAGTTCGCAAATCTTTCATCATACAGTAATGTGTGTCTAGCTACACAAAGTTCCATTGAAAGGCTGTATTCAATTGTACAAGTCAGCAAGAATTGGTTGGGTCCTATATCACTTGCTGTTTTTGTCGCAGATAGTGATGAATTTTCGATATTGCAGAATTATGTCACATATCTTAGATTATGTTTTAATTACATTGATGAAAACATAAGTTTTCATATACTTGTACCAAAATCTACAAGTTTTTTAAATACTACTCAAAAGCGTTCTGCAAACACAGCAAGTTTCGATTGTCATTCACCCAAGCTTGCTCTAAGTAAAATGTTAAAAACAAGGAGCATAGAAAGTTTTAAATGGAGGCTAAGGAATGTGTATCCACAAAATCATTTGAGAAATTTAGCCAGAAAAGGATGTCAGACAAATTATGTATTTTTAACCGATGTCGATATCATACCAAGTGAAAATATTGTTCCCCAGTTAAGTTTGTTTCTAAGGCGAACGAAATGTAAAAAAATGTGTGCTTTTGTGATACCAACATATGAAATTGACAATCGTGCTATATTTCCGACGAACAAACTAGACCTGTTGCGGCTTATAAAAAAGAATCTAGCCAGACCTTTCCACGAAAATGTTTTTATATACAATCAATATGCGACTAACTTTTCAAGGTATCTTTAAAATTAATATAAATAAACCTTGTAGTAATTTACTAATTCATATATTATTTTCAACAAGGTGGCAAAATGATTCCAGAGTTAATGTCGATACGTTTATAAGTCATAATGTGACTAATTTTGAATTTTTATATGAACCATTCTACGTTGCATCTGATGATTCACCTATACACGATGAACGTTTTTTAGGATATGGGTTTACTAGAAATTCACAGGTAAATATAAAAAATAATCAGTGAGAAAATCAAAACCACTCTCATTATATCAAAACAACACAAGGTGTTTGAAATGCTAGTTACCTCAATTATAAATTTTACGAAATTTCTATAACTGCAGTTCCCGCACAAAGTGTTATCTGCGTTTCAAAAGAATTTTGTTGAAATGATTTTTTTCAATTGTATTGTCAAATTAAACTTATGGTACTAATAATTACAGGAATGCTGTGATTCTGATTGGATAGTGAAATTGACATATTATACAATAAGCTATATTAAAGTCAAATTGATTTTATAGTTATCTTCATCATTCTGCATATTCGCACACAGTTTGTATTGATGATAGCTTTAACATTTATTGCATCTGAATTCGTATCTGGTGCTGTTAACAAGTCCAACCAACATGATATTGTCTACCCTCTATCACAAATAAAAATATATTTTTTGGCATTTGTGTAAAATATTATCTACATAAGGCTACATACACAAAGTTTTCGTTGTCACTCCACCTAGCATGCTCGATATCATACCTATTTTTTCGTCCTTCAAATTGGGTAATGTACTTCTGAACTTCTGTGCACGATCACAAATAAGATCGATCTTTGTTAAAATGTCTCATTTGCACTTTTTAGATTCGACCAGTACTTTCTGCTGGCTCTATATTTCCAAACCATCTCAAACCTTTCTATCCGTGGAAGCTTGATTGGGCGCATTTCATCGTATATGTAGAAATCATTAATGAACAGGACAACATTGAACAAGAGCAAATTTACAATAATTATACACATTTGTATTATTCGTGTTACTGAGAATGTTGCTGAAAGTACAATCGACGTGACTTCTGCTTTTTAAATCGTTCTCATTCTAACTGCCACTCTTCTAAAGTAGGACTATATTGCTTTAATATGTTGGTCCGACATAGAAGTTCTATTTTAGTTTAATTTGGTGGCTTTTTCAAGCATTATTTGGGGATGAGTTCATAGTCTAGTACGGCGTATGCTGTTGAATGAGACCGCAGCTTTCTTTGGAATATGAGCAAATATGTAATATGTGCAAATATGTGATTTTTTCTTTTTCCTTCAATTGGTCCCTTATGGGCTGAACTCAGTGCTTTCTTAAGTCTTTATATGTTTGATGGGTTAGAAGTACCCCGATAACTCTAAATTTTTTTTTGACCTTTTTCATACAAGTTTTATCTCTAACTCTCCGTAATAAAGAAAAACATATTTTAGTGAGCGCTGAAATTTGTGTTCGTGCCCGGTATATACAGATAAGATTCGTTGAACACATTTTTAAAAATGCACACGAACTTGCCTTCATACCGGATCGTAACAATAATTATGAGCTTCACTGTACTTTTGTATTACTGCTTAGTATGTGTTTTAAGGCTCTCTTAAGGCCAACTTCAAATGTTATTATTTAATGAGCATCACATGCATACCTAAGTTGTAGTTTTTTTTTCTTCAAGGCTTTATTTTATGAAATCCTTATATGAATTCAATTCAATTCAAAATTCAAAAAAGTAATTATACAATTTCAATACTTTTAGGTTTATGAAATGTTTATTGCTGGGTACACATTTCACGTTCTATCCCCAATATTTACTTGCCATTGGGGCTTACAAATGAAAAAAATGAAACCAGCCTGGAGGGAGAAGCAAAACAACATAAATCGGAAGAGGTTTGAGTTATTCAAGAAGGAGATTTTGGCGCGCTACGGGAAAGATAGTGGGTCTTCGCTAAACCAAAAAAGTATTAAATCGACAAATTGTAAAAATATATAAGAATAAACAGACTTATTTTTTGTCTATTTTTTTTTTGTCTAAATGAATTTTAAAACTCTGTTAGGCAAGATACTAAGAGATGCATATATACGTTACTTTTTTCTTAGATTTAATGCAATACAACATTCTGTCCCGTAACCTTAATACACCGTTTTATTAACTCGCCAAAATAACAGGTAAGAATATTTAAATTGTGACGAACACATGATGTTTAGTTTCCTTCTGTTATATGTTGCTCTTTTCGAACCTATCATCACATTTTGACAAAGAAAATATTGTTAGGCTTAGAATTTTTTCTTGTACTTCTACACTATCGGCTTTAAACAAAAACCGATCTTTAGTGCGTCTAAAAGACAAGTCTCTAAACGAAACAGTATTCCGGAAGAGTGATTATGGGCGAAGGGATCGGCATTCGGGAGCATTTTATTGTACCCAGATCAAAGAATAGTCTTACATTTCCTTTTTTTTCAAAGAAATCACCTGCTAAAACGCACGTAATCTACCAGCCATGTTGACGCACCAAATTACTGATACATTTTATAATGATATTATAGAAACGAGTATTAGCAACTGTTCTCATTTCAGAACAATGTTTTTTTTATTCCTGTGCACAGGCGAAACAGAATATATAAATGGATATTGCTTGGACGTTCCGATTTCCTCCTCGAAGTTTAAGAAAGGTTTTGATCTCTTGTCTGATCCCTCACCCATAATTTCTAGAAAAAAAAAAATTTAAAGAATGGTAAATAATAATATAATATAAACCTGAGTGCTAGCAAAATATTTTTAATCGTTATTGAAAACAGTGAAAAACGTCTTGTAACTGTGTAGAACATTCATCAGTATGATGGACTGTCATCTTAATTTAGAGGAATGCGCTTACATTTGAAGACTCTGAACAAACAGCCTTGGCACAAAACAAAGCAAATTTACTAATAATGGCCTAATTGCGTTATATGTTTTCTGATCGCGTTATTTTTATTTTAAGATTACGTTTGTTGTGTTAAGTGTTAAGAAAAATAATTTTCGTACCCTTACATCCAATATCTCTAGATCTCGAGAAAAATGCAAAAAATTGTGGTTTAAAATGCCATTTAAAGTAGCAAGATATAAACTTTTAGGAGAATTAAAATTCCCATTAATATATCTTAATTTCTGTGCTATATTATGTGGCCGCAGTTGCATAGTGGGTAGAGTGCGACACTCACACGCCAAAGGTCCAGGTTCGATTCCCGGCTGAACACCTCGAATTTTTCACGGCACCACCTTTTTAAAGCTGCTGACAACACTCAAAGAGTAATAACTGTCTAAGAAAGTTTCCCAAATTTAGCCGTTCGTTAGCATTTAGAACAGTAGCGCGCATAACACGAGTAGTTGATAAGCAAGCTAGGCCCTGGTTCCCCTGTTAACTGTCGCGCCACCAAATTATTACTATTAACCGAAAAAAATGTATATGAATTGGAATTTGAAATGTGTGCGTGTGTGTGTGTGTATATATATATATAGAAACCACCATATAAATATTCCATTAAATTGTGGAATGTTTCTTCTACTTTTACTTTGGTACTTTCGAGAAAATAGAAAGCGCATCCCGAATCGTTGCTAGGTCTTGGCTACCACCAAAATTTATTTAATTTAAATACTTATTTTGTTTTTAACGAAAATATGAAAAATAGAAAGAAGAAAACATTGCAGAAACAAGAATAAAATACTTTATTTGTAAATTTTTACCTCTTTCTTAACGTGCATGTCGTTATCATGAAGACAGTGTGAACTATATATTTGAATGTAATTGCTTTTTACTTTCTGCTTGAAACCGATAAGATCAATGCTCTCCTGGCTCTCTTAAGATTCTGTTTCCCAAAGGAAGTGGAGGTCGGTAGTTATGAACAAGTTTTCCTTTCAGTTCATTTGCAGGGCATTCGCCTTTAATGTCATAGCAATTAAGGTTTCGCATAGCATCCAGTTGATCTGCAGATACTTGAATCGGTGTTTTTAATACGATCCAAATAACTGTTTCTGAGCACGGTGGTGTCGTAAGCGATCCTTCATATGTCCAATAGGTATTTGTATTTGGTAGAATGTTATTGGGGTCACAACCATTGGGTAATGTTATACGGTCACCTTTATGTAATACGAAACGTAACAAGTCGCTAACCTTTTTCAGTTCAGAGTTTTCTTCGCCAGTCTGAAAACAAAATAGTAAAATGTAAACATTTTTCGTATTTGTAGTTGAAAATTAATTCATTCCTAGTAATGAATGTGTATATTGTATAAAAGTACCTCTAAAAACAAACCTAAAACTGCCAAACCATCTGGATAGCCAGCTGCTTCAGCGAAACTTGAGTACTTGGTTGTATTCCAATGAACAAAGTGTAATTCTCCGGAATATGCCTTGCCATCGACAGTATGTTCTGAACCTTCATTATCTGAACAACCCCAATGACAATGAAATTGTTCTAGCTTAAATATTGATGAGCCAAGTGGTCCGCCAGTAAGAAGGGATTCGTTTCCAATAACGTCAACTTTCCAACCATGGCCTAGGGAATAATTAATGATCTTACTTGTTTATACAGATAAATATTCTTTGAATTGAAGACCTGTGTTCACTAAGCTTCGAGATTCATCTCCACAATATTTCCAAGTCAGTTTATTTGATTTTAAATCACTGTCACGCTTCGCCGTTAGGGTGTTGATATCTACCGGGGACTGTCTATGTCCAGATGCTTGTGGAAACAATTTAAACCACTGTTGTGGTCCTAAAAGTGTTAAATTAAATTACTGTTTTAATGTTAAAATCACATGGTTATATGTTTTAATATAGACAAAAGCAAAAGAAAAACAAAAGTTAGATATACTATAATGCTTTTATTATTTGGTATATCGAATCTGTGCTAAACATTTCATTCCCTAAAGCTTATAAAGTCCAGAGAATATATTAAGATAAGTAAATAAAAAAATAATCAACATTTTATGGCGCAATAATCAACATAAAGAGCAGGGTCTAGCTTTTTTTTGTTGTGCGTGCTATTGTTATCTTACGAGTATAGAAAATTTGAGAGTTTATTCATAGAAAATTGGCATGCTTTGAGTTCTGGACAAAATATATGAACTGAAAAAATCGAGATGTTCAGTTCAGGAATTCAATCATAAAATCAATTCAATACTTACATACATAGCTTAATTTTAAAAAAGAGCTTAATTAAAGCTTAATTTTTAAAAAAGAGTTCCGAAAAATGGTCATCAACGTAAACTGACGATAAAGCCAAATATATTTTCTTTAAAACAAAATAAATTTTAAAATATATTTAATTTCTATTTGTTTTTAAATTTTTAAATGTATTTTTTTATTGTTGTCTTTTCTGATTTCTTATATCTGGAACAAAAATACTTAAACTATTTTCAAAGTATGTTGCAATGAGAACTTTCTTAATGGATCTATGCGGGCGCTCTAAGTTAATCTAATTATATAATAAGATTGCCTTTCAGCGTGGTGTTGTTTTAATTTTGAGTTTATTAATTAAAACTATGGATTATTAATTTAAACTATGGATTTAATATTTAAAACTAATAATGTAACTAATAATTGTCTGCATGTCAAGTGGCCGTAGGGGACCAATAATGTCAGATTACGGCAACGGGGGCACTTGATGGGGTTGTAGCCACCAATAGAATCCCCGATCCTTATCACTGTCCGTTCTATCGCGGAAAGGTAATGACTGGCTGAATCGGAGATCATTTGGCTTTACTTTTGGATTAATCCGATACGGTCAAGATATAAAAATGCTTCCGGTGGAATGAATCCACTTCGGCGCACATTCTTATGATATGCATCGTTGGGGTAGTGGGCTTCGAATATAAGTTCTGTGTGAGAAGTCAAGGCTCGTGCAACGTGTCTTCGAATTAGCTTTTTAATGAAATTATCCACCCTATTCACTTTGGCTTCGTTTTACAAAACCTCATTGCGATAGAATTTTTTGTACCCAGATTCGGGTGTTCTGTATTTCTTGAGACAAGCGCGAAGACATTGCCTCTCGAACATCCTTATCTTTTCCATCTGTGAAGGACTCACGTTAAAACACACTGCATAGCCATACATAATGACTGGCCGGACCAGGTCCGTATAGCAGATCACTTTTACTTTGGAGTTAAGTTGGCTGCTGTAAAACAACCTTCTAACCATAGCAAACGCTTTCTTGCCTTTTTTTAGAGCCGTAGCTGAATGAATGTTTCCATACAGAAACTGGTCTAACAAAATGCCAAGATATCGTACTACCTTTTCTTTTCAGCTAATGGTTGTCCCTGTGGGTCCAAGATGTTGAACTTACAACAGTTCGTTTCGTTCGATTTTCGTATACCTTGAGATTTCGAACTTCTGGTAGTTGATTTTCAACTTCCAGTCGCCGCAAAATCGCTGGATCGCTTCGAAGTCACGTTGCAAGAGAGTGTTAATGACCTCAATCTCTTGCGCTGTTCTGTTTATGACCAAATCGTCAGCGAATGCTATCAGATGCTGCATGGAGGCAATCAGGTTGCTGGTGAAGAATTGGTGAGCTTAGAGACTTTGTTGCCTCTTTTGAGAACAAATTTTCTACGAGTTATCACGTGTAAAGCAGTGCGTTGCTCATACCTAGTTTCACTAACTTAAGAAAGAGGCCTTCTAACCAGACGGTGTCGAATGTCTTTTCCAAGTCAACAAGACAGGACCCGGTGCACTGGATTTTAGCCTTGATCCATTGGATGTCCGAAACCAATTTTGACGCAGCAAGTGCAGTATCATACCCCGCCCTAAGTCCAAATTGGTTATTCGGTATTATTTTTTTGTCCTCAGTCCACTGTATCAGGACTCTACTGACAATCTTTTCGAAAACCTTGCTTATGTAAGGGAATATGTTCTGGTAATAAAGAGAATGTTCTGTCAAGTCAAACAGCCTCCAAGTCGTTATGATCCCTCCTTCGGAAAATTCGATTGATTTGGGGGAACATTCCCGGGCCGTTCGAATGAACAGCCCAACCAAATTTTTTGTTGAATTTGGCTCAATTTAACACATCCATACGATTCATCACCTGGCACGATGTCAAAAACGTGTTTCGAAGTACCGCGATCGTATTTTTGGAGCATTTCTTTCGACCAATCAACACGAGCCTTTTTTCGAGCGATTGACAAATTGTGTGGGATCCAACGCGAACAAATTTTTTTGACGGTCAAATGTTCATGCAATATTGAATGTATGCTGGTTCCACTAATGCCTAAGGTTGTCTCAATCTCACGATAGGTCACATGACGATCTTGCAATATCAGTTGGCGCACAGCATCAATGGTTTCCGGAACAACAACTGATTTTGAACGACCTTCACGAAATTCGTCTTGGAGTGAACTACGACCACGGTTGAATTCACCATACCATCGCTACACAGGTCCTTGATGGAGCTTCATCGCCAAAATTTGAATTGTGTTCATCGATGTTGAGTTAATCCACGTCGAAAGTTGGAAAAAATAATAGCACAAATTTGTTCACGATTTAATTCCATTTTTTGGGCAAGATGCATCTTTTAAGTTAGCGTAAACAACACAAATAGCTCTCGTATGTCAAAACGTTCTAACCTGAAAAATGTCAAACTTTACGATAGAGCTGGCAGTTGCCAGATTGCAACTCTAGGGTCCCGAAATATAAAGGGCAACCTTCGTATGAATTGATGGTAATTCTGTAATTCAACCGAATCAAACTCTGGAGGTTTTTCATTTGCGACTTGAGCGACCTCAGTTCCTGGTCGTCTCGGTCTGTAAATCGTCTGTAAAGTGTCTTGATTCGCGACAGCAGTGCGTCGATAGTATCATTCCGATAGATGTTGCTAACTGTTCTCGATGATACTTTGGGAATCGTCTTGTTCATAGTACGTTTTATCTTTGTGTCCATTTGTATAAGGAACCTGTCAATCTCCTCTTTTGTAAGGTTTCCGTTCGAGGGTGGCGCTAAGTCATTTGAACGCAGTTCTCTGGATAGGACTCTGGAGAAACGCGGCCAACGAGCCTTACAATAATTGTAAGGGTACGCTTTCACGAATTCTTCCAGTTCCACCATCTCGTTTGGGAACCGAATAACTGCGGCAAGCCCATATTAATCACTGTCGTACTCCACCGTTGTTAAGCAGTTCCTAACCTGTCTGTTTACGTTCTGTAACGTAAGTTGTCTGTCAATAAGCATTACATCTAGATAAGACCCAATTCTGGAAAATCACTGTCTATCGGTTGGAAACAAATTCAGCTTACACTGAAAAGAGTGCTGTGTCAACCATTCAAGGAGTGAATTTCCCTGAATGAAGTTTGTGCACCGAGGTGCATCTGGTGCATAGACCGCCAGTAGGTACAATTTCTTCCCACCTTATACAGAAATGCACGCAATACGCGCTTCCAGTACACCGAAATTTCGCACCTCACCGCAATACACGATCTTATGGCAAATGCCTTTTCTAATGAAGAGAGCCACTCGCTTGCGTGGCGAGGGGGCGGTGTCTTCGGATAATTATATAGTCTGTGTACCTGAGTGTGTGTTTCTGGTTTAGCATAGTTTCACGTCAAGCACGTCAGGCTAATGGAACTCCAACAGGTTTTAGCAAAATCAACATTCTCACGATCCTGACGAGTGAATTTGCATTCACTGCCAAGATCGAAAGGTTCCCCAGCGGGTCTCGACGAAAGGAGTCGGCCCATCCGAAGAAGATCTCTCTAAAACTGCTCCATTCGGGCCTTCATTGAGGCCATCGTAGAAAACATTTCCGCGAAACCCATATTCGGAGCCTCCACCGGTACTGGTGTCACTTTTGGCACTGTCTATTGTGCCGGTTGCCTACCAGACGCCATCTGATCGTAGGAAAACACCGGCGTAACAAGGGTGGTTGGAGTCTTTGGCAGAGGCCTCGATTCCACCACTTTTGCTTTTTTAAGCACATCATATTTTTTCATTTGCTTAACCATCGGACATCCTCAATAAGTAGAGGGATGTCCCTTTTGCAAACAATGTACACATTCTAGGCGCTATTTGTCTTGTTTGGCATTGACTCCAGCAATTTTGCTGAACTCGGCTGTGATTTTAATGTTTTTCTTTTTATTTTTGATGTTCTGTCTTTGCTACGAATATCCGAGTTGTCGCTCGGAAGCAGCTCTTTATCCATTTTCAAATCCACAATTGATTTTTTCGTTTGTAATTTCTTTTTTCAATAAAATGATGTTTAAAGTATACTATACCAAATATTACTTTCTTAATATTAAACTTTGAAATAATGATACACCGAAATATGTTATTACAATTTAACCGTGCAGCAGCAGTACAATTGAATTGTCAAAATAATCTTAACCATTCCCCAGAAAAATATTCTTTTTTTCAATTTGAGGCATTGAGGCAATTTAGCAATGAAATTAAAAATTTCCTTTAACAAATTTGATTGTAACAGAGCGTGATAAAAACAGAAATATAAACATGCAGAAGTACGAATCAGTTATAACTTAATCACATAAAAGAGCTTTCAAAATTCTTAAAGGCCACAAATACGTACGAGTGCAAAGAGTGTTTGGCTCGGTTCGAACATAAGTAAAGACTTGTATTTTAAATTCTAGTCTTTTTTATAAAAAAATGTAAAAAGTGATTTTGTGAAAATATCCTATCGTTCAAAGATCGAAAAGGGTTAAGGTAAAGAATATTAAGATGTCAACACTATTTTAACTGGCTGCAATTTCGTCAGCTGTCAATAAAAAAGAAAACTGACCAATGAAATTGTGCGAATTTAATTTGAAAATCATAGTACAGGTCAAAATTCGCGCTAGACCCATTTTAATGATAATCCTCATCTTGTATATTGTGACACCGTTATAGAGTTTTGTGGGTTGGTTGGAACAGAACGTTATTCAATGAAGATTGTTAAAGAGCTATACTTCGTTACTTTTTCGTTCTTCATTTAATGAACAACAATGCTGTGCAGGAGCTGTAGTTTCAACAAGACGGCACAACGTGTAACACAGACTAAGACTATTTTCTGATGGGATATGTTAAGTCTCTAGTCTACGCAAATAAGCCCGAAACGATTGAGTATTCGAAGAAAATCATTCACTGCGTTATTGCCGATATATTGCTTAAATGTTGGAAAAAGTAATCGAAAATTGGACCTTGGAGAATATAATAATAATAATAATAATAATAATTGTTGGCGCTACAGTCCAAAGGGGGACCAGGGCCTAGCTTGCTCATCAACTACTCGTGTTGTGCGCGCTACTGTTCTCTCACGAGTAGAAGGGACCTACAGTTTTTTGCCGACTCCGAACGGCGAAATTTGAGAAACTTTCTTAGACAGTTATTACTCTTTGAGTGTTGTCAGCAGCTCGAAAGAGGTGGTGCCGTGAAAATTTCGAAAAATTGGTGTTGAGCTGGGAATCGAACCGACAACCTTCGGCGTGTGAGCGTCGCACTCTACCCACTACGCCACGGCGACCACCACCTTGGAGAATATACTCTTAGAAAATAATTTCCACCTTATCTCCAGTTCAACATCTATCAAATTCAATTTCAATTCTGAGCGCTGTAATAAAAGTGATCAAACAGTTATGTTATGTCGTTTAATTATACCTCAAGTGGGCCAAATACTTGAACTGTAGTTAAAAACAAGCGTTTACTTCTTATCGACTAGTGAATACAGAAGAAGTAAACGGTAGCGGAAATGTGTAATGTGAAATATATTTATATATTGCAATGATTAATAAAGCTGAGCTTATACGCAGATATATTCCTTTGAGACAGAATTAGCCCAATATTTCAAAACAAAGAAGACATCGCCAAGGCTGGATCATCTCAACTGATTCCTGTCTACAAGAATGAAATATTTCCTAGACGTCCATAAATGGCTTTGTAGGTAGGCTGTTAACATTGGTGACAGATAATCTTTCCGGCCCATACAGCAGAAAATAACAGCTTAAAACCTAACGATAGGTTATATCGCGAGGGCTTGTAGGAACAGAACAGATTGTAGGAACAAAAAAGATTCTATAAGTAAGAACTTCTCAATCTCCTATTCTAACCATTTTTGTTATATAAATAAACTTTTTAAATGTCCGATATAAATTGTTTATTTACATTAGTTGAAACTTGGTATAATAGTGACAATGAAAATTAATAGAAAAAATTAAATAATAATAATGAAAATAATAATAATATTAATAGTAAGAATACTTATAATTAAAGTAATAATAATAATTAATTTTAATCATGGATGTAATAATAGTATTAATAAATTCAATGTCCTTTTTATTAATGGAATGATACTTTATTGTTGTTCCATTGTTTGTGTACTTTTCACCTTTAGCTTTGGCAACCATTATGTAATTTTTCCTTTATGTAATTCCTACTTGCATCGTAGTCAGTAGTTACTTATAACATACAAACGCTGTTTGACTCTAACGCTGTGTTTTTGGTTGCTGCAATATCAAATTTCATTTGGATCTATCAACAGATCAAATCCTAAGTAACTGCTCCGTTAAATTTCTCGCCTTAATACTCAAAGTACCCTGCAGAAGGTACTAGGAGAGTTATCAATTGATAAGCTATTTGGTTATCTTTTTTGTGCTCAATTATTTTCCAAAAAGTTTGAGTACCTCTCGGTACATTTTACTAAAAAATTCGTTGCGTTAAAGCTAAATAATTAATATGTGAGCAAAACATAGTATTTTAATCATCCATTACAAACGAATGAATGAATGAATAAAAAATAATTAACTAACCAGAATTAATTGTGAAAAAAGCAAACAAAATTCGATTCATCGGTTTAAATGAATAATTTGATTAAAAAGATCTTTCGTTGGGTCAATCAAATTGGATAGAAATAGTCCAGAGAGCGGAATTTTATCTCTTGTTTGTTCATTCATAATTAATTCACAAGAAAACACGGTTTATAGTAGCAGGGATTACGAGGGAAACCGTATAAGCCTTATAGTAATTCACTGCTTATGCTTCCAAAATATTCGTATGTCCAAAATAAAACTTTGTTTTTCGGAGTCGGTAAAAAATTTAGGTTCCATGTACTCGTGAGAGAAAAGTAGTACATGCAACACGAGTACTTTCTGAGGAAGTAACGCATTCGTCCACCTGGGCACTGTTTTTATTGTTTGTAGGAAAGCCTTACATACAAGTTTTATTTTCTTTTGGTGACTTAATTCGTTTATGATCCCACTTAAACGAAATATCAAAAGTGGATTGCACCACACATTTTTTTAAAGCGTTATTTGTGTGCACATAGAAATATGTAGTCCCAAACATAACTTAAATTATAAGTTATAGTACTTATCTATAATTTTAATTTAAATTCGCAAAGGTGAAACAAAAGAATGTTCATATATCTAAAAATGTATCACTTAGTGGTTTTGCAGAAAAAAAAATTTAGAATGACACCTAATGTTCATGACATGAACATTAACTTAATTTTCTTAACATGAACATTGAGTGGACTTTAGAGTTTTATTTGTTTATTCCCCAATTATGTATGTTAGGAAAAAATAATAAAATAAAAAATGTTAATTTTTTTAAATTTTCTTTTAACTGGTAAATATAATGAAGTTTTACATATATTATATAATGAAGTTTCATTTACTTAGTCCCACTAATCTCACTTTGTGTAAAATTTATAATTCATATAGCCAATGTGAATCAATTATCCATTTATTGTTTTTTTTACGTGAATCTCAAATTGAAGTGTATTTTTTTATATTCTCAAAAGTTCACTTTTTAGCTTTCAATATGTATTTATAGGCCAAAAGTGTTTTCTTTTTTTACCTCTGTGGTAAATGAATACACATGATCATCTGTTTTAAAATATGACTTTACTTTTTTCAGAGGCAATATATAAAGCGTGCAATACAAAGAAAGCACTACATATGTACGTTATATGAATTTCTCAGAGATTATGAATATTTCGACTCTCTATGTACGTAGGACAATTTATGTAAATAACAGGGGCGACGGAAAAAGTAAATATTCCAAAAGTTAAGTTCTTAAGAAAATACATTAAACATATGAAAAAATATATGCTTCACCTAAATCCGTGTGGAAAAATGTATCCTTTATTTTGGATATTTTTTTTATGTATTGAATTAAAAGTTTATTCATTGTTTATTCATTGTGTTTTTATATAACTCTAATCCTGTATAATTGAGTCGTAAGATAATTTTTTACCAATTATCAAAATACGTTAAGACATAATTGAAATCAAAGTACCCATAACTTTTCATTATGCCGACGATTGATTGTATATGCAGTTTTATATCTTGTGTTAAGATATGTCATTGTTATAATTGTGATATATAATTTTGCGTTGTTCAAATTTTTGACATTTTTATCAAAACATTTTAAGACGTTAAAAATTATCGTTTTGTAGATTCAGTGTCAACTATGGTTTGCACACGAAGAAATTCATGAAATCATACAAACAAATTATCCCCATCACTCATATGTTGAGATCAACGTAATCGTTATCAGAAGTCAAAAGTACTGACTTTTAAAGTATATAGTGGGGAGCGTTCTAAATACAGCTTTACAAGTTCACGAATGGATTGTAATGGCTTTTCCGTAAAATGGAAAACTGCACTACCTTCGTTTGTTGTTTGTGATATAGTCACGTGCATGTTTATTTGCCCAGTCTACACGCACCTAATTTGTAAACTGGATTTTTTTTCAGGAACGACTGTTTTCTTTTTTCATTAGGAAATCACGTGAACAATTAATACGAATATGATTGTATTCCGATTTAATTCAATTAGATATTTATGAATGAACAAAAGTGAGATGCGATACTAAGTCATCAAACTTTGTTTATATTTCTTGCAGCTTAACTAATAATGAATGAAATATCCACATACTAATCCGTTTTTTAACCGAATGCCCACTTTCAATACTTTTGAACGCTAATACGCTTCTAAATAATAATATTACACTTTAATAAACGAGACAATAGATGAACAATAAATAAATAATATTTCTGAAACATAACATACGAATTCGACCGTGCAAAAAATTGTTGAGCCTATAATCAGAAATTAGAATCTTGATCATAAGTAGTAAATTGTTATAATTATATTAACACTTAATTATTATTTATTAACGGTTTCACCTTTATTTTTATATTAAAATTAGAACACGTGATGGTATTAACGACAAAATGTATTACTTTTCCACACAGACGCATCGGAATTATTTGAGTTGGGCATGAAATTTTGTTATTGAAAAAAACAGTCATATGACCAAATTACAAAGACTAAATTTATTTCAAAACTGTTCCATTGTCTTATATTAGTGTAACATAAATTTGTTCACTAGATCACTTACCATTATCACTATCGTATCCCCAACTCATGACAGGAAACAATAAACAATTACGGAAACAAACAAGAAAATTATATGTATATATAACTTATGCTGAAAACAATAATCACTTAATTTAATTTAAGTGAAATGGGGGAAAATGTATCAAGAGAATAACGTTCTATGTCGACTAACCACTGGAACTGGACAAAATTCAAGTGAGTTTTTCATTTTATTTTAAAACTATAAAAAGCTCACTGAAGCTTAAAGTTACAATGTGTTAAGTTATTTTGTATGTTCTAATATACGATATATAGACAACTGAGGTAAAGCTTTCTAAATTGTACAATACTGCACTATATAATCTTAAAAAATCAGCAGCAATATAAGAATTTAAAATATGTACATATTTTCATGACTATATGATTAAGTGTAAATGAAAAATGAAAACAAAAAAATATTTTTTTATTCAACATTACCTAATTGAAGATGGACAAACCTTGAATTCGTGGAATAGAAACCGCCACAGAAATTGATTTAAATAAATTTATGTGAAGGGGAAGTTTGAGAATGTTACCAAACATTATAATTGGCTGAATAACATTTTCAATTACATTGTTATCTGATTGTTTATATATTCTTTAATTTGAAGACTTGAATTAAACTTTGAAAATGAGTTGCAAAGATAAATGATTAAAATACGAATATATTAAAATCTTATAATAATTTTTTATTATTGAACATCCATGCATACGCATTTTAAATCTTTTTTCTTTAAGTTTTTGCTCTTATTTTACCTGAGTACTTGGTAGTGTTTGGGTTTCATATTGTCTATTGAGAAAGTTGTGTTTATCTGTTCATTGAATTTTACGGCGTGAATTTAACAATCTTTGATTTTTGTTTTATTTTTTAACAAAAATTTAAAACTTTAGGTCAAAAGCATTCACTTTCATTCACATTTCCCTATACCTATTAACATTTACACATGCAATCAAGGTAGGATCAGAGTCATATAATCGACTGAACAAATAAAACATGTTTTGAAACAAAATTTATTTTAAACCAATTTAAAGCATTGACGTTTCTGTTATTTAAAACAAAAAAAATAACAATAACAATAATAATAATAATAATAATAATAATAATAATAATAATAATAATAATAATAATAATAATAATAATAATAATAATAATAATAATAATAATAATAATAATAATAATAATAATAATAATAATAATAATAATAATAATAATAATAATAATAATAATAATAATAATAATAATAATAATAATAATAATAATAATAATAATAATAATAATAATAATAATAATAATAATAATAGTAATAATAATAATAATAATAATAATAATGATAATAATAATAATAATAATAATAATAATAATAATAATAATAATAATAATAATAATAATAATAATAATAATAATAATAATAATAATAATAATAATAATAATAATAATAATAATAATAATAATAATAATAATAATAATAATAATAATAATAATAATAATAATAATAATAATAATAATAATAATAATAATAATAATAATAATGGCAGTTTACAACTTATGTTGCATAGCAGTGAAAATGCTTGCTAAATGACTTACGTTGGCTCTTCGTTTGGCATATACCTAGTGCTGGAAAATTATCCTTATATCTTACTCAATTCTGATCCCTCTTAATTGATTTCTACCTCATAAGGTTAGTGTATGCACATTAGACTATTGAATGTTCGGCATCCAAAAAAGTATTAAGAACTATATGGTTTGCTGACAATCCCGGATTCGGAGGCCATTTGACCTTGAAAATGAAAGTAATAATGTGGTGTTCCCCGTTTTAGTCGCCTGAAGCAATTTGACTCAAAAATAGTCTGATTCAATTTTAATGAAGTGGAAAAATGCATAATGTTTTAACACATATATCAACAAGAAGTAGAGATACATATTTTATTGCGGGAACTTATAATAATAATTGTTGGCGCTACAGTCCAAAGGGGGACCAGGGCCTAGCTTGCTCATCAACTACTCGTGTTGTGCGCGCTACTGTTCTCTCACGAGTAGAAGGGACCTACAGTTTTTTTGCCGACTCCGAACGGCGAATTTTGAGAAGCTTTCTTAGACAGTTATTACTCTTTGAGTGTTGTCAGCAGCTCGAAAGAGGTGGTGCCGTGAAATATTAGAAAAATTGGTGTTGAACTGGGAGTCGAACCTAGACCCTTCGGCGTGTGAGCGTCGCACTCTACCCACTACGCCACGGCGACCGGGAACTTATGAGTCGCTTATTATTTACGCTTCAGATGCCATTGTGCGGTTACTCACCCACTAATTCTATTTTCCGTCTAAAAAGTGCAGGTCAATTCGCCCCCGCTTAAGTGAACAATGGAAAACGTTGTTAAACAGTCATCGAAAGTAAGTTCAATGATAATAATATACATGCCGACATAATCTCTAAAGTGCTAACCTAAACATTAGTTTTATTCATTCTCTATTTAATTTTATTTATTTAAATTTCTTAAGCGATTTCTTGTGTTGTGCAGTAAGTTTTTTTTACAAGCAGAAAGGATCTGCAGTTTGGCGCCTCCGGATGGCGAAAAACTTACTGAGCAAATTGTTCATTGTCATTAATCCGTGAAAAATGACGTTCAGTTCAGGAATCTAAGCTGAGACCTTCGGCGAGTGAGTGTCGCACTTTATCTTTCGGTTATATATACAAAGCAAAATTTATATACAATAAAGGAGAATTTGAGAAGTACCATAAAAAAAATTTAAGAAAAATAGTTTAGTTTTAGGTCAAGCGGCATGAAGTAAGTACGTGGTGTCAAAGTCTAAGAGCTAAGATCATAGAGCTAAGATGATGATTTTTAAATCATACACTTTGATCCTTTCACTTTAAAGTTTAAAGTTAATGCATTTTTTTGTTTTAATGTTCATTTACTTGCATGTATAGGCTAGTATACATAGTAAGAACTATTTTACTCTTCACAAGTGCTTTATGTTTAAAAATATTATTTTTATTTAAGTGGTATAGAACTTTAAGTTGACAACACTTTCTGAACTAGCGGCTATTTTGTCAGCTGTTAAGTGATTTATTTTTAGGTGGGTTTGGCATTTTAAAAGACAGCCTGATGGCGTTGATTTTGTGGATGGGCCAAACCCAAATTGACGTTGATCGCAATTTTTATGAGCCAATTTCGCTAAGCAATGAAGCTAGCTTTTGGTTGAATGACGTAACAATAACAAAATTACTGTATTTGGGGTGTTGAAAATCCTCAACATATAATATCTCTGAATATCTTGCGGGAAAGGAAAATAATAATTTGAACATCTGGGAATTTCAGTGCCTAGAGCAGATAGATAATGGTGCCATGAATGCCAATATTGAACTTCACAGATTTGCAGGTATTTCAATTGTGGATTATTTAGCGGACTTGTCTTCTCGCTGTTACTGAAGTTTGATTTTTATTGTTATATGATAAGAACGAAGGTTATACTCACAAAATCAATTTCTGTGTGTAGGCTAAAATCTGCTTTGACGCTTGCTTTCTCGCCGCTGGGGGTAAAGCAGCTGTTTATAATGATAATGATTATAATAATTTCCATCACGTTCCTGTACGTAAATACACACATGCCTGCATCGTAAAAACTTCGCATTGTCCACTCGCGCCTAGAGTAGGGTGCATGTATAGGCTGTTTGGGAGGAGATTTGCCCTTCGGGAAATCCAGTAATTTAAAAAATAAGCTATAATTTTAAATTATGTATTTTTCCGTTCCTCTCAGAACGTTCTATTGGTCGTTGAATTTGTACTCAAGAAAGCTCAATGCTTGTTAAACTGAAAATCCTTAATAAAGTTGATATACATTCATGGGAAAGTATATTTTTCCCGGCTCAGAAGCCGATGATTTTTCTGTTTTCGTCACTTGCCACCGTTCTATTTATAAATGGTGTCACTCATGCCTGTTGGCCTTTGAAGATTTTATAATTATTTATTTAAGTCATCACGAGATTGAGAGTTAATACAAATAATTGTTTTCTTCGATATACTGGCATCAGCATCAACTGAAATTGCAAAAAGCAGAAAATATTTAAAACAATAATAATGTTATGTTTTTAATGATTAATTATAAAATGCATCCCATATTAATTAGAATTAAAAAAGAATAAAAATAATTAAATTTATGTAGTGCAACTTTGAAGGTATATAACCAAGTCAAAGGTTTCATTAAACGTCCTTGAAAATAAAAGCCCAACTTGTAATAATGTTCATTCTACATAGTTGAATACAAATGTTTTAATGAATTGCATTGGAATAATCTTTCAGCCCTGCGATTTTTGATCCTGTTTGCGTTGACGGCATCTGGAGAAGAAGATTTAATGATGAACACTATGGGCTGTACAGCGGTATGCGCCTGGTAAAGCGTCTACGGATACAACGCTTAAGATGGCTAGGCCATGTAGAGCGTATGGACATCACTGCTCCGACCCGAAAGGTTTTCGTTTCTTAGACATTGGAACAACACAACAGAGGGCGGCCTAGGCTAAGATGGCGCACAAAAGTGGAGAAGAACCTCTACCAACTTAGAGTGCACCACTGGAGGCAGCTTTCGAAGGATCGTGCTGGATGGAGAGGCATGTTAGTTGAGGCCCAGAAGAAGAAGAAGAAGTATATTAAGCACACGTTGAAAGAAGCATTAGAAGTAAAAGAAAGCTGGACCTGTGAATTTGGTTAAGAAATGAATGCTCAAACGGCAGAACTTATATTTAGACTAATAACTATCGATTTATCTTGCGCTTAAAGGAAATAAGAAACACCGATCCAAGCCAAATTGAACATTCACATATATTTAATTCATCACGAGATTGAGAGTTAATACAAATAATTGTTTTCGTCGATATACTGGCATCAGCATATAGGCGTGATATGACATGTGTGTCAGACTGAATTTCAAGTCGTTGAATCGAAAGCAAAAGACAAAATTAAAATTCTTAGCTTACAACACTGTTTTCACTAGCTTTCAAATGATTTAGTTTTTGTTTGATTAAAAAGACCGACACCTGAACAACGCTTCTACACTGTGCTGTGTTGTGTGTAGCGTTGAGTTTACAAGAACTGTCTTTTTGGACAATATCATGAATGAGAACTCGTGCAGAACTTACTTGTTAAAACAAGAGTCGAATTCAGCTTTTAAAAAATACCGTAAAGACAACAAAATAAGTTAAGGAAAACTTTTAAAAATCATTTATATAATGGAAACTGAAACTGAAATAATCCAAATTCAAAAAAAAATGTTAAATATATATGTATCTGCAAAAGCAATATCCTAATAAAAATTATTGTCTCCATCGTAATGGGCATGTTCTATTATACATTCTGAATGAGTCTACTGTTACAATTTTCAAGCCGATAGATATTTTTATTATTATCTATATATATATATATATATATATATATCTATATATATATATATATATATATATATATATATATATATGTAGTTATATATAATAACTATATATATATACATATAGTTATTGGATGGTACGACAGTCCACGAGGGGGGCCACGGCTTTGCTCATTAGCTCCTGTTGTGCGCGCTACTGTTCTCTCACGAATAGAAGGGATTTACATTTTTTCCAGACTCGGAACGACGAAGGTTGAAAAGCTTTTTCAAAGACAATTATTACTCTTTAAATGTTGTTAGCCGCACGAAGGTGATGTCGTGTAAATGCGATATGTTCAGTCGGAAATCGAATCCGTACCTTAAACATGTTATTGTCGTTCTCTATCCACTAAGCCACGGCGCCCAAAGAAGGTAGGTAGGTAGGTTAAGGTGGCTGATGAATGCACTTAGTCCCATACAGGACCATTTTGCTACCACACTATGTGGGAAGAACCTAAAGCTGGAGCTGGAGCCGATAATAAAGTTTAAAATGTCGGCGGGGGGAGTTTTATTGAGGTCATGTAGGCCGTTGAGGAAATAGCTTCCAAAGTGCTTGTGTCTGAGGCGCGAGAGCGCCGGGCATGTGCATAACAGGTGTAGGAGAGTTTCTGATTCTTCCTCACCCCTGCAGCTTCTGCAAAAATCGTTCGAGGGAGCCCCTAGCCTGCTAGCATGCTCACCGATTAGACAGTGCCCGGCTATGGCTCCCATGACCAGGCTTATGTCTGATCTTTTGAGTGATAGTAGCAGTCTGGAGCGTTTGGGTTCGAGAGAGGGCCACACCACTTTGGAGACGCGACAAAGGTTATGGTTAGACCACCTAACGAAGAAATATCATAGTATAATTACTTTATACTTACTAAGCTACTATTACAAAGCCACCCTTAGAGCCCTTAAGAACCTAAATCATTTGCGTCTAAAAAATATGTCGTAACCGCGACACTGACAGCGATGCAAAACGCCATGGAGGTGGTCATAAACAACAGTAGCATCAGGAGAAATGGTCAAATAGGGAAGGATCGAATTGAGTAAAATCTGCGTCGAATTCATAGCTCGTGAGCTCAACATACAATTTTGAAGCCATTATTGGCGAAAAAGGTGAATTTTTTTAAAAACTACTGCTATAAGTTGAGCAATTATGTATTTTAAAACGGTTTTTTGCTTTGGCACAAGCATTTTAAAAAAAAGTTGAGTAAAATGTACTTTGGAAAATTTCAAAATGATAACGAGCGAAATTTAGGCAGACTAATAACTTCACACCATTAAGTATAATACAATATATATCAGTGTGAATTCAACTGGCTTAAGAATTTTAGTGGGATTTTTTTTAAATTGAAAATGACACAAACGTTTTCCACGATAGCCTAAGTTTCTTGTTTGTGAGAAAAATTTAGGCGGTAACACACTATTTAGCTTTAATTGGATAGTGCGACAGGGAGACCAGGACTTAGCTTGCTCATCAACTACTTGTGTTCTGCGCGCTATTGTTCTCTCACGAGTAGAAGGGACCTACAGTTTTTTGCCGATTCCGAACGGCGAAGTTGGAGTAGCTTTTTTCTTAGACAGTTATTACTCTTTGAGTGTTGTCAGCAGCTCGAAAGAGGTGGTGACATGAAAAATTGGAGGAGTTCAGCCGGAAATCGAACCTGGACCTTCGGTGTAAGTGTCGCCAACTACGCCACTGCGGCCACATTATTACGCAATATGAAATTTATATTTAGCAATAAAAAAATAAAAACAAGGATCTTGCACGAAACGCGTGCATTGAATAATGACAGTGTTGAAATAGCTGTAAACTGATTTGCCTGGCTCCATGTTCGCTTTAAGTGGAAAAAATAAATATCAGAAATATAAGAAACAAGCCAAGAATAACATAAAATTAAAAACTAAGTCGAGCTGTGGTTTCTTTATACATTTATATTCTTTATATTAATGCATGTTTATGAAACAGTAATGGAATTAGGCTTAGAGTGTATTTATAACGTCTTAATAGGACGAATGCCACTGTACAGTCAAAAAGAGTTTCACAATACGTCATTATCGGGGAGATATCTTTTGGCACATCGTTGTACTGATTTTGTACCCATATAAAGATGTTGTTTTTTTTGTATTTTTAAATTCTATATTGTGCGATCGTTTTTAACTATGGATTGAATAAAAAAACATGATTTCGTAAAAAGTATTGGAAAATGAGTAAAAGCACGAAGTATTACCATCAAATATTGTTTTCTGTTATTTTTTTTTTCTGTTATAGAGGTTAAGGGTCCTAACATTCCATGTGCAGAACTAAATCCGGCCTATAAATACTTCGAGCCATTGGCATAAGGCAGCGAAGGACGATATACATAGGCTTAAATGGCACACACTGATGGAGGAGGATTTCAACAAATTTTGAGTGTGCAATTGAAGGCAGCTGGCGAGTGGCCGTACTGGCTGTAGAAGCATGTTGGTTTAGGTTCAGGTCCACCCTGATCTGTAACACAGCACAAATAAGAACTAATTAAGAGCAGCACCACCTACCTTCTTACGAGTGAAAAGCTTTGAACATTGTGTCATATTTTCAATGACAACATAAATTATAAGACACTCTAAGATTGCTTCTGATATGCCCACTTTTCCTACTCAAGCAAATAGTTTCTTGATAAAATATAAAATTATCTTAACTTTCCGTACAATTTCTAGCACAATATTTTTGGGCGTCACTTTAAAAACCCAACATCCAGGAGCGATTCTAAGGGGCTCTGACAGTTACTCATTGCTGCAAGTTATGAGATGTAAATAAAGTCTTTTACTAACGTGTTGGGGCTTTTTTATTTTTTTATATTGTGGACAGTTCTTGACAATGTTATTAATTGCAATATTATAAAAATTGTCCAGGCAAAAACTGTAAAGCTAAAATTACAAGTACGCTCCACATTTCCACGAAACTGTAACACTGATCATCCAAAAGTAGTGCCACATCTCTGGTTAATCTTTTAACGGCAATTTTGTCATTGGCACATGCAAACAGGCAATATGCTTTCTACGAGGGTAACCTTTTATATTTCGGAATTGGAGAACAAAAACAAATATTAATCATCGAAAATAGCTTTATAGTTTTTCAAAATATCTCATTAAGATCTATACACTTTTGCATGCGTTTGAACCAATTGTCGAAGGACTTTGCCATTCTGATTGAGGTATCCCCAAAACATCCATTCTGAACGCATCAACCGCTTCTTCAGGTGTCGAAAAACGTCGACCTCTCATTTTATTTTTTACGTACGGGAATAAAAAGGAGTCATTCGATGCCAAGTTAGGACTATATGGCAAATGACTCATCAAATCGATGTTTTGAGTGCACAAAAATGCAGTTGTTTGAGCCGATGCGTTGTCGTGGTGAAGAGTGATGCGTCTTCGGCGGTTGGTTTTCCTGATTTCTTGGAAAACAACTGGCAAACAAATGGTTGTCGACTGCTGTTTACTTTCGGGCTCACAGGCGTAAATCCACGATTCATCACCTGTCACTATGTCATAGACGTGTTTCGAAGCACCGCGATCGTATATTTGCAGCATTTCACATTGACAAATTGTGTGCAATATTTAATATATGATGGTCCCACTAATGCCTAAGGTTGTCTCAATCTCACGATAGGTCACATGAAGATCTTGCAATATCAGTTGACACACAGCATCAATGGTTTCCGGAACAACAACTGATTTTGGACGACCTTCATGAAATTCGTTTTGGAGTGAACTACGACCTCGGTTGAATTCACCATACCATCGCTACACAGGTCCTTGATGGAGCTTCATCGCCAAAATTTGAATTGTGTTCATCGATGTTGAGTTAATCCACGTCGAAAGTTGTCAAAAATAATCGGACGAAAATTTTCACGAATTAATCCCATTTTTTGGGAGATTTGAATATTTTAAGTTACTGTAAGCAACACAAATAGCGCTCGTATGTCAAAACGTTCTAAGTACGTATAACCTCGAAAATGTTAAACTTTACGACTAGGGTTGCCCAATCCCAAAATATGAAAGGCAATCTTCGTATTACTTTTCCGGATGTAGTTTCAGAGGTAGGAAAAAAAAGATTTTTTATCATCTTATCTCTATAACCTCAACCAACATATCTCTCCAGTCAGAACGATCTCTCAATAGTGACTTCCAATTTTCCGGACTCCAAGGTGGTTGAGCGCCTTCTTCTCCACTGGTTTCCTTAACCTAGGTTGCCCTCTGTTGCGTTGTCCCAACGGATTGGAATCGAAGATTAATCAATCCGGAACAGTGGTGTCCATCGAACGTCATATAAGAATCTTCTTAAACAAAATCCTCCTCACCGAACGAGATGTGAGTGCCTAAATATGTATATTGTAAAAATACGCCCCCAAATATACTGACCTTTCTAGATGCATTTTTTCTTAAATTTGAACTTGTGCTTATACAAATATTCGGATATCAAAGAAAAGTATCAAGAAATGTTTTGATTTCTGTAAGAGGGTTCATTTATTTATTGCCTTCTTTTTTTTTTTGATGATATATAATTTTAATTGTTTTATGTTTTCTACATTCTACTTGTAAAATTAAACCGGTACATCGATGATAAAAAATGGGTTTTTCTTGCTTAATGATGACCTAAAAGTTTCAGTTTCAACCAGCGGATATTTGTACACTTTGCATGAATGTTTTGTATTTCATACCATTTAAACATTATGTAATGTCAGAATGTCTAAAAATAAGCTAATGTAATGCTGCGAAAATGAAACAAATTGAATGTAAATGAATAAATAAATACTTCAACTACGCTAATTGGATAAATTTGATTTTGGTGATGGATTCCCGCTGATTATATACAATGGTTTTGCAGCGTCTCTTTCACTGCCGTATATTTTTCCAGCCTTACGAGCCATATTGCCTAGAAGCTCCTGCGAGACTTTGTGTGCAGAACGTAGAGAGAATGCCCATTCCTTCAATCCGATTTCATCCTATAGAAAGTATATGAAGAATATAATGCACTTAAAGTATATACAAGTGTAATATATATTTATTTACCGAATTTGTTAATATTAATCTGCCATCACGTATGCCATCGTTAATACGAATCTGAATGCATTGTTCTCCTTTATACAGAACGAAATCTGGAGATATTTCTTCTACCTGATCCATGAAAAATAGCTCAGGCTTATTATTTCCACTTTCAGTATGGAGTTCTAGTCTATAAGAAACTTTTTGTATGTATATATTGTTTTTGTATCAAACAAAAACATGATCATACCGATTTGGATAGAGTTTTGCGTATTTAGTCTGCCACACTGACGCAAAAGAGCCTCCCAGTTTTTTAATGTAACCATGTAAAATGCAGTCAGATTCTCTTTCATCGGCATCAAAATGCATTTTCTGTTTGGATTTTCGTTTTTGTTCTATTTTGTCAGTTTCAATGTTAACAGCATCAAACACTGTTTCAGCTACTTCTTGTTGCCATCTGTAATTACAATTTGAGGTTTAAATGTATATCATAAGAAGGTTTATTTAAAAATATATATATTTACATATATATATACATATATATATATATATATATTTATACCCGATTGCGTAATAGTCCACAGGAGGACCAGGGCCTAGCTTGGTTACTTACTACTCATGTTGTACGCGCTACTGTTTTCTCACAAATAGAAGCGACCTACAGTTTTTTGCTAACCTTGAACGGCGTCCGATAAGGTTTTTCTAAGACAGTTGTTACCCTTTGGTGACCGGGAATCGAACCTGGACATTCGGCGTGTACCATAAGTGTACCACTCCACCCAGTACACCACAGCGGCCTCATATAAATAATATACGCTCTATAAAATTCGACCCCACTTTGTTCTATTTTTGATCTTGCATAGTATATAGCGTTACAACTCGTAAAAGAATAACGTGTAAAATTATATAAGAATACTGGAAAATATTTCAAAAAAAAAAAATATTTCCGCAATTTCTTCTAATCGCCTGAAAATCAATTGGTATCTCAATGCAAAATTTCTTGCAGGTAAAAAGTGTAAATGCACATTATGATTATCCAAAGAGTTTTCCAAGGGTTAATATAAAACTAAGCTTTCTTTAAAAAGCCTTCTTTTATGAATCTATTTTTCAAAATCTCAAACTGTTTATAAGTAGCAAGGTATTGACGTACCGAATCTCTATATGTAATAATTCAAATCTTATTCTGTAATAATCAATTTTATGTGTGAAATAAAGATACTAAGTTTTCTTTTAAAAACAAATGATGAAACCCTAGCCAAGTTTTTGACAAATGCATAAGTAAAGTTGAGTTATTCATCGTTTAGATTGAAAAAAATTATGCCCCCTGGGCAAATAAGGTCAAGACGTCCTTTATTGACCTTTCGAGTTTTTTGGGCAACTCCTTAGAGGAAACTCAAAATGAGCAAAATATTAAATTAGGTTTCAATATAAATTTGTGATGTGTTTCACAGAATATTGCAACCATAATTGCTCCGTACTTCTAAATTATTTGAAACCTATGTATTTCTAAACGGTTTTGGTAATTTCGTTTCAGACGTTTATCACTGTATGTTATAAATCTATGCATTTTGCTATCTCTGGTAGTATTTTGAAACTTCAATTCAAATGCAAATTTGTTTAAATCATAAATGAGATGAAATGGTAGCATTTTGAAACTTCAATTCAAATGCTCGTTATTGCTATTGGTGTTAGAACTAAACTTATTTTTATTACCTTTCAGATATAGTAAGTGGAAAATATCTATATAATTCTTGGTCTGCCTCTGTTAGTTTGATTCCTTTTGTATCTTCTTCATCAAATGAGCCGATATCAAAAGCATCGGCGGCATTAACCTCACCCCTAGGAGGAATAAGCGGCGGTGTGTACTTTTGAATGTAAACTTGATTCCAGTCTATGCCAGTGAAGAAAGCGTGCTGCTTAATTTCTTCCGCCCTGTTAAAAAGAGAATACACAATCATTACAAATCCAAAATTCCCCAAGTTTAAATATTTATTAAAAATACCAAAACAGTAAGTAAAGCAATGAAACACTTATTAAATATTGTAAAAACGCAGATGCATAAAAGGTTAACGAACAGTAAATGCACAATGGTCGAAGCGTATTGCCTGACAAATCTGAAACGTCAACATTAGTTTCGCACTTTTTACAAGTATATGTTTGTATAAAAATCACAAAACTAAGCGAAGCGGTAATCGACCAATGTGTACTGTAGCAACAACTTATTATTAATCCGGACACATTAATAATATATATTAGTAAATAAAAGATATAAGTTCATACCCTCTTCCCATGCAACCCAACCGTTTATCTGTATCTCTTTGGAGAAGACATTCTAAAAGATCTTTTAGCTCCTCACTAAAAGAGTCGGGAAATTCGATATTCTGAAATTGTATGTAAATATAATTTTTATCATAATGCACTTAATAAAATTTTATCACATGTACATTATAGAAAAGAGCTTCTTACAAAAAGTTTTTTTCCTCGAAACAAAAGTATGTACAAGAATGTAATAGGGAAATATTACTTTTGTTTTTTCATAAAAATACATAAATTGTATTGAAGATTTTGAACTTGTTTAATTTCTTTGTTTATACATACAAAGTTGAACATATATCATCGTACGACAGTGACAATCAAAATGCTTGTTCCCAGCTGAATTTGTAAAAAAAATAAATCAAATTTTAGAATTGTAACAAAAAAAACAATTGTTATTTACGTACAACAGAAAATCCGTTTTCCAATTTTCGCCCTTAAAAAATTCAAACTATTTATTTCATTTACACAATAATATTTATCACATAAATAAATAAATTAACTTATTTATTTAACTCATCGTACCGCTTCTGAAATATGCGTTATTACACCGCAGTAGCTTGTTGGACCTTCACAGAATTTACACAAATCAGGTTTTGGGTGGATTTCGTTAAATGTGTGATTCTCTGAATGTGTGAACTAGCCAGCTTTCTAACCCAATTTTTCGACCTATGACTCTAAACTTTCCACAAATATGTTCAATACCTGAATATAAGTTGACTTTTTGAGCCTTTAAAATCAAAGGATCGCTTTTATGGGTAAAAGTAGTTTACAAATTTAAATAAAAATTTGAAATAAATTTAAAGAAAATATTTCAACCCTATATGTCATACGATGGATGTTGTTCCCCTATGTATATGTAAAAGATTACATTTAACGTACTTACCATAGTTAATGTCATGCGATCTATTTCATGTTTATCTTTTGTTTTATGTTGCCGGAAAGGCGAATGACCTTTTAATAGCTTATATAACATGCAACCAAAGCTGAACCAGTCAGCACTTGAATCATAGGGTGTTCCTTTTGACAGAACTTCAGGAGCCATATATCCGTGTGTGCCAACAGAAGCATGAGGTTTTTTTCTGGAAAAATCGCATGCAAGACCCAAATCGGATATTCGAACATGTCCGTTCTCATCTAAAAGAATATTTGCAGGCTTCAAGTCTCTGTATACGATAAATCGCTTGTGCATATGCTCCAGTCCGAGTATTACCTATAACAATTGTATATTTGAAAAAATGAATGAAAAAAAATGATTTCTCACCTCAGCAGCATAAAATTTCATTTGAGCTTCGTTAAACACTCCGTGCTGAGATAAATGGTAATGTAAGTCGCCACCATTCATCAAGTCAAGGATAAAACACAGTTTGTCTGGAGTGTGAAACGCATAAGTCATACAAACTATGAATGGACAATCGGCCTGCAAAGTATATTATAAAAAAATCATAAGTTTACTCATATTAATGAAGTTCATAAGAAGATAAGGTATATTTTTCTCAAATTACTTCCTGCTAATGAAAATACATACTTAATTACACCCACTTAAAATTTCTGCCCACCCTACACAACCAAATTTAAATTTAGAAATTGTCAAACCAGCTTTCTGAAGCAATGTGGCAAAAATCAAAGAGAACACTTAAAATAAATGAACTGATATTGCGGGTCTTTGTTAACCGAAGCTTTGAAATTAGTCCGCTGCCATAGCTCGTCAAATAAGGAAAGCCTTGAAATTTCGAGTGCTTCGAAACTGTTGAAGAATTTTTCATTTTAACTTGTTTATCAGTAGGATTCGTCCGAAATCATACCTTATTGGAGCACATATAATCACTACACATGAAATCTTGCAGGATCAATGTTTTTTATTTTATTACAATAACGTTGGCATGTAAACATCGGTTTGAAATCAAAAGTGTGAAAATATTACATTGGTTGTCTTTTTTTGATCTAAACCTAAAATGACCCGTTATGGTGAGATTTTGTAGATGAATTCTTTATAGTCTGACGGGAAATAGAAAGCGTGCAGGATTGGGTTATCGTCACATAAGCACTGGCGCAGTTGCTGTTATTACAGATTTTATACAGGGTATCATTGTGTTGCAAAGAGATAATGTAAAAGTAAATGTTTTAGTTTATTTGGGTTTGAAGACTGAGCTGATAATATAATATATACACATAGGCATATTCACAAATAACGCCTTTTAATTATGAAGTTCTTATTTATGAAGTTCAAATTTTGCATATAATGTTTAAATCAGTATGTATAACGTCGATATCATATAACCAGACTTGTTTAGATCTTATGTCACGGATCTAAATTAACAGAACAAAAGAGCAAAACATTTCCTGCTTTTTCATTTGTTTTGGTAAAATCTCAGTTCATGTTGCTACCGTATCTTCGAGCTTTGCTTCTTAATATTGTGCTATTTTGGAATATTTACTTGCCTCAAGTAGCATGTAAAGAGTCCTCCCTTAGCTTTACTTAGGAAAGGGAAGTTTTTGCACACTCTACTTTATTAGATATAATGTGAAATTTGTTGTTCCTTACTATTTCCAATTACTAAGAACGACAAAGGTTTCAACTGCTGATCGAATAGTCGCTCATGGTCAAATAGTCTCAAGTAAACTGAGATAAGTTTAGTTAAGTACAAAATTCTGGAAATAGTAAAGTTGTTGAAAACGTGAGCGTGGTGATAAGTAAGTTAACTCAAATATCGTTCGACAAAGTGTTAATTCGTTTTTTTTGTAGCTGACAACAAACAAAGAGTTCAAGTTGCTGTACTTTTTAACTTCTGGGCACACGAAAGACGAATATTTACTTTGGTCAGTATATTAAGATAGCAATACATTATAATTTTTCCACTTGTTATTTATTGTATTTATTCACATAATTTTTCTGTTGTTCAAATAAAGTGTTTATCCCTTTATAAGGCGACGCACAGGAATTTCACTTGTTTTCTTTTTTTCGTCAGTATATGAACAAATACTTTAATTTTTTTGTTGGTAAATAATATTATACCTTCAAGCGTAACAAAAATAGTTAACATTTCAGTGTATATATTATTCTCACTTACCCCGGTACTGACAGCGGAAAGCATTGTTCTTTCATTTAACGCTAATGTTTCGCCTTGTTTCATTTTTATTCTTTTCTTATCCAAGCATTTCATTGCATACATTTTACCGGTGTCTGCTTTTCTACAGCCATAAACCTCACCAAACCCGCCTCGGCCGATAATTCTATGAACGCTAAAATCATTCATGGTAAGCTGGAATTATAACATAAATGTATTTTGTTTAGTGAAATCAACTTTTAGTTTCTAATAAGAATAATAATATATTGAAATGTGTGTGGATTTTTCCATGCAATTAAAAATATCAGTTAATTATATTTTTGCCACATTTTGTGTACAATGCCACAACGTTTTATAAGAAATATTAAAACATAACCAATAGATAAATTTATTTTATGGAATGTTACAAAAAATCTGAAAGCTTGTACTCTGATGGTACAAAATATATTATTTATTATTATTCCCTTCTACAGTTGCTAACCTAATGACCTTCATTAATTCCGATCTGATAAACATTATATTCAATAGAATATTAAAGTGTACGTAATTACACAACAATAAACTTAACGTATAGTGCTGCACCTCGATAAGTATTTGATAAAATTTCATGCCCACAAAAACGTTATATTTCATGGTGGAATTAAGAATTGAATCTCCACGTTAATCAATTTGCTTACAAGAGAGACAACAGCATTTTTAGGAAGATATACGTGCCAAAAAATATTTGATATAAGGTATAAAAATAAAGGCTGTGGAATGTAAGAATTCTACGTATTTATTGTATGTATAGAGATCCTTTTTTGGAACTGAACTTTGAAGTGGAATAAAACAAAGATGATTTTTTTAATAGGTGTGAAATTTAGTTTATAATAATTTGATTATGATTTCTAGCATATGATCGATACAACTGGCTTGAACGTAGTGTTATACTGAAACGTATTTCTTATTTTCTAGAGGTCCAATTTTCGAATACCTTTCCAACATTCGCGACCGTATGTCGGATATAACCTGGTTAATGTTATCTTCCAGGTGATCCTTCAATAAATTGTTTGCTGGAAGACCTGTGTAACATTTTGCATCGTCTTATTAAAACAAAACCAACACATTGTTCAATTGATGAACGAAAAAGTAATCATAGCTCTATAGGGATCACCATTGACTGTAAGATTCTGGCTATTATCGTTTTTTTTAAATGTACAGACAAATTCATCCACCAGTCTTTAAAGTACACCAAGCAATCAGTAAATGTAAAGGTGTCCCATCATATGAGTTTACTTAACGATAATCTCTCCAAATACGGCAGATGAATTTATTGTTGTATTCATTCAATCAAACGTTTATCGCTTAACAGATTCTCGCGATACGTGCATCGTATCGGACATATCTACCAGAATCATCCTTTTCAAAATAAATTTGCACTTGACAGCTGACAATCTGTAGTGCTGCCATCTTAAATTCTATATTTCCAAATAAACGCACAAAAACAAAACAAGGACATTTTTGAAAAATTATTTTAATGGAGGTCCGTCGTATTGTGACGGATGACGATGGAGAACTCTCGCTGCGGCTAAAATGAGTCTGGCGGTAAATGAGGGCAAAACGATCAAGAAAGGACACACAACATCGACGTCTCGGACAGAGCGTCACACTAGGCAGCAGAAACTTCGAGGTAGTCAAGGACTTCGTCTACCTCGGTTCCGCGGTTAATAGGGACAACAACATCAGTACCAAAATCAAACGCAGAATCACTGTTGCCAATGTCTGTTTCTTTGGGCTCAAGAGGCAATTGAGTAATAAAGACCTCTCTCGAAGGACTAAACTCGCTTTATATAACAGCTCGATCATCCCAGTCCTGATCTATGGCGCGGAAACCTGGACATTACCAAAGGCGGATGAGGAAGTCCTCAGTCTTTTCGAGAGAAAAGTTTTGCGATTTTTGGTCCTGTTTGCGTTGATGGCATCTGGAGGAGAAGATTTAACAACGAACTCTATGGGCTGTACAGCGACATGTCAAGATGGCTAGGCCATGTAGAGTTTATGGACACCACTGCTCCGGCCCGAAAAGTCTTTGAATCCGAACCATTGGGACAACGCAACAGAGGACGGCCTAGGCTAAGGTGGCGCACACAAGTGGAGAAGGACATCAACCAACTTGGAGTGCGCAACTGGAGGCAGCTGGCGAAAGATCGTGCTGGCTGGAGAGGAATGTTGGTTGAGGCCCAGGTCCACCCCGGACTGTAGCGCCGCAACAAGAAGAAGAAGAGATCCGGAAAGCTCTTTGGCCACTAAATCTACTCTTCGTTTCCAAAGAACGAAACGTTTATAATTTCCGCTCGTCCGTCTACCTACCATTGCTTGTTGCCGCTCGTTCGTCTACCTACCATTGCCTCAATAAACGTATGGATAAATTCAGTTATTTGAATAGAATTGTCTACATGGATATGCTTGAGCATATCAGTTTAAGATATATTATACCACACTAAAAGTCCAAATGTAACTGTAACTAGTCATATCATATCATATTACAAAGATGTAATATTGTGTGACATTTAAATCGCCTAAATTCATTTCATTTTTAACCACTTATGAGGAGTGAACGTGGCGAGCGTTTATAGATAGGTGTAGGTTTTATTCGTGAATAAGAATCTTAATGTCAGACAAGTATTTGAAGGATCCGGCAGCATATCGGGGTTTGTGATTAAGATTTCTATGTCCATAGTAGAAACTTTCTAAGTGTGGCAACTTGAATATGTTCCAATATAATCCATATATATAAAATAATTCATATAATAGTACAATACATTTTCGGATTGCTTCTATTGGAAAAAATCAAGCGGTTTTGTTCGAAGGTTACTAACACTTTCACAGTTTTTTTCCGTACTTTAGCGTTGAATGGGTCAAGTTGAAATAGCACAGCTCTTTAACCTTTGTTTTCCTTTCCAGGAAACGGTTTCAAACCACACCTTTTGGAATAAATAAAACTGGTCTGTTTATCTTTTCGTCTGATAGAACTATGTCTTTGCTACATTTTGGCTTACAATATTACATGCACTATTCATGGCCTATATAAGTTGTGTAAACAAGTACGGTCCTCCAATCATTCTGCAGGACAATCTATTTTTGTATATAAAAGTGACTGACTGCGGATTGCGGAAAACGAAAAATTGGCGACTGTTTGAGCGAGCCTGAGACAAACATTCGGAAGGCCTATAGATAATGTCGGATTATATTTAAAAAAAAAAGTGTCTCCACTAAAACATGCTGCAGCATAATAATATCCAATACCATATTTACTCACTTGCATATTTAGCTCTAAATTTTTCCATTGACAGAACCGGGTAAATTTATCACTGAAAGTAAAAATATATTTCAGTTTTTTAATAAATGAGATATAAAATTGGGTATTTACACAAAGCTAATATAAATTATACATATATACATATACACGGATATAGTTCGCAAATCATTATGGAGCAGTACACACTTGAACAAAACTCGCAAGTTTTTCAAACGCATTACCAAAATTCACGTTTATTCACCGCAAATGGCCCAAATCAATAATCTGTACGACGTTGTCTACATTTGGACATGTCTATACCCTCATTGTGGTGAATTTAGCAGAAAGATCTTGCACTACATCCGTTCATAAGCCTTCATACAATTTTAACAGTTACCAAATGGTAACAGCTGAAACTGATCCTGGTGTTCCGTCGAAAAATCATTATCAGCGGTTCTTGGTTGATTGAACCTACAAAGATAGGCATCATTAGGCAAGCAGGCTTTTTGGGGTGGATATCATGTAGAGGTTTTCATGAAATCATAGTGTTTGTTGATGGTGCTAACCGCCTCATTATTGTAAATGAACTGTGCCACAAGCCACACAGCATTCGTTACAATCGGATTACTGAAGAGTAAGTTTGTGCGAGAAAATCCACCTCGTTTATATGATTTAAGGTTATTAGACTTCTTTTTGGGCTACGTAAAGACATTGGTCTACCTCGCATAAGTTGGCAGTAGTAGATGAGCTCAGAACGCATATAAGACGTGAACGAATAAATCAATTTGAATTTCGGCCAAAACTGAGCGCACTTCTGCATACGTGTCATTGGTAGAAATTTTTACATAATTGCCACTAAACGTTCTCGAAAACTAATATTTCTGTCTTGATACCTTAATTCAACCGCCATTTTTAAAAAAATATATATATATTTTTACATAAAGAAAAATTACGCAAATCTGCTTTGAGAAACTAAATCATACTTAATAAACATATTATTATAATTTTTATATTTTTTTATGCGCAGATTTAATTTAATCAAACTTAGAAACATTATTTTTGTTCTTTTCTGGTTAGTTCTGATAAGAAGATACTGCAGTGCATAGTCACAAATTGGAAGATGGATGGATGGATTGCGAATATCTTCCTACAAAAAGTAAATGAGTTTCGCCTTGATCAGCTCAGTTCCCGGACTTAAACCCCGCCGGACATCAAAGGAGTTTCAGAAACTAATACTTTTTTTGGGTGGGACAGAGGTCGAAAAGTAAGACTTTATGAGGGAAAAGTGTGTACTTCCGTTTCACAAAAAAGGGGGCGGGAACGTAATGGTCTGAAGCTGTTTTTCTTGGTTTAGCGCAGAATATCATTTTATGAGTGCATAGGGTATTTTTTTTTTTCTAAACTAATGATGTTAGATTAAAAATCCATGCAGTGCCCGTATTACCATTCCGCCGATCTTAATTGAATAAATTTATTGATTACACGAACGTTCTATTACAAAAGTAAGCTATTGGCCGCAATCCAAGCACATTGGAGTTTAAATTCATTGAGTATGTCCGCTAAATCAGTTGTATAAACAGGCCGAATTTTGACTTCTCTGACTATCTGGGATAGTTTAAATGGACCTCTTATTTAATCTGGTTAGATCGCACTAATATCTATTACACTTTCTACTTGGCGTGGTTTCGCTTCGACTGCCCTTTTGATATCCACCAATAAACATAAAGAAGCGCCATAGCACTATTTTTGTATGGATGGTGGAATTTAATTAAAATTCCGCTGCAAAAACTGCAAAGCGCTATAAAAAATGTTCTTTTTTTAAAAATAACGATGCCTTTAGGTGAGCTGAAATGAACTTTTGTTTTTAACCACCTCAAAGTTTTTGTTATATGTTAAAATTATTTTCCTTTTTTTATATGTTTATTTAATAATATAAACTATTTTTTGTTCCTTATATCTAAAATATAAGAGTTGTTAAACTATATATCCAGCAATAAATTTAGTGCTAACATTTCTTTATAAGGTTTTGCTACTTACCTTTCTACAAATTTTTTGAAAGGCTTCGATTTGAGGTGAGTGAAAATTTCTTCAATATAAGGCTGAAAACATAACATATTTTATAAAATTTTGTTGTTTTCTTTTTGTTTATTCTTACCTCAAATAAATTAATTGGAACTTCATTTTTTAATAAATATTTTTGGACATTAGCAACGGCCTCTTTTGAATATTCCTATAATATTTTAAAAAATTATTCTTTATTTCTCAAATATTAAGAATGATGAGCTGTTTATATGTACATTCATTTCTTCTTATGATATTAACGATGCTTAAAAAGTGGTAAATGTCTAAAATAATAGTAGATCGAGTATTCCATTGCAAGCCCTTCGATTGTTAACGATTATAGAAAAAACGTTTTAACAAAGTAATGGGGTAATGATTTGTGACTTTGGCGCGCCTTTCGATATTAATTTATACAATTTTTTTTAGCACAAAACAAGAAAAGCAACATGCTTAGGTAATATGAATATATTTTTTTTTTCATCCGGACCACCAATATTAAACGTTCTTTTTGTGGAAGCAGTTATAAACTGTTGTGGAAAAACACATAATGCATTCAAATAACAAGACTTACAAAATCTTTTTCTTGCCAAACTATAGTAGTTATGGGTTTAACCCATTCTACTTTAAGGCTTTATTAATTTAATAAAGAAAAAATAACTTACATGGGTGTGGGAGAGCATTTCCTTCATTATAAAGTTGTCATAAATTTGCCTTGCCAAATTTCTTCGATCATCCGAGCATTCAGTTTTCTCAAAGGCCTTTATCTGCAAGAACAGTAACTAAGAAAATATTCGTATTTATCAAATCAATCATTTTACCTGCTCGTAAAATTTTAAATGTTGAATTGGCTCTTCGAAATCGTTTTCACAAAATTCTTTGAATAGTAGATATCCTAAAATTATAAGTAATAAATCGAAATAGTTACGTAAATACGCGTTATTATAATGTTCTAGACTCAAAAACGTACACTTGAGCTTGTTTTATTTCAACGATTTTATATTATATTTACATATAAAAGAAAGTGTATTCAAAGGGCGTTGCTGGAACAACGATTAATGTACCAGTTTTATTTTTTTGAAAATAAAACACTAATTATTAATGGGAAAGTAAAAACATTTTATTGAAAGTATTAACCATTGTTTTCTTCACATTTTGACCACCTTTCTGGCAATTTGTGAATACCACGCCAGTAAAATTGTTCGTCTTTTAAAGCAAACCAACCAGACACCCAATTTTCGACCTCCTCGTAGGAATCAAAGTGCTGCTCAGCCAATGCGTGTCCCATCGATGAAAACAATTTGGTAGTCGGAAGGAGCCAAGTCTGGTGAATACGGCGGGTGGGGTAGCTGCTCCCAGCCAAGTGTTTTGATTGTATCCTGAACCGGTTTTGCTTTGTGTGCGCGTGCATTGTCATGGAGCCAAATTACCTTGCCGTGTCTTCTGGCCCATTCTGGTCATTTCTCGATCAATGCATGGTTCAAATTGATAATTTGTTGTCGGTAGCGATCAGTATTAACGGTTTCACCCGGTTTTAGGAGCTCGTAGTACAGCACACCTTTCTGGTCCCACCAAACACACAGCGTTGGTGGGACCAGAACCGTTAAAACTATCTTTTGCATGTTGCTTCTGATAGAGCATGATCACTATATGCCTCGACAAGCATTCTATGCGACTCTGCAGCACTTTTCTTCAAATGAAAACAAAAAATTAACGCTTTCCGCAAACCATCACTTTCTGGTACAAAATTCGACAAAAATATGTTGTTGTTTGTTCAATGACTTGATGTATACTAAATATTTTTCACAGATGTCATAGCAAAAAAAAAAAAATAAAGGCTCGTTCACAAGAAATGTTCCCTATCGAGACATTTGTAATTGACGCTCACTTCATAGCGGTATACCTGGTATTATCCAGCACATTTTATAAAGAAAAATTGGTAGTTAAAGTTTTTGATAAATCAGAACATTCTCGTCATACTAGAAGGAAAAAAAATGTCAGTCTTTGGGTAAATTTGCAAAGTAACAGTTGAATGGAAAGGCCGTAAGAACAAATTTAACAATACCATTCTTGACATTCACTATCAAACAGTTGTCAACCACTTTAATTGGATTTTCACATTACCAAATACGAGGGTTGCATTTTATATTTCGGGATTAGAGAGCAAAAACAAATATTAATCATCGAAAATAGCTTTATTGTTTTTCAAAATATTCCCAATTAAGATCTATACACTTTTGCATGCGTTTGAACCAAATGTCGAAGCACTTTTGCCACTCTGATTGAGGGATAAAAAACATGCATTATGAACGCATCAACCGCTTCTTCAGGTGTCGAAATACGTTGACCTCTCATTTTATTTTTTACGTACGGGAATAAAAAGAAGTCATTCTGTGCCAAGTCAGGACTATACGGCGGATCTCACGTCTCAATCTCACAATAGCTCACATGACGATCTTGCAATATCAGACTGATTTTGGACGACCTTCACGAAATTCTTCTTGGAGTGAACTACGACCTCGGTGAATTCACCATACCATCGATAAGCAATGGTCCTTGATGGAACTTCATCGCCAAGAATTGAATTAAGTTCATCGATACACTGTTGTTGAGTTAATCCACGTCGAAAGTTGTAAAAAATAATCGCACGAAAAATATCTTTTTAGTTAATGTAGACAACACAAATAGCGCTCGTATGTCAAAACGTTCTGAGTACGTATAACCTCAAGAATGTCAAACTTTACGATAGAGCTTGCAGTTGCCAGGTCGCAAAGTTAGGGTTGCCCAATCCCGAAATATAAAAGGCAACCTTTGTAAATAGCATAAAACTTAAACACATTAATGGCTAAATTCCTGTTCACGATACGAACTAGAAACTATTTTGAAGGAATCGGGACAGCAAACAAATGACGGACGTCAATAATGAGCGAAAAAGAATGTGCTTTTCTTCCTGCACTTTCGCGCAACCTATTGTTTTGCCAAATGTTTTTTCTTTTTAAATACAATATACTTAATGCACTTTGGACTGAATAGGAGAATTTATATGTCTTCGCTTCGCTTTTTCTCCGATACTTTCGCTTCTTCTCCACTTCGGAAGTCCTCTTTTCCACTTCGAGAATTATCTTGGAACTACAATATACATATATTAGGCGTTCTAGTGGAATTTCATGCTTCTAAAACACATTGCTGTCTATTGTCCATTAATAACCTATTTATTATTTTAGCGTCAACGTAAGCTCTGATAGAACCTGACTATAAAAGCTGGATGAACAGTTTAACCAGAGGCGACCCAGAGAGTGGTAGAGTTTTAAGAAAGGCCTCGATCCAAACCAAGGTGGAGTGAGCGGACTGTCAAGCTTTACTTCAATTTTGGGAATTAAAAATATAATTATAAGAATTTTAATTGTTAAACTCAAAATTAAAATTAATATAGCGGCATAACAATGCTTATAATTTAGTTCAATAGCGCTTTTTATAGCTAGAAACCCATATAAGAGGTTAGGGAACAACGCTGTTTTTGTTTGATAAAAAAACTAATTGGGTCTGGTATGGCCTTTGCAATGTCTTTTGTCACATTTAAAAGAGAAATCGTAAAATGCGAGATATGATATGATTACTTCTGATCGCTAATTCTTCAATTGAAAATTATGTGCTTCAATTGAAAATGATGAGCTTAATGTGTTAACATTCAATTTTAACTCAGTTTCCTCCGCCCCCTTATTTTTTAACTAACTGCACTAACAATCTCGCAATCTACTTAACCCGACAATAAAAAATATATAAAAACAATTTTCCCATGGATATCAACAAAAACATAAGTATGGTGGGAAATTTTTATGAAATTAGAAGAAGTGAAGAAGTGCCCAAAGTGACTTCAGAGAAAACATATAAATAAAATAAAATAATTCAATTAATAAGTAAATAAATAAGAGCTCTGTGTCTTTTTTCACTCGAAATGTGAAAGAAAAATCAAGTCATATTAAATCATATCAAGTTGTATGTTTTTCCGATGTTATCTGACACAGAACTGTTGTTTAAATATATTTAAATACATTTTCGAAGAGAACAATTTATTTAAACGAAAAATTTTACATTTTACAATAAAGTGATATTCCTACTTCGATTAAATTCGATAAAGCTGTTCAGCTGTTCAGTCGGCAATTACAAAGGGAACTGCTCTGATATTTAATAAAGGGTGATTTTTTAGCTATTATCTTTTTGGCAACACTGGTTTAAACAGCTAACGCACGTTTCGTGTTTTGTTTCATTGTCAATCATCTTCAGTTTGGTATCTAATTTAACCATGAATCGTCTTCCAAACGAACAACGCTTGCAAATTATTGAATTTTATTATCAAAATGAGTGCTCTGTTAAGAAAGTTCATCGCGCGCTTCTTCCATTGTATGGTCAAAAATGGACGAAGATCATTTTTGGCACAATGGGTACGTAAATAATCAGAATTGTCGATTTTGGAATTAATATCAACCAAAAGCATTGCAAGAGCTACCAATGCATCCAGAAAAAATCAGTTTGGTGCAGTTTATGAGCTGGTGGCATCATTGGACCGTACTTCTTCAAAGATGATGCGAATCGTAACGTAACTGTGAATAGTAAGCCCTACCGTGAGATGATCTCCAACTCTTTTTTGCCCAAAATGCAAGAGCTTGACTTGCATGACATGTGGTTTCAACAAGACGGTGCCACATGCCACACAATGGACTTATTGAGAGGCGAGTTCGGGGAACGTTTTATTTCACGTTCGGGACCGGTCAAGTGTGTAAAAGTATGCCAAAATTAGACTAAGGGCATAGACCATTTGAGGCGCAGTAAAGGTTAACTTTGCATGAAATAATCTTCAAACATTAAATTATATGGACCGTACTATCAATTCAAATAAAGATTTCATGCATTTTTCTGAATTTTATGTTTTTTTGAAAATATATATATATATATATATATATATATATATATATATATATATATAATGTCCACAATATATATATATATATATATATTATGTCTACAATATATATATATATATATATATATATATATATATATTATGTCTACAATATATATATATATATATATTATGTCTACAATATATATATATATATATATACAGTGTTGGACAAAACAATAGCACCGAATTACACCTCGCAATATTTTGCCCAAAAAAAAACTGTCTAAAAGTAAATCAATTTGAATTAATTTTATTTGTGTGACTTGGGTAAACAACATATCTTAAAATATTAAAAAACAAACTATGCAACTTCAACACTTAAAAAAATATAATAAAAAATAAAGAAATTCAACAAAATCAAACGCGACAAAACTAAAGCACTTATTTCAATTTTGCTCTAAACATCTTTTTTTATTAATATTTTGTAGCAAACCCATTATTTTGAATAATTGCTTCACATCTCCGGGGCATTGACTCAATTAAATTATTTATGATATCTGCGGGGATATTCTTCCAAGCAATTCAATTCATTCAGTCTTTCGCCTCTTGGCCTGCGAACATGCTTCATTCCATCTGAATCCTTCAGGTTGAACTTGGATTCATCAGAGAACAAAACAGTTTTCCATTTGCCAACGGTCCAGCTGATGTGTTCCTTAGCAAATGCAAGCCTCGCCTTTCGATTTTTCGGCGAAATGAATTGCTTTTTCACAGCACGGTAAGAAAGGAAACCGGCTTCTACCATCCTTCGCTGAATGGATCTGATGGAGATAGCCAAGTCTAATGCCTTTCCTATTGCCCTTGAAGACATGAACGGGTCCTTTTTAGTAGACCGCACTAATCCATGATCATCGCTTATCACGTTTCCAGGCTACCGCGTTTAGTTTCTAGGCTAGCAGAATTATGAAACCGGCTTATAATACGAGAAACGACGGAATGGTGTTCCTATATTTTTTAGCTATGCAATTAACTGCGTCCCCTGCATGAAAATCAGCAATAATTTTTTCTTTAAATTCGGTGGAATACTTACTACGCGCCATTTAAAAAAACATTTTTGCTCTCAAAAATCATTTTGCTCAGTATCACTAATAACTTGCAAATAAACGTAATTTGTAGCATAGCACGATCGCAGGAAATGTAACCGTTAATTTACTCTAATATAGAAATAAATAAATCAAAAAAACAATCAGGGGAATAATCGAATGTAGCTGGCGCAATATGTTCGTGCGTTGTCGCGTTTGATTTTGTTGAATTTCTTTATTTTTTATTATATTTTTTAAGTGTTGAAGTTGCATAGTTCGTTTTTTAATATTTTAAGATCTGTTCTTTACCTAATTAACATAAATAAAATTCATTTAAATTGATTTACATTTAGTCAGTTTTTTGTTCGACACTATATATATATATACTATATATATATATATATATATATATATATGTATATATATATATATGTATATATATATATATATCGATTTTTTTTTTTGCATACCCCAGATGGGAAATGTGAGAAAATTTTTTATTGACAACCATTACTCTATTCTCCTTTGAGAGGGTTAATTAACATTATGCATGTTGTATAATTAAGGTGTTATATGAAAACATCTAGTATTAATTGCTAATACTTTTGACAATCGATATGCTTTTACTTATTGTAAGCATTTCGTTATCGTACTAAAAGTCCTTTTTAAGTTCTTACTGATGTATAGGAAGAATTCAATTTAAAAGTACTGCTTATGTTCGGTCCAACGACTTTGTTGAATATTTAAAATCACATTTAGAGTTGCTGAATACAAAAAAATCGATGGGATAAATCAAATAAAAGGAGTTAAATTAACATACCATATGTCCGATCTAAGAGCATGAGCAACAAAAATATAACTAATTAAAATTTTAACAAACTATACAGTGAAGTGTAAAATACTGTCACAAATATTGTATTTGCAATGAGATGTTACATACATAACCGATTTTCGAGACTTCGGTTGTAGACCGAAAGTGCTTTAATCATAAAAGTATGTTGTTTAATATGTTTCAAAAGCTGTTTATAAATTCATCAATACTTATGACAAAATTATTTTTAGATCAAAAATTTTTCTCAAAAATCATTATAAGGTAAGCTCATTTTATCAAGAGCGGTAGAAATATACTGAGTTTTTTATATAAATAAAACTTAAATTGTTTGTGTTATTAGTATTAACCATGATGTTATAATGAAAACCAAGAGAAAACTTATCTGTCTGAAACTTTCTTATTATTTGATTTAGATCACCAACAAAACGGACTTTGTCTCTTATTAAAGTTAAATAACTTAAAGTCAAATTTATCTCGACATTGAACCGATTTTATTTAATACAAAACTTGAATGCTCTTACATGTTAATGCTTTGAACTCTCTATAAGGATTCAATAAGTTATATCTTAATCTAAAAAAGTAAAGTAAAATCTAAAAGGAACATGAGGTCCCAATATGTCACAGGCACAGAAAATGCCTATCTGTAACAATAAAAATTAATTATGGAACTTTCACGTCATTTTTACTGCAGGCGCAATACTTCATCACTTAAATTAAATACATTAAGACATCTTAGGTTTAGACTTAAAATGGTAACCATGACAGGAGATAATATAAAAAGTTATATGTGCGATTTGTTAAAAGTTAAAGAATAAATCCAAAAACGTAAAATTTCTGGCGGTATTAAAAGAAAAGGTTTAACGCTACACAGTAATTAAGGGCATAATGAAGCAACAAAAAATCAAAATTTGTCAGTATTATTCAAAAACATGTGAAAAAAAGTAAAATAGCTCAATAAAAAGTGCATAAATCGGGCTCACCAAACAATGTACTCAATTTTTTTATTTTTTATTTACTCAAATTGTTTGAAATGAATGAACCGATTGAATTTCAATCAGATTTTGCAGTTAAATAGAAATAAAAAAAGAAGAATCTAAAAGCATAGCAGAAAAATATTGCAACTCTGATTACCCTAAAGCATACATAAAATATTTATCTAATTGAAATTTTGAAACTCACTGTTAAGTTTACCCCTGACACCGTGAATCAATAGCGGAATACTATCCCGCGATAAGATCACTTATCGAATGATAAGATTATCGTGCCTTATTTTATATTATTAATCCATTCAGGGAACTAAATAACTAACAGAGGGCATAGTTGCTGACTGCACCCAATCTGATGGGATACCAGCGCGATCCCTGTTTGTAAATAACACAAGATTGCATACGTTCGCCTCGGGGCGCCCACTGGACACAACAACCATTGTATAGTGAATTAATGTCTGCATTGAACCCTTTCCCCGAGAGCTAAAAAAATAGCCCTATGTTTTAAGATAGACGTTTTGCGTGAGGTTAATTTCCTCACTACAAAAATTCTAGTCTAGAAACAACTACATGCCTCGGATCTGGACGGATTAACCCCAAGAACCAATGATTTCTGGTTCCGTGACGCTGATAAAGTCGAGGAGGCCCAGACTGTTGCAAAACAAATATAGGGCGAGGAGGGCGACGCTTAGTTGGATGTGGATCATGTTGGCTAGAGAGGTTTGTTGGTTGAGACCCAGGTTCACCGCAAACTGTAGCCTCAAACAAAGAAGAAAAAAGAATCAAGAAAAAAGAATCAAGAAAAAAGGAATACTTCCACTGCCCATTAAGAGTATAGTAAAACTAAGACTTACAGATTACGATTAGTTATTGCAAAACATCCGATGAAATTTCTGAGCATTTTTATTTGCAAAAGACAAATATATTTATATCTTACGTAATACTGAATATAACCTTGTTAAACAGATACAGAAAGCCAAACATATCGCTATGGAAAAGCTACTTCGCACAAAAGTGTGCGGAATATAAAATTAAAAAATAAAAAGTTTTAGTTTTAAGTTTACGAATCGTCTGGCGTGTTTTATCATTGATTATTTTTCTTGATGGAAACCGTTTGAAAGTTTTTTTTATAAAGTGTTTCACTTTTATGTATTTGAAAATAATAATAATAATAATTGTTGGCGCTACAGTCCAAAGGGGGACCAGGGCCTAGCTTGCTCATCAACTGCTCGTGTTGTGCGCGCTACTGTTCTCTCACGAGTAGAAGGAACCTACAGTTTTTTGCCGACTCCGAACGGCGAAATTTGAGAAACTTTCTTACACAGTTATTACTCTTTGAGTGTTGTCAGCAGCTCGAAAGAGGTGGTGCCGTGAAAAATTCGAGGTGTTCAGCCGGGAGTCGAACCTAGACCCTTCGGCGTGTGAGCGTCGCACTATACGCACTACGCCACGGAGGCCACATTTCAAAATAAAGCACACAATTTATGTGCATTCTTATCGCGTTATCAGATTTAATAAACCTTTTGTTACTATTTCATATCATATTCTACATGTGCATTGTTTGGACGACATGTAAAGCAACAAATGCAATAAGAAATTTAAGGCTCTTCTAAAGAAGCATTCTAGAAATTAAGTATTTGAATCAATTCCTTTCTAATATAGGTCTTTAAAAAAATCTGTAAAATTGGTATTAAGGAGCATTAAAAAAATTTGCCGCCTGCGCAATTGGATTTAAAAATGGGCAAGCCACAGTAACACACCCTACATTTCTTGCTTCCTTTTTACACAACAAGGAAATATTTTACGACGGATTAGAAATTAGATTGAAAACTGATCTTTATACGCACATCAGATTGGAAAAGATTATAAACTGGCTATGTTAAATAATATGTAACATTTTTTTATGGAAATGTTTTTCAATAGAACAAAACAAGTCTCATTTCTCACAACGCAATCTGTTAACTGTTACAGTTAGGAAACAAACCCGTAGGAATGTATGTCCTTAAGTAAAAAAACATTCTATAAAAGTGTGCGCTTTCCAAAACACAATGAAATCAAAAACAGATTTTCTGATATACATGCATATAATAAATATGGAATGTTGAAATATAAGAATAACTTATGATTTGTGTTTACCAAATACTTGATTGAATATTTTGTGAAAATTTAATTCATTTTCCTTCTCCATGTACTTATACATGACACTACGAACACTGAAAGAAAAAGAAGAGAAAAAAGAAAATAGGTTATTTTAATTCAAATTAAATACATTTTTTATGCTTCAATATTTCTTCGACATAGAGGGTTAATTGTTTTATGGACTGACCGGCTGACAAATAAATACACCTACGTCATCAAAAAGTTCATGAAATTCGTCTTATCGTTCAACAAATGTCTATTGAGTTTACATTGTCATATGAAGATGTTGCAAATAATAAGCTAAACATAAACATTATAACTTTCGTAGTCACATCATATTGCCATTTAAAATACTATGTCTTGAACTTCACAGTAATATGCAAAAGTTAGTGTTTCATTTAAAAACATTTAAAACTACTCAATTACCTTCGCACACATCTTTATTTAAACAACAACAAAATTTTCAGGTCCAAGGCTTTATAACATTTACAGATCGCGAAAATGTATATTTTATAAAAGTCCCATTGCAGAGGAAGCAATTCGTAGAAGTTCATGACTAACATATCGCCGACGATGAGCAAACCAAAGGTAAATACGCACGTATATATATTCACAAATAAACACGAAGTAATAACAAACGAATGATTAAGGGGGAATAAATAAACCGACTGATTGAAAAACGCCTTTTTTTTAATTTCTTAAACAAAAAATGTATGCTAAATTTCTTACAGCGTTAAAAGCATAAAGATATTTTAAAAGAATCTGGTTTCCGTTTCCGCAAAGACGCTATTTTGAATGTCGATATTCATTTGCACTTGCTATTAAATGAACCTCCATCGATATGTGGTAGAACTTGTTTAAATCACAAGGACTTAATTTTAATGATTTCCCTCAATACACTATAAGTTTAAGGTTTCAACGATAGTTACTTAAACTATCGGATGGAAGCGATTGATTTGTTCGCGTTGTATATAAGAAATTACAACAACAATGCATATGGTACAGTATTTTATAAATTATATATAAAAAACGGAAAGCTCACAAAGGGCCATTTCTACAAATATAAAACCGTGTTTATTTGACATTAGAAATGTACAAAGCATTTTGGACAAGCTTGGATATAATTTACATTGTTTACATTTTCCTAATTTTAAACCATGTTTGTATAAACAACACTTCATTTCTCTGCTATATTTAGTGCAAAGTGCCAATAATGTTCACATACAAAATTTTCGATTGAATACTTCGCCGTTGAAGATTTTGTTAACATTTGACCTGAATTTAAACAGTACAATATACATATATTGAGGACTTGTATGTACACAATGTAATATTTTCAATATATTCCGTCGAAAACTTAGCAACACAAGAAATGTGCCAGACGCACCCTGTCTTATTTTTTTTTTTTTTGGTCTTGGAAAGCGTTCGTTTCTTAAACATATATACATATTCTAAACTGTCCATAAAATTGAAGGGAGGTATAAGCAGCTTTTCATAAAGTCTAGTAAATCCACTTTAAGAACATTTTATTAGTTACCTCGGGTCTGGTAATATTAACTTTTTACTTGCTCTTGCTGCGGGGGTGCATTTTGATTTTTCCATAGCCATTAAATAGCTGACATCGGCCAAAACGGCCTCAAGGTCCGCCATTTTCGAAGGACCTTATTTGCCGCGGGAGAGTTCAAATTACTTTACAATCGCTTAATTCAGTTGAAACTAATAAAAATTAATTTTCATCATCCCACTAAACATTTCACAAATTTTCAAAAGCACAAACAATGTATTATTAACAACGGCGTACGATCAACTTTTTCTGTACCCAAATACATATTTTTCTGCTTCAATATATGACAATTTGACAACTACAAAAGGGTAGTAGATTTCCTCTTGAAAGAGTGAAACAACCTGATGTATGAAATCATTATGTCAGAAACACAATGTGACTAATACTTTACATTCGTTTGTTTTAAATTTACAATAGTTTTGGACAATAAGACCATTTTGAAATGACTCATTGCATGTGTATTTTCTGTTTGTACAAGCATTCAAAAATTGATATGAGCTTGTGCAAAACTGCGGTTTCGGACAGATCTGTCCCAATAAGTGGGTGTAGCAATAGAGCTGCTACGCTTTCTCTAGATCGGTCATCGGCTGGGTTGTCATATGATCTGTTTAAAAAATATTTAACACATTTATTCTATAGAATATGTCGAAACCCGACCACGCCAACGTTGTATGTTTTCGGTAAAGATAAACGCATCGATAGGATATTTCAAAATACCAAGGAAAATCCTATATTTTGTATATAGCTATAATGTACATATGCACACTGTAATCAATAAATACCATACAATATGTTCCCTTCAACCTAATATTTATTCAAATAACCACTTAAAACTGAAGCTAAGTAAGTTTGAGCTACAAGTCAATCAAAAGAATCGTACGATTGGCGTTCAATATATTCTCGGTATCGAGATGAAGGAAAATACAAATTCAATTTAAATGGTTTTTATTTTTCAATATAATCTCAATGCATTTATTACATCTTGAGAAAAGCTTTTTTAAACCCTCAAAAAAAATTTCCTCTTTCTCTGCAAAATAGCCATTTATTGCCGACTTGAGTTCTTCATCATCCGAGAACCTTTTTCCACGAAGACATTTTTTCAAATCCGGAAACAGGAAATAATGACTAGGGGCAAGATCTGGACTATAAGGTGGGTGTTGGATTTCTTCGAAACCACAGAAGCCTTGGAAACTCGCGCCGAGAGAACAGGGGCGTTGTCACAAAGAAGCAACATACCCGCTACGAGTTTACCCCGTCTTTTCTTTTTAATTTCCTAACGCAAATTATGCAAAGTGGAAGCGTAGAATGTGGCGTTGATAGTTTCACAATTTTTTTTTTACTCAATGAGCAAGGTTCCCTTTGAGTGCAGAAAAACTGTGGCCATAAGCTTCCCGGCAGACGGAGTGACTTTAAACTTCTTCGGGGGGTCTGTTTCTTTTTTATGCCACTGCATGGACTCTTGTTTGCTTTCAGGGTGATAGTGGTGAACCCATGTTTCGACCCCAGTAACAATTCGATCCATAACACCGTCCGCGTTCTCACTACACATCTCCAAAAGCTCTCTACAGCATGCGACTCTCACTTTTTTCTAAGCCTCTGTGAGCATTCGTGGCACCCACCTTCAACTGACCTTTGAAAGCTTAATATAGCCATGAGGAATGGTTTCATCTTTATTCGGGCATCCTCAAGAGCAAGTTTTTTTAACTTCTTTGATGCTTTCTTCCGTACAATCAGTACCCGGGGCGCTGGAGCGGGGGTCGTCTTCAATGCTCTCTCTGCCTCTCTTGAACTCACTTGACCTCTTCTGCACTGTTGATATTAAAAGGTGGGAGACCCTGGTAAACAGCCACCATCTCTTCATGAATAGTTTTTTTTTACTTTTTCCTTGCTTAGTGAGAGATTTAATTAGAGCGTGATGCCCAATATTCACCATCAGAGATAAAACGCGAATTTGTAATCACATTTATATAAAATTTTACATAAATGCACTAAAATAATAGTATTACTTGATAAAGTAAATTTATATATATATAACCATAGTTTCACCCCAAAACCCAGAATATATTGAACGCCCCTCGTAGATCCAAGAGTGCTGTAATTAATTCATCATCAACAATGTCTACATTGAATTCAATGAAAGCTTCACAAATTTGGCCCCCTGTAGTTAATGCGAGTGTCGCACTAACTACGTTACAGCCGCCACTATTAATAAACCAAATCATTCTAAAACTTGGTTATTGAGGTGTCGCTTCAAAATTAAGGATGTAGGGAGAAAGAGTAAAATATAGTCATATTTCAAACGCAATAAGTTTTGAGCCTGGCTAAGTGATATCAAGCCTAAAACCGGATTAGAGAATAACTCATGATGGGTAAATCGCGAACACAGAGTAGGCTGTTGCCTTATAATAATGACTCGAAATCGAAGGGGTTTTCGGCTCCGAGCTGTGAAGTCCATACGTTCTACACGTTCTAGTCATCTTAAGCGTTGTATAGGAAGACGCTTGAGCATGTGTATAGTTCCTTATCCGTTTTTGGAAACGTCCAAAGTTTCCACGCCATTAAGCAGAACTGACTGTTATATAAAGCAAACTTAATCGTTCAAGAGGAGGCTTTATTACTCAATTGCCTTTTGAGCCCAAAGATATAGCCATTGTCAAGAGATTGTTCGTTTGATTCCGGTACTGATGTTTTAGTTCCTATTTACTACGGAGCCGAGGTAGAAGACGTTTCTTAATATTTCTGCTGCGACGCTGCGAAATATAGTATCGGATCCTGTCAAAAAATGGTTAATATAGCAAGAACTATAACGGGATAATTCTAAGTTAAAAAATTGACAAAAAAACTCACTTTTTGCTTAACAATTTAAGACAATCAATTTAGGCTCAAAAAAAACTTGAATTCATACCTACATAAAAAAAATACCTATAGTACTATTTACTAACACACTTTTGTTGTAAAAAATTGTAAAGTCGGAATTTAGTGTAGTTTACTACGCAGTGGGTGTGAATCCTTTGTTTTCGGTTCGGGTCTGAAATATGTTATCCAGTGATCAGATGATACCAACATTTGATAAATCACATCTCCATACGTTGCCGAACGAGACATTTTTTGCTATTATTATTCATAAGCCTGTTTACAGTGTGGTCAAGTACTTGTTGAAGTGGTATTTGAGCTTCAATTTCAGTTATTTCTATATCTTCCGGGTAACAATGCAGTTTTGCCTTTATGACTTGTTTATATGAAGTATATAAACAAGTTGAGTATGGAGGGGTGAAAATACTCTAATTAGTTCGCTTATTTAATCGAGCCAGTATGAAGTGTTCTTCTTGTGAACAAGAAAGTTGAGAGAATCTGTAACGAAAAAAATTATATGCTGTGGATGCTCAGGCATTTTTCATCAATCATGTGTTAACATTAGTGCAGTAGACTTGAACTACATGAATTTGATTGGTTAACAATTTCGTTGTGTCAAGTGTGATGCGCTCAGACGCCGATCTATGCGAGAACCTGATGCTGCTATTCACAACAACAACTCAGAGCGCAACCAATCTAATGTCAGTGATCCATCCACCTCTATAAGCACAAATCGATGTGATGCACCACATATTGCTTCACCCACTTTGCAAACCATGTCTGCAGATAACATCATTACTCTTGATATGGTCTACCTCAAACTAAACAAACTTGAGGATACAAACGCTCGCTTTTTGCCTCAACTCACTGAGCTAAAAGCAGAAAATGCAGTGTTAAAGAAGAAGGTGAATTCCCTGAACTGGCAACAACAATCGTGTCTTAGCAATTGCATTGAAATTGTTGGTGTGCCGAACGTCACCAGTGAAAATGCCTTGGGCAAAGTGCAACACATCTTCCAAAATTGTCTACCGATTGATGTTCCCCATGCGAGCATAGAGAACTACTTTGTGAAGACAATAAAAAACAAAGAAAGACAAAATAACTCTTCCACTAAGTTCATATGCATTAAGTTCAGCGACCTGTCAACAAGACAGCGAATTATGAAGGAAATGTGAAAGCATAAAACAAAATTGAATGTTTTGACGACTGAGGACCAAAGCGGTAGCGGCAAAAAGAGAGAGAGGTGTCTTCATCAATGATGCTCTTACACCATACACGCGGGCTCTCTTTATGCAGCCGAGAGATGTGAGCAAGAAGAATAAATTTAAATTTGTTTGGTACAATAACAATCAAATTTCACCTAGAAAGGAAGAAGGTGGAAGGGTCATTTCAATTAAAACATTTGATGATCTCATCACCATTTAATAGTAATTTTTTCTTTATAATTGAATTGATATAATGAATTTTAATTTTCACATTCTCAATTCCCATTGCAATAATGTCTTTTTTAACAGTTCCTACTGTTTGTATAAACTATTTGTGATACATCAGAATATAAGAAGTCTGAGAGAAAATTTTGATTCTCTGGTTACACACCTTGATGCTTTTCGATGTCTTCCTGATGTTATAGTTGTATCAGAAATTTGGAATTATCATTTTGAAGAAAATCATTATCACTTGCCGGGTTACTCTTTCTTTGCGAGTCCAAATGAAAATTACGCTTCAGGTGGGAGTGGGTATTTTGTCAGAAAGGATATTGCAGTAGATGAAGTTAATTATTTTAAATGTTCAACTATCTAACTGTTTAGAGGTCTCTTTAAGAATCAAAAAGAGAAAAATTATTGTACTGTGTGTGTACAGATTACAAAAATTTACTTTTGATCATTTATCAGGGAATTTTCAAAACTCCTAGATAAATGTACTTCAAATGATTTGGTAATATTAGGTGATTTCAATCTAAATTTATTAGAAAATAATGAACTTGTGTCAAATTACCTTACTCTTCTTGCTTCTCATGGCTTAATTAATTTAATTAATGAAGTTACCAGGCCTGGTTCAGGTAGTTGCTTGGATCATATCTATTGCCGTTTTTCTGGCTTACCACTTTCATTTGTTGAAAGTTGTTTATATGATTTGGAAATAACTGATCACTTCATGACAGGTATTATTGTGAATATATCTGACTGGATGATATGTGGTTCGAAAGCTGACCCTACGTTCATGCGATATAAAATAGATATATATAAGCTAAATCATTATCTTCTATATAAATCTTGGAATAATGTTTACTTGGAAGATAATGCCTCCTCAGCTTATGATGTTTTTATCACCTCTTTGAGTGGTTGTTTCACTCTCGTCTAGCGTTGTGAGGTTAAGAAAAACTAAAAAAAGACTAAAGCCCTAGATTTCAGCTATACTAATAGATGAAATCCAAAGAAAAAATAAGCTGCGTATAAAATGTATGAAGCACCCAGGCAACACTATACTAAAAAACATATATAAAACATTATGCAGTCAAATTAAAAGGGGAATACATATTTGTCGAGATATGTACTACCGTCAAAAATTCACAGCTTCTTCTTCTTTTTCTTCTTGTGGCGCTACAGTCCGGGGTGGACCTGGGCCTCAACCAACATGCCCCTCCAGCCAGCACGATCTTTCGCCAGCTGTCTCCAGTTGCGCACTCCAAGTTGGTTGAGGTCCTTCTCCACTTGTGTGCGCCACTTCAGTCTAGGCCGTCCTCTGTTGCGTTGTCCCAATGGCTCGGATTCAAAGACTTTTCGGGCCGGAGCAGTGGTGTCCATACGCTCTACATGGCCTAGCCATCTTAAGCGTTGTATCCGTAGACGATTAACCAGGCGCATGTCGCTGTACAGCCTATAGAGTTCGTCATTAAATCTTCTCCTCCAGATGCCATCAACGCAAACAGGACCAAAAATCGCACGCAAAACTTTTCTCTCGAAAAGACTAAGGGCTTCCTCATCCGCCTTTGCTAACGTCCAAGATTCTGCGCCATATAGTAGGACGGGGATGATCAAGCTGTTATATAAAACTAGTTTAGTCCTTCGAGAGAGGGCTTTATTACTCAATTGCCTCTTGAGCCCAAAGAAACAGCGGTTGGCAAGAGTGATTCTGCGTTTGATTTCGGTACTGATGTTGTTGTCCCTGTTTACCGCGGAGCCAAGGCAGACGAAGTCCTTAACTACCTCGAAGTTTCTGCTGCCTAGTGTGACGCTCCGTCCGAGACGTCGATGTTGTGTTTCCTTCCTTGATGACAGCATGTACTTCGTTTTGCCCTCATTTACCGCAAGACCCATTTTAGCCGCTTCCGCTTCAATGCCAGCAAACGCCTCATTGACGGCTCGCTGTGTTCGTCCAATCACGTCAATGTCATCAGCGTAAGCTAACAATTGAACTGACTTCTGGAAGATCGTGCCTCTGGTGTTGACTTGTGAGTTACGCACGATCTTCTCGAGGATGATGTTAAAGAAGTCACATGACAGTGCGTCGCCTTGTCTAAAACCTTTTTTGACATTGAAGGTCTCGGTGAGTTCGATACCGACCGTGGACGGAGCAGCGAGAGTTCTCCATCGTCATCCTACACAATCTGACGAGTTTGGTAGGAATGCCAAAACTAGACATGGCACTGTATAGCTCGTCTCTATGCACACTGTCATGTGCAGCCTTGAAATCGACGAATAGGTGGTGAGTGTCAATTTGCATTTCTTGGGTCTTTTCCAGGGTCTGCCGTAATGTGAAGATCTGATCTATTGTGGACTTCCCTGGTCTGAAACCACACTGATAGGGACCTATCAGGTCATGGACAAATGGTTTCAGACGCTCACACAATACGGCAGAGAGGATCTTGTATGCGATGTTTAGGAGACTAATCCTTCTGTAGTTGGCGCAGTCAAAGAGGTCTCCTTTTTTGTGGACCGGGCAAACGACGCTGAGATTCCACTGATCGGGCATGCTTTCCTCCGACCATATCTTACAGATGAGCTGGTGCATGCGCCCAACCAGGTCATCTCCAGCTGCTTTAAATAGTTCTGCGGACAGTCCGTCCGCTCCAGCAGCTTTGTTCGACTTTAGCTTGGATATTGCTATCTTCACCTCGTCTAAGTCGGGGGGGCGGAGTGCTTGTCTATCATCGTCCAAATTGAGTGTGGAACATTCTGCCTAACAGCGGGATTTGGGTCGTCATCGCCGTTTAGGAGTCTGCAGAAATGATCCTTCCAGATTCTCAGCACAGACTGCGACTCTACTACTAGTTGTCCATTTTGGTCCCGGCAGGCCTTGGTCCGAACCTTGTATCCTCCGGATAGCTATTTTACCTTTCGGTAAAACTTTCGGACTTCATTCCTGCCAAAGCACCTTTCCATTTCCTCGACCGCGCGCTTCTCATGCTCCTTCTTCTTCCTTCTGAGAAGCCGGTGCTCTTCCCTTCTTCTCTGTTCGTAGAGTTCACGAACAGCTCGCGTTGTTCGATGCAGCGTCGCCTTATAGGCGTCTTGTTTAGCTGCGTGCGCTTGCCTGCACTCGTCGTCAAACCATGGGTTCCTTCTGGGTGGTGACGTGAAACCCAGCACATCAGTGGCAGCATCTTTGATGGCTTCTTGACAACGTTTCCATTCTTCTTCTATGCTTAGTGCAGGAAGCGTCGAACTCTGGGCGAGTTTCCGGGAGACTCAGTCGGCAAAGTTCCCAGCAATCAGCTGCGATTGTAGCTTTTCGACGTCAAACCGTTTTGGCCTTTCTCGACTCCGTTGCTCTCTCGATATCCGGGTTCTTACCTTGGCTACAACAAGGAGATGATCCGAATCAATGTTTGCACCTCGGAAGGTTCGGACATCGAGAATACTGGAGGAGTGTCTGACGTCGATCGCAACGTGATCAATCTGGTTGACGGTTGATTGATCAAGAGATCGCCAGGTTCCTTTGTGAATGTTCAGTGTGGGAACCGCGTGCTAGCCACAGAGAGGTTTCGCCCCGAGGCGAAGTCCAACAGCCTTGTTCCGTTTCCGGATGTGTTGTCGTGCAGGCTGTGTTTACCGATGACTCCAGCAAAGATGTCCTCCTTTCCCAGCTGAGCGTTGAAATCTCCTAGAACGATCTTGGTGTCATAGCTGGGGCATCGATCGTATGTTCTTTCTAGGAGATCATAGAAGTCATCCTTGATGTTGTCATCCTTCTCCTCTGTCGGGGCGTGAGCGCATATTAGGCTGATGTTCCCGAATTTAGCCTTGATGCGGATTGTCATGAGGCGCTCGCTGACTGGGTCGTAGCTCAAGACTTTTTGCCTAAGTCTGCCTCGAACAACAAATCCGCATCCGAATAAGCGCTGCCTTCTCTCTCTATAGCAATTGCTGTGGTAGATATCGCAGTTCTTCATCGCTTTTATGCCAGGCCCATCCCATCGCACTTCCTGGATGGCGGTTATGTCAGCTTTGTAGCTGTCAAGGGCCTCCGCAAGTTGTTCGGCTGCACGTGGCCTGTTAAGGGACCTCACATTCCACGTGCAAAACCGAAAATCGTTGTCCTTTAAACGTTTGCTGGGGTCGTCAACAGTTAATCCGTCCTTATCCGAGGCATATCGGTTTTTCTGAACTATTTACAGCTGAAACAAAAATTCACAGCTGCTAAATGTAATTTAAAATCGGAGTGGAAATTAATTAACAATAAGTAAATAAATGTTATAAAACTTCCTTGCCTCTTTCTATTACTGTGAATAACTGTGAAGTTTCTGGTAATAAAAATATTGCTGATAAGTTCAACACTTTTTTACTTCGTTGTCAAGCATTCCACAACCTATTTCTGTGCAGAGTAGCTGTGCTTGTAGGGTTGGTGTAAGTGACCAATTCCAAGAAAGAAGTTTTGTTTTTGATCCTATTACACCTTAAGAAGTGTTTAAAGAAATTGGTTGTCTGAAAAACTCCAACGCTTCTGGCTTCGATGGAATTTCAAACAAAATAAAAAAATCGCATGCTTCGTTGTTGATATACTGGCACATATTTTCAACCACCATAAGAAAGGTCCTACTGATGACATAAAAAATTACAGACCTATATCACTTCTTACTTCTTTTAGTAAAATATTTGAGGAAGTTGTGAAAAAAAGAATTTTTACATTTTTAAACATGCCAGTTTGGGTTTCAGCGGAATAAATCTACTGAAGATGATCTTCTCAACATGTGTTCAAATGTGTTTTCCAATTTGGATAACAAAATGTTTTCAGCTGGTCTTTTCGTTGATATTACGAAAGCGTTTGATATGGTTAACCATGACAAATTGTTACAGAAGTTGCAAAAGATAGGTTTTCGAGGTTTCGTTCTTGGATGGTTCCGTTCATATCCCTCAGACCGATCTCAAAGAGTGAAGATTGGGGATATGACAAGTGAAATCCGATATTCCAATGTAGGTGTTTCTCAAGGCTCGGTTTTGGAACCAATACTGTTTCTTGTATACATCAGCTCTATTTTTTCTATTGAATTTAAGGGTAAAGTTACTGCTTTCGCTGACGATGTAGGTTGTGTATATGGTTCTAAAAGCAATTTAAAACTTATCTTTAATATAAACTGGGATCTTAGTCAATTGAGGTTATGGTTTGCTGAACATTACCTTTATATAAGTTCGAAAACAAAAATATTTTTTTTAGCTTATCTAACCTCCACAACCTAAACGCAGATATTTACTACCACGCCCCTGACTGTCAAAAATAAAAAATAGTTTGTTGCAACTGTAACACTAGCGATAACTGGTTTTTGTTTGAGGAAGTGAAAGAATTCAAATATTTAGGACTTATTATTGATTCAAAAATGACATTTTCGCGTCTTACTGACTATTTAAGTAACTTTTTTCGAAGTATACTTCGCACTTTCTTTTATTTAAGAAAAATTTGTTCGTATGAACTGCTTAAAATAAACTACTTTGGTATTTTTCATTCAAGGTTGCAATACGACATTACATGTTGGGGTGGAACAATTGTTAATAAAATACACCCTTTACTTGTTTTACAAAAAAAGATCATGAAAAAAAAAATCCATCGTCATCCAAGTTATCCATTGTTCCTAAGCTCAAAAATTCTTCCTTTTGGGAATCTGTATTGTTATAAAGTACTGCAAGTTTTTTTCTCGAGATTGGGTCATCGAAATTTAAGAATAATTTCTAACTTTGGCCTTCGCACTTCTTCATTTTTCGTTTCCGTTTCAAAATACCGTACCACTGCGTTTCGTAATTTTTATTTGATTTCTTCTTACCGCCCGTTAAACAAACATCCATTATTCATTAGATCTATAACTAAGTCTAGAAGTTTTGAAAAGCACTTAAGTCTGAATTACTTGGATTTAGAACTATATTTCTCTATTCTGATGTAAATTATCATAAAAATATAATGAATTATTTTTCTTGCCTGAATTGTTCTTCTTTGAATTATGTAAAATACATACTGAAACCTTGTTTAAGCAAATTATGCATTGGTCACCCCACCCCACATTTATAAGCCTGATAAGGTGGCATCTAACACTATTTTTATTATATATTGTATAAAAGTATAAAATGTCACTAACATTAATTTCATTTGTAATTACATTTTATGCTTTATGTAATCTATATTTATTTATTCGTTTTAAAATTGTAAAATGAAAAAATGAAAATAAACAATACAATACAATATATGTATTGGCAATTGTTATTTGCGGAATTTCTTATTGCTTCATATTGATGTTTGCTTAGTTTAGCCTGGATTATCAAAGCTTATGCTTCAAAAGGACTAAAACCACACTTGTTCGAAGATGTCGAAGGCCTAGCAGAACCATTTATTAAATTTTGAGATAAAGAACTTTGTTTCACTTCATAAACTATTTGAGTCATTTGGCACGGTGTTAATTTTCTATAATTATTTGACAAAAATTCACCGAAGTTGGAAATATTACCTTCAAAAAAATTACCACACAGAAATTTGTATTCAAACCCGGAATTTGTCATCGTGAACCCTATTTGCACAACAAATATTAAAATGCAAGTGAAATGTTCAGAGGATTTCGAAATGTATTTTAATAAATTTTCATATTTGGATATCATATTCAATACTTTAGTTATGATAAACCGGTGTTATATATATTACTCTCATATGATGACATTGCAATTAAATAGTAGTAAAAGCAATAAACTTTATTAAAACAAGACATTTACAGCCTAAAATAATATATTTAACAATAACAAAAACTTCTTGGTTCATGTCAATGGTGCTTTTGTGAAATACAAGTATTAGAAGAGAAATCGAATCAAAATTCAAAAAAAAGCCCGACATTGATCTAATTAAACGACTCGTTCTCCCAAAGTGCAAAAAAGTGTTTTTTTTTTAAATATGCCACATCCAATTTTTTCGAAAAAAAAGTTCCCATTTTTAAAATGTCAGTGTTCCCAAATGGCTCATTAGAAACCAATAATCGAAATACCAATACTTCCAAACCAAGAAAATTATTTCCTTTTACGAATTTATTTTCCACTAGGGCACCACTGTGCGTCGTAACTCAAGAAACGTCATCTGTTCCCGCTACAAAATCTGTAGTCAATTTGTCGGTTCAATTCAAACACGCATACATAGCACCATGTCGCTTTAGAAGTTGTGAAGCTATAAATGTATAGATGTCAAACCTGAGTTATTGGATTACTACTTTACTTAAATATTTCTGTAACATTAAAGAAAAAGAAATAACATAAACGCTCCTATTGATTTCATTATTAAAATAGCGAAGCATCAAATATATACATTATATTGCAGAGTATATCATGACATAGTGTCACCCTCTTCGTTGCAAATATGAAAGTTTTATGAATTTACGAACGCATCCTGTGTACTTTTCTCCCTGAAATCAAAGTATTGTCAAATATTGTAAACGAAAAACCGAATATGTCTGCAAACTGAATTTATTAAGTAACTAAAATTTACAATGGCTGATTTAAGTAAAAATCGCATGAATTTGGCAGCCATCAAAAGAGTTGATCCATATGCAAAGGACATCGTCGACTCAACAGCACATGTGGCATTCTATACATTTAACTCGGACGAAAACGAATGGGAGAAGACAGATGTTGAAGGAGCATTTTTTATATATAGCAGAAATGCGGAACCTTTTCATAGTATTTTTATAAATAATCGACTAAATACGACTTCATTTGTTGAACCCATAACCGGGCAGTTAGAAATACAATCACAGCCGCCTTTTCTGTTGTATCGCAACGAGAGATCTAGGATTCGTGGCTTTTGGTTTTACAACAGTTTGGAGTGTGATCGCATTGGAGACCTCGTGTGTGCTTTAATTCAAGAATGTACCGTGAAACAGAAAACTTCAGGTGTTCCTCAAAGTGTGAATATATTCAGTATGCTTAGTAAAGCTCAACAAGATTTTCAAGTTAATACGAATACAAGTGGCAGTCAGCCGGATTCCGGTTCCAGAAATGTAATGAATTTTTTCGCAGCTGCCAAACCTACACCATCCTCGGATTTGCCTCTTTTCAGACGTCTACTGTCAAATACTCTATCTGTTGAACAATTAGAAAAGCAACAAGTAAAGACTCCCCTAAATGAGAGCCTTACTCAGCAGACAAAAGTTGAACCAGAAAATAATAAAATGAACATGGTAAAAATATCAGACAAGAATAAATGTGATTTGGAAATGTCCCCGCTTGAAAAATTTTTCAACATGCAAACTGCATTGAATGCGGTATCTCTTAAAAAGGAAGACCAGCAGAATGACGTGCGCCAGCAGGGAGAACAACAGTGTAACTCAAAACCTGCTTTAATGCCTCCGACTATGTTTGAAAAATCTTTGAGCGTGGATAACACTAGTTATAATACAGATCCTCAAATTGTAGGTTGTAATTCGGTAAAACCGTTAACGCAGTCTCAACTTGTTAAAACAATTTGTTATCTGATAAAAAATGATTCGGAATTCGTAAGGAAAATACATGAAGCTTATGTAAAGCAGTTTTCGGAAACATCGAACAATTTTATGGATAACTAAGATCTTAATGAAAATCCGTTTCAGTAAAGAACTTTTTTGATTTGTATCCGTAAAAGTATTTTATTGCAAACACATTTTTCTTTCGATATTTATTTAAATGTTAATTGCTTTCAATGTAAAGGGTATACAAAATGAATAAAGTCAAATGCAAAATGTAGTTTCTTTTATGATTTTTGTTCACCAATTCCAGCTTTAAGGTTCTACAACGTGAAATTGCTTTATCACGACTTTCCTAGAACTTCAGAAGGAAATACATTTAGGTAGTCAAACGTAGCTGTGAATTATTTTCGTTTTCTTCCACATTACTGTTCAATCCATTTTTAAATTAATTTTATGTGATCCATTTATCATATTTATTATGAGAACGAATACCAATTTAAGATGGCCTTCCATTCTCTTAAAACGCATTTATGATAGATTTAATAAAAATCGCATTCCTCTGTTTGTATGTAGATTTAATGTATTACAGTTAAATGCATAATTAAGACATTTTCTTTTTAAAAATAAAGCATTATGTATAATTATACAATCGCGCCTTTCATAAAAAAAACATTGGAGTTATTTTAGCTCCTATTTTCCATCAATACTCAAATCTTTTAATGAACTAACGAGTTTTTCATCTAAGTCCCATATAACAAGTTGACCATCAGTACCTGAAGTACTAATCTTTTTGCAACATAATTTGTCACCGGAATAAATCCTAAGACATGAAATTGCATTTTGATGAATCGATTCCACATATGTATCTGAATTTTCGGTTCTTGAATTTCTATCAAGTGACTGGAAAATACGCATTGCTGATATGCCACTAGTCTCTTTCTTTTGTGTAGTATCCAATTTTGCCGAAAATTTCATTTTATCACCTTCGAGCGTGAAGATAAGCGGTACGCAACTATGTCCGGCTACAACAACTGAATTAAGATTTATCCATACGCAACTTAGAAATGGAAGATGTTCAGTTTTACAACGTATAATGTTCCCGTTTGTTGAATCAGCTATATTTATGCAGCTATCGTGCCCGACCCAACAAATGCGATTACCGTCACCAGAAAAACTAACGTTGTGGATCCAACCACCGCCACAATTCGCGGCGTTTTTAAATTCAGCCATTAAATGACCTAATGTCATGCGATTACCCCATGGTGTAGGACTAGGTTGATCTTCAATGTCCTTGATATATGCTGAGAATACACGGACCTTAAAATATAAAATGATAAAGATAAAAATAGTGTCATTAATTTATTCAAAATGTTTCCACCTTGTAGTCCGTAGAGCCTGCAACCAACAACGCATTGTTGGGATGCCAATCAAGGGAAGTAATTGTTGACCGAATGGGCTTCTTAATATGCTTCGAGACCCACCAATCGTTCTCAGACTCAAAATAGCAAACAGAAATCAAGCGAGCTCCTGATCCCACAGCAAACTTATTCTCACTTGGGGACCATTTCACGCATGTTGCCGCTCTATTAATACGTAATAGTACCAAAGTTGGCTTCCACTTTTTGTCCTCACCCTGGGACCAAACGTATGCATTCCTGTCTGCCGCACAACTTACAATGCGATTGGTTTCCCTCGCCCAATCAATATCCATAACACGCAAATCATGCTGGTTGAGCACGTCAACCAGTTTCCAGTTCGACTCACGAGAATATATATGGATCTCATTATTATTTGGTGAAAGTGCAATTTCTAAAATAGATGTTTCAGTAAAAACTTATTATTTGTGTATTAATATATATTACGAGATCTATCCTTGTTCCAGGCATGGCAAGTTATTGCGTTCAAAGAACCTCCAAAAGTGAATCGCTCAGTCATATTTGCTATGCAAAATTAATACTTGCTGTACAAATTATAAGTCTTGAATATTTTTTTTAATTGGTTTACTAGATTCGCGGACTCTGGTCAGTCAACACGATTCGCAATTATTTTGTTGGGAATTTGGTCACCCTTAAGACCTTAAAATCGGTTCACACCCTATACAAAACAAGAACACTTAAAAAGCGATTGACTGATATGTGAAAATTAGTCACAACCGCAAATCAATGAGAAAATCACATCTAACTTCACGACATGGCAATTTGAATTCAGTCCAGTAGATTTGGTCTCGGATTTGGAGATTCCATAAAGGAATGAACTCTCGCAAACAGCGTTGCCAATTGATTGTAATTAAATGTTCTAAATCATTATTTTATTTATTTTTATTTTTATGTCAGTGCCATTTTTGAAATCTTATGTTAATACCACTTCTCTTTTCCCTTCCACAACAACATACAATTTAATGAAGGTTTTTTTTAGTGGCTTTTCCTTCAAATTAAAACTGTGATATATTACTTAAGAAATTATATTAAAATTTTAGTAGTAAGGTAACATGACCGTATCTCTAAAAAATGTACGATACACAAAAAAAAAACTTTTGTAACTCTTGCCACAATAAATAAATAATAATAATATAAATGTTCCACAGCATGTTGGTAAAATGCGGCGTATGAAGCAAGAGCCAAATAGAATAACAGACGATCGACTGAACCGTGATCTTCCCAAGAATCATTTAAAGTTTGATTGTTATTTCGTAAAGGACGGACCATCCAATTTTTTTTCCATTTTTTTGCTCCAAATGGCCAAAATTGCTTGTGGAGAGTGCACCTAAATTTTTTTATCGGACAAAATAATCGACATTGTTTTACCAGAAAACATATTTGCTCAATAAATAAAATTAGTTGTAAAGAATTCTTAGAGCTGAATACAAGTTTTAAATTTTGTAAAAGTACCCATCCATTTATTTTGTGGTGGAGAAAATAATAGTTTTTACTTTTCAATAAAATGTAGTAATACAGCGTAGCATATACGCTTATAAATTTTCTGTTCCAATGCGGACAGAAGGGAAAATGACTAGATTTCACAATTATTATTCTGTGTATGAAGGATTGTTTCATAATAAAATGTACGGGCATAGTTCATGTGACTGTAAACGTATGGATTTCTTCTCCAGATTATCAAATTTAACTTTATAATTGCTTCAATATACGACATAAAGATGCATTTTTTGTTTTGTTTCCTACAGGCCAAAAATAGAACATTTGTTAATGATAATAGAGGATTTTCAGAAGAGTAGTAAGTAGAAGTGTAAACGCAATAAAAATGCATTAATTTGTTGAGTACTTTTAAGTTTAATAATAATAATTGGATGGGGCTACATTCCACAGGGGGACCAGGACCTAGCTTGCTCATCAACTACTCGTTTTGTGCGCGATACTGTTCTCTCACGAGCAGAAGAACGGCGAAGTTTGAGAAGCTTCTTCTTAAATAGTTTTTAGGTCCGTTCCAATTGCTCTGAATTGGTATGAATGTCTACGAATTTGCCCGAAAAACAACGAAAAAGCGTTCCATTAGCGGATATTTTCGTAGAAGGGAAAGCTTATGAGAGAGCAAAATATTTCCACTCCCTAAGAATATCTGCCAAAGAAAATTCTTGGCGCAGCAGATGGCTGTCAAAGTGAAAACAAAAAAACATCTGACATTTCATACATCCGATAGCTGTTTACAAATTTTTACGAAAAGTCGTTTCACAAGTTTTGGCAGAGTTACTCTCTGCAATAGATATTTTTGCCCAAACTACTCAACTACGAATTTCTGTACACAAATGAATTGGAACAGACCTGAGTGTTGTTAGTAGCTTGAAAGAGATGGTACCGTGAAAAATTTGAGGTGTTTTGGCGGGAATCGAACCTGAACCTTCGCCGTGTGAGTGTTGCACTCTACCCACTACGCAACGGCGGCCAGTTTACAATTATATTTTATTTTGAGGTCTTTCACTGTGAACAAACTTAAAATCGACGGTCGTAATTGGTTGCTCCCCATCTCCTTCGGGCATGTACCAGATTCAACTAAAAGAGTAAATTGCATATGGTATACGTTTCAATGCATATGGTATACGTCCACACTATGGTAGTCAAGTAATACTAAGTAAACCTAAATAAATTTTACATTTAACAGCAGTTGCCTGACAATCTGCTCTCTAACTTGGTTTGTGTTTCCTGTTTTTGTCAGTCACACCAATATCCCACTTATTAGTGGGGAACAACCACCAAAAATCGCTTAATTGAAAACTTTCACAATGATTTAATACGACAAATACTCCTAGAGTTTATCTACAATTTCACCCATTTGATCTACTTTGAATAATTGTCTACTCAAAATCTCTTTGGTCACTGTATACTTATTCAACCTGTGCTAATTTACTGACTGTTTACTCGCTCTGCTTGAAAATTAGCTTGAGTAAGTAACTCCTGTTTTTCAGAGATGTAAACCACAAGGTGCTGCCTAAAATAATACGGCTCGGCCAGCTATTATAACTGAAATATTTGTTCAACTTGTATGCTGGTTAAGTTAAGAGAAAATTTGTTGAACCTTTTAATAAAGAGTAAATGTGCTTCCGCATTGACGGTAACAGATTAGATGGTACCGGGTTCTTAGAAACATCATATATTTAATAATCGCAAGTACAAACCAGTGCCGAAAAAAACGATATTATTATAACTTTTTATTAATAGTTGTAATTTCTCAACCCCTGTTTGATCTTTCCTTGCACAATACGTATAAAGTTGCCCTGTATATCAGCAGGGACGTAGAGCAATAAATATATATACCAATCTTACCTGTGCAAACTTGCAACTTATAGTGCACTTGCTGTGTTGTAATGTAAGTCCGATGGAAAAAGGGGTGCAATGAGAGCACAGGTGAGTGTTAAAACAGATGACTAGGATAAGAGAGAGACTGTGAACAGTGAATAGTGCCATCGGATAAATCTGAGGTATGATTAGTAAGAGCATTATATTTGGATAACATATTCGAGTAGTGGGCTTGCAGAAGTTCCAAAAAGGGATTTAATAATGTAAGGACCGGAGAATTCTTTCGACCAATATTACACGAAACTGATTTTAATATTAGTTCTTATTGCTAATGATATCATGACTGTGAGAGTGAAAATTCAGTTCTCTGTTACGGATTACGCCAACTTCCAGGATTGACGAGACTGAGGGAACAGTTTCATTCTCTAGCTTATAGATACTCTGTTGTATTGGATTTCTAAAAAAAAGTTATCCTTTAGTATTTATTGAAATTAAGTAAGCTTTTGTGATATCAACTAGAGAAGTTATTTAATTCATGTTGCAACAATTTCGCAAAATTCGGGCATAATATACGAAGAGTATATATTTTTTGAACTTTTTTTGAAGATGACCATTTTCTAAGGGACATAGGGTTTTAGAAACGAATTTAGTTAGGTTAGTGGTTGTGGATCTGGCTTTAAGAAGAATCCATGTTGCCTACAGTGAAGACGAAGAAAGTATTTTTAATCTACATCGTCCTGACAAATAGAGACACAAACCACATACACCTAATTCTGTTTTTACACTGTTTTAATATAAGACGGTTTGAAAATAAAATATTTTTAGTTTTTTTTCACGATTTTATTCCATTTAGCACGATTTAAAATTTGTTATGCTTTTTTTTGTCAAATTTAATTTTTGCGAAGTATGTTCATATCACAAATTTAAGGGAATTTCCTTTTTGCGCGTACAAGCAAATTTACTGATCAAAGCAAATGCAAATTCCACAAATATAGGGGAATACCCTTTTTGTGCATGCAAGCAAATTTACTGGTCAGACACCATTTCGTCATAAATGATCCCAATGTCGAAAGAGCTACACAATTCCAACGTGAGCTGAATTCTTGTATGGCTCGTTACAAAGGATTATACAAAGAGGTAGCAAGAATTGGCGAACAACGGCTCTTCCTGTATTTATGAATATCACTTTTTTTTATTTTTTACCTTAAAAATTGAATAACCTATTCTTTTCGTTAACAACATATGTAGCTGTTTAACATAATTGTAATTAGTTCCTGAACTTGCCTTACATTTAATATATATATATTTTTTTAAGATTAGAGTGTATATCTTTTTTATCTTTAATAACTATGCTTGGAAAAATAAACATTATATATGTATGTGATTTAATAAAATAAATCATATGAATACTTGTTCTTAAAAAATCTTTGTATTTCACTAATCTTAATAGGTTTTACAAAATAGGAACCAATCACCTATTTAGCATACGATCAATGTCTTATTTTACATGTTTTTTTACACGGTATTTTCTGGAACCAATCTACCTTGTAAAAAAAGAATTAGGTGTATATTTGATTAGAGACGATGACATAAAAACGTGAAAGCTGTTTAAGCAGTCAATTTGATTTGGAGAGAAGAGAGACACGCCAGAGTTTATTTCTCAAATTATGCAGGGCAATCGTAGAAAAATTCTTATAAATACAGAATTTTTAAAACAATTGAACTTTTTATATAGAATATCGAATCATCGTTTTCTATAGATATCCCAAGAGGTAAAGGGAGGACTCATTTTCGTTTTCCAAAAATGTAGGTTTTGTTACTTTTCAGAAGTAGAAACTTCTTTTAATATGCCATTACGAACGGTCAGCAAAGGAGGTCGGTGGCAGCAGCCTAGAGTAAAAAGGAGGTGATCACTTTCCGAGATAACACTGTCGTGTCGCGTTTTCTGTCTAAATTAGTTTTTGTGGCCTCTTAAATGCTAAAGACCGCAATAGGAAAGAAAATCAGTAAAAAAAGAATTATTAATTAGCTGATCTTGTAGATGGGGTAGGTTGAAATCTCCCAGATTATCAATCAGGGATTTAATGAGAATGGATTTTATGTAGAGAGAGAGAGAGACTTGGCGCTTTTAAAGTTAATTTGTGAACGCTATTTCATTAACCATTTAACCTTTTTAATTTATTTTAGAAAACTAAACATTTTTACGTCTGCCGAAAGTCCCTAATGGATTACACAATGAGTCTAAGACATCGATGTCAGCTTCATAAGATGGGCGAATGTTGCACAAGAGAATGGAGTAGAGCGCATCGTTTGTTTATTGTCAAGAAGACACCGCAACCAAAATAGTAATTTTTTACCGTTGCAAAGAGTGTAAAGTGACTTTTTGTTTTTAAAAACCTAAAATAAGAAAGAAAATAATTTCAAATTTAACTTTTACTAAGAAAGGACAAATTTGGAGGGTTGTTTCAATATAAAATTAGGTGAAACTTACAGAAACTTAAACATTTTTTTTTTTCATTTTGTTGTTTATCATCTAGGATAATATCTGTTATATGTTAAAAATAAATACAATAGATTTAATAAAACTTATAATATAATTTATTCATTTTCAAAAGAAATGTTTTTCGCATCAAACAGATCTGTAATACCTGAACAAAAGTTTTATTCACTATCAAAAACGTTTCGACTCCTAAGGCTTGATGGCAAAGGATCTGACAAAATAAACATTTTGTAAATATAACGTAAATTGTCGATATTTGATGTTTTCCGGTTGAATAGCTCCCTAAAAAAATTGAAATCTTTGTTTCTTGATTCCAAAGCTTCTTCACTTAATTGATCGATTGGTGAACGAGAAGAAGTAATTAAATGGCCATGAATTAAAATTTTGTGCGTTTTTGTACTCATATAGTAAAAAGGTACAAAAGCTGTCTTTACAATAATTTTAAAATTTTTTGTTGAGCTAAGGCTATCACCCTTGATTGCTACAAGGCAGACATTACCGTTATCCAGGAAGTGCGATGGGATGGGCCTGACATAAAAACGATGAAGAACTGCGATATCTACTACAGCGATTGCTATAGAGAGAGAAGGCATCGCATGTTCGAGGCTGACTTAGTCAAAAAGTCTTGAGCTACGACCCCGTCAGCGAACGCCTCATGACAATCCGCATCAAGGCTAAATTCGGGAACATCAGCCTGATTTGCACTCACGCCCCGACAGAGGAGAAGGATGACAACACCAAGAATGACTTCTACGATCTCCTAGAAAGAACATACGATCGATGCCCCAGCTACGACACCAAGATCGTTCTAGGAAATTTTAACGCTTAGCTGGGAAAGAAGGACATCTTTGCTGGAGTCATCGGTAAACACAGCCTGCACGACAACACATCCGGAAACGGGCTCAGGCTGTTGGACTTCTCTGGAACCTCTCTGTGGCTAGCACGCGGCTCCCACACCTGGACATTCACAAAGGAACCTGGCAATCTCCTGATTAATTAACCGTCAACCAGATTGATCATGTTGCGATCGACGTCAGACACTCCTCCAAGGTAAGAACCCGGATATCGAGAGAGCAACGGAGTCGAGAATGGCCAAAACGGTTTGACGTCGAAAAGCTACAATCGCAGCTGATTGCTGGGAACTTTGCCGACCGAGTCTCTCTGAAACTCGCTCAGAGTTCGACGCTTCCTGCACTAAGCATAGAAGAAGAATGGAAACGTTGTCAAGAAGCCATCAAAGAAGCTGCCACTGATGTGCTGGGTTTCACGTCACCACCCAGAAGGAACCCATGGTTTGACGACGAGTGCAGGCAAGCGCACGCAGCTAAACAAGACGCCTATAATGCGACGCTGCATCGAACAACGAGGGCTGTTCGTGAACTCTACGAACAGAGAAGAAGGGAAGAGCACCGGCTTCTCAGAAGGAAGAAGAAGGAACATGAGAAGCGCGCGGTCGAGGAAATGGAAAGGTGTTATGGTAGGAATGAAGTCCGAACGTTTTACCGAAAGGTAAAACAGCTATCCGGAGGATACAAGGTTCGGACCAAAGCCTGCCGGGACCAAAACGGACAACTCGTAGTAGATTCGCAGTCTGTGCTGAGAATCTGGAAGGATCATTTCTGCAGACTACGTAACGGCGATGACGGCCTAAATCCCGCTGTTAGGCAGAATGTTCCACTCAATTTGGACGATGATAGACAAGGACAGACTGTCCGCAAAACTATTTAAAGCAGCTGGAGATGACCTGGTTGGGCACATGCACCAGCTCATTCGGAAGATATGGTCGGAGGAAAGCATGCCCGATGAGTGGAATCTCAGCGTCGTTTGCCCGGTTCACAAGAAAGGAGACCCCTTTAACTACGCCAATTACCAAGGGATCGCATACAAGATCCTCTCTGCCGTATTGTGTGAGCGTCTGCAACCGTTTGTCCATGACCTGATAGGTCCTTATCGGTTTGGTTTCAGGCCAAGGAAGTCCACAACAGACCAGATCTTCACATTATGCTCCGTCAAGGTCGGTAACGAACTCACCGAGACCTTCAATGTCAAAAAAGGTTTTAGACAAGATGACGCACTGTCATGTGACTTCTTTAACATCATCCTCGAGAAGATCGTGCGTAACTCACAAGTCAACACCAGAGGCACGATCTTCCAGGAGTCAGTTCAATTGCTAGCTTACGTTGATGACATTGACGTGATTGGACGAACACAGCGAGCCGTCAATGAGGCGTTTGCTGACATTGAAGCGGAAGCGGATAAAATGGGTCTGGCGGTAAATGAGGCTAAACTAAGTACACGCTGTCATCAGGAAAGGACACACAACATCGACTTCTGGGACAGAGCATCACACTCGGCAGCAGAAACTTCGAGGTAGTCAAGGACTTCGTCTACCTCGGTTCCGCGGTAAATAGGGACAACAACATCAGTACCGAAATCAAACACAGAATCACTCTTGCCAATCCCCGTTTCTATGGGCTCAAGAGGCAATTAAGTAATAAAGCCCTATCTCGAAGGACTAAGCTCGCTTTATATAACAGCTTGATCATCCCCGTCCTACTTTATGGCGCGGAATCTTGGACGTTAGCAAAGGCGGAATAGGAAGCCCTTAGTCTCTTCGAGAGAAAAGTTTTGCGTGCGATTTTTGGTCCTGTTTGCGTTGATGGCATCTGGATGAGACTATTTAATGACGAACTCTATGGGCTGCACAGCGACATGCGCCTGGTCAAGCGTCTACGGATACAACGCTTAAGATGGCTAGGCCATGTAGAGCGTATGGACACCACTGCTCCAGCCCAAAAAGTCTTTGAATGCGAGCCATTTTGACAATGCAACAGAGGACGACCTAGACTACCATAAAGTGGCGCACACAAGTGGAGAAGAACCTCAACCAAGTTAGAGTGCGAAACTGGAGACAGTTGGCGAAAGATCGTGCTGGCTGGAGAGTCATGTTGGTTGAGACCCAGGTCCAGCCCGGACTGTAGTGCCACAAAAAGAAGAAGAGCTTGAAACCATTTGAAAGGCATGCATGTTTCGAAAAAAGTGTTGGGCTTTTTTTTTGGCAGATGAAGAAAACTTTTTTAAAAAAATTAATCCGTTAAGCCATTGAACTCCTGGGGCAAGAAACATTTTTTTGTACAATTTGATCGTTGGCAGTTGGAATAAAGCTGGTTTGGTTTGAAATTTGGTAAGTCTTGGCGAAGCTCGAGAAGATGAATTTCGCTGCATAACGTCTTAAATTCTTCTGACCGAAACACTTCCACCAGTTGTTTTCTTAAACATTTATAAGTTCGTACTTCAGAACCTAAAACATTTTAAAGCCTGAAACAATAACTTAAGATAGCTTGATTACAACAAGACGGAAGATATTATGCAAAAATTAAAACAAAGAAAGAAAAAAATACCCTCACTTAAAACCCATTAACTAATTATAAAGTTTTTCAGTTTTGAAGTAAACAAATAAAAACTACACATTCTTACCTTCTTCTAACATATTTTGTATTTCTAGTCAAACGCTTAAGAACAAAGGTATGAAGAAATTAAAATTAGTTTTTTTTTTAATTTCCTTCAATTGCAATTTTCACAGAAAACTTGCCAACTTTGATGGCTGAACTAACTCAGTGCAAAATGAAAACTGAGGAAGGTGCATTTTGTTTCTCCTATCACAAATTCCGTAGACTATGAAATAAACATTTTTTTCTTGTTTAACTAAGTTTTGAATGTGACCTTTTGCGCACTGATCTTTATAAAGCTGCCCCACTGTGCGTCGTCACAGAAGACAATCAAATCAGAAGAAAATATTTCATTGTTTTTTGTGATGTCGTCGGATAAATTAGTCTCACTGAGTGCAAAAGTAGAGACGGACATTGCCATATAGTTTCAGGTGGGTTAAGAGTGACATTACATATCAACTTTCGTCAATTTTAGCAGATAAAATCTGTTTCATAATCTTAGCAGCGATTTTACCGCTCTTCGCAGGTAAAATTTTCTGGGCCGTAACTTTAGTAATATGTCTTTCTATACATAACTCGAATAATTTTAAAAGTAATCTTTGCAGGATACAAAAGCGTTCAATCCAATAAGCGACTGTGAATCGCTTAGAATTGTGATTTTTGTTTTATTTGTTGAACTATATATTTAGTTTACATTTACTTTAAAAATATTTCACATATATGTATTTCTAACGTACAATAATAAATAAAATATGTTTAATCAGTTTTTAATTTACTCGAATGCATGTCTTCACATTCATTAAGCTTTTTCGCCAGAAAATATATTTCCGCCAAAGCTATTACTAGGGCACACATTATTCCGAGTAAAAGCCTAAACCCAAAGTCCAAATTACCAACAATTAACTCGATGCCAAGGAATCCAAAAACAAATCCTGCGATCACAGAGCAAATAAATTGGACTACAGCAATAATCTGGCGATTGACTTCCTTTACTAAAAAAAATGATGCAAATTGAAATAAAAACTAGTTCAAAATATTACGTTACACTTACACTGGTATGCAAATGAATCATCGAGCCTTTGTTTTATCGATACATCAACATTTTTTGTTATGTTCATGTATGCGGTATTTTCTTGAGCAGCACGGAGTTTCTCACATCTGGCTTCTAAGTCTTCATTCCTGGGGATAATTTCATTCTCGGGTAAAATAATCTTGCAGTGTTGTAAGAATTCATAAGCATATGTCTCTGTGTTGTCCCTGAGCCTTAGTGTGGTAAACAGTTTCTTCAAACAATAAAAGTCGTACAAGCTTAGATATGGCTCTTCCATCACTTCTGAGTTTATATTTTCAACTCTACTATGCCCGCTTTTCGTTTCTTTATTATCCCTATATGATTTTATAAAGTCTGGTATATCTTTTTCAGGAAAGTTCTCGTTTATGTACTTTATCAATTCAGGTGTTGGTATAATTTTTACTTTTGGGTTCTTTATAGTTGTGGCCGACATATTTCTCTGAAATCAAAAATGAAATAGTTCATAGAAAATAATGAATAATTTTATAAAGAAAAGTTTAAGGCAAAGGGTAATAGTTGACCACATATAAATTAAAATGGTATAATTGCCACACAATCATTAAAGCATATTTATTCCAATATATCCGCATAACAAGCTTTAATGTTCTAAGAACAACTTTAGTTAATTTTGTATGCCTATTAGAAAATCTCAGCTGCATATAACGGCTCATCTTATCATTTACGAGATGTAGTGAAAGATAAGTTGGGTCACTCTCATATATGTACAAACATACCTAAAGAATGTTGTACAAAAGTCAATACAAAACAAAGTGAATGGGGTAAAAGACAGGGAAAAGGCTTTGCACAGATCGAGTTGAGTTCCGTTTGATAATATTACGTGACGATGATCCTGTGCTGTGGCAGAAAGTTTTAGTCTGAGAAAAGCATCATTCAAATCGTTAGACCTAATAAGGTCATATGCCATTAAACAACTGCTTCACAATAACTTCTTTATTGGTTTAGATTCCCGTCAGAAGGAACAATTTTTTGCGCTGCCCTGATCAAATCACGCTTCGCTGAACCTTTTAATTTAACGAAATAAGTCAACGGCGATTTGAGAATTCTGTTCTCAACAAGCTCAAAGACATATGCATTTATTTTCATTTTGTACATTATAGATCAAAAATAGGATCTGTTATCACATAACTTTTAAGCGTCAAACAAAGCATTCTGATTTCTTGAGGGATGCATTTAGGTCTAGGTCTAGGTTCGACTCCCAGTTCAACACCAATTTTTCGAATATTTCACGGCACCACCTCTTTCGAGCTGCTGACAACACTCAAAGAGTAATAACTGTCTAAGAAAGCTTCTCAAATTTCGCCGTTCGGAGTCGGCAAAAAACTGTAGGTCCCTTCTACTTGTGAGAGAACAGTAGCGCCCACAACACGAGTAGTTGATGAGCAAGCTAGGCCCTGGTCCCCCTTTGGACTGTAGCGCCAACAATTATTATTATTGATTAAATTTCAAACATACAATCCTATTGCTAAGAAAAGCATCTTGCTTTGATCCCTTAATTGACGTTTGACTGCCAAAAAAAATATTGTGGTGTTGTTTAATGTTCACTTAGATCAAAAAGAAGGAACAGAAAATGAAACGTGTACTTCAGACTATTTTGACGAAATAATGCAACGGCAGACTCATTTTTTCCGAAGTCTGTATCCATTGCCCACGATACATCACATAAACTTCACGGTTTTTGGTTTGCCTAAAAATGGATTGACAATCTTTATGGGTTGTATTTGGTGTTCTTTTACCAACTCCACACATGTACAAGTTTTTGTACACTTTACCAAACCCTATTTTTTTCTTCACTAATTTACCATGTAAGTATTCTACTATTACACAAATCATATTGCAAAATTACTCCCGAACAGTTGCTATTGATAGAGGACTCACAATAGTTTCCTTCTATGTGTCGCACTGAATTTATCATATCGGGAAACTTTAAATAAAAATAGCTCGTGGACAAGTCAATTAGCCCTTCTCGCATTAACAAGAGAACTTCGTTTGATATTCGTGTGGAAGTAATCAGTTGAATCGTTCTTCTGATGCCTTAATAGCACTATAGTAAAATCACAATTATTTCCTTTTTATGTCATTTCTCCGCAATGAGTTAAGTTACACCATTGCTTCCTTTAATCTAGAATAATATTAGTCGTTTTCATCCGTAAAACTTAATCGTAATATTTTATGTCATGTGACATTGTCCCAGTAACCAGAAACTTCAGCTTATTTTGATACAGTAGATAACAACCTACATTGGGGCAAAATTTAATTACTTGACTTGTTTTTAAATTATTTATGTTTAATAGGTTGCACTAATAATTAATAAATTACAAACAAATAAACTATTTAAAATAGTTAATTTTACACACAATGTTTTGACTATATACATATGCCGTTATTGATTAACATTTAAGAAAAATATGTTTGAAATAGAATAACAAAGATTTAAAAAAAATAATTTACATTTATACGTATAAATATAAAAAGATATCTACAAACTTCAGGAAACTTTGCAATAAATCCACCAATTTAGAATAAATACTACATCACGTGAAAAAAACAAAACATTTGCTTTTGACACATTGAGCAGAGATAACGAAGTTCAGTGATATTCGTCTTTCCATGCAGTTTTCATTGGAAATTCACTAACCAACTACGAAACAGCTGCTTGATATCCATTCGCACACATTTACACTCTACACTATCCATCATGTTTGTATTTTTCTATTTACCTCCAATAAGGCATCATCTATCCGTCAGGGATGCGAAAAGAAAGAGATGCACAACTTTATAACTAATCGGTCAGCTGATTTTCCCCTCATTTCACGCACTTGAATTTATGAATTCTTGTTAGATTTAACGTTATAACCATATGTTATAAAAAACGGTGTCAAATGAAAGCTAGGGATGCGAAAACGAACTTGTGGTTGAAGAAAAATAATTGCAATGTCTTTAAGGTCGCATCACTGTACAAAAATTGTTGTCAGTACGGTTTGCCTGTGCAACTTTCTTAAAGGCAATTATGAATTTCTGTTTAAAAAGTACTTGAATAAAGAAACATTTACTTATCAAAAAGTCTTGCAAAAGACATTAGTTGGTGTACCATATTTTGTCTTTGATCCATCGGTGAAGTAAAGATGTCCTCTATGTTATACGGCTTTACCTAAAATCGTATTTATATTTGGCTTTGCGTGGGAAACTATAAGCCAACTATTTTATATAAATTTTTTATTAAAAATAATACAATAGAAAATAGAAATAATCGAATAGACCTGTAAATAGTATTAGAAGCGAACTCTTGGTAACTGAAAGAAATTAGTAGTAGATTTGTCAGTATTCTGGTAACTGGGCATATTTAAAATACTATTAATAATCCTTTAACTTTTGCTAATGTACATAAAACACCAGCAATCAAACTTGTAGTTAGTTATTTCAGCCAAGACTAAAAAAATAATCAATAAATCATAATACATATTTAAAACTCTGCAAGTATTTAAACAACAAATAAATCATAGAGCTGGTTGGGCGTATTCCAAATACTGCTGATATCTAAATCCACTGAATTCTTTCATTGTCTGCTTACATGTAGCCCTTACGTCTTTTGGCGCCAAATATTTACCTGAATTGCGATCGGCCCGGGTTAATTTTTATTTTATAAAAACAACTTTTCCTTGATTTTTGATTTCTTTATTAATAAATTAATATAGCAATGGAATCAGGGCTCACCAAAGCCTTCATGGGAGTTTACAACTCCTCAAAAGCTATTATTAAAAATAATCAACGACATTTATATTGCAACGTAAGTAAATATTTTTCTTTTAAGGAGCTATTTTGATAAAGGAATACATTGTCTTTGCAGATGCTTGATTTGCTGGCAAGAACAACTAAAACTACAGGACAAACATTTTTGAACAAAGATGATTTTATGATTTTTTGGGTGACTGACATTTTACCACTGATCTTCGATCAAGATGCAGATATACAAAAGAGTGCGATTGCGGCAATGGAAACGATTACAGCTGCATCAAATTTTTCAACTCTACATAACAGCACACAATGGAATGAAATTAAAACTAACATAGTGCAAAATTACTCCAAGGAAATAAACAAATATCGCGACGGATCAAATTCATGTTGGTATAAGGTTTGGTGCATATTGATAAGAATTCTTGACAAAGAAATCATAAAGGGTGCTTCCACAATTAATACGTTTTTGTCGATAGTTGAGTTGGGTTTTCGCAGCTCTGACTACAACGTTCGTGCTGAGGCCTTTTATTGTTGGAAAGTCTTAATTGAAATATTTGCTAAGAATAATGAAATATGTTCTCAAAAACGAATCCGACTAATATGCATACCACTGAAGTCTTCCCATTCTAAGACAACCCAGGCTGCTGCTATTAAATTAAAAGTTTGGTGGTATTTAATAACAAAGTTACGTAGTCATATTGAGCAATATGTAGACACCATACTTGACCCATTTTTTGCATTTTGTTGCTCTTCAAAGAACAAGAATGGGTCGTGTCCATCAGACTTCATAGAAATGACAATATTATGTCTTATAACCTTTCTAGGAAACAGTACAAAACTAGTTAAGAAGCGAATGGACCAATTCGAAATTGAGGTTCCAGTTGAGCCTCTTGTTAATAAAAACATAATGGTAAAGTTTTGGAAAGTCATGATTGGCTATGCAGTTGAAGCACTGGATGATTGTGCTTCTATCAATGCCACAGGAATGGAGTATTCGGAATTACTTTTGAGGCATACGCTGGTGAACGTGCTGAGCACTGAAGACGAGGAATGTTTGTCAATATTATTTAATAAGCTGCATAACTGCAATAATAAGAATGTAACCCCAGACATTCAGAAGTTTATTTGCGCTAATGAGTTCGCCTCCCATATTAATTCAGTTCAGAGTGACATCTTTCTTGGAAAATTCCTAAGCGCAGTAGTCAAATTGGTATTGTCGAATGATTTGAAGAATTCATCTGATTCAATAGAAGAATTATTAAAATGTGTATTTAACTTAAATCAAAACAGACTTGTAATCGTTTTTGAGGAGTTCTTAAACGAAATTCAAAATACAACTCATAAAGTAATCAGCACTGTCGTTCAAACCTGGAAATTTGTATCAGCAAGTATGATAAAAAATTTGAAATATCTTAAACAACATCCAGGTGACAATAATTGTACATTGAGTAAATGGATATTGTGGCCCTTAAAAGCGTATGCTGACTCTAAGGAGAATAATGAAAACATATTCGACGAACAATTTAAGTGTATTTTAGCAACGCTTCTAGATAATTTCAACAATATTGTTGATAAACAATTGTTCTTAAACAAAATATCGGCATTATTAAAAAAAGTCTACAAAATTCATACTGGCGCTTTTACAGACATGTTCGAGTATTTTACCTATTTTGTCAACACAATTGTTACAACACCGAATCAATTTAAGAAAGATGAAGAACTAGTTTCTTCAACTTTCGACATACTTAAGTTTAATCTGTCTCAAAAGTTTAATAATAATAATTTTGAAGTATGTATTAAGTTATTGAAGGGCGTTGTACACTTCCTTGGGGAGAACGGGATAGATACGCACTTTGGTGATATTAAGGATGTATGGTCTCAAATAGTTAATTATAAAAGGAATAATAATATTGGCCAATCAAATTATGAGACTCACCGAAAACAATTTTTAGAAAATCTAAGAAAATATGGAACTAAAACCCAGTACAACAAAATTCGAAATTATTTAGAAAACGACGATTTGTTTGTAATTATACCTGCGGTTTGGAGCCTTAACCCTGATAAATTAACAGAAAGGCAAAAGGAAAAGTTTTTTGAAAAATCCGATATACCGGCATTGTATAATGACATGAGCCAATCTCAAGACACATTTATTAAACCATGGACCCCAAGCAAAATTGTTATTGCGAAGGGTCATGTAGATGAAATAGTTATTGGTAATGATAAACAAAACCAACAGAATGAGGCACCTAATCAAAATGAAAGTAGAGAAAATGTTTCTCCAAAAACAAACTCTTTTCGAGGAATTTATGATGATAAGTTGTATAACAAAATTCCGCAGGAAGAACAAAATAAAACTACACCTGAAAATATAAGCACGGCTCAAGAAGTCTTAAATTCTAAAGCTAATAAGGTTAAATCAATACCACTTGAAGTTGATGAAGTTCCAAGTAACAGCAATTTAGATGACTACGTGGAGCATGTGGATGCCATAATATTAAAGGATACTGTAAGTAAACTGTTATTGATATAAAAATATATAATAATACCTTAAAAAAATTATTCTTATCATGATCAATAAATATCACTTCTACAGTCTTCTCCTCCCGACCGAAAGCAGACTAATAATAGTACTAGTCCTTTGGTTAAGCCAAAAACAACACACCTCACGGGCAGAGGAGCGCAGTTAATAAATATGATAAGAAATAAGAAGCATGAAACCTTCACAAGCAACAAACATATGGAAAACACCAGTACACCTATGTCGAAATTGGAAGCAAGTAGAGAAAAAGCAGATAGTTTCTTAAATACTTCTGCAGAGAATGACATGAGGCCTAGCCCAATGAATTTATTAGTATTTTCAAAAACCTTACCATCGCCATGCGCAAGTCCTTCGGTCAGTATTTTAAAGAGGAAACTCGGAAACGATAGTATGGATGAAGTTTTCGATTCTCAGCCGTTCAAGCGTAAAAGAGTTAGTTTTCATGATCCACCCGTCTCAGTCACCAAAGAATATTTGAAAGACGATGAAAATAAATCCAATTCAAAACGGTAAGTTCAGATTTCTAAAAATTGTTCTAAGTTCACGAAAAATTGATTTCCAAATTATACTTTTCCAAAGGTGCTTATTAATGGATCAAGAACTTAAGGCCACCACTAAACATTTACTAAGAAGAAGTGCCAAGATAGAAAATCAATCACAAATTGATAATTTACCAGATACATCTGGGACCCCAATAAAAAGAGTAAAGAACGATTTGGTAAACTGCGATGACAATAATTTCAAGTGTCCCATCGAACCTAGTGCACTATTGCCGACAAAAACATCTGCACCTTTATTGTTCAAGTCTGATACAGATATACTTAATTATATTGTTAATCGGTACTCGATTGAAGAATTGTGTGAAAAATATTTAAACAGTGATAAATCGGATAAAATTGAAACTGATTTCAGTAAACTAATATCGAAACAATTGAACTCAAGTCATAAATTTAAATCGAAAGTGTTAGAAATGTTATCAGAAGAGCATCCCAAAGACATATTGGACTATGCAGTTCAGGAAAATCTTGCATCGACTGTTTGCGATCGTCTTAATTTCCAAGCGGTTGTAGATTACGTTTGCAGCAAGTCACAAACGAATATTTCATGTAGGACACGTTTACTCCAAGAGTTGCAAGAAATTTTGAATCATGAAAAATTTGCAGATGAGAAATGGGAATTTATACAAAAGACATTAATGTCAAAGAGTATGTCTGACCAACAACTTTTGAATTTAATTGAAATGCTTTTTGAAAGCAAACGGAAACATCAGAGAGCGGTATCTGAGTCGGCTATAGATTCTTCCTCTACGTTATAAATATTCATGTATTCTTTTTATGGATTTGAAATAAATTGTTAATAATTTTACTATTATGTCATAATTTAATATGAAAATGTATAAATAGCGGATGAGTGGACCTGGTATATAGCAATTAGATGAGTGATGAAGAATTTACATTTGTTTCAGATCATACATTTCTTCTGGCTTTTAAAGTTTATGGCGATCTACAAACTAATCATAAATTATGAGGGATTATTATGTTAAAGTACATTTAGAAAAGTGAACATTTTAGAAAAAGAATTTTTTGAAATTCAATCAAGTCTTTTTGTCTTTTTTGTGAACATCGTTTTTGAAAGAAATAGATACCTTGCAATACAAATTGTTTATTCTTAGGTAAACATAAATGATTCTTTAACGGTAAGAAATTATTTACTATATCAAAAATGGTAAGCGGTTGTCTAAATAAAAATATACATAGGTGCAAGTTTATTTTGAGTATGATTTACCTCGCATATGGTCATACTGCCTTTTCGAGAAAAAAATGTGATATATAGTTTTTAATAATTTGTTAAAATCAATATTTTGACAACAAAAGACCTTAAACGAATATTGAATTTACAGTAGCGGATCAATTGGAGTGCGGGCTGTTTTGAAGTCTTTAGGTTTTTCAAATACAAATTATATTATTATCTTAATTGCATAAGGGAAGAGTCGCCTGTTCTTCAGTTCACTCAAACACTTTGCCGGTAATTATCGTTAATTCACCGTTTGAGCTTTTTGTCCCTGACGCACATATGAAAGGAAATCTTTCTTTCCACTGCAATAAGTATCGCAATTATACACATGTATTGCATGTTTATACAACCCCCCATTTTACAACAAGTTTATATTGGTATATTTTTGTATCAAAAAAGTGTTCAAATTGGTTTCGAGCTCACGGACATTGTGTTCAAAAAAAATTAAATTATAGTTTTATGGTTTCTCATACCGGAACACCTGCTGCTTTCCCGTTTCTTATTTACTAAGTTGCTTAATGTTATTGTTATATTTATAAGCTTGTAGACGTGCAAAAATAATTAAAGATAAAAAAAAAAACAAAATTCATTGAAATATGAAGTTGTGAAGGCGTGTCATTTTACTGCTTTACGTGCTCCTAGAAGAGCAAATATGACCAGAACTGTGTAAACAAATAAATTATAAGAAAATGGTTGAAAAAGGGATAGGCCTATTTATTAAGTAGTTACTGATGTCGAAATAAAACTGTCAAATCCGATATTAAATTTTTTGAGGATGTTAACGTCTTATACATATATAATATTAAATGGCACAACAGTTCACAAGCAACCTAGCTTCTTCAGCAACTACTCACGAGTGGCAAAATTGAGAAGATTTTTCAGTTTGCTGTTTGGCTATTGTCAGCAGCACGTAAAAGATTTTGTCTTGGAAAAATATGTGGTGTTCAGTCCAGGAGTCGAACCTGGGCCTTCGGCTTGTCAGTGTCGTACTTTACTCAAAACGCCACATGTTAGCGCCTATAACGCTATTGAGCAATTAAAAATGGTATGGTTAATAATTTTTGATTATGATGTGAAAAATTGGAGGTGCCAAAATAAATGCAGTTTTTCTTCAAGTACAACATTAGTTTGCTTCCCCCTAATTAACTTTAAAACGAATGCACCACTAAATAATTCATCTTACAATTTTGCCCAAGATTTAAGATATTCTGATCACATAAAAACGAGAAAACTTCATCTCATCTAGCTAGGGCGCCAATATTTATTTTCTCTGGGAAATCTAAAAAAGATCGGCTTAAACAGTTAAGGAGGATTGTAATTATCGACAGCAGAAAGCTTAACAAGATAACAAGCAAAACTACAAAAGTACATGAAAAAAAATCAAAACGAAAAATATTATGACGCTGTAATTGAACACATACGATATCTACGAAAATAATTTTAGTAATCTTTTTCCATAATAATCATATTTCGAAGACCGTTGACTTTTCGAATATGGGACAATTGAGTAATTGTTCAACTTTGAATTCGATATAACAACTTAAAATATCAGCCTTAAGAAAATCGGACGAGCTTGAATTTTAATAACTCACTATAGCTCTTTAATTTCAACAGCCCGATGTGTGTAGTGGGTAGACTGCAACACTCACACGCTGACGGTACCAGGTCTGATTCCTTAGCTGAACACCTCGCATTTTTAACGGCACCATCGTTTTAAGCTGCTGAAAACACTCAAAGAAAGCATGCTTCACGTTTGGAGTCGGCAAAAAACTTTGAATTCCTTCTATTAGTGCGAGAACTGTTGATTAGTTGATGAGGAAGCAACTGCCGCGCCTTTCAATTAATATAATAAAATATAAAGTTGATATCGAAGCCAGAATTATTATGCTGCAGTCGAAATCATGACATACTTACTTATCAGACAGACGAACCATGAAGGGTCTGAGCCTGAGCAATTCCTGCCTTCCATCGGTGACATCCGCGATGATTTGGTCTCTGTACCGGAGGTTCCGTCTACTTCTCCTTTTCGAACCAGAAAGCTCGGATTCGAGGATCCTCTTTGCTGCAGCGTTGTTGTCTATTCGCTCGATGTGGTCGAGCCAATGTAATCGACGGATTTTTGCCTTCCGGACTACATCCACATCCTTATACAGCTCGTAAAGTTCGCGGTTGTATCTTCTCCTCCCTTCGGGACCATATATCCGACGTAGAATCTTTCTTTCGAAGGCACCAAGAATCAGCTCTGCAGCCTTACTTAAAGTCCAACTTTCGGCTCCATATAGCAGGACTGGCAGAATTAGAGTTTTGTCGAGCATGATTTTGGTCCTTCGGGTAAGGAATTTCGAGCCCAGTTGTTTTGACAGACCGAAGTAGCATCGGTTGCCAAGGGAGATTCTACGTCGGATCTCCACTACGATGTCATTCGTGGAGTTTACGTTTGCCCCGATTTATACAAACTCCTTTACTACCTCGAAATTGTAGCTGTCGATTGTAACGTTTTGGCCTAGGTGGTGTGTGGTGGATCGTTTTTTTATCGACAGCATATATTTGGTTTGGGATTGCGCGATAAAACTGGTATGACTTGTAGAAGATAGTGTCCTCCATGTTGACTTTTGCCCGACGGCACAATCTTCTCCAATACCAAATTGAAAAAATCACACGACAGCGCATCTCCTTACCGAAATCCGGTGCAGGTCTCGAAAGGTTCAGAGGTTTTTGAACCGAACTGCACGGTGCATCGCGTATGTGTTAGCATGGTGCGACACAACCGGATCAATTTCCCCGGGATCCCGAATTCGGCCATCGCTCTATATAGCTTCATGTGATGAATGCTGTCGTATGCGGCTTTAAAATCGATGAAAAGATGGTGAGTATCGATCTGAAACTCGCTGGTCTTCTCCAGGATCAGCCTTAGTGTGAAGATTTGGTCTATGGTCGATTTGCCGGGCCGGAAGCCGCACTGGTACGTGCCGATTTATGCGGTGGAGAACGGCTTTAGATGTTCACACAGTACACTGGACAGATAGGATCTTGTAGGCGACGTTGAGTAGGGATATACCTCTATAGCTCTTGCAGGAGGTAAGATCACCTTGGATGGGGCATATGGAGCTGATATTCCAGTCGTCGGGCATGCTTTCGTCTTCGCAAATTCGGCAAATGACCTGGTGCATGCTCCCTACAATTACATTGCCCTCAGCTTTGAAAAGCTCCGATGGTAAGCATCTGAGCCTGCGGCATGTTCTTCGGCCTTTTAATGGCTGTACCGACTTCTTCAAGGCTAGGTGGGAGGACACTCTCTCCTGGTCAGGCCTGCTAAGCACTATTCCCTGTTGGGTGCCTTTCCTAATCCCCGTAGCCAGGCTTTTGGCCCGTATTTTTTGTTTGTCCCTAGACTCTTCGATATCCATGAACTGGGAGGTTGTGAAAGACCTTTTCTTCAGGCGTAGAAGCTTATTCTCCTCCCGTCTTCTAGACCGATATTCCTCTTGCGCTGCTCTTGTTTTCCGTTGCAGCTCTTTTTGGTATGCCTCGTCGGTTGCACGTTTTTTCTACGAGTTTCTTGTGGGGGTGGTAGGTAGCCTAAGGTAGTTTCCGCTACTTTTTTATTGCCGAGCGGCAATGCAACCATATCTCATTGGCATGCAATCTCCGGGGTGCTTAGGCGCCCACTGTTAAAAGTTCTCTTTGTTGACTGGTGCAGCTTTCTGACATTGAACAGCCGAGCTCTGAATCTTGCTGCAACGAGAAAATGGTCAGATTCCACGTTTGCCCCCTGAATGTTCGTACATCCCGGATATTTGATGCGTGTCTTTCGTCAATAAGCACATGGTCGATTTGGTTGGCGGTTCGACCATCCGGGGATCGCAAGGTTGCTGTGTGGATTTTTTTTTTGCGAGGGAGCCTTGTGCTACATATGACCATATTACGCGCTTTCGCAAAGTCTGTGAGTCGGAAGCCGTTATCTGTTGTCATGTCGTGGAGGCTGTGCTTTCCTATCACTCCGCACTGACTTTAAATATGCTACCAAACCAACATGGCGTTCAACTTAAAGTAGCAGCAGTTAAATAAAAATCTAATCAATCTATAAATCTGTTTATCATTGTTAAGTGGTTTTCATGTTAAGTTCTATTTTATTTGTTTATTTTTTTTTAATTTTTCGACTAGTTAGAACCCTCTACAGTTCGATGAGTTCGTAATAAAAATAGATGATTCCATATTTATTGGCAAAAGTTTCCGTTTGGAAGACCGAAGTTATCCAAGGAGGTCTAAATTCTGATGTTATCGTTTTCCACGAAGGCCCCAGCTCCTGACCCTTCTATCGTCTTGGAGACGCCCATGAAAATCGAATTCCCTCCCTGATTTGAATCTATGACTATTTGTTTTAGTCCTAGATTCTGCGTCCTATGATGTGGACTTGGTTTGGTTAAACATCCGTCTGCTATTCTTCTTATGTTCCTGCATTCTGTGTTTTTGTTAGATTTATATCTAGAGCTTTTATAAACTTGAAAGTGAAAGGAACTGAACAAATTTCTAATAATGAGAAAAAATGGGGTTCGCCATAATGGACGTAATAGGATCGCTGAGGAAGTGCACAACACTTTATTTAACCCGCAGTTAGAGTTGTAAGGTACAAGTTATTAATTTATTTAAAAATGGGACTCCAGAACGAAAAATACTCCCATTAGTTACGTTGATTTTGAACAACATTTGTAATTAAGTGATTACAATTAAAAAAGTAACTTTAAACTTTAGGCATCTTATTATGGGAAATGTTGTACGTTACTACGCAATTTAAGGAGTGGGTTACAGTTGCTGTCTTTAAAAAATGAAACTAGTTATGTTTTTGTGTACAATAATCTAAGCAGAATCTTTTAGTACTTTCCGTCCCAATTCTGGCAAACATTTTTCGTTATTGGAAGTAAGTCTCCGCAATAGTATTCAAGACATCTTGCCTTTTTGTACATCCAACTACCTACTCAATAACGAAATATATTAGTGATGACTGTATTTTGAATAATATACTTATACCACGTGCAGGAAAAGTATGATAAAAATGCATTTTAAAATATAATTAAATAGAAACTACGCCATTTTATTTAAAAAATATTTGTTAACAATTTTTATATGTAGTATATGTAATAAAAATGTATTTCATACACTTTAAAATATTTGCCTTCAAAACAATAGTTGAGTTAAACGCACGAAATCGTCAAAATTGGTCTAAAAACTTGTCATCAGTTCATCTTGAATGCTGTTTGATCGTAAAAGTTGTCGAGGTGTAGGTCCGCCTCCTAAAGAGTTTGCAATATTCTCAGAAGAGGAAGCTTCTGCATCTTTCTCGGCATGATACGCATCAGAAAAATCCTTAAGACAAATAAATTTTAATTATTTTGGGGTTTATGGTTTACGAAATTTCTTTAGCAAATTACTTTAAGTCTGTTTCCAAGGAACACGGATCTTTCTCGTTTTTTGATCATGTAATCGGATGCTGCCAACCACCTATGCTCAAGACATTCTTCAGCATATGGACGTTTACTAAAACAAGATATTTGTTATTTAAATCAGATGTGTGGCGTATGCTTTATACGTACCTTGGGTGCCTTTTAAATAAGAACATTATAAAGCGAGTAGCTTCAGGAGTTACTTCACTGTAAAGGTTTTCAAACCTATATCTAACAAAGGATATATTTTGTTTTGTTTCAGCTTCATCATTGCCTCTGAAAGGACTTGTTCCAGACAAGAGAATATAGGTTATAACACCCACAGACCAAATATCGCTCTGAGGGAAAATTATTTCTTCGTTTATTATTTCTGGAGATTGATAATCCAGTCGACCGCATGGGGGAACTAATGCTCCTTGCTTGCTTATCCTTCGGCATGATCCAAAGTCGACGAGTTTAATCTGCACAGAGCGTACTGTTGCCATCACTATATTATCTGGCTGTATATCCAGATGACAAAATCCGCGCCAATGAAGGTATTGTAGTGCATCCAATAATTGGGTTATTACACTTGCTACCATTTGCTCTGTATACTCGTGTCTACTAGATAAATATGTAAGAATATCAGCGCCTTGAAGTTTTTCCATTACAAATATTTTAACGGGCACGTTCTGAGGACTATAAGCTGCAAATAGTGATGGAATTCGTTCGTGACGCAGTGTTCTGAAATGTTCAAATTCGTTTTGAATAGAACCCTCAGTATTATTATTAACGTCAAATATTTTAGCAACAATAATTGCGTTTGTTGATTTCTGGACTCCTTTTACAACAGTGCTGAATTTACCCCTGTGGATTTCTGATATAAAGCTGTATTTCTCACTTATATCGGCGTCTGTTGTCCAACTTAATAATTCGCGTTCCAGCTGATAGTCAACGTGTACTTTTTTTTCTTCGGATACTATTTCATGACCACTTTCTGTGAGCTGTTGCATATGTTGCATAGCCTTAGTCACTGTTACATTTGGTGCACCGTCTCCAGATGTTGTTGCGGATGATGGGACTCCCATTTCACTCCAACCAATATTATTTCTCGACGCAAGTCTAAATTGATAAGTGTGGTTCGGTTGAAGCCCATGAACTAAGAAGAATTCGTGATCAATATTATCAGCGATAGTTGTCCACTGATCGTTGGAATCTAGTTTATATTGTAAACTGTAGCACAAAACTGCTGAATTCCCATCATACCTGGGTTGTTTCCATCTAAGCAGTATTTCTGTTGCTCCAATCGCTGATATTTCTGGCGAATCAGGAGGATTGGGCAGAGTTGCAATTACCACTCGACAACGTGCAACAGTTTGGCCAACCTTATTTCTTGCAACAGCTTTGTAAATACCGATATCAAAATTGGTTGCTGGATCGAACTTTAATATCGATCGACCGTCATCGTCAATGATTGTTTTAATGCGACGACTCTCCGTGATAACCATATCGTTTTTAAACCATTGCACACATGGTTTAGGATCACCGACAGCAAAACAATACATGTAGGCTGGCTTATTTTCAACAATGGCCAGGGTTTGTGGTTTTTCTCTGAAGAATGGTGGATATCCTTCGCGTTGACTTTCGATAAGTGCATCTGCCTCCGCATATTGATCAAGTCTTGGTCCAAGTTCTGTTCGTAATCTCCGAATGGAGTATGATTCATTTATGCTATAGGAGCCGATTCGACTCTTCCGTTCGTCATCAATTTCTTCATCCATTATATCTGTGAAACGTCTTCTTTCACGAATTACGGGTAACTTAAAAATGCAGTTTTGATGTTATTAATCTTATTCAAGGTGTTGTACGTAAGTAACTTACACTCCAATCTAAACTGTCGTTTATAGCGAATGTGGGAGATCGTCTATGCGCCACTTTCATATACTCACGTAAGCGTACTGGGAATCCAACGTCCCTCAATTGTAAAAGATAAGTATCAGGACCATATTGATATCTATAAATGGATATGAAAGTAAAATGATTTTTTAGAGCATTGGCCATATCTTACCTGCTTTCTGATTGTATAAGACCCAATTCGTAATCAGGATGCAGATATTTTGAAACTGTATCTTGCCAGGTAGCTCTTTGTTTCGGTTCAGGTGTTGGTTCCGGAGACCCATCTGGGGTATACTTATATCCTGGTGGATAAACCATTTCTGATGGATGCGTAAACGCGTCGTGTAAGCATCTTCGGCGATAATACGTATTGCACGAGGCATTAGCATACCAATCAGAAAAGCCCCTATAGTAATTTCTTAGACGATCAGAATTAATGCGTACACCCTCGTAGTCTTTTCGATCAAGCATAAAGAACCAAGGGTGTCTTAGTGCAGTTTTAACATCTAATCGTTCTGAGGGATTGTAAACAAGCAATCTTTTAATAAAATCTTTTGCTTCAATGCTTATATCTTTCCACAAAGATTGGTTGAAGTCCCAATAACCTTCGCGTATTTTATTCAAAGTTTCTCTGTCCGTGTTTCCCTTGAACGGATTAAAGCCCGACAGTAGAATATACGTTATGATGCCGACAGACCACATATCATGCGAAAAGCTTACTCCTTCTCGGTTTACCACTTCTGGGGAAACATATTCCGGCATTCCGAAATCCAAAGTAGCCAAACGCGATGTGTGTATTTTACGCGCAAGACCAAAATCAGCAATCTTAAGGTTATCACCGCCAGGCACAGAAATTAAGAGATCTTTCAGCTTAAAAAAAAAAACCCAATTATTCTGAATTATTGTCCTTTTAAAAGTTATCAGCTTACCGTTAATCCCATGTGACCTACACCTAAATCATGCATATAATCCAACCCAAGCAGCACTTGTCGTATATAATTTGCAATATCTCTTTCTGTGTAGAAATCGCGTTTTAGTAAGTTGTCTTTTACCAATTCGCCTCCAGAAGCTAATTCTAAGATTAAATTAAATCCTTGGTTCATTTCATAAGCGTCATGGAGCCTTATTAGCTTTTTATGATTAAGCATATTCATAATATCAATTTCATTAAGCATGAATGGCCTTAAGTCCTGTCTGCCATGCATTATTTTTGCAGCATAACTGTTGCCGGTGGCTCGTTCTACTGCGTGATATGTAATGCCGTGAGTACCACGTCCAAGTTCATCTCCAATATCGTATTTATCCGTGAAAGCAGCAGGCTTGGAACGAACGTACGGATGTCTACCATATGTCTTGAAAATATATTCATCTTCGTCGTCTTCAATATGTACCATTACAGATGTGCTAATGGATCCAGCTACGTTTCTAGCGCTTATAGAATATAGGCCCTCGTCTTTCCTTATCGCATCATGAATTGACAGAACGCAAATATCTGGTTCATAGAAATTAATCTAGAAATAAATGTTATTAATTATTTAATGAAATTAATAAGTACATGTAGAATTGCTATAATTTGTTTCATGCCAAACTAAATTTATTTTTACCTTAATCCTACTTGTTTCCGTTATAGGTTGCCAATCCTTAAACCATTTAATTTCGGGATATGGTACACCAACAACGTGAGCCTCAATACGCCCACTCCTTCGTGCCATAACGTATGTTTCATCTGGTCGCTTCTTAAATCTTGGATGCTCTGCAATTTCTAGTCTAACCCTTTGCCTGGCTTCTCCATGTTCATTTCTGGCTACAGCCTCGTAATATCCTACATCGCGGTCCAGCATTCTGTATTAATAAAACAAATTTAATTTCAAGTGTTAATTTTTAATTTGATTAATATAAACAATCACTATAAGAAATAAACCCAATATTATGACAAATGGTTCAAGCATTGAACAGTGGTAATCTTGATTGCAGTATATGTTATCTAATAAAGACTTGAAACTATTGCTGTAGAGTAGGACAGATCTGAGATTTGGAAATTATATTTATTTAAAACGTTCCGGGTAATTATGAAGAGACAAAAACAAATGTCACACCTTTCCAATGAAGGAGGTAACCACTTCCATCATCACCCACAACTTGCAGGTGGTGCCATCTTTTGAAAACGAATGGACGGATTCAGTTTGTACTCCAATATGACTTCCTACGTAACAGATTCGTGCGTTCTGGTTTTTACACTTGGGGCTCGGGTTCATGTCCGAAGAAATTATATTTTGACTCCTTCTGTAGCTATGAAGCTAAAATATTTATGATGTTTTTCTTTTATAAGAAGTAGTTGGTGGTGGACAGCACTGAAGAGTTTCATCATTATAATCGAAAAACTTGACTATATTCAAAGAAATAATTTTTGTCACATTTCTATATGTTAGGAACAGAAACATGTAGTTTCGAAATATAAGAGTTCCTCGTAAACTTTATCGATCAACTCCTAAACACTTCAAGCATCAATTCACTGCCAAGAATCTACAAAGCAAAGAGCCAGTAGCATTTTGTGGTACCACCTTGAAAACTTCCATTACAATATTCACATACGCATACAAAAATGTTGTACAGTGTTGTATTGTTGCGTTTGAAAGCAAATGCACCCCTCTTCTTTCATATCCTTGATTTTCTAAGAAAAAAATTGCAGTCTTTATCCAACTCAAGCTAACTCAGCAACGGTAATTCTAGTAGAATGTGCACTGTATATTAAAAAATCAATTACTTGAGTTTTTTCTTATTATCACCTCCATGGAGTTTTGTAACGGTGCCAATAACGGTAACGAGCTATGGTTCAAAACATAAATGATTTATTCACATAGGGGAATTAGAGGGCTGAAAAGAAAGCTATACGTGATTTTTTACATAAATAACCTACCTAACCACACATTCATGCTTAAAGTCAACTACGAATAAAACTCGTTTAGAGGTTTATTAACGTACCTGTAAATTATTATAAATAAACTGAAATTTATATGTCATGTGTCAGAATTTGCGCTGACAGTCATTAACGGCTTGGAAATTATAGTAATCTGAAGTTGGTTGTAGTTCGAATCAGTCACCATACCTACTATCCAAACCCCTTGTAGGCTATAACTACCATTCATAAGCCTGTTATAAGTGTTTTCTTTAAATAAGATTCCAAGGTAGTGAAAGCAAGTGTGATGTAAAGGTAATGAATCCGTCACTAAAACCCCCTTCAGAGACGAGGGGGAATTAAAATCCATATCATATTTCACTCAGAAGAAAAAAAGAAAAACCGAGGGAAATAATACTTGTAAATTCAGCGAATCTTGCGACAATAACACTAAAACAATGTTTAGATTGCCAGATCTGCAAATATTATCTGATCTGCAAAAATTGTCACAAATGTCTTACGATTGTCCGAACTCAAAGTGTTCCCTTGCAATCTGTAAGTATTGCAATCCCTGACGTTGATAGGCATGGATTTAACTCGTTTTCTGGGACAGGAAAGTAATTGAAGATTGTACTAGAACCATAATAAACCACTTTGTATGTAAGCAATCTTATAACTTTTACTTACAAAGATGCGCGCATAAATAAACGTATGTACATGCACGTATGGGCATATGCATAGAAGAAATATAAATGCGATTTCTTACCTATTTATGAACAATGTTGCCTGCCCATTCCGTGTATAACTGTAGTCAAACCTTCCGCCAGCTTCTATAAGAGCGTCATTAAAGTAATACGACATCTTCGGTTTCGGATACCCATAGACAAACCACATCAAATTCGTGTCATGTCCTTTAACTCCATACGTAACATCAGCTTCGCGTCGTAAAAATCTAAAAAGGTAATGTATAATTTTGAGTCCTTAAAGATATTTTAAATCAGTGTAGAAGAATACAAGTTCTCGTGCAGATATGCACATTAACGAAAGCAGGCTATTATAATTCACGTACGAAAATAGAATTTATAATTGATTTTTTGATATTAGATATATAGATACATGGATAAATATCTTTATTTCGTACATTGAATTCATTTTTAACACTATAAATATTGCACATTTTACACATAGAGAGATGGTATAAAAAAGTTTATGAACAATTAGAGGTAAAAGAAGAGTTTAAAGGCAAGAGCAAGGAAGAAACCTCAAAACAATAATGCACAAACTTCACATTCAGTGTACTTACTGTGGAGGATGAGCAAGCTTATCGTGAGCAGGACGTTCAATATCGAAATCTTTGGGAAAGTATGGAGAAATATCAGGCCTAAAATCGATTCCTGGTGGAAGATATGGATAAATTTTAGGCATTTCAGGAACTAATTTTTTCCTAGAAACAAAGAGAAAATTATTATCAAGATTTAGTGAAACTAATAGTGGTTTGGTTACCTGTAAGTCTGCAAGTATGGGCTTGGGTCGCTAACACCAAACTGATTTTCCACTCGCACTCGGAACCTGTAATCCCTTTGTGGATCTAAGTCTCTAACTTCCAAAGCGCATCCACGAATACCAGTACGAATTGTATGCCAATCTCCTTCAGGTAAATCCATTGCTTCAACCTGTTATTAGTAAATCAGTGATGTTGGCTTTTGTAAATTCGCCTTGAACTTACTTGGTATGTGACAGGATATCGTGGGCACAGTGGCAAAGATGGTTTCCATGCAAGGTTTGCTCGTCTTTCTGTCATCCTAGATATATAGGGGCTTTCTGTCAAAGGAGCTGGTACTCCTGACTTCTTATGCTTATCATAACCAAGGAATTGATCTCCAATCGATGCATGGGGATGTGGGTCGGATGATGCTTGAATATATGCATAAAAATACATTAGGTTTAATATATTCGAATTTTTAAACAAAAAATTTTGGGAATCTTATACCCAAGTTACCATCATAGAATAGTTCTCCCTCACAAATATCTTCCCCCAGTGGATTGAAAATTCTACAAGTGTAGCGGCCAACATCTGTATCGTCTACGTCCTTTACATGCAAACGTAAGATACCGTTTGGCTCTTGTTCGAATGAAATTTTCTCTGTTGGGAATAATTTTTGACCATTTTTGAACCATTCTGCCTCAGGCTCTGGTATTCCGGTAGCACACGCCGTAAACTTAGCAGACATTCCACGAGAAACTTCCGTATCGCCAATTTTCTTTAAAAATACTGGAGCTTCCGATCGAACATGTTTTGTCCTAATTTTTACAAAAATGTAGATTCAGAACTTTTTTACTTAGTTTGTAATCTATTTACATTTCAGGAACTACTTCCAAGCGGCAGGTAGTTATGTCTTCTCCTTCCCGGTTCTTGGCTATACATTTGAAAGAACCATTATCATCATTCGTTAGGTTTTTGACGTGTAAAATATGATGATCGCCATCATTCTAAATTATTTTTTTTTAAAAAGGAAGGATTTATAAAACATTTTTTAAAACTATACCTTTAAGATATATTTTTGGCTATCTTGTAGGGGCTTATCTTGATAATACCAGAACAGATCAGGATATGGAACACCAGATACGGTTACTGAAAGTTTGGCATCTTTTCCAATTGCTTGTTGTGTATTTATAAGCCTCTGAGTGAACTGAGGTTTCTTATATATTTTCCGAACATGAGCCTCGCAATGCGAAACATCTTCTCCCAATGGATTTGCTAGTAAGCAACTGTATGTTCCTGAGTCGGAAGGCAAGGATGGATTAATGGAGAGTTCCACAAATTTGCCATCGCATGTCATAAGTACACGATCGCTTTGCGTTAAAGGAACTTCATCTTTTGACCAAATAATTTCTGGTACTGGATTTCCAACAAATGGTGCAGCAAAACAAAGCTCTTGCCCTTCATCAGCATTAACATCGTGAAGAGAGGAAATGAATTGTGGTGGATGCTCAAAGGTGGATTCGTCTGCTTTTGGTAAGATGCAAAGTTTTCCTTTGGATGCCGTCACACCAAGATCGTTCGTAGCTGCCACCTCAAATAAACCAGAATCCACAGGCGAGGCTTTATCAATAATTAAACTAATACTGTGATCTGGATTTTCGATAATAGCAAATCGCTTGTCATTTTTCCCAATTTCCTCCCCGTTATGGAACCATTTCAGTGATGGTGGTGGATATCCAATAACTTTAACATTCATCTTAACTGGATAGCCTTCCACACTTTGAATATCTTGTAGATCGGCGACAAATGCTGGTTTGGTATCCTTTGGCACAACTTCTAAATGAACACTTTTCTCAATTTCACCCTCACTGTTACTTATAACAATCTTATAGCATCCAGCATCTTTTGTTGTAATTGGATCAATACTGTTGAAAATAAATAATGAGTAATTGATATGGGAAGAAAAATTGAAAAAGTACCTTAAGCCGATAATACCAGTTGGCTTATTAATGAAATTAAGTGATTGTGTCGGATGCAAAGGAGTTCCATCTTTAAACCATTGCACTTGTGGTGAAGGAAAACCAAGTACAACCGCTTGAAGCATTGCTGGAGAACCTTCAGTAACTTTGACATCCTCGAAGGGTTTTATAAATGTCGGGCACATCGGTTCAGCTACACAACATTTATTTACATTTTTTTCCAACTTCAGATATTTTCAAATTACTTACGTTTTACAGCAACAGCACACAATGCCTTAATTTGTCCATTAGGATTAGTTACAACTAGTTTGTAAGAACCGGAATCGGATGGACTGGCACACTCGACTTCCAATCGAATTTTTCCATCTGGAGTTGTCTCCATGATAACACTTTAAAAATGTTAATGATAAATATAAATATTTTTTAAAATTTTCTTGTTATGTTTTATGTAGTTATAATAATTGTTGGCGCTACAGTCCAAAGGGGGACCAGGGCCTAGCTTACTCATCAACTACTCGTGTTGTGCGCGCTACTGTTCTCTCACGAGTAGAAGGAACCTACAGTTTTTTGCCGACTCCGAACGGCGAAATTTGAGAAGCTTTCTTAGACAGTTATTACTCTTTGAGTGTTGTCAGCAGCTCGAAAGAGGTGGTGCCGTGAAATATTAGAAAAATTGGTGTTGAACTGGGAGTCGAACCTAGACCCTTCGGCGTGTGAGCGTCGCACTCTACCCACTACGCCACGGCGACCACTGTGTAGTTAGTTCTAAATAAAATTGGTTACACAGTAGAGAATATTTTTGAATAGCAGTAAATATCTAATAAACTGTCTCATAATAAAATATAAGTAACGGAAAAATATCCACCGAGCAAAAGTGTATAATTTACTTATATTTTTATATCTTTTTACCACGGGTTAAAGAGGTGCTGTAGTATATCTGAAAGAGGTCTGGCGGGAAAATATGCAAGGTGCGCATTGCGAGCAAATTGTGAAATGGGGGAAAGAGTGATAAAGACAGACAATTAAACGACCTTGCTTTCTCCTACATTGCGCACAGGTTACCAGCGGAGCTGCTCCTGCGGAAGCCGTATTGCCGGCTATTTATTAGTTATTACTAATACTTTTTTATGTTGACCGACTATCAGTGTATTCAAGACTTAAGAAAAAAGAGATATAAATGGAACGGATCGAAGTGGACGACAAAGATTTGTCCTCTGAAGGAAGACACTGTTTTCCACTTTCTCAAAGGCCGTAAGGAGTAGGACCGAAGAAAAAGCAAGTAGATTTGTGCACGGTAAGAAGTAAAATAAATACTTTAAGTACATACATTAGGAAAATTATGTTATATTCGAAATTATTGAATATCCTAAAAAAGCGTGTATATACAGTAGAACAAAAACAAAACACACTTGCAACAAAATTGAAAGAAGCAAAGAATTTCTTATATGTAGAAACAATACGATTTCCGGTAAAAACGGATATCGAAATTGAGATAGTCAGTATTGATATTAAAACTTACCGTGACAGAAAAATATTAACTTAATTTATTTTCTTTTACTCTATGTATCATCTTGAAAACTATTAAAGTTATTTTATGTCTATCCACATTAATCTTTAAATCTCAAATAACTTTATGTCCTAAATTCCCATTTGACTGAAAAAATACATTTTTGGTGTTTTCTCAACATAGTGGTCTATGACCGATTGTTGCAGAACTTGGAAAGGGTGTATAAGCGTAAGCCAGCTCAATACTCTTGCAATTCACGCAATAGTATTATTCGCCGAAGGTATCAGATTAAATTCCTAGACTTAATAAATCGCACATTTGGACAGCATTTTTCTCGCATTTGGCGAAAAACTACGGATCCTTTGCACTAGTAAATCAGCACGCACAACACAATATTCCTTATGAACGCCATCTAATTGATTTGTACGATTGTATTCACATCAAAGATGTGTGTTGGGAATACACTGTTTGGCGAAAACCAAAAGAATCACCAATGAATGCAGAAATGGGGAAACATACCTGCAAAAAGTGGTGGCATTTGTATAAACGCTAATTAAGAAATTGTTGCTCCTGATAAACTCATTATTGTAAATCACAATTTTTTCATCTTATTAATAATGAAAAATGCTTAAATTAGTCTGTGTCTGTCAAATCTTTATGATTGGTGCACAATGTTTTTGGTTAGACCAACTTTCACTTAAAGACTAAGAATAGAATTGCAAAATGGAGCTGTACACTGTACGCCTATATTTTTTATTTGCCGAAAGAAGTATTAGTTTCGGTACTTATAATCTAACAGATAAACTAAAGGAAGAAATTCAAGATGTATGTTTACAAGAAATGCATAAAGAGTGAATTAAAAGCCCTAAAAATAAGAGCGATTTGGATTTTAATAACGTACCCTTCTGACGGAAATATCTCTTGTCCATCCTTAAACCACTGAACTTCTGGTGCTGGGCTTCCAGATATAATAGTTTCTAGGACGATTGGCTGACCTTGAGCAACCTCCATCGACTTAACTAAAGGCGTCGTGAAAGCGGGTGCAGATTGTAATAACTTGAGCTGAAATTTGACTTCGGTTGCTCCCATTTCATTCGTGGCAATTGCTGAATACTACATTTAAGATAAATTAAAAATTTTCAGTAAGGTTAGTTTGCAAAAAAGAAAACTTATATAAAATTTAAATTTTCATATATAAAAAATTCGAAATTAAAAATAATTATTAAGTTGGCGTTTTAGATTTTTTACAATGAGATGTATGCTTATGCAAGGCATCACATTTAGACTTTATTTTTGAAGTTAGTTTGAAAAAGTTTCAAAATGTTAAGGTATTTAAAATTGTTTGCATTTTGATAGAAAAATATTCACTAAATAATAATAATTGTGGCGCGACAGTCCACAGGGGGACCAGGGCCTAGCTGCGCCCTACTGTTCTCTCACGAGTAGAAGGGACCTACAGTTTTTTGCCGACTCCGAACGGCGAAGTTAGAGAAGCTTTCTTAGACAGTTATTACTCTTTGAGTGTTGTCAGCAGCTCGAAAGAGGTGGTGTCGTGAAAAATTCGAGGTGTTCAGCCGGGAATCAAATTTACACCATTCGGCGTGTGAGCAGAAAAATTATCACTATCTTATTCATAAAAATACTTTTTTGACTGAAATATACCGGCTTATTAAAACGAGAAAAATTTTTGCTAGTTACATCGTATTAACACTCTTAGAAGTGACGTTTTTCAGTTAAATATACGAGGAAGCTACCATGTGAAGTCATTACTCTTTTTTAGTCGCACTATCAGAATCATATCATATTTAACGCGTGACACCTTAGGTGTTTGTTATAAAATACGGATTCGAAAAAGATGCGTGATGAGAGTCAAGATAGGGACATTTTTAAACATATTTTACTTACAATTCCTTCATCAGTTGGTCTAAAATCGTTTATGGCGAAGGCACTGTAAATTTGATCTTCATCAATTTCCTTAAACTCAGCATGGTATCTCTTATTTTTCTTGTCGGTTTCGTCATTAAAGTCAATTGGTTTTCCATCTTTATACCATTCAAGTTTAGCCTGAGGTATGGCATGAACTTGCGCTTCAGTTTTCATGGGCTTGTGATCACAAATTTGTTGAGCTTCAGGGGCGATGACGAATGCTGGCTTCTCAACTAAGAGATTTAAATTCAAATTATATAAAATTTAATTAAATGAAGGGAAACGTATTACCATGTACATTCAATTTAAAATCAGCTTTTGTAGTTCCACAGTTATTAGAAGCCGTTATTGTGTACACACCACCATCAGATGGCTCCACAGAGTGAACAACTAACCTATACTTTTCCGCTTCAACGTCAGCTATGACTTCAAAGTTGTCATTATTGCACAGATTTTCATTATGCCTTGACCAAGTCACTTTTGGCTTAGGGTTTGCATACACCATTACATCATATACCACTGCTTCTCCAGGAACAGCGAATTGGTCTTTTAACCCAACTATTTCAGGCTTGGAAAGAACATCCAACCAACAACTGGAACTTAGTGATCCATATTTATTGTCAACCTTAATTTCGTAACGACCAGTATCAAAATGTTGTGCTTGGAAATGGGTAAACATTAAAAATTAATTTTTTGACTTAGATCATAAAAAATTGATATTTACCTTCCTTAAATATTAACTGGCAAGTGAATTCCTTCAGTCCATGCTCAAGATCTTTTTTAACTACAGATACTTCGACATTTGCATCTGACTGTACGACATTGCCATCTTTTAACCAATTAATAGTGGGGGTGGGATCGGCGGTAACGATTGCTGATAGAACATGTTTCTCTCCTTTTGTTGCCGATGTGTCTTGCAGTCCCTTAATGTTGAGTGGTTTTCTATACTCCGCCACACCTTTAATTATAAATAATGAAATAAGTAAACGTCACACAAATATATTTCAATTACCTTGAAGTGAGAGTTTTCCTTGCTGAACCTGTTCTGCAACTTTGTTTTTAATTATAACTTTGTATTCCCCCTCATCTCCAAGATTTAGTTCCTTAAATATAAGCTTATATTGCTCCTGCAAATAAAAAATAAATGTTAAGGCACTATCGCAAATTTTGTTTTTATAAAAAAAATTCTAACATTGGACAAATGTAACCTTATAGAACGTTATGTGATTAAATACATACCCCTTCTTGGACCATAGATATTCTTTCATTAGGAGTAATGCGTTTACCATTGTGATACCATTCAGCTTCTGGTTTTGGAATTCCGCGAGCATGAACTTCATATTTTAACGGAAGTGATTCAAAAGAACTGATGTTAAGTAAATCACTGTGTAATATCTCCGGGGGAGCTAAGAATAAAAAAAATAAAGCAAAATGAGAAATAAAAGTCAACAAAGGTTTGTTTCTTTCATTAATACAAATTATTTTTTCTTTTGACAATATGTATGCGGATTTTTATTTTCAATGTTATTTAATTATAGAGCAGTAAGCTTGTATGAAAATTTGTGGCATATATTATATGTATTTCAGAAACAGAATAACGTATGTTTGCACTGTCTGTTCCAGAAGTATATACATGTATATATATAAGTATATACACACAATGCACATGAGTGCTTTTCAAAATATTATATTAAAAAAGTTATGCATTTATAAGCCTGCTTTTATTTGTGAATGAATAGAATAATGTGGCCCCACAATCAGTCAAACCGTCTCTGGCTGATCTACAGAGGTTGACGTTAACAAAGAAATTAAGTAGATAATTTTGGTGCTTCTGTGAGAGCGGCTTATGCAGCTTAGGTATAACAGTATAAAAACCTTCAGCATCACTGAATGCCACTACCTATGCCAAACGGGGCTTTGAATTTCGAAGAATTATAAATTTCTCAAAATGCTTTGTTTAATATACAAGTTGCAAATGCTAAAAAGAGCGATAAATGCACATTCGTTTTTCTCATTTTAAAACAAATATTTTTCAGTTTGGTAAAAATTATATATAAAGTTAAGTTTAGAATGGAATGAGTAATATGAATGATAGTTTTAGTATTATTGAGTAGTTAAAAAAAACTTACTTAGGACCATTACTTCAGCCTTTGAAGTATTGTACCCAATTTGATTAGTTGCTTTCACCTGGTAAACTCCAGCATCAGACGGTTTACACAAATTTAATGTTAAAAAATAAGATTCACTGCGGTGGGAGTCACGAAATATTTTTATACGTGCATCTGCAGAGATTTCCTGTCTATCTTTGTACCTTTATAATAAAGATATATGCATAAAAATTAGAATATATGTGAATGTTGGGTATAAATTATGTTTAATATTTGTTTATTTACTTTATATTTATTAACGTTATTAAAATACCTCTATAATATAAGTTTGTCAAGTTTCGCCTTTTTGTCTTTTGAACTTTCCGGCTATGTACAAAGCGCTACAGAGCTCGTATCTGGCAATACTATACATCATTTGAAAGGTCTTGACATAACCTACAAAACGATGCTTAGTTTGGATATTGCGTTCAACAATTATAGACGTGTAAACATGGTTTTCCTTCGTTAAAGACAAATCGCTAGAGAAACGTTCCGTGAGATTAATGTTGTTTTGAGGGATGGTACTCTATCACTTCGAACCGCGGAGGAATGATTTCGACGATTCAGAGCCGATGAAAACGACACCATGGATAAGCCAGCCGGCGGAAGATCTGTGACGACGAATGCCGAACGAATCATGGAAATCATCGAGTTAGACCGGCATGTGGCATCTCGTGACATCGCCCAGGAGATGGGAGTTAGTCACCAAACCATTTCAAACCATCTCCAGAAGGCTGGATACAAAACAAAGCTTGATGTTTGGGTGCCGCATGAATTGACTCAAAAAACCTTCTGCTGAAACGGAACGAACTCGACCCATTTTTGAAGCGGATGGTGACTGGCGACGAAAAATGGATCACATACGACAATATCAAGCGAAAACGGTCGTGGTTGAAGGCCGGTGAATCGTCCTAAACAGTGGCCAAGCTAGTATTGACGGCCAGGAACGTTCCCCTATGAGCTGCTCCCCTCTACCATCTACTGCGAACAACTGGACCGCTTGAAGCAGGCGATCGACCAGAAGCGTCCAGAATTGGCCAACAGTAAGGGTGTAGTGTCCCACCAGGACAACGCCAGACCACACACTTCGTTGATGACTTGTCAGAAGCTACGAGAGCTCGGATGGGAGGTTTTATCGCATCCACCATAAAGCCCGGACATAGCGCCAAGTGATTACCATCTGTTCCTGTCCATGGCGAACGCCCTTGGTGGTGTGAAGTTGTGAAAAGTGGTTGTCCGAGTTCTTCGCAAATAAGGAGGGGGGCTTCTACGAGGTGGTAATATGAAAGATGGAAACAGATTATCGAACAAAACGGCTCATATTTGAACTAAATCCGATCACTGTAACACTTTTTATGAAGCATTGAATGAAGAGCAAAAAAGCGGAAGGGAGATATTTGTCAACCTTATATGTGACTTATGTATACAATAATATACAACTTATATAGCAATTGGCTATAGTTTGTGTGAAAAAAAATTAAAAATATTTTTAGTGTTTTGTGATTTGCTACCAAAACCGATGATAACATTCCAAAGCTCCAATTAATAAAATGGCTAAGATGGCACCTTTAACACAAGCTTTACTATTTTTAAATGGAATTCATATTTTCAGGATTATAATATCTTAATGTCATCAAATGCAAATGTTTTGTAAACAAAACTTTTGAACACAACACGCAAACAAAGAACTAAACAACAGCTCTTACCATTGCACTTCCGCTTCGGGTAAACTGTAAATCTCTGCTTCTAGTGTCAAAGTTTCACCTTCTAAAATTTCACAATCCTTTGAGAATTTCTTTATTTTAGGTTTACCTAAAAAAAATACAGTTTTCTTATTTTACTCTTTCTCTCCTGTAAATTCCAGCACGACATAAACTTACATTGCACACGGACGGTACATTCATTTTCAAGCTCGCCATATGCGTTCTGTAATTGACACTGGTATGTTCCGTCCAAGGTTGTTGTAGCTTCCTTTATTATGAGCTTATACTCATCACCTTCCACCATGCGTCTGAATTCTTTGCGTTTTTCGTCTATTTCGATTCCATCGATAAACCACTTAATATTTGGTCGTGGGTAAGCATCAACATCGACATTTAACTCAACATCAGTGTCACCCTCAATCACAGTGATATTCTGCAATTTTTTTCTAAATTGTGGTGGGCACTTGACACGGACATTAGTTTCTTCGCGTATAGATCCGTGTTCATTTTTAAATTCAACATAGTATTTCTCCGCATCAATTCTGGTAATGCCATGAATTTTAAGAGTGTACAAGTTTCCATCTACAGATGTTGTGTATTTTTTCTTATCATTCAAATTGAGTTCGGTTTTGTCTTGATACCATTTTACTGTCGGCTGTGGAAATGCGTCAACTCTTATCGTTAGCACAGCATCTTCTGATTCACCATACACATATTCTTCTTCAAGATGTTTTACCACAACTGGTGCACTGCGTACTTCACACTCCCAGAAATCAGAGGTTTGGTTCAATTCATTTACGGCAGTGATTGAGTATGAACCAGAGTTTTCCAAACTAATTTTCGATATTGTAATTTTAATTTTCTCTGTGCTTTTACCAATACTTGTAGATGTCAATTTTACATAACTCTCGTTGGTCACATCTTTTCCATTAATATATAATTTTACAGTAGGTTTAGGACATCCTTCAACTTCGACCTCCATTTCAACAGTTTCACCAGCAAAGCAAGTCAGGTTTTCAGGCTTTTTAATTTTTGGTGGAGCTGCAGAGGTAGCAAGCATATATAAAAATTTGTATAAGAATTGTACTAACTTATAAAGAAAAAATATATTTATTGAAATTATCACTGGCCACTTAGTAAGGATACACCAGCTCAATGTACAAGCAAAAACCAGAACCATGTAATTTAAGAAGCACATTTGTTCCCTGTCAATCCTCTAATCCCTGTGGATTCGTTAAGGGACGGTCGAAGCCATCTTCAGTGAATGTGAGCATACAAAAATGTCACAAATACGTTTTAAAATATGGGAAAAGAAAGAATGTCTAACTCTAAAGTCTAGAGAAAAAAATTCCTGTTAAATAACAGCTTGTCGCCAGTCTCTCTGGCTTCCAGAATTACAGAGGCTATCCAGTTATAGAACTGCAAAAAATATTAAACTTGTGTAGGAAACAGGCTGGAAGAAAAAGTACCATCCTGCTTAAAAAAAAATTGAACCAGCTTTTCAAAAGACGAAGAATTACAAAACCGCATTAGCGAACTAATGCTAGGTAGGCTCTACTAAAAGTCAGGTACAAGATCAGGTTAGTTTCAGGTCAATGCAATCATATCCTTCCAGTCTTGTTCTTGGTGTATTCGGGTAAGAACTTCAGCGATACATATACGTTTTGGGTTGTGAGAAAAGCGAATGTAGGAGAAAACACAACAGCGAAATCTACCCATTTTGCTCTTAAAATTTTCCAATTTTGGTGGTATTTAATTGGATGGCGCGACAGTCTACAAGGGACCAGTACTCGGTCATCATAGTCATGTTTTTGGGTAGGGTAGAAGCTTTTTCTTAGATAGTTATCACTCTTTGAGTGTTGTCAGCTTCTCGAAAGAGGTGGCGAAGTGAAAAATTCGAGGTGTTCAGTCGTGAATTGAACCTGCATTCTACCCACCACTCCACGGCTGCCAACTATTAATTGATTAATTTTTAAAAACATTAAAGAAGTTTCACTGGAAAAATCTTAAAATATCATACTAAGTTTCTTTTTATTTGTTTTACAAGTGCTTACCTTGCACAACTAAAGTAATATGACTTGTAGCCTCTCCAAGCTCGTTTTTAGCAAGTATTATATATTCGCCAGCATCTTCCGTATTAGCATTTTTGATAAGCACTGACATATTTTCTTCATCTTCAAATAATATTCTGTGACGAGTATCAGGTGCAATAGTTGTTCCATCGTGGGTCATTAGGACAGAAGGTTTCGGGAAGCCTTTGCATTGTAGTTCTAAAATTGCAGTTCCTCCAACAAAAACGTTTGCGGTCTTATGTTCAATAACCAAAGTGGGTTTCTCTGGCTCTCTGTTCAGAGTTTGGATAGCACCTTGCACAGTCAATTCCGCACTACATGAAATATTTCCTGTAGTGGTTTGTGCAACACATGTGTATATTCCAGCATCTTCAGGCTTAACATGTTGAAACACAAGTGCTAAAGAATCTTCATCTTCTCCGAATAGCACCTTAAACCGTTCTTCCGGGTCAAAATCTACTCCATTTCTTTTCCACGTAAATGTGGGCTTTTCCCCAGCTGGTAAAATCTGTCCACTCAATGAACCAAATATATTTTTATCCTCTAAAGTGTACTTAATTAACTGAAGTTTCAAATATTTACAACACAATAGTTACCAATTGTAGTGACGTTTGCCTGACAAGAAGACTTTCCGAATTTGTTCTCTGCTTCACAGGAATAAACCCCAGCATCCGTTGTATGCACTTCTGTTATGACAATTTCATAAAATCCCAAATAATCTTTATCCCTTATTATTTGAATTCTCTCATTTTCTTGAATCTCAACTCCGTCCTTCAAACTAAAATATAGTTTTCTGTAGTAGGAAACCAATTTCAAAATACCATTTATCATACAATTTCATTTTTGGTTTGGGATCTCCGACTACTTTTATTAAAAATCGGAAGAAGGTATTTTCCAACATTTCGGCATCTTTCAAACTCACTACAAAAACCGGTGCTTGATCCATGTCTTTGACTCCTGAACCTCTTTCTACAAAAAATAAAAGATTTTTTTAAATATTTTATAAACATTTCAAATCATTTTGTATGGATACCTTCTCCTATTATTAACTGTGTGGAACTAGATGTACTTTCAATGCCTGAAACAGCCTTTGCCGTATATACTCCAGCATCACTTTCACTGTATACAAATAATCTATAGTTACTTATTCTCATTAAACAAAGTTCCTTTTTGCATTTACCAACAGTGTTTGATTGTCAATCGATAGTAGTTTAATTCATTTTCTGTAACGCTAACTCGGTCCGCCAGTGCATCATTAAGGGTTTTGTTATCTTTCAACCAAGTAACTAGTCCTGGTTTTTCTGCAAATTGTATTTCGAAAATCGCATTTTCACCAGCTGAAATTTTATATATTAGTTGGAAAAGAAAATAGTTAAAAGATTTTACATACATTTCACATGAACACTTTTGAGGTTTCTCGTGATTACTGGCTTTTGCATTGACCGAGAAGAGTGTTCATCATGGATTTCACTACGAGCAGATGATTTTGCTCTTGAAAAATACTCTTCATTACCAGAAATCGAGATATCGTCTTTTTTCGATTGATGTCGAGATGAAAATATTGAAGAGCGTTCTTCTCCACGATTTACGTCAACTCTTGTAAGTCTAGACGATTGCGAAACTGATCCGTAGCTACTTTCTCTTTCACCTGAATACCTAGTATTACCTACAAGAAGTATAAAAAGGGACACATTGAAGAAAAAATGTAAATAAGCGGTATCGTCAATATTCACTAACTAAAGAAGTGATAATATCAAACAAACTCTGGACAGTGCATTGGACATACAATTTGAAAAGTATGAATTAAGTTTTGTTCTAAATATTGAGGATAAATAATTTTCCAACTAAAGAAATGTGTTTAGGTATGTATTACGTAAGAAAGTATGACAAACATACATTACAACACCAGTTTTTGAATTGCGTTTAGTTAAGAAAGCTTTAAAAAATACTACCTAGACTCACAGGTACAATATGCCTTATTAAAGTATCAGGGTTATTCAGCTACTACTGTGCTATTCGATAGAATAAAATGCTCGAATTCAAAAATCCAACATAGGATAACACATAAATACTTAATTTTTTGAATAAGTTGGACAGTGCGAGAAACTGTGGTAACTTCGTGTAGAAAAACATTTTCAGGGCAGTTCTCTAGTAACAATATATGTGAAAAACGAATACTACATATGTAGCTTTAGAAACATAACTTTTGAAAAATTGAGAAATACAAAAATTCACAAATTTTGTATAACATCTGTTCAGCGCTTATTGTAATTTTGAAAAAAAAAATCCAAGGTGTTCTTGACACAAAAGTTTATTGAAATTGGGATTGACAAAGGATATCATTTCCTGAACACTTATAAACCAAATTCTATTTGATATGAGTTTCGAGTTTGAGTATAAATGAGTGAATAATTGGAAATGAATGCATGGCTACAAATTAACAAATTAATGAATTGAACTATATTCAAGAATTAAATGTAGAATGCAAAACAATTTAAAAAATAGAAACCTTTTTTTCTATTTCGAAGAATTTATACAGCTGATAATAATACAAATTGAAATAATGACATCATGTCGTAATCACTCAAATATATCAAATACACAGACAGATGATTATCTTGTAAACATCAGAATATTTTCATTTAAATATTATTGTTATTATTATTTCGGTTTTTATTCCTTTTGTTTAACAGGAAAATTAAAATGTAATTGAATGTGATGAATGTAGCATTAATGGCATCGCATGCATATGTTGTAACTCATGTAACTAAAGAAATAATTTATGGAAGCAAACTGCAAATATTCTACGGGTTACTTATGTTTTGACTGTTTTCGTGCTTTCAGAACGCGGTAGAGGTTTACAGGTACAGTGAAAACAAATAATTAATGCCTAGCTTTGAAAGTGTTTTCAAACTACCTTAATGATGTTTGTAAAATTATTTCGTGTTGTAAAAATTAATTTTCTTAATACTACCACTCTTTTCCTAGAGCCATGTGTAAATTGTGAAGTGGGTTGAATTTTGTTCAAATCAACAAAAATCCTGAAATGGTTAAAAAGACATTTTTATCAAACGTGTTCCACGCATATGAACCAATCAATGAAGTAAGTCAAAGAACAAAAATCATTCAATCAATTTCAGTTATGTTCTTAGTCTTTGTGTAAGAATCAACCTATGAAGTTGTTTTTAGCATTTATTGATTTACTACAAATGCCTTAGTGTGTATTTTTCACTTTTTAAAGGCCTTATATCAACATTAGTTTACCTTTTGTAAAATATGTTTTCAAGCTTATGAACTATAAAGTTATCTTCAAAATTTTAGTAGTTATTATAAAATAAATTTGGTAAATGACATCATTTTATATAGAGCTTTGATTTTTCAAAGTACTTACGTTCTTTTGTTGATCGCCGCGAATACCGAGATGATGAAAATTCGTCCATAGCACACAAACTCGGATCCCTTGAGCTAATTACACTGCGTTCTTTATAGTCACCTGCTAAAGATTCTTCAGGTTCAATTATTATTGGTATATCAACCAATTCGTAAACGGGTTTTTGTGTTATTGGCGGTGTAAATATATGTAAGAAATCTCTTGCTTTAGCCTTTTGTACCGTGTCCTCAGCATACTTTGTAGTATCAGTAGACTTTTGAACAGTACTCTTAATATAACGCATTTTTTGTTTAGCAGTTCGCAATGAGTTATCTAAGCCAAAAGCATCTTCGTAAAAAACGTCATCAAGGAACTCTCGGGATTTTCTCTCGAGACTTTCGGTATGTACCAAAACCTTTTTGTCAAAAATTGGTGGTGGTGGTGGTGGAGGAAAATTAGTTTTAACCATAAGTATCTCGAAGGTTGTTTCGTATTTTATCTCCGGTAAAGGTTGAAAAAAGCCAGGCATGCGAATTGAATTATCAGAGGAAACAATGTCTCCTCTATTTTTCGCTTCGATCATATCCTTGAGTTTATTATTCCACACCATTAGAGATTCACTATCGGTTATATTAGTAATATTAGGGGGTGGCTGTGGGCCATTAGTAGCAGTATTAATTTGATTAAGGCTTTCAGCATTGTTTTGGTAAGAATCTATAAGCAAAAGCAATATCATTTAAACAAAAGCCAAGAAGTTTGAAAATTCATGCAGTGCGAATTCTTACCAATTTGATTCCCGTCGAAGTGATCCACTTTTACAGCGTCTAAAACTAAAACAATAAGCTTATTAGATAAATATTTATATTACATTTTTACTTTAAAGAAAAAAATAGGCACTTTAAAGAGTTTGTGAATGCTGTCACTTCGAGCCACCAATAATAAATATATTATATATATATATATATTTGTATTTGTATATATGTATTTTCCTGTTTTATGTTCTTATCAAACGCATACAAACGCAGTATCTAAAGTTTTGAAGCTCTATATATTTCCAAATTCAAAAGATCTGTATTTAAGAAACGACATAAACAACTAGGAATTTGTGTCATCAAATTATAGAATCATATAGAATATGATAAAGCATACATACTTATCAAGTAGATCTAACGATAATTTAATATAAAATATCCAAACCAATTCAATTACCTTATAAGTTGAAAAATGTATCGATTTCCTAAAAGCTTTTATTAGGAACTTTAGGTAATCACCAAGTGCCACAGAGCTGCAAAAAAAAATATAATATAATTTTTTTTACATACACATATATATTTGCATGTTTTAAATGCAAAAAGTTGACACTTGTAGAAATTGGACACATGCTAAAATACATATATAACCATAAAGAAACTGGGATTGGAAAAAAGATATTCATTTTAAGTATTTCTTGGTAAAGGGTTAAATATTTGTTATTTGTACATATATGTATTAATAGAAGAAAGAACGAGTTAATACAATAGTTAATGAAATTTTTAGAATATAATTCTATATTTATAAAGGAAAAATAAACAGATTTCGGAATTCCGTTTTCGACTTAATTACATCTAATTCTTAAAAATTAGGGTTATACTTCTTGCTCATAACTTTTTCTGGGATATTAAATTGATTTCTCTTAACATTGTTCCAAATTATTTAATTGAAAGTTATTTTATTACTTTATTTAAATATATGCATATATTAAAATAAAGGACAGGTAATTTTTTAATGTTTCATAAATCCTGACAATTAGACAAAGTCACGGTAATACTTTTTAGAAATCTTTAACTAAGTTATATGTCTGAAATGCTGGTAGAATTTGAAAGACATATTGTTGATTGCATACGGTTCAATCACACCAATCCAAATCAAATTTATTAAAATTATTTGCCGAAAAATGTATATGGTAAAATTTGTTAAAAATACTAACAGATGGTAATAGAAACATTGATGTCTAAAATGAATAGAATGTACATGTAAAATAAAATACGTACATACGAGGGTTGCCTTTTATATTTCGGGATTAGAGTACAAAAACAAATATTAATCATCGAAAATAGCTTTATTGTTTTTCAAAATATTCCCCATTAAGATCAATACACTTCTGCATGCGTTTGAACCAATTGTCGAAGGACATTGCCATTCTGATTGAGGTATCCTCAAAACATGAATTCTGAACGCATTAACCGCTTCGTCAGGTGTCGAAAAACGTTGACTTCTCATTTTATTTTTTACGTACGGGAATAAAAAGAAGTCATTCGGTGCCAAGTCAGGACTATACGGCGGATGACTCATCAAATCGATGTTTTGAGTGCTCATAAATGCAGTTGTTTGAGTCGATGTGTGAGAGCTCGCATTGTCGTGGTGAAGAGTGATGCGTCTTTGACGGTTGGTTTTCCTGATTTTTGGCAAACAAATGATTGTCGACTGCTGTTTACTTTTGGGCTCACACGCGTTAATCCACGATTTATCACCTGTCACTATGTCATAGGCGAGTTTCGAAGCACCGCGATCGTATTTTTGCAGCATTTCTTTCGACCGATGGACACGAGCCTTTTTTTGAGCGACTGCCAAATTGTAAGGAGTCCAAGGCGAACAAATTTTTTTGACGGTCAAATGTTCATGCAATATTGAATGTATGCTGTCCCCATTAATGTATAAGGTTGTCTCAATCTCACGATATGTCATACGACGATCTTGCGATATCAGTTGGCGCACAGCATCAATGGTTTCCGGAACAACAACTGATTTTGGACGACCTTCACGAAATTCGTCTTGGAGTGAACTCCTTGATGGTCGTTCATTCAGTTCATCGATGTACTCTTGTTAAGTTAATCGACGCCGAAAGTTATAAAAAACAATCGCACGAAATTTTTTACGATTGAATTCATTTTTTTGGGCGAGATGAATCTTTTAAGTTACTGTAAACAACACAAATAGCGCCCGTATGTCAAAACGTTCTGAGTACGTATAACCTCAAAAATGTCAAACTTTACGACAGAGTTGGCAGTTGCCAGATTGCAACACAACCGCCCAATCTCGAAATATAAAAGGCAACCTTCGTACAAATTTATTCAAAAATCATCGCTATTACACAATACTTTTCGAATTTGTTATTTCGCAGTCCCCATACTTAAACCAGTATTACACACTCGATCTCTCCAGATCATAAGAATGTTCAGAAGGAATCATCATTTGTTCCCTACAAAGGGGAGTAAAATACGAGCCGGACGTCGCAGCCATGAGGATCTCCTACGGTTCAGTAGCGCAGCTTCTGAACGGAACGACAGTTCTAGTGGTGGTTACACTGGAATCAGGTTTCAATGCCACAAACTTCTTGAAGCAAAAGACAGGGCAGTTGAGTATCTAAAGGCAACTCGCATAAGTGAAGACAGATTTAAAGTTTACAAAAAAAAAAACAGAAAAAACGCACAAAAAAAGCCAAAAATAAGAACAAAACTTTAAAAAATAAAAAAGAACCTCAAGGCGTATTAGATATATATATTCTATAAACATATATATATACGTGTGTGTGAACCATAGAAATAGCACATACGCCCTGGTGCACGCGACCGTAGTATGTTACCGACATGAATTAAGAATAGTGTAAATAATTAAGTAGAAATAAGTTTAGATTTAAGTTAGAGTAATTTATAGCTTAGGTTTAGTCTTAAAATTTAATTCTTATATTAAGTTAGGTTAAGAAATTTAATTACCCAAGTTTTTTAGTTTTCTAAGGTGAACATTTACCAGGTATACCGGTATGAAATGATAGATTTTTTTTGAAAATAAAACACTAATTATTAATGGGAAAGTAAAAACATTTTATTCAAAGTATTGGCCATTGACCCAATTTTTGACCTCCTTGTAGGAATCAAAGTGCTGCTCAGCCAATGCGTGTCCCATTGATGAAAACAAATGGTAGTCGGAAGCAGCCAAGTCTGGTGAATACGGCGGTTGGGGTAGCTGCTCCCAGCCAAGTGTTTTCGTTGTATCCTGAACCGGTTTTGCTTTGTGTGCAGATGCATTGTCATGGAGCAAAATTACCTTGCCGTGTCTTTTGGCCCATTCTGGTCGTTTCTCGATCAATGCATGGTTCAAATTGATCATTTGTTGTCGGTAGCGATCAGTATTAACGGTTTCACCAGGTTTTAGGAGTTCGTGGTACAGCACACCTTTCTGGTCCCACCAAACTCACAGCATTGTCTTTTTGCCAAATCGATTTGGTTTTGCAGTCGATGTTGATGGTTGTCCCAGATTAACGCATGATTTTTTCCGTTTAGGATTTTTAAAATAAATCCATTTTTCATCGCCAGTCACAATCCGATGCAAAACCGATTTTCTTCTTCCCCGTAGATCCACTTTTGGATTTTTTCCATAGCTTTTAAACGGTCAAAAATTGTTTATTGTGCAACGTTTAACATTGCTGCCATTTGCTTTTGACTCAAAGTGTCATCTCCATCCAATATCGTTTACAATTCGACGTCTTTTTTGGTGGTCTTCCACGTTTTTCATTTCTTACATCAAAATCTTTTATTTCTGAACCGTTGAAACCATCTTTTGCATGTTGCTTCTAATAGAGCATTATCACCATATGCCTCGACAAGAATTCGATGCGACTCGGCAGCACTTTTCTTCAAATGAAAACAAAAAAAATTAATGCTTGCCGCAAGTCATCACTTTCTGGTACAAAATTCGACATTTTTAACACGATGAAAAAATATGATGTTGTCTGTTCAATGACTTGATGTATACTAAATATTTTTCACAGATGTCATAGCAAACAAACAAAAAAAATTAGGGCTCGTTCACAACAAATGTTCCCTATCGAGACATACCTGGAAAATTAAAGAACGAAAAAAAGGACAAATTGTGATGAAGCCCAAAGGCAGAAGAAACTAACACGAGGTTAACTTAGAGCACTTGTTAAGAGTCAGTAAGTTAGAATTAAGATCATCAGATTACATACTAATCAAGTTTTAAGTATTTTGTCTAGCATATAAGAGAACAAGGAATAATTCATAAAAATGTATTAAAAAGAAAAACAACGAGAGGGTGTAAAATCGTAGAAAATAGCTTTAAGAAAATGTACGTGTATTAACACGTAAAATGTTTCTTCTCATTTGATCTTCTAATAGAGTTGCATGAGATTTAAAACTGTGTGATTTATTAATGAAGATAATTTTGGGTTAAAAAAAAAGTACAGTCAAACACTGATATCTCGTACTGCTATTGGTGAACTTCTTTTATTTTCTTCAATAGACACATGTTTACCGGATTGTAATTTCGTCGAGTGGGAGTCGTTGTTGTTGTGATCTTGAACTGTTTCATGTTACATAATACATTTTTTCACTTTTATATGTCTATCTCTGCTGGTTACTCGACGATTTTTTGCTCGATTCTTGTAAGATTAAATACGTATAATGCAACATAAGTTTAGTGTTTACGTCAAACGTGAGGTCATGCAAACGATAAATGACTTGCATAGAAACCAGCATTCATTATCTTTTCAAGTTGATGATCTGTGAGCAAAATCAAAAATACTCATCCGATACATTTTTATCATTCATTAAAGTTTAAGCAATTCCGGGCATATTTCTGGGGTATGATACAAATTTATTCTTTGTTATTCAACCGAAATGAAAGTATTATGATTTATTAAAAATAGTTCCAAACAAACCTTAAATGTTTCTACATGTTGTTTCATACACCCACATTCAGTACTTCTTACAGGCAATTGCTCATGCAAAATACAACCTACTCATTCCTTTGATATTTTAATGTCAGATATATCCTTCTTCACCTTTCTCTATGGTTGTCAGAATATTTTTGTGGATGTTTTTAATGGATTTTGTATATTTATGTGATACATTATGTTTGTTTATAATTTTTTAACATGTTAACATTTTTTAATGTACAACATCCATGGTATACTTTCCATATAGAGAATAATTGGCAAGTTGATCTTGTGATGCAATTTCTGAAACTTAAATTTCGTATCACATCTGAAATGTGCATGTACTTTTTTACTTTGTCTGAAACAATTCTTCAAACATAACTTGTGCAGCACTGTTTTCAAAATAAAAAAAACTTTGCACAATCGTACTGCTTCTTTTGTATTAATACAGTTTATTTCTAAATTAACTTCTTATATATTTTGTCCGCAATCTGTTTGAATCTCTTCTTCTTTGTCTACCGGTACAATTTGAGTTTAATCTGACCTTCAACCAATAAGTTTCTCTGGCTAGCACGATCTTTCGCTAGCTAAGTCAAATCAAATCAGGACAGGAATAAATCAAATAATATTCGTCACTTGCGCACAAGGTGATTAAATCAAAAATGTTCTAAAATTTGTAGACTGTGTCAGTACGAAGTGCACTCGGCAGAACTATATTGCTTATTCTTTATGAATGATACAACCGATTTATGTGCATGATTGTATATAGCTTCAACTACATTATACTTTACTTGTAGATATTTAACTGTTAAACTTGTTACATCATAATCAAAGCCTTGAATAAATAAATTATCCATCGCATCATTTTATCAAATTCTAAAGCTTTTGCCAGCAGGACAAACTGTAAGCTCAATCACTTCATGTAAGAAGTGCGTTGCAATAGAAATTTTATATCAAATTTCTTTAGTTCTTTTATTAAATGTATATTTAGGAGGGCAAGGCCTAGCTTTCTCATATATAACTCGTGTTGTGCGGGCTAATTTTCTTAAACGGGGAGATGGGATCTACATTGTTTTGCAGACTCTGCATGGCAAAGTTTGAGAAGCTTTTTTGTAAGCAGTTATTATTCTTTGGGTGTTGTCAGCAGCTCTGGAGAAGTGGAAAAATGCTAGCTGTTCAGTCCTGAAATCGAACCTGTATACTTTGGCGTGTGAGTGTCGTACTCTATTCACTGTGCCTTCGGCGATCACTTTTATTAAATGTATTTACGAAAGTGTACATATTTTTCGATTAATACTTTATAATGCTTAATAATTAATAATTGTTGGCGCTACAGTCCAAAGGGGGACCAGGGCCTAGCTTGCTCATCAACTACTCGTGTTGTGCGCGCTACTGTTCTCTCACGAGTAGAAGGGACCTACAGTTTTTTGCCGACTCCAAACGGCGAAATTTGAGAAGTTTTCTTAGACAGTTATTACTCTTTGAGTGTTGTCAGCAGCTCGAAAGAGGTGGTGCCGTGAAATATTAGAAAAATTGGTGTTGAACTGGGAGTCGAACCTAGACCCTTCGGCGTGTGAGCGTCGCACTCTACCCACTACGCCACGGCAACCACCTTTATAATGCTTGCGTTTTCATATTTTAAAATTGTCTTTGCGTTATAAGTTTTCACCAGTTATAAATTAATGAATCAAAATACAATATTCATAGACACAAACTTATTTCCAAAGTGCTTTTAAGACCTGACAAGGCTTTTACACTTTTGATAGATCAAACATAAATCTTACTTATGAAAAAAATGGCATAGTAAATTCATATATATAGTAATAGTAGATAGTATAAGTAATTCTTATTGAATTACATATATGGTACATATAATTATATAGAATTTTATATAATTATACATTGATATGCAAATTAAATTATTTTCGTTTTGTAGCAATTCTTCAAGGCCGAGAGTTGTTAACTAACCGTGGACTTCACCTTAGGAGATCCTTAGGTCAGGTACTTTAATAAAGGGTGCTTACAAAAGGACGCGTTTCTCAAACTAACGGTAGTGAATATTTTGGCGCGAAATTTTGCCCAGACAATAGTGACTTTAGGTATATTATTTAAAAATTCTCGTGCAAACATAATAATGAGCTCAAGTTTATCTATTTTAGAAACTTCAATATCTTTATGAGTATTACAGATATAGAGGACGTGGCATACACGAAAAATTAAGGATCAACTAACGGACGGAAGGAGAGATTGGATACGATAATTAAATTAGGAAAAACTAATCAGTAAGTATTCTATAAACAGCTTTTAATCACCGAAGAAGAATCTTTTAAAAATATACGCATCGATTGTCGACTTACCCCGGGGTATTTTGCTAACATCCCTTATAAATGTATGAGGTCACAACAAAATTATACGGGACACAGTTCGTTCTTTAATTGAGAGGATACCATGCAAACTCCTATTTTATCTTATTATTTACAATTATAACTCTTACTAAAGCTAGGATAAGCTCAATAATATATTGAAGATAATTAACACAAAATCTCAAAAAAAAACATTTATAGTTGCGAAAAATGTTTTTTTCTTTCTACAAAAAATTAATGTGAAATAAAATACTGGAACTTCTAATAATATTGCCAGAGACTCTAATCATATGATGTTAGGAAGGGCCAACTAACCACAATAATCAAGTCTTTTATAATAATACTCAAAATTTAGTTTCAAAATTGTGTGTATTCAAATATTTATTGGGTCAATAAATCCGTTATATAAATTAATGGCCAAGATGGAAAATCAACCAATATAAAGGTAACACCGCGGCTTTATGCTCTTCTAACTTCTTTATTTCCCTTTTTTATTCCTCTAAACTGACTAATTCAAAAAATTTAATAATCGAATGGAAATGTTAACGAGGATCTTGATGGGTGTTGTTGGTGCCTTTACCTGCACTATAATATGAAAATGTTTTCTTTTTTATTTTCCATAAGTGAAATGTAATGTATGTTAAAAACTACCTTTGTTTTATAATACAGTTAGTTTAACACAGCTAGGTTTGTTCGATTTCGATCTTCACTGTCTTTAGTTTGTTAGTTTTTATATTTATGTACGAATTGAGGCCATGGTGCACGTTTCTATGGAATAGCAATGACACACGCGGGCGAATTATTTCAGGACATTTGAAATGAAACCCCCTACAAGATTTAAGCCTTGGAAATGAGCCACGGGGGTAGCTAGAAACATTAATAACCCATAACAAAATTGTATTTGAAAAAGCAATTCCTCAATCAAAATTTTGAGTGAAACATAAATTACAATGCGATGAAATCGTTTATATAAAAGGTGGTCCAACCATGATGCACGATGTTAATTATGAGTCACGCATTAACGTCAATTAGTTTAGTACAACATATTTTGGCATTTCATTGCTTCATTATTTCTCAGAGTGCAAAGGTACACAACTGAGAGCGTTTAGAACGTTGAAAACTTTGACGAAAATTGGCATTCAAATCATAATAGTTAAGCATAATCAACCAAAGTGTATCAGTGGAATTACCGCAAATGGGCAAGTGAAAATAAGTAATTGTGGGAGTGATTTTTAAAAATCCGATGCATCCACAAAGACTGGCTGATTAGTGTGGTTTATGGGCTGCTGACGTTATGGGGCCCTAATTCTTCAAAAATTAGGTCGGGCAACCAATTACCGTAAAAGGTGTTCTCTATCGCGATATGATAACAGTGTTTTAGTACTAAAAACTGAAGGTATGGACCTGGAAAGTACATGCTTCGAGCAGGATTATACCACAACACAGTAAAGAGTCATTGTTCCGACTCTTTGACGAGTTTCACAAATAGTTGTCATAGACAATAATATAAAACTCTGAAAACTGATTGGTTTATTTATACTCGTGATAATCTTTGCGCGTTGTTGCCATCGCTTGAATATGTATATATATATATATTTGTCGGTACCAGGTCGCCAGGTAAGCTGTAGGTCGGTTCTACTCGAGGCAGAACAAACACGAGAAGTTCCCTTAGAAGTTTAGACCCAAGTGAAGTGCTGCAAAATACAATTATCATAATTTTATCATTATCCAGGTTTTATAAGCGAGATCAAAATTGCCCGAAAAACAACATTTAAAAGAAAATAGTTATGTCTTTTAGAAGTGTTATATTTGCCAATCGGTCCATTGTTATTATGCTGTTATTGAATTGAATGATATGAAGCTTTCTTCAACTCTAGTGTGCATAATATGTTAATATAACTTGAGTTATTTCTATGCAAATAAACGGTCCATGAATTAACATTTTCTTCTTGTGCCATCTGTTTTTTAAGAGTAGAAAGAAACTATAATTTAATGTCAGCTATATTGAAAAAGTTCCTTTTAATTACGCCCTTTTTCTATTATTAGGATTTTAAAATTTGACCTGAAGTATTCTTCACATGTTAAGGGAAACAAGCTTAGTTCATGATAAGGATACAATGATCATCGGATAATTTTGTAAAGAAATTAGATAATAAATGTTTTTACTTTCAAATTAATGTATTATCTGAAAAAAACTCATAAATAGTATTTCATGACACTTAATCGTAATTTTCAATATTCAGCTAATCCTTTCTAATGATTCAAACTACGAGCATTTCAGACGGAAACGTATCGAAAATGTGTCGCTCTAAAAAACACAAAGTAACTTTAGATAAATATCCTTAAAATTCTTCCTTATTTCTTACTAGTTATTTCTTCCCGCCTTTCAACTATATATTTGTAATCTATTTCATTATTTTCATCTCTTATTTTTTTACTATTTTAACTGCTTTTTTGACGAATGGCAAAGAAGTTTAAAAAGAGTTTTGATTGTTTTAATGGAATACAGAAATCAAACTGTATAATAGGTATTAATGAATTTAATTTGATTCATTTAATAAATAGAATTATTTTTGTTTTATTCTTATGTAAAAATGTTCATACAATGTATAAAAATGTTATTTGCGAAGACGCACACTGACGTTAATTTATATATTCTCGATCTATTTCGCGATATTTTTTATCTCATTTTTTTTGTTTAATCCTCACACACAACCAAACTATTATTAGATAATATTCAAAAAAGCTTATCTTAAGATTCATCGAGATGCGGAATTTCTAAATTCATAGGGAATTTTCAATTCGAAAATTTGTTTGTTAAAATAAAAATATATAACAATAGTAGCTAAGTATAGTATAAAAAATAAATATTTTAAATTGCAGACTATTTTTCAATCAAAAGAATTTTATTTTTTTAACGGATAGCAGGATTCATAGCTCCACGTGTAGTTACATCAAAGTTTGCATATTTCACTATTAACATTGGAAACTTCACATACATTCATACACATACAAATAATGCTAAACCTGACATCCTGAACACTATATTTATCATTCAAAGGGATGTTGCTTTTTTAATTAGCTATACAGCTTTTCAAAATTTTTTGTATTCGATTTCAAAATGTAGACGTGATGTGTTGGGATATCTTCTCACATATTGGCCTCTCTTTAGAATTATGTATGAAAAAATGCGAAAAAAACTGACAAACATTTTCAACTCATTTCATTTTTAGTTCGACACTGAAGTCACTGTATACTTTATATACCACAGATAAATGCAAAATTCGTCTTTTAATACAAACTCGTATATATTTCATCCTGTTTATCGATAGAATTTACTGTACAATATACATACATGCTGTTTGCATACATACGGCTGTGCAGAAATGTATCACTTTGTGTAGAGAATAATATATAAATATATATATTTTGTATACATAAAACCTAACATATATGTACGATATCTATGTATCTTAAGAACTTTTGACTAAATCGAACACATTATTAGCAAGTGGGTGTAAGAAACTGGGATTGTATTAGTATTTCATTCGAAAATTGATATTTTATATCCCAGTATAAGGAAATCAGTATGCTTCTATTTTCTTATTTGGTTTAATCACAACACTTTATAACACACTTATTTATATTTATTTTACTTAGATTATTTTTGAATATGAGTTATTCCAAAAATATTGTTACACAATTTTATTCTCACTTTTTCTTTTCGTTCGCTAATGTAATATTTCGTATCGGACCGATCTTTTCACTCGCGAAGTAGAAAACCAACTGGGCTTTATATTTTGTACAAAGCTTTTTTCTATAATCTAAATATAAATTGCCGGTGTATTTTGCAAAACTTTTTAGATTCCGTATAAAAGATCGAGAATTCAGTTTTGCATTAAAGATTCCTTGACATAATGTCACACTCCCAAGACGAACAAGTAAACAACTGTCAATGTAGGATATATTCAGTTTGATCAATTTGAACGTTAATGTTAATTTTAAAACTTTCTTTAAATTAAGCTATACTTATAATCAAATTTTATTTTACAAAGCCTACTATAACATTGTTACAAGCAATGTACCCGGGATATTCGTTTAAAAGTTTAAAATTATAACATTTTAATAAAAATGTAATTTGAGTTCTTAATAAAAGCGAATGCATTATTTACTTTCGAATACTATATGTATAGTTTATTCAAAACTCGGTTTTAGAACTTCTGAACAATCTAGTTTATGAAGTTAATTTATGTAGATTTAAAAATTATATTTTGGAAAAGAAACATAGAAATATATGATTCTATAATATTGTTTAAATGTAAGAAAAAGTTACCATTACAAATATCCTATCGACCCCTATTATACTCGTAATTAACACTTTTTAGCTTGTTTTCATTGTAATTGAAAATGAAAATATTTTATATTTAATTAATTTATTCAACTAAACGTTTGGCTTTTATTAGCTAATTATTTAAATTTAAACATAAAAAAACTATGTGTATAATATTTGAAATATATTATAGCATGTTCCATCCTCATACGTAGCATACATGTACAAATAATTCATGAACTTTATTCGATGGTATAACTTTTACACTCATAGTTGTTGTAATCCTCGGCATTGACCTAGACAATGAGTCTTTTATAATTTAATTTTAGTTTCGAAAACATAGTACGTCGTAGTACATATTGAGCACACAATATATTTTAGTTGAGTTATTTGCGTTAATTTTTGTTTTTTTAACGTTAATATCTATTATTAATATTATTTAGAATGTTATTACCTATCATTTAAATAATACACCCTGTGGATGAACCAAATTTACACTAAAAGTAATGTATAACTCGAAAAAAAGTATTTATTTATTCAGATTATAAATACTACTCCCTACTTCCTAAAGAAACTGCTTCTATGTACACTCATCCTTTTAAACTGTTGTCCTTTTTGCAAAGTTTTACAAGACGCAATTCATACATACTAGTCATACTAACCATAGGACCGCTTTCTTTTATAAAAAGAAAAAATGCATAGTCGTAACCCGAATTTAAAAAAAAAAAACAGAAGAAAAATCGAATGACGTTAAGACATAGCTCATCAGTGGAGATGCAGATCTAAATTTGATAATTTATTATTAACACTGCCAAGGTCTATAGTTGGAACAAAAATCAAAAGTATTTTCAAAAATAGATATTATGAAGCAAAAGAAAAAAAATGATCCAAACAAGAATCGCATAATAAATTGAAAGACAAGATTCCAAACTACAGGAGATGGAAAACATTTTTCGTTTAAAAATAGATATTAACATTTACTCCCCTGTTCTTTGAACGATGTTCATGAACATATGTATGTCTAATATGATTTACAAGTAACTTTGAATTACTGAAAGATATTTAGATTTGTATATATGTTAACACTACATGCTGAATAAAATAAATTTCCTAATTTTGTGAAATTTCTTTCCTAGTTTAGAGGACGAAACGACCAACCACCAAACACATATTAACCAAAAGTAATAATAATTATTATTAGTACCAAATAATAATTATTATCACCAACAGAATTCAAACATTTTGTAGTGTTTTATTTCACCACAGCAGTGATAATGAACTCAATGAAATATTTTGGAAAGCTTTATTTATTTAGATTTTTAATAGCTTCCATTGAGCTCCAGTATTTTGATCAACAAGTTTTTTTTCTACACGAAGGTCGGTTAAAAGATATATTTATCTCACTTCAGTTTTATGAGACTGATTTATAACCAAGAAACCTAGACGCTTCAGGCGGAACATGTTTCTAAATAGTTTTATTTGATAAACAATTAATATAGCTGATTATTGTAATTCTTACTTGTACTTTTCTTTCATATGAATATCTGTGAGCTTAGGTTAGGTTATTTTAAACTGACTCGTTGTCAACAACACATATTATTCCCAATTCGATATCGGTAAATAGTTCCTTTAGCACCTTTTAAATCAGTTTGATCTGAATGACGCACACTTATGTGACTGTGTTTATTCCCTAAATTAGTGAGGCTTCGTTTCAATCATTTCCCCGTCCCTGAAGTTTTTGCAAAAGGCATTTTATATTTTGAGAAATATCAATCCTGGAGTCATACTCTTAGTACAACATTTTGTGTGGTCCGTATATGTGTTTTCCTGTATTATCTATCCGATTTTGGTTTGAAAAACAGTCGCCAGCCCCTGATCCAATTTTGACCCGTATGTACGGAAAGTCTCCTAGTAACGTGAGTACAGGGTTGTAGTCTAACCTTCCCGGTATGTTGATTGAAAATTCTTTTTTGATAGATTCCTTGGGAGAGGGTGGGAGATATTTTTGATAAGCTGAGCAAGAAGCAAAGACTACCGCCAGCCGCAACGCTTTGATCTTTTCCTTAACAAAATGATTAAATGGCTATCTTTGTAATGACTAGTGCAGAATGTAATGATTTACATTATTGAGGGTTTCTAAAGCAAGGATTTTATACTTTTTTATCAAAGAGTCGAAGAAATAGAATTATCTGACGAGCGCTTTAATTCTTGAAATATAATGTTAACGTTAAAACTAACGTTGGGAATATTTAAGGATAAAATATTTTATATGGTTCGATTTAAATTCTCACATAATAAAAGATAAGAACAAGATTGATTAAGTGTTGCCACTTTCACAGTGATTTGGAGCCAACTTACTAAAGTGCTACCATCGATGATTATTTTTTGTATTTTTATGATTATTTTTAAGTTCTTGTTTGGGTAATGTGGGCAATGTTGTTCATGAAAATGTAGTCAACAATAGTGACTAAATGTAGCATTTTTCTGTAATGTATAGTCCGAACAATAACTTTAACTTTTACAAAATTGACAATGTGAGGGCCATAGTGTTGTTAATGTGTTGTTAATGCAGGCACGTTTCGATTATGCAAAAGCTCCTTTTTTTCCCTCTTTCGCTGTTGTGTGTCCAACTTCATCATATAACCGTTTCAAAATATCGAAACACTTGTTTGCGCTCTTCTTGGTTAAGCCCTTCGCTTGACCGTTTAAATTTGTATGTAATAAAGAAAATATATTGAGAATATTATTTGTTTGAGTTGCCGTCGTGGCGTAGTGAGGAAAGTGCGACTCTCACACGCAGAAGGACTAGGTTTGATTTCTGGCTAAACACCTCGAATTTTTCACGACACCACGTATTTCAAGCTGCTAACAACACTCAAAGACACAACACTGTTTAAAAAAAAAGCTTCTCAAATTTCGCCGTTCGGAGTCGGCAAAAAACTGTAGGTCCATTCTACTCGCGAGAGAACAGTAGCGCGCACAACACGAGTAGTTGATGAGCAAGCTAGGTCCTGTTCCCTTGTGGACTATGGCGCCATCCAATTATTATTATTATTTAACCCATCAATCGACAATATACATTGGTGCTAATTTTTTTTTAAATACTTACAATTGTATTGAAATAAGATGGGACCTTACTGGTCATAGCATAAAAGACCCTATAAAGGAACGTAATTTATCATGGTGAAAAAAGAACAGAGGTCTCATCGCGTTACTTTAAAGACGATCGTCGTCTTACGCGATGAGAGCCCAGTCCTTTATTTTTTAATAAATTGCTTTGGCATTACGTCAGAGAAATGTTAATTCTAAATGTGCTGGGAACTTATTCTTATAAATCTCTATGAATGTATCTTAGCCTAATCAAAGAAAATTACGTTTACCTTTAATGAGGTAGAGACATCGGAATGTTATTAAAAACAACAGCCCTGTCATAAATGATACTAGGATAAATACATGGCGCCATAAAATATTCCCAAATAAAATAAGGGTTTTCTTACATGTTTATTTTCAGTATTACCCGCAATTTATATTAAATTGTGACCTCCTATGGAGGTCATGCAGGTACATATGTGGTAAAATGCAAACTTTCTTAAAATCTTAACATATTGAACGCTCATAGGCTTTGAAAAGGAAAATAAATCAATAATTCAATTTTAAGTAAACCTCTCTCTTAAGAATCCGTTGTTACATACGCAAAGGGGTTTTCAATAAGGCCCACATATATTTAGTTAGACAATCATCATGAAGTAGTATATTCAAAAACAACTGTAAGAGCAAAAATCAAATCATCATCGATTAGACTCATTATCAACAAATAACGCAAATATGTTTTGTTGGGCAGCCAAATCACTCAAAAAGTCAGTGTTTGGTGGAGGTTTACTTGTTCTATAGATATATATTTTTTGTTTTATCGATCATTTTTACGCATAGTAACGCCACATTATAGTGAATGAAAATCTCACAATGATAAGTGATTATTTTTGGACACAATTATAAATAGACTTTGCAAATATAGGTCTCAACAGTACATTACAAACCACACAGCATGTTACAAACGTTTTACTGAAGAGTTAGTTGATCTAGCGCGTTATGTCAAAAAGCCACCCGTCGCATGATTGCCACGTCCTTTAGTTTTTTTGGACTATTTTCTTTGAAATGCCATGAAATTCTTGGTTTACCAAACAAGCTGGCAAAGGCAGATGAGTTCAAATCCAACATTGCGTAATATACCTAAAATCTTGTCCAATTTATGCTAAAAAATTATTGAAAATTTGGTTCAACGACGAGACTCTCGCAAACGTATATGTGATGGTCATACGAAGGAAATGAATTTCATACATAATTTCGACTAAATGTTCTTGAACACATATTTTTTTGTTTTATTTTCAGAAATTGAAGACCTCTAAATGAAAAATCATATGAAGTGAAAAAACACTTTCTTAAACAAACCTACTATTAGCCACATAAGTCAGTCAAAAAATTAAATCGAACATACACATCCAAAAACCAATGAGAAGTGGAAATGGGGGGCATACAGATATATAAAATAAATTAAGTTTTTTTATTTGATTCACATTTTTTACTGTAATTATTATTACATAAATGTACAATAAAAATAATACGCCACGATCTTACTGGAAACCGGTCATAACAACTCGTGGTATAAAATCTTTTTCCGTCCCGAAAGTGTATATAATTTCACGAAGATATAAAATGTGTGTTTGATTTAAGATATGAACAAACATTTTTGTCGAAAATATATTGAGCTTTGTACCCTATTGATTTTGAAATACCCATGGATAAATTATCAATTTTTATTTCCTGATAAGATATTCAAATTGAAACATAGTTTTGTAACAGTAAGCCACTTCTTAACAAATAACGAAAAAATACCATGATGCTTTATTTTATACATCAGATTTACGAGAATACATAAAAGCGAATAAGGTCTCAACAGAAATAGAACTTCAGAATTTCCTTGGCTCAACAGAAGGAAGTCTTACATAAGAGCAAAGTAAAAATTTAACCATTTGATTGCGAAACTTTTGCATTCCATTTATTGTGATTAAAACTTGAAATGGAATCACGCAGTTGCTGCGTGCCTATTGCGTTGCTTTTGGAAAATTTGGTCAATATTGGCAAATACGTCGGAGGCCTGTTTGGCTGCATCAACTCTGAAATGCAGGCCTCTTTCGGCATAGTAATTAATAAGAACTTTAGTTTGTTTGTGGTATGATTCAAGTCTCTTCTTCAGAGCTTCAACATTATCATCTGTCCGCCTTATGAGTGGTTCACCTGTAATCTGCAGAAAAAAAAAATATTTCATTTAGACAAAGTATAAGCTATTTCTAGTCTGTTTACATCATCACGCATTGGAACCTTCGGTGGATGGAACTCCTCGTGGTATGATCTTCCGCTTGGGGTATGAATTAGCCGGCCAGTAATTCTCTTTACCAGCAAACTATCGTCAATAGCAAATTCAACAACGGCATCCAGTTCAGTTTTTCGTCTTTCTAACAATCCATCTAACTAAAAAAACAAAACAATGTCGTATAAACTTTCTATATATGTGGCCGAAAAACACACCTTTTGAGCCTGAACTACAGTTCTAGGAAAGCCGTCCAAAAGAAAACCATTTTTGCATTCCGGTTTATCTAAATTGTTATCAATTAGATCTACAACAAGTTCATCAGACACAAGTTTTCCTTCATCCATAACTTTTTTAAGTTCTTGACCTAATGCTGAACCGGAGGCAATTTCTGCTCTAAGCATGTCGCCTGTTGACAAGTGGCATACGCAAAATTTCTCTTTCAATAAAGGCGCCTGAAATAAAATGTGAAAAGTAAGAACTTATAATTCGCAACTCTAATGTTATACAATATATGCATATGTCTAAAGAAAACATAAATCGTTTTTAAGTAACACTTACCTGTGTCCCTTTTCCAGATCCTGGAGGACCGATAAGGACCGCCTTGATTCCGATAGTTTCAGGTTCATAGCGCGCCAACCTTGCTGATACCGAAGGAGTCATTTTATTGATTCTATTTTGAAAACCTTATCTTCGAAGAGGTTAAGATTTAAAAAGCTCCTAATCATTCAATCACTATGCCGTACAGAGTCCACTGCCTTGCCAAAGAACCACTAAGCATTATCCAAATAACTGTCAGACGCGTCCCCACTTTTCACTTTTCTTTTTAATTTGACCTTCAATGACGACGTTCACAAGAAATGTCAATTTGGGGCCTGTTTATACAAAACCAACAGAAATTATTTGTCCAAAATTTTAAAAAATTGACATATATTAGTACATTATTTCAGCAAAATCCACAATTTTAAACAGAAAACCAGAAATCAACAAATACTATCGCACATGTATGTTACATTAGGAAAAATAACCTTTCAAAATAGCTAAAAGAATAAATCTCTTATTCACTCTTAATATGATTCGATCGAATACTATGTTTTATTATATTGAGTCAAATTATATGCTGTTAAAGGAATACAAAATCCGACCCGCGAAAACAACATTTAACATGTTGTTTGCAAGCTATTTAGTGTACTTAAAAACCTTTCTTTTACTTTAAATTACTTTAAAATTACTTTTACTGGAAAAATTCATTGTGATATGTAGTTCTGGGTAAAATATATTTTATTCATATCATACTGAAGTTGATAATATAAAAGGTTAAGGAGTCAGAAGTTTCTTATGGTAGGATATTTATTTATTGTATTGTGATAGTTTCAAATATATGGTGTGATCTAATCATGGGGCTTAGTACATGTCATCTTATAATAATTAACTTCACGTAAAAGACAGACCATAGCTGAAGAAACTATAAAGTTCAAAAATGTTAAAGTCGTAAAAATATCATAATAATAGTCTCTGCTAATATTGGTTTTAATTTATTATTGGTTTCTAATTAATAGTATACAAAGTGTACAACTCCTTTACAGAAATTGAATTACGCCTGCACGATGCCAATCAACAACAACCCTCTGAACACTTCCATTTCGAACTTACGATATTCGAAAATGGTTCTCACTTCCGCCATCTCTCTAATTCCTTCTTTTTAAGAAACAGCGAGTACGAATCAACACCATGAGGTAAGATTGGCTCCAAATAAAATTGTAAATAATGGTAAAAGTGCAACTTAAATTCCAAAAATTCAATATATTAAGTACCTAGTCAACAAATATTAATTAATTTTCAATATTTTAGTTCGCTGAAACTCCAAAAGAGGCTGGCAGCCTCGGTAATGAGATGTGGCAAGAAGAAGGTTTGGTTGGATCCAAATGAAATCAATGAGATTGCCAATACCAATTCCCGTAAGTGCTTACTATAACATTTTTTTTTTATAAGAAATTGTAATAATTTTAAAATTATTTCAGGTCAAAACATTCGCAAGCTGATCAAGGATGGTTTGATAATCAAAAAGCCGGTCGTAGTACATTCTCGCTACCGTGTTCGCAAAAACACAGAAGCCAGACGCAAGGGACGTCATTGCGGATTTGGTAAACGTAAGGGTACAGCAAACGCTCGTATGCCTACCAAATATCTGTGGATGCAGAGAATGAGAGTTCTTCGCAGACTGCTTAAGAAGTACAGAGACAACAAGAAGATTGATCGCCATTTGTATCATGATTTGTACATGAAGTGCAAGGGTAATGTTTTCAAAAACAAGCGTGTCCTTATGGAGTACATCCATAAGAAGAAAGCTGAGAAACAACGTAGCAAGATGTTGGCTGATCAAGCTGAGGCAAGAAGGCAAAAGGTGCGTGAAGCCCGTAAGCGGCGAGAGGAAAGAATTGCCAATAAGAAGCAGGAGCTTGTGCAGATTCAAGCAAAGGAAGACGAAGTTGCAGCTCTGGCAGCAACCGGTCCAAGTAAAAAGTAATTTTTTTGTTTGTATCTGATTAAATATATTTAAAACAAGCACTTTGCTGCACATAAAATCTTGGCTTTTGTATCTTAAAGTTTAAAATATGGAAAATAAACAGCGAAGTGTTTTTAGTGACAAAGTGATAAATTAGGAATTTTATTCCAATTGCTCTTTTTGCTTCGTGTAATTGTTTCATCTTTATTCATTGTAAGTAAATTATTGTACGAAATTAATAACCGAGAAAGAGTCGTGCTGTGAGCTGGAAAGTTCATTTATAAAAGTTAAGTGCTTTGTGGTAACATTGTGAAATAATTTACTATTGTAAATAATGCTTCTGTACTTGAACATTTCACCATATCTTGATATTCTCAAACGTTCATTTGCGAATGTTTAACAATTGAACGAAATTGTGTTGTGAAACTAGATTACAAATTTTGCGGATAGTAAGAATGGTGTGGCATTTTAAAATTTTCTTCGTTGGCAATGCTTTATTACTTTATCAGGTGTTGTAAAGGTTTCGTGGGATAGAGAATGGATTGAGGAACAAACTCTTTAAACACGACTTATAGAAGTTGGTGTTGTTCTACTTCTTTTATAAAATATACTCATTAAACGATTCAGCATACACATATTTAAAAAAAAAAAATAAATTGTCTTTACAACAAAGATCTTCAGGTGCAGAATATTCTTTGGTGCAAACGAATTCGATAAATAATTGAATTGCAGCTTTCGCTTTTATTTTATGAATTATAAATTTAGTTCATAATCAATTCCGGTTTCACTTTCGATTTTTTTCTAAATTAATTCAATTATCGTTTTAATGGCACATTTGAAGGTCCTAATACTTTTTTTTACCGTTGTGTTTTTCTCGTGCGACACCAAGGTTGAATTCCGAATATCAGAATATTAAGAAATAGACCAATAGCTTTATTTTGTCTTCTAGAACATCTTTGGTTTCCGCATCCAACATCTGAAAAAAAGATCTTGTTTTCCAATCGGTTACCATATACACTCCTGTAGCATTGTAGCATTCTCGATGCCGATGAGGACGGTTCCAACAATGATATGGATCAAAGAGTCTCGTGCACTCATTTCATGATTAACTTAAATTTAAATTACACAAGACATTTTGTCTCAGACAAGAGTTGTTTCATTGTATAAGTTGCAATTTTAATAAGGAATTATGAAGTTCACAATCAATGTCCTCATTAGATGGTTCATGCAGTTGATACTACCCAAAAATAATCAATCTTTTAGGACATCCACATGAAAACGAAGGCGTCTTCTGTTACCATATTACCCTACGAAGTTACATATCTTATCCGTGGAAATGTTAGCAGCAGGGTCTTGGAGATGAAAGCTCAGATACTTTTATATTAAAAACGTATTTAGGGATATTAAGATAAGGATGTAAAACTCATAAATTGAGTGTTGTTTAGTCATTGTCATATTCAAATTTTAAAAACAAATTTGATTTTGAATTGCATAAATCATTGCAAAAACAAAGAATAAAATAAAGTATTAAAAATGTATTAATAAACAAAGAATTAAGGAAAAAAATACAGGGAATATGAAAGGAGCAGGAGAAAATCAATCAGAAACCTCCTAATAATATTTTTTCTAACGTCATAAAAAAATTTGTATTCAGTTTCCGGTGGGTCTTCAATGTTTGAGGGGTTCTAGGGAATGCCCCTGGGTATTGAAGAATATAAAAATCCTTAACCAGGGAGGGAAACTGGAGAACGTGATAAAAGGCCAAAATGGCTTCAAACAGGTTTTTGTAAATATCAGACTTACAATAGGATTATTCCAAAGAGGTAAGAAACTTCTTCGAAAGAATATCTAAGCATGTCTGCTCGACTTCAAACAGGTGCATGCCACAAGTTTTATAAAAAGAGATCGTGCGTGGATAAGGCCAGGTAATAGAAATGAAAGATAAATACAAACTGCGATTTTTGCGAACTTAATGAGCCAACAATAATAAATACCTGATTGAAACAGGTTTTAACAAGATTATACGTGAACCTCGTGAAGACCACGGATAGTCATACACAGATATCTCACTGCCACACAAAAAGAGATTTATTCAACTTAAAAAGCTCGATATTTGAAGGGCTCGAATTGAATCTGGTAAACTTCCTCTTTATTATTATGGGAAGCAAATCGCTTTGAATTAGAGGAAAACTCTTTAAGGATCTAGTTACCAAACCGAAAAAGAGAGCATATCATACGAAATTTAACTGCTCGTGTGTTTTATAAACTCAACGATGAGTGTATTTTAAGATACAAACAAAATTTATTTCTGTCTTTACTTACCTTGCTTGCCTTGCTGAATTTATAGGTTTTTAAGTTCAGAATGGGTGGCTCAGTTATTAGACCGCCACCATACTACGTATCCATATACATGAATGCGGTCTTTTTCATTTTACAGTATCTGGGAGCCGGAAGACTTGTTTCAAATTATAACCGATTTATTTTTGAAGTTATTTCTTCCGCTTCATAAAATGAATATATCCCTTACAACAAAGAAGCATGGGAATCAACAAAAATGAATATTCATTTGTATCTTCAGCTATGTATGGGCAATTACCATGTTAAATGATTTCTGAAGTAGGTAAGTTATGAATAGGAAAGGCACCATTAGCCAGAGATTTAATATAAATCTTAACATCGATGATTTTGAAATATCAATCCCGATGTTTAGTAAAATTATCGTAAAACTTCCCAAATTTATTTATTATTGTTGATATTATATTCTTAATTCTTTAAAAAAAAACAAAAAATAGTTCGGTTTGTGGTAGTATGTTCAGTGTTTAGATGTACGAATTTTAAAAGTTAAACAGGACAAATTCAACATTTGTTTTCCGTTTAAATTATATTTAAATCAACTGGCAATGCAGCGAAATCTTATACACCAACCATTAGTCGGGCGAAATCGGCCGGCTGACATTTTTCTTATCCCCTTAATCAGAAACCAATAAGGAAGGAGATGGTCAACTGAACAGCTGATCAAACAGCTGATTTCCCCTCATTCGATCGTTTGACTTTATTTACGTGTTTTAGTAGACATAACCTCAAATTCTGAAAGTTATTTACGTATCATCGAACATTGTCTCACTTTACTCACTCATGTTTACGTTTTGATTTATATGCCCTCTCTTTCTAACAGTGTGAAGAGTGAGGAGATCCACCGTATAGACAGTTCACACGTATTCTCATTTGAAAACAAACAAAATCCTTTTTGTACGTCAGCTGTTCAAGAGGGGAAATGTTATAAAAAACGCTGTCAAAATGAATTCAAGGGTGGGAGACGAGGGAGTTGACTGTCGCCCTTAATACCTTCAATTTCTACATTTGACAGACGTCAAATAAATGACTGATTAAAAACATATCACCCCTCGATTTAGGACCGTTTAAGTTAGAATGTTTTCGTTAGGCCTTATAAAATTTAGGCGGTGTTTTTGTTTAGGGAGAATTGTGTTGTCGCAAGGTTACGCAACGAACATTTCATATTTAAATCACTGCCGCATAAATCCGATTGCATCTTCCTGCATTATTAATCAACATGCAAATTTCTGCTCAACACCAAGTGATAACCCCAATAAGAGACGAAGAAGCATACCTCCGTTAATGAGGTTTCCAGAAATTATATGGCCATCGTTTTTACATTCATTTCGCAACTGGGTAATAGTCAACTTTATCATTCGACCTTATTTCGACAAAGATTTTAATATAAAGGATTTCATTTACGGAGCAAAGCAAGCGGTACATGTAAGTAAATAGATGTTTACGAATTTGTTCAAAATAGTTTTCTTTTTCATACTTTACTAAAATCGCCTACCAGAATAATATTAACACATACGCTAATTTATAAATAAATAAATAGTTGATTTTTAGGTGATTTCATCAAAACTTACGAATGCGAACTTTATGGAGATAAAAGATTTGGTAGCACCAGAAGTTGTAGATGAAATCAAGCCGGTAATTGAAAAGTTATCAGTATCTCAAAGGAAACAACTAGAAATCAATAAGGATGATATATTCCTTTCCTTTCCCTATCAGGTAATATATTGAAGGAATATATACTTCAATGAAACACAAATTTGTTCTATGTCCATTTCTGAGGAGCATACAGTTCTTTTAATTTAAAATTAAATTTACATTAAAGCATGATTACTTCCTATAGGTAGGTATAATGTTTGATGAATCGAACGAAAAAAGGCAGAAGCGATTTGTCGAAATCACTATGGTATTTCATGTCTTAAAGGGATTTAGAGAGATGCAGAATCAGGGAGAAGTTCTTCCATGGAATATGGGGTTTGTTGAAAAAAATTTATACCGTATCTATAAATGTTGAGAAGTCATATGGGTATAGTACACTTTTACATATATATATATATATATATATATATATATATATATATACTTTCGTTAGAAATTGCTGAAGTTGTTGTATTCTGATGGAGCCACTTTTCACTAAAATATTGAAAAACGACAACAAAAAATATCCGTACAGTAAGTGTTTAAAGTGAGCCAACATCCACTTTGTATCTGGAATTTCATGCAATCAATTCAAAAAAAAATTTAAACATCAAACACTCTTATATACAAAAGCAAAGTTGTATCCATAAGCAATACGAGTACATAAAGTATTATACAAATAATCGGTTTATTTCTTTTTGGTTTGTTATAAATACTAAAAATGCTTCAAATCCTAAAATTAATACTTTGGTAGACCAACATTAGTCTTATTTTTTTATCCTTCTTTTTCTAAGCTGGTTTTAATGTTACCATAAATGTTCTAGGTTCCGGTGATTGGGTAGGATGAACGAATTGTTTTGGAGTTCTGTATAGCAATCATTCTATACTTTTCGTGGGACATTCTTATTCTTTTCTTGTTGAGAGCTTCAGTTTCTACGCATACTTTAGTTGTCAACGCTTGTTTACAAACTCTGCCACAGTATTATCAATAAAAACAAGATACTAGACCCCATAAAAACCATCTCCATACCATCACCAAACCTTTCGCATACTGTGTCCTTTATAATTTTGAATTCTGAAAATTGTATGATTTTTTCATCCGTGAACAAGATTTTTCCTCACATTTTTGTTTTGGTTTTGGTTTTTGAATTATTGTCTATTGCTAACTATTTTTTACAACTATAGGACAAATGTTTTAGTTTTAACGGCAATTGAAAAAGGTTTTTTATTCGCACTACTATTATCGTTTGCCGTTCTTCCCTATGGATTAACTTCTTAATCTTTAGAATTATGAATGTTAAATTTATGTATTGCTAATGAATTAAACGTAGAATTGGTGTTGTTAGAATGTCAGACGTTCATTTCTTGTTTAAATTGCATGCAATTACAGATGCAAAGCGTACTCATTTCGCATCATATAATGCTTAAAGTTCTATAGTCATTTGGGCTGTTTAGAATAAATTAAAAAGTGTCTATTTTGTTATTTTTGCTATTGCTACAAAAACAAATATCAGAAAAAGTTACTAAACAAATATATATGCACGTACATACAATGATAATAATTGTTGGCGCTACAGTCCAAAGGGGGACCAGGCCTAGCTTACTCATCAACTACTTCTACTACGCTAGTAGAAGGGACCTTCAGTTTTTTGTCGACTCCAAACGGCGAAATTTGAGAAGCTTTCTTAAACAGTTATTACTCTTTGCGTGTTGTCAGCAGGTCGAAAGAGGTGGTGCCGTGAAAAATTCGAAAAATTGGTGTTGAGCTGGGAGTCGAACCTAGACCCTTCAGCGTGTGAGCGTCGCGCTCTACCCACTATGCCACGGCGACCACTTACGTATATTCGTTTTTTTACTCGCACTCTTGTATTATACACTGTCAATACATCCTTGCTGAAGGCTAAGGACGCTTATGGTTACAAATACATAAATTTGCAATATCCTTACCAGAAACCAATAAGGAATTATTGGTCTCTGATGTAAACCTTTTTCGAAATTTTAAAAATTTTATGAAAACGTCTGACTAATTAAGGGGAAATTGTGACAGACGAACAAACTGCGTCAATTTTGAAGGAAAACATTTTTCCATTGAACTACTATATCTGTATGATTTCACAGTTTATGTTAACACAAAACATTACTACTATACATAAATAAGCGTTTTATTATTTTAGATCTATGCCCGAATATGAAGATAAAATTTTTGTATGCAACTACCGGTTTATAAAAGAATTTACTGTCGGATGTGAAACGGACTGGACCATTAATATTCTCAACCATTTTAAGCCTATTGATTTACTAATCGAGGATAATTGAGAGTTGTATCACATGTTCAAAATAATTGAAAATTAAAGGCTTGGTGTTTCTTTGACTAGTTTTTGTATATCCAAGTAATTTTGATAATTATATAAAATAAATGAAAGTAAGAAATGGAAACTGAGCCTTCAAAAACCTTAATATTTTTTAAGTATTACATAGTACTTGGTAGCACTACCCTTTATTTGAAATTCTACTCCTTGCTATTTTGTTTGATTTTATACTATATTAAGATCGACAGAGAAATTAATAGAAATTTTTACTATAGTTACATTTAAAACCTTATTTCCATTTCCTTGAAGATTCTGTTTTTTCATTCTATTATTCTAATATTGTTCGTTACTTTATCGTTTATGATGAGATGATAGAATTGTCGGTCTTTCAGTTACTAGTTTCGATTCGAAGGCTGTACGGCAGCCTTTCAGTACTAGTGATTGTTATATTTTTCGGCGGATAGACCAGTACAAGATAAAGATTCCCCTTGAATCTCCAACTGTAACATAATATGACGAGATTTAAAATTATATATAATTTTAATTATAATTAACTTTTCTAATTTTCCGACTTCTACTGTTTTTTCTATCTTCTCGTTTCTCATCAATTTTCCTTTTAAAGCTCCGCACCAAATTTCGAAAACAAACCCTTTTTAATTTTATTTTCAAATAATTATAGTTCCAAGTTTTTCCAGACTTAGTGATATATAATTTTGTCCCTTTGACAAAATGTTTTCGCTTATATTTTTTGCGAGACATTTTTGAAACTGATTTTCTTAACAAAACCACAGCTTACAAAAAAGTCAACAGTATTCAGTATTCCATATGAGTAGGTAAGTCGACTTAGCAACTTTGTTGGTTTATGTTTTCTTCTTTAGTTCGGATATTTGACTTTGTAGTGGATTGGAGTTCGGATAGAGGATAGGGGCCTCAATCAAATTTTATTACGCTATTGGAGGATACAATTATTATGATGGCTAAGTCACGTAGAGCGACACCACCGTTTCGACCAACTGTCTTCAACACCACGCCATAAAGACTTTGTAAAAGAGGACGTCCTCCAAGGAAAAAGTGCACATAAGTGAAAAGAGTCCTGAATCAAATTTCATTACAGAATTGTAGGTAGCAGTCTAAAGATAGTGCTGGCTGGAGTTTTTTCGTTGTGCTCCACGTCAAATCCGGATCATACAAGGAAGAAGATAAGTGTAGCGAGTAAAAAGGATAAACCGATAAATAAGTGAATGTAAAGGCATCATTAGCTTTATTTATGATACTACTATTAACACAATATTATTCGATAACAGGAACGAATTATTTGAATGCTTACTTCCGAAGCTTGTAATATATTTCACTTAGACGCTAATATTAATTAATTAGGATGCTTTGCATACTGCAACATATGTATAGAACAATTGGACGAATAATAATAATCAGAAAAAGTCGTACATTGTATTAAGTCAAATGTGTGTTTTTTAAAAATGAGTCAAGAGATGAACGCGTAGAAAATTAAATGAAACACCTTAAAAGACCGCAATAAAATAATGTAGATTAGGAAATGACCTCCAACAAAATGATCAACGACCACAGAGACTGCTGACTTTCTTCATCATAAGAGAATTATTAATAACTCACCGGGAGCTGTGAATATACAGAAGTAAGAATATGTTTCTTATACTTACTTATAAAAGACCTGACACATGTTATCATAAGTACTTTAGACGTAGTTCGTAAGTTTTGAGTCTACATATGTAAATACCAAATGAATTGATAAAAAAAGTAAATCTGTCAATTTTTAAAATAAATTAATATAGATCATATACTTTTAAATTTATTGAAGCTTAGGACTAGTACATGGATACATGGTTGAGGCATACTCCCTTATTAATTATTACTTTAGATATTGCCATAGTTATTTTATAGTAACAATTCCAAAACAATTCTCTAATTTTAAATTATTGCTCAAAATTATCAACTTTTTACTTCTTACAATATACGAGTTTTAAAACTTAATATTTGCAATTTTTTTCTTTGAACTAAAAGTGGGTTTATAGTTACGTGTTTTGAATATGCTAAGGAGAGCAAGATCAATAAATAAAGTATTTTTTTTCTACTGACTGATTCACATTCTATATGACTATCTACTGGCAAATAAAAGTACATATTCTCTAACTTTAGTCTGAAACTCTCTTCGGTCTCGTTGGTATTGTTCTGCTGCTTCACTGTTTAATGGATCATCAAAGTTGAGCAAATCCTGAAAAATGTATAGATTTTATTATACTTATCTATTTCACAAAAAAATTTAAACAATGAAAAAGGCTTTGTAATCCAGTTTTCTTGGAATATTTTTTTACGACAGTATTTATTTGGATTCATCAAATACACTTATAAATGTTTAGTGTTTACGAAATGATTTTTATATTTCACCGGTTGGCGTTGACAACAAAGTGTACATTTTCATTTTGCGTGAGAGAGAGCATAAAATACGTGTAACGGCTGATGATGCTATGCCATCTGTAATAGTATTATCAATATGTTAAAAACAACATTTTTTGATTTAAATAGCGTACCTTTTGGATGCCTACGTGCAACTTAGACTTAATAGTTGTTTTACTTTTCAACGACCGCAATTAAGGTTATTTACATTGTGTTGAAAACAAATTTAATGTCTTTTAGGACATATTTTTATTTGAATTACTGCTACGATATCATTTTATATATTCATAAGGAAAGGGTAAAATCATTCGGTCTAACAATAGGCAATTTTTAAAAACCGTAATAACGTTAATTCGCTTTAATATAATCATCACATTTTGACGTTTTTATCTTTACTGATTTTCAAATCAACAATAAAATTGTTAAAATAGTTGGACTTCAAAAACTCAAATTAAATCGAGTGGCACCTGCATTATGGTATATACGACTTTTATTATGTACAAATTGTCAACTTTGACGTTTTTACTTTTGATAAATGCGAATTACCAAATTTGTAATGCAATGTCCAAGTAACGTCCGTTTTAAAAAAGCTTTGTATGTTACTATATCCATCTATCTAGATACTATTAGTATAATAGGGTTAAAATTCAATAAAAATCTCTTCTTAAAAATTAATTCAGTACTTGATAACACGAAGATTTTGAAATTCGTTTTAACGAGGTTAAGACTTGTAGTAACACGTAATTATAATTGATGCAGGTAATAGTGCACATTCAAAGTTCTGAAGCAGATTAATTTCTCTTTAATGCTGATCAACATAATATCAAAAAGAAAAAGGAAAACTACAACTCTACATACCGTAAATAATGAATTCAGTCCCCATATAACGTCCTTTAGTTTTCGTGTTGGTGCCCAGCCTAAGCCATCAATTGAATTTTGTCGTAAAAGAGAGAGGCAAATATCTCCCGTGACTGATATATTGGGATGCCATAGCTTTGTTAAACATTTAACATTAGGAGGCTAAAAATACAAATCAGTTAATTCAACCGCTTAGAAACAAGAATCAGCAATCAAGCAGTCATAATTTTTTTTACCGAACCTGTTTCCTGATTCAATTGCACAAAGAAAACATTCGTTACAATATCATAACAATGCACAAAAAATAAGTACATTGTAAAACTTATATATTTTACTTACAACCATATTGTATTCCTCTGGAACATTAATCATAAATCTATAAATGCCACCTTTCCAAAAACCCTCATCGGGGCAGATTCTCAATACGAATTCGGATAGGATATTAGGATCACTGAATGTAACTCCACACGTAGAAGGTAAAGTATTTTCCATTTCTTGGATTTCTTTTACAAGAAGTCTATCTCTAATTGAAACTCTTTTAGTTATATCACAGTTATTCTTCATTTCTACACTTTCCTTTTTCAGTTTTCTAGATAACGTTATCATTTTCGGTATTTGAAGTAATTATAAACAATTTTTCCACAAAATCCGTCCGCCATAAACAAATTATATCTGCCAATTTTATTTGTGAGCACATACCACAAATATAAGGCCTGTTTGCGTAAAGAACTGACAACTGCGCTCCTTGACAGCATTTCATTCCCATTTCTTTCAAGTGAGTGTTCACACAAACCTGTGCACGTCGCAGGTATATTTTCAGTGCAGAACGTGGTAACTTCCATGTGTTTATTTTTCTAATTAATAAAACAAAGAGCCACTACCGCTCACACTTTATTATTTTTCAGAAATTGTGGATACAAAACATGCAAAACGAAGCATGCAGGGGTTATGATGTGTATTTAGTGTACCAACGATTATATTTCCACTATTTGTTTGCCAGGGGGTTTGAAACCTTCGACGATGAAATATTTCTAAGTTTCTGACTTTCGTGGGTGTTGTAATCGATTTCGTTTCTTATTCGTTAGCAGAAAAAGTAATTAGTAGGTACACTACAGAATAGGTATTACTCCTTCAGCAACTTTTTTCCGCTGTTGTGTATGATGTTCTTCTTTCACAAGTATTTTTGCAGACTGTGAACAACCTATTTGACTATCCATACAACACGAAAAAATGTTGGAACGCTACCCGTCCAATATTCCATATTGGTTTCTGCTGTCTACGTTCTCCACAGAGTCAAAACAACGCATTAATTTAGTAAATGGTTAGGCTTAGTTTTCATGTCATGGTTGCGCTAAGGTCACGATATCGATTGCTAAGAACAATTTTTATATTGCAAGGTGTTTATTTCTTCGACGACAATGTAGTTGGCATGAACATTTTTCTGAAACGGCTCAAATGGCTTTCATTTCAATTTTAAAATTGACAGAAGGGATTTTTCCGATTTCTAATAATACACCTATTCCTCGATTTACATGGTACTTGATTTATACGGTTTCACTTTAACACGGTTTTCCAATCGCAACAGAAAAATGTTTTTTTCTTATTCTAATAGTTTTTTGCACATATTTGAAGATTGGTTCCATAATTGTTTCGTACCAGATGTGGATATTTATTTACAAGAAAAAACTTAGAGCTCCTAGACGATTGGCCAAGCCATCCAATAGACTTGCAACATCCAAATGCACAAATTGAGTTCTTGACTCCCAACACAACTTTGCTAATTCAACGTCAAGATCAATGGATAATTTCTACGTTTAAGGCTTATTATATTAGAAGAAGCTTCGCAGATGTTTTGCAAAAAGTAGATGAAAGCCCTGAAGTGCAGAAAAATTTTACTATTTTCAATTGTATAACAAATATCGCTTCAGCAGTCGCCGAAATAAAAAAGTTTACATTGTGTTTTTGCAGGAAAGTTATTTGGCCTTATGTAATAGTCGAGGGAAACGTGATTATGTTTTTGCTAATATAATTTTGCTAATATAGACAAATGCGAATCAGTCAATATGAAGAAATTGATAAATACGTTTTTAATTATCAAAAATTAATAGAATTGAATACAAAAATCTCTCTTTAGTATTCAATTTTCATCTCATTTTCCGCGATTATAATGGACACATCTTCGGCTTTTCTCTGTCTTCTTTAGATCGATTTACACTGTTTTCAGGGTTAGTTGAACATATCCGTTTACTTTATTTTCTACTCGTTTTACACGGTTATGTTTTGCACGGATTTTTAAAGAACCAATCTACCGTGTAAATCGAGGGATAGGTGTACTTGATAATCTTTAAATGACTCTTCCATGTGAATTACCATCGTTTTTTAATGTCTTGCTGTGCTACATGCTACCTTTACAAATTTTATAGTTTTGGTAATTTTGCTACCTTTTGTCGAAATGAAGTGGCAATGCTGAATATTACATTATTTCTGTAGGAAGCTGAAATGAATGCGAATTATGCTCAACGCTTGATTAACTTTTACTCAAATATACTAGGTACTGAAGTAAATTAGTGGAACCAAATTAGTTAAACTAAGCCTATATTTTTCAAAAAAACAAAATACAAATTCGACCAAGCTGTTTTATTAAATTTGGTATAGAAAATTTTATACAGACTTAAAACTATATTATTCGAGCTTAACTTTGAACGCAGCCAATAGAACATCAAACATCATTTCGCGTACTGTCAGCTGACAAAATAAGTAAATACAAAGTTGAGGGACATAATTTGAGTTAGGGAATGTTGGATTGGTTAATATAAATTAAGATTTAAGTATTTTGTTAATTTTCCAAATATGATAGATATAATGGATGTGCGTGATAACAAAGAAAGTTCAAATTTGCTTCAACATTCTGAGAATCTTAGCCTTTCCGACTTAGAATTACCGGAAATAGAACATCAAAGAAAGCGAAAAGTAAGAAGGTAAGGGGTCGAATTATTTATTTTATAATAAATAACGAATTCTTTTCTTGGTTTTAGAAAAACAAGGCCAAGACTTTCCACGAGTAGACAAAGAACTGGCCCTGCTGCACCTGGTCATCGCTATATCATTTTAATAGGAAGCGTTTTCTTTGTGACTTCTTGTTGGTTACTTATTTTGTCATACACCATGTCAGTTATTCACATAGAAAATCAGCGGTTACAAAATGAGATAAAAAAAGGTAAGCTATTTTTTAATTTATGTGGCGTAACATTTCGTAAATAAAATAGGATATAAATATGTGAGCTGGTATGTATATTCTTTGGTGGTGTAATTGTCAGTATAATGTCAAGCCATCATGAAAACACTTCTAAGTACATACATCATTTAACGGATAGTGCGCAGAACATATTCGATTCGTAGGCCAATATGAAAATGCCTGTACAAAGCATTTGTTAAAAAATCATAATCGACAATGGAGTCGGGCTTTCAAGTATCCGTTCCCATCAAAAGTGGGACTAAAAAAATAAGAAAGAGACGAGAACTTGATGCTTTAGTGTCATATTCCCATACTAAAAGGTAGTTCTAGTTAATCAGTGAATAATTTATTCTGTAATGTGAATGTTATAGAGGAACCATAAACAGGTCTATGAACACAAATGGAAAAAACACTCTAGAAAAACTTATTAAGACGTCTACGGACGAACAGGACGAATACGATTTGGTATATTATAGTTATTAAAACAAAGCCAATTTCTTTCTATTTTAAATTTGCAGGAAAATAATAAACAGAAATTGGAAAAACGTTGTGTGCGAAATCGCGTCTCATTTTGGATTTTCCTGCCAATTGTTATCGTTGTGTTGTTGTTTGGTTTTGTAAATTGGTTAATTTTTGATTTAAAACAACAGTTTATTGCATACCGCCAAAAAATTGAAGAAGGTATTTTTAAAAATAATTTCTTTTTGTACTTGCATAGTAACATTAATAAATATAACTCTATAGATTTTTATCTATAATTTAAGGCCTTATATTTGCTTAGAAAAATTCGATTAAAATATATTTTCTAAATGGTGTTGTTTTATAGCTCTAAAATTCTGTAATAAATATATAGGCAGGTGATTTGATTGATTTAAAAAAATGTATATAACAAAAGTTTACTAAGAGGACATAGGTCGATTGCCTCGTTATTATATATTAATGCTTATTTGGTATCAGTCGCGCCTAAGTGTTAGGCTTATTGGGGTTGAATAGAAGCCATGAATTTCTTACTCTTCTTTTTGATGAAAGTAAGGAGAGGTGGGAAAAGGGGGAGTCTTAACGTAGTTTGTAAGGATTGTCAGGAAGGAAAAGATTTTATGTAGTTTGATAGATAAAACAAGTCTCTTACGTTTAATATGTATATAAGAAAACCGTAATTGATAAAAATGTATTCTTCAAGGTTATAAACAGTTTTAGTAGTTCCTTGCTGCATATTTTTCCCCAAGCTAAAATGATGTAACTTACATGCATGTTGCGACTATCTTGTTAAACTCTAACAAACTATCGTGTAAAGCTAGTGTGTCATAAATTTATGCAATTGCACTTCGGAGTCCACGTGAAATGCTTTTTTTTGAATGTGTTTTTTGTCTAATTTTTCTTTATTATTTTCATGCCTAAAATGAGGCCATTTGTATATTAATGTGAATTTATCTAATTGATGGTAAATCCATACGTTAAAAAACATAAACCTAAATACATCGATATTTTATATTTAAATATTATGTCATTTGATTGTCTAGAATTACTCCTCTTTGCTTTCCTTGATCTCTGGGAGAATACAAACTATGCTTAACTTATGTTTATCACGACTTGATAAACCCGAGCCTTGAAGTAACATTATTATAATTTAATAGAGCGAATATACTATGATTCCAGTGAAAATGACCGCTATAAACTATTAATCAGAAGAATTCTTAACAGGGTGATTAATCCTTTTAACTATTCAAAAAGCCGAAAAATAATAATAAAAATAAAGCAATACAAAGTTGTAATTTTTATTATTAATTTCAATATTATAAATCTCTAAAAACCATATTTTCAGTGTCTGTGATATGTCAAATTCTTCCCGAAGAAATGCAAAAGTGGCACGAAAAATCATCATTATTAGAAAAAAACCAAAGTACTATTTATGAAAAAATTAACGAAATACAAATTTCAATAGAAGGTTTGAAAAATAATTTTACAAAGTTCGCTGCCCGAGCGGACGTTCAAAGTAAATATACAAAAGACGATAAGTTTGTTGCAGACCTGGGTGCCAAGCTTGAAGATGTTTCAAGCGATATGTCAGTAATAAAACAACATTTTACTGCATTGCAAAACTCAAATGCAAAATTCGAAGAAAGTATTAATAAACTTGAGGTATGTTAACTGATTTATGTAAAATAACAAATAAGTTATAGTTTTATATTTTTACACAAGACGCGATTCAGTGAAATTTCGGATCATATTCCGGAAAATAAAAAAGATGATGATATTTGTTTAGAAAAAATTCAAAACCTACAAACTAAATATGAAAATGAGATCAAAGGCGTTGCAGCAAATATTAGCACGGTCAACGACACACTCACTCAAAAAGCTGATATACTGAGTGTTGAACTTTCAACGCATAAGGTAAATTACAGCTACATATATCTACATAGAGTATTCTGGTCTTATATATTTTCCTTTGTAGTCTAAACTGGACGATTTATTCGACAAATCTGCAAATATTACCTCACACGTTACGTCTATAGAAAATGATTGGACCAAATACAGACAACAGCTTATTGATTCAGCAACAAAAATTGATAATTTTGAAAGTAAAGTAAGTAATATTTACAATAACATTGCAAAATTTTAATCAAACACCTGCAAGATTAGCAAATCAATTACCTAATTGTATAAATGTATATTTTAACTGACTTGGATGTTAAGCTTTATACGAATTCGTTATACTCGCATAATTAATGTTAAATATGTCGCTTTTAGAAATCCATGAATATTAACAATTAAATTATTCATATTGTTCGCCGCTGTCGTCGGTTTTTAAATTTTAGTTAAAGAACATTTAAAATAAAAGAAAAAACTTCTAAAACAAAAATTTAAAAAATCGAATTTTTCGTAGTTTTTATTTTGTAGCCTTCTTAAAAAATACTACGTTGATGACTTAAGGACATTATAAGAAACAATTTCTAGAAAATAACAGAATTGCTTTGTACTTGCATTAAATAAAAAATAAAATACATTTCATATCACATAATCTGAAATATAGTTGCTTTTAGAAATTGAAAATTGCTTAAGAAATTAACAAAAACAATGTTTATAATTTATTTTTATTACAGATATATGAGGTTGCAAATAAGACCTCAAACTTCGAAAATTCTCTTCAAAAGGTGTTGCTGTATTACACATCAAATAATACCATAGGAACAACTGTTAATAATTCAACAGATGCTGTAGTCGAGGTAGGATCGATTTTTTAAATTTATTATTTATGACTCAATAACGTTATTATATTATTAACGTTTTCATTAAGCACACGACGAGAGTGGAAGATGAAACTGTAAATAATAAAGCGGGGCACTAATAGAGGAACTTTTTTTTCGGAAGTATAACCAATGTATACTTTTACCTTTTACAAAACTAATTGATTTTAATATTTTCACAGAGAAATTTAACGCGCATGGATAAAATCATTCCACATTTTTATTCGGATTTGCCTCCAGGTTGAAACAGATATTTAAATTTAGCTTATTTCAAAAATCGATAAAAGTGTTCTAATGTTATTGAAAGTAATTGATCTATTTGTTCCTCACAAATTGTAAATAGACGTTTCTTTTATCGCAATAAAATAATTTTAATATTCCTCTATTATGATATTTTCAATCTAATATAATATAAAAGTAATTTAATATAAGCGAAAAATTAATGTTTTTATAACAAGCCCTATACTTTTTTTTTCTGAGTGAGTGTTTTTTGGTTTTTTGTATAGTATGTAATTGCATACAAAGTCACATTGTATCTTTGAATTAGAGTTTGTGTATAAAAATACTTTAGTACACTCTGCACACTTTAATTGAAAAGTAATAAAAATAAGAAAACAAATTGATAAATAAAGATACAAATTGTTAAACAAGTCAAGGCCATTAAGATCCATAGCTTTATCATTGTTTAATTTATTTTTTTAAGAGTAAATAATTAACGTGCATTAATACCGAAAATTGGAAATATTTGATGAAAAATACGACTATATATTATTCTTGAGTGAAATATCAATAGTTGTTAGACGAGATTGCAGAACAAATAAATAAAGCGGAGAGATCTACAGTCCTCAAGGAATCAAGATACAACACTTGTTACTTCTCTTACGTACAGAGTGTTTTTCAGAAACTTGAAAGTAATGGTGCAGAAAAAAACATACAGTTCTGCCAAAAATTGGTTGTTCTGATGTCCAATAAATTGCAATTGTAAAAGTTCTTAGTATTATGAGTTCCACAAGCGGCGGATAGTCAGTTTACACTTGATTGAATCCTTTCGACTTTAAAAAGCATCCCTTCGAATTCCTGAAGTATACCTTTGAAAACGCGTGCTAGATGGTTACTGACATTGCCCATAAGTAAGGTTGTACCTTGACGGCAAAGTCTTTTTGGCGACCTGCTGCCAAAAATCCCCTAAACGATCTTTGTGTCATTGGTTGTGGAAAGAAGTAAGTCTTAGGTCCTGCATTTAGCTCTGATGCAGAATCCCCTCTTTAACAAAAAAAAGTAGTATAGTAATTGTAGTAATTTTTTGGCACTATATGTATTTATGTACACGCTTTTTTAAGACTTGGCACTTCTACGCCTGTGGTCGCCGTGGCGTAGTGGGTAGAGTGCGACGCTCACACGCCGAAGGGTCTAGGTTCGACTCCCAGTTCAACACCACTTTTTCTAATATTTCACGGCACCACCTCTTTCGAGCTGCTGACAACACTCAAAGAGTAATAACTGTCTAAGAAAGCTTCTCAAATTTAGCCGTTCGGATTCGGCAAAAAACTGTAGGTCTCTTCTACTCGTGAGAGAACAGTAGCGCGCACAACACGAGTAGTTGATGAGCAAGCTAGGCCCTAGTCCCCCTTTGGACTGTAGCGCCAACAATTATTATTGTTACTTCTACGCCTACAGAATGGGCATTTGATCTCTTTCTGAAGAGGATCAAAAGACGCATACAAACATTTCTTATTAAACTTAGGAGGAGGAGATTATGGGTTTGCACTATTTGGATACTTTCCAGGAAATATAGCTGTGTGAAAACCAAACAAATATATGACCTAATAGTACACCTATTGGATTGTTGAGAGATTCTTTCGTCCTTTTATGAATGTTGCGGGTGGGAACCGCGTGCTTCTGCAGGTTGTATTATCCGATGACTCTGGCAGATTTTGTTCTTAAAATTTGCTAGAAAAATCTGAATTTCCGTTGCACTTCTTGGATTGATATAGTGCTTGCTTTGTAGCAGACCAAGATCTCTGCTTAGACCGTTGAGTGCACACGTTTTTTTAGGAGGCGTTACATTGCTCGTCGCTGTTTATTTTAAGTATTTTATATTATACGTATATATTAAAACTTATATTTATTTTATCAAAAGATTATGACAATGCCACTGCTTAGTTCGACATCACCTGTTTTTAATATTAGTTAATTTAACCATATTTGGAATACAGTTTTGTTTTGTATTACAAACCAATAAGTAACGTGCTAACTGTACCTACGTTTGTTAAGCTGATTTTCATTCCCATAAAAAACATTAACCTCCGCGATGAATTTTTGTTGTTGGAAGCTGATGATTGTTTAATTTATTGTAATTTTTTGTTCGGATAGATTTATGATTTTAGAATCGTTTATGTATTTGCAAATGAAATAGAATGCCAAAAGCACATTTGTGCCACGATCCTTATAATATTTCCTCTTTGTCTGCTTATGACTCCGATTTAATTGAATGATTACTATTATTCAATTCCTAGTCGTAAGGACTCTTTCTCAGCAATAACTTGTGTTGCTTTTTTATATACAGTTAATATTCTTTGTGTGTTGTTAACAACTCGAAAGAGGTGTTTAGCCCAGGAATCGAACCTGAATTTTGTTAGTTTCGCTTTTTACCCACTACGCCACGGCGGCTACCAAGAAAGCGACTACTATTTGAACTATTTAGTACACAATGTTAGCCTAACGCCCTTTGATGCTCTGGCTACTAAGCTACATTATAATTTTAATCATATTGTAGTAATTCAATAAATAAATAAAATAAATAGTACACAATGTAGAGAAAACTGATTAATTAATAATTAAAGTATATTGTAATGTTTCAACCAATTTAGTAAACATTTTCATTTAAACTGGGCTTAAGAAAGTCGACTTATTTCTTTGAAATCCAATTCTTCAAACCACGAAATTTTAAAAACAGCGCAGAACATAAAAAATTAACTTTTCACATTTTCCAAAATGTTCAACAAAATGATTAGTTTCTTCCTCATTTACATTATTAAACAACTCAAACTTGTGCCTACTTCTAAAAACTCATTCAAGCTTTGAATAATATAAAAAATTCCACAGCCTTGACAGGAATCGCATAGCTATATTGTACTTGGTCCACGAGTTTTAACGAAATTGTATCTAAAAAAAATGAAAACGGATCCAAGAAAAGAATTCAGTGTAAAAGAACTGTAGGACGTAGTGATGAATGTGTACAGTGACAAAAGTTACCTCATACACATATCACCTCCTACCACGAGTCAATTTCAATATTATCTTACATTTCGGGCTTAGCAATATGTTGCCTCACAACTTTTGCATTAATGTTTGCTTTTCGTACAAATAACATTGTGGAATTGTTTTCACCAATCCAGAACTGTTTAGCACAAGTAAAATTCCATTAAAAGTAGTTTCACTGTAATGGTTAGCTATGTCTAGAATGTTTTTGATAATAGTTCTTGGCCGATGCTGTTGTTGTTGTAGTCGAAGTTATTGGCATGCAAGGAATTTGTTGCTATACGATTTATTATTTTCAACTAATTATGAAAGAATGCCCGTGGAGTGTAATGAGGTAACTAGGAAGAACATTCCATATTCGTGAACTGCGCCCGAAAGTAAATTAAAGAGTGAACATCCATCAGTGAAAGCCCATCAGGTTATTTTTGCTTTCGTATGCTTAAAGCGGAGGAATGTATGTAACTGGCTAGTTTATTTAAACATTTCTTATTGAAATAGCCATAAAATAAGTGATAAAGACGCGACATTATGGCGGTGTTTTAACGAGTGGAAATATTTGAATTAAATCGCTCGTTGTAACAAATTGTATCCAGAGGAAGGTCTTGGGAGCACGCGACCAGATAGGAGCGTCATGCTCACCTTGCCTTGTATATTTTAGCCAGTTTAAAAGGGGTAAAACATTTCTTAGATTGTTTTAAGAAACTTGCACACTTCGCTGCATTTCGTCCTGGGGAATGCTAGAGCCAACATGTTGAAAAGCAGACTTGAATCCTTCCAACACAACTTGTATTGTACGTCCCGTAAGTTAGATTTTAATCCATTTCAAATAACAAACACAACGATCTTGACTTCGCCTACATTGTGCAAAGATTGATTCCAATTTCCAGTGAGATATGCTTTTGGAAAATATATTATTTTGCTTCAACTTTTAATCGTGGGAAAATTTGTTTCGTCTTATTTGTGCATTGCAGTAATTTCGGCCTGTTCAAACTTTTTGCAATTTTTCTTGGAGGGGTTGGCTTTGCAATCTCTTTTCTCCCAAACTGATAGCCTCTTTGTAAAATGAGTCGTGTCGCATTTGCCTTGTGTTTTCACTCTGTGAGTAATGAAGGACATGCGATCGCATCACAGATAACGATACACAGAAAACGATATAGTCGCGATCGCCAGAGAGTGCGCCAATAAAATTATCGTGATAGACTCTGTCCATGGGTATAAGACCCAGAGTCTAGCTGCAGAAGAAGCAGTCAACAGAATGGAGTGGATAAGAAGAATAACAATTTCGTGATGTCGATTTGGTTAAGCATAGCATGCCCAGATGGCGAGAAATACACGTCGGTTGACGATCGGGGAGAGAAGAGGAAGAACGGCCTGCCATGACGAAAAAGTAGCACATCTCAAAGTGGCTTGAATGGAGTCAATGAAAATCTCTTTTCTTTGGCTTTGTCATCTATGCTAATGTAAATTATAAATAGAAGAATACAACTCAGTCAATGTTTCGTGGTCTTAATATTGTTTTCAGCTGTTGCAATGGAATCAGTGGAGAGGGAGTTGCGCAGCTCAGACAAATTTGCTGTTATCTAAAGTCCTAATAGCTACTGTTTTAGTGTTATTCAAGGAATGTGAAAATTTGTATACATTTCCATAAAAAAAAAACTTCAGCACTTTGAAGATCTTTTTGTCCGCGATATCGTTCTGTATACGTTATAACTTCAGTGATTAACAGATTAAGAGGTATGCATATTCTCCAGGCATAGTTTCGAACTCCCGAGATCCCTGTAAAACTTTTCCAACTGTGCCTTGTAAAGCGATGCAGTATGCAATTCGAAAACTGGTGATCTACTTTTGACATGTAGTGTAGTTCGGTAAGATGATGAATTTCTGTATGTCTTTTAAAATTTTGTACTGAAAGAAGTGTCTATTGTTTTTAAAAAATCCGCACAACTTCTGGATTACGCAGACGTCATCGTCATCATCGGTCGCTTCTCAACAACAAACGAAAATGTACAGTGACCAGTTGAGATTCTAAGAAGTTGTTAAGTCCATTCCATTTGGCATATAGCTGTCCACTCAAGCTCTGAAACTTAGATGAATCTCATTAAATATGCAGATTTGTGTTACCATACAACACCAAAACATGTTGAAATGTCTACAACAGTGGCCAAGCCGGGATTGACGGCCAGGAAGGTTTTACTGTGTATTTGGTGGGATTGGAAGGGAATCATCCACTATGAGCTGCTCCCATATGGCCAGACGCTTAATTCTACCATCTACTGCGAAGCAGGCGATCGACCAGAAGCGTCCAGAATTGGCCAACAGGAACGGTATAGTGTTCCACCAGGACAACGCCAGACTACACACTTCGTTGATAACTCGTCAGAAGCTACGAGAGCTCGGATGGAGGGTTTTATCGTATCCATCATAAAGCCCGGACATATCGCCAAGTGATTACCACCTGTTCCTGTCCATAGCGAACTCCCTTGGTGGTGTGAAGTTAAACTCAAAGAGGCGAGCAGTGGCTGTCCGAGTTCTTCGCAAATAAGGAGGGGGCTTCTACGAGGGGGTATTATGAAGTTGCCGTTTAGATGCAAATAAATTATCGAACAAAACGGCGCATATTTGAACTAAATCCGATCACTGTAACACTTTTGATGAAACATTGAATGAAGAGCCACTGAAATGAATACACGTACTTTGTTTCTTTTTAAACCATGGAAACCCTGAAAACACCGCGGCTGCGATGTTCTTATAATATATTTACAAAATTCTATTTTCATAAAGTCAGACATAGTATATAACAAAAAAATCATCACTTCGATTTACTTATAAAAGAATAAATTTCCTAAATAAGTATTTAAATATCTCGACGCGGAAATAGTTATTGATGACACCTGCCTATCGGAATGCCAAGATAATTAAGTTAAAGGTAAAAAAAACTTAATTAAATAGTACTAAAAAAAAGTTTGGGTATGTGTTAGACTTAAACAAAAATCCTTATGTGTCCTAGTATTGAATTCAGTCCCCAACTTTTATGACACCACAAACCGTTCTAAAAGCATTAGCCACCTGTATAAAAACATGTAAATAATAATCCAAAGCTTAAATTGTTAAGATTTTACGCCCAAACAATTTTTTCTTCGTGTCAGAATTACATTTGTATCAGAGTTACCTACAAAATTGTCATTTAATCAGGCTTAGTGTAGGTTAAAAAATAACAGGTAAAAATAAAAAGACAACGCATTATTCTCACAGTATGTGAGGGTGATTTTCGTATTGAGCTTGAAAATGATATTGATGCGCGGCACTACCATTAACTTACAAAGTTGGAAAGATTACCAGTACCCAACATCTTGATACGTGGACGCAGCGGAAGAAAGAGGATAAACAAATTAGTAAAAGCTTCGTTCCATTGAATCTTAACTTAAAAAATATGGGAAGATTTATGTATGTATTTTAATTTGAATAAAAAGTAACATCCCTAAAAGTGTTTGGGCAATGTATTAACTGTATTCCAATAAAAATGTAATTTAAAACAGAAACAAAACAATTGATTTTATTACAATTTCTTCTGTTTTTACAAATTAGCTAGTATCCCCACGAAATGGAAGAATGACAAACTTACGAGTGAACATTTTAATATTGTTCCACAAGCTAAAGATATAAGAAAGGAACATAAGTATTATAGATCCAGTTAGTTGATCTTGTATTGATTCATTTAAGCTGAAGTGTCGAATAGGTTGCCCCTGAGCTTGAAACCATCTGCAGATCTGCTATGTTTAAGTGCTGATTGTTTCACAAATTTTTTCTAGCGCTACGATTGGTGATTAACCCATAGCGATTGATTTAGATTCCATCTTTGGGACTTTGTCTATCATTCGTATGCGAATGAATTTAGTCAACACCGGCCATTGCACCAAAACACCACACACTAGTATAGGTCGTTATGCCATCTTATTATTTTTTGAACTAATACGATTTTTCCTGAAGCTCTTTTGTATACATAGTATGCAGTGGTTTCCTTGTTCATTGTTTCTAGTACATTTTATTTAAAGTTAAGGCCGCTGGTCAGTATAAAAGTATTATATTGTATACGAAAGTTGGTTGTTATTTGAAACATCTGTTTACTTCTTGGCCAATCTATTTTTCACTGCATTCAAATCCAAGCCACTTATCCTGGTTCAATTATTGATTGATTTTTCACTCCTTCCCATGATATTCCCTAAGATTTATGAGTACTTAGCATTGCAATTTATACCGATGCATAGGCGATAGCATTACAACCACGCCTTTCGAGCGAAATTAATAGATTGTTTACAGTTGTGGGGGACTAATCCGGATCGTGTAGTTCGCTTTCGCTATCCTTCTGTCACTAGACTATAGTCAAAAGAAGCTGTATAGTGAAAAGAGGCTGTATACCCAATTAAAGTATTGTATTTTGCGGTTCTGCTGCGAGTCAAAGTAATACAGCTAAAATTCGTAAAGCTTGGATTGGCCGATTGAAATTGTTAAATTTTTGTTTCCGTTCTTTTCGATTATCGTATATCGTTGGAAGGTAATGTTTCGGTATTGTCGTCTCCAGGCAAGTCACTATAAGTCTGCGTTGCTTTTGTTATCCCGGAAAGAAAAGAAGGAGCGAAGGCTGAGGTTAAGTTTGCATTTCCCACATCCCACAGCGAAATAACTTATGGCTATGCACGCAGATTTGAGGTTTCTTTATCACTTCATTGGCCAAATGGGTTTTTTTTCCAGCAGCTTGAAGTTTTTTGTTGATGGACGTTTGCTCCAATATACGCCTAGACCTGGGACTACTCATTTGCTTTTTAGGATTCAGTTTGGGATCTCGAACAGCCAAAGAGCACGTCGGTGTAAATTCTCCAGTCATCATTCTACCCTTGCAGTTCTTTCTGCTGTAGTTCATCGATATTTTTTAAACAATGTTTTTTTTTGTTCGTTTCATTTCGTCGCGTGATCTTTTATATTGGCTGTCCGTTTTTATTTTAGTTGACACATACATTACGACTAAAATATTGTTTCGGTGCCGCAGCGTGATGAAGAGCAAACAAATTAAATTTTTTTAAATTCACACCGAAATGTTTATTATTAGAATAATTCTCCGTTCAAAAAAGAGAAGGATAAAGTCATTGAAAGCCGTAAAAATGGTTAAGTGAAAATAACTAAATTATTAAACGCATTTAATAATATAAAAAATGCACTATGCACAGATACTTGCGTAATAGACATTGAAAATACATTGGAGATTGTTTTATAGCAAATACCAATAAGGGAAATGATCGTATTGTGTACAAACAAACACTTTAGGTACAGAAGAGGTATTCTTGAGCTTTGTCTGTCACTGTAAGCTACCGTGGGCGGGGAATATTAATAAATATCTATTTTGCTCTCATCACCCTCTTTCCTAGTGTATAATATACACTTGTGCCCAAGATTTTTTCAATTTCCAGGAACACAAAGTCTTTTTCTCTTTGTGCAAAAACTATCTCTCAACTGATTGCAAAACTATGCTAATAAAATAAATAAACAAATAAATATATATATATATAGAAATAAATAAATAAACAAAACAAAAATAAATGAATAAATTTCTGCATGCAAGTGACGGGCGGGTGCAGTCCAATGTTGTGCGATTCTTCCTTGTTTATACAGCTGCTGCAGAAGATTGTTTTGTGAACTCTTACTAGTCCACTTGCAGAACACAACAATGCCTCGTGTTAATAGTGGAACAGTATTAAAATAAAGATTTTGACTCTATTGTGTATTTTTTAAGGCTTTATGTGTTGCTTCCTTATCCACATATATGCATGTAAATTTATTTTTTTTATGTAATCAAATTTGGTGTTGCAAAATGTTCTGAGATCAATATTCTATATTTTTCTGAGGGTATAGATCTTTACACGGAAAAACAAGAGTTTACAAGTTTACAACAAAGGGTGCGCATTTCATAATATGTTTTGAAACAGTGTTTCTAAGACATCTACAGTTTCCTTTTCGAAAGTATTTATATATCTTGCGAAAGACAATACTTACCTTTCTTTATTCTGTAATTCTTTACAGCGCATCGCCTTCACATTGTTAATTTTTAAGAATTGATTGACTAACGTCATATTAAATTAAAAATTTGCTTTAAAAACAAACGCGGCAGTTTTGAAAGATGTCCGACCCCACCCTTCACGAGTGTACAAAAGTTGGGTAAAGTTTTTGATTTTTGAAGGATTCTTAAATAACATAGCTATCAAAATTGCTTATCTATCACCAATCCGGTTGAACACTATAAATATAGTTTTAATTAGTTTTTTTTAATTTTTTAGTAAAATTTCAATTTACCGAATGGTTTTAATATTTTTTGTTTAAATGTATATCAAAATAAGGCACTTTCCTACTTTTCTCCTGCTTAAGGTTTCATCGTAAGCTTACAATTTTATTTAGCTACTCTCTTATTACCTTTCATACGATAGAAAATCAAAGCACGACCATAATGTTTAGAACTTACCCTTATATAAAAAGTATTTCTTTGTTAAACACTTTAAACAAAGAAATGCAATTATAAGAGCAAAAAGAATCATTAAATGTCTCCTTCAAAAGTTACCGTAATGTCGTATTTACCAACAATTTGACGACAATTTATTATCGTATTATTGAAAATGGCGACTTTGATAAAATACGGTAGTGAGAAACTAAAAATACCAATAGTAAAGAGCTATTGGTAGAACATCTACAAGTTCTGAAAACAATCAATGAATGCGACACTTTATTTTGCTACCCTTAAATTTTGTATCTTAAGTAATGTTACCTTAGTGCAATTAGGACATATGTTTGCATCTACATATATTTACATATATCAAATTATATATACTAATTTTCTAAAGTTCATATGGAAAAGCGAAAACGAATAGCGCGTTTTCTGAAAAGAAGTTTTTGCCCTAAAAGAAACACTTCCACTCACAAATTGGATGTTTTTATTCGTTCGCAAACGAATACCGCAACAAAAAAAAAATTATACGACAAAATTTCAATACGAAAAGATCCAGAGAAGATCAAGAATTAAATTAAATGTACCTTAAAATGATGTAGAGACAAAATACAACAAATTTTTCACGCATCGCGAGTGCAATTCGAAGTAATATGCCAAATAAATTGTCATTAATTTATTTAAATATCACCTACATCCTTAAATAATAATGGGGCTCAATACGCTTTAATAAGTTCACAGTACAAGTCTATATTGAATACCTTATAAAAATAAAATATATTTCAAATGTTATGGCCTACATGTATTTGTTTGGAATAATGCTCGAAGTCAGAAAAGTAAGGCTGAGAAGAAAAAGCAAATTGTTTTCTTCAAATAACATTTTACCCAAGCGGCATGTGTTCGGTTCTGCTGATGGTGAAAATTTTAATTAGAATAAGTTAGGAGCACACACAATAGATGGGATATAAGTGCAAATTAAATTTAACGTTATCTTATTTGTTGTTACCAATCATTTGGAATCAGCATACATAAAATAAATTCGAATCACAATTTAAATAATTCTGTAATGTCACTTACTACATATATTGAAAGCTTTCATTCGGTCACAAATCATTTGTTCAAAATCCCTACTTTTTACTTCATAGTACAAATTTATTGATTTATTATAGACACAATGGAGTTGTTAAGCATTTAATTAATGTACTGAGTTCACAGCAAAAGTGGCACATTTTATTTTCAGAACATTAAGGAAAAATCAAAACATAAAAGAACACAGCTTACATTATTCAGAAAGAAAAAAACGAGAGCTTTTGACCATAATTATTATGTTATTATTAAAATTTAATCGATTTTACGCGATTACCCTGCATAATACGCAAAGCATACATACCAGTTATCTGATGAGTTGAAAACTTTGAAAAGGCTGATCTGTAAGGGAAATATTATGACTGTATACATGTATGTACATCTCCAAACACCTTTGTGTATATAATATACCTTAACCGAAAACACCACGCATCTACGTATGCATGTATACCAACGAAGGATACGAATAACTTTGTACTTGTACGTCAATATAAGCTTAAACCAAACCAAATATTTTGTTGATATGTAATTGACAAATCGACTACTCCATAGAGAATGAACAAGCGCAAAGGTCAAAATCAAATAATCACTTGGCCACGCCCTTTTGGGAGGAGCTACCGAAATCAGAGTTCATGACTGGGTATTTATTTTCCAGATTTAAATAAGGATTGCTGTTTGGAAAAATGGGAATACATACCTACCGGTGTAGTATGTTGACATTATCGAGCGCCTTTGCTTTTTTATCTTTTTGGTTCCTTGCTAACTGATTTGGGATATTACTCCTCATGCTTCATTTTGTAAATATGTGTACATTATCCATTTTATTTGTCAAATCTAAATTCATGCCCTCCATATTTAAGTAATAAAAATCTGAATAAAAATCGAATGATTAATTCAATTTATACTAATTGTTACTTTGCTTAAATTTGGCACTTGATGGCAAATTTTCGGATTCAATTGTATAACTAAGCCGTGTTTGTTTAACACGTATCTGAATATTTTTCAACATACTTGCATTAAAATAAATGTATAGCTATATCAAAAATTATTTTACACACCTACAAATACACAACCAACACCTAACCACTTATGTACAAAGTATGACTAGATTGTGTAAGGACTATGTCATCTATGTGACGAGCGTCATGCCGTTTTGATATTTATTGGAGACTGCGGCTTATGTGGCAAAAGTAAGAGCACAAGATTTCAAGTCAAGAACGACGAATCAAAGCATAGGAAATAATACGAAAAATCTACGATAGGAAGACACCATGAACCACCAGAAAACCGTATCTGTGCAGAAAGAGAAAAGTAAATGCTCTTGATAATGTAGTGGTGTAGTTGTGGCTTTTCAACCCTTATTATGGGACTGTATGTACATACCTACTTGAATTTTATTTTTGTTCATGTTTTATGATGAATCGCACTTGATATGCCGTTTAAGGGTACTCGCATACCTGAATCATTCGAAAGTGAAAAGTTAAACATTTTGCGTTATCCGTGTTATCGGTTTAATTCCGGGTTGCGCTAGAAACCAAATCCATATATTGTAGTAACAAATAAGTTTTTAAGATAGAAGTTGTTGTGTTAACAAAATATTTAATATTTCCCTTTGGATATGTCGACCGAAGCTAACGCAACCATAAGGTCCGAAACCCAAGGTCTGTTTTATTTTCATAAATAGTGTCAAAAATCATGTTAAATATTTTTAAATAAAAACAATGTTCGTTTTTTTCTGGGCTTTGTAAGCGTTATTTCTAGTGACAAAAAGTGATATATAATACGATTTAGTTCAAATAAGATATATTTGACTGTGTATTATCCAGAAATCAAGAAATTTATACTTTGTGGAGTGTCTATATGTTTAATTTAAAAGACTTAAAGCTATTAATAGTCATAATATTTTTATTTTGAGAAAATATAAACCACAATAATTCATTACATCAGGTAATGTTTTCCGGAAAATTCCAGCAATGTTAAAGAAGCTAAACTAGTGGGTGTTTTCAACAAAATTATGGAATATTTAAATAACATACATTTGTAAAAATATTTATGTGTTTGTTTGTTTCGGTATATGTGAGATCTCCAAATTTAACCTCCGTTTTTTGAAGTAATGTGATATAGACCTTAATAAATGTGTGCCATCAATCAGACAGATTAAATCAAATCTATGTAACCTGCTAATTGAAACAAAGGACTATACGCACTTTTGTTATTAATATTTATTATATGACACATTCCTGAGATTTTAACTTTTCAAAGAATGAGTCCCTATTTTGCGGCCATTTCATTAATCCAAATGAATATTTTTAAGTATTTGTGAATTTTGATTGTATTCAAGTTATTGAAATATTTTTGTAAAAAACATCTCATTTTTTGGTAAGTTGACATTTTTCAGGACATACAAACTTTACTTCAGATGCTAAAACATAATACTTTCTAAATGACAGTAAGAGTATTGCACATGGGGAGTTACTACTTCTTTCTTATTTAATTTGAATGATGTTTACTTACTATTAACGAAAGTAAATTTTACGAAAGCATGTATATCAGTTTACAAAAAAAAATAATCCTGGAAATTCAGATAGATAAAAAAATTACCTCAATAACAATGATCAGATTTCCGTTTACTTAAAAATAATGTGAAAAAGCAATGTAGTCATATATGTATCACATTTTAAAATATTAAAATATGCGTGTTATGTCGCAATGACTTTTACAAGAAAATAAAGTTACCACTAAAATTTGAAGCGTCAAACGCTGTACGTAAGGATCAATCACAAAAAGTTTTCTGTTTAATAATTGACATTAGAAAAACCTAGCACAAGAATATATTGTCGAGCTTGATTTCATTTTCATATAATATATACTGCAATAAACTAAGAATTCTTTACGTAATAAAAATATTACTTTGTAAATGTTTCATTTTACATAACTATCAAATTTTGGAAGAGTTTTATCCAAATGGTTAAATGTTCATTATTGAACGGCGGTACAGAACACAAACACATGGCGATCGCTTATATGTTTACTTTTGCAAGTAATCTACATTTCAGGTAACACAGAAATAAGAATAAACGCTTAGTAAAGTTGCACTTGCAAACGATTTTAGTCATAATTAGTGCAACGAGTTTTGAAAAAATTCAATTAACAGCACAAGCTAGAACGGCCTAGGCCTAAGCTGAAAGTCAAAAGAGAACGCCAAATTAATTTGATATAAACGGATAAATGAACAATTTATCCGTTTCAGAGTATCGAAGTTTTGAAATTTATTCATCAAATTGGCGGAAGAAGATCATCCACTAATGTCAATTTTTCTCTAAGGTGCAAACTCATTTGTTGATAAAATTAAAAATTTTTTCGTGAAAAATACGTTATTTTCATTCTCTTGAAAAAAAAACATTTACTTAATTTTAAGCTAAAGTAAGGCTACGTCTAGAAATCTATTTGATTTGATGTTGAATCAAAACGTATAACATTAGCACTTACAAAAAATTTTGCTTGCTCTAATTTTTTAACCACTTTTTCGAATATATTACTTGAAATTTCAGACTGAATACATCTTTGCTTGCACAGACTAAAAACTTCACGTATCTGAAAAGAAAAAAGTTTAAGGATCATAGCTCTCGTTATTGAATAGATTGTAACATATGAGGTTTGTAGTCCTTTTACTATCACATATTGGCCAAGTCTACACTTTACAATTGGGGACAAAATCCTTTGTCTGGGTATGATAGCTCGCTCTGAAGTTGCGATTAACATGGTCAACAAAAAAATATGTCCAATGAAACTTCAGTGATTTTTTTAAGATGTAATGGTGTCTCGCGAAATAGGTGTGATGGCCACCTCTTTATAAAGCGTACTTTGAGTTTTTTAAGCCCATTCAACCAGAAATTCGCTATTAGCTGTTCTTCGATCCAACTCACAAGACCTTTTCGCGACAATGACGACATAAAAACGCCCAAATGTTGAAACCGTCCTGAGATTTATTAATTTCAGTCTTCCCGAACTAAAATTTTAGCGGCGGCGATATTTTCCTTATTATTCGCACTTCGTTGTGTCACAGGCATTGGAACATTGGGTGGCGAAATTGTTTATTCAAATTCAATTTACTGGACTTATGAATTGTTGTTGTTGCAGATTAATGACAGCTCGCAAACATGTGTTTAATGATCTTAAACTTGCGGTAATAGATTCGAATTAAGTGTGAACGTTATTCAACGGCCGTAAAGACAATTCGCTAACTGAATATAAGAATAAATGTAAGAAATCATAAAAAATATGCCGTCTTTTAACTTTCCTACTGAAATATATCTTAAGCGTCGCTATCGAAAAAACCCTTGATTTATTTTTATTTTTTATTTGTTTATTATTATTTTTATTTACTTATTTCTTACACATAAATTATATAACGAAAAATATGGTCTTACATAGCATGTGATATATGGTGTTATGTAAATTCGAAATTTGTTTTGAGCGTAATCTTCACCTTAAGCTGGTGAACATAATGCAAGCGTACATTTTTTATTAATAATATTAACATGATATTCCGAAAATTCTTAACTAATAACATTTGTTAATGATTTTTTACCAATCCGTTGGAAGTTATATCAACAAGTTATCTTAATTGTTAAAAAAACCGATGAGATTAATGTTTTATAAATTCTTTAATGATTTTTTTTAACTTACATGAAATTTACTTTCATCAAAAGAATTTATACATAGTTTCTAACGCATGGCCACACTTGACTCGGATGTTGTCTAGTCTGGAAGTTCAATCCAATCGATCCCTCTTTCCAACATCTGTTGCCCTTTATCGAAAATAGTTATTATAATTGTTCGATTGATGAAAGAAAAATCAATAATGATGACTCTATAGAGGTCACCACTGAATGTATCCTTTTAGCTACCATCGTATGGACGAAAAGATTAGTTTTTTGTGGATGTGACTGTGCCTCAATAAATAAATTGGGAGTATCATCACCTCAAATTACTGTGTTTATTTTTTTAAACTTTAAATAAATCACTTGACAGCTGACAAAATGGCCGCCAATAGTGTTGCCTACTAAAAGTTGAATAACTGCAAAAAATCTACATATTTCAATGTTCAATCTAAACCTAAAAGAACTAAAATATTCCCTACAACGTAGGTCTTTTATGTTTCTTATCTTATCAATATATATTTATTTACAAAATAGATGCTTAATTAACTTAAACCATCTCCATTATCTAGAATGTACTCTAAAAAATGTGTTCGTTCGGTTGAGTTATAAAAACCAGAGAAATTTAGATTTGCCTTGAATGAATATATATATCTATATAGCGACCGTTTCATTTTTGATTTTCGGGGACTTGTTTCGTTTTATAGTTTTAATATTTGTTCCTTAAGTATTTTTGATTATGCCTTTGTGTACAACAAAGGCAGATATTATTTTTTATTAAGCCTGCATTTAAAGATTCAGCGTCTATGTTTGTCTATACCTCCCTAGAACAGAATTGAATTTCCTCCGATAAGATGATTTTTCATTTATAAATGAAAACTTAAATTCCAGACAAAAATGCTTAAAGGTATTTTACAGGATATTTTGTTTGTTTTAACATAATCTAACTGTCATTTAATATGTTTCTCAACTGCTTTATTTATTTTATATAAGAACATTTATTCATTCTTAGATGGATTATTTATGAACAAAAGGAAAAAACTTAAAAACGTAACCTTTTTACTACAAAACGTATATCTAAGGCTACAGCTACAGCTAAAACTAAGAACTAGAACTAAAACTGAAAATATTCTTCTACTAACTTAAGCTTCGTACGCACATGTGTATGTATGTATACCATCATATAATCTATCAATATATGTTTATGCATACATGCACAGGAGCATATATATGTGTGTATAATCAAATATACACTAACATATATTTCTCTTAATTTTTTGTTTTTTCTTTAATTTTTTTTTTATTTTTTTTTTGTATTTTTGTTTTTATTTTCCAACATTTTTATTACCTTCAAACTTTACTCTAACCTAAAATTTAAAGCTAAGGATATACATACATGTAAGTCGGCCAAAGATTGCAGCTGGTATTTGGTCCGTTGCAAAACAATAACCGACCGTCCCGTCGGTTTCCCTACACAGTGTTTAAAGTGTTCAACGAGTTTTATGCGCTCAGTTGCCACCAGAACCATTTATGCTGCTTCGCAACATTCAGCACATTCCATCTCGATACCGCTGTACTGAAGCAGAGGAAATTGTTCTCAGCTCGTCGTGCAACAATACGCACGTATTTGAGTCGCCCATCCACAGCAGAACGGGCGAAATGCATGATGAGCGGAACCGCTTCTGATTAGGGTCATGTAGCAGATTACCTTTACCCTCGCATCGAGTTGGCTGTTGTAAAAGAGTCTCTTTGGAAGGCCAAAGGCGCCTCGAGCCCTGGTCAGAGCAGCATCTATACGTTTATTAAAATACAAATACTGATCTAACCAGATACCAAGATATCTGACCAGCGTCCTCTGGGCCAGTGGTTCCCCGTGTTGCCCAATGATAACGATCTTACGCACATTTTTGTGTCCACCGAAGCCTTATGGAACGGCGTCCTGAACAGGATGGTTATCGACTTTTCGAAGTTGATTTTTAACCTCCAGCTGTCGCAATCTCGTCTGAAGGAGTCAAAGTCACACTGCAAGTGACCTGATCGGTACACTGTCAATTCATCGATAAGTTGATTGAAAGACAACAAGCCATCTTAGTCGCAACTGGAAAGAAAACCATTGATTTTCAAATAAATCAATATTTCATATATTTCATTTCAAATAAATCAATTTTCAATATTCACCCTCTAAATTTATAAAAAAAGTTAGGGAGAAAGCTTTGTAATCAATACAATACAAAATTGAAAGGATCTGCAGTCATGGCCAAAGAATACACGATCAGCAAGTGTAATACTTTTTTGAAGTAACGACCAAGCATTTTTTTGTATCAATTCTATATGTACAGATGTGCATAATGGGTTATACAGATATAACATCATTGCTTATAGTGATAGTTGATCAACATGAAGAATTTTCTGGGGACAAACAATTAGAAACGACGTTGATATTATTTCTCCTTTTGCGTATCATGTAAGTTTACTTTTTAAGTATTATACATAATTAGCAATATAATATTATTAGAAAAAAATAAGTTATAGAGAAAAAAAATTAAACGTACCAATCTGAAAATGACTATACATATGTATGCAATTCAAACTCAAAAACAAGAAAAATGTATTGATAAATTTGAATAATGACTTGAACAAAAAAGTTTTTAAAGCTATTTGTTTTTTAAATGTCTAAACACGTTGCAGTAACCATCCCCAAATATAATATTTATTTATATATCCAAATTTAATTAATTAATTAATTGTTGGTGCTACAGTCCACAGGGGGACCAGGGCCTAGCTTGCTCATCAACTACTCGTGTTGTGCGCGTTACTGTTCTCTCACGAGTAGAAGGGATCTACAGTTTTTTGCCGACTCCGAACGGCGAGATTTGAGAAGCTTTTTTAGACAATTATTACTCTTTGAGTGTTGTCAGCAGCTCGAAAGAGGTGGTGCCGTGTAAAATTCGAGGTGTTCAGAATCGAACCTAGACCCTTCGGGGTGTGAGCGTCGCACTCTACCCACTACGCCCCTGCGGCCACTATATATATCCAAATACTTATAAAAAATTGACATTGTATAAAAACTCAAGAGTATGGTAACTGTTCTGTTGAATAAAAGATTTCAATGGGTACGTTCTAATTTTCTTACGATATCAACAGTAAATGAATTAAGGTTCTGTCACCACAACTGTAAGACCCAAACCCATATTCACCTAGCCTCTCTTTTCTGGTTGAATGGGTTTGTCAACAAGCAAAATGTGTGCTATTGAATTGACACCCGAACCACGCGAACATAGGTGCCATTATATACCGAAAAAATAATTTGTTCGTGTGGATTACATACCGGAATGTTGCTAACCGCCACTTTACTGGGAATGGAAATCGCTGTCATGACAAGTGATCATTTTTGGATTCAATTATAAGGTAGTGACTTAGCCAATGAGTGGTTTGAAAAGGAAAAAAGCACAATCCACACAGCATATAAAACAATGGAATTACTTAAGAGTAATTGTTTGGCAGACGCGTTATTTTAAGTATTGTACCCGACGGATGGCCATCTCTTTCATGTGATTTAACGTCTTATGAATATTTCTTGAGAGCTACATTGGGCTATACTAGCAATCCGGCAACAATAGTGCGGCTCATAAATGCACTCGTCGTTTACAAATAATAAAAATTGAAGATGAAACAGCTAATGACCCTCCCATGCCATGCCTATGTGTGCATGTTTTAATTTTGAGCTTTTTACAAGTTCAGTTTAGGTAACAGGTATATATAAGAAGTCAGCGTCAAGATACAAATGTCTCGATAGGGAACTTTTGTTGTGAACGAGCCCTTATTATTTTTTTGTTGTTTGTTTGCTATGACATCTGTGAAAAATATTTACTATACAGCTATGGACACATAAATGGTACAAAATTAGATTTCATACAAATGTTGAAATTTTTCAACTAAAAGTTAATTAAAATATAACGTTTTTGCATTCAGCGTGATCAATTATGTTAGGTGAACAGATGTTCTGTTTGGTTTTGCTTTTTATTTACCGTTATCATTTTTGCGGAGACATTGTTCATTTTGCTTGGACACATAAATGGCGTAGGTCCGCTTATAAAAATCAATGGCAAAATAGATAGATTTAAGTATTTAGACATTTTGAAAAACCATATGGAACCGTATGCCTTCGAATCCATGCCGGTTAAGTGGAGATTTATGCAGGATAATGACCCCAAATACTCTTTCAAGGTGGTAAGAAGTTGGTTTCATATAGAGAAGATTCACGTTTTGGATTTTCCAGCCCAGAGCCCTTACTTAAATCCTATCGAGAATTTATGGAACGAAGTCAAGAGTGAAATAGCAAAAAGAAATTATAAAAATATGGATGATCTTTGGTCTGCCACACAGAAAGCTTAGTATGCCATACCCCAAGCAAAATGTCGTGGAATGAAAGATAGATGAAAGACAGATGGAAAACCGAAAAAACAATTGTGAAATTTTGCTTCAAAGACACGAAAGGAAATCGGTTTTGCATCGGATTGTTACTGGCGATGAAAAATGGATTTATTTTAAGATACCTAAACGGAAAAATCATGGGTTAATCTGGGACAACAATCAACATCGATTGCAAAACCAGATCGATTCGGCAAGAAGACAATGCTGTGTGTTTGGTGGGACCAGAAAGTTGTGCTGTACCACAAGCTCCTAAAACCTGGTGAAACCGTTAATACTGATCGCTACCGGCAACAAATGATCAATTTGAACCATGCATTGATCGAGAAACGACCAGAATGGGTCAGACGCCGCGGCAAGGTAATTTTGCTCCATGACAATGCACCTGGACACAAAGCAAAAACGGTTCAGGATAAAATCAAAACACTTGGCTGGGAGCAGCTACCCCACGCGCCGTATTCACCAGACTTGGCTCCTTCTGACTATCATTTGTTTTCATTGATGGAATACGCATTGGCTGAGCAGCACATTGATTCCTACGAGGAGGTCGAAAATTGGGTGTCTGATTGGTTTGCTATAAAAGACGAACAATTTTACTGGCGTGGTATTCACAAATTGCCCGAAAGTGGTCAAAATGTGTAGAAAACAATAGCCAATACTTTGAATAAAATGTTTTTACTTTCTCATTAATAATTAGTGTTTTATTTTCAAAAAAAAAACCCTAATTTCATACCGGTATACCTGGTATATGATAATCTATTCTATATTAGAAGAAAACTACATACAGGACTTATTTGAAGCTCATAATAAACAAAAACTCTGACACAACTGTTGCAAATATTGCCTCCTGCAACCCCTTTGCGAGGACTTGCGAGTCATTAGAAAAAATGTAAAGAGTTATTGTATAAAATTTCACACCTACTCTTATTCCAATAGAGGAATGGATGAGAGGGGTTGAAGGGAAGTAACATAGCCCACAAATGTTGCACACATTATCCATCACTGTTACCTACTAAACTTGTTGCCTTATAAATTGTATTTGAAATAACAGATTTGGTAAACAAAAGAAAGTGCACAAAAACAAATTTGGTGAAATGTTACAAACGTCTTGGCAACATTGGCCTCTTAACATCCTCAAAAACCACCTTATATACCAGGGCCGAGATTCTTCAAAAACTACTCGTAGTCTGCGTTTTCTTACTAGTTGAAGGGACCTATGTGGTGTGGTCGCCGTGGCGTAGTGGGTAGAGTGCGACGCTCACACGCCGAAGGGTCTAGGTTCGACTCTCAGTTCAACAACAATTTTTCTAATATTTCACGGCACCACCTCTTTCGAGCTGCTGACAACACTCAAAGAGTAATAACTGTCTAAGAAAGTTTCTCAAATTTAGCCGTTCGGAGTCGGCAAAAAACTGTAGGTCCCTTGTACTCGTGAGAGAACAGTAGCGCGCACAACACGAGTAGTTGATGAGCAAGCTAGGCCCTGGTCCCCCTTTGGACTGTAGCGCCAACAATTATTATTATTATGAAGGGACCTATAGATTTTGCCGAATATTTCTTGGGAGCTACATGTAGTCATTGGTCTACACTAGCAATCCGGCAACAATAGAGGAGCTCAGAGCGTCCCCAAACATTTATAATAATAATTACATGGCGCGACAGTCCTCTCAAGCACTTATTTGGATTAAAATTAAAGATAAGAACATTTCTCTACTAGGTTTTTAGGTACATAAGTGTCTACGAAAGTTATCATTCTAAATGGTATCCATGCAACAATTCGACCTAGAATCGCTTTTGGCCATAGGTATTGTAGGAAAAAAACTTCCATGCCGAATAATAATAATAATTTTATATAAAATAAGCGGTTCTTTTGAATTTCGATAAAAAAAGATTTTGCGTAAAAACATCAATCAAGATCAAGATCAAGAACGAATGTTGATGGATGGACTGGAATTCCATAAGAAAACATTTTTATATTTCTTCACACTAATAATATATATTTGCAATATAGTTTCTTATCCAATTGTCAAATCCTATAAAAGTAAAAAATTAACAAGCGTACATAAATTAAAAAGAGGATTGTGTTAGAATACGTTCTTTGTGAAGTCATAGTACTCATTTTAAAATAACATAAAAAATTGTATTACTAATTTAAGATTGTAAACCGAAATAAACACTTATTTTCACTTTCTTATAATAATAATGTTAAGAACTAATATTAAATTTTCTTTGGAAATATTTCTGCTATTTTGCATGTGATTAATCAAGTCAAGGCGGAAGAATATCTCATGGGAGTCTAGCTGATTTAATAAACTTTGGCGTATATATGTCGAACCCTTATAACTCAACACTGTAAATTCATTGCTTTAATCTAATTTATATAATTGATATTTAAATATCGCACAGCAAAACTGAACATATGATGTAAATCCTCATGAAGTTGAATACCAACCCTCTCCAATAGAATTATAACCTTAGCAGATGAGGGTTAAGTGCATAAGAAAATCAGTACAACCAAATTAGGGTGTGATGAGCAAACAATTGTCCCATGGGTCAAATTTGAGTGTTGGGACGTGGGGATTTGAAATAAAACTGTATTCCTTTTGGTGAAGTGAATAAATTATTTTCGTGACTCAAGGATAGTATGAAAAAAATATATTTTACTGCAAAAGTTGTTCAAAAGTGCGTAAATAACTGGAATCCTTTTTGTATATTTACAGATAATCGAAGTTCGCCTGGAATGTGTTATTCGCCACAAAGTCGATTAGTTGCGTGGGCGAATCAGGGTGTCTCTCAACCAGGTATAGAAACAAATGGAACGGCGGTCTGCAGGAAAGGCCAAAATTTAGGTCTGATTTGTGTTGTTTGCGGTGACACAAGCTCAGGAAAACACTATGGAATATTAGCTTGCAACGGATGTTCGGGATTCTTCAAAAGAAGTGTCCGAAGAAAACTAATCTACAGGTTTGTATCGAGAAACACTAATAGTTTATGTTACATAAGCAGCAAACAAACTTTTACAATCTTAATGAAAAGTGCATATCAGTTTAAGCGAAGGCAGTTTTTCGTAAAAGAATATGGCACCCGTAATAAATGCGCAGATGCGTAGAGGGTGGCAGTTGGTTAATGGATGTCAGAATAGCAATTGCACTGTTGAATAATTTTATTTAAAGTACTTGGATTTGAGAAGGATTATATGGATAAGTTACATCACAGTACGTAACTTGGAAACAGAATCATAACTTAAGGCATCAGCTGCGTTCATTTAAAATTCAAATGAAGCACATCTTATATCAAATCACGAAAGTGTTTTGTATAAACTGTTTGATTTGAATTTTATTTCATTTGTGCTATCCGACGGTTAAATGTCTTTTTTGTATTGATGCGGGAAGTGATTTTGTTTTTTGTAGACTAAAATATATATTAGCAGTGAATAAAAATAAGCTTACGATTTATGCAAAGAGAACAGACGGAATCTAAGCGATGCTTACGAATTGTGATTTTGTCATAATACTGGAAGAATTGTAGTCATAGAAAAATATTACTCAAATGTTATTTAACAAATAAATAATAAACAAAAATTGTGATGATTATCTGCTATACAAAACATAATAATTGTGATGAAATAAAACAATTATTCTTCTATATCATATTATTATTTTGTGGTATAAAAATTGACGCAAGAAAATAACCAGAAAATAAGTTATGTCAAAGAAAGAGGTATATGGAATGGACGGTTAACTAAAAGTTATGTAAAAGTTAATATTTTTCATTGGATAAGTTTGAATGTAAGATTATTTTAACAAACCTTTATTTATATATAAATACCATTCTTATAACAATTATGTTTATAATGTTTAAATCATTTACACAAGAGCAACTTCCAAATGGTCCTTTTTTGTTTGGTTCACAAATGCACTCGTCGTTTACAAATAATAAAAATTGAAGATGAAACAGCTAAAGGGAAGGTGCATATGTGTGCATGTGTTAATTTTGAGTTTTTTTACAAGTTAAAATTAGGTATATGATAATCTATTTCATATTAGAAGAAAACTAGAGAGCTTACAAGAATTATTTGAAGCTCATAATAAAAAAAAACTTTGACACAACTCTTTTGCTAAATTTTCTGAGTAAATATTGTCTCCTGCAACCCCTTTGCCTGCGTCACTACTGCCTTTTGAGAAGGTGCGAGAACTTGTGAGTCATTAGAAAAATATGTAAAGAGTTTCTGTATAAAATTTCACACCCACTCTTATTCCAATCGAGGAATGGATGAGGGGGGTTAAAAAAGGAAAAATAGCCCACAAATGTTGCACACATTATTCACCACTGTTACCTACTAAACTTGTTACATTATAAATTGTATTTGAAATAATGGATTTGGAAAACAAAAGAAAGTGTACAAAAACAAATTTGGTGAAATTTTACAAACGTCTTGGTAGCATTAGCATCTTAACACTCTCAAAAACCACTTTATATACCAGGGCCGAGATTATTAGATCTTACTGGTTGAAGGGACCTATAGATTTGTTCGACTTCCTTAGGGAAAATTCTAGAAGCGTTATTACAGACAGTTAGTACTCCTTAAGCGTTGCGGGCAGCTTGGAAGAGAAAAACTTTAAAAATGTTAAATGTAGAAATCTAATGTGTGATCTTAGCATTTTGTTCACAAAACTTTTTGTTTGCTTATCCCTGCATTAACACTGGCTGGCAACTGGCAAAAATAGAAACGTTATGTGTTCTTGTTATGCGTTACTTGGAAGCTATAAAAAGATGATGAGTGTAACTAAATTAAATTTATGACATGAAGACTATATTTAAAAAAAAAGTTTCCGATTTCTTCAGGACTTTATTCCAATAAATACGGTATATACATACAGTTATCGTCATTTAGTACGTAAAGCTTTCTTCTTGTTGTTGCTGCGATACAGTCCGGGTGGACCTGGGCTTTAACGAACACGCCTCTCTAGCCAGCACGATCTTTCGACAGCTGCCTCCAGCTCCACACTCCAAGTTCGTTTAGGTCCTTCTTTACTTGTGTGCGCCACCTAATCCTACGTCTGTTGCGTTTTCCCAATGGCTCAGATTAAAAGACTTAACGGGACGGAGCAGCAGTATCCATACGCTCTACATGACCTAGCCATCTTAAGCGTTGTATTCGAAGACGCTTGACCAGGCGCACGTCGCTGTACAGCCCATAGAGTTCGTCGTTAAATATTCTCCTTTAGATGCCATCAACCCAAACCAAAAATCGCACGCAAAACTTTTCTCTCGAAAAGTCTAAGGGCTTCCTCATCCGCTATTAGTAACATCCAGGTTAGTACGTAAAGTCCTGAAATCGATCTTTCAATATGGTTCGAACAATAAATATTTATCCACAATCATCAAATAACTAAAACATTTTTAGGATTGTTGTCCCTTTGTAAAGGAAACTGCATTAAAAATCACTACGGCACTCAAAATTATTCACTAATAATAATAATCCAGACAGTCCACAGGGGGACTAAGGCCTAGTTTGATCATCAACTGCCCGTGTTGTACGTGCTACTGTTCTGTCATGAGTGGAAGTGTTTTGCCGACTCCGAACGGCAAATTTTGAGAAGCTTTTTCTTAGATAGTTACTACTTTTTAAGAGTTGGCAGCAGTCCGAAAAGGATGGTGCCGTGAAGAATTCAATCGTGTTCAGCCTGCAATCGTACCTGGACCTCTGACGTAACAAAGAAAAAAAAATGATTCACTAATACATTTTATTTGTCTCATTTTTGCTTACATAATCGTTTGCCCGTCTCACGAGACTTAATAAGAGAATTTAAACATTTCTTAAGATTCCATGGGCAAAATTAAAATATTACAATGTAGAATATGCTTATGGACTTAATGTTCCAAAATTTAAGACACCTTATTATGGACAGTCAGAAGAAGCTCATCGAGCACTAAAATAACAGTGTGTTGAAAATGTAATACCAATTTCATCTTGCAAGAATACAGCTTGAGTGAAATGTGATATTTAAATATTCTGAGTTGAATAATGGACTTCGATTTGGAAGAGATGTCATTTGTCGTTTGAAGTTTATTCAAAACTACCCTTTTATATCTATTGATTTTTACACTGCTATTTTTCAGAGTGTTTTTTTATTTAACGGCAGGCGAGGTTGCAATTAATCCGCACGATTTGAAGGCTTGTGTTAATAGTGCTAGGAAACTTTGCTTGCAGGTTATTTTAAACAAAGACAAAAGAAATTTTAAAAAACACAAGCAATTGGGACGGAAGGTATGATTGATGTAGTCTTTACATCAAATTCGTCGAAATCAGGAAGATTGCTTTAAAGGCTAAATCTCCAAGTGCACATACAAGTACATAAATATTTCGTTCGGGGCTTACTTTGAGTGCGGTAAGCTCATAAAATGAACGAAATATGAAACATTGCGGTACACTTGGATAAATGCAAGGCTTTTAAATGAATATTGTGGATTGTATCCAATGACCACAACTGTGAGAAGGACGGTTAGGAATTTATTTTAAGGTAGCAATTACACAAAATCCATTAAGTGAAAAAAATAACAGTTCTTTCCTGAAACTTTGAGGTTAAAACAAATTTGGAAACATTTCTATCATTCATTTGAATAATAACAGTTGAGACACTATTTATTTCCTTGAAAATTTTACAAAAATAAAAGATCTTTTTATTCATGATTTATGTTATAAATTTGGGCAAAAAAAATGATTTGTCTGTGTCTGAAAACCGAAGTGATAATACATTTTTTTCAGCAAAGGTTAAAAACTACTTGAAGAGTTATATCTGCATCAATGTCTAAATTTACTTTTAAGTGCAAACAAATGACAAAATTAAATTAATACAATATTTATATTATTAAATTTATTATTAGAACAATATTTATTTTATTAAATTTATATTTGCACATTTAACAATATAATAATGCGAGCTATACTTATCTACATATATATGACTACAATTAAAAATATGGTTAGATTTTATCATACCCTCAAATATGTCTATGGTTTTACAAATCCACTGAATCAAGTGTAAGAGTATATTCGTAAGATCTGTGTTCTGCATTGAATTTTTCAATTTACATATTTATAAGTTCTGGTATTTTAACATTTTGATTAGATTCACAAGTGAACGTAAATCAAAAACAAAACAAATATGGTTGGTATCTATTCTATACGCGTTATTGTTTCAGTTGACACAAAATATGCATTTCCAAATTGAAAAAATGTCAATATCCTACTTTTATATCCCAAGAGATCGATATTGACTTAAGTCGGATGTAGTCGACCAAATGTGACCGCATTAAATTAAGTAAATCACATCCCTATTGAGTGTGTGTGGTAAAACGAGGAAAAGAAATAAGTACCAGTCACGGATATGTACTTCTTCTAACCTGATACACCTCGTCTCTTCTATCTACATGCCACTTTCAATCATTTCATTCATTCACACTTTTGTTATCTTTTTCCTCCTCCGTGCAAATGGTGCTGCCATTAATGGGGGTGGATTTGAGTTTCATTGTGGCGAAACGGAAGGAATACAAATTTCAATGTGCCCTGTATCTTGGCATTATAGATTAAATAAGATTTGTGACTGAAATGCCCATAGTTAAGCTGCTGACTGAGGCAGATGGGTAAAACACCAGCACATGGAGTGCATTGCTTCCTACATTTCTAATGTACTTTGTTGTGAATGATTTTGAGTGGAATTAATTTCGCACGACAAAACTTCAATCGTTATTCGATTAAATATCGACTACAATGAGTGACTTAAAATAGAACTTATTTCTGACCCCAGCGGATGCTTATTTGAGAAAAAGTGTATATACTCTGGAAACATTCAATTTATTTGCAACTGTTACAATTTCGTTACAATAATTGAATAAAGTCGAATTAACATTCAACTTTAGCGACGCAAGTTTTGAAGACGTTTTTTTCTTAATGTTTCAGATGCCAAGCCGGAACTGGTCGTTGTGTTGTAGATAAGGCACATAGGAATCAATGTCAGGCTTGTAGACTTAAAAAGTGCCTTCAAATGGGAATGAATAAGGATGGTAAGTATTTATGTGGCTACACCTTAACATTCATTTGATTGTGTGAATTCTTTGTTAATAGTTAAAGTTTCACAGAACTTATTAACGTGAAATGAAAACCACTTTTTGTAAGTCCTTCAAATCATGAGAATATATAATTATTTAAGTACAATACCTTTCAAGAAATTTAATTTTACATCCATAACGAATGTGTTGCGTGTCTGTGTGTATAGAGTGATCCCGTCGGAATAATAAATCTCAATTTGAATCACCAATAGGGACGATCCACTTCGAACAAATATTTCTTCAATTTTAAAAGGCGTGTCCTATTTACACATGATAATTTAAATTAAAAAAAATTGATTGCCACTTATATGATAAGCCGACGTACAGTATGATCAAAAAAATTTGTAATGTGTGAAAATTTCTATGCTTTGCTGTACTATCCATTTAAATTTGTTACGTATTGGGGCTCCTTAAAAGTGATGGAATACAATCTGAATTGATGGCGATAAAGTACTTATCATACTAAAAATCACTTTGTTCCTTTATTTATTATTCCCAAACTCTTCTGTAATTATACTTTTACAGTTTGTTAAAACGTGAGACCGATACTATAAATGGGTAAAGTTTTAAGAAATTTTCCATTGCTAATGGCAATAGCAAACGCTTAATAGATATTAAATCAAATTGAATATAGAAGTTGAACAGCGCTTTGTTTTGTATCCAACTCACATAAATATATGCAAAGCACCTTATACTATTCTTTGTGTTAGAAAAAAAACTTCAAGTAATCAAGTTAACTTTTACAATGTTCTCAAAGCACACAGAATACTACGTTCTCTATGTGTTAACTCTCAGTATCACTTTACACATCAGGTGTTTGGTGACCGACTAAGGATGATGTATCGACTACTTTCGTCTAGTAGATTAATTCAATAAACAATAAATATATAAATTCATATATATATATATGCATAGATTAAAATACAACTTTCTTATTAAATGTACCCTCTCTGAGAGTGAACTTACCCGCAATCTTCTGAACTAACTAGCCTTACCATAATGTTGGGTTTAGGTGCAATTTAGTTATAAGAATATGTAGCTGTAGGATTTATAATAAGGGTTTTTGACTGTAGTTTTTTCCCATACCTTGGTTTTTTCTACTGTTATTTTATTATTACATTATCTGTATCTCCGTAGTTGTAAAGAACTCTTGTTCTGTATCTCTAGAATACGGTATGCTAAAATGTAAATACTTATGAATTAAACTGCAAAAAGACTGAACTGAACTGAACTCTCCAACTTAGGATCAAAAATCTTTAACTTCTTACAGGCAATCAAGACTATGATTATCGACAAAGTAATCAAGAGCAATTGGGGATGTTATTCTACATGAAGTTATAATTTTACATTTTGTTACATTCAATAAAATAGCAACGGGAAAATTCGGCTCAATGTTTTAAGCGTAAAATTTAGACGAATCTCAGGACTGGTTTGGAAAGTGAAAAACCGCAAGTTATATGAACATAAATAATAATAAATAAATAAAAAATAATATAATTAGTATAGGATCAAAGCACGCATTTAAACACATCTAACGTACTTACATATGGATGTTTACTCCCATTAGAAACTACTTCTTTGGTTGGCGTGACAGTCTAGTGTGAGCTACGTAGACCAAATAAATTGTCTTCCCGTCGGCACGTTCTCTCATCTGTTCTGTTCGACTGCGCCTACCATGTTGTTGAATCTTTTTCTGCAGATACCATCAACAAAAATACGACACGACACGCACACAAAACTTTTCTTTCAGAAAGATAAGGGGTGTCTCCAGGGTGTTTTACAGGAATGATTAAGACGTTGTACCAACCCAGCGTTGTCCTACGAGAGAGGGCTCTATTACTCAATTGCCTTCTGAGCCCAATGAAATAACGATTGGCTAGAGTTATTCCACGCTTGATTAGTTATAGTTTTTTATGCATTATTTTATTTACTCTTTTTTCTTACATACTAGAAAAAAATGCTTGAACTAACTTACTTCATAAGTGCTCTTAATAGGATTATTTTTACTATCTGCCTTCAAGCTTCCTTTAATTTTTCCGTTGTTTTTCACTCAAGGAAACTTAAAAATTTGGGCTATAAAATTCTTAACTTAACTTAAAGCTAAGACTATGGCTTATCCCAAGACTAATTTATTTCAACTTATGTCTAAGCTTATATCTCCACCAAGCTTGATTCCATTGTTGTCTATGATCAACTACTCTCTAAATCATTCATTATGAGATTTTACCGTGCAATTATTAAATATCGATATTTTACTGTCCTTAATTAGTATCAATTTTTAGAACTCTGCATAGCCTAATACCAATTTTATTCATTACTAAGAAAATTAAAACAAATGCATTGATAAGAAAACCTATAAAGCAACATAAATTTAAAAAAGGTATGATGATAGTTCTATGACCTGTCGCTATCACAATATAATGACTGTTTCCAAATTGCGCAATGTTTACCTGCAAATGTTTCTTTTCCTCGAAGATTTTTGTGGAAAATTACAAACGTTTGTGAGAAAATCATTTGCCAAAGCAACTTAACTGATATAAAGATATTTAATATGTTGACTATTGGAAAACTATGTAATTTTATTATGCTGAACTTGTGTTTTGTTATTTCCATTAAACAACAAAGATGTCATAATATTGGTCACAAGACTTGGGTCACGTAAACTTTAAATGACAATGGCATATTCATAATGTTACGTGACGAAAATATTTAATATTCACTCTTCTTACTCAATATACAGCCTTCTTCTAACACAAAACCTTGAGTTTCCATTTTACCTATAGATGGTCTTCGCAATTTTTTAACCACAATGTCAAGATTAGTAGTTAGTTCCACAGCGTTTTTAAGTAAAAACACAACAGTTTTTTGCCGACTCCGAATGGCGGAATTTTCAAAATGCGAGATGTTTAGCGGCGAATCGAATCTAGGCCTTCGACGTGTAAATGTCGCTCTCTACTCACTACGCCACAGTGGCCTAAGACTTTAGGTGTACATGAAACTGAAATAATTTTGCAGTTGTTACGTAAGTGATATATTTCCTTTTTCTAGTATACCTAAACATTGTTCGTAAACTTTTCGCTACCGGCGGCTAAAGAGTTCAAATATAACAGTTCGTAGTTATAAAAAAATTGCCGCCGTAGCGTTGTGGGTTGAGTGAGACGCTCACTGCACCACCTCTTTTAAGTTGCTGACAACACTTAAAGAATAAAAACCTTCTAAGCAAAAGCTTCTCAAATTTCGCCATTCGGAGTCGGCAAAAAGTAGTAGGCCCTTTCTATTCGTGAGAGAACAGTAGCGCGCACAACACGAGTAGTTGTTGAGCACGCTAGACCTTGGCCCCTCTGTGGACTGAAGCGCCACCCAATTATTATTATTATTATTAGTTCTAAAAAAGGCTCTTTACTTCTGTTCAAATAAGGCCACGTACGTAATAAAGGATTGACAAGACAAACCTTAGCTTCACGTAATGTATAAGCACAACGAGAACACTTTCTGAATTTACAGGTCTCGCTCAGTAACTTTTACAGATAGAATTTGCACCCGTGAATGTATAAACCAATACATATAAGCCCCTTCGTCAGACCGAAAACTGAATGAAGTTGATATTGTGCATGTTTGTTAGTGTATTAACACAAACCAAGGGTTTATTGAAATAAAGAAAAAAGTGAATGTCAGATAATGTTCTCAATTGAAAGTCTCAGCAAGTAACCACTCAAGAAGGTAAAGCAATTCTTACAATCACTTCTTTAGGAATCGTCGCGACCAGAAAAAGAAACTGTTCCTTACTATGTACAAGTGTATGATGTAAGGCGTTAGAGTCCAGTTAATCAGAAACCATCAATTCAATAAGTGACAAGCAATAGCAGCATTCTCATTAGGGGATTAAGTGAAATACAGCACTTCGCCGAGCCGACGAAAATCTAGTCTGGTTATTGACCACAGCAAGCAGTAATTTAATAAAATATTTCATTGGTACACAATATTCTAAAATGTCCATACCTATATGTATGTAAGTTTATACAGATTTATTAATATTTTTATATCCTACAACACAGTAAAAACAAACTAAATTTGTATGTATATACATACATGCATAATCTGTACTCTGCTTTATATTACAATTAGTCGTGCGGAATGATAATGTTTATGGGCGCGTGCCTTAATGTTTGAATTGTTCTCACGTGAATAGAGAGGTGAATCTCTTGTTTTTGAACGTTGAACGTTTGCCATAAATACCTTTTGTTTATCAACTAAACAGAAACCGCATATTTACTGCAGGAATGATTTTATTGACAACTTAAGCCTGATGTTTTCCCTTCAAAAACCCTACACCCTTTTCATTGCGACGTTGGTTCGCTGTGGGAGTTCACTTTACTTTACATATTGTGCGCTCAAGTGGTAACATATTTTTTTGAACTCCAAAAGAGCGTTCAAGAACAGGTTTCAGGGTGATTTGACATACCTTTTTGTCTTTACGAAGAATAAAATCGATCTTTTAATATTAAATGCGTCTAAATGTTTACATACATATATGGTGTATACTGCGAAGGTGGTATTTTAATTTAATTCTATTCTACTGAATTTACAATAAATACTTAGTACTACTACTATAACAGCATGTATAATGTAGAATATGATTGGTTTATATACAAAGTATGTTTTTTTGGTCAACTCTTAGTATGACAAAATTACATACATACGATTTAACATTTATATTGATTCTTACTAAGATTTCGACGATAAACAATCATCGATGGATAATGACCTCTTGATAAGAAAATTCTATTTGCATCTGGGATAATTGTGCGATAATAACTTGCGAAAACTCCAGACTGCACAAAACAAATTGCTTAAATTGATATTGGATTTGCCATGGTTTTTCCCTACCAAATATTTACATGAACTGGGTGGCATAGATATGGTAGCACAAAGACTTGAAAATCTAAGATGCAAATACAACTTCTAGTGTTTGTCTTCAGAAAATCCCTATATTTCCAATTTGATGCAGTAAATTATTGTGCAACCTAGTTAACATAATATGTTCATATTTATTTATTTTTCTTCTCATTTGTTTACTCTTTATTATTTATTTATATATTTTTTATAATATATTTTTCTTATAATTATATATATTTGTATATTTATTTTCCTATGTACACATATTTACAATATTTCTTTTGATTTTGGTTCATTATTAGCTCCTTGATTGAGTGTTTGTCTCTTTAATAAATTTTAATCTATCGTTTTAATACTTATATATTTAATCTTTATATTTATACGCTTATTTATACATTAACTTATTTTCTTCTGTTCGATTTCAATACCAATGTAATTAAGTTCGTATGTCTTAAGATCACTTCTCTTTTCCCTACAATGGTTTCCTTCGAAATGTCTAAAAAGATCTATTGTAACCAATATTATTAATTTCGTAGTAGTAAGGTGCATGAACCAAAAAACCAAATTTTGTAAAAATAAAATAAAGTTTAAGTTTAAAACAACTCTTACCAACTGCGAATGCTTAAAAATAAAAACGCAAAACCCTAAATTTCGCTTACCACAAGTGAATACATGAATATAGCGAAAGTTTATAAGAAATTCTAAATAAATTGAACAAACAATTCAAAACTTTCTTATATTCACTTCTGTTATTGGGTGGAGGAGGGTTTCTAATTTAGTAATAGAAACAGATGAAAAATTGGCAGCATTCGCATGAATTTGTATGATAAATAAATATGACTATTCTGCTTTTACCTAAAGTTATGGATATTTATTTTATACACCAATTCAATTGATGTATACGTACACGAAATGTCCTACTGTGTGTGACACAAATAAACCCTTCCTTGTTATTACACATCAACACAACAGTTATTTTCGTCAATAATTACGACGATCAGAAGAACCGAAAGAAGTGTGAAAATAAGATTGCGTATTCAAATACATTTTCACACGAACCACATTAAAACAATTTCACGATATTATCTCCCACCTTTATTCTTTTGAAACATGTTGTTTCAGAAAAGTCCAAACCACACGCTGTGTGAAACCAAATCATTGAAAAATTTGGTGATGAAAGGACACGTGTCAATTTGCAAACTTGTTAACAAACTAACGAGTTCTTCAATATAAATATCTTTGTGTATGTATATTCCTGATATAAGGAATACACAATATACAGAGAGATAATTAAAAGGCGTGTTGTCTTTTTTTCATTTGCAGCTGTACAAAATGAACGTCAACCTAGGAACACAGCAACCATTCGACCAGAAGCACTGCGGGATATGGAACATGGACGTGCATTGAGGGAAGCTGCAGTAGCCGTTGGCGTTTTTGGGTAGTTCTGTCTTCAGGAAATGTAGATCAAGTAAATGTAAATTTATATTTCCTTCAGGCCGCCAGTGTTATTGTCACCTCCCTGTTACGGTCCAGGCTTACTTTCTTCACCTTGTAAGTCTGTCTGATTCCTATACAACTTTAATATAAGAAAAAGGTGTTTTATATTATTTACAGCATTAACAGGTATTCCTACATCGCGCTTATTGCATCACCCTCAGATCACTAATTCAATGCAAATATCAAATAATGTACCACATCACACTTCAAGTTATGGCTTTTCGAATAGTAATAATAATAATAATAACGTTAATGTGAATGATAGTAACAAAACTTGTGATTTGTCAAACGTCGCAATAACTTCAACGAATTCCAGCAATAATTCAACTTCTCCGAATTTACCTTCGACAGATGTCGGTAAGTAAATTTTGAGGGTTAAAATATTTTGGAAGATATTATTTGAGCGTGTCAACGTTTGATTTAAGGAGGCGGTGCTGAAATAAATCCAATAAACGGAAGTGCATCATCGTTAAGTTCTGTTAGCCCATTGCCTGAAAATGATAATGACGGTAATATTTTTACGTTGCTTATTAGTTTACATATTTCTTATACCCTTTTTTGAACGATATATATTTGTACATTTTATATAATTGTGTAGAAAATATTTATTGTAGCTATGTATATTTAATTTGAATTTTAATACTTGAGTAATTCCACAGTTCTTGTTTACCAATGAAATAATTTTTTACAATATATGTTTGCGCCTCTGTCAGCCCGGCAGCCTGATTTTTACACCGTTCATGTCTCTTACATATGACTAAAAATTTGTTAACAAATTCAAAACAATATATATTTCACCTACTAAATAATATTCAGGTACGAAAATTAATGTTTTGGTTTATTTTGAGATAGCCACCGTGTGTGTAAGAGTCTTTCATAAATTGTAATATTAATAGATCAAATCGATCGATCGGTAATCTTGACAACTTGATGCTGATCTTCCATCTTTTCTACATTTTACCTACTTCCTTTTTATTATTGGATTTAGTCTGTGTATTAAGGAATCAATTTTTTTTTATCTGTCGTCATTTATGAACGACTTCCAGAAGAGGCGTTCAAGATCTTCTTTTTCATCCGCATCTAACCGCTTGTCACTCCCTTAGTTAATTTTAATGCACTAAATAGCTTCAGTGTCTCTGAGTGTAATTTGGTTTATACCCGTAATAATTACTTTAAATGTGACCAAAGAAATAATCGTGCAGTGTCAACTTTTATCATTTCATGTCTAAGAAATTTCTCATCCTTAACATCCGAAACCATATTTACAATAATTTTTTTATTAAAGTTATTTCTTAATTTTTTTTTAAACAAAACAAAAGCATATAAAGATTCCAAAAGGAATCTTATGTGTCCAAGAACAATAAATGATAATTTATTTTCCTTCTCATGACAACCATGTGTATGTTTAGAGAAGGTCAGTCGTTTGTCCTGATTTTCGACCACTTTTTCGCACAAATGGGCAGAAATTCAACTTATTTCTCGTTTAATGTTTATTCTGAGCTTTTTCAACGTTACTGGTTTATTGGCTTCACTTAGCTGCAAAGAAAATAGTCAAAGTGCGTTAAAATGTTTAAACCACATATTGATACTTGATCAATTGCAATTGAGGCCAAAATGAATTGTCAAGTGCAATGACATTTCCAACACCAGATAATGATTTTTTTCAGGATATTGTGGTATCTCGTGAATCATTTGAAGATTAATAATAATAATAATTGTTGGCGCCACAGTCCAAAGAGGGACCAGGACCTAGCTTGCTCATCAACTACTCGTGTTGTGCGCGCTACTGTTCTCTCACGAGTAGAAGGGACCTACAGTTTTTTGCTGACTCCGAACGGCGAAATTTGAGAAGCTTTCTTAGACAGTTATTACTCTTTGAGTGTTGTCAGCAGTTCGAAAGAGGTGGTGCCGTGAAAAATTCGAAAAATTGGTGTTCAGCTGGAAGTCGAACCTGTCGAGCTGTTCTTCAGTCAAACGTACGAATTGGTGACGCTTTTAGTTCTTGTGTCAGGTTGATTTTGTAAGGGTGCTCCTTAATGGAAGATCTAACTTTTTTATTGCGAACAATTCTTGTCTCACGGGCGAAATTATGGGTTTAACTTCATTTTACTTAGCAGTAAATTGTTTATGTAGCAGAGAAATGATTACTCGAGAATGGTCTTGTTAAATAGTTGAAAATAATAAATTACAATTTTAGTTTAGTTCTCTTTATTTGTTATATTTATTATACATATTTATTTTCTTTACTTAAAATTCAATTTTGTGTCCATCTTCCTCGAGCCACTAGCACAGACTGACTTATCAGTGATACTCACTTTTTACACACACATAAGCTTAGTACTTATACATACTTAACCTAAACTAAATTTACATGTATGTCAACACACCTCCTTAAATTTAGTTTTTATAATTGTGTAATCGTATTAATTTTGTTTATATATGTATATATATATTTTTGTTTTTTATTGATCAGGATATAACTTTAAACTTTCTCTCAGCTTTTCGAACTTTATTCGCCCTAATGGCTTGGCAAAGATATATGCTAAATTCTGTTCTGAGTCAATCTTAATTACATTCATTAATCCAATTAAATAATTTTCATTTACGAAATGATAATGTGTTTCTATATATTTGAACTTATTGGTTAAATTGCCGAACTTACTGATACTCACAGCGCCAGCATTATCTTCATAAATCTTAATAGGGTTTTTTATTTTAACTTCAAATTCAATTAATAGATCTCTTATTAATTTTACCTCAGTCACACATGCAGTCAAAAATACATATTCCGCTTCTGTAGACGATTTTGTTACAATATCCTGTTTTTTTTTTATTTCCAATATATAACATTGCCGTTCATTCTTATAACATAACCTGTTGTTGATTTTCTGTCTACGACATCTCCTGCCTAATCAGCATCAACATAACAGTCTAATATATTTGCTTTTTCGTTCTTTTCGTATATTAATTTTAAGTCTTTTGTATAGTATAAATATTTTAGTATCCTCAGAGCATATTTATAATGAGTTTGATCATAACAATTCTGAAATCTGCTTAGGTAATTAACACAGTAACATATGTCTGGCCTAATGCTGGAGCTTATATATAAGATTGACCCAATCAAATTCCTATATTTGACATCATTTGATACTGATAAAGCAGGCTCGCATTTAAGGTTCTGTTCCATTGGGGTTGTATATAATTTTGCACCTAAGATTTCATATTTCCTAGCTAACGATTCAATATAATGCATTTGATCTAATTTCATAATTTTCTTTTCATAATCATAGTCAATGTTTATACCTAAATATGTTTTCAATTTACCCATGTCTTTCATTCTAAACTGCGTAGCTAATTTTCTCTTAATATTATCTATCATATTTTTATTTTTACCGCAAATCAACAGGTCATCAACAAATATGATTAAATAAACTTTAGTATTATTACTTTCCATATAGTAGAGGCAATAATCGATTTTACTGCTTGAAATCTTGAAATCTTATTTGTCTCAAGTAATCATCTAAGCACTCATACCATGTTCGTTGACTTTCTCGCAGACCATATAAAGCCTTTTTTAGTTTAAATATTCTATCGGTATTATCACTGTAACCTGGAGCTTGCCTAACATACACCTCAGACTTTAATATTCCATTCAAGAATGCCGATTCAACGTCCATTTGATCAATTGCAAGTTCATTTTGTACAGAATAGTTTAATAATATTTTTAACGTCTGTGTTCTAGCTACTGGAGAGTAAATGTCATCTAGTACTTCTTTTTGCTGAAAACCTCTTACAACGATTCTTGCTTTAAATCTATTATCTACTTTCTTTGTAAAGACCCACTTCAAATCGAATGCCTCTTTATCCTTTGGCTTATTAACTAGTACCCAGGTGTCATTTATATTCAAGGATTTAATTTCCTTGTTCATAGCTTCTCGCCAATCTTCACTATCTTTACTCTCTATTGTTTCATTATATGTTTGTGGACAATCGACACTTACATAGTTTACGTATATAAAATTAGACGTTGGACTTCCGTATCTACTTATATGATTTCTCTTCCTTTATGACCTTCTCAAAATAGTAAGTTCTTTTTCGGTATTTCTAGGTAAGTTAATCGCATGCTCCTCATTTCCACTTGTGTCATTTTCATTTCGCTCTCTTCCTGTTAGAAGTTCTGCATTAACACTAGTTTCATTTAAATCACTGTCATTAATCTCATTCTCATCTTGAATTCCAATTAAGTGTTTATCATTCTCTATTATGTCTACATGTCTGGCTATAACTACTTTATTGTTTATTAAAACTCTGTAACGTACGTTGTCATATCCTACCAAAACTCCTAAATCTGCTTTCCTATCCCATTTAGTTCTTCTTTTAACTTCTGGAACTCTAACAAAAACTTTGCTTCCATATAACTTCAAATTTCTAATATCTGGTTTTTCTCCCATCATTATTTCATAAGGTGTCTTTTGTCAAAATGTGTCAAATGTGTTCGCTAATGTTCTATTTTTCAAATATACGGCTGTTTTAATTACTTCTGGCCAAAATCTACTATTAATTTTCGCATCAGATAATAAACATCTAGCCGTTTCCATTACTGACCTATTATACCTTTCAGCAGTTCCATTCAGCTCATGAACATAAGGAGGACATGGTTCAATATAAATTCCTTTTTCTTTTACAAAATTGCATATGTCTTTGTTCAAAAATTACCTTCCGTTGTCACATCTCAATCGCTTGACTCTTTTTCTTTTTAGATTCTCTATTTGATTAACATATGTAACAATACAATCATAAACTTGGTTTTTTTCTTTTATTGGATAAACTTTACCGGCTTTACTAAAATCATCAATCAAAATCAGAAAATATTTTTCACGCATATAATTAACTGTAGCATGCGGTAAATTAACATCTGCATGAATAATCTCACCTATTTCTTTTGCTCTATATCTATTGTTTTCGAAAGCATTGTTAGTCATTTTATTTTGTATACATGGACCACATTTTAGAATCTCACTTTCTAAGTTACTGGGCAAACCTTCAATTAAATTATTTCTACTCAAAAAATTAAGATATCCAAAATTTACATGCCCTAATAATCTGTGATACTTTTCTTTAAGAGTCATGTGCTTAGCGTTAATTTCTGTAACATAATTCACCCTGTTTTCAACAGAACTCTTAATTTTGTACAAATTATTTACTTTGTAAGCTACACCTATTAATTTATTTTCTAAAGTATATATTTTTGACGTATGACCCATTTATATTATTTTAGCTCTTTCAGTAATTTTTTAAAAAATTATTAAATTTTTATCCATATCTCTAACAAAATATACATCTTTAAGTTCCACTTCTGTTTCATAACCATTTGTTACAAATTTTGTTATAACACTTCCTACGCTTGTTGGTTTTAATTCACGGCCATCACCTTTTTTTACATTTATTGGTTTTTCAAGTTTATTTGACGTATTGAAATATTTATCATAATTTATTATGTGATCCGTACATCCACTATCTAGTACCCACTCAACTTTAGTTTCACACTGATTCACCTCTACATTATAACCTTCTCTAGTGACCTCTGTTGTGAAAGTCATTCTTCCCTGGTCCTTGCTCTGCAGATTCTGCCGTTGTTGAAAGCCCCGTTGATGAAAACCCCGTCCTCGTCGATCTGCACCTTGCCCTCTGTTGCTGCCGTTGTCTTGTACAAAGAAATTGTCGTTTCGGTGTTGTTGCTGCTGCTGGAAATGATGAAATTGAGATCGCACACCTCCTCGCTCTTGCTGATGTCTTCCTCTGTAGCCTCGCCATACATCACCAACATTGTATTGACCTGAGCACTCATTTTGAACATGACCGGGTTTTTGACATCTATAACATATCTGATTCTTCTTTACTTCGCTTTTAAAAACATTTGAATTTCCAGTTTTATATTTTGTGTTCATATTTTCGTCTTTTTCTTTGTCCTCGTACATCTTGATTTTATTAATAACATAGTCAACTGTTCTGCCTTCTTCAGGCAATACGTCTATTAAATCTCCGATATAACTTAATGAATTTGGTAGAGTTCTTAACAAGTAATTTAGTTTTTCTTTTTCTGTTATATTAGCACCAGCAATTTTTAGTTCAATTATTAATTTTTCAAAGTCACTGTAAATTCACTTGTTTGATCATAATCTTTTAGTTTAATTTTTTCTAATTTATTTCGCACACAAATTTGTAATGCGGTTGATTCACGCAAATATAGTTTGTCTAATTTTTTAATAATTCCGTAACTAGTTGTCTCTTCATCAACAAGTTCCATTTGCTTGTTGGATAAGGCACTGTAATTCATTGCTGTCAAGTCCGAGTGGTTCCACTTGGCTTCATTTTCCGTTTCGTGTCGCTCACGTGCTATAACCTTTTCACATTTTTTAATTTTTAAGAAGATTGTAATTCTTTTCTTCCATGTGCTATAATTATTTCCATCAAAAATTGGTAACGATATTTTAAATTCGTCTGCCATGTTGATTTGTACGTTCTCTTCAGTGACTTGCTCGTTTCCTTCAGTTGGCTCAATAAATTCTAACTTTTGTTCACTTTCCGAAACACTTTCAGATTCAGCCATAACCTTAAACCGATAAATTTCCAGAATTTTTTTAAGTAACCGTTTGTTAACTACGCTCTGCTACCATGTTAAAAAGTTGAAAATAATAAATTACACTTTTAGTTTAGTTCTCTTTATTTGTTATATTTATTATTCATATTTATTTTCTTTACTTAGAATTCAATTTTGTGTCCATCTTCCTCGAGCCACTAGCACAGACTGACTTGTCAGTGATACTCACTTTCTACACACACATAAGCTTAGTACTTATACATACTTAACCTAAACTAAATTTACATGTATGTCAACAGGTCTTAATGCTCTTTAAGTTGCGGGGACTGAACGCGAATTCTGATAATTCTGGTCATATACTCATATATGAAATAACTTTCAAATTGTGATTCTTTCTCTATTCTGAGTCAGATCTACTTAACAAAATCTTATTCAATGTTCATCTTTCTCAAATATCTAAAAACGCTTTGGGAGTACATATTTTTCGGGAAAACTTGTTTAATTCCATACTTCGAAGATAACATTAGTAATAAAATTTAAAATTTAGCAATTCAGAAATTTAGAAATTTAGACATTTACAACTTTAAAGATTTTAAAATTTCAAACATAAGAACTTTGAAATTTAATAATTTTGAAATATTGAAATTTTGAAATTTGAACTGACACGAGATTTGTACATCCTTTCATTGTTGCGGTCTTTGTGACTATGTGGATAACTTCTGCTTCTATGCTGAACGTTTACTTTTCATATTTTTGCAGCCCCACTTCCTTTGAAATTTCGACAACACACAAAAAGTAATAACTGAGTATATTCTTCTTCTTCTTCTTCTTCTTGTGGCGCTACAGTCTGGGGTGGACTTGGGCCTCAACCAACATGCCTCTCCAGCCAGCACGATCTTTCGACAGCTGTCTCCAGTTGCGCAATCCAAGTTGGTTGAGGTCCTTCTTCACTTGTGTGCGCCACCTTAGTCCAGGTCGTCCTCTGTTGGGTTGTCCCAATGGCTCTGATTAAAAAACCTAGCCATCTTAAGCTTTGTATCCATAGACGCTTGGCCAGGTGCATGTCGCTGTACAGCCATTACAGTTCGTCGTTAAATCCTCCAGATGCTCCAGATCAACGCAAACTGGACCAAAAATTTCACGCAAAACTTTTGTCTCGAAGAGACTAAGGGCTTCCTCATCCGCCTTTGCTTACGTCCAAGATTCCGCGCCATAAAGTAGGACGGGGATGATCAAGCTGTTATATAAAGCGAGCTTCGTCTTTCGAGAGAAGGCTTTATTACTCAATTGCCTCTTGAGCCCAAAGAAACAGCGATTGGCAAGAGTGATTCTACGTTTGATTTCGGTACTGGTGTTGTTGTCCCTATTTACCGCGGAGCCGAGGTAGACGAAGTCCTTGATTACCTCGAAGTTTCTGCTGCCTAGTGTGACGCTCCGTTCGAGACTTCGATGTTGTGTATCCTTCCTTGATGACAGCATGTACTTCGTTTTGCCCTGTGTTCGTCCAATCACGTCAATGTCATCAGCGTAAGCTAACAATTGAACTGACTTCTGGAAGATCGTGCCTCTGGTGTTGACTTGTGAGTTACGCACGATCTTCTCGAGGATGATGTTAAAGAAGTCACATGACAGTGCGTCGCCTTGTCTAAAACTTTTTTTGACATTGAAGGTCTCGGTGAGTTCGTTACCGACCTTGACGGAGCAGCGAGAGTTCTCCATCGTCATTATACACAATCTGAAGAGTTTGATAGGAATGCCAAAACTAGACATGACACTGTATAGCTCGTCTCAATGCACGCTGTCATATGTGGCCTTAAAATCGACGAATAGGTGGTGAGTGTCGATTTACACTTCTTGGATCTTTTCCAGGATCAACCATAATGTGAACATTTGGTCTATTGTGGACTTCCCTGGTCTGAAACCGCACTGAAAGGAACCCATCAGGTTATGGGCAAACGGTTTCAGACACTCACACAATACGGCAGAGAGGATCTTGAATGCGATTTTAAGAAGGCTGATCTCTCTATAATTAGCGCAGTCAAAGGGATCCCTTTTCTTGTGGACCGGGCAAACGACGTTGAGATTCCACTCATTGGGCATGCTTTCCTCCGACCATATCTTACAGATGAGCTGGTGCATGCGCCCAACCAACTCATCTCCAGCTGCTATAAACAGTTCTGCTTGCAGTCCATCCGCTTCAGAAGCTTTGTTCGACTTCAGCTTGGATAATCCTCACCTCGTCAAAGTCGCGGGGACGGAATTCTTGTCTATCATCATCATTGCCTATCATTGCCTTTTTTATTTTTCGGTAAAACTTTCGGACTTCATTCCTGACATAACACCTTTCCATTTTCTCGACCGCGCGCTTCTCATGCTCCTTCTTTTTCCTTCTGAGAAGCCGGTGCTCTTCCCTTCTTCTGGCTTCTTGACAACGTTTCCAGTCTTCTTCTATGTTTAGTGCAGGCAGCGTCGAACTCTGAGCGAGCTTCAGGGAGACTCGGTTGGCAAAATTCCCAGCGATCGACTACGATTGTAGCTTTCCGACGTCAAAGCGCTTTGGCCTATCTCGACTCCGTTGCTCTCTCGATATCCGGGTTCTTACCTTGGCTACAACAAGGTGATGATCCGAGTCGATGTTTGCACCTCAGAAGGTTCGGACATCGAGAATACTGAAGGAGGGTCTGACGTCGATCGCGAGGTCCCTTTGTAAATGTCCAGGTGTGGGAACCGCGTGCTAGCCACAGAGAGATTCCGCCCCGAGGCGAAGTCCAACAGCCTGAGTCCGTTTCCGGATGTGTTGTCGTGCAGGCTGTGTTTACCGATGGCTCCAGCAAAGATGTCCTCCTTTCCCTGCTAAGCGTTGAAATCTTCTAGAACGATCTTGGTGTCGTAGCATCGATCGTATGTTCTTTCTAGGAGATCGTAGAAGTCATCCTTGGTGTTGTCATTCTTCTCCTCTGTCGGGGCGTGAGCGCAAATCAGTCTGATGTTCCCGAATTAAGCCTTGATGCGGATTGTCATGAGGCGTTCGTTGACGGTAGTAGCTCATTACTTTTTGCCTAAGTCGGCCTAGAAAAACAAATCAGCATCCGAATAAGCGATGCCTTCTCTCTCTATAGCAATCGCTGTAGTAGATACCGCAGTTTTTCATTATTATTATGTCAGGCCCATCCCATCGCACTTCCTGGATGGAGTTAATGTCTGCCTTGTAGCAGTCAAGGGCCTCCGCAAGTGACCTGTTAAGGGACCTCACATTCCACATGCAAAACCAAAATTCATTGTCCTTTAAACGTTTTTCTGGGGTCGTCAACAGTTGATCCTTCATTATCCGAGGCATGATGTTGTCTCTGAACTAATGATTTTTACGTGGTGAGGAAGTTACCATCACGCACAACCCACAGACTGGTAGGCCAGGCCCATTATTTAAACCCTCGGGCAGAGGGGCTCGCTGCATACATTGGTTCACCATACAACGGGTGTTGCGATGGCTATCCAGGGGGCACCGCTTGAAGGCTGTATGTCAACTTGACCTGTCCACTAACGAGAATAGTTTTAGCAGCTCGCCTTGTTGATCGCAATCAACAACGTTACCTCGCGTGAACAGGCCCATGACCCCCAACTAAGTATATAATAAACAAAAATTTTCCCGTTCTTTAGGTCATCTTTATTTACTAAAGAACAATTGCAAGCACTTCTAGTGTTTGAAGGAGGGCCTTTTAAATTATAGTTTCTTCTTTGTTCTAATGGTTCAGTTTCGAACACTTTTCGGGCCGGAGCAGTGGTGTTCATACGCTCTACATGGCCCAGCCATCTTAAGCGTTGTATCTGAAAACGCTTGACCGGGCGCATGTCGCTGTATACGTATAGCTTATAGAGTTGGGTATTGTATTTTCTCTGCCACAACCCATCAACACAAATTCTCAATCATAGTAATTTCACACAGCTATCAAGCATTTTATCGAAATCGGCAAAATCATTGCTTGTACTAGTGTGTTTTTTACCCCTGCTCTTATTACATATGATTAAATAATCCTCTTTTTTCCCTTTGTAACAGATGATTCAATTGATGTCACAAACGATGAGGATTCGATTGATAGAAAAAATGCATCACCAAAACATTCTTCAATAGCACAATTTACATCTTCTTCTTTATACGGTCATTCGCAAGAAACAATTTATGAAACAAGCGCAAGACTCCTGTTTATGGCAGTTAAATGGGCTAAAAACTTACCAAGCTTCGCTAGTTTAGCTTTTCGGGATCAGGTAAACCATTTTCAAGTAACTATTATTTGCATAAAATGATTCATAACTAAATTTTAATTATCTTACAGGTAATTCTTTTAGAGGAATGTTGGTCTGAATTGTTTTTATTAAATGCAATTCAGTGGTGTCTCCCCTTGGACTCAACAGGATGTTCGTTGTTTTCGGTTACAGAACACTGCAATAATAATACCTTTAACTGCTCACTGAAAAGCGAAGTAAGTGTAATCTATGATGTGAATCTATGTGTGTTACCATAAATATCAACTCAATGAGTGCTACGTCGAGAGCCGCATACCTACGGAGTTTTGTCTTATTGTATAACATTTCTGTCTTTTACTTCCTCTCTTTTCAATTGCCTAAGGCCACAATCCACAAAAGAAATAGAAATAGAAAAAAAAAACGGTTGGATAAAACTAAAGTTACTTTCAAAATGTATTTACTTTCAGAACAAGTACTGGTATTCTTTTATATATAAATTGTATATTGAGTAACCACAGCCCGTCTTTAAGTCCTGTTTTTTTAAAGCTGAACATTAATAAGAGAAAATGAAGCTCAAGTTTATAAAGCATTGTTACGTAAATTGTACAATAGTTTTTCATATATTTCTTGATAGACTGCAGTATAACGTTTTTTCTGTATGCCATAAACAATGCTTCATAGCAACATAATCAGAGGAGATGACGCATGTACCCAAGCAATGTAAGCCTGGTCTTTCGTTCTGTTTACAAAGTAGTTCAAATTGTGAAACTGTATCGAAGTGCTTCAGTGACATTTTTGGCTGTCATCAATGTAATGTTTTCATTCTCGGTGGCATTTATTTCAGCATGTATTTTATTTTGTCCTCGTTAATCGCTAAACCCATTTTGGCCGCTTCCATTCAATATCAAATATCAATAGCAAACGCTTCACTAAAACTTCTCAATGTTTGTTCAAGCACGTCAATGTCGTCTCGGATACAAGCAATTGTACGTACCTTTGAAAGGTTGTGAATCTTCAGTTTTTGAGCGTCGTCCTTAAAAAACGCATGACAACGTCTCACCTTGTCTCAAATCTGTTTTCACGTTAATGTTCGCAAAGTTTGAATGTAACTTTCATGGAGCAGCGATAGTTCTTCGTCATCATCCTACACAATCTGATTAAACTTGGCTTACTGTGGTATGGGTGTTTCTTCCGGCAGTAAAATTTCTGCTAAAGTGATCATTCCTCAGTATCGACTTCGACTACTATGGTTTCTCCCTCTCGGACAGGTTTTCTGTCTGAAGTTTATACCAACTGGATTGTTGTTTTACTCATTAGTTTACATTTCGACTATTGCCGTAACTCCACTCCTGTGATCGCTCACTTTTAATACGATGTGAAACAAGTATACCTTTATTCTTTTAAGTTCATCGAGTTCATGAACCGCTCCTTTTTATATAAAGACTAACGATTTTTTTCAGGACACGTGCTTGTCATATCCTTAAATTACATTTTTTTTTGTTGTTGTTGTAGAACAACAACCGTGGCCACCGTGGCGTAGTGGGTAGAGTGCGACGCTCACACGCCGAAGGGTCTCCGTTCGATTCCCGGCTGAACACCTCGAATTTTTCACGGCACCACCTCTTTAGAGCTGCTGACAACACTCAAAGAGTAATAACTGTCTAAGAAAGCTTCTCAAATTTCGCCGTTCGGAGTCGGCAAAAAACTGTAGGTCCCTTCTGCTCGTGAGAGAACAGTAGCGCGCACAACACGAGTAGTTGATGAGCAAGCTAGGCCCTGGTCCCCCTGTGGACTATCGCGCCAACAATTAGAACAACAACCAAAACCTTAAGCTTGTACAAAAGGAATGCTTTATGATTTACCTTATAACTAATGCGAACTCAAACCGTTTTGTAAAATTGAGTTTGGTTCGAAATTCCTTTTTTCCTAATGGAATAAAGACTTACAATGAATTATTTTGATAACAAACTTAATTTGTTGGTACTAAGATTTTACATAGATTTTGTCAAAAATATATACTAAAGTTGGTTAAGACAACATCATGTTATAATCAAATCGATTTAGGTCTTCCTAGAAATAAAAAACAGAAACCTATACATTTTTTTACCTTTGTTGTTGTTGTTACTGTACTCTCATTTGTAAAAGGTACCTAAAACTTTTTACGACTCTGAATGTTTGAATTTTGAAAATGTTTTTTTATAAAGAATTTATATCTTTACTAGTTATAAGCAACTCAAAAGATGTGATTTGTGAATAGCCAACGAATGAAGTAGTTGAGAAAGTATGGACCTTTATTTTGAAATAAAATTGAATTTGATTTTGTTTTTATTTCGCTTTTAATAACATTTTGTTTGAATTTATCTTTCAGATCGCTGCAGACATTCGTACCTTAAATGACACATTCTGCAAATACAAGGCTGTATTCGTAGATCCTGCAGAATTTGCTTGCTTGAAAGCAATAGTTCTATTTCGGCCGGAGACAAGAGGTCTGAAAGATCCAACTCAAATTGAAAACCTCCAAGATCAAGCCCACGTATGTTACAATTTTTTTACTGCTAACTAAAATTAATTATATTTTGCCATTTTTAGGTTATGCTAGCTCAACATTCGCGAACACAGTTCACAGCACAAATAGCTCGCTTTGGACGGCTTCTACTCATGCTTCCGTTGCTGAAAATGGTCAATTCTCATAAAATAGAATCTATATTTTTCCAAAAAACTATAGGAAACACTCCAATGGAAAAAGTACTTTGTGATATGTATAAAAATTAAGCTCGTCTTACTTACTTTTGTTACACTGTAAGATAATTTGCCCGAAATAAATAAATTTTATTAATTTTTTTAATTGCAAGAAAAAACTTCTTCTTCTTATTCTTGTGGCGCTACAGTCCGGGGTGGACCTGGGCCTCAACCAACATGCCTCTCCAGCCAGCACGATCTTTCGCCAGCTGTCTCCAGTTGCGCACTCCAAGTTGGTTGAGGTCCTTCTCCACTTGTGTGCGCCACTTTAGTCTAGGTCGTCCTCTGTTGCGTTGTCCCAATGGCACAGATTCAAAGACTTTTCGGGCCGGAGCAATGGTTTCCATACGCTCTACATGGCCTAGCCATCTTAAGCTTCTCATGTTCCTTCTTCTTCCTTCTGAGAAGCTGGTGCTCTTTTCTTCTTTTCTGTTCATAGAGCTCACGAACAGCCCTCGTTGTTCGATGCAGCGTCGCCTTATAGGCGTCTTGTTTGGCTGCATGCTCTTGCAAATAAATAAATTTTATTAATTTTTTTAATTGCAAGAAAAAACTTCTTCTTCTTATTCTTGTGGCGCTACAGTCCGGGGTGGACCTGGGCCTCAACCAACATGCCTCTCCAGCCAGCACGATCTTTCGCCAGCTGTCTCCAGTTGCGCACTCCAAGTTGGTTGAGGTCCTTCTCCACTTGTGTGCGCCACTTTAGTCTAGGTCGTCCTCTGTTGCGTTGTCCCAATGGCACAGATTCAAAGACTTTTCGGGCCGGAGCAATGGTTTCCATACGCTCTACATGGCCTAGCCATCTTAAGCGTTGTATCCGTAGACGCTTGACCAGGCGCATGTCGCTGTACAGCCCATAGAGTTCGTCATTAAATCTTCTCCTCCAGATGCCATCAACGCAAACAGGACCAAAAATCGCACGCAGAACTTTTCTCTCGAAGAGACTAAGGGCTTCCTCATCCGCTTTTGCTAACGTCCAAGATTCTGCGCCATAAAGTAGGACGGGGATGATCAAGCTGTTATATAAAGCGAGCTTCGTCTTTCGAGAGAGGGCTTTATTACTCAATTGCCTCTTGAGCCCAAAGAAACAGCGATTGGCAAGAGTGATTCTACGTTTGATTTCGGTACTGGTGTTGTTGTCCCTATTTACCGCGAAGCCGAGGTAGACGAAGTCCTTGATTACCTCGAAGTTTCTGCTGCCTAGTGTGACGCTCCATCCGAGACTTCGATGTTGTGTGTCCTTCCTTGATGACAGCATGTACTTAGTTTTGCCCTCATTTACCGCCAGACCCATTTTAGCTGCTTCCGCTTCAATGCCAGCAAACGCCTCATTGACGGCTCGCTGTGTTCGCCCAATCACGTCAATGTCATCAGCGTATGCTAGCAATTGAACTGACTTCTGGAAGATCGTGCCTCTTGTGTTGACTTGTGAGTTACGCACGATCTTCTCGACGATGATGTTAAAGAAGTCACATGACAGTGCGTCGCCTTGTCTAAAACCTTTTTTGACATTGAAGGTCTCGGTGAGTTCGTTACCGACCTTGACGGAGCAGCGAGAGTTCTCCATCGTCATTATACACAATCTGACGAGTTTGGTAGGAATGTCAAAACTAGACATGACACTGTATAGCTCGTCTCTATGCACACTGTCATATGTGACCTTGAAATCGACGAATAGGTGGTGAGTGTCAATTTGCATTTCTTGGGTCTTTTCCAGAATCTGCCGTAATGTTAAGATCTTGTCTATTGTGGACTTCCCTGGCCTGAAACCACACTGATAGGGATTTATCAGGTCATGGACAAACGGCTTCAGACGCTCACACAATGCGACAGAGAGGATCTTGTATGCGATGTTCAGGAGACTTATCCCTCGGTAGTTGGCGCAGTCAAAGGCGTCTCCTTTTTTGTGAAGATTCCACTCATCGGGCATGCTTTCCTCCGACCGTATCTTACAGATGATCTGGTGCATGCGCCCAACAGGGTCAACTCCAACTGCTTTAAATAGTGCTGCGGACAGTCCGTCCGCTCCAGCAGCTTTGTTCGACTTCAGCTTGGATATTGCTATCCTCACCTCGTCTAAGTCGGGGGGACGGAATTCTTGTCTATCTTCGTCCAAATGAAGTAGAACATTCTGCCTAACAGCGGAATTGGGGCCGTCATCGCCGTTAAGGAGTCTGCAGAAATGATCCTTCCAGATTCTCAGCACAGACTGCGAATCTACTACGAGTTGTCCGTTTTGGTCCCGGCAGGCATTGGTCCGAACCTTGTATCCTCCAGATAGCTGTTTTACCTTTCGGTAAAACGTTCGGACTTCATTCCTGCCATAACACCTTTCCATTTCCTCTACCGCGCGCTTCTCATGTTCCTTCTTCTTCCTTCTGAGAAGCTGGTGCTCTTTTCTTCTTTTCTGTTCATAGAGCTCACGAACAGCCCTCGTTGTTCGATGCAGCGTCGCCTTATAGGCGTCTTGTTTGGCTGCATGCTCTTGCAAACCATGGGTTCCTTCTGGGTGGTGACGTGAAACCCTGCACATCAGTGGCAGCTTCTTTGATGGCTTCTTGACAACGTTTCCAGTCTTCTTCTATGTTAAGTGCAGGCAGCGTCGAACTCTGAGCGAGCTTCAGGGAGACTCGGTTGGCAAAATTCCCAGCGATCGGCTACGATTGTAGCTTTCCGACGTCAAACCGTTTTGACCTATCTCGACTCCGTTGCTCTCTCGATATCCGGGTTCTTACCTTGGCTACAACAAGGTGATGATCCGAGTCGATGTTTGCACCTCAGAAGGTTCGGACATCGAGAATACTGGAGGAGGGTCTGACGTCGATCGCGAGGTCCCTTTGTAAATGTCCAGGTGTGGGAACCGCGTGCTAGCCACAGAGAGGTACCGCTCCGAGGCGAGGTCCAACAGCCTGAGTCCGTTTCCGGATGTGTTGTCGTGCAGGCTGTGTTTACCGATGGCTCCAGCAAAGATGTCCTCCTTTCCCAGCTGAGCGTTGAAATCTCCTAGAACGATCTTGGTATCATAGCTGGGGCATCGATCGTATGTTCTTTCTAGGAGATCATAGAAGTCATCCTTGATGTTGTCATCCTTCTCCTCTGTCGGGGCGTGAGCGCATATTACGCTGATGTTCCCGAATTTAGCCTTAATACGGATTGTCATGAGGCGTTCGCTGACGGTAGTAGCTCATTACTTTTTGCCTAAGTCTGCCTCGAACAACAAATCCGCATCCGAATAAGCGATGCCTTCTCTCTCTATAGCAATTGCTGTAGTAGATATCGCAGTTCTTCATCGCTTTTATGCCGGGCCCATCCCATCGCATTTCCTGGATGGCGGTCATGTCAGCTTTGTAGCTGTCAAGGGCCTCCGCAAGTTGTTCGGCTGCACGTGGCCTGTTAAGGGACCTCACATTCCACGTGCAAAACCGAAAATCTTTGTTCTTAAAACGTTTGCTGGGACCGTACAGGAAATGAAAATCTTGGACGTTTTAAGTGTGCGATATTTACCTATCAAAAATATACTTTTGTATAAGTTTAATTCGACCGTCATTTAGAAAAATAACTTAAAGTAATCCTTATTTTTTGATAAAGATATATGTGTTCAATAAGTAGATTTTGTATTAAAAGTAATCACTCAAAATGAAGTCAGTCTTATCTAAAACTGAGTCTCCTTCTGATTTCTTAACTTTTCCAAGCAAAACATAAGTCTGCAAATTTTTTTTTAGTTCCAGCATTTGAAGCATAAATATATATATTTGTGTGCACAATATTAATACATTCAGAGCGGTTCGTACGTTCGCATATCCTCGAAATACGGTTTGAAATATATAATATAAAGTGAAAAGGATTAAAAAATTTCATTCAATTATTTACGACTTTGTATATGACAAATGCAGATGACATGTATAGCCGTTTACCACTATAATATTAATATAAAATTTTATAAAAAGACATGGATTTAATTTGGATATTTGCAACAACTTGAAACAGGTTATGTCGCATTTAATCGGCGATGCGTTAGATGTTTAATGATGATGGATGAAAAGCTTACTGCTGATGAGGAAGTTGATCAAATCGTTGGCGGTGGTGCTATTGAGGTCGTGAAATCTCCTCAAAAAATACTCACCCAGGAATCTGATGCGCCGAAATGTGGGCACTGAACTACACAGCTTCTGCGAGGCTAGCTGTTCACCTAACGTACGCGCCGATCAGACAATGAACGGTTATTATTTCCAAAATCCACATCATATCCATATTATTGAGCTATGTAAGCAGTCTCAAACATTAAGGGAGAGGAACAAGTTTATCTTTATATACCATATACTGTTTAAGTCAGGTCAGTGCTCCTCACATTACAGTGATACTCGTTTTATTGCATTAAGATTGAATTCATATGAGTTAATCCCAAGTCCTTTATTTTCTTTATGTTTCGAGCAATCAGTGTGCAGCCATCTCTTGTAGCCTACTAGTTAAGTGTTTTAGTACTAATAGTATGTTTCTTTTTTTTTTCATTTTATTGTTTCTTTTTTATCGATTCGGCATTCTGCATGGAGCCCCCATGCAGGAGGGGTCATAGTTTCCTATTATATCTCATGCTGCAGCTATCATTTTGCAAATATATACCGTGGCCGTCATGACGTAGTGGGTAGAGCGACATTCACACGCCAAAAGTCCAGGCTCGATTCCCGGCTGAACACCAAGAATTTTTCACGGCACCACCTCTTAGGTCCCTTCTACTCGTGAGAGAACATTAGCCCGCACAACACAAGTAGTTGATTAGCAGGCTAGGTCCCGGTCTTCCTGTAGACTATAGAGCCACCCAATTATTATAATTATTTTTTTTTTTTATTGCATTTTATTATAATAAAGAGACATTTGAATTCTAGACAAAAATGCTTAAAACAAGTTTACATAACATTATGATCATAATCTTACTGGCCCTTCGCAGGCTCTCTAAGATTAACTGAACTTTATGTATTTTCCAACATCTTTATTTATTTAATATAAAAACATTAATTCATACTCACACCTATTATCTATTAAGAAAAGGAGGAAGAAAAGAAAACTTAAAAGCTTAACCATTTTACTAAAAAAAAACTAAAATAAACTAAACCAAAGCTACGACTGCAACTAAAACTAAGAAACTAGAACTAAAACTATTCTATTACTAACTTAAACTACGTACAAACATGTGCATGTATACTTTCATATAGTTCATCGGTATATGTTCATGCATACATACACAGGTGCGTCTATGTACACCTATATATGTCTGTATAATTTAATATACACTCATATATATTTTTTTTTATTTTTTTTTGTTTTTTTTTTCAATTTATTTTTTTTGCTTTTTGTATTTTAATTTTTTTGTATTATTTTGTTTTATTTTTGTTATCTTAAAACCTAACTCTAACCTAAAATCTAAAATCTAAAGCTAAAGATATGTAAGTCTGCCAAAGATTGCAGCTGGTATTTGGTCCACTGCATGACAATAGCCGACCGCCCCCGTTGGATTCCCTACCCAGTGTTTGTAGGTTCGTCGAGGGAGTTTGATTCGCCTCGTAGCCACCAGAACCATTTATGCTGCTTCGCAACATCCCGCACATTCCATCTCGATACCGCTGTACTGAAGCGGAGGAAATTGTCCTCAGCTTGTTATGCAACGGAACGGTCGTAGTTGAGCCGCCCATCCACAGCAGAACGGGCGAAATGAAAGATGAGCGGTACCGCTTTTTTGTCTTGTAACAGACCTTGCTTATCAAAATGGACGAATGCCTCTGGAGGAATGAAACCATTATGGCACACCCTTTCATGGTATTGTGTATTGGGATAGTAAGCTCCCGAAATAAGATTGTTATCGCGGGCCATTGCTCTTGCAGTATGTCTCCGAATCAGCTTCAGGGTGAAATTATCCACTCTAATCATTTTAGCCCTATTGTATAAGACTTCATTAAAGTAGAATTTATTATACTCGGAGCAAGGCGTTCGGTAAAGTTGAAGGCAGGCCTGAAGGCTTGCCCTCTCGAACCTTTCCATCAGACTACCTCCCACATTGAACCACACGGGATAGTCATAGGTAAGCAATGTAGCAGATTACCTTAACCCTCGCATCGAGTTGGCTGTTGTAAGATAGTCTCTATGCAAGGGCAAAGGCGCCTCGAGCCCTAGTCAGAGCAGCATCTACATGTTCGTTAAAATACAAATACTGATCTAACCAGATCCCGAGGTATCTGACTACGGTCCTCTGCGCCAGTGGTTGTCCGTGTTTTTCAATAATAACGAGCTTACGCCAATTCTTTTTTGTGTCCGCCGAAGCCTTATGTAATGGCGTCCTGAACAGGATGGTTACCGACTTCTCGAAGCCAATTTTTTGCTTCCAGCTGTCGCAATCTCGTCTGAAGGAGTCAAAGTCACTTTGCAAGAGATTGTCACTCTCTTGCAAATCTCTTTGGACCTGATCTGTACACTATCAAGTCATCTGCGTACGCAATTGCATTATGAAGAGAACTTAAAAGATTCGCTCAAGTAACCATTTTGGAGACCATTTTTAACATGGAATACGCCAACCGAAGTTACGTTGCCATATTTGACTTCGAAACATCTGCCAGGAAGCATACGAAACAGAAGATATAATAGCGATTTTTGCATTCCGAGCCAACTGAGCTTGTAAAAAAGCCCTTCCAACCAAACTGTGTCGAAGGCCTTCTCAAACAATCAATCAGCACCGCACCTGTGCACTGTTTCTTGCACTTGTTTCATTGAATGTCAGAAACTAGTTTCGACGCGACATGGTATCATGCCCCGCCTTGAAACCGAACTGGTTATCCGGTATGATATTTTTATTCTCTACCCAGTCAAGCAGAGCTCTGTTTATCACCTTTTCGAAAACCTTGCTAATATTCAGAAGAAGACTTATCGACCGAAGGTTGCACGGATCAGTCGAATTCTTTCCTCTTTTGGATATGGAGTGTACTATCGCTGTTTTCCAATGCCCCGGATAATGTGCATTGTTCAGGGCATTGTTAAACAGGATCGTGTACATCTTTACCGCTTCTTGAGGGAGATGTCTCAGCACAATGTCTGTGATCCCATCAATTCCCACAGACTTTTTCTTCTTCAGTGATTCGAGGATCGCTTGAAGCTCCGTAACTGTTATAATGGGGGCTATACCCCTTCAATGGCGATGGCATTATCTGCCATGTTATCATCACTGCACAACAAAGCCAGTGATCTCAGATCGCCACTGTCGCAGATCATACCGGAGACGGGAGTTCTTGACCGGAACACGGTTTTCCAGATTGTAGTTAGGGCGAATGCTTTCATTCAACTTATATACTTACTATACTAAAAAGTCGCGCCAAGAACTTCCACTTTTTCTTGCGGGTCTTCGATCACGAATAGATTACCGTCTAGAATAGCGTTATCTGGATTAACTCCAGCTGTTATCAGTATGCGTACTCCTGTAGAACTTATTTATTTGTGGGAACATGCTCGGGTTGTTGGACTTCACAGCCCGAACCTTGTTGTTCCAATACGAATTTACAGAAAGTATGTAATTTTGAGCTATTAAAGTTTGAATGTTCTTAATAAGCGCCTTCAGTGTCTTAATCTATTCGTTCTGTCGGTCTGTAAAGCGCCTGTATAAGGTTTTTAACCTTTATAGGAGTCTGCTTTTATTTCGGTGAAGTGCGTTAACTGTCGCATTGCGGTAGCAGTTCTTAATTTCCATTTGCCTGTACAGTGGTAGAGTGCAGTCCATTGTTTGTTTAATTGAGTCGTCTAACTGTAGCAGATACTTCTCATTAGACTAGTTTCTGTATTGTATGTGGAGAACGTGTGAGGAGATTGTTCTTTACAATTGTCTGGAGAAGCGTGGCCAACGCTCCCTACAGTAGTTGTAGGGATACGTTTGGAAAAGCTCTCCTAATTTCGCAATGTCGTTGGGAACCTTGATTTCGGCACTTAGTCCTCAATGGTCGCTAAGATACACAAACGTGCTCAGGCAATTGACAGTATGTCCAATATTGTCCGTCAGATGCAGTCTTGCGTCTAACAGTATGAGATCCAGAAACGAACCACTTCGTGGGAAAGACGAGATCTCTCAAATCAAGTCAAATCTCGAGCTGGTCCCCTCGAGAATTGGAAAGGGTATTGCCCCAATATACATGTCAGGCATTTAAGTCTCCGGTCAAAATGTAATAGTTTTCTTCCAAATGAAAGAGTGAATCGAGCTCTGAAATAGTTGATCTGGCGTGAGGGGATCCGGAGGCATAGACCTCCACCACGTACAATTTCCTCCCGCTACATAGAGAGATGCGCGCAATGCAGGCCTCTAACCCCAGACGTACTTCGCTACTGTACACTACTTCATGTTTTATTTTTTTTTGGCCGATCTCTTCTAATAACATTATATTTACTGTACACCATTTTGTTTCTCTGAGTTAGCTTAGTTTCGCGAACCAGGAGAAAATCTGGGCACAGGTCGTCCAACAGTTTAAAGAGCTCTAATCTTCGTTCGCTTCTTACTAGTGGGTTCACATTCACTGCAAGGATCTTGTAAGTTGCCCCCACAGGCGTACCCATTATGTCCGGAAATGTCCTTGGCTCTGCAGGAGTGCCAGAATTTTGCCAACCTGCTCCTCTGACCGAGTCATGCGCCTTTCCATGGTGACTTTCCATTCGGACGCGGGTGAATTTGACAGCACAGTTTTTGAAACTGGAACCTGTGCCACATTCAATTGTTACTGTTGATTTGCTGTCGCCCTCCGACCAGACACCATATTGGCGAACGTCATTTGAGGGTGCCCCGAGTGGATGTTTCACTAGGGGCTGCTTCTGCAGAGCCATCTTGGAATTTAGGGCAACCTCGATAATTTTCGGTGTACCCCGCATTCCCGCAGATTACACATTCGAGGCATTTGGAGAACCTCCTCCGATTCCAGCGATTAAGGGAGTTTCAACAGAACGGCGCGAAGCTTTTCATATTTTGGCGTGAATGAAATAACTCCGTCGTCGAAATCTCCAAACACTTTTTGATTTAATTGTACTGATCTACTGTTTCGCAGTGGATGGAAAATTTATTAGAACTATTGCCTTTTTTGATAACAAAATTGCATACACCTATGGCCCACTTACATACCTTACAATTTTTAGTAACATCCGTCCTAAATACGTTGATTGGTGGCACTCTGGCCGTTTTTGAGGGCCGCTGCTATTGTTGTGCTGTCGCGGATGTTCCTGAGTTTTTGACTGCTGTTGCTGGAACGTTTCCTGCTGTTGCTGGACTGACAGCTTTACTTTGCTGCTGCGGTTTTTGCAGTTTATGTTTTTTTTTCTTTTCAGTGTGTTGCACTTTTTGTGTGCTCTGTCCTCGTTTTGTTTGTGCGTTTTGTTTTCTTCGATTGTCGGCTTCTCTCAGTTCTCTGAGTTCTAGAAGAAAAGCTTTTGTTTTCTCTCTCAACCTCGAGTTCCTTGTCGAAAATAATTTTTTCGGCCTCATCTTCAGGGTCTGTTGTCAAAGCTGTTGCTGCTCACCGCGAAAAGCCCTTCGCCACCATCGGACACATAGTCGTTGATTTCGTCGACAGCATTTGAAGTTGCTGCCGTTTCATCGTGCTCTTCCCCCTTCAGACCTTTAGGAGATGCCTTTGTGTTGCGGCGTTCGGTTTCCTCCGACTTTATGCTGCTGGTGGAATTGGTTTTCTTCCTTCTTCTTTTTAATGCCTTCTTGCACCGTAGGCCAGTGGCCTGATTCTGAAACCGGTTCATGATCTTTTTTTGGTAGCGACGCGCACTCACACGTTTTTATTATTATCACTCACTTCACAATTGAATTCTGAATTGTAGTTTTAAAGAAATAAGTAAAACTGTTCCTGCACTGGGAATCGAACCTAGGACTCTCGCGTGCCGAGCAGTGGCCCTTAGTTTAGTTTAGTATAGTCAACCCTTAAGAGAGTCATAGTTACTCCCGCTGTTTACCCGCGCTTACGAACATTGGCCCTATGCACCGAACCAAACGACTCTTATCAGGACAGTTGACAACAACATTATATGTCTTTATTTTAGGGTTTCTGTTTTACTGAATGCACACGCGTGAATTGAACCACTCCCTGGAGAGATCTTTTAAATACTGAAGGCATGCCCTCTCAAGCAACCGCATCCTTTCCATCAGACTAGCTCCCACATTGAACCACACGGGACAGCCATAGGTAAGCATTAGCCTAATTAAGGGCATGTGGAAGATAAGGTTATCTACCTTCGCACCGAGTCATGTACAACAGTGCGCGAAACTATGTGGTCGTTGAACATACTGACCGAAAAGCGGAAGTGTGATTATGGGTGTGGCCAAACCCTTGCTTTATATTGGACCGCAGGTACAAGCTGCGATGGTACATCTCTCGGCGTAGGTGCAATGCTACCTTTGGGTTCCTAAGGTTGTTTATCCAATGACGCACCGATCTGTGACCGTAGACGTTTATTTGCGAGGAGCGATATCTTCGGTTTATGTACCGTTGTTTTGTCCAATCAGTGCAGCTGAGTAAACCGAAACAATCAGCAACACTACGCAGTACCTAATCCAAAATAATTATAATAATTTATTTATGGATGAAAGGTGTAGTATCCGCTACTTGACTCTTTTCTTTGGGGATATGTTAAGTCGCCAGTCTGCATCGATAAGCCTGAAACAATTTATAACTTGGAGGACAGCTTTCCCCGGGATTTGGTAGATATATGGGCACAAATCCTTCAAAAGATCATCAAAATTGGACATCTTAGTTAGACTAAATGAATGACTAAATTATGAAATGAAATCTTTGTGTTATTTTATAGTGTGCTGTGACAGGGTGGTTAAGTAAACTGTTTAACTTTCCACATACTGTAACTGTTTTCGTCTGCGTGCAGATCCTTTCAAGCAAACTCCTTTTTGAATCTATATTTTCCTTCTTTTTTTTATTCATTCTCTCTTTGGCCTGTTACAGTTCTGAGTTATGTTATTATTAAATTATTATTCCTCTGGAACACCCCTCTTTATTCGTACCTAAGGGTATAATAATAATAATCAGTCTTTAACAGACCTCCCCAGATCTGGTGGGCCAGCTGTCAGCCGTCAGCTGAAGCCGATATTGGTCCTACAACTTACATTTAGGATAAGGTGGAATAAGTTAGGATTATATATAAATTACAATATTACCAGAAAAAAAAAATTTGTTAATTTAATTAGATTAAGATAGTTGTATGCAGGTTAAGTGTTTTAATTAGGATAAGGTAAAAATAGAAATTAGTTGCTAAGTTTTTTATACAAGTTTTCTTAGTATCAAGCTATCTAGAATCAAGTAAATACTGTAAACATTTACAAATGAAAAATGTAAAGAAGCTGAAAAGCACTATAAATTAAAAACAGATTATCTTAGAGTGCCCGTCTAGGGCCAGTAAGATAGATTTGTAAGTTTTAAATAAATGATAAACTAGTTAAGTATTTTGTCTAGATTTAAGAAAATTAACTGATGATTGAAAAATACATTTTTAAACTTAAATAAACTTGAACTTAAGTCGTTTGGTTCGGTGCATGGGACCAATACTCGGGACGCGACGGTCCTAGGTTCGATCTCCAGTACGGGAACATGTTTCTTTTTTTCCTTTCTTTAAAATCAATCCAAATCAAAACTCAATTAATGAAGTGAGTGACAATAATGGATACGCGCGAGCGCGCGTCGCTCCCAAAAACCGATCATGAATCAGGCCACTGGCCTACGGTGCAAGAAGGCACTGTTAAGAGAAGAAGAAAAAAACCCAATTCCACCAGCAGCACAAAGTCGGAGGGAACCAAACGCTGCAATGCAAAGGCATCAACTAAAGGTCTAAAGGGGGAAGGTCACGATGACGTGGCGTCATCTTCAAATGCAGCCGAGGTTTCCACTGTCGTCGAAACCATCCACTATGTGTTTGATGGTGGCGAAGGGCTTTTCACGGTGAGCAGCAACAGCTTTGCTTCACTAGCGACAACAGACATGGAAGATGAGGCCGAAAAAATTATTTTCGACAAGGAACTCGAGGTCTCTAGGTTGAGAGAGAAGACAAAAGCTCTTCTCCTAGAACTCAGAGAACTAAGAAAAGCGAACAATAAAAAAAAAACAAAACATGCAATCAGAACGAGGTCAGAGCACACCAAAAGTGCAACACACTAAAAACAACAAAAAACAAAAACTGCAACAACCGCAGCAACAAAGTAAAGCTGCCAGTACAGCAACAACAACAAATGTTCTAGCAACAGCACGAAACGTTCCAGCAACAGCAGTCAAAAACGCAAGAACTTAAGCAACAGCAACGGCCCTCAAAAAAGGACAGAGTACACCAATCAACGTATTTAGGACGGATATTACCAAAACGTCTAAGGTATGTAAGTCGACCAATTTTGTTATTAAAAAAGGCAAAGGTTCTGAGAAATTTTCGATCTATTGCAAAACAGTAGATCAGCACAACAAAATCAAAAAGTGTTTGGAGATTTCGATGACGGAGTTTTCATTCACGCCGTTCTGTTGAAACTCCCTCAGCCGCTGGAAGTCGAGGAGGTTCTCCAAATGCTCAAAGAGCAAGTGTGTGACGGTTTTGTTTTCGTAGGGGTCAAGCCTTTCACCACGGCCAAGAGAGAGCGGCGGAAATTAGCCTTCTATATTGTACAGGTTGCACCCAACAGCAAGCTCGACAATCTAAACAAAATTCGATTTTTAGATTGCTGGCATTGCACATGGGAAAGTATAAGAAGGAGCGAGGGCACACCGCAGTGCTATCGCTGCCAAAGGTTCGGACACACGGCGTCGCACTGCCAAATGCAGCCTCGATGCGTGAAATGCAGTGAAGACCACAATGCAGACAAATGTTCTGGGGCAAGGCGAATCAGTTGACAAAAATCAACTCAAATGCGTACTCTGCGGGAATGCGGGGCACACAGCAAATAATCGAGGTTGCCCTCTATTCCAAGAGCATAAGGCAAAGATGGCTCCGCAGAAGCAGCCCCCAGTGAAACATCCACTCAGGGCAGCCATACCCATCACCCCTCAAATGACGTTCGTCAATATGGAGGGCGACGATAAATCAACAACAACAGTTGGAAGCGGCACAGGTTCCAGCTGCAAAAACTGTGGTGTCAAATGCTCCCGAGTCATCGCCCGAATGGAAAGTCACCATGGAAAGGCGCATGACTCGGCTAGAGGAGCAGGTTGGCCAAATTCTGGCACTCCTGCAGAGCCAAGCACGTCTCTGGTCATAATGGGTACGCCTGCGGGAGCAACTTACAAGATCCTTGCAGTGAATGTAAACTCACTGGTATGATGCGAACGAAAATTAGAGCTCTTTAAACTGTTGGACAACCAAAGCCCAAACTTTCTCCTAGTTAGCGAAACTAAGCTAACTCAGAGAAACACAATGGTGCACAGTTAATATAATGTTGTTAGAAGAGATCGGCCGTACTCCCAAAGTGGGGGCGGCGTCGCGATCTTCGTCAACAACAAAATAAAACATAAAGTAGTGTAAACTAGTGTAAAGTAGCGAAGTACGTAGGTTTCAGGGGTTAGAGGCCTGCATTGCGTGCATCTCTCTATGTAGCGGGAGGAAATTGTACGTAGTGGAGGTCTATGCCTCCGGACCCCCTCACGCCAGATCAACTATTTCAGAGCTCGATTCACTCTTTCATTGCCTAAGGCTTAATTCGGAAGAAAACTATTACATTTTGACCGGAGACTTAAATGCCTGACATGTATATTGGGGCAATACGCTTTCCAATCCTCGAGGGGACCAGCTTTACAGCTGGTTCTATTTGCACAGTATCGAATATAGACTTGATTTGAAAGCAACCGAGATCTCGACTTTCCCACGAAGTGGTTCGTTTCTGGATCTCATGCTGTTAGACACAAGACTGCATCTGACGGACAATATTGGACATACTGTCAATTGCCTGAACACGTTTGTGTATCTTAGCGACCATTGAGGACTAAGTGCCGAAATCAAGGTTCCCAACGACATTGCGGAATTAGGAGAGTTTTTCCAAACGTATCCCTACAACTACTGTAAGGCGCGCTGGCTACGCTTCTCCAGACAATTGTAAAGAACAATCTCCTCACACGTTCTCCACATACAATACAGAAACTAGTCTAATGAGAAGATCGACATGTATCTGCTACAGTTGGACGACTCAATTAAACAAACAATGGACTGAACTCTACCACTGTACAGACAAACGGAAATTAAGAACTGCTACCACAATGCGACAATTGACGCACTTCACCGAAATAAAAGCAGACTCCTATAAAGGTTAAAAACCTTATACAGGCGCTTTACAGACCGACAGAACGAATAGATTAAGACACTGAAGGCGCTTATTAAGAACAAAAAATTACATACTTTCTGTAAATTCGTATTGGAACAACAAGGTTCGGGCTGTGAAGTCCAACAACCCGAGCATTTTCCCACAAATAAATAAGTTGTACAGGAGTGCGCATACTGATAACAGCTGGAGTTAATCCAGATAACGCTATTCTAGACGGTAATCTATTTGTGATCGAAGACCCGCAAGAAAAAGTGGAAGTTCTTGGCGCGACTTTTTAGAACAGTAAGTGCATAAGTTGAATGAAAGCATTCGCCCTAACTACAATCTGGAAAACCGTGTTCTGGTCAAGAACTCCCGTCTCCGGTATGATCTGCGACAGTGGCGATCTGAGAACACTGGCTTTGTTGTGCAGTGATGATAACATGGCAGATAATGCCATCGCCATTGAAGGGGTACAGCCCCCATTTATAACAGTTACGGAGCTTCAAGCGATCCTCGAATCACTGAAGAAGAAAAAGTCTGTGGGAATTGATGGGATCACATACATTGTGCTGAGACATCTCCCTCAAGAAGCGGTAAAGATGTACACGATCCTGTTTAACAATGCCCTGAACAATGCACATTATCCGGAGCATTGGAAAACAGCGATAGTGCACTCCATATCCAAAAGAGGAAAGGATTCCTTCTGAATATTAGCAAGGTTTTCGAAAAGGTGATAAACAGAGCTCTGCTTGACTGGGTAGAGAATAAAAATATCATACCGGATAACCAGTTCGGTTTCAAGGCGGGGCATGATACCATGCCGCGTCGAAACTAGTTTCTGACATTCAATGAAACAAGTGCAAGAAACAGTGCACAGGTACGGTGCTGATTGATTGTTTGAAAAGGCCTTCAACACAGTTTGGTTGGAAGGACTTTTTTACAAGCTCAGTTGGCTCGGAATGCAAAAATCGCTATTATATCTTCTGTTTCGTATGCTTCCTGGCAGATGTTTCGTAGTCAAATATGGCAACGTAACTTCGGTTGGCATATTCCATGTTAAAAATGGTATCCAACCGGGTGCCGTAAACCCGCAAATCCTATTTAACATTTACTTGAGCGATCTTTTAAGGGATCTCTTCATAATGCAATTGCGTACGCAGATGACTTGATAGTGTACAGATCAGGTCCAAAGATTGAGGAAATTGTCACTCTCTTGCAAAGTGACTTTGACTCCTTCAGACGAGATTGCGACAGCTGGAAGCAAAAAATTGACTTCGAGAAGTCGGAAACCATCCTGTTCAGGACGCCATTGCATAAGGCTTCGGCGGACACAAAAAAGAATTGGCGTAAGCTCGTAATTATTGGACAACACGGACAACCACTGGCGCAGAGGACCGTAGTCAGATACCTCGGGATCTGGTTAGATCAGTATTTGTATTTTAACGAACATGTAGATGCTGCTCTGACCAGGGCTCGAGGCGCCTTTGCCCTTGCATAGAGGCTGTCTTACAACAGCCAACTCGATGCGAGGGTTAAGGTAATCTGCTACATGGCCCTTATCAGGCCAATGCTTACCTATGACTGTCCCGTGTGGTTCAATGTGGGAGGTAGTCTGATGGAAAGGTTCGAGAGGGCAAGCCTTCAGGCCTGCCTCCAACTTTACCGAACGCCTTGCTCCGAGTATAAGAAATTCTACTTTAATGAAGGCTTATACAACAGGGCTAAAATGATTAGAGTGGATAATTTCACCCTGAAGCTGATTCGGAGACATACTGCAAGAGCAATGGCCTGCGATAACAATCTTATTTCGGGAGCTTACTATCCCAATACACAATACCATGAAAGGGTGTGCCATAATGGTTTCATTCCTCCAGAGGCATTCGTCCATTTTGATAAGCTAGGTCTGTTACAAGACAAGAAAGCGGTACCGCTCATCTTTCATTTCGCCCGTTCTGCTGTGGATGGGCGGCTCAACTACGACCGTTCCGTTGCATGACAAGCTGAGGACAATTTCCTCCGCTTCAGTACAGCGGTATCGAGATGGGATGTGCGGGATGTTGCGAAGCAGCATAAATGGTTCTGGTGGCTACGAGGCGAATCAAACTCCCTCAACGAACCTACAAACACTGGGTAGGGAATCCAACGGGGGCGGTCGGGTATTGTCATGCAACAGACCAAATACCAGCTGCAATCTTTGGCCGACATACATATCTTTAACTTTAGATTTTTGATTTTAGGTTAGAGCTAGGTCTTAAAGTAACAAAAATAAAAAAAAAAAAAATTAAAAATAAAAAATAAAAGTGTAAGTTAGTAATCGAATAGTTTTAGTTTTAGTTGTTGGCGCTACAGTCCAAAGGGGGACCAGGGCCTAGCTTGCTCATCAACTACTTGTGTTGTGCGCGCTACTGTTCTCTCACGAGTAGAAGGGACCTACAGTTTTTTGCCGACTCCGAACGGTGAAATTTGAGAAGCTTTCTTAGACAGTTATTACTCTTTGAGTGTTGTCAGCAGCTCGAAAGAGGTGGTGCCGTGAAATATTAGAAAAATTGGTGTTGAACTGGGAGTCGAACTGGGAGTCGAACCTAGACCCTTCGGCGTGTGAGTGTCGCACTCTACCCACTACGCCACGGCGACGTTATAAATGAATAAAATGCAAATAAATGACAGTTGAATTACCAAGTATACCCGTATGAAGTGAGCGTCAAGATACAAATGTCTCGATAGGGAACATTTGTTGTGAACGAGCCCTTATTTTTTTTGTTCGTTTGCTATGACATCTGTGAAAAATATTTAGTATACATCAAGTCATTGAATAGACAACATCATATTTTTGCATCGTGTTAAAAATGTCGAATTTTGTACCAGAAAGTGATGATTTGCAGAAAGCATTAATTTTTTGTTTTCATTTTTAAGAAAAGTGCTGCAGAGTCGCATGGAATGCTTATCGAGGCATATGGTGATAATGCTCTATCAGAAGCAACATGCAAAAGATGGTTTTAGATGGAGATGACATTGGATGGATATTGGATGGGGATGACACTTTGAGTCAAAAGCAAATGGCAGCAATGTTAAATGTTGCACAACAAACAATTTCTGACCGTTTAAAAGCATTGGGAAAGATCCAAAAGTGTGGAAAATGGGTGCCACATGAATAGAATGAAAGACAGATGAAAAACCGAAAACACACTTGTGAAATTTTGCTTCAAAGACACGAAAGAAAATCGGTTTTGCATCGGATTGTTACTGGCAATGAAAAAAAGATTTATTTTAAGAATCCTAAACGGAGAAAATCATGGGTTAATCTGGAACAAACATCAACATCGACTGCAAAACCAGATCGATTCGGCAAGAAGAAAATGCTGTGTGTTTGGTGGGACCATAAAGGTGTGCTGTACCACGAGCCCCTAAAACCTGGTGAAACCGTTAATACTGATCGCTTCCGACAACAAATGATCAATTTAAACCATGCATTGATCGAGAAACAACCAGAATGGCTTAGAAGACACGGTAAGGTAATTTCGCTCCATGACAATGCACCTGCACACAAAGCAAAACCGGTTAAGGATACAATCAAAGCACTTCGCTAGGAGCAGCTACCCCACCCGCCGTATTCCCCAGACTTGGCTCCTTTCGACTACCATTTGTTTTCATCGATGGGATACGCATTGGCTTAGCAGCACTTTGATTTCTACGAGGAGGTCGAAAATTGGGTGTCTGATTGGTTTGCTTTAAAAGACGAACAATTTTACTGGTGTGGTATTCACAAATTGCCAGAAAGTGGTCAAAATGTGTAGAAAACAATGGCCAATACTTTGAATAAAATGTTTTTACTTTCCCATTAATAATTAGTGTTTATTTTCAAAAAAAATAAAATACTAAAAATTAAAACACTAATTAATTATTTCATACTGGTAAGAATGGCGACAAGAAACTTATCCAGTGAGCATTTAGAGGAAGCAATCGAACAATGCAGAACCAAACTAAGGAATACTGTGAAGCAAGCCAATCCACCTGCAGATGTCCCCTTTGTACTTCGGTGTAACGCATTATACTCTTCAAGTGTCCCGAGACTGAGTAAGTGTTCTTTATACAGGTTTATTGGAGTATGAACCAGCTTCTAGGAACACATCCAAGTAACTGCTTCAGAATTTGTCCTCGGAACCACATTGAGATTGCCTGGCGAATTTATTCACACATGATGTTGTTCCAGTAAGACCTCAAATCTTAAAAAAAAAAGTTTCGAGAACACGCGATAACTGAAATTGACAATGAGATTGAAGTTCATATGTAACTTCATCAAGAAACCCTGTGACATATGAGGGCAAACACGCAATCCTGTAATATCAAGTTACGTATTAAAAGATAGTGTCGAGAGTAATACCAACAACAATATCCACCGAGAGTTTGGAACCAGCTTTCTACGAAAGTGGCCTAGAACCTTGTTTCATAATAAATGAAGAAGGCAAACAACAGTGTCCACATAACAATAGTCTGCCCAGCTCACTACAACGATTTACATCATCAACACCTTCGTCCGCATACAGCACACCTAACAACAAAACCGAACCACTTAGAACGTATTTTAAGTAATTGGATAAGCAAGTACGCTTCTAATAAAAACCGTGACATTGTTATGAAGTACATTGTACTTGTGAGAGATAAATAAATTTATGGTCTGCCCATCAGTGCAGCTGAGATGATCGATTTCCTGGTCATTACAGGCAGAATGTGCGTTAGAACAGAGATTAGAAATAAATTCGGTATGAGAAACTTTAACGAATACCAGTACTGTGTTGAAATTCAAGTAATAAGGGAGAAGATATCAAGGCAAACAGCCTTGTACCAAAAAGCAGAGCAATCCAAGATGAGCGTTGCGAAACTTACTTTTTCACCCTTGGAATGTAGATAAAAAGACAAGACAAGAAAATTTCGTGTATGCAGTTAAAATAACATGTACACACATTTAGAGTTGAATTTTTTTTAGTCCATGAAAAAATTTATTAAATCACAACAGTAAGGAGCAATATTAACTACGGGTGTTGCAAATCATATTTGGCGCCATCTGTTCGCAAATAGAAACAAGTTTATTTTCTTTCGAATTAACAACTTAACTGAACGACAGCATCTCAGCAAATTGAATTTTTTCGTTCAGCCCTTGTAAAACTAACAAATATATGTATATTGGCCTTTTTTTTAACCACGCTTTTAATTATAATCTTCATATTAATTTTGTCTGCAAATATTTAACAACAAAAATTGCTTCACAAGTATTGGTAGTAGATGAGTTGCAGAACAACGCATGCAATCAATAAACAGACTTAAAAACAAGACTTACAAAAATCAATCGAATAATATATTGACACACGACATGTTTACTATTTTTTAAAATTTAAAGCAAATTTTGGTTTCTTGATGTGGCAAAGTATGAATGAGCAAATGTGATTACTTTTATAAATTCTTCATATATCTTCTTTCAGTGACAATTTATTATTAAATTTTCTTGACTTTTATTGCTATCAATTCAAGAATAAGTTAGCTAATTAGAACTCATATATGTGCAACTGTAAAAAACTATCTACAACATTTTGTGAATTGTTATTACATTTATCAAAATTTTTAGAAAAAGAACACAAAGAAGGTGCGTAATTGTTTAAGGGTTGTTACGTTACTTTAAAAACTTGTACATGAAACACACATTTAAGTATTAAGAGAAATTTTCAACTTGTTCCAAGAATTTCATACTGTACTGTACTATTGTCCACACGCAGTATCTTTCTAGTGAAGTGCTTTGAAAGTATACAGACAGTTTGAACTTATATTTCTAATTAAGCCGCTTTTCAATGAGAATACTGTGTATATATAATACATATTTGAAAATATATAATGTTTATTTTGTGTTTTATACAGTGTCAAGCTATCATTACGGTTCTGGAAATTACATGAACTGCATCGCAGAGGGTGAAATTTTGGCGACTTTCTGTGGAGGAAATGGCGGTTAGATGCCACCTTACATAATACTGGGTTAATGCTAAGCATACAAACGGTCGGAGAATCCCTTAACTGCAGCATAGACGAACTAGCTGACATAAAAATAGCAATGATCAAGAAATTCCTAAGACAAACTCGAGCATTAAAGAGAATAAATGGAATTCAAAGGATTCCAATGGATCTGGCAGTTCTTCGTGCTTTTTTTTTTATTAATATATTTTAAGAAGTCGAACATCTTTATGTAACATTTCATTCAAGACTTATATTAGGGACACAACAAGTATGTTGTTTTTCTTATATAGAAAGGCTTTTCAAGTGAAAGCTACTAACAAAAACGCTTTTGTAATACATAACCTAATATTGCATTTGCCGGACTTACTTAAGTTCATTATGAGATGGAGAACAATTTACATTGAAAGATATTTTTGATTTATTAATTAGAAGATCAACATTGGCTTCTTCGTGAAGTATGTTAGCACAAAAATACCAAGGTAGATTTAGCATCATTTTCGTTAGCTTCAAAAGCTAACGCCCCAGACTGGTGCGTTATATATTAAAATGGTAGGAAAATAGACTTTTGGATTATCAACTTGTCATCAAATCAGTGAATACAGTAGTCTTATTTTACTTTGTCGATGGAAATAGAAATGTGAGACTAGTGTCACACTAAGGTATTTACACCTTCCTACCCAGTCAATATCTCTAGAACATAAAAGTATTTTAAGGTCGTTAGGTACGTGACACACCTTGTAAACCAGATCCTTATGTTAATAATCCCAAAAGTAGGCTAAGTGTGCTTTAGCAATGTTCTAAGCTGCCACCTGAACTTAACATTGTCTAAAGTGTGTATTGAACCAGTGCAATGCAACTAAAAAAAGTGTATATATTATAATTTTGAAAATTGAGAATATATTGTCATTTATTTTTTATTTTATAATCAACATATTTGGTCTGTTATTTATATATCTAGCTTTTTGTTTTCAGTTAAAAACTCAGGCGAATTTTAAAATCCTATGACGTGAAGTTGTAGAAGAAAGAGATCTGCTTAAATGTGGGATTCGATTTGATCGGATCTTTTAGAGAATCTAAATTATGCAGAATTCGAGCGAATTTCTAAGGGAGGTTTCTATGACGAATTTGCGAGTTACATTGATTATTTTACTTTATTTTACGTCTTGTATTAAAAGAATATACACGCACTTCTATTTTTAACGCGTACATATTGGTACCAAAATAAATGATTAGTTGTTTTACAATAGTACGTCGGTCAGACTTGACAAATAACGTAAATACAATACAACGAAATACAATTGAGATGAGATTGTTTTATTTGTCGAAGAGTTCCCTATTACGAAGAACTGTGATATGCAAAAGAGCAGATCTGACTTCATTGAAGGGGTTCCCGAACAAACTTTATTTGAAAATAAAACATTAAAGTGGCATCTTGGGCGCTTAAACAGACATTCAGTCCAGCTCTTGTTCTTTCTCTTTTTGTGTACTCTTCTGCAAAGAGTTTATTTCAAAATGACCGAATGCTCTCTCAGTTTTGTTACAGCTGCCGTTGATATTGTAGTTATAAGTGCGGTGCATTTGCCGAGCGTTGTTGGTTTTGTTTTGTTATTATTTTTGGAAAGTATAGACAATTTTTGTCCATGCACTTTGAAAACATAAAATAGAATGAGTCGCTAAAACATTATTTTACGTTGACTTTTTATAAAGTTGTCTGCAGATGAATTTTGTGGTTCAAAGTATGAGAGTTCTGTGTTTTCATTCATTTGAAATTTGTGAATTGTAATGTAGGTATGCTGTACTTCATATCATTAATAATGCAAACATAAATGAAAATGTAGGACGAAGATTATTTAAGGAACCAATTATGAGTAATTGGAACGCATTTTTTTTCTAATTAAACTTCCTTCGGAGTTCCTTCGAATTGTCTTAAGAAGCAAAGACTTATCAGATGTATATCTGTGATTTTCATAAACATTCGTTCAATGGTATACGCATATGTATACACGCACTTAATTTTAATATATGCCTTGGTATAAATGTAGATACATATGTATGCTTGTGTAATTTCAAAGAGCGCGGTCCATGATTTCCAGATTGTTTCCTTTCAAATATTAATTGTTCTCATGAAATAGAGAAATTAAGTTAATTTAAAGTAATTGGATAATTATGGGGACTATCTACGCACTACTTTATTATCATTTGGACTACGAGTATGTTTGTTGTGTTTTGGTGTTTATTAATGTATAAATGAATTGAACTTAAATTGCTCTGTTGGTCACTGACATCGATTTTTCCTGTTAATGCAGAATTTCCCAAAAGAGATGCAAAGTAGAACTTACAGAAACATAAGCATCTGCATATTTACATCTGTGAAGAACTAGGATCTACTATATACTGCCTATGCCTATGTGATAGAAGATCCCCCACTTTAAATGTAAAGAAAAAAATATTTCTGTACATATGGTACTCACATGGTGGATTAAGTTATTGTCATTAGAATTGTGAAGTCAATAACATAGAGAGAAATCGTATAAGTGTCTCAAGATGTTCTCCAGAAGTTATCGACAGACCACCTTATATTAAATTCGTAGAATGTTGTATCTTTAATATTATAATATTTGACATCTAAATATTATATTTTTATAGGTATGGAGTCACTTTACTTATTTCTGCATATTTTTTTTATTTCTCATCACCGACATAAATATTTTTGTTTGTAAGCAATTTCTATGCATACTTTCGTATTTTAGGAAATATTACATATTACAAATATTACATTAAAGCTCCTTGAGACGGTTTTGCAGCCAGAAATTTGAATAATTATAATATTCTCATAAAATGCACGTTTATGCACTTAATTAGAGCAGCTTTTTGTTATTATAACGTTTTGATGAAATATTTCTGTATTACACATGGTGGCAAAATAATCACTTTGCTTAAACTGTTGAACACAACGAATTCATTCACGTCTATTCAATTGTTAGAAAACAAAGGGCTATCTAAAAAAAGACTTGAATTAAGTCATTCGTACCTTTGACTTCTTACCGATTATTTTAAAAACAGATATTTTTCTAAATGGCTGTGCATGGAAGACGTGAATATCTGCTTATTAATTCGAAATACATTTAACATAATATTCTTGTGCGATTAAAATGACTAAATTCGTTTTGCTAATAGATGTTTTTGTTTAGAAAAAGCCTAAGAAAAATGTATTGCAATTTTCCTTTCCATCTTCCTTACTGCAAATAAGTATGCAAGACGTTATGGGGCACCTAAACGCCGTCCGGCATTATTATACATGATTACTCATCGATTTCTTATTAATACAGTACGAGACTTGCATGCATTTATCATGTTCTGCATACCAATTTGTTGGTTCATCAAAGCTGCAGGTAGAGGAAATTGGTGACAACGGCTGCTTATCAATTTCCCATTCGACTGTTAAGTCCATTTGCAAGGCTCAGTTGCTTCTGAACATACATTCCGGTGACACTAAATAAGCATTTTAATGTTTTTAGGTACCTTCATTAAAAAAAATATTCCGCATTTTTTTTCTTTTGGAAATCATTACTTTTCCAAGAATAGTTATTGCAGTTTCATGTGACAAGGCGTATAATAGAATGTTATACTACATGTTTCTCTTTGTTATGTAGTTACGTTGAATACGCAATCCGCAAATGTTTTATATATTTCGGTATAAATATAATATAATATATATATAATATATTTAAAAATATATAATATAAATATTATATATTTATTTACATTTACACATCTTTTCTTAATACTAGAACTTCTTTTTATTCATTGTAAAAGAATAGTAGTTTACTTTATGTAAACATTTCATGTTTGCAGATTTTTATTCCTCGCCTCTGTAAGTTAATATCATTATCGATCTTAAAATAGCGATTGAAAATACTCGTAATATTTGTGAATAAGAACTAGGAAGATAAAGAATTAATTTACTATCAAGGACATCTGAAAATGCAAAATTTACCAAAAAATATAGAATCGTAAAAATGTCTAGTAACAATCCCAAAAAATTTCAGAGCGATCAGAAGTATTGGTAACTAATTATTAATAACCGATGGCGTTCAGTTCACCAAAGAACCAGGGATTAGCTTCCTCAGTATTTACTACAATTTTGCTATCTTAAAACAAATAGTACGACCAAACTGGAAGGTGTTTTTTTATAAATCTTGAAAATCCTGGAATTTGCAGCGTTAATGTCGCACTTATGTACTACTCCATTTTAGCAAGAACTTGCAATCTTACTCCATATCACCGCCTATGGTTTTTTTTTACCACCATATAAGGTTATAAACCATAATCTTTATTTCTCTCCTGATTTAGTCTTGCTTGATATTTTTTTAGGCTTTCGATGAAAAGTGTTAGAGCGTGGCCTACCCAGTTCCTCGACTTTTAATATTAGGGATTCACTGAATTTTTAATTTATTTATTAGTGTCCATTAGTGTCTGATTACCAGAAAATAGTTAATGCTTAATAATTGTTTCACCTAAATTTTTGTTTCGTATTTTTTTTTTAATTTTTCGCTTTTTCGCCTTTTTTTGTTCTAGTTCCTTGTTATATATTATTATTTTAAAGGCTCGATAGATACCATAAGTGACAATGAACAGTCCTGTAAAATTCATTTGTTGATTTTGTAGCGATTTTTTAGGCACTTGGTTACTAGCCTATGCCGATAAACATTATATTATTGTTTATATAAATAATTTCACGCATTCTTTTTACTATTTCTGTACTCTTCTTCTAGATTTTATGAACCTCGCTAGCGGTGGACACAATTCATTACAATGAACGTTATCAAATTAGATTATATAATTGCACTGTGCCTTCTTTTATATCTCTCGGTAAACCCTGGATCAAAAATAGACGCATTCGACTTTCAAAATTTCACAAATCAATTCCCAACTGGCGCGCAAATCCCTCATCGGAATAGCAATGGAAATAAGGAGGTGTATCAGGAACAAACATCAGTTTTTGACAGTCCCTCCATTAGACAAGACATCATTGAATATGGAGGCGTAGAAGAAAGTCATGACGAATACTTAAATAAAGGTGAGCCAGAGGATAAACAAGACTTTTTTCAATACTCCGATGGACTGGAGGAAATTGAAGCTGCCAAAACGTTTAAAAATTCAGAATATGAAGAAGCGCAGTTAGGGACTGGGTTGGTAGCGTTTGGTTCAAAAGTTAGCTCGAAAGATATCGGATCTACATTACCTGTTTTTCTGGATGAACCGCAAAGTGCATTTGTTGTAAAAAATCGACCGGTAACATTAAAATGTAAGGCAGCATACACTCTTCAGGTAATGCGGTTTCAAATATTCAGAGTTATATTTAATAAAAAGTGTTATTGCTCACTGTAGGTACACTTTAAATGCAGCGGAAGTTCACAACCGCCACCTTCAGTTCGTGAATCCCACGTAGATCCACATAGTGGTGTGCATATGGAGGAAGTAACCGCTACTATTGACCGCGATCTGGTTGATGAGTACTTTGGAACTGGTCCTTTTCAATGCGAATGCCATGCCTGGTCATCAAGGGGAGTGACTAAAAGTCAAGCAGCTACAATAAGCGTTGCATGTAAGTTTAATTTAACTATGGTTCGGATAGTTTTAACAGTAATAAACTACTGCGACAAGTAACTCCATTAGGGATGAAATTAGGGATACTACTTTAAAAAAAAAGATTTGTGATTGTTGGTGGGAAGTGACGGTGTCAATCAATGAAATCATTCCCCACTTTTATGTTTACGTCTCATTCTTATTCATATTGGCGTAGGGAGCACATTAAGCCGTTTTAATTAACGTCAGTACAATGAAGCTTTTGAAGCGATTTTAAACATAACTTGAATATTAAACCCAAGGAGTCATTTTCTACTATTTTCTAACAAGATATTTTATAATATGTATGCTGCTAATTAACAGTAATATTTGTCTCTGAGTATTCTCTCAAACAGCGCATCAATGTAAAAGTTTAAGATGTATACAATATTGTTTCCTGTGTTATAAGTAGTAGGCAATTTTAATAATTTGACTGTAAATTGTTATTAAAAACGAAAGAATACAATTTATGTTCACAGTTTAGGATAGCATGGTTGAAAGAATAGAGAATTTTTTATTTTTTTATATTCAGAATTTTATTTTTTTTTTACAGATATACGCAAACAATTTGTGGTTTCTCCAACTTCACTCCGCGTTGAATTAGGATCGAGAGCAGAACTCCATTGTAAGCCACCCAACGGCGTGCCACCCCCAACAATAACTTGGTATAAAAATGACTTTCCAGTTGTGGATATAGACGGTGTTGAAATAACATCAAATGGAAGTCTAATACTCAATAAAGTTACCTTGCAGGTAAAACAAAAATAAAGCAATCATGTGTCGTTTCGTACTTTGTTACTCATTCTTTGAATACGTTCAAGTGAAGTTGAAATAATATATTAAATAATTATTATTTCAGGATATGGCCAATTATACTTGCTATGCAGATAATATAGCAGGGAAGAGAATATCTGATTCAGCGGTTTTAATCGTTTATGGTACGTATTGTTATTTTTTGTGTTTTTGTGTCAAGTCAAAGTATTACATATATTATGAATGAAAAATGCTGATAAATTCTTTGACCCCTTAATACAATTTTTTTTCCTCATTAGTGAACGGAGGCTGGAGCACGTGGAGCCCATGGAAAGATTGCAAATGTTTGGGGAAAGTAACTCAGGGTCGTAAAAGATCAAGGTTTTGCAATAATCCTGTACCCTTAAATGGAGGACTAACCTGCAGTGGACCACAAATTCAAAAATCATCGGACTGTATGAGCTGTCCAGGTAAGACCAATAAGTCTACGTCCCATGCCAATAAGAACACAGAAATAATGAATCACATCAATTACTACTGTTGTACCACTGCAAAGCGAATTTGTATCGTAATAAGCACAACTGAGCGTCTTATGCCATGTTTCACTTTTTTTCCGGAACTGAAATGACGTTGCACTGTAAAGATATCGTTTAAAGATTTCATTTTCGAAAGCTTGATATCACTCCATAATTTTTAAACTACTTTTAACTTAAAAACAAGAACAATTGTATTTAAAGTGATTGGTTTTAGTTTATGCGAAAAAGGCTTATGAGTAACTTTTGAGACCTCATACCATCATACGATCTGCGTCCGGCAGTAGTGTTTAAACAAAAAAAAGATACGTTGTCATTCAAGAATCTTTGTTATGAAATGAAACTTTTTTCCTTTTTTTCATATATTTGATATATTATTTTATTCACCTTTCTTATTAATAAAAGGAGTGCGACCCGTCGGGAAATTATAGGAGCCTGAAAAAATGTTTTTTTTATGATAAAAGTTCTATTTATAATTTACATGCATCGGATGGCGTTACAGGCAACAAGGAGCAGCGCTTGCTTTCTAAGCATCTTTCCGTGCTTTCCACACAATTGTGGACAAAGTGGTTTCCATAAACAATTGAATTTATATGTATAACATTGCGTTGGTGCAATGCGTAGCATTAAATTTTTAAGGTACACTTTTCCTAACACATCTTAACTTCTTCTTTTTCTCCTTGTGATGGACCTAGGCCTCAACCAAACATGCCCCTCCAGCTATCACGATCTCTCACCAGCTGCCTCCAGGTGCGCACCCCAATTTGGTTGTGGTCCTTCTCCACTTGTACACGGAACCTTAGTCTAGGCAATCCTCTGTTGCTTTGTCCCAATGGCTCTGATTCAGAGACTTTTCGGGCCGGAGTAGTGGTGTCAATACGCTCTACATGACCTAGCCATCTTAAGCGTTGTATTCGAAGACGCTTGACCAGGCGCATGTCGCTGTACAGCACATAGAGTTCGTCCTTAAACCTTCTTCCGATGTCATCAACGCAAACAGGACCAAAAATCGCACTCAAAACTTTTCTCTCGAAAAGACTAAGGACTTTCTGATCCGCTTTTAGTAACGTCCAGGTTTCCGCGTCATAATGTAGGACTGGGATGATCAAGCTGTTATATAAAATTATCTAGTCCTTCGATAGAGGGCTTGATTACTCAGTTGCAGAAAGTGATTGGCAAGAGTGATTCTGTGTTTGATTTCGATACTGATGTTGTATTTAACGCGGAGCCGAAAGTCCTTCACTACCTCGAAGTTTCTGCTGCTATGTGTGACGCGCTGTCCGAGACGTTGATCTTATGTGTCATATCTTGCATGTACATGTACTTCGTTTTGAACTCATTAACCACAAGACACATTTTAGCCGCTTCCGCTTCAATGCCATGTAACATGCTGTTTTCAAGCTAACAGAGCTCCAAAAGTGAGGTAAGAGTCACATATTCACATATTTTTTAGCCGCTTCCGCTTCAATGTCATGTAACATGCTGTTTTCAAGCTTCCAGAGCTCCAAAAATGTAGGAAGGCTCACATATTTGGCAATCATTATGAGCACGGCAAGGGCCTCGTCAAAGACTTGATCCTTCGGAAGCGCAAATTGACTCATATTGCCTCACATCTCACTTGTATCTCTGTGAATATGTGTTATAACTACCTACCTTCTGTAGCTAACAATAGAACACTTTCTTTACATGCATTATGCAAATGCACTGTTTTGTTACAAAATAAGCCTAAATGAAGAATGATTTTAGTTGTTTGATGACCGTATGACAAATGCGATGCACCTATTATTGTGAGTGGCAATGAAGATGTTTTACAGTGTTTCTATCGGTGTATAGATGTGATCTATCCTTCTTAAGTAGCAAAGAGGATTTTATACGTGACCCGATTTTAAGAGGAAAATAAATAAGGATAACCTTACATAGAAGCTTAAAGTAGGAACAAAAAGATTTTGTAAATCCTTGCCATGAAGTAATAACGAACAGTTACATTAAACATTATAAAACATTAAATATCTATTTAATCAAAAGTGTAAACCGAAGCGCAATTAATAACAAGCACACGAACTTATTATTTATTTCAGAAGACACAGACATCATAAATACAGACAGTTCCATTGTGTTGGCGGGTAAGAAAAAATGTTAACACACCACAATATCAGTTCAGTAAAATAAAATTCCTTTCACTGCGCTTTTAACATTTTAGGGGGTCGCTGGTCACCGTGGGGTGAGTGGAGTTCATGCTCTGCTGATTGCATACAAGTACGACGCAGGAAATGTATTACTCACCCTGTAGATGATGCTTTAATGGACAATGGTATGACACACACCCTTAACAACGGCTTCGTGAAATCATTATGTTCAGGAAAAGACTTTCAAACAGCAGAATGCAGGGGAGAACTATGTCGCATTGGAAAGAATGGTAAGTCAAAAGAAAAACGGAATGTTTGAATCATATATGTATATGTAAATATATGCTTTCTATATCCCTAAGAAATAAGATGCAATACAATTTCTTAAAACTTATAGATTTGTTTAGAAAAATTAGCAGAAAAAGAGATGAATGTAAAGAAAAACCAAATGGTCAAATTCATTATTAATTTTTTTAGTTATCATTCGGCAATCAGGATTGAGATGAAATCGAGCATATTGTGTAATTTGAGAAGGCTTTATGACAAATAACCATAATGTTGCGACATTAATAATATACTTTCAAGCGTTGAATTAAATCTAATTCTCAAAAAATGAATTTAATAAAGGAAATGGCCTTGGAAAATGCATATAATTAATTTGAACTTGTTTTTGCAACATTTAATCAGATAATAGTTTTCATCATATGAACTGTGTCCAAAATATCAGATAATCAAAGTCCTGGAGAAACAAGAAATGAAAAAGAAAATGGACAATGTCCGGAAATAATTTTTAAATTAAATATTTAGATGTATAATTCTGCGAAAAACTGTTATAATGAAAGTTTAAAATTCAGTATTTATTCAGGAGTTATTATATTATATTATATTATTATTCGGGAGTTATCGCTTTGGTATACTGAGTATTTTTACTTGTTCCTCCAAAGTGCTTATGTTAAATATATGCTCAGGCTTATAAAAACGACCATTTGTGTCCTTAAATTTAAATATTGGGATGCATATTCGCTTTGTCCAAATCTGAACTTCAATAGTCGGATAATACTATCTCTAGCAAAATTCAGATAATTCAGATAGACACTAAAAGTTCATACAGTGCTATATAAAACACTTGCAACTTTGAAAAATGCTTTAGAAATTTCTTACATTCATGCAAGAAATTGCTTATATTCTATTGCAGGCACTTTGTTTTTGATAATAGCTGCACATTTTCTAGGCAGTTTCTCTTATGTCATTCCATTTTATCGTATGTCATTCCACTGGTTTCAGCATAAAGTTTTTCATTCCGCTCCCACAAGTTCTCGAATGGATTAGGTCTGGGGACTGCGCTGCTCATAGCTTCTTTTTCTTCTTATCGCGCTGCAGTCCGGGGTGGATCAGGGCCTCAACCAACTTGCCTCTCCAGCCAGCACCGTCTTTCTCTAGCTGCCTCCAATTGCGCACTTCAAGTTGGTTGAGGCTGTCCTCTGTTGCTTTGTCCCAATGACTATGATTCGAAGACTTTTCGGGCCGGAGTAGTGATGTCAATACTCACCTAGCCATCTTAAGCGTTGTATCCAAAAACGCTTGACGAGACGCATGTCGCTGTATAGCCCATAGAGCTCGTCATTATATCTTCCCTTCAAGATGTGATCAACGCAAACAGGACCAAAAATCGCACGCAAAACTTTTTTCTCGAAAAGACTAAGGGCTTCCTCATCCGCTTTAAGTAACGTCCATGTTTCCGAGCCATAGAGTAGGACTGGGATGATCAAGCTGTTATATAAAGCGAGTTTAATCCTTCGAGAGAAGACTGTATTACTCAATTACCTCTTCAGCCCAAAGAATCAGCGATTTGCAAGAATGCGTTTGATTTCGGTACTGATGTTGTTGTTCCTGTTTACCGCGGAGCCGAGGTAGACGAAGTCCTTGTCAACCTCAAAGTTTCTGCTGTCTAGTGTGACGCTCTGTCCGATATGTCGATGTTATGTGTCCTTCCTTGATGACAGCATGTATTTCGTTTTACCCTGATTTACCGCCAGACCAATTTTAGCCACTTCTGCCTCAATGCCAGCAAACGCCTCATTGACCGCTCGCTATGTTCGTCCAATCACGTCAATGTCATCAGCGTAAGCTAGCAATTGAACTGACTTTTGGAAAATCGTGCCTCTGATGTTGACTTGTGGGTTACGCATGATCTTCTCGAGGATAATGTTGAAAAAGTCACATAACAGTGCGTCGCCGTGTCTAAACCTTTTTTGACATTGAAGGTCTCGGTGAGTTCGTTACCGACCTTGACGGAGCAGGGAGAGTTCTCCATCGTCATTATACATAATCTGACGAGTTTGATAGGAATGCCAAAACTAGACATGGCACTGTATAGCTCGTCTCTATGCACACTGTCATATGTGGCCTTAAAATCGACGAATAGGTGGTGAGTGTCGATTTACACTTCTTGGATCTTTTGCAGGGATTAACCATAATGTGAACATTTGGTCTATTGTGGACCATTCCCTGGTCTGAAACCGCACTGATAGGGACCCATCAGGTTATGGACAAACGGTTTCAGACACTCACACAATACGGCAGAGAGGATCTTGAATGCGATTTTAAGAAGGCTGATCCCTCTATAATTAGCTCAGTTAAAGGGATCCCTCTTCTTGTGGACCGGGTAAACGACGCTGAGATTTCACTCATCGGGCATGCTTTCCTCCGACCATATCTTACAGATGAGCTGGTGCATTCGCTCAACCAACTCATCTCCAGCTGCTTTAAATAGTTCTGCGGACAGTCCGTACGGTCCAGTAGCTTTGTTCGTCTTCAGCTTCGATATTGCTATCTTCACCTCGTCTAGGTCGGCGGACGAAATTCTTTCATCGTCCAAATTGAGTAGAACATTCTGCCTAACAGCGGAATTTGAGTCGTCATCACCGTTAAGGAGTCTGCAGAAATGATCCTTCCAGTTTCTTAGCACAGACTGCGACTCTACCACAAGAAGCAGTGTTGCATTATAGGCGTCTTGTTTGGCTGCATGCTCTTGCAAACCATGGGTTCCTTCTGGGTGGTGACGTGAAATCCTGCACATTAGTGGCAGCTTCTTTGATGGCTTTTTGACACCGTTTTCAGTATTTTTCTATGGTTAGTGCAGGCAGCATCAAACTCTGAGCGAGTTTCAGGGAAAGTTCCCAGCGGTTGGCAAAGTTCGCAGCGATCGGCTGCGATTGTAGCCGACGTCAAACCGTTGTGGTCTATCTCGACTCCATTGCTCTCTCGACCGTACCTTGGCTACAACAAAGTGATGATTCGAGCCGATGTTTGTATCTCGGAAGGTTCGGTCATCGAGAATACTGAAGGAGAAGAGTCTGCTCGAACAACAAATCCGCATCCGAATAAGCGCTGCCTTCTTTCTCTGTAGCAATCGCTGTAGTAGATGTCGCAGTTGTTCATCGTTTTCTTGCCGTGCCCATCCCATCGCACTTCCTGGATGGCGATAATGTCTGCTTTGTAGCAGTCAAGGGCCTACGTAAGTTGTTCGGCTGCACGTAGTCTGTTAAGACACCTCACATTCCACGTGCAGAGCCGAAAATCATTGTTCTTATAACGTCTGCTGGGGTCGTCGACAGTTGATCCTTCATTATTCGAAGCATTTCGGTATTTCTGAACAATTTAGTTTTACGTGGTGAGGATGTTAGCCTCACGCACAACTCACAGACTGGTAGGTCAGGTCCATTATTTAAACACTCGAGCAGAGGGGTTCGCTGCATACATTGGTTCACCACGATGCACCGCGAGTAGGCTATATGTCAACTTGACCTCTGCACTAACGAGAATAGTTTTGGCAGCTCGCCTTGTTGATCGCAATCAACAACGTTACCTCTCGTGGACAAGCCCATGCCCCCCCGTGCTGCTTATAGCATAGCCGTATTATTTATTCAGCTTATGGCCAACCTTGACTTGTGCTTGGGATCGTTTTCGCTTTGGAACGCCTAAGCAAGTGGCATTGCCTGCCCAATGTGCATAAGGGATTACGTCATTGCTTATAATGCCAACCAAGTCGTCTGACTTCAATATGCCTCCCACTTATCGAATTGGTTCCTTTCATTGACCAGAGAAACAGCCCCAGATCCTCAACAGTCGTTCACATTTTGGCCTCCTGGTATGTTGCCTTCCATTACATCGATGCATATTAAATTTTAATTTATCAGAAAGCCAGATTGTTTTCTATTTTTGCAAATTCTTCGTCTTTTTCGGAAAAAAATATGAATTTTCCTATGTTCTTTTATTGTGTTCCTACGTTCCTACACACATTTTTCATATATCATACTATCATACTATCAAAAAAATGGTAGATTTATGTACTAAATATTTAATTGAAATTCCTTTTTGGGGATAATCATTTTTTTAAGTAAGTCAGAACTCTAGATTTTATTTCTGGTGAATTCCTGTTTCCGGGTATTTTTATTAAATTTTTCTTGTATTTTAACTTTTGTTGCCTTAAAAAGCTTTTATCTTGATGAAATACGCATCTAATACTTAGTTTATGCACCTAGTGACCGAAACAAATTTACCGATTTCAAAATGAATAAAATTATTATATTGATGGATTTTAGTTGCAAAAATTTTGCACAGTTTTGCTTTCTTTTTTATGTCAAGCAATTGCACTTTTTGTACTTGTTCTATAGATTATTTTTTTCGCCTAGAGTAATGAAAATAATTGCGTTTAAAAACTATATGTATTTTGTACTGATAGGTATTAATAGTTGCAAACGTTAAAGTAATGCTGAATTAGGGTCTATATTTAAATTTACATTGGTCCATATAAAATTGACACTCCATAAACAAATAAAGATGAACGCACTTTGCAAATTTTGTAAAACTTACTGCATAGCACGTAACAAAGTAATTATATGTTTAATCAAACAACCAAATCCCTTATCTCTTCATAGACTCCGATTTAGCATTCTACTTGGGCCTTGCTTTTATAGCAGCTGTTTGCTTAGCTATTGGAATTGGAGTTATATGTTGCGCTAAACGTGGAATTTCTACTGGACCAGATTACAATATTGCTAGAACAGGTTCGTATCTGAAATGTAACATATTTGTTTTAATAATGATTTATTCATTGCTATGTACAGTGCTAGAGTCAAAATATGTAGGAAGTAGCGAAAAGAAAATGATAAATCGAAATTACGTAACTGATGAAAATATTAACTACGATTATGCGAATCCTGGACATACGTCATTGAGTGGTGAGCAGGCAATATCTGAACATCATTATGATGTTCCAAATCTGTCAACAAAGTAAGTTTTGCATGTAAGGTACAAGTTCTTGAAATATTTAACAAACATGATATCTACTTTAGTTATACAAATCCTATTGATGGCATTAGTGTTGATTACATCAGTGATACAGCAGATACGTCAACCTGTATGTATTCACAAATAATAAACGAATATAATTTTAAATTTATACCATTTTCAGCCGGCTCTGTTGACTACGACTACACAGTTAAACAAAAATATCACCCGCCAACAAAACAGTCTAGTAAAATGAATATGATTAAGGACGTGTTTAATGAAATGGGTGGATGTTTAAAATTGTACGAAGGTAAAGTTGCACTGTTTGTGCCAGAGTATGCTCTGGGAAATTATGACAAAAAAGGAATATCGATTGCTGTTCTTGGTGAAGAGTTTTCTAGGATTAATGTAAAATCTTTCGACTCAATGCTTATCGCAAGCACTATTGTATCATGTACTCCCTTAAAATTTAATTTTTTAAAACCGTGCATATTAAAAATTCCACACTGCTTGACAGAACCGTCATTATGGAACATAAGCGTGTACAGCTCTGAGGCGGGCAATAATGAATTAAATGTTAAATGGGAAACAATAACTAAAATATGTGTTAGCACAAATGTTTCAAATTTTTTTATAAAAGTAGATAAACATTATGCCTACATAATGACAGAAAGAATGGGCCGTTTCGCTATTTTAGCTCAACCCGATCGTAGTTTGAGTAATTTATCAATAGAAATGAAATTATTGGCATTTGGCCAAATTGCTCCTAATTGCGCTATTGGTAGTCTACGTGTGTATATTGTTAAAGATTTTCCAAACAGCTGTGAAATATGTTCCCGCATTGAAACTCAACTTGGTGGAACACTCATGGGAGAAAGCGATACATTTTCATTCACATTAAACGACAGTGATTTAAATATTCGTATACGGTCCCTAGGAGAATGGGAGGCTTTAAGTCATTTGCAAGAACAAGTGATACCATATAATCACATCCTCAGCAATAACTCAATCCTGCATTGTGAATTTAGCTTAAGAAGAAAAGGATCTCATTTTATGGACATAAGTTTGGATATAGATTTCTTCCAAACAAATAGTGAAAGTGAAATGTATACCTTTTCAGTTCCACAGAATTTGAACAATTCTTCACATATTCAGAATGAAAGGCAAGTTATTTCTGTAACTAAACACGGTCTTGTAAACGAGAAATATCCAGAATTTAAAATACCGCGTGAAATCAAAAATATACTATGTATGACACTTGATCCATTAAGAAGTGATAAAAACGATTGGCGCTCGCTCTCTATTAAATTAAATTTACTAGACTACATTGAATATGGTGCATCAAGACCAAATCCTACAGAAAATATATTAAATCTGTGGGAATGCAGGAGTAATAACGAAAAAAATATACACGATTTGGTACGCATACTCAAGGAAATTTGTAGAGAAGATGTGGTGGATATGATTAAAAAAAATATTGGTCCTGTCTGGCTTTAAAATCATAAGATGATAAACCAAACTAAGAAATAATATGTGGTTGATAGATTGATGCAAATAAAGGCCTCATTAAAATTGAAACGTGGTATAGTTGTAAATGCACGTCAACAGCTTTAATTATTTTTTTTCTACAAGACAAGAAGTACGAAATTTGTACATTTGTGGCCAAATATTATACAATAAGTAGAGTAAAGAACTTCAAATAAATAAGTGCATATATTTATATAACATAGTTAAGGTTAAATAAAGTAGTTGTTAAATTATGGAAAATAATAATTACTGTATTCATATTTACGTATAAATAAATGCACATACATTTTTATGAAAGCCGTGAATGAGAGTATAGATATAAAAAACGGTTTACAACAAATTTAATAGCTCTTCGACGGAAACTAAATGCGTAAGATACTTTCATTATAAATATTTCGGTTTGATATTTCATCAGACTCGTTTATGTGTAAGGAACGGAACGTAAAACCGAAAAAAATACAATATTGTAACCTTTTAAATGCCAAATAAAAAATACGATATATGTATAGGTTAAGAAATATTTGCTCAAACATTCCGAAGTATTCGAGAAACAACGACAAAACAAGACGAAATAAAAACAAAACTACTTTAAATGTTTTTATAAAATTTTCAATGAATTTGTACTCAAAGTATATATAATTACTTTTCCCAATGATTTGTATGTTATTTTTTTTTAATTCGAAGAAAAGCAAAAGCTAATTTTGTTAGAAATTTACAGCTGTTATAATTTAAGATACTTGTCTTTTGAAATTGTTTTTTTTTTTAAGTTGTGTTTAAGTACGTTAACGTTAAGTACATACTTGACAATTTTTGTCAATACAATTAAGCAGTAATATTCAGCAAATAGCACCTTTATATCTGGTCATATAACATGTTATAATTTCGTTAGTTTATTTTGAGTATACAAGAAGTAAATTTCTTTGTTCATTAATTTTCCAATGTGTACACAAAAAAAGATGGGCAACGTGTGTCTCCTACATACTTTTCAAAAGCCAATAAGTTTCTAGTACTTAAAAAAATCAGTTATTAAGCCTTCATGTTTTATTAAAAATATGTTAGAGTTAATTCTAGGTATATTTATTAACATTGGTTTTTTTTATGCTTATTAGATTTTTTTTTTGTCTCTTAGCCAGATGACAACCGCATAAGTCCATATTTGTATAGTTCAATTTACTTCACTTTTTTTTAAATTAAAATTCAAACCTTAACATCATGCCGAAATTGAGCTTTATAAAAATGAACTGCATTCCAATCTTTAATTCCGTGATATTAATTTCAAAAATATGTATTTTGTTTTTGATTATGTAATATTGGCTGAAAACAATTTCGTATTTTTCGTCCACGTTCGTTTTGTACATTTAAATCTTAAAGTTTAAAATGTTCCGCTCTGTTGGTAAAAGTAGAAAATAAAAATCGTTTCCCAGATGTTTCTTGGCACTTATGCTTAAAGACCACAAACATAACGACTCAAGTCGCAGAACCAATAAGTTTCAATTAAGGCTTTATTTAAGAGTGCTCTGCGGTATTCATCGGATTATGTTGAATATGGTTAAAATCGAATTAAATTTAAAAAAAAATCGATGACGCACGACCAAAGTTGCATGAGCAGTTTTAAAGAGAATCGATATTGGGTATCGCGCAATCAAGATATGTTGTAAAAACATTGTCTGAAATGCATACATAGGTGAATAATGCTTTTGCAGATGTACATGGTTTTTATTAAATAACAATTGTCAAGTGGGAGTGGAAATAAGTATAAGAAAAATATTTAAAAAAATTTTGGAAAATTACGAAATTATATTTTAGCCAACTTTGAGTATGCATTTGTTAAGTGCTGTTTGCTTCTGTAATAAAATCAAAATATAAGAAATTTCAAAACTCAATCGATGTTTAGTTGGTGGTTGTTTTGTGTAATTTGAATGTTTAGATATTTAAGATTCTTTTTATCATTACCGAAAAAAAAATATAAACATGATTTACATTGTGTGTAATTTTCATTTGTAAGCATCGAATGTAGAGGTAATTGTTTTGATATTCTATACACACCCATGTTTAATATTTAATGTATATTTACGTATACATTTACATGTTGTTTTACCTCTTTAGTTGGTTTTATAATTTCAAATTGGGAAAAATTATGCCCAAAAAATCTTTTTTAAAATGTGCCTGGTAGACACTGCCATGGGCTTAAGCGGGGCAACTAGGTTAATACATACATAACTGTGTAAAGATATGCATGTATCAATTGATTTGAAATATAGAATTTATTTTTGATAGTAGATACTATGTATTTATACGAATGTACAAATGTTTTATTAAATAATATACCAGAAACATCATACATGCAACGAAAGTACTACGACACTATTTATAAAATACTGTGTATTGATATATTATGTTTTTTAACAATATAAGAATATCAAGTAAATTAAAGTAGGTTTTTGTTAAATAAGAAAAGAGTTTCAATTTTCATTTTAATTAAAATTTTTCTTTGCCATAAATTCGCTTTCCACATTCAATTAAGAACAATAACTCGAAAGAGGTGGTGCCGTGAAAAATTCGAGGTTTTCACCCGGGAATCGAACCTAGACCCTTCGGCGTGTGAGCGTCGCACTCTACCCACTACGCAACGGCGGCCACACATTCAATTACAAAAGTAATAAATAAGTTGGACGTTTCGCATGGATGCCATTATGCACAAATACATTTAGATGAACAAGGGAATATGGGATATACATATATTTTTGATTTTAAGATGTTTATCAGCCACCTCGAATGTCAGCGAACTCAAACAAAAATCAAAACCGGGAATACGGTGGTGTGCTTCACCGCCGCCTTCATATAACTTTGCGTTCGTTTACTTATAATATTTCCATCCATCGACAAATGTGTTTTGGATAGTTACCTACCCAATAACGAAGCTTGACAAACCAAATTAAGTCGGGCGCTGTTTGAAATGGTTAACTGGCGTCTAACCCGGTAGGTATTGTCCTTTAAGTTTGAAGCAAAAACTTATAAGGAGGACAAAATTGCAATGTAAACAACTGTCGTGGCCGCGGTGGCGTAGTGGGAAGAATGCGAATGCGTAAACTTTCATATGAACACTTGGCAAGCTTCACGGCACCATTTTGTTCCAGCTTCTGACGACACAAAGAGTAACAATTGCCTATGAAAGAGCGTTTTAAACTTTACCGTTCGGAGTGGCATGGCATGGCATGTGCAAAATTTCAACAAAGTTTAAATTCTTCAGCCGCAAACACGAACAGTATGCCCTCAAAACTATCCCTATATGTACTTATATACGTATAACATGATACAAATAGTCATGACATGAACAGAAAACAGAACAAGACTACATATATCTGCGATACAATTGTCAAAGTGAGCTTCAAATTTTTATTTTCGTTCCAGAGAGTGACATTTACTCAAAAAAGAAGAAAAACATGTTTATGTTGGTCCGAAGGTGGAATCCGAAAATTCCGGAGACTATATATTTCCTTAAAAGATAGACCAAACATGTGATTTCGAACAATGATGGCGGCCAATTTACAGTTGCAAAATCTAAAAGTAAGTGCTCAGCGTATGGCTCGTAGCGCCCTCTTGTTGAAACAAGAGCACATCGACATCATGTGCTCGGGATTCAGGAAGGAGAAAAATGGCTCAATGACGGTTTCCACTAACGGTAATACTTTCACATGAGGATCGTATTTAAGAAGAAATATGCAATAGTTTTTCTTGTTATGCAGGGGGAAACTGTCTTTCCTTCGTCGGCTTTTTTGGTCACTGTTGATTTTCAATGAAACTAGGTTATTTCATTGTTATTATCCCAACGTTTCGGCAGGGATTGCTGCCTTCATCAAGGGATCTTTTTTATCGAAACAATAAAACAAATTATGTTACATACATACATAGCAACAATGCAATTTAACAAGTGGATAATAAACTTACATTAATTGTGTTGTTTTTACAAATGGATGGGGCTAACAGGATTAGACTAACATCTAAATGTTCTTTAAAATTAACACAGAAAGAAAAATAAAAAACAAAATTCACAATGAAACAAAATATTGAGCACTTCGTCCAGACAAACCATCTACCCGACCTTGATGACGTCAAAAAAAAAATTGCGAACGGAAAAACATACTAGCAAAAGGTACGCTCTGGAGACCCTGCACATAATCAAGACCAACAACAATATGAATAGGAAACGGGACATATACAACATATCTTCCGTATATTCAGCACGTGTAACGGCTTAGACATATTGTATTTAAATCAAATTTTAAATTTCAAATCATTCTTGACTGATCTTCACACACGGAAGTACTCAATATTTTGTTTCATTGTGAATTCTGTTTTTTTTATGTGATAATTTCAAAGAACATTTAGACTAACATCCACATCCATTTGTAAAAACAACACAATTAATGTAAGTTTATTATCCACTTGTTAAATTGCATTGTTGCTATGTATGTATGTAACATAATTTGTTTTATTGTTTCGATAAAAAAGATCCCTTGATGAAGGCAGCAATCCCTGCCGAAACGTTGGGATAATAACAATGAAATAACCTAGTTTCATTGAAAATCAACAGGGACCAAAAAAGCCGACGAAGGAAAGACAGTTTCCCCCTGCATAATAATAATTGAATCAATTTTAACAAACAACTACAATAGTTTTTTCTATCAGTTCATTAATCGCTCATACCGTTAGGTAGGTTTTGGTACTCATCATGTTGTTCTTTAGCGCAAATACAGCAATTCTCTTAATTAACGTATTCAGTGAGCTAAAATTGGACTTAATCAATGAACAAAATTCAATTTTTCCTGGTAAATTTAATCCCCACGGCCCCGGAAATCAAATAGTCAGAAAGGTGAAGAATTTATTTGCTTGCAAGAAGACTAGATTTGGTTGGGCGTTTGTAGCGTGGGCGAAAGGTGTCATTAAGGGTCTAACACGAGAGAGAGTGAAATGTCCGAGACTCCTTACAATTGTCCGAATTTCTCAGCCGTAACATCAGAACACGTCAGAGAGGAAATATGGGATCAATGCCTTTGTATGTATTTTAAAATACACACAAGTCGGATTTTTCTATTAAATAAACACCGCCGGAGCATAGTCGGTAAAGTGTGACACTCGAACGCCGAAGGTTTAGGTTCGAATCCCGGCTGAAAACCTCGCGTTTTTCACTACACCATCTCTGTCGAGCTGCTGACAACACTCAAAGAGTAGTTATAAGGTCCGTTCCAATTGCTAGGAATGTTTACGAATTTACCCGAAATACTCCCAAAAGGGAGTTAGCTGATTTTTTCGTAGAAGGGAGAGCTCACGAGAGAGCAAAATATTTCCCCTCCCTACGAATTCCTGTCGAAGAAAAATCTGTGGAATCACTGTGTCTATTGCTAATCTATTGCTAATGATAATTAAAAACAAAAATGTTCAAACATTTGAACCTTACCTCATTTAAATTTTGTTAGAACAGATCCTTTTGATTAAAATATCTTTCGTTGTGTAGTAAAGTAATAAAAAAAGAAATGGAAAAACGAAGGGAATGGCATTAATTATAAAACAGAGAATCGCTTGTTAAGCAGAGTAAATGAGTAGCGAATTCCGTAAGAGAGCGTAAAGATGATCATTCGTGTAATAAAAAAGTGAAAATTGATGAGTATGTTTCATTTGAAAGTTCATCCCTTAAAATATCAGAATTTGGATAGTGAATAACCGCAAAAAAAGAAAAGAAAACGGAAGAGTGTTTATAAAGGAAAACCAATATAAACTGTAAAAAATATGCCAGATTGGAGAGCTTCTAATCGTTAACTGCCTCACAGTTGAAAAATGATTGATTGTGCTAAGCAGGAAGCTAACCGGAAGTACGGCTACGACAAAAAAAAACGGATTTCATAAAAAGTAGAAACAAATGAGACTGAGTGTGAGTTGAGTAAAAGATGTAATATGTCCTGATGAGCTAGGACTTCGAGTGGAAAAACGAAAGAAACACCGAAGAACTCAAGCGTGCTCCCTTCGATTAAGGCAAACTGAGAAGAATAGTTAGTCGCGCTAAACCGTGGTCGCCGTGGCCGAGTGGGTAGAGTGCGACGCTCACACGCCGAAGGGTCTAGGTTTGACTCCCAGCTCAACACCAATTTTTCGAATTTAACGGCACCACCTCTTTCGAGCTGCTGACAACACTCAAAGAGTAATAACTGCCTAAGAAAGCTTCTCAAATCTCGCCGTTCGGAGTCGGCAAAAAACTGTAGGTCCATCCTACTCGTGAGAGAACAGTAGCGCGCACAACACGAGTAGTTGATGAGCAAGCTAGGCCCTGGTCCCCCTGTGGACTGTCGCACCAACAATTATTATTATTATAAACCGCTAACGTAGAAGGAAGTATTCCTACAAACTAAAAGGGAAGAAGGAAGAGAGCATTATCTACGAAAGGGAAGGGAAATTCCCTGAAGTAATGGAGCTGATGAGTCATTTTCATTGGAGCAATGACTTATGTTCGATGGAAGTCCCATTCGTTGAAAATAAACAATACATATGGGTTGGATATTCTAAGCACTTTACTTCAAATCGCGTTTAAGTTAAAAGAATTGAAAGGGAGAAACCACAGTAACGGTTTCACGCGAGACCAAATACCACTACCAACTCAATTAATTAAATTGTTATCTACTAGGAGGAGCCAAAAGATACAAATTTAGGATATTCTTTTAAATAATTTAGTTATTTTATATTTTTTCAAAAGTCTTGTAAAAGTAAGTAAAGAAGTCCATATTTCGTGTTAAAAGTTCTGTTGAAGAAAATAAATCTAAATAATTTTGAAAAGAAAATGGATTAATTACATTGGATTTATTAATTTTAGTTGTTGACACTAACATGATATTATTAACGGACTTTTTTGGAAAGCCTGAAAACTAATGATGGAAAAAATATAAAAAGTAATTTATATGTATTTATATATGGAGAGTAAATTAAAAAAAATAGAACATAGAATAGTTGCTGATTCTAGGATGAATGATAAAATTAATTTTTAATGGAAGAATGTATTAAACAACACTTTTTTGAGAAAAGTCATTAAACTTAATAAGAAATGAAAGTAAAGTGCTTTTAGAACTACCGAATGGGCAAATGCATCCCCAATTGGGGTAGTGGAGAAGAAGATTATGTGTAGACTATCGAGTTATAAATTAAGTCAGTTCCTCTAATACTGGGTAGAATAGTTAAAAGAAATAATATCCCCTTACTAGATCAAAATGGGTCTTTAATATTGCACTTATGAGTAACGAATTGTTTCGTTTTACTCCATTTTATTGCCTATGAGCCATTTTGATTTCTAAGGTGGATGTTAAAAACAAAAAATAAAAAGACGCTGTCTGGCTAGATAGGGGATAGAACAGCAGAGCTATGAGGTTAACATAGAACACCGTCTTAAATAATAATAATTGTATGGCGCGACAGCCCACAGGGGACCAGGGCCTAGCTTCCTCATCAACTACTTGTGTTGTGCCTGCTACTGTTCTCTTACGAGTAAAAAGAACCTCCAGGTTTTTGCCGACTCCGAACGACGAAGCTTGAGAAACTTTCTTAGACAGAAATTACTCTTTGAGTGTTGGCAGTAGTTCGAAAGGGGTGGTGGTGCCGTGAAAAATTCGAGGTGTTAAGCTGGGAATCGAACCTGGACTTTTGCGTGTGAGCGTCGCACTCTACCCACTACGATACGGCGGCCACCGTCTTAAATGCTACAACAAAATTAATGAAAATATTTCCTTTTATATGCCGAAAATTGAATGCACACTATCTAGTTTTTGATTTCCGAAAAAGAAAAACAAATTAAAAAAATCACATTGATTTTTTTAAATAAATAACCTTCTAACCAGAATTCAGAAAGCATAAAGGCTTTTTCGAAAATTCCCAAAGTCACGGATACAAATTATATGAACCATTTCGGTTTTGTTTCAATGAAAAAAAATCGAATAAGAAATTTATTTTTCTGATAGGAAACGCGTTCACCACACTTATGAGATTGTAAACAGTTTATGTTCAATATGTTAATCAATAATTCAATACTCGCCACATTTAACTAAATTTTTCTTTTTTGAAAAATTGGACTCAATGTTCACATGTTCTCCAGGTTAAAATCAGCTGCTTGAATTGAATGTAGTGGAATACTTGTCTGGGGTATGAACAAAAAAATTAACACTAATTTATAGGTAGACAGAAACACGAATGTTTCTGTAATGTTATCATGGGAAAGGTGACAGACAGAATCAATTAATTAAAATAAGCCTTAAGTTTGCACGGATCGAACTTTTAAAAAACTAACAAACGATATATCATCATTTCATATCAAGTGATTTCATGAAATTTGTTCTATTAATTTGTAATTATAAGTGGGTAAAACAAAATATTTTGAGGATCAGATGTGGTTTTTGATGTTTAATGCATAATGATTTTGGGCCAACGCAAGTATTTCCGAAAAGCATTGACCATTCTCCGCCAAAATATATGCAACGCAAACATCAATGTAATTATTAGAAGCCGACATTCTGAAAATTCGTGCACTTTTATGTACGGAGAATGGGAATCGTGCGTAGTCGGAACGCTTGCGATGTTCAAGTTCCTCAATACAGTAGACTACTTTACATTTATTTTTTTATATATATTTTAAGTTTTTTAATCTCGATGATAAAACAACACAAAATAAGAGTTGCGAACAGAATCCTTCCTTCAAATATGTATGCATTTGGAACGCCTACTACTAAGTTTACAAAAATATACATACATAGTTAGTCAAATTTGCATTTATTAAAAAAAAACTACATGATTGCTGGATGAAGAAACAAAAATATTTTAAGGATGTCCGTGATGTTTTCATTTTAAAATTCGAAACAAGTTTGCAAGATTGGGATTCTCCATGGCAATTAAAAGAAAATATTTCATTCGAGTCTCTATCTTATAACATAGATTGTGCTGAAACCAACTAGGTTCGCCCCCGTGACCTTGACTACAGTACTTATAATTTATCTTCTACATTCCACTAAAGTAAATGTGGAAGACGTTACAATATTCAGTGGTAGAAAAGTTATTAAGATATTGTTTGGTATCAGGGAAAGATGTACACAACAAAATTTTGTTAGCTACTTAAGTGTTCCGTAATAAAAGAAAAAGTAATTGCTAATGAAATCCCGGTGAAAGAGATACCGAGTAAGAAACATGTCTACTGGAAAACTTCTGTAAATTAACTTTCAAATATCATTAATCTGCAATATTTTCTTTGGTTTGAGTCCGTGACTGTTTGATTAAACGAATGTCATAGATAGGTGGCGATGTAGCCAAGCCGAAAATGAATGTGCTATGTGCTACATATTCGGCAAAGACATTACAACCACGATCCACAGTATTTCCTTTCAAGTAACATCTGCACATTGTAGATTGTATTCCTTTTTATTCCTAGACTCATAAAAATTGGACAGTGTATTGGATTAATCAAGTCACAGATATTTAGAGGTCTCACCATGGAATTTGGTAATTATTAAAATCGACACATTTTGAACAAATTAAAAATGATGACATTTTGTTTTAAAAGCAGAAAGGAATTCTTTGGTAAACAAATTGTTCCACGGAAATACTGATTTTTTTTCTGAAATCGATTTCTTTTCCATAATGAAAACGTGAAACAGTTTGTCAGTATTAATTATCCCTGTAAACATCGGATTCATGTCAGTTCTTTTGTAGGGTTTGTGCCTACGATAATTAATTTAAACTAAAACGTTTTTACTTGACTTGATAATTTATTAATAATTAACTATACAAAAGGATAATAAAGAACAAAGAAATATTATTGAACGATTTAAAAACACGACTGGTTCGGTTGGATATTTGGACAGAAGTGAGTTGTTTTTATTTTTATTTCCAATAGGAAAACTATTTGTCTGCACTCAGTTACTGTTTTAGTAGTCGCACATAGAGGGCTAGTGAATTCCCACATCACTCCCCCCTTAGTGGAATATTTATTTGTTTAAAAGAAAGTGACATTTAATATAAGTTCAAAGTTACTCGCTTTTTATTTTTGTATGTGCGTAAATTTGTTGATGTTTCTTCACTATGTTTATTGCTGTTGTCTATTGCAGATTGGATTTGATTGGTTGAAGAAGTTGTTTGAGTTCTTGTGTGAAGTGTGTCTTCAGTTATCAAATGGGCTGGCTTGAGTCGTTCTGTTGATACGGTGATTGGTTTTCCATTGACGTCGATTTTGAAGATTCTATCGTCAATTCTTTCTATTACAGGATGTGGTCCGGAATATGGATGCTGCAAAGATCGATTGGATGTGTCTTGGCGGAGGAATACATGAGTGCATGTATACAGATCCTTGTGGCAGAATGTTTTTTGACGACACTTGTGGGACGCTGGCACTGGCTTTACATTCCTCATATGAATGCGGAAATCACTCAGAAAAAAGTCTGGATCTTCAGGAGGTTCATCATGCGTGAAGAATTCACCTGGTATCCTTAATGTAGTTCCGTAGAGATATTCCGCTGGTGATCCTTTGATGTCTTCTTTGTAGCACGTTCTTAATCCCAGCAACACTGTTGGTAGCACCTGTGTCCAGAGTGGATTTTGATGACACATGATGGCTGCTTTGAATGTTCGGTGCCATCTCTCTACCAAACCATTTGCTTGGGGGTGGTAAGCTGTTGTTCGTACGCGTTTGCCTCCCAACAAGCAAGAAAGTGATGAGAATAGTGCGCTCTCAAACTGGGATCCTTGGTCCGTTGTTATTGTCTTTGGACTTCCGAATCGTGCTACCCAAGTACCATAAAAAGTGTTGGCTATCGTCTCAGCTGTAATATCCTTCACTGGAACTGCCTCGGGCCATCGTGTGAATCTATCAACCATCGTCATACAATATTTAAATCCGTGGGACTCTGGCATAGGGCCCACTAGATCTATATGAACGTGGTCGAATCGTTGGTCGGGATCTTCAAACGTCGCAGGTGTGTGATGAACGTGGCGTCCGACTTTTGAGCGTTGACAAGGAATGCAGTTTCGCGCCCATAGTGTGATGTCCTTGTTCATTGACGGCCAAACGTAGCGCTGTGAGATGATTTTGTTTGTTGCTCGTCCGCTTGGATGGGCCATGTTGTGGAACGTTTCGTACACCTTGCGACGAATTACTTGTGGCACGAATGGTCGGATGTCATTGCAGGAAACGTCGCAGTAAATTATTTGCTTGTCCGGTCCATAATGCATTTTCTGTAGTTTGAGTGATGTATTATTGTTGTTTAAAAGCTGTTGTAATTCATTATCTGTTGATTGTGTTCTTGCCAGTTCTTCAAAATCTATTGCTGATGGATAGTTGATGGTGTCAATGCGGGATAATGTATCTGCAACACTGTTGTCTGAACCGGATATATATTGCAAGTTTGTGGTGAATTGGCTGATAAAATTTAGTTGTCTTATTTGACGAGGGGAAGATTTGTCGGAACGTTGCTGGAATGCATATATTAGAGGTTTGTGATCGGTCCTGATGAAGAAGTCTCTACCTTCGACCCATGGTTGGAAATATTTGATTGCACTGTAAATGGCTGTTAGTTCTCTGTCGTATGTACTGTAGTTTAATTGTGAAGGTGAAAGTTTCTTTGAATAAAATGCTAATGGTTCCCAGTTATTATTATTGTTTTGCTCAAGTACAGCTCCTATTGCAGTGTTGGATGCATCGGTTGTAAGACGGAGTTCTGAATTTGAAATCGGATGTGCTAAGAGAGTTGATTCAGCAATTTGTCGCTTGATTTCGTCGAAAGCTGCTTCTGCGGTTGAGGTCCATGGAACAGGTCTCTTATCGTTCTTCTTCGAACTCTTAAGAAACTCGTTCAGCGGAGATTGAATTGATGCAGCATTTCGAATGTGACGTCTGTAGAAGTTGACAGATCCCAAAAATCTTCTCAACTCTAAAATGGTTTTCGGTTTCGGAAAATCGAGGATTGAGTTGACTCTGTCTGGAAGTGGTGATGAGCCTTTTGCTGATATGCGATATCCCAAGAAATTCACAGTTGTTGCTCCTAGACAGCATTTGTCAGCATTGATGCAGATCCCGAAATCGCTGAGGCGTTGGAAAATTAAGCGTAAATGCTGCTTGTGGTCTTCCGGTGACTTGGAGGCGACTAAGATGTCATCAATATAGGCGTAAACGAAGTCGAACCCTTTAAGTACCTCATTGATGAACCGCTGAAAGGACTGAGCTGCATTTCGTAGGCCGAATGGCATGCTGACAAATTCGAAAAGGCCAAATGGTGTGATAATGGCGGTCTTCGGAATGTCTTCTTCAGCAACTGGAATGTGGTGGAATGCTCGTCTGATGTCTATTGTTGAAAATATGGTTTTGTTTGCGGCGACTGTCACGTAGTCTTGGAGAAGAGATATGGGGTAGCGATCCGGTAGAGTCTGTGCGTTGAGTTTCCTGTAGTCACCGCATGGTCTCCAATCTCCGTTTTTCTTCTTCGCCATATGAAGAGGGCTGGCCCATGGACTTTTTGACGGTCTGATGTGTCCTAACTCCATCATGAGTGCAAATTCGTCCTTAGCGATCTTGAGTCGTTCAGAACAAAGCTGTCGGACTCGTTGTGCACATGGAGGTCCTGTGGTTGTGATGTGATGCTTAACGCTGTGTTTGGTGCCGGTTCTATTAGATGTGTTTCCAAGAAGTTCTGGAAATTCTTTAAGGATGGAGCAGTACTGATTGTCGCTATTATTGATTGTTGTAACGGAGGCAATGGGAGCTGGAGCAAGTGAGCATTTGGTTGTTAGTCCTGTTGATGGGTCCATTAAATGGTTATGCTTAATGTCGACTATTAGGCCATGTTTATGAAGAAGGTCTGCACCGATGATCGGATATGGAACGTCAGCTATGCAGAAAATCCAAGGTATGGGGCGGCGCAAGTTGAGGTTTAGTGTGAGGGCCCGCTCTCCGTATGTTCGAATTTTGCTACCGTTTGCTGCAAAGAGTTGAAATTTTGTTGCGTTCATCCGGTCAGCACGTGTGGGTGGAACAATTGAAATATCCGCGCCGGTATCGACGAGGAATTTCAATTTCGTGTTGAGGTCCGTTATAAAGAGTCGACGAGGATAAGACGCACCACCAGTATCTGTCGAATTTACTGACGGTGGTTGGAGTTTTCCTGCTGCGGAGTCCACGAACACGGTTTTGTGCACTTTTTAGCATTAATGGCGATGATAGTAGCAGACATTTGGAGAAATGTTGTCGGTTGACTTGCTTTCTCTTCGTCGTCTTGCAGAAACACTTCGGGAACGGCTGCGTCTTCCAAATGACAGAAACTTGTCAACCTTCGCAGAAAGTTTTTCAAATTTCTTGTTCAGCTCTTGGAATTGTTCCTCAAGATTTGCGTTTTGGTGTAATCGAGAAACTGGCATCACCTGTCCCGAGTGCGTATGACGTTGGATGTCGTCAATTTTGTCTGCAAGTTGAGCAAGACTGCTATTGTCCAATTTGTCTGCGGTGGTAAGTACTACCTGGATGCTTTGTGGTAAGCGGTCGAGCCATAAGGTTCTAATAAATGAATCATCCAGTCGATTACCGCCTAATCGATGCATTTCAGCCAATAATTCTGAAGGACGTCGGCTACCAAGTTCCAAACCAGACACTAAAGTTCTGAACTGCCGTTCCTGCGAAACTGAAAAATGGTTAAGGAGAGCATCTTTCACTGCTTGGTACCTGTTTTGTTCTGGTGGTTTCACCAGTATGTGCTCAATAACTGATAGCGTCTCCAGGTCCAAGCGGGCAAGAACTGCGTGGTATTTTGTCGAGTCAGCCGTTATCTTCCTATCTTGAAACTGCTCTTCTATTGACAAAAACCACAGTTGTGCCTTCTGTGCCCAAAACGGTGGCAGTTCAATTCGTTCAACCCTGTCAACATGTACACTACCGTTACTTTGTTCAAGGGAAGAAACGGTTGCTTTGTCTTCGACATCACTGCACTGCGCGTCAGAGGTTTTCTTTGTTGGCGAATGTTGTAATGGCATTGTTTTAGTTCGTATTTCAAATATTATTAATGTTACACAATTCAAATCACGTCGGGGTCACCAATTGTAGGGTTTGTGCCTACGATAATTAATTTAAACTAAAACGTTTTTACTTGACTTGATAATTTATTAATAATTAACTATACAAAAGGATAATAAAGAACAAAGAAATATTATTGAACGATTTAAAAACACGACTGGTTCGGTTGGATATTTGGACAGAAGTGAGTTGTTTTTTTTTATTTTTATTTCCAATAGGAAAACTATTTGTCTGCACTCAGTTACTGTTTTAGTAGTCGCACATAGAGGGCTAGTGAATTCCCACACTTTGTGGGAACCACAACACCACACGAGCGCCTCTATATTTCAATTGGTAAAACTCTTCCGATAACAAAAACCGTTTCCAATTTGATCTGTGGAATTTTTCCACATTCTTGTGTGAGACGCCGTAGCTACATTTTCAGTGCCTCCTTTGTCCTGTGTAAAATTTGAAACAAAAAAAAATAAATTTGAATTTAAAAAGTGTGCTTATCTTTTGTTTTATTGTGCGCAGCAAGTAGCCACAAATTGGTGACCCCGACGTGATTAAAAAAGAAACAAAAACATTTAAAAAAAACAGAAAGATGACGACACGCACACCACCGAACGAACCAGAATCGTCAATAAAAAATACCGCAACTCCAACAATGGAAACCAACAACATCACAGGCGTAGTTACCACTCCAACGATTGCCGGAGATACAACATCTCACATCGATCAAATCGAACGGCTAGAAATACCACCATTCTGGCATCAAAAAGTGCATCTCTGGTTCCTCGCTATTGAAGCGCAGTTCCAGACAAAGAAAATAAAATCGGATGCCTCAAAATACTACGCCGTGGTCGCCCGCTTGGATCAGGATACCCTTTCCGTCATCGAGCATATTTTATCCAATCCTCCTGATACGGATAAGTATGCCGCTATTAAGGATGCGTTAATTAACCATTATTCGATTTCGCAGGAACGTCAATTCAAGACACTTGTTTCGGGGCTGGAATTAGGAGATCGGCGACCATCAGACTTACTTGCCGAAATAAATCGTCTTGGTGGTACCCAACTGAACTCCACATTTCTCCGCACGATGTGGATGGATCGCCTCCCACAATACGTTCAGATAGCTTTGACAGCAGCTGATGGCCTCGATAATCCTAAACTGGCAAAACTCGCCGACAAAATCATCGAAATTCAACGTGACTCAGTTGGCCGTCACATGATGTCTGTGTCTCACATACCCCCTCAAAGCGATGACATATCCAGGCGGATGGAGGAACTCTCGGCACAGGTGGAGAAGTTATCTCAGCGACTAGAGCAAGCTATCTCCTCCCACTTCAAAAATAGACGCAATCGCTCCCGCAGTTCAACACCCCGAAGAAATAGTCCAAAGGCTGATGTAGCTACGCCTTCGGTTTGTTTTTATCATCGCAGATTTGGTGATAAAGCAAATCGATGTACTCAACCATGTGCATGGGTACAGAACCAGGGAAACGCACACCACCGCCAGTAGATTCGGTGAATGCTGGCGGCCGATTGAATCCACGCCGACTCTTTATTTATGATCGCTTGTCAGGCACCAAATTTCTCGTCGACACAGGAGCCGATATATCTGTCACACCAGCTTCTCGTAAGGACAAGGCAACACGAGCAACACTCGAACTCCACGCCGCAAATGGTAGCAAAATACAAACTTACGGGGAGAAAGCTATGACACTTAACATCGGACTCCGTCGACCGATTCGTTGGATATTTTGCATCGCTAATGTGCCATATCCAATCATTGGTGCCGACTTAATTCATAAATACGGACTACTGGTGGATCTCAAATGCGGATGTGTAATTGACCCTCACACTGGTTTCCGAAGTAGGGGCTCGTATGCTGCAGCACCCATCACATCCATCACCGCAATTAACGATACATCAAGGTTCTCCACCATACTTAAAAATTTTCCTGAGTTGTTGGAGAACCCATCAAATAAAACCGGCGCCAAACACTCCGTGCGACACTACATACCAACTTTGGGACCACCGAGTGTTCAGCGAGTACGTCAGCTGTGTCCAGAGCGTCTTAAAGCAGCAAAGATGGAATTTCAACTCATGGTCGATCTCGGTCATGCCAGACCATCCAGCAGTCCATGGGCCAGCCCGCTACACATGGCAAAGAAAAAGAATGGCGACTGGAGACCATGCGGTGATTATCGCAAACTTAACGATCAGACCATCCCAGATCGTTATCCCATTGCGCTGCTTCAAGATTTTTCTTCATCTCTAGCTGGAAAAACAATTTTTTCGACAATCGACCTCCGTCGTGCTTTTCATCACATTCCAGTAGCTGACGAAGATGTGCCCAAAACTGCTGTAATAACTCCATTTGGGTTATTCGAATTTCTAAGTATGCCGTTTGGACTCCGTAATGCAGCACAATCGTTTCAACGCTTCATAAACGAGGTGCTTACCGGACTTGATTTCGTCTACGCATACATCGACGACCTCCTAATTGCTTCGGAAACTGAAGAGCAACATGAAGAACATCTCCGCTTGGTGTTTCAAAGGCTAAGTCGATATGGGTTATGCATTAACGCAGACAAATGTGTGCTAGCTGCAAAAGCCGTTGACTTTTTGGGATTCCGCTTAACATCACAAGGATCATCACCCCTACCCGATCGAGTTCAAGCACTACTTGATTTTCCGAAACCCAAAACTATCGTGGAGCTAAGACGGTTTATCGGAGCAGTCAATTTCTACAGACGGCATATAAAGAATGCAGCTACCACGCAGGCACCGCTCAACGAATTACTCAAGGATTCGAAAAAGAACGATCGAAGACCAGTTCCTTGGACAGCAGACACGGAAGCATCTTTTGCATTGGTAAGGAAGCAATTAGCTAATGCAACTCTTCTTTCTTACCCAATGGCAGGTGCAATGCTTCGACTAACTTGCGACGCATCTAATACCGCCCTCGGAGCAGTCCTCGAACATCTAGACAACTCCAAATGGCAACCGCTAGGATTCTGGTCGAAGAAACTTTCTCCCGCTCAACAAAACTACAGCACCTACGATAGGGAGCTGACTGCTGTCTATGAAGCCGTTAAATACTTTCGTCACTGGCTTGAAGGACGTGAGTTTGTGATTAGGACAGATCACAAACCACTTGTATACGCTTTCCAACAACGGTCTGACAAAGCATCACCACGTCAGATCAGACAACTAAGCTTCATAAGCCAATTTACCACCAACATCCAATACGTGGCAGGAATGGAAAATAATGTTGCTGACACACTGTCCCGCGTTAATACCATCGAGTTACCATCAGCAATTGATTTCAGCGAGATGTCCCAAGCACAATCAACTGATGAGGAGCTCAAGGGTTTACAAATCAACAACACAACATCACTGAAATTCTTGACGCTGGCGTATGGAGCAGAAAACAACATTACTTGCGACATTTCCACGAACCACATAAGACCATTCGTCCCTCTTCGCCTGCGACGCAAAGTATTCAACACGTTTCACAATCTCGCTCATCCTAGCGGCAGAGTTACGATGAAAATCATATCCCAGCGATACGTGTGGCCATCCATGAACAAGGACATCGTGAAGTGGGCTCGTGACTGTGTCCCTTGTCAGCGATCGAAAATTGGACGTCATGTGCATACATCCCCGGTTTTCTTCCAATCACCAGACGAAAGGTTCGATCATGTGCATCTGGATCTTGTAGGACCTATGCCAGAGTCCCAAGGATTCAAGTATTGCATGACCATGATTGACCGTTTCACTAAATGGCCGGAAGCAATCCCCATCAAAGACATCACTGCAGACACAGTCGCTAACGTTTTCTTCGCTCACTGGATTGCGCGCTTTGGATGTCCCAAATTGGTGACAACAGACCAGGGATCTCAATTCGAAAGTGCACTGTTCACAGCATTGGCACAACTAGTTGGCAGTAAACGCATTCGAACTACAGCGTACCATCCAGCTGCCAACGGACTAGTGGAAAGATGGCATCGGACATTAAAAGCAGCCATCATGTGCCATCAGAATCCACAGTGGACCCACGTGTTACCAACAGTACTCTTAGGATTGAGAACCTGTTTCAAGGAAGATATAAAAGCATCTCCAGCCGAATACATCTATGGAACAACACTGCGTATTCCGGGTGAGTTCTTCACTCATGATGACCCACCCGTAGATCCACACTTCTTTCTTGAAGACTTCCGTATGCACATGAGGAGCATTAAGCCAGCACCCGTTTCACATCACTGCCGAAAGAAAACATTTTGTTATAAAGATTTATTTACTTGTACACATGTGTTTTTACGCATCGATGCTTCGAAACGACCGCTGGATCAGCCCTATTCTGGACCTCATTGTGTAATTAAAAGAATAGACGACCGAACCTTCACCCTCAACGTCAACGGGAAAGAAATGAATGTAAATATCGAACGCCTCAAACCAGCACATCTTGCAAGCGACGACGTCTTTCAAAATTCATCCAGCACTCACAGCGACTTTATGAATCCAGAACCACCTCCACCATCACATCAACCTGAAATAGAAGACAATCAGCACCAACAGGAAATAAAAACGTATACCAACACCAAACGCATCCGTTTCAAACAATAGTCCAAATACCAAATGAAATTGCAAATTAAACTGCAGCCTTTATTTAAGGGGGGAGTAATGTGGGAACCACAACACCACACGAGCGCCTCTATATTTCAATTGGTAAAACTCTTCCGATAACAAAAACCGTTTCCAATTTGATCTGTGGAATTTTTCCACATTCTTGTGTGAGACGCCGTAGCTACATTTTCAGTGCCTCCTTTGTCCTGTGTAAAATTTGAAACAAAAAAAAATAAATTTGAATTTAAAAAGTGTGCTTATCTTTTGTTTTATTGTGCGCAGCAAGTAGCCACAACTTTCTACGATGGTGCGACATCTGTTTGTGATGTGGACATGTGTATGTGTCTGTAATAAGAAATGTCTGTGGTTGGATATGTTTTTGCGAGTTTAGAATTGTTATACTCGGGTGTTTGCATTGGAAATGTAAATTATCTTAAGTAGTCCCGATAATTATAACAATATGTGTTATATTGTTATAATTATCGAATTTCTTAAATTATAGTAAACTTCAGATAAAGAAAAAGTGTTATATAAAAGGATAAAAACATCGATTTTTGTTTTGAGTGGTCAATGAAATGCTGTCTCAAAGTAGAAAAGACGACTTATGGTGTTTTATTTTGTGTTAACGATGCAATCCAATCCGAAAACATGCATGCGTTCTTGCCTTTAATATATATTTTTATCGAATTTACGACTAAGTTTTCCAATGAGGTTCCCGCTTTAACTGCTTAAATGAAAACCTATTTGGTAAAAAATAAGTTAAAAGGTTTTTTTTAAAGTGTTTTTTTCTTCATTTTCTATTTTTTCTAATTTTTTTCATCTAGCTCTAGAAAATACTTAAGCTAGTTATATATTTTAGAATTCTGAAAACCAATGTTGCTGGCCATATCTATCATTATATTAAATTTCTGTTTGTGTTTCTCTTTTCAATGTTAAAATAAATTAAATAAATGTTCTTGCTAACTTAAGAAAAGGTTAAGGGAAAACTGATCAATCTTTTTTATTTTTCATAAAAAAAACTTAATAATAAATTAATCTAACTGAAGAAGTTGCCTGAAATATTTAAACTAACTTAAAATCAATTAATTTTATTTTAATTTTTTATTTATTTTAAGGGGTATCGTGAATGAAGTTGAGTCTTCGTTCAAATATTGTTATCTGTATTAATATCGTGTTATTAATTTGTTGGACCTTACGTCTTTAGAGTTTTTTACTGGTAGAACTACTCTTTCACACAAATTTCGTTCATATGAGTTTTTTTTGGAAATACCTTCATAACACATCATTCAATAGGTCCCGGAACTGACATATAGGGGCCACACTAACAAAAAATCCATATTATTTTTAGGAAGTACAAACATTAGGTCTGCAAATGCGAATTTCTCCGAAAAAATCTTAAAAGGCGTTCCATTTGTAAATTTTTTCGTAGAAGAGAGAGCTCACGAGGGAGTAAAATATGTCCCCACCCCCCTACGAATTTCTGCCGAAGAAATAACTGTGGGCAACAGATGGCTGTCAAAATGGAAAACATTTGACATTTCATATCTGAAGCTGTTTACGAATTTCTGCGAAAAGTCGTTTCACAAGTTTTGGTAAATTTATTTTATGCAAAAGATTTTTTTTTTTATCCAAACTACTCAACTACGAATTTCTGTAAATAAATGAGTTGGAACAGACTTATCTTAAATGATATCTGTCAAATTCCTTCCTTCAAATGCACCAATAATGCCATGTTGTATTTTCTGTTGGCTCTTTTGCCTTTCTCAAAGTAGTCTATGAATAAAATTCCATGTGTATCCCAAAATACGGATGCCATATCCTTGCAAACTGACCTTTGTGTTTTTGGACGCTATGAGCATGGTACACCGGTTGCTGTCCACTCCGGAGACTGCCGATTTGACTCTGGAGTGTTGTGGTGAATCCATGTTTCATTCATTGTGACATATCGATGCAAAAAGTCCTGTTTATTCTGGCGAAACAGCTAGAAACTGCTCTCAGAATCATCGATACGTTTTTGTTTTTGGTGCATTGTGAGTAAAAGCGCCACCCATTTCGAAAGCAGCTTTCTTATGGACAAACTTTCGTGGAAAATAGAGTACACCCTGCCTTCTGATACGAGGGGCGTTCAATATATTCCCGGTATCGGGGTGAAGCTGTGGTTATATATATAAATTGACTTATTTTTCAAGTAATACTATTATTTTAGTGCATTCATGTAAAATTTCATATAAATATGATTATTAATTCGCGTTTTATTTCTAGTTAATATATTGAGCATCGCTCTGTAATTAAATTTTTCACTAAGCTACTATGACCCTGAAAGGAAACAAGAGTTCATGCAGTGGCATAAAAAAGGAACAGGCCCCCCGAAGAAGTTCAAAGTCACTCCGTCTGCCGGAAAGCTCATGGTCACAGTTTTTTTGGGACTCAAAGGGAATCTTGCTCATTGAGTACAAAAAAAAGGTGACACCATCAACGCCACATCCTACGCTCTGCATAATTTGCGGGAAGACGAGGTAAACTCGCAGCGGGTGTGTTGCTTCTTCATGACAACGCTCCTGTTCACACGACGCGAGTTTCCAAGGCTGCTGCACGAGATTGTGGTTTCAAAGAAATCCAACACCCACCCTATAGTCCAGACCTTGCCCATGGTGATTATTTTCTGTTTCCGGATTTGAAAAAATTTCTTCGTGGAAAAAGATTTTCGGATGATGCAGAACTGATGTCGGCAATAAATGCGTATCTATACCGAGAATATATTAAACACCTCTCGTATCTTTAAGGTATCAAAAATTGGACTTCCAGAGCGTTCAACATATTTGATGACTGTACGGCCACGTTTAAAGTCAACATACCGCCGACAAACAGTTGTTTTTGGTGGAGCAGTTTTTTTCAGTTTTCAATCAACACAAGAAATTCTGTTGTTTCCATTGTTTTAAAAATCGCAAAAGTAGCGCCACTTAAATCACTATAACTTGTAACCTAATAATTACATTGTCATGAAAATTTGACAGGTATCATTTGAATGTTTGTCATTCCCAAAAATAAGTAATATTTTTTGTTAATGGCGGCCCTATACCTCAGTCCCGGAACTTATTGAGTGATGTTTTTAATTTTTAAAGAAGAGACGCGGAGGTACCTTTTTTTTCTCTGTCATCTCAACACCGACAGTCAACAATTATTCACAATTGGTCTGTTCAAATTGATTTGTGTACAGATATTCGTAGTTGAGTAGTAAAAATCTCTCTTACAGAGAGTAACTATACCGAAAATTATGAAACGACTTTTGGTAGAAATTCGTAAATAGCTATTAGACATATGAAATGTCAGAAGTTATTTTATTTTCGATTTGGAAGCCATCTGCTGCCGAGCTGCTTATTCGCAAGAAATTCGTAGGGAGCGGAAATATTTTGCTCTCTCGTGAGCTCCCTCTTCTACGAAAAAATCAGCTAATGTAAAACTTTTTCGTAGTTTTTCGGGCAAATTCGTAGACATTCGTAGCAATTCAGAGTAATTGGAACGGACCTAATGTTAGTTAGGATGTATCAATTTTCTTTTTTCTGTTCAAAAAATCCATCGCTTTGTTGGTAATACTCGATAAAGGGAACGGATTGACAATCAAAAATAGATCTGGCTGAGGAGAAAGGACACAGAAAAGTTTGATCTTGTAGTAAGTCTTAGCGGCAGGTTTTCTTTAAATTATAGAGCTGAACATTTTCTCTGGGTATTTATCTTTGTGACGACTGGTTGGAAAAATGCAATTGCCCAACGGCAATTTTGAAGATAGGTAAAAAGGTAAAAAACACAAAATGGTCGCAGCGAAGGCTTCGGTATAGAGATATGTAGATAAAATTACGGTAAGAGGTAAAATGACACTCCTGTCCTTATTAAAAAGTTTCATTTTCTTAAGGTAAAACAATCTAAAATTAATTTATTTCGAGTTCATTTTTACTATTTGATATATAAATAGAATGTAAGCAGGTTGGTAGTCTTTTACACTTAAAGTTTCAGGTTCGAGTTGTGATTCGCACGGCTCACGTAATTAGCCCCTACTCTGTATAACAGCTTTTGACACGCGAACTACAACTGAAGCCTGAATAATTACAACTAACTCATTTAAAGGAAATTTTCTTAATGTTTGAGACTGATCGGATAACGATGCTCTTATCATTTTTCAAAGGTCGCCTAAATATTTAATTTGAATAAATTTATTGCCAGATTGTATACGTTTCACGAAGTTGTAAAGTAACTATTTACTTTTTTCCAAAATGTTGTTTCGTAAACAATTTGAAATGCAAAAATCTATGTGTTGCTACCTTGTGGCATCAGTAGCCGTCTAGTGTTCCGATCTTCGTCTGATACATAATATATACTCGAATTATATAAAACATTTATATCGTGAATGAACCTTTACATGAATGTTTCCCTATGAAAATATTCATGGTATCGAAAACTGAAATAAAAACCAGCGAATCGATTGGAAAAAGAGAAGAACAATAATCTTGGTTTCTTAGAGTTTGCTCTTGAAATGGATCTCTTTGTCATTTAACTTTTCTAATTGGGTCGAAATTCCTTTCTAACAAGGACCGGGTTGCTGGAAATGTTCAAAATACACGCTGATGTCACCTGCTTTAGTAACAAAGTAAGAATATAAATTTAATAATCGTATACATAGTTATATAAACACATACGTTTTGCTATATAAAAGCTTATATTTATATGTATATAATCCCGTACGTCCCGATACACGAAGAAACTGTATATCAGCATTTAGAGGGATGGTAGCAGCTTCTGAATGCGCAGTCGTTTACTTTATTCTCTTTCATGTACTCAAAATATCAGCATGATTTTGGTAGACGTTCTTTTCTACCTACAACATGTCGTTTATTCATTATCAATTTAGCCATCGTTCGCATCCTTCCTTTGTGAAATTCTGATCACACAGAACATTTATTTTTTGTTGTAACTGTATTAAAGTAACAAAATGGACTGAGACCAAAGAATTTAATAAGGGGCTTATTTTCATTGCAATAAATTATAACAAAAAAGGAATTTCTTTTAATTTTAGTTGTTTTTATTTCTTTCAAAACACTTTCTATAGAATCATTCCATTTGAGTAATCATTGGGTCGTACAGATCTAACTCACATGTATATTTCCGCAAATTATTGTTGCATTATTATTTATGTATTTGATATAAAATCATTAATTAAAGCAATATAGTTATAAGTTTATTATTCGTATTTTTTACTGAGAACCAGCGACTTAGTGGGGAAGTGGTCCTTACTTCGAAAACCCCTGAGAAAATTATTCTTCAAGTATTTATATATTGCTGATCGAAGAGTTTTTTCATATCCTATGTACTCTGATCGTAAGAGTTTGTGTTTGCTTAAGAAGCTAGACTCTTACTTAATTCATTTTTTGAAATATTTTAAATTTTATTATATATATATCTTTAAAATGCTTAGTACTTAACAAGAAAATCAAAAGAGTTGGTCAACCTACATAAACAAATCAATTATGATTATTCTTGTTCTTTTATAGTGATAGAAATTTGTTAGTTTTTCATCTATTTATACTAGATATTTTAAATGGAAAAAACATTTAAACCTTAAGCTTGGAAAAGCGAGGACCATCGCACTTTTGAACAAAAATGTTAAAACATGTTTTAGTTGATAAATTCAATTATAAGGTGCTGCAGTGTAAAAAAATTTCCTGGATAAGTGTATTTGAAAAATTAAATATTGAGGCAATGATGTACAAATAGATAATTCTGTTTATAAAGTAGCAGAAAGGAATTTAACATAAGGAAAAATAAGTCAGTTAGGGCTATGTGGGCTGTAACAATTTGAAGTTTGAACATTTGAACTTGAATTGAATCAATATAAGGAATGTTAAAAGCAAATTCAGTTTTCAGGCGCCTTCTTTCTTTCTGTTTTTGTTTTCTATTCCATTTGATTTGATGAAGGTAAAAAACAATAATGTTCGTACAATTGGCAAACAATATTTGTATATATTTTTATTAGTGTCAACAATAACTAAGGTACCATTAGTTAAAGCAACATTAGTCCGTACAAGCATAAGTATTGGGAGTACAAAATATTTTGGTTGTTTTAGACCGTTTTTCACGCATTGCACTGCTCAAATATATTAGTTGTAGCGGATATGCAGAGCATATGGATGGTTTTTCTCTGTCGTCCATGCAAACGATGTTGAAATGGGCTTATCAGACTATACATAGAAATTAAGGTTATCGTGGTATATCGAATTTTCATCTTCAGTCACTGTCTGGTGCAAAACTCCCTCACTTCGATGATTTTTTAGAAGCAATTCGAGGTTACAAATCACAATCGAGAGCTCTCGGCACCCAATTTCCTTGCTTTTGAAAAACCGAAAAGAAATTATTTGCTAAGTCACTAACAATGAATCCGGAAGTTCACTTTGCGTTTTGCACGGATCTTGATCTAGTAAAGTCTCCAATTCCTCATTTTCAAACTTTTTGGACTGGGCAAGAGGACCTTTTCTTTGATGCTAAAGTCAGCACTTTTGGAGCGTTGAATCCACTCTCTGCATGATTTGTCGGTTGGATAGCATTCGCTAGGCCTTAGCTGCACTTTTCTTCCCATTAAAAAGGAATACGAAAGCCTCATACACTAGCTCCGAACATTTTCAAAGAGACAAAAACAATGTGGTTTTCTAATAAAGACATTATTATTACCGATAAATGTCACACCTTTCCAATGAATGAGGCAGTCGCCTCAAGATCAGCTACAACTTGCAGGTGACGCCATCTTTTGAAAACCAACTGAATTAATGTACCACCCATATTTATTTAATAAATAAATTGCAAGTGGATAAGCCAGAGAAATATTCTGTTACTCGTAAATAAATTCTTTTTTATTATTTTCATTTAATATAATATATTGAAAAGTATCATGCATTTTTAAACTTACTATCCCTCCGTGAAATAAAGTTGACCAACAAATTCTATCATTGCTGTGTCATACAATATAAAGAGAAATTGTGTAAACTGTTTCCGAAGGTTTATTAAGTACATTTTATTAAACCTAATGAAAGTCCTTCTTTCTTCTTCCTTCCATTTTCTTAAACCTATTAAAGTATCGTCCATCCAATGTCTACGGTTTTCTGATAAATACAAGTGAGCAATGTGCTATCTCTAAGGTGCAAATTGATCGCGTACTCAATTTTATCAGATTTTCAGACTTCTGTCCTAATAATAATGCATGCATACATATTTAATGTAAAGATTCATAAAAAAACATTAGGTTGCTTATGCAAAATCTGAAGATAAGCACGTGGGTTTATTGATTTTCAGAACTTGGCACAAGTATTTCGTGTTGATTTAAATATTGTGAAACAAAAGTGTATATACAAGAAAAGGGAACAATAAAGGGGATTCTGAAGACACTTCAAAATGTGTTTTTATTTGTGTTGGACTTGTTTGAATAAACTACTTGTTATTTTGTCCGTAAACAAATACAAAATATACTCAAATATAAAGATTATATAAATGTAAAAATCGTATATATCCGCTAATTTGAAGGTTCTTAATCTAAGGAGGTTTCTGTTCATGTAACAGTATAGAAGGCTAACTGATTATATACACTTATATGATTTGCTCGTTTCATATTCATCAACCCAGTGACTTTTATTACACGTTCAATTTTTTTGTAGCCAGCTCGTTTTTATCACACTGAAAATAATACCATAGAAAAAAAAAACAAAAAGGGCAGACTTGTATGTTTCCCCGTACAACTTCAATTATGAACAGAAAAGGATTTTGATTGTGGTCGCGGTGACGTAGTGGGCAGAGTGCAACGCTCACACGCCGATGGTCTAGGCTCGATTCCTGGCTGAACACCTCAATTTTTTCACGGCACCACCTCTTTCGTGTAATTACTGTCTAAGAAAGCTTCTCAAAATTCTCAAACTACTCGTGAGAGAACAGTAGCGCGCACAACACGAGTATTTGATGAGCAAGCTAGGCCCGGACCCCTGTGGACTGTCGCGGCAAACAATTATTATTATTATACGATTTTGATTGGAGTTTTACGTCTCAACTAGCACATAGTGTTTGTTTCTTGTATAGGTCCAAATGGGGCAGTTGAAAACTACTGCTCATTTGTGCGTTTTGACCAATGAAAATATTTTTATTTATAATTATTTTTATGATTATTTCAGTTTTGCAAGTTTTGTTCTTAAGACAACTTTTAATCGCTGTGAATCTCCTTTAGTTTGTATAAACTATAAAAAATACGTTCCAAAACACTTACCGCAGTATAGAGCGTTTTTAATAAACAAGAACGCAAGATTTAAATTTTAAATAAAACGCAGATATTTAAAAAAATCGTGAATGAAAATTATGTGTGAAATAACACATCGGCTAGATGGCACATACGCGATTCATACGAAATTTTTAATGACCGTTTGGCATAAATGCTGCGGTATTTTATTAATGCAGCGTCCAATTTTCTCTTTTCAGGTTTGAGTCGTCCTCGGCTTATTCGCATAAGCCATCGACTTCAAAAAACCCCAAAGAAAAAAGTCCAATGGTGTTAAATCGCACGTTAAATCTAGGCGGCCAATTCTGGTCTCCAAAATGAAGAAATATATATATAATAATAAATGACTGATGCAGATATTGAATTGTTTCTCTGGCTGTATGAAGTGTGGCGCCGTCTTGTTAAAACCACATTCCCTCCACATTCATTTCCTCAATTCTAGGTACGAACAAATTGGTTATCATTTCACGATACCGAACACCATTGACTGTTTGCGCTTGACCTGACTCATTTTCATAAAAAACAGGGCCAATGATTCCTCCAGCCCAAAATCCACACCACACAGTGACACGTTGAGGATGTATTTGCTTCTCGTGAATCAATCGAGGATTTTCTTCGCCCCAAATGCTACAATTCTGCCTATTGACGAAGTCATCAAAATGGAAATAGGCCTCGCCACTAAAGATGAACTGTAGCCGCAAAACTTTAATTTTTGTAAAACAATTTCACAATGAGAATGCGTTGTTCATTCGTGTAGCGCTCCATTTTTATTAAGCTTCTACTAACAAACAATAATAATTGTTCAAATGTCAAACAATGAAAATTCGAATGGCGCCAAATTTAAATCTTGCGTTCTTGTTGGGACACCCTTTATAATTTCCCTTCCCTTGTGAATTTTTTTCAATACAGTTTACGTGACATCCTTACTAGCTATCCTTTGCGTTAGAGTCACAACTTATACCTTATTCAGCTTATTTCCAATGTTAGGTGTTGTATCTTCGCTTGCAGTTCTTATCGACGCAAAAAGGGTAAAACATCAGTCTCTTCTCTCGAAATTGTCTTATACGCAAAATAACATATGGTTAACGTTTATAATTTCTCCAATATCACAGATTAATTGTACATATTGATTTGAAAATTGTAGAAGAAGTAAGTTTGTTTTTGTGCTATTTAGTCACCTAAAGAATATATTACTTCTAAATAACATTTTTAAAAGAAAGTTTGGTAAAAATTGTTTTTTCATGTATCTTGTACATGTCATTTAAAGTTCGTATACATAAGGGCGAGATACAAAGAAATGTATACGTTTGCACGTTTTTCCTATGAATCCGTTTTATTTCTTCAATTCCGATACGGATTGTGTCCCTTATGGTTACACCAATACCAATCAAGGGCGTGGAGTACTTGTAATTTATTCCAACCAAAAATACACACATGTATGTAGTATACAAAAATATGTGTATGGATAGTATTTCATGTCAACCACAAAGCTTCTGTTTTTCCAATTACTTTTGTATCCGTCCAGTAGTATGTCTATGTCTTTCTGCACCACTAAAATATAATATGCGGCGAAATGGAAGATGAATTAAGAATTCAATCTCTACGTACATACATGAAGTACTAGCAAAAAGATACGTGAATACATATCGCAAAAAAAATACTTTTCTATTTACAGAGATTTTTTACCAAGCATTGTGGTGTTAAGAAAATTGCATGTATCTGTGTAAAGCAACGTTCAAGACACAACGCAGCCAACACTGCAGGTTTTTGCCTTCGCATATTTTATTTGATTGACAATTTTGAAATCACTCATGTTAAAAAAAAAGGTAAAATATACTTTAGTCGGTAACGATGAAGGGAAACATGTTTAAGTCCGACGGTCGATTTAAGGTGCTACGTCTGTAACTTAATGGACTTTTCGAGAAATGATGTGGAAAATTCATCTGAATAGAATGCAGAAGATGAACTCAATATGTTTAGCGGCTGTATTGAAAATTAAAATACACATTATAAAGTTTGAAGCACGTGTTGTTTGAATATTCAACATAACAGGAAAGCAGAGTATTAAGGTAAGCAGGCAATAAAAACACATGGCATTATCGGTATGAAACAAAAGTATATTTACATATGCATGCGAGCAAATGCAAATTTTTACAATTTAAATTTCAAGGGAAACAATTTTAGATATTAAGTAAAACAAAATGTTATCAATTATCAAGTTCTTGATATCATTTAAAATATAATTACGTTTGAAGTTAGCATTTGTATTTGCATTTGCTACTTTTCAATCTACTGTTTTAATATTTGATATTATTACTGAAAAATGTCGGAAACATTTATGTTGTTAAAAGCAGCGAAATGTTGAGCCTCGAAAGCGGAGAACAAACTTTTCTTCATCTTTGGATATTAAGAATCAGTAAGACAAATAAACTTCAACGTATAAGTATATGTAGTTTTTCTAATTAATTAATGAAAAATTAATAGGAAACTTATTCGTATTTAAGTAAAAAATAAATGAAAAATAAAAACAATTTCATTAAAATATATACCTTTTGTTCTTTAAAAATTATTGTGGTCAAACAAGAGTCTTAAAACTGCAGTTGAAAATCATAGCTATTAATTAAAGCAAATTAATACAATACACTTATTTTTACCATCTTTAAATACCATTGATATATGTGCCTAAAGAAGAACGTATTTATCGTTAAAAAGGAAAACAATATTTTTTTCGATTACCAGTCTTTACAAATATCCTTAACATTCACTTCTTAAATACTTCTTAAGTGTTTAAATAAACATGGTAGTTCATTAAAAATGGGAAAACATGTATGGGATTTATTTGGTTAACTTCAAAGAATATATGAAGTAGCCCGAAACTGTTGTGTCCATATCAAAACTGAAGTAAACAGAACAGCCGGTCTTTTGAATTGAAGTTATAATTGAAAGATGTAACAAAATGCTTATTTATTTTGACAGCATCTTTAACAGTTAATAGTCTTTATGAACGCCTAAACACTTAATTACATATTAAGGGATATAATTTCATATTTCAAAGGACGTCTAAAAAGTAGCGTGTATGAAAAAAAATTGATATGTAAGATAACGAATTTAAATCATTACACAACCATAATCAGAAATAAATTGGTTTTTATTTTTGGGTTTTCTTTTTTTTGTAATAGTGCTTCCTCAACATTTTAAATACTATAAAAATGTTTGTGCCTGTCTAAATGATTCTGTGATATAATTGAAAACCAAAAAAAGCAAGTCCCTTACAATAACATGTCCGTAATAATACATTTAGAAAAGTAAGACGCCGTAGTTATTAAATTTTATAAATGTAAAAGAAGTTGGGGGTCATCTACCTAATTCCAGTGTTTATTTTATTAGAAAAAAATAAAATCTACGCGCGTTATTTGATGAAATTAAATATAAATAAATAAATTTCATTATCATGTTGCCATTGATATTAAGAGCATTAAGAGCGTAAATAATGTATAATTTATATTCATAATATAATGTATATTTATGTTTATTTTTAATATAAATAAAATTGAAGAAGAATTAATCCATAGCTGCGATAAATGTAAATGATCTAATTTTATTATTTTTCTTAATCCCATTGTATAATTTTTCTTTAATTGCTTTAAAGCATCTTGTACAAATATTATTTATTCTTTATTCAATTTCGATAGGACTAAAATTGCAATTTTATAAACATTTCATTCTTATTTTGTGCTGTTTTTATGTGTTGTTCAGTGTTAATTTTTTCTGATATACTGTATTGAAAAGGGATAATTTGTTTTCAAAATCTGTAAATGTTCAGCAAACGAAACTTTTTATATATCTTCACATTAATAGTCCTTTAGAATTTTGAAGAATTTAGAGCTATTAACTAGACAGAAAGTAATAAGTAGCATGTTAATAAAACCTTGTTTATTTCTTTTGCATTCGATAAAATCATTCCGTTTTTTTACAATTTTGTTTTGACGGCGCCAAATTGTAAAAGGGAGAAATTAAAATGTTTCATTTATTTTCAAGCACTCTTTTGACAAATACTTATATTCAAATAAGTTTTCTGACATCGAACTTATAGAGAAGCCCACCCATTTTAAAGACATATTTAAAATTCTTTTAAGCTTAAAAATTGTTTAACATAAATTTATTTCAGAAAACTTAAGTTATATTTATGTTACAAAATAATCACTACCTCAACCTCATTTCCATATGAACACCTAGGCTGCTGTATAATTCCTACATGCGAACACCCTCACCACATTCGTTCTCACCTCGGCACAGTCCTTAGCTCAGAGAGTCTAAGTACATAAAAAAGGGGAACAAATTTATATAACTCCGCTTTGAAATTGTACGTGTGGAAAACACAAATCTACAATATTTAGTTATTCTTTAGAGCACAGTTCTGCATATTTATGCTAACTTTTCTTAAATGTTGAATATTCATAAAGGAGATCAATAAAACGCTGTTTTTATATTGATAAATTTTCAATTTGCTTGTTGATATTTTACGGTTGTTGGCCAATGACACCAAGTCTGTTTGGAGAGAATGCTTGATATAAGTTTATGTTCTTAATCAATTTCATTTTATTTTGATACTACAAAAAGCATATTTATTTAACATTTGGAAACTAAATACATCCGTCACCGTAATTCAGACCTTTGGAGGAAACTCAAAATTCTTTTGATTGACACATGATATGTAGGTCGAAAATTAAAATTTTGACATATTCACAGATGAAAAAACTCTTTAACGATACAATAAGTGACATTTTGAAATTGTCATATAGGATTTTGGCTCACTCTTTACTTAACTTAACATTCGTTAACATAAATTATAAAAAAACCTTATTAATTTACCAAAAGAATATTGACTATATTAACAAAAATACATTCTAATTTGTCTTACGTAATGGACATGGCATATTAACCCGTGTTTATTTACCAAAAGGCACTTCTATTTCTCCCATAAGGAGGCGTTATTTGAAATCATTACAGCATTCAATAATACAATATAGATATGCATTTTACATATGCTCTAACAAATTTAGTTTTTTGCACTAACGAATTTTGTTTGGTCGCGTACAGCCTACATTATTTTTTGAGATTTTATGAAGTACGATACACTTGCAAGTCGATTAGTCAATTAATTAAGATATATGGAATTCATGGTTAATAACAAACGAATTTTACTCGAATAGAATTATTGCTTGTTGCAATTAAAAAGTTTTTTTTTTAAATGCAGAAATGTTAAAAAATACTTTTAAGACAACTTAAAGTATATAATATATAGTACGCTTTTATAGGATTTGTATGCTTTGTCGTATAGATATTATATTTGTTTGTACGTCAATTAGTAAATACATTTTTAAAGGTTCACAGAAATTTGTCAACGATAGCTTTATTGTGAGTTTTTCCTACCAATTCTGATGCTTATATGCTTCTTGATCTAAAAAAAAAGAAACGTGCTAAAAAACCTAAAGGGCATGGGCACACGTACACAACCCACAAAAGCGATATTCACCTTTTGAAATAAATCCCTGAATGGCGTTTGCAAACCAAAGGACCTGCACGTGCACCTTAGTCTCAGTGGGAAACTTTACTTTGCGCACGTGTTCAGCATTTTCACGTCATAATTTTAACGCAAATGAGACGTGTGCATACGTATATACAACAACGGGACTACTACTTTTCTAAGAATTAATTTGACTTCTCTGAAATCTGATTCGGTTTGTAACAGGGGTTGGTAAACCACTCGACTCTTACATCTCATCCAAGTACGACCCATATTCATGCGCTAAGTATTACACACGTACATAAGTGTAGTACTTGCACACGGAAATACAACTTTTAATGTATATATGCATGAACGTGAATGGTAGAAGCTTTGTAGGAAACAACTTCCGAAAATATAAGGTATTTGTTTCAACACTTAATTCACTTTCTCATACAGTACAGAACTTTAACAGGGCTCATCTGCCAGAGTTGCAAGGAATTTGTGTATTTTAAAGATTTAAAAGAGGAGTCATAAGAAGATTTCCGCGTAGTTAAATTTCCTTATTTTGTACGTATTTCTATTTCGTGCGAATGTTCATTTGTTTCGCTTGTTTCAAAAACATATTGAAATCTAGTTGCTGACGGTCAAATGAATTGCTCTACAACTATGTATTCCATAGATATATATTGTTGTCTTTTCAACTTTGATACACAACACTTATATTTCTCCATGGAAGTTAATCCGCTTCCGTGTCCCTTATGTTTATGGACCAACAACTTAATCGCAAAACCAAGTGCGCTCATCAAACAAAACGTATCGACCGATTCAACCTTCCCCCTTTTAAAATTTCCTAACATATTGTCAGCGTTATGCTAAAGCCCAAAGGGATGAGATGCCGTGAAATCAGAAACCAGGAACCATAAAGGAACAAGATTTCACAGGATTATCCCAATTATATGGGTGCAATGAACGAATACTGACACAAGCATCCAGCTGAATGGATTTCAATTTTTAAGGGGGAAGTGATTTTTGGAAGAAAAATCGAAATAAAAAAACTTTTTTCAACTCAATGTCGATTTAAGTTCGAGCACATGCGGCGTAAGAATATTAGAATATTTGCAGAAAATAGGCTGCACTTTTATATGTTCTACAATAAATAAGAGTTTTTATATGTTAGGACTTATGGCAGATAGTTTTTTAAAGTTTGAAAGCTGACAAATGCTTCATTTGCCTTTTAGCAAGTGGTTGTCCAAACAAAATAAGTAAATATAATCTTATCCGATAGGTACAATTTTTAGGGTTCCGATAATTTCTTGTCTCTTACTTGACAGTTTTATCCCCATGCATATATCGCTTGCAACAATTTTACCTGCCACATGTATGGCCGCCATTTCGTAGTGAGAAAGTTTTTTTTCCACTTGCCAAAAATACGCCACGCCATGTTAAAATTTCTTTTGTGTAACAACACTATAAGAGTAATTGCCTTCACAATTTTCACTCGTCAGAACAATTTAAAAACTGTAGGTCCCCTTGAAAAGTAAGAAGGATTTTGTTTGTCTGTTAAGTCCTACCCAATATATGGCGTAATATGTTTCTTACATCTTTTAATCTCTTTATATATTTAAAAAAAATATATATTTTATAATGCATTAATATTTAATAATATATATTTTATAATGCATGAATATTTCTTCTTATTGGTGGCAAAAAAACGTACGAACTATGGACACAGACAATTCTGTTATAAGCGCTAGCTATGATCGAGGGTATAGCTGTGTCAGTAAAATGTTTTATTTTACTCATATGTTTATCATAGAAACGCAATAGGCAAATGATTGATATGTTCACGGATACACTTTAATTTGCATTGTACATTTTCATTTGTAGTACTGGCTATTTACTTCAATGTCGTCTGATACGAGAACACAAATAATCCAGCTGTGCCGCTCATGTAAACTTGACTTTCTCTATGTCGAGGTGTGGCTCTTGCCAGAAAATGAGGCAGGAAAGGAATTTACTTGGATTTTCAGTGCTCCAAGACGATTCAGAGTTATGGATCTGGGGCCTTCATGAAAAACGACATCTCAATACTCCACACAACTTTGCATCTGTCCAAGTGGAAAGTTTTGTCATCCTAATTTGAAGAATAGCTGGAAGGGACGAAATTTCTGTGTCTGTATCTGACAGCCACTTTCACAATACAAAAGGAGTGCAAGTCTTGCTTTAATTTGGGAAGCAAAACTCGCTATGACTTATCTGAATCCTGGAACTCCAAGGGATTATGGGAAACGAGGTTGTTGATGAACTTGCTAAGCATTGCTAAGCTAAGCATAAGGATCAAAAGAGACGCTCAAAGGTCACGAACGAACCTTGGGACTGCCCGCCCCTTTCAGAGCTCGCATTGAAAGTTGGATTTCTCGGCAGCACAACTAGGGATGGCATGACTCTCTAGAATGGAGGCTGATAGGCTGATCACCAGATACTTGTGGTTCAGATACCCGGTTCTCTTTCGCTAAGCACTGAAGTGAATTTAGTGATGAAACTCTTTGCAACGCTCAAAGAAAGGGTGAAGACACTGCAGGGTACTTTTTGTGCCGTCTTTGCTAGGATCAGATGACAGCTGTTTGGTGGTGATGTGGTTGAATTACATGCTCCGGAAGGCCAAAAAATTACATTTAATATAGATTACTGCCTGGTAGTACAATGGACCACTTTTCGAGTATGAGCATTCCAGTGTAATGTTTCCCAGCCTTCAACATAACCATACTCACTTAAGCAAGGTATTAAAAAAATATTTTTTCATGAAAAAAATAAAAATGTTATTTTTAGTACATTACAAAAGTTATCAGTAGTGCTTGAGAAGCATAATTCACTAGTCACGAGTACACTTCTACTAATATATAGTGTATTAAGGTTGCTAGAATGCCTTATATAAAGAAAACTTTCTTTTCGGCTTGTCCTATATCTTAAGGTCAGTCTGACCTGTAGTATAAAGAAAAGCGCTATAGTTTATCTAAAGTCGAACAAAGCTGCTGGAGCGGACGGACTGTCCGCAGAACTATTTAAAGCAGCTGGAGATGACCTGGTTGGGCGCATGTGCCAGCTCATCTGTAAGATATGGTCGGAGGAAAGCATGCCCGATGAGTGGAATCTCAGCGTCGTTTGCCCGGTCCACAAAAAAGGAGACCCCTTTGACTGCGCCAACTACAGAGGGATTAGTCTCCTGAACATCGCATACAAGATCCTCTCTGCCGTATTGTGTGAGCGTCTGAAACCATTTGTCCATGACCTGATAGGTCCCTATCAGTGTGGTTTCAGACCAGGGAAGTCCACAATAGACCAGATCTTCACATTACGGCAGATCCTGGAAAAGACCCAAGAAATGCAAATTGACACTCACCACCTATTCGTCGATTTCAAGGCTGCATACGACAGTGTGCATAGAGACGAGCTATACAGTGCCATGTCTAGTCTTGGCATTCCTACCAAACTCGTCAGATTGTGTAGGATGACGATGGAGAACTCTCGCTGCTCCGTCAGGGTCGGTACCGAACTCACCGAGACCTTCAATGTCAAAAAAGGTTTTTAGACAAGGCGACGCACTGTCATGTGACTTCTTTAACATCATCCTCGAGAAGATCGTGCGTAACTCACAAGTCAACACCAGAGGCACGATCTTCCAGAAGTCAGTTCAATTGTTAGCTTACGCTGATGACATTGACGTGATTGGACGAACACAGCGAGCCGTCAATGAGGCGTTTGCTGGCATTGAAGCGGAAGCGGCTAAAATGGGTCTTGCGGTAAATGAGGGCAAAACGAAGTACATGCTGTCATCAAGGAAGGACGCACAACATCGACGTCTCGGACGGAGCGTCACACTAGGCAGCAGAAACTTCGAGGTAGTTAAGGACTTCGTCTACCTCGGCTCCGCGGTAAACAGGGACAACAACATCAGTACCGAAATCAAACGCAGAATCACTCTTGCCAACCGCTGTTTCTTTGGGCTCAAGAGGCAATTGAGTAATAAAGCCCTCTCTCGAAGGACTAAACTCCATCATCCCCGTCCTACTATATGGCGCAGAATCTTGGACGTTAGCAAAGGCGGATGAGGAAGCCCTTAGTCTTTTCGAGAGAAAAGTTTTGCGTGCGATTTTTGGTCCTGTTTGCGTTGATGGCATCTGGAGGAGAAGATTTAATGACGAACTCTATAGGCTGTACAGCGACATGCGCCTGGTTAAGCGTCTACGGATACAACGCTTAAGATGGCTAGGCCATGTAGAGCGTATGGACACCACTGCTCCGGCCCGAAAAGTCTTTGAATCCGAGCCATTGGGACAACGCAACAGAGGACGACCTAGACTGAAGTGGCGCACACAAGTGGAGAAGGACCTCAACCAACTTGGAGTGCGCAACTGGAGACAGCTGGCGAAAGATCGTGCTGGCTGGAGAGGCATGTTGGTTGAGACCCAGGTCCATTCCGGACTGTAGCGCCACAAGAAGAAGAAGAAGCTATAGTTTATGATATGTCTAGCCTCCTGGATATTCTCCTAGCCACCATAATATATGTGAGGCTGGGAGAGATTGTGAAACGGAGGTTAAAGGTATTTTTAATTGTAAATTTTTGGATCTTAATGATGAACGAAGCGTCATACTCCATTAAATAAATTAAATTAATAGGAAAACAAAATCTGTGAACTCCGACAGTCGAGTGGACATTAAACGTCACAGATGATAAATTCTTAATTGATCATGTTATGGAGGTACAATATTGGCGATAATATCTCGGTCAAAACAGAAGCACATACATAGCTTTGAATCTGTCTATGTGGGAACTATGCAAATAAAAGAGCTAATGCATTTCCGATGGTAGAATCCGCAAAAAACAAGGAAGTGCATAGACAAAGTTAAGACAGAGATACGAAAGACTCTGACACGAATTAATGACATCGTAACCCCCGAAATGCGACTGAATTTTTATCGACTGTAAGAGTTGCAGGAACGAAGAAATCAAAATCTGGTTAATACTTGCTATTTCATTGTCCATCGTCTTAATTGCTTAACATATTAATCAACGCAATCAATTCTTTTTAATTAAGTTCCTATATACCGTATTCGAATTAACCCAGTCATGAATTATTTGGGATTGAATGTAAGTTATCAATTAAAATTTCACGCGATTCTTTTTTTTAGCACTGATTTCAAACCAGCAAAGTTTACAAATAGAGCTGATTCCCAGTCACACGGGATTTCTTTCCAAAGAATGAATATATCAGAAGGAATGTGTTAATAAGGGATTGACGATACTTTGATTTATGCCATGCTGGTGACCAAACAAAAGGAACAGAAATACATACAGAAGTTCGAACTTTTTGATCAACCCTATGATTATGGTTTCGTGTCCTACATCGGGAATTATATGAATTTCAATAAATTGAATGTTCTGTGATGAAATTTGCGGTTTGCCGTTTCAACCGCTCTGCTGGGAGACACACATTCCATAGATATATTATAAGATATCGCCCTGACATGCTACTGAAAATATTCATCCGCTACTCATTTCCTTGCCATGACTACATAAGAATATTCGATCTTTCGCCTAAGATTGACTTCCGAATTTCGGAATTTCGGTAGCTAATTGGGTTCATAAAAAATCCTAGGCAGGATATGAAGAAATGTTGGCTGTGGAGAAAATGAAATAAACTTGAATTCGTTAGCATGCGAACCCATTCAATTCTGAGGAATTGATCTTCGATTTTATGAGAATGTGAGAGATCGTCCCTGTGTGGCCCATTCAATATACTGAAGGAAACTGTTTTGTTATAAAAGCAAAAAAACAAAAAAAAAAAATAAATTAAAAATGATTCGTCGAGTGGTACTATCTGGAATGTAAATGATATCATATCATATCATTAATGTTGTTACAATGGTCGGATATTATTTTCATAAAATTGTCAGACAAAGTTGGTACATAAACGACGCTTTTGTACAAAGGGTCTCTCATGTTATTTGTCTTGTGGTGCCGTATAACGCCTGACGAACTTACCAGGTGCCTTATACGGCACCACAAGACAAGTAATAATTGGTCTGCTTCACGGACCAATAACATGACAAACCCTTTGTACAAAAGCATCGTTTATGTACCAACTTTGTCGGACAATTTTATGAAAATAATATCCGACCATTGTAACAACATTAAGTTAACCTTTAGATCACATTAGACTCTTACACCACTCTTCACCAAGGTAGGTAGGCTAAGGTGTCCCTTAGTCCCATACAGGATCATTGTGCTACCACACCATGTGGGAAGACCCTTAAACCAGCTGAAGCCGATAATAAAGTTTAAAATGTCGGCGGGAGGGGTTTTATTGAGGTCATGTAGGCCGTTGAGGAAATAGCTTCCAAAGTGTTTGAAGCGCGAGAGCGCCGGGCATGTGCATAACAGGTGTAGGGGAGTTTCTGATTCTTCCTCATCCTTGTAGCTTCTGCAAAAATCGTTTGAGGCAGCCCCTAGCATGCATGCTCACCGATTATACAGTGCCCGGTTATGGCTCCCATGACCAGGCTTATGTCTGATCTTTTGAACGATAGTAGCAGTCTGGAGCGTTTGGGTTCAAGAGAGGGCCACACCTCCTTGGAGACGCGACAAAGGTTATGGTTAGACCACCTTTGATTAGTCTCATGGATCGCGTTCAAGTGCAGTACTAACTTGCATGTGGCGAGAGGAATACGGAGGTGTTCGTGTTCCTGAAGTAGTGATTGCGTTGTGGCAAGCCTGGCCAATTCATCTGCTTGACCCAGCACAGGTGTATGTTGAACTGCTCAGCCATCTCATCTAAGGATGTGCGGCATTGTGGGTTAGCCGACCACGCGTCTCGTTCAGGGATCATAGTGCGGAAATTTTCGCCTTCGGCGCCGCATAGTCAAGGTTTTGGTATACAAAGTTTACTCTTTGAAGGATTCTTGAGTGTCCGTGGGACACGTTCCATTGTGATGAGGAGATCAGTCTTATGGCTGTACTACCCGCCGCCTGTTGGGCAAACAGATCTATGGGTATAAGGTTGAGAATGACGTCCAATGCATCTGATGGGGTGGTTCTTAGAGCAGCGCAGATACATATGGAGGCCAGTCGCTGAACTTTTCTGATAGTGTTATAGTGGGAGGCTGTGTCTAGTGCAGGCCACCAAACTGTAACGCCATATAGTAGAATAGGGCGCACCACAGCCGTGTAGATCCAGGCCATCATATGCGCTTGGATACCCCATCTAGACCCAATAGCCCTTCTGCACATGTAGAGTGCAGTCGTGGCTTTGCGGGCGCGGTCGGCAATATTTGCCTTGCAGTTGAGTTTCCTGTCCAGCGTAAGTCCTAGGAACTTCGCTGTCTCGGAAAAAGAGCATTGCTGGCCGCTGATGGTCGGTGGGTCAACATGGGGAACTTTGTATTTCCTGGTGAAGAGGACTAGTTCTGTTTTTTTGGCATAGATGCTTAATCCATTTTTGCTCGTTCACTTTGAAAGAAGCGAAAGAGCATTTTGCATAAGGTCCCTAAGTACCAAGGGATATTTGCCAGAGAGCGCAATAGCAATGTCATCCGCATAAGCTATCACCTTGCATCACTCACCTTCCAGGAGTAGTAACAGTTCGTTGACTACTATGTTCCATAGAAGAGGGGAGAGGACTCCATCTTGGGGAGTGTCTCTGCTAACGTATCTGGAAGTAGTGGTGCCCCACGTCCACGCCCAAATCTGTCAGTGCATTAGATATCGAATGCGGAAAGACATTGTTAAAAGCACCTTCTATATCCACGAAGGCTACTAAGGAGTAGTCTTTGTGGTAGAGAGATTTCTCAATATGATGCACAAGTGGGTGTAGGGCTGTATCCACGGACTTGGCCTTACAGTATGCATGTTGGGAGGTTGCCAGCCTGTGCGCAGGGACTGTGCAACGGATATGAAGGTCGATTATCCTCTTCAATAGTTTAAGAAGGAATGAGGATAAGCTAATGGGGCGGCGATCATTAGGTTGAACATGAGAGCTTCGTCCCGCTTTGGGTATGAATACCACCTTAACTTCTCTTCAGCTAGTTGGTATGTATGAAAGGCGGAGATAACCGTTCAAAATGACCTCAAGCCATGGGAGAATTAACTCTGAGGACTGCAGGAGCTCCGCAGTCTTCACCAAACTTAAACCAAAAATTGAGAAAGAAAATAAAACTGACGTCATATACAAAATCGATTGTAAGGGAAATGACGTAGAAACAGAGATTGACTGGCCATAAATCCGACATTAACAATAAGAACGCATCACAAAACAGCATTGGCGAACTACTCCAACAATGATAAAATTCTGCAGACTAAAAACATACCAGCAAAACGTATATGTTAGAAACACTTCACATCATTACCAACAGCAACAATATGAACAGAAAGCAGAACACACACAACATATCGGCGGTTTACTCGGCAATGGTAACGGCACGCTAATTTTGAAATATCAATGTCATACTTCTACATACATCTAGACTGATCTTCGCCAACGAAGTGCAATACTAGTTTTTTAGTTTAAAAAGTATATTATAAATTTTATTAGTTTAATTTAATGTTAAATGTTAAGTGTCAAAGAATTCGTGTACCACAACCAAAGAGTATTACATAATTTAATCCCGTTTTTATTAAATTGCACTAATGCTGTATTATTTCTATAGTCTCAATCAACAAAGATCCCCGAAGATGACAGCATCCCCTGTCGAAACGTCGGGACAACACAAATGCCATAAACTTGTTTCATTGGCTACCTTATGACCAAAAGAGCCGACGAGGAATTAGATTCTTCAACCAAAAAATAAAAACACTGTCCTTTTGACATGAATGAAGTCAAGAAAACAATACTGACTGACTAAAATCGAATAAAGCGGGTGGAGCTGACGGACTCTTTGCAAAACTATTTAAAGCAGCTGTAAGCTGTAAGACATGGTTGGAGGAAAGTATGTATGAGGGATCTCAGCTTCCTCAACATCGCCTACAAGATCCTCTTTGCGGTATTATGTGAGCGTTTGTTTAAACCGTTTACTCGCAACTTGATTGATTCCTATCACTGTGGTTTCAGGCCAAGGAGAACACAATAGACTAGATCTTCCCTTTACGGCAGATCCTGGAAATAATCCAATCCGTTGATTTTAAAGCCGCCTGTGATAGTGTGCGTAAGAATAGCAATACAGTGCCAATTCTAGTTTTGCCATTCCTACCAAACTGTCCAGTTTGTGTAGGCTGAGGATACAGAACTCCCACTGTTCCGTTAAGATCGGCAACGAATGTCAAAAAAAGTTTTAGACAAGGTGACGCACTGCCATGTGACTTCTTTAACATCATTCTTGAGAAGATCGTGCGTAACTCACAAGTCAATACCAGAGGCACGATATTCCAAAAGTCCGTTCGATTGCTGGCTTATGCCGACGACATTGACGTGACTGGAGAAACACAGCGCGCCGTCAATAATTCATTTTCTGGCACTAACGCGAAAGCTTCTAAAATGAGTCTGGCAGTTAATGAGGGCAAAACGAAGTACATGCTGTCATCAAGGAAGGACACACAACATCGGCGTCTCGGACAGAAGACCACGTCTTCCTCGGCTCCGCGGTAAATAGGGACAACAACTCCAGGACCGAAATCAAACGCAGAATCTCTCTTGTCAATGTTTCTTTGGGTTCAAGAGACAATTGAGCAATAAAGCCCACTCTCGAAGGACTGATAATGATAATAATTGTTGGCGCGACAGTCCACAGAGGGACCAGGGCCTAGCTTGCTCATCAACTACTCGTGTTGTTCGCGCTACTATTCTCTCACGAGTAGAAGTTTTTTGCCGACAGTTATTACTCTTTGAGTGTTGTCAGCAGTTCGAAGGAGGTCGAAGGACTAAGCTCGCTTTGATCATTTCAGTCCATCTTTTTGGTGCGGTAAACTGGGCGTTGAGAAAGCCCCTGGTTCCTTATTCCGTTTTTGAGAGAAAACTTCTGCGTGCGATTTTTGGTCCTGTTTGCGTTGATGGCATCTGGGGGAGAAAATTCAACGACATACTCTATAGGATGTACAGCGGCAGGCGCCAGGCGTCTTCGGGTACTTAAGATGCCTAGGACATGTAGGTGTATGTACACCACTTCTCCGGCCCGAAAAGTCTTCGAATCTGAGCCATTGGAGGAGAGGACGGCCTAGGCTGATGTGGCACACACAAATGAAGAAGAACCTCGCCTAAATTCGAGTAGGCTAGCGAGAGATCCTTCTAACTACAGAGGTATGTTGGTTGAGACTCACGTCCACCTTAGACTTTAACAAAGAAGTAGAAGACATCTCAAATATCTTGGTCCTAGCTTACTCGTCACTAGTATTAAAAGGAATTACTAGTGTTGTTGTTGAATTATAAATTGATAGCTCAAGGAAACACAGGCTTTGTATAATGTGTACTATCGTCGCTCAAATCAAATCAATATCGGCAACTAACGAAGGCGAAGTCATAAAAATTATGTTTCTCTTTTATGGAAATTTGTCCGATTTTTTTCAAATTCTTGACCCACAAATCAAAATGAATGTTTTGTTTTTCTTCACTGTAGTGTAGAGGAATTAAAATTTTCCTTGAACCTGTGGTACTATCGAGGGACCATTATTACGGTCTATGTAACAAATGAAAAGCTATCTTTTTTAAGGTATTCTTTTTTAAGGTAAACATACAGAAACTAACAGAACTAAAACTTTAATCAACATCACTATCCACATATTTGAAACCCTGCAGAGTTCACTACATTTTTCTTACTTGAGCCAACTTCACACGATTTTTTTAAGCATTTTTGTCCCACATACGTGGGAAGATGAATCACGTCTGAATATTATAACATAAAACGGAAAATGTGTAATAACATATGTTACGTTCTCCCACGATTATTTTCATAAAGTTGTTACACTTGATTAATTGAATTACGTACAAAAAGGTGCCCAGATATTTATCAATGAACATTTGTTTATACACATATGTCAGGAAATACTTATATTTTCACTTCAAGTCCAATGAACAACCTTAAGCAGTCAATAAATTTGTAGGATGATTGTCAATTGAATCGTCAACCAGCGAATGGTGACAACTGAATGAGTTTGACGAAAACCGAATATGACATTCATTTGATTCGGAATCATGATTTTATCTACGGTGCACATTGATAATTATCTTCCCCCTTAACAGAGGAGGTTTATTTTGAGGGTCGTGACACATGCTTTTTCATGAGGTAGCACAATAAACACGCGCGCATATGATACTTATCAAACTAAATCAACTATTGCCGACACATGTATCCGTTTATTTTCTGTCGTGACTTTTGTTAGGGGTAACCTTCACAGATTTAAGCAAATTGTCCCGCCTGGTACTTAATTTTACCACATAACAAGCAAAATAATCAGCCTTATGAAACAAGGGTTGGTTTTCACATTCATTTTATATGTGGTCCTCTCAAAGGAAGTTTTGCTTCCATATCGCGTAGAATTGAGTTAACCAAAGTGCTAGAAAAAGTTGTTAGATATTTACTTTACCATAGTGTCACCCTCTTGGTTTATGCTTAATTTTTCGGAAAATAGAAAAGAAAATAATTGCTTAAAAGATTCTAGGATTCTAAATGCGTATCTGCTGACTCTAAACGGCGAAATTTGTTTTTTTTTTCATTAGGCATTAAAAATGTAAAACTCAAAATAAATTTTAGCAGGAATTTATTTCTTTTCAACTAAATAGTTTTTACTTAAGTTTGTACATATAGTCTTCACGGTCTCTGGTATTATCAATATGCACATATAAATATTGTGTTCTTAGATTTGAAGTATTGAAAAACATATTTTAGGTAACTTCAGATAAATATTTATGTTTTCTTTCTTACGTGACATTTATACAGATTATCAGGTGTAATTTTACAAATTAGGCAAATTCTGCCAACTTACAAAATATCAAACAAACCTCGAAAATAAATGAGTTTTACCTTTGTTACGAATGAATAAATCTCATATTACTTTCATGCACTATTTGCAGAACCATTTTTACATTGGATACGTGGAGGACCATAGAAATTTATTCAAGTGGAAGTTTAACGATGCCGACACGTGACAAAACAATACGTACACACCCTTAATTTGTTTACAAATCACTTCAAATCTGTTATACGCACGGGTACTCCATTAAAATACATAAACCATAAGTTGATATAACAAGGCAAAAAAGAAAAAAAATGCTTGGGTTGTAGGAGGAAGTAGTCAAGTAAGTTTCATTGTAGTGACACACCGCTGGGCTGAGATGAACTGTCGACAGTGCACCCGTGGGAATTAATCGCACTGTCTTAATAAGGAAGTAAATGATATGCTCTGTAACAGAGAGTTATGGAATAATGGTAATATATGGTGAATTTACAAAAAGTGTTTTTTGTCTTTTCAATAAACCCTCATTATTTGAAATGGAGCATTAAAACGAATTAATTTAGTCTTAAACATAGCGCTAAAATATTCATTAGCAACAGCTAGAAAGGCATCATATCCATAAACAACAAAATCCTTTACTTTAATTCCATATAATTTTTATTTTGCTTTGCGCTATTTTTATCTTCTTTTGTTTTAAAATTACTAGGCATTGCACTCACCCGTTTATTATTTTGGTTAAGCGCTTTTGCAACGATTACATTATTTTATGAAGTGACATACATATAAATATTTGTGGCCGCCGTGGGGTAGTGGGTAGAGTGCGACGCTCACACGCCGAAGGGTCTAGGTTTGATTCCCGGCTAAACATCTCGAATTTTCCACGGCACTACCTCTTTCGAGCTGCTGACAACACTCAAAGAGTAATAACTGTATAAGAAAGCTTCTCAAATTTCGCCGTTTGGATTCAGCAAAAAACTGTAGGTTCCTTCTACTCGTGAGAGAACAGTAGCGCGCACAACACGAGTAGTTGATGAGCAAGCTAGGCCCTGGTCCCCCTGTGGACTGTCGCGCCAACAATTATTATTATGACATATACATATTTATTCCCTAATGTTTTTTAAAAGTGAATGAAGAGAAAGAAATTTTAACGTGAAACACACTCTTACTTTATTCCAACGTGGTCGATATTCGAATCTAGATGTAATAAAAAAAAGTATTTCATAATTTGTAAAATTTTCTTTTTCCGTTTGTCGGTTTGATAATAAAAGTTTTTTTTTTATTTTATATATATTATTATCATTTTAAATGATTGAATTACTTGTTTAAGTTTGTTTTCGTTTAAAAAATGCGAATGCGTAATGATTTCAAACATCATACATAGAAAGGCTATTTTTGCTTTCATTAGAGTTTTGACAATTGTGCATTTTTCGAATATACAATGTCCGATGAGTGTTATTGAAATACATTCTTAATGCTTTATAAAGGATATTAAAGAAGCAAATAATGATATAATTTTGATGTGTAAGCTTTAATGCTTAATAATACTAGATTTGGTAGATGTTGACGTGATAGTTTTATTCCTTTTTTCCGGAATACATTCCGCTTTTGAAATTGAAAGTTTTAGTTTAGTTTCGTTTTTTATTTCTTCGTTCAATATTTTTAATCACTATGTTCATGAGCCAATTAGTTTTTTATTAAAGCATTTGTGTGTTTTTTAAGCTAAGAACTTAAAATTCAGAATGGGCCGTTTTTGATGGTGTTGTCATAATGGGTTATGTTTAAAGAAAATTTGTTGCGAAAGAGTGTTATTTGATACGTATACGTTGTATATCTTAACGCTAGATGAAGGTAGCTGTTTGTATATCTTCTCCGTATATTAAGGCAAACAGATAATAATATTCCACGCAGACGTTTTATTTTTCAAGAGTGCTTACAGCACAAAGACAGTTTCGTCCCTCGCATGAAGGCTCTCCCAACCAATTCAGTTAAAACCAAAAGCAACAGCGAATAATTATGCGTTTAATTTCTGTACCAAAGTTCTTGCCCCTATTTAAGGATGTTTCACAAATATTAATTTTGTTCGTCTTTGCCTACCAGACCAATTTTAAATGACTTGAAAGACTACAATAATGATTATCTGTGTTTTTCCAGTTTTTTATTTTATAAATGTTAAGAGTATTGTAAAATCAGAAGAATTCAGAAAGAATCGTTCGATTTAAGGTTCCGTCGCTCTGCAAAAGTGTACCACTCCAAGTCCGTCTCTGGATATGTCGTTGGCGGTATGTGAATTTCGATGATTCTACCTAACACTTTTTGTTGTTTTTTTTGTTCTTTATATAGGATCTTAAATTGGGAAGAATATTGACGACCTTTGTCTCTAGGTGGATCGTCATAAGCTGCTCACTTATTTAAACATAGATTTATAGATTTTTTTGCTTTAGTCTATTTCAAATAACGATTGGCTCAAGCCCTGGTCCCGTATTGAAGCAATCGGTGTGCTATCATCGCACATGTAGATCCAAACATTTTACCTTTTGGTCGTTTGACAGTAGTAGGTTTTTGGTACAACCTCCAACCCACAGATCTGGCCTGTTATTTCAACCCTCGGATTATCATGATCGTCTTCCAATTGACGCCATTATGAAGCTGAAAATCAACTTTTATTATACATTATTTATAAGAATAATGTAGACAGCTTGCCAGTTTGCACATCATACTGGGAAAACGAAAAAGACTTACCATTTGGACAGTTTTTGAATTATTCAGCAACACATAAAGTCAGCTAAGGAAATATCTCTAAATATAATAATCTCCGCCAACAGTCTACATTTTCGAACAATCTATTTGATTTCTTACAGCCCAATTTGACAAATCCGACTCTGTATACAAGCAATTGAAGAAATCGTTAATAAGAGAAACGAGTTTAAATAATAGTAATTATTTATTAATTTTATTGGCAATCGCAATTGCACGAGATATGAAGAAGCTGTGAAAGTCACGATTGTCCCTTTTAGGGCTATACATTAAGCATTATTAAAATAAAAGAAATTTTAATTGTTCTTGCGATTGGTCAAGAAATACTTGTAAAAAGAAATAACATTTTAATCAAACAATCATTTGCCAAACCAAAAGTAGATAATTGTTTGAATTATTCAGTTTGGCTGACGTTAAGTAAGATAGTCCATATTAAGAAAATTTAATCATCACTTGTGCTTAAAAGAGAATATAAAGTGATTATGGTTTTAAAATTTCCAAGGAACGCAAAAGCAAAACTAAGTAAACGGCAGTGTACAATTTTAAGGAAGTTAAATATTTTTTAAGGGATGGAAAGAACGGCTTTGCAGAATGTCAAAGCATCAGAAAAATATAGTTATTATTATCTATTTAAATAATACAATATTCATCATTTGGGATAGTAGCTTGTAGTAAGGAAAAATTATTTTATTCACGGTGCAATTAGGACTGAAAAAAAATATGATAATTAGGGCTCCTGAGATCACAATGACTGCAAAAAGTTATTGTTAGCGATAGCAATGTGCAACGATCTATGCGTATAACAAAATTGGTAAGTGTTAAAAATCAAAAACGTAATAATAGTAAAGTGCTATGTTATAATTATAATTACTTTACACATAACAATTAATTCTGTCATGATCGAGTCAGACACAAAATTTCGATCGTACTCACAACTTTTTAGATTTTTGCGGTGGTCTCTAAGTAAATCTAATATATAAATCTTTAATAACTATTTTGATTACACCATGAACATAAACCTATTTCTATAATGAATTTGATTGGAGTAAAAAAAAAAATCTCGCGTAAGTCGATACGGTTTAAATATTATGGGCAGACGACATTGTCTTTTGCTCATATTGTTGCACAATACTAATAAGGTGAAATTTAAACTTACAATGTGTGAAACAGTGGTCCCGTACGAAATAAATTAAACTGAATAAGTGGTTTAACAGATCTGCTTATTGATTTTGTATGTTTTTTTGTTTTTCTAAGAAATTATAAAAAAATTAAAATCAACAAGTAGTCTTAGCATCACAAAGCATATTTTTCGTTTGCTGTTTAGTAATATATTTCCTATTTCCTAATGCATCTTAATGCATTGTATATATGTACATGCAAATACATACGTATGCACACAAAATTGTATATCCCTTACTTTCTGCTTTTAAATAAACTTTGTACAGATCAAACAAATTCAAGTCTCAACAGCAGATACATATTCCATCGGCAGTCAATGCTATACGATACAAAAATATATTCTTTTGTATGCTCATTCGTATAGAATAACATACTTAGTTACAAAGCATATCTGAAGCTCCAGTTATTTAGTTTGAAATGCCTAGCTATAGAGGTAATCGCGAACATTTCTTTAGTGCGTTTTCTTCAATTACAAGACCTGGGTAAGCAGACATATTGAACCAACCTTTCCCCCTTCACCAATCTACGTAGGTCAATACCCAAGTACCTATCTACCTTCATACGCTTCGTCTATGCAAACAGTTATTATTTAGGCTTCATGTTCAGTGTATGTAGGTGCGTACTAAAAGAATCTACCATTTTCCACGGCATCATTGTCTATGTAAAAATGCCACGGTAGCTATGGCTACTGATCCATCTTTTACTAAAGCTACACACGTTCTTTCATTTATTGTCTTTTTCTGTATTATTATTTATTCAGCTTAACAAGCACATTGTTCGCCATCGCTGTATGTACTCAGTTAAAGCAATACATGCACACAGATTCAACTTACGAAGAAAAATGCAAATAAAACTGGAAGTTGGCGAAATGCCCATTTGCAGCTTTAACTACCATCTTCGTTTGAATTCGACGGGTATCCACATACCTATCTACGGCTCGAAATATGAAACATTGCATTACATACACAATCCAAACATTAAGTCCGGCAGTGTACAGTCACAAATAAAAATATTCGGAAAAAAAAATTTTGTATTATAAATAAAAACTAAATTAAAAATCTATTTTTATATAAAGGTATATAGAATATATTGTTTTTGAAAAACCATATTTACAAAGAAAATAAGTGAATTTTCTTTGACAAAGCTCGGCAAATTCATAAATTGCAAATGTTTATAACATTGAAACATAACACTTTACAAACTGACTTTGATAGCACCGTTATAATTACATATTTTTCAGTGATTTTGTGGCAACAGTTTTTTACTGCTCATATATTTTTGCTTTGTGTTATATGGTCATTGTTTTATTAAAGAACAAATCGACTTAAAGGCATCGAATTTGTTCATATTGTTTTCGGTATACGTTTTTGTCACAGAATATTGCACTACTTCAAAAATTTAATTTACCGCATATTCCGCTATTTTTACTTCACTTGAAAGTTCATTATGTGCAGTTAGTCGCTAATGTTTAAAATATTTATTAAAAGATTTTAACAAACCTTTTATTGTATGTGCAAAAAGTTCTGAATGTATATAAAACAGGTATTCTCTTAATTTTATATATTTCTACTACATTTAAAGAATTAGATGCCTTTCTTCCAGTTTGTTTTTGATTATATTGAACTTAAGACTAATTTATTTGATACATAATATTTTTAGCTTCAAATGCAGCAAAGGAAAGTGCTAAAAAACCACCAAATACTATAATTTTCTTCTTTTTAATATAGAATTAAGAAAAGCGTGTTCGTATATGTAAACTGAAAGAATGCTTTATTCAAATACCAATAATCCATTTTTAAGAGAATTTAAAGTGAAAAGTGGCGTTGGCAAAACCAATTCTAAATTTATCTGACATTCAAAATTTTTGATGATACTAACATGGTATAATTGTTGTAATGTTTAGCTTAAAGGAATGTATATATATATATATATATATATATATATATATATATATATATATTTATTTATTTATATATATGGATATATTTGAATGTCCATACAATCTATTCAACCTAGTGTCTTAGCGTAAGAGTGTCATACTTTATCCACATTTTGTCGGCTACCCGAAAAGAATTTATTTGTTGTAAAATATTTGCAAATGAAGCTGAAGGTCTTTCTTTCGTGTCTCTCAAACTTGCATCGCATTTATACAATCATCCATCAATGTAAGATCCAATTCGGGTTTTCTCCATTATACATATAAAGAACAATTTCCGAAAAATATTTGGAGCGTTTAAACCAAATCCTTGCTGTTAACTCAAAATTACCTAATGATTTTAAGGGGTTTAAATTAAATTTTAGACGTCATAATAAATAGTTTACGAAAAAGCTTTCCAGAAGATCAACTCGAGGAACTTAATATATTTAAATGTCGGCGGTGTACGTACAGTTTTCTGAGTGAGTGTACTATGTTTAGCTAGAGATGAAACAAGGGGTTACACACTCAATCCAAACATATATATATTAGATCATATATGCCCAATATGAATCCATGAACATAGACTAGACAAAATCCTACTACCTCGCTCTACAGTTGAGTATCTTATTCGCTCTCACTTGTAGGACTGTAAGCCACTCCCTCCGGTTGAAGACACTTATGGAATCTGCCCTTTTCATCACCACCAATTGAAATCAAACGTGGGTAGAGTGAGGTTAAGTTATTGCAGAGAGGGATACACAAACGAAACATAGAAGGGAATAAATAGCTGCAATGACACCTCCTTTTTTTCTTGATTCCTCATGTCAAGTCATTCGTGGTTGAAGCGTTGTGGAGTGCGCATGCGTTTTTTATGTCGTGATTCTCGTATGATTTAGATCGCAGTTGAAGTCTGTCAGTGGGGTTGATTCGGGAAAAAAGAAACGAGGTGCTGCAGCTTTTGGGTTTTTTCAAAAGAAGTCGTCGCGCCGTGGTTGCAATTGTGTCTAGTTGCCTATGAAAGTGTTATTTTATATCGAAAATTCTTTTTTTAAATACATGTGATTCTTCTAAAATAAAGGAAAAAAATCACTAGTGAATTCAATAAGCCGCATTGCTGCATTATTGTTACAAAAGTTTTATAAAAAATAATTCATCCGTTGCCAATAAGAAGAATACAAATAAAATGTATAGTGAATAGTGAAATGCTGGCCCAAAGATATAAATTATTTCTTATCAGAAAATCTTAAGAGGACGTCAGGAACCCTCAAATGACTGTTATCTTCGGTGGGCATCTATTTTATGTTTTGTTTTATTTTAAACATATTCGGGGACTTCGATCCATTTCAAGTTTATTGCTCTCCCATAAATTAGTTTAATTTTTGTCAGCGTGCATAGGAGCAATTATATTATTTCGAAGACGTCTTTTTTGGTTTGTGAATTACATGAATCTACCTGCAGCAACTGCTTCTGCGGTCGGTATCTATAAAGGCAAAAATAACAGGAGTACGTCGTAAAGGTGTCCGCTTTAGTGAAGGAATTTTATCGCTGCAAGTCGAAGTCGCTTACACAATTTAAAAAAATAAAGTCATTTAAGTGAAAAAGAAAAAAGGTGAACGTGAGTTTGTAAGATTGTGATATGATGAGTTCATAAAAGTGCCAAAAAGATATGCATACTTAAATATTTTTTATGACTCAATTCTATTTTATCACTTACTATATTTAGGTTCTAGTATATGTATAAGTGTAAGTGCGTTACTAAGTGCAGAGTTTAAAAAAATTGAACTGAAAGCAGATACATACAAGGCTTTGTTTCAAATCCCCTTTAACAATTTGGATTAGCACGTTTTTCAATAATACTTTTAGTATTAAAATAAGCCGTCGTGCAGGCTCTTCAGAAAGTTTTGTTGGGGGCTACAAACGTTATACGTCAACAGACGCACATGGGCGTCTGTACTGAAGAGCGCCCTGTGATGCATTGGGTGAGTAAATAAAAAAACTGCTTATATTTGGGTTATTAATTTGTTGTTTTAATAATTAATGCCGTTAATTATTGCAACCAGGACAAGTGTCTTATCACTTTAAATTTTGATGGAAATTAATCTTATCCGAATTGAGATTTAATTTCTGCAAATCTGCAGTTTGTTCTTCATTTGGTGACCGTTTTTTTAACGAACAGCTTTTAACGATTTTTTTTAAAGTGTTGGAAACAGATGTTGTAATATATTTTCCTCATCCCGATCTTGTCTCAATGAAACAAACAATAAAAACAAATCTTAATAATTGATCACGCATTGAAATTTCAATGTTTCTAATTAATAGATAAATAGATATGTACACAGAACAAATTTATACCAGACAATATATTTATTTTGTCATGTCGCATTAAACTTAGTTGCAAAATGATGATGTTGATGTATTGAGATAGTAAAAAAAACATTTTCAGCAGCTTAGAATAAGTACCGTAGTATACAGAAGAAGTGCGGTAACAAACTTAAGGAAAATGTTGATTGTATCCCATAAAACGTCAATCCAAAAGTCCAAGCAATATTAAATTTTGTTAACTGGGCGCGACAAAGGCTTATAAAAATAATACATCAACAAATATGAAGTTGTATTGAACTTGTGCATGTAAAACACAAATGAGATTGAAAGTCAATAAATTGTCTTTCTTGTGCGCTTAGTAACAGTTCTGATTCATTACATAAACTGTGTTATTTTTATTACTCTACAGCTTTTAACGAATTATAACTCAGAACCCTGAGTCTATACCCTGATCATCGTCGAAAGATCTAGCCCAGAAAGAATAAACTAAAGTGGGTGTTGCATAAACCCCATAAGGTCTTATCTTAAAAATAATAAATGATATACCACTGTGGGCACCAATAGGGACACATGTTTTTATATTTAAGTTCTCATTTTTGGGGCTGACATCGAAATCTCCTCAAAAAATTTAATTCAATATTGTGACACACAATAATCTTTGTCGTAGTATTAAGCACGTGCAGAGCTTCGCTGTTTTCCATCACTTCAAAAAAGTTAGTGCTTGGAACACGAAGTATCAGTAATTGCTTCTCAACGCATCATTAACCGTGCCTCAGCGGAGGAAATTCTGTCTCAATGAAAGTGTCTAATATGTAAATCGGAAAATAGTCACATTGCATCTACGAGTATGCTGACATTGTGAGTATCTCTTACAATTGATGCTAAGAAAACACATGTCCACGTGCAGTAGTGGGTAGAGTGTGACGCTCACACGTCGAAGGCCTAGGTTCGGTTCCCGGCTGAACACTTCGAATTTTTCACGGTACACCTCTTTAGGGCTGCTAACAACTCTCAAAGAATATTAATTGTCTAAGAAAAAGCTTCTCAAACTTCGTCTTTCGGAGTCGGCAAGAAACTTTAGGTCCCTTCTACTCGCGAGAGAACAGTTGAGCGCACAACGCGAGTGGTTGATAAGCAAGCTAGGCCTTGGTCCCCCTATAGACTGTCGCGCCATACAATTATTATTATTATTACATGTCCACGTGAGGATGGTTTTGTCGTGTATATAGCTGTGAGTTGTGGTTTATAAAAGTTTGAAGATTTTCGTACAAATGTCTTATTAACTTATATTCTGGGCAAGATCCTCTTATTAATAATTGGCATTGCTGTCAACATATTATTTTGTTTAGAATCAAGTTAAAGTAGATTTTATTTTTATAATTTAAACTTTATATGCCAAATAGTAACATGATTTCGAAGTTTCTTGGGATATTTTAGTAAAGGTATCTGCAAAGAACGTATTTTCGGAACATCTCCAATTTTCATTGAAGTCTGGATTCCAATACACGAATTCTTCCATTGAATAGCGAGAACTGAGACCCTAAATTTTTAAATGTATATTTAAACGAGACGTATGTGAGACAACTGGTTGAAATTTTTATTAGAATTTAGAGAAATGTATTTATCATTGCTTAAAATTTATATATATATATATATAATTTATTGTGTGAATTCAACAAATGGATAATAATTCCGGTACAAAAACCTTATGCAAAACACACCTAAGATTAAAGGCGCAAAGACAGTGTTCTGTATTCCCTGTGTTCGAATCGATAAAAACATGGTAACAATAAGGTGATTCGTGGATATATAAATGCAATCTGAACATATATCAGTAAAGTATTTCGAGCGATCAATTTTAGTTCTATGATGTTTTTAAGGGATTCAGAAAAAACCAACCACTTAATGTGATAATTAAAAACACTCTTTATTGTCGTTAGGCACTATAAATGTGTCTGGAAAATGACAAGATTTTACGTCGCTTTAACATGCAAATGACCCAACCTGTCAAAATTGATAAAAAAGTGTGTTTTACTGAACTTTAATTCGTGTTATTTCCTATACATAATTAAATGATGGATTGGTTGTTATCACATTTTACATAGTAGACGGTGTTCATTGATTTCATTTAAGCACTGTTTTGTCTGATGTTGTCTTGTTTTTTTGTTTTGCTAGACCCGATGAAAAGCACGATTTAAACACTATTCTGAAACTGAAAAAAAAAAATTTGACAAAGCAAACATTAAGAAAGCCTCTATGCTTTTTATGTTTAATTATGCAGATTTATTCAATGAGAAACAAATTAAAACGTAGTTCCACAAAATGCAGTTGAAAAGTATTTTGATCTTGGCTTAAAAGGATTGATGAAAACAAACTTGACTACTTACCTCGTGGTTTACCTGACAAAAGTGTAAATTGTTCACAAGCAAATAAAGTGTGAATATAATTTAATTTCCTTTTTTGGAGCTTACAGATAGTTCTTTTCATTAATGCACTCTGAAAGAATTTAGCAAGTAGTAATGGAAGCGGCATCTATTTGCGATTGAGTATTTGCTTTGATGTATGTATTTTAATATCTTACTGCATTAGTTATTAAGCCTTTAAAAATGGAGACGACCAAAGAGAACAATATTTGACGTTTTCAGATTATTAAAAGCTGTTTTGCCACTTTTAACAAATATCAAACCATCGAATGCCTTATAAAATAACGTTAAAAGTTAAAATAATAAACACTTTTTAACTGCTCCCTGACAGATGCTGTTATATAAATTATACATCAATATGAATTCCAACAAATCGTTTTGGCCAAATGATAAGTTTGATGTGTGTGTAAAACATAAATCTGTACAATAAAAAATGCTTGGAAATCAATTAACGTTTTGTTTTGAAACAAAAAATATAACTTTTGGAGTAAGTTAATGTAATAACCTTTTGTGTTTTTTTTTATAGACAAAATTATGCGAATATACGTATACACTTAAATTTTTCACCAAAATGTTTGTTTTAAAATTGCTGTACTAATGACTTCTCATTATACTCAGAAGATGCATCATGAAAAATTATTAAGTAGATATTTTGTATAGAAAAATAGCCCCTAATATATACCTGTGCAAAAATGTTACTGACTGTAGAAACCATTTGATTTTACAGTTTGATATTTACTAAGTTTTTAAAGCCTAATCCACCCAGTCACGATGATAAGTTTTAATAGCCGCTGGTTTGCTCAATAGCTCACAAAGCTCTAGTTTTTTTCAGTAACCACTCGTGCTGCGTATGCTATCAACCGTTTTGCATTTCATAGAAAAGAAAATTGAAAGTCTCGGTTACTTTCCTGTTGCTATGATAAACATAGAAAATCAAACTTGCAGGATATTCTGTATTTTAAGGGCCATATTTGGTTAGAAATAAACCCGCTACCTTTCGATAAATTTACCTTGATTTGTCCAAACGCATTTTTTATATCAGATATAACATTGCAATGATCATATATAAACCACAGTGCGAGAAAAATTCACATCAATACTATACACTGAAATTTTACACAAATATATGAAATATATTTTATATCTGTGTATGAACTAAAGAAGGATAAAAAATTCCTGCCCATAGTTACTTTAAGTTGCTGTCAATTACGAGCCGACAAACTTTCTACATCTTATTGCGTGAAGTTCTTTTCATAGTCCGGATAGCCATATACTTTTGGACAACTGTACACTTAAACTCTTGTATAAATGAACAGTAATTATACAGTTAAAGTATTTTTTTAACGATTGATTTTACGCTTTCATTGTCTTTAGCTTGATTTATAATGAGTATTATTATGACTTACTCCTGACTGAAATAATCCAACTAAAACCCATAAAAGATTATTACGACCTCATTGCGCGCCTTCACACAGGTCAGCATCCTCGGTCTGCTGATTTCACATGCTTTTTTATTATTTCTTTCTTTGCTTTCTTCTGCCAAGCACTAAATTTTGATTTATGCATACGGATTGTGTTGGGTGAATATGTCTGCCTAATGTACTCTTTTACACTCTATGTTTATTCGTTTGATATCTTCTTAGAAGAATACCTTTTTATATGTACGAGTATTTTAGTCGTTGATGAGTTTCATGAATTTATCTTTATATATAAATATATATATATATATATATATATATATACACATATATTAGCCAGTGGTTGATTTTAAGATATTTTTTTTTTCATTTGTTTACTTCATATTTTAAATTCAAGTGTACAGAAGCCACTTAGCGCTATAAATTATCTCAAAGGCTTTATTTTGACTTTTATGTGAACACTTTTTTTTATCTTTGATGTATGAAGACAAGACGAGTTTTATTCTTTTCAAATTTATTTGTTTTAAATTACATAGTATATGTATTTAAAGTTTTTGATTTAGTTTTTCGTTGATCCATTAAGCAAATAATATAGAAAGGAGCATAACTATTGATATGGACTCAAATAAGAAAATATTTATATAGGGACGAATATTATTATCAGTAAATTGTAAACTTCTAGTTCTTACATACAGTAAGTTGTACACTTCAAGTGTCTATCTTCAAATTCTGACAGCACCTTAAATATTTCAATTAATTTTTTAACTATAAACTAAATAAAATAAAGTGGGAGTCTTAACATGTAAATGTTATTTAAAAAAATCGATTGTCCTCTATAGGAGCCGTCGCATTAAAATAACAAAGCATGTGTAAACTTTTTTTTTTGGCCGTCGTGGCGTAGTGAGTGCGACGCTCACATGCCGAAAGGTCTAGGTTCGATTCCCGGCTGAACACCTCGAATTTTTCGCGGTACAATCTCCTTTGAGCTGCTGACAACACTCAAAGAGTAATAACTGTCTAAGAAAGCTTCTCAAAACTTCGCCGTTCGGTGTCGGCCCCTTCTACTCGAGAGAGAACAGTAACGCGCACAACACGAGTAGTTGATGAGCAAGCTAGGCCCTGGACCCCCTGTAAATGCCCAGGACGTACCTGAAAATGTCACCCTTCCTCTTCTCAACTATATAAAATTAAATAAAAGTTTTACTTGGGCATGCGATTTTGTGCAAATGCCTTTAAGCTTTCAAAAACTAAAGGCTTCTTATTTTAATCTTGTGTTATAATTTAAATGGTTTTCCAATGCCACTACCCGATACTTTCAATATGGAGGTAGAAAATAAAATTTAAGTCGTTGACAAAAGGATAGATTTGGAATTTATTTAACTCTTGGAATCTACACAAGTTAAGATTTTAAAAACATATTTTTTTCATAATTATTTATATTCCCAATCTTACGTTATTGTAGTAAGAATATAATAACATTATTTCCTGCCAGAAATCGGCTTAGAAAATAATAATGTTTGTTTAAATTAAATACACCGAATAAATCAAGACACATAAAATTAGGACATATTCATGCGTGCACATGTTTCCAATTAATACAGTCACTCAACGACTTGTAAGGCTGTTATCGGCTATGCCAGCTCCAATCTGAATATGAATAGGAAGGTTATCAAAAAATGTCATATTGTTGTTGATAACACAGCATCGATTTCATTCATTTCGTTAAGGCTTCACTCTTGAGATCACCCTATAAAAGTTGATTATTTTTACACAATATCATACATTGTCTAATTTCTGTTGATATTGTGAATTTATTATACTGAATTTTTCTCAAAAAAATAATTTTTTTTTCATTTATTAATTAAATTAGTTATTTACTATGAAAAAGAATTTAAGGTCTGTAACATTTAACATGTTCACACTTTGTGCCTTATAGTAAGCGTGAACAGAGGTAACGTTTGTATATATTTAATTAATGATATAGATCCACTAAAAATTAACGTCACATATAAGATTATCAGATATTTCAAAGAAATTAGTTTGTTGAGCAAATATTTTTTTGGGTTCACAAAAATAGTAATAGTAATGAAACAAATATATGTCTTTAAGGTTGAGTGTCAACATTTTATGGAAAATTTCTTAGATAAATACTAAGCATATGTACATTAGGTTTTTAAGAAAAGCCTTTTGCCTTTCAGTTTTGAATTTGCTTGAAACTTAGCATACGAGATAAGGGTTAAAATATACACGACATGGACACTTAAACATGATTAAAGTGTTGCTACAGCAACATTCCTGGAAAGAGGAAAAAAGCTCAAACAAAGGGAATCTGAAAGCTTATATTGAAATGAAATATAGACATCGCAAAAATGTTGCTTAGAAGAAGATTGGGCCGTACGAGGTGCCAACACCGATATTCTAAAAACGGGCCACATCTGTTCGGGCTTATAAGAGGCGACCCAATACCGTATCAGTAGAGAGGAAGTAATAATTTTCATTTGTACAAGGAACTACCATTGTATCAAGCGAATGAACACCACGAGTACCATTGAGCGGGCTAACGATGGCCGGCCGAAGATTTTGCTTTTCGCTGGGATATTCAACAACAGTAATCGAAAGTATAAGTATATATTGTAAAGAACATAGTGGATTGCTTAAAGGATTTCTATAAGGTTGGTCGGTTAGTTGGTTTTGAAAAACAAAAATTTAATAGGCAACGAAGAAATCTGATATGGGTGGAGCTAGAAAAGGAGGGCTTCAAGAAACCTGCATGCAGAAGATTGGGCACATGTAAGCGGGAGCAAAAGCGTGTTATGCCGAATATAGTGAAGAGTTCATAATTAAAGTCAAAGTGACGATAACCCTTTTGTCAATGTGTGGGTGAGTGTTATAGAGAAATACAGATAACACATAAATCGGATAAAGATTGTATTGCCCGTGGGTATCTATGATTAAAAAAAGGAATCTGTGATGACGTCGCGGTAACACTCAGACATCTTCTATGATTAAATAATTTCGTTCACTAAGCTGAGGGAAGGGTAAGCATCGTAGAAGGATACCCATCACCTATGTACAAACACAGTTGGGCAGTGTAAAAAAATGAAAAAAATCCGACTATTTTGATTTTTAATAAGAAAATATCATCAGTAATTAATATTTTTATGTCGTTTTGCATAAACCTTTAAAATTAATTAAACTCTGTAAATAAATAAATAGATTTATGTGAATTAGGCATTAAAGATATCAAGTTTTTGTTTTTGTACATATACATAGTAACTGTTTCCATTTAACATTAAAAAATAAGCAGGATAGAATATTTATTTCTGGAAAATTTATTTGAGATAATTAAAATTGATGTGTGTAAAAATAATACGAATTCATTCCTCTTTGTTTATTAATGTGTTTAATAAAAATAATCGTGAAAAAAAGGCAATCCAATGCATATTTCCTTTGAATTTTTTTACCTTACATTTTTAAATGTATCACTTACCTAAAGAACTTAAAGAACAAACGGATATCTATGTTAAAATCAAATAAGATACTATTAATTAAACTCACTTAAAAAATAAGAATATATTTATTATACTTGTTTTTTTTTTTTTTAAAGATAACGATAAATGAAAAACAAATTTTGTTATTTTTATCAGAAATTGTAACCTTATAAAACGAAAGAAATGAAAAAAGGATTTTTATGAAAATAAAAAAAAAATAAATTAGATTATAAGGAACTTCAGTCTTGGCATATTCATGCCTAATCATCTTGTGCCAGAAAGCCGGGAAATGTTCATTATTTTAAACCGGAGAAAATGCAATGCAGTACGGGTGTTTCTCGCATAATCCGGTGATAACGTTCAAGGAATATTCCGCGTTATGGGATTCGCATTATAGAAGACTTAGCTTTCGTATAAATTTGAGTAAGCTTTTCCCAAAATAAAATAGGTACTAAATTTAACATGTATGTACGTTTACAACTCAAAATCAAAATTCATATTGTATTTAAAATTTAAAAAAAATAATGAAGAAAACAATCGGAAAACATAAATATTATATTATTCATTAACAAACTTCATTTTTGTGTTTTCGCCATAAATTCATCAGAATAAATTTCCTCGGCAAAGTTTTCGTCATTTGATAAGAAAAAAATTATTTTACATTCTCCCAGTGGTTGTGCGATTGTGAAATCAGTTATCAGCCTTTGTTTGCATTTTTCTTTAACTGTTTATAGATTTCGTAGTGAGGCGCTACTTTCATCTCTATGTGCCTTTTAAATTTGTTCGATCTCTCCATTGATGGATCATTATCTGAAAAACAGAGTTCATTCTCTTAGCCAAATTTTAGTCCTCCCTTATGCGCTTTAGGGTGAAATCTGGAATTGATTCACATACATATATCTTCCTCAGAATAGATGTCTTCTTGCAGTTGCTAAGAGAATTAACTCTTCTTCATTGAAATCTTCAGTTTGATATATTGTTTCATTAATATCATCTTCGATCATACCACTAAAATGGTAGCCCAATTTCTAATTCAAATAATTTCCAAATTCAAATTTTCGCGTTGTATCTAAATCTGTTTTTTTTTTAAATCGCGTTATGTCGAAAACGCTTTGTAGAAATACCGAGTCATACTAGGGACACCAGTTTTAGCATCTACTATTGCAGATATTCTATCTGTATGGACTACAATCCTTCAAAGTGTTTTTTTAAATAATATTACTTTTTTTTCGCAAATCGACAAATAGTTTATAGTATGGAAATTAACCGTAATTGACCAACGGCAAGTTTATTACTTTCAGCATTTTTATTTTAAGTTTTTCTTACTTCTGCCTTTGAATAGTGTTCAACTTATTATGCTTTAAACTAGACTTCAGATAAGTTAGATTAGTAATCTTAACTTAATTTTTACAATGTAGCGATATTCACTACGCCTTGTTTTTATTTTATTTTCAATAAGCTCATTGTAGCTGGAGAGTTCTTCACAGGCACATTAACTGCTAAAATGTATATGCTCGAGCCTGTGTATTTATATTTCTCTATTTGTTTTGTAAATTCTAGTTCTAGTTTATAAGTATAACAATAGATTAATGCTTGCATTGAATATTGGGTGTCGGAAAAAGTACGAAAGAACATTTTCGGTAAATGGGCTGAAATGTGAAACGTCTGGCAATATAAACTATATCTGACAATACGAGTATGATACTTCGTGGGAAAGGACTCATATAAAATTCAATTTTGTTACAAAGTTTTTCATTTAATTTATTTGTTTGGGTTAAAATCTTTGGGATTGGGTTAAAATCCCAAACAATATCGTGATATCTTTGCTATTTTGTTAAAAAGACGTATGATATTAAGATGATAAATACACATATTTTACAAGTAATTCCAAACACAGACAAAACAAATAGAATTCTAATTTCAAATACGGATAGCTAGAAGAAATCAAATATCTTTAACCAATATTCAGGTTATGTACCTCAAAATCAAATACTTTAATTGTCTAGTTGTATGAAGCAAACACATTGCAACACCAAAGGCTATGGTTCGGAGATGAAAAAGGTACTATTCAACGCTCTAGAAAACGACATAAAGTTTTCGTTTGCTACAGTCACAGTTAGTTAGCTACAGTTGCGACGGATTTTATCACCCGCTGTATACTAAGATAGGTGTAACAATATCTTTTGCAAGAAATACTATAAGCGTGGAAATCAAACCAAACTATATACTTTGTACGTCATACAACATGCATCATGCAAGTTTGTGTATTTTTATGGTTAAAAAGGTCAACAAATAATTAAATGTTCCACAGATTTGTTTACAGTTTTTTACGTGTAGATTTCTTGTTGGCATTGCTACACAAAACCCAATGTTAAATAATTTAATTGTGTCCTTTTGCTTAAACGTACTTAACTCCATTTGCTACATTTACGCTATTTAATTCTTTGTAATATAGTACGAGTACAGTGCGAGTGCCTTTTATATTTCGGGATTAGCGAACAAAAACAAATATGAATCATCGAAAATAGCTTTATTGTTTTTCAAAATATTCCCCATTAAGATCTATACACTTTTGCATGGGTTTGAACCAATTGTCGGAGCACTTTTGCCACTCTGATTTAGGTATCTCCATTCTGAACGCATCAACCGCCTCTGCAGGTGTCGAAAAACGTTGACCTCTAATTTTATTTTTTACTTACGGGAATAAAAAGAAGTCATTCGGTGCCAAGTCAGGACTAAACGGCGGATGACTCTTCAAATCGATGTTTTGAGTGCTCAAAAATGCAGTTGTTTAAGCCTATGTGTGAGAGCTCGCATTTACGTGGTGAAGGGTGATTCGTCTTCGGCGGTTGGTTTTCCTGATTTCTTGGAAGACAACTGGCAAACAAATTATGGTTTACCACTCAGATTTGACTGTTCTGCGTTGTTCTATTGGTTCGGTTGTGACATGTCCAGTTTTTCCGAAAAAACAGGTGACCATTTGCTTGGAAGTGCTTTGTGCGCGAGCAACTTTTGTTGGATTTGGCTCAATTTGAAACACCCACACAGTCGACTGCTGTTTACTTTCAGGCTCATACGCGTTAATCCACGATTCATCACCTGTCACGATGTCATAGACGTGTTCCGAAGCACCGCGATCGTATTTTTGAAGCATTTCTTTCAACCAATCGACACGAGCTTTTTTTTGAGCTATTGACAAATTGTGTGGGATCCAACGCGAACAAATTTTTTTGACGGTCAAATGTTCATGCAATATTGAATGTATGCTGGTCCCACTAATGCATAAGGTTGTCTCAACCTCACGATAGGTCACATGACGATCTTGCAATATCAGTTGGGGCACAACATCAATGGTTACCGGAAAAACAATTAATTTTGGACGACCTTCACGAAATTTGTCTTGGATTGAACTACGACCTCGGTTGAATTCACCATACCATCGATAAACACTGGTCCTTGATGGAGCTTCATCGCCAAAAATTGAATTAAGTTCATCAATGCACTGTTGTTGAGTAAATCCACGTCGAAAGTTGTAAAAAATAATCGCACGAAAAATTTCACGATTTAATTCCATTTTTTGGGCGAGATGAATCTTTTAAGTCAAAACGTTCTGAGTACGTATAACCTCAAAAATGTCAAACTTTACGATAGAGCTGGCAGTTGCCAGATTTCAACACTAGGGTTGCCCGAAATATAAAAGGCAACCTATGTATATCAGATATTTTTGAAATCTGTGCTTTTGATAATGTCATTTGATTTAAGAATAGTCTACGATTTCAAAACAGGCTACGGATAACATGCATATAAAATATGTTTAGCACGATTCCCAATATCTAATCTAGTAAAATCCTAAACATATGTTTCCATTTAAGAATTTCTTAACAATTTTACTTTTATTCTTCTTATATCATGTTATTTAATGTTGATTATTTGTTCAGTTAAAATAAAAATAAATCAAATGTTACCAAAAAATAATAATAAAATGAAATACAAACTGAATAAGGTTATAAAAAGCAATAATATGGAAAAAATGATAAATTAATTAATTCAGTTCAGTTCACATTTTCCAATATTCATAAATGACTGTTATCGAAATACTTCGCCGTCCGGAGTCGGCAAATAAGTGGGTGTAGTGAGCTCTATTGAAGTAGTCGATGAGGAAGAGGATGACGGGCCTGTTACCCTTGTGGTACATTGAGCATGGGGTAACTTTTTAAGCTTAATAAAAATTATTTTGCCAAAAAAAAAAAAACCACCAACGATAACGAGTTTCAATATTTCAAAAACGTAGTTTTAAAAAAATTCAATGAAAGCATTCAGATTTGTTAAATTTAAAAAAATTAAAAAAAAAACACTTTCGTTAAAATGTTTTAATGATATCTACGTTATATATAATATCACATCATTGTTGATGAATATGTATACTATTCCTTACGCTTAGGCACATAAAATTGTACGTCGGTACCAGCCGTTGGAGAAAAGAGCGTCGGTGGCTAATGTGCCGGTATTTTAGTAATTTACCGGCGTAGTGTGATGTTTCATTTAAAGACGAAACCTTTCATGTTGAAGTGTAATTCGCACTAGGCCAGTTTGTAAGTTTCAAAGCACTACCTCTCTATACCAGTGAACAATCTCTTGAGTTATATCGTTAGAAAAAACAAGTATTTGTAACGCGTATACATATGTGTATGGTTTTATTGCGCCTTCTCCAACCGCTAAATTTTTGGGAAGCCTTTTCAAAACAAGTATCGTCAGAAGTTTAAAAGATTTTAGACCCACTATGCAACGGCGGCTATATATGTCAGAAAGTTAAAAGTTATAAATTGGTAAAATAATATAATTTTATTTATAATAAATGGGCTGAAAATGTTGATTTTTCATACCACCAAACATATACACTATCTATGTATGCATGTATACAATATGAAATGTATTTTTCACTAATTAATTTAATTAATCCAATAGAATTCAAAATGTACTCGAAAACAATGTCAAACACAATCTTTCGACTGACAGGAGAACATATACTCAACAGCAATACTATTTGCGGGTACGTGTTGTGACGAGAATCTCGCAGAATGCTTCGTAGGATAAAATTTTGAATTCAAATTTACGTTTATTTTACAAAAATAGATGGATTTAGATTTAATTTCAGAATATCTAAACATAGTTTAGATATCTTGTTTGTATATAGCATTTCTTTTTGGAAAATAATTAGTTTCATTTTATACTCTATTTACAGCAGCAGAGCGCAAGGTTCTTAGGGCCGGCACGAGATAGAAGTCCAACACCACCGGGCATCCATATTAGCCGTCAGTGTGGTGGATCGAACAATAATCACATATTATATCGTTCCTGTTCATCCTGTCCTGATACTTGTGAGCACAGCGCCAAATCGTATGACTCTGCACCCATTTACACTGATTCATATAGAAGGCAAGTTATTTCTTTTTTTTTTGGTTTTAATTTTAAAATTTAACTTAGTCATTATGGTCAATTTAGTTATGATGCACCGGAAAGAGCTCCTTTTGATGAGTCGCTTATTAAGTTTTCCGTAAGTGGGAAAGTTGACTGCCCAGACGGAAGTGATGATCAAATCTCCGGAGTATCACTGAAAACGGAACCCTATGGTCCACCCAGTAGTCCAGAATCTTCAAGTGAAACCACACTACCAGGTCCCGAAGATTGTGCTGGATGTGGTCGATTTATTCAGGTAATGAAACCGGCCATAATGTACTTTAATTTGTTCAGTTGAATTACAGCATATGCTCAAAATAAACAAAAAACGTACTTCATATCTTTAACTGGAAATATTGTTAGGACCGATTTTACCTCTCCGCTGTTGAAAAGCGATGGCATGCCGGTTGTCTCCAGTGCTGCACTTGCCAGCAACCTTTGGAAGGGGAGTCGTCATGTTTTTCTAAGGATGGCAATATTTATTGCAAAAGTGATTACTATAGGTGAGTTTTAAATATAATTTTCGCCTCTATTGTGAATAGTTATCTGACAAAAAAATCTATACTTTGGTTGCCTGAGCCCCCTGACTTTATTCAGTTCTGTTTTTTACTACGTGTTGTTGTGAGACTAGCTAGCTTAGAAGTGCCAAGAAATCCCCTTCACATGTCATACTAATTACACTTCTTTCTTTAGTTTCTGTTTTGCAAGAATACATACATTATGTGTGCAATGTTCAAGTCTACGAAGCAGAGAGAATAGTTTTCTGACACGCAACGTAGTAACGAAAGATCTAAGACAAAGTTGGGAATCTCGACTGATTTCTGCGCTCGCTTCACTTACAATAAAAAATATTATGTATGATTTCAAATTGCAAGTTGTACACGCTATATAAATGAATTTTTAATTCGAGAATGTATAATTGTATGAAATTAACATTGCTTATTGTCATTAAGCGCAAGGAGTGAAACACAAAAATTATTTATTTTATCGAGGTCATTTGCCACCGGATATAGGTGGATTAACACATGTATTCCTCTACATAGAAATCAAATTTCAAAGAACTTTATATTTTATCTTGTCTGAATTTTTCCATATTCTCTAGGTACATACATAAAAACCACACACATCTGTATTAAGTTTAAGACAATTTTCGTTATGCCCTTCGAGACATATGGGTCGAAGGACAAGATTCTTCACTAAATATAACTAGAAGCGTATGCGGTGATCAGAGAGTGCCACGGCCAATGATTTATGCCCGGAATGTCACATATGACATTGTGTCGTGTAAATTTATGTTAGAAGTTCATTGCGGAGTACAGAAGATAATTGATGTGATGTTTAGTGACTGTTATGAAGAGAAAGGTGGCACAGATAGGAAAAATGATTCTTACGCCGGAAAGTTTAACTAAAAACAGAAAGAAAAGGAAGTGGGAAAATATATAGACACACGTGAATGAACGTATACAAACGTACAAACATACCATATATATTTGCGCTTACACAAATACATTTATGTTGGTAAATGAATTTAGTTGAGGATACTTTGGGATATGAAGCTAATTAAAACGCAAACTGGAAATACTGCTTGGTTGGCTGGCAAACTGGAAATACTGCTTGGTTGGCTGAGTGTTTTTGTTTTTGTTGTGCATCTCGTTTTATATTCCTTTGGTGCAGACTTACGTTTATCTACGAGTTGATTTATGTGAAATGAATATCGAAAATATTTGCTTCTTATGTTATGGTTACGATTTACTTTTATAACGTCCTTTCGACTTTTCGTACACAATAAAAGCAAAGCAGTTTTCGAGCTACCAGAAATGTTTAAAATTCGATAAGGAAATGATGCATAATACATTTTAAATTATACTTATATTTGCTAATGTTTTTTATTTTTATCTAATAAAAAAAAGTTATTGAAAGTCCGAGAATAAACATGTCCACATATAAAACTAGGTGTTTAAATAATGGTTTCAGTTGACTAAAGAAAAACAGTGTCACCCAAAATGGTAATCTCGGTCAGACGGTTAGCAGTTATAGGTTTTGTGAATTATTAATTTGTTAGTTTACTCAAATTTTTAATACATAAGACTGAGCAATATCATTATTAGAAATGATTCCTTTTAAAGAAGCTATAGTCAAAAATAATTTAAAAAAAGGGTTCCAAAGTGGCCACTTTTTAAATTATAAAATTTATGTTCAACATCGAAACATGGCTTGTAAGACAGTCTTAAAAATCTTTACTAGCAATAGTGGTATAAGATGTTATTAGATGTAGCAATGTAAGCATCAATAAGTAAATTTGGTTAGATTCAGATGGAAGGACGTGGCTTGAGTTAGATACGAAAGTTGATGGTTGGCTGTCGGGAAAAATTAACTTTTTAAATAGAAATCCTTCCTGAAAATGCGTATGACGAACATAAATCAAACCCCTTATTCCTTTAAGATGAGTTAGTGTCACTTTACGTTTTTTTTGTAGCCGGGTACAAGTGCGGCCGGATACTGACGTAGCCGTGTTCTTATATATATAACATACATGTGTTATATATATTACATATATATGTTAAAATTTATTGCAGCAATCGATTTCCATGTTTCATACTTTCAATACGGGTAACATTCATATACATTTCTATAAAAAATAAGCATCTTGGAATGATAGTTCAAAGACAACATGACGAGGAAAACTCCCCTTGCACACTTAAACATTTTTTTGACTCGGGTCTGATTTCAAAATTAGATGTGGCTGCATGAAAAAAGAGACGTTCTCTTTGCGGTTGATATACCGAATGAACATGATGATAGATGACTGGGTACACGCAACATCGCTACCCTGTATCAAGCGTGAAACTTTACTCCGGCTACATAAATCCTACACCGGGATCTTTTATGTGATGCAGTTATTAATTTTAATTATTCTAGCGTCATATTCTGCATTTTTATCCCTCACATACAAAAAATTGATTTATGAAAATTTGTTATCTTCCGCCAGGTTTTTATAAAAAAAAATATAAAACATGTGTACATGTGTTTATTTGTATGGGATGTACATTAACAAAAAATATATTGTACATACATGAGTCCACATTCTCAGATCAATAAACCATTTTATTTATGTGTTTGTCATATCACAAACACAGGTGATTTCAAAATCAAAAGAACCCATAACACCGGTAGCTGAATAAGCATTCACTGTTGATATTTAATGATGAGATACAAAACATCTATGGATGGGCAGTAGCTGAAGCATGAAAATCGATAGCTTAATAAAGAAGTCAAGTTGAGCGACCGCTTTGAGGGATTAAATCTTCGGTCAATAGTAATTAATTGAATGCTCGCCTAAGGTGTGTGATTCCATAGAGAATCGAGTATTTTTGTTAGATGTTTCTATTGAACATACTTTTCAACGAAATAAGTCTCTGACAATAAATGTCTAAATTAAAGAAAGTAAAAAGTACAGATTTATGTTTTCAGAAAAATGTTCATACTCATACTCACATTCAGACCGAAACAATTAATTTGTATTCGTATTAATTGTGTGGTTTCTCTCGAGAGTCATATATGTATATAGTATGTTCATTTGTGTCTTATAAAAATATTTATTGAAACACAACAATAAAGATTTGTTAAACTTTATATGCATGGTTCTTAATTCACATTCAATCTAGTTTAAGCGAAGAGTGGAGGAGGAAAGGTTTGAGAGAGGAAGAAAATGAGAAAAGGCTGCAATATATTTAAAAACAAATATGTATCTTTACCATTACGAACCACGACAAGCAACTTGAAACATCTCTATCGCTGCTGGCGAAATAGTGTGTCCCCAAGAGATATGCGATAAACATGCATCCGAACTGCGGAAGAACTCAGGTGAAAACATGAAGGAAGTCAATGTGAAAAGAAAAACGACAGGCAGTTAAATGTATTCAGAAGTATACAGTCATAATAAAAGAACATGGGGTCCCTCTTTATTGGGATTGTTATCTTCGATGAAATAAAAAGATGCCTTTAATTCGTGAATGTGGTGAAACGTTATCAGGAGCGATCTTAATTTTAGACTTCTTGTGGAGCAATCAGAAAGTCAAAAACATGGCTATAATTTTATTTTTATTACTGCTTTATTTGTGTATCTGCGTACAAACAAACTATCCAGACGATATGTGGCATTAAAAAATTGTATTCACTTCTCGACTACATGGTATAGTTGTGATAGTTAGTAACTAATGAAACTGTTTGTAAAATTTGTTTTTTCGCACAAAGAAATTATTAATATAGTTTTGAACACAGAACAACTTAACACAGGTTAGAGATTAAACACCTCGCCACAAACTGTTTTTATAGTTACACATCTAAACAAATGTGCATTACGAAGTGTATATTGCCAGTATTTTCAACATCATAGTACTTTACATTCATGTGTATGACAGTAAATAAAATAAGATAAAGTTCACAAAACAGTGTCGTACCATTTTATTTTTAAAACAAAAAATTGTAACCCTATCTCAAAGATTTATTCATACAATCGTGTGGAATAGCGAATACAATAGGCGCTAAGAGATGAACTGTGGCGATAGATGATTCATTATATCGACAAAAGGTTATCCTGTCTGCCTGTCAACCAAGACTAAAATATTAATGTATTTCAAATTTACAAGATCACCACATTTAATTTTTCAAATGCTTGGAATGAGATGACAATTTAGTTTCCACTTGATGTTTTTTGTTTTCATTAAAAGAAACGAGCATACAAAAAGCAATGGTGTCGAATCTAGTCTAAAGGAAGGCGGATGGGTCTCAAAAGAATAATTTTAATTTAATAAGAAACCTTATTTATTTATTTTAAAAAAGATTAAATATACGATGTCACTAATAACAATTTGATTTATTTACCATGGTTTAAAAAATTGATTTACATTGAATGTTTTCATTAAAATGGCATATGACAAAATATGCACCTATTAAGTTATTTTAAGAGAATCAACGGAAAGTTCCGGTTCATTGCTTATTTGCTCAAAGATTCACAAAACCTATTTGTATAAAAAGCGCAGATAGTTAATAATTGTTGGCGCGACAATCCAGGGCCTAGCTTGCTCATCAACTACTTGTGTTGAGCGCGCTACTGTTCTCTCACGAGTAGAAGGGACCTACAGTTTTTTGCCGATTCCGAACGATGAATTTTGAGAAGCTTTCTTAGACAGTTATTACTCTTTGAGTGTTGTCAGCAGTTCGAAAGAGGTGGTGCCGTGAAAAATTCGAGGTTTTCACCAGGGAATCGAACCTAGACCCTTCGGCGTGTAAGCGTCGCACTCTACCCACTACGCCACGGCGGCCACTATGTATACAACTTGTATTTTAAAAGATTTCTAAGAACAAATAAACACTGATCTTAGCCAACGGATCAAACTTTCAACGCACTGGTCGGAAATGAATGTCAAGATAAACTTAAATTCTCTAAAGAAGAAGACGTTTTTTGATTTGATATGCTCTTATTGATTTTTTTATGATTATTATAACAATAAAAAAAATAATCTTCATGATTGGCGCGAAACAAGTATTTGTTAAAATTTAAGATGACAAATGACATTGTAAATAATGCTTTCAATAACATTTAATTATACGCTTGAACAGCTTACAAGAAAAAATATCATGTGATGATTAAAGTGATTTTGAGGAGCAACAAACTCAAAACATTTCACTATGTAATATATGCACTTTTATATAAACATTACTCATATAAATAAAGTAAACACAAACCCTATATTTGAAACGTACAATTTAGCGCATGGTTCTCAACAAAAGCCGGGTGAAATCAAACACTTCAGTATCAAAGAACGCAAACATGTACCCCGCTGGGTTCCCACATACGTTTCCGTATATCCCACTGCTTGACGTGACATTGTTATTTGTGTTTTTTTTTTCTGTTTTGAAGCACTTCACCCCTCTGCACGTGTATGAGGGATGTGTACCGATTTTTCGCTCATTATTTTATTTCACTTTAATTGTGGTATTGCACTAAGTACACACGAAAATGTTGATTTTATAAACCTACTTTTCAAATTAACTAGACTTCTAAAATAATACTTTGATTTTCATATCAAAATTAAACATTATTAAGAGATACATTTATACCATAAACTGCATTCGAATGTGAATCAAGTTTTTGCCTTTTCATCGGAATAAACCAAATAACCACGAATTATCTCTGCGGGAGATTTGAATTGTGTTAAAGCAATTGCATTTAGGGTTTACGCAAGATTTCTCATGCTGCATAATCTTCTTTCCTCGGGGTTCGGAGTTTTCGTATATCCAGCAACGACTTTCACAAACAGTTCTCTACTAGTGTGCTGTGATTCTTTTACAAAATGATGGGAAACCAAAGCAGATGTATACATAGTGAAAAACATGCAAACTATTTTTGAAATCAAAACATTAACAACATTTTACAAAATTCCAGGGGGCTGTGGGAATATATTTACACCTTCTCTTAGAATTCCTTATATAATTTCTTAATAACTATACTTATGCATATTGTATATATATGTACATATATGTGCATGTATATTAATACTTAATTATTATCGAATAGCAGTGCAAATCACCTTCCTTGTGAAATGTAATAAATTTAAGTGTCCAGAAATAAATCCATGCAACCATATCAAAAACCTCTTCACAAAGATCTGCAAAATGTGCACGTGCGAAATTCATAACTGCACTGAAATATATTATATTTTTTAGTGTGTTACATCTGTATCTGTATCTTCACCTAACAATTGAGGCGTGAACTTAAGAAAAGTAAAACATGTTTAGTTCTTCCCTTTTTTTCACTCTTCTCTTTTTCCAAGACAAAAAAAAATCCATATACGCCTATAAAATCAGTATTTGTCGTTGTTTTTATTTTTGCTACTTACACTCTGCGACCAGAAGTTCAACAGCGATGAATACAGGAAGGAGCCACAAAACAGAAAGACCAACACACTAGAATACGCACTGCCTTCTGCATTCTATGATAAATCGGTTAAGAAAAAGATATGTGAACATGTGACCGTATCAGATTTCGAGTCCACAAAAACATAATCATATATTAAAACATGTCTCTTTGACATTTCGCTTGCTCTTTTACATGGTAATAATAATAATTCATTTTTCTTCGTCCGGCGTTTTTTCTTTCCCCTTTTTTTCTGATTTTTAGTACAATCGTGAAAATTACGATCTCTACTGGAGATTTTGTTTGAAGTTAAGAACATCGTCGCAAAAAAAAATATACCAGTTAAGTATAAGTGTCGACTTTTAACACAATGACTATGTCCTTATCAAAATATCACCCATGTGTACCTACCACCGTATACAAACTATAATAAAACGATCTTGTTTTCAACTGTTTGTTAAAAAATAAATAATATAAAATATAAACATCAATGTTACTAGTAAGGACAAAAAATTATATTGAATGAATGTTAAAATATTATTCCCATCTACCCAAAGTATTCTAAAGCAGTTTTGTCCAATAATATAATAAAAATAATAAAATCACAACTTGTAAGCTGAGTGATTTGCTTTTTCATTTCTTACTCTTCTTCACTTTAAATCACAATAACCGCGAATCCTTTTAGCTAATTATTTGATTGGATTCAAGCTTCTGTGTGCACACGAATTAAACTCAATCACTAAACCATCGAAGAAACTTGTAGGTACGTCAGTTCCAGTTTATACATAACAATCTCAGCGCCGCGCACCCACTAAATTACTGTCGATTGGGGCATTATTAGCGTTCCTCTATAATTTTCTTGGCTTTGATAACTTTTGAATAATCATTCGATTTGATAGATACAATTTGTCTTTCCCTTTAAAGAGATACATGCAATGATTTATGTTTGTATGTGTATATTTTGAAATGAAATGTTTATATGCATTCACTGTTTTCTCTTTTCGCAATTTAATTATGTATGAATTATTTTAAATTTTTAGACTTTTTGGTACCAGAAGATGTTCCCGATGCCTAGCGTCAATCAGTTCTTCAGAACTAGTAATGCGTGCGAGAAATCTTGTATTTCATGTGAATTGTTTCAGCTGCGCAATGTGTAATACACCTCTGAATAAAGGAGATCAATTCGGGATTAGAGATTCAGTAATTTTTTGCAGGTAAGGAACATTTGAATTTTCACAAAATAATATGCCACTAATACTATAATACTTTAGACTACATTATGGCATTTCTTTAGACGCACAAGCTACACCTACACCTTTAGTTAACTCATGCTCGTATGTTTCTCAATTTGGTTCACCACCAAATGATTCGTCAAGTCCTAATGATCCAAATAGAATTGTTCCTGCCGGCTTGTATGTGCCAGCTTCTCATGTTATTTCCGGTCTTCCCCAAGCGCCGAGACAGAAAGGTAGACCCAGAAAACGAAAACCAAAAGATATGGATTCCTTAACAGCAAACATCGGTAAGTCTTTAACTTTTAGAACCAAGAAGAGCTTAATGTATATTAAGTTACAGAGCTTAGTGAACGTAATGTAACATTTTATTACTGCATTAAAGAACGTTGATTCCTTTCTCTCAAATAAAGCATTTTAATTAAGTTCGTTAAGTATACTATCATGCCTTAAACATCCGACGTTTATTACTCTGCACCATATTCGTACATTAACTGAATTTATGTAAACACATACTAAGCAGGATTTATATTTTTCCCACGATATTATTTTTTATTGGATAGTTAGACAAACGCGACTTTAAATAGTTCTTTCTTTTTATAATACCTATGATTTATTTTTTTGACGGGGAGGTCTTATAACTATCAGTGTTCCGTTTCATGTATTAAAATGATAAAATAATTTTGAACTTAGCATGCAAAATCTGTATGGGAGAAAAAACTAAAACTAGTTTTGCTTTTGCAATTCTCTTTTCTTTTATAAAGTTCGTTTTTTTCTTAGTTCTTTTTTTTAATTTTAACGAGCTTGTAGCAAGGCTTGCTATATGGCCACATTTCAGATACATATGATTCCTTACGTAGAATCCTGTGCATACAGGTTATCTTCAGATTTTGGCGAGTAAACTTTTAGTACGACTTTATGGTTCTCGCTCATCATGGCGCCATCACATTGTACGTGTATTGGAAAAGAAGTTCCTTCATAAACATGGCAATAAAAATGGTATAAACCTTTTACGCAGATTTCCTACGAAAATCAACCATAGCATATTAAAATTTACGACATAAACATAGCCAAACCAACATTCGATAACTTTTTCGTATTCTGCTCCTTTCGGCTTCACCATAAAATGGCTTTCTAAATCAGTTTTATTGCTCTGGATGGACACGACAGCGTTTAAAAGTTTTCAGTCTTTGACGTTAACAAAATATTTTCAATGATTTCGTCTTTGTTTTGGGTTCATTGAACTGGTCTGTGTTTCATTTTACTCTTTGAGACTAAACATATATTTACCATTACTATGTGTTGTTTATGGTCTTATGCCAAAATAAAGCCATACAACATTATAGTATCATTTGGATATAATTCGTAGTTTATTGTTATAACAATGGGATTAATAAATAATTACAAATGAAAGTTTTGGCCGCATATGTATTTACTTTTCTATATTGTAAAGTAAAACTTATAATAAATAAAAGTGTATTAAAATTATTTTTAAAATCAATAGACCTTAACTCTGAATATCTGGATTTTGGGAGAGGTGCTCACATGAGTTCATCATCGCGCACAAAACGGATGCGCACCTCATTTAAACATCATCAACTCCGAACGATGAAGTCCTATTTCGCTATTAATCATAATCCGGATGCGAAGGATCTAAAGCAACTTTCACAAAAAACTGGTCTACCTAAAAGAGTACTACAGGTAAATACATCAATACTTTCATACGAATGCAAGTTTTTCATTATCAAATATTGCTTTTCAATTAAGGTATGGTTCCAAAATGCTAGAGCAAAATGGCGCCGCATGATGATGAAACAAGATGGTTCCGCTATAAACGATAAAGGTGATGGACCCTTAGACCTAGACAGTTTCTCTGCACACAGTCCACCATTTATTTTAGGCGGTACCTCAAGTCCACACAACTTGGACTGAAAATGAAACATTAACAATATTTACCTCATCATAACGCTCAATTGTAAAAATTTCCAATAACACTCAAATATCAACCAAGGCATATTTAAAAAATATCGAAACAAAACAGGATCTATAGTCTGAGACTTGAAGTTAATATAATGTGCATAAAGATTTAGGGTGTAAATAAAGATTTAGGTACACCCGGTAATGACGACTTCCGCAAGTTCTTTTAAACACTTAGAATAAAGTCAGAATGTTTTGAAATGAAATATCTAAGGAAACTAAAATGAACGCAGCTCCATTTTAATATTAAAGCTGTTAAAATGACATGCGTCGATTTTAAGTCCCTTTATACAATATATAATGGACAGGTACGTATGCGTACTCATTCACTTTTATATTGGATTGTTTTATTTAAAAAATCATATTTTTCTTAATATCTAGTCCATTCCCATATTTATAGTATTTGCTTTATTTGTTGAAACATTTTGATCTATGTAGGCAAAGCTTTCTAATGTTATTGCTCAAAAAAATGAAAAAAGAAACTTCAAAGAAAAATTCTTCAACAACAAGAAAAACCCCAACAAAAATGAATATAAATCATCCAATAACTAGTAACAAACATAAAATAGACAAAACATTGACAATTATGCTTGCCACATGTAGACTATGTAAAAGGCTGTTTAAATTTAAATGAGAGGGCTTACATTTTACCCTAAAGATCTCTTTAAAATATTTGAGAAATCATTGATAAAGAATAAGAATGCAAAGGAAACTAATCGAATCGATGAGTGGAACAACAGTACCAACCTAAATATTTGAGTTAAACTCTGTATTATCAAACATCCCAGTCTTAACAATATACTTAACCAAATCCATTTTTCATATGACTGGAATAATAATGCGGGTATGAGTATCTAAGTATTCAGAATTTTAAACTACGGTAAGCTCGTAACTCATAACTCAAGATGTAATAATACTCATGTATACTCAGCTCCATAGTTATAGCACACATGGTATAAATCGCCTGCAATGGAAATGGTATCATTTACTTAAAGTTTTATAAATGATTTTTATTACAAATTACAAAGAAAAAAATCGGAAATTTGTAAATATAAACTCATCTTTTGAAACATTACATCATCTGTTTATAAGTACAGCTATTCCATTCACCGATTTAAGCGTTTTGCCTCAGGAGTTGTTGCAAGGCTAGATTATAATGTAGTTAAATTTTAAGTTATATATCATCGAAGTCTTGTAGTATTATGTATCAGGCGATAACTGTCACGTATGGAAATCTGTGTATTTGATATTTTGCGCAAGAAAAAAAAATTAACAGTAATACATCAATTGTATAAACAACTAAAGTTAATTTGTGTGTAATATATTTACAAATATTTTAATGTAATTTAAGTAAGATATTTAATAGAATGAATATACGTATATGCGCAATATACACATATTCAAATAAAATGCAAATTGTTTTAAGTTGTGTAATATTAGGCTAATAAATTATTTACGGTAGCTGTAATGTTTGTACTTATGAATTATTTATAATCGTTTTAGAAATAAAAACTACGATATAAAAATGCATTTACTTAAATAAATTAAAATATTTTAAAGAATTTCTCTTCGAAGTAAAATTAAATCTTTCTCTATTCCTCACAAAATTTGACCGCCCTCATATCCGGTAGTGCAGATGACATATATAATGTACGAACATATATTTTTTTAAACAGTGCAGTAATTGTTAAAAAAAATATCATTTCTTGGAAGGATTATTATAACAATTGTTGGCGCGACAGTCCACAGGAGGGCCAGGGCCCATCTTGCTCGTCAACTACTCGTGTTGTGCGTGCTACTGTTCTCTCACGAGTAGAAGGGATCTAGAGTTTTTTGACGACTCCGAACGGCGAAGTTTGAGAAGCTTTCTTGGACAGTTATTACTCTTTAAGTATTTTCAGCAGCTCGAAAAGTGGTACTGTGAAAAATTCAAAGTGTTCAGCCGGGAATCGAACCTAGGCCCTTCGGCGTGTAAGCGTCGCACTCTTCCCACTACGCCACGGCGGCCACGGAATGATTATTGGTTTTCCCTTAATTAGTTCCGGCCAAATTATTTCTTTTCATCAGCTAAACTGACTTGCACACACAACTCAAACAAATCAAGTTTCTCTGGAAACTAAAACTGAAAATGAAATAATCATCTTCGAAATGGAGAAGGCTCAACATTACTTGGCAAAATGCACAAGCATAAAGGTTTCATAAAATGATAAACGACGAACAACCGTCTACCTTTGCACAATAAACTCATGAGAAGAACTACTTTTTTTTGCAAGCACGGAATGGTTGACAGTATTTCTTTAAAGGCATCCGCTTCATAACATAAAAATCAAGAACGATATTGCTGCTATTAGATGCTGCTATAGTAAAGAATTACCAATTGAATTTAAAAAAACAACAAAAAATAAATAATTGCTAATGAAGCATACAGTCAAGACACTACCTTTTTGCATTTTTTTTTTTCTAAAACCAATCTACTATGTAAAGACAGAATTAGGTGTACATCCATTGCCAAGGAGCCGAAAACCTGTTTTCTTAGAGTCCAGCTATTGGGTTTGAATAGTATACTGAAAAGATAAGAATCTTACAGCACGTAAAGTTTATTCCACAACAAACTGAACAAGCATCGGGTGGCCAAGGGTGATTTTATGCAAGGGGCCTCAAGGTATCAGTAGTGACCGTAGACAAACTCGTTAGTTATTTCGAAATAACAATGAAACAATGTTATTACAATTTGTCTAAGGAAGACGGACATATTTTCTTGTGCGAAATTATTTATTCTAGTTTGTACGCATCTATTTTTTTATAATAACACTCGTAAATTCACAACAGGCAACTTTGATTTTTTGTTTTTCTTAAAACCTGCCCTGCTATCTTAATTAAGACAGCATATTTCATAGCTGCAATCAAGTGACCTGAGATCTTCGAACCACATAGTGCATAAAATTTTTGCTAGCTTACACTTGGCTTGGCTTAGCTCTCTTTGGTGAAAAATCATTGCATATTGAAAAGGTATCAAATAGAAAATTTGTCTAAGGGTGAACATCTGGCTTACATCTTACATAAACAGGATCCCAGCTTTTGTATAGATGCGACGACTTATTTAAATCTGATCAGGAGTACTTTATTATTGACTGGAGTTGTTATTTTTTAAAAAAAGAATCTGAACCGCGTTATTGTTCGATTTCTTTTTACAACCACACTATTTATTGTTTGACTTGAATAAAAGCACATAGACACTACAAAAGCCTTGTATGAAGTCCACAGACAGTTTTGTGTCAAAGCAATTAATCTGACTGATAGTTTATATATTTCTAATTCTTCAGCAATGGTGACCTCTTTTCTCTTGATGCTTAAGAATTTTTACCTAATTTTGTCTCGAACAACAGCGCTATCTTCACTCCCTGTTGGATCTCAATTCCTTATTGGCCTTTTTTCCGGTTCATACCATCGCACTTCCTGGATGGCAGTGTTGTCTGCTTTACAGCAGTCCAAGAGCCCCACAAGTTCTTCAACTTCGCGTGATCTGTCAAGAGCGATCACATTTTACGTGCATAATCTAAAATCGTTGTCTTTGAATCGTTTGCTGGTGTGACAACAGTTGTTCCGTCTATATTCGAGGCATGTGGTTATATCAGAAGCATAGTCTTTTTTAACGTCAAAAGAATTAATTTCACACACACATTTCTTTTATTAGAAGGAGCAAACAATCTAGAGAACGACTTATACTCTTTCTACTACGCGCTGCAGTTCGGGGTGGACCGAAGTATACTTTCAGTGTCAATGAGGCGTATTTTCATATTTTTTTTATATGAAAGTCGACTACAAAGCCGATTGACCACCGGTATTAAAGAAACACTTGCGGCGGTGAGGCTGGTTTTGGGGAGAGTAAAAGTGCTATTGCTTGATGGTCTTGCTCTTCTGAACACAAGAAGGTCCTTGCACTAGAATTGGTATAGCGATTCGAGTTGCACAGACTAGAAATTTGGATTTGTATATACTTCCTGAATAATATTCGGTATTGCGACATCATCCTTCACAATAATAATGTCATTGGCAATAGCATTATTCTTCTTCAACGACTTATTTCGTACCAAAAAAAAATTAGTGGTTCAGCAAGGCCGAGTTCTATGAGCCATAAATTGGACTAAAAGTCTTGTTGACCTGTAAACATTGTTCTATTTTTCTTTGGAAGTATTTGACAAGCACTGTCTGATCTGTTTTGCCTATTTTAAATCGAATACTGTTTCCTTCGAACGATTTTCCTCAATTAATCTCGATGTACGAACATTTGATGTTGTCTGTCGTGATTTGGATCATTTTTTGTATTAACGTCTATTGGACGGAGTACAGCACGACAACAATAGTTAGAAGTTGGAAAGTTTCATTTGCAATCCACCGGTAGAAACAGAAAAAGTAAAAAGAGTACCAACAACGAAATGTGTAGTTACTACGGCACGATGTGAAACAACTATGAAATATGTTAAAACTTCGGACAGAAAACCTATCGGGTGGAAGAGCAACAGGAAGTCGACACTAAAAATTTGGAAAACTCACTTCTGCAGACAATTTTGCGATGAGGACACAGGCAGAAGATTCCACTCCAAACAATGGATAACTACAGAAGGAAGGACCTTTTTCCCGACCCCGACAAAGTCAATTAAAGCTTTTTAAGGCAACTTGAAATAATCTGATGCTTACATTGGTTTTGTATGATACCGTCGGAGAAAAGAGTGAAATCTTAACTGCGTCAACTACCTGAAGATAAGTTTTCTTTCGTCGACTACATGACCCTTACTGACGTGTTGTGAAGCCTACTGAAATCATTCAACAACAACCTTTATCAGTACGGTTTGAAGCCATGACCTCATTCGCCAAATTTTCACTTTATGGCAGATACTGAAAAAGACAAAATTCCGGAAATGTCAGCGGGCATATATGTATACTATATGTAAAAAAAAAAAAAAAAATAAAAAAAAAAATAAAAAATACAAATAAATAAAAAAAAAAATAAAAAATAAAAAATAAAAAAAAAAAACACAAAAAAAGAGGTGCACCACGGAGTATTCGATATATATGCCGAGCATATAAAGAGCATATACTCCCTGGTGCACGCGTCCGTATTGCTTACGGATATAGTTGTAAGATATCTGTAAGTATGTTTAAGTTTGATTTAGGATAAGTAAGTTAAGTTAGCAAGTAAGTTAAAAACATACTAAAGGACGTCCAAGTTTTTTTAATTTTCTTGGGCAACAAAAACAAAACCACTACACTTAAGATATAATAACAATATAAAAGATGTCGAAAGGCAGAAAAAACTAACATAGATTAGCTTAGAGTACTTGTTTAGAGTCAGTAAGTTAGATATAAGATTAATATTACAGATTAAATATTTAAGCTAGTTTTAAGCATTTTTGTCTAGCAACTAAGTTAACGAATTGTAAAGTGTTAATAAAAATGCGTTACAAACTCAAACTCAATATGTATACTACGTCATGTCTGTCCATGCTCTGAACTTATGTAAGATGACAATTAAGAACACTCTTGTACCGTATTCTTCGAGACCTTCATTTTAAAAAAGTTTTTAGGCAATGTCAACAACTTTTGTCATTTTCAAAAAAAAAAAAAAAAATCTCCTAAAATTCGTAAAATTGCAAACATATAAACATATGTAAACAAAACGAAACACATATAAGATCATACCAAATGGATTCAAATGAAATACTGGTGGAATTGAATTGTAAGGTGGTAAGTGGTTTTAGAAGCATCCATTTTAATGAATTCATAGGAATGAGTGGTTGCTATCTAAGTTCTATGTTCTAAGTTTTTTCCATTAAAGAAAAATTTAATTTCTATGCGATGATTTGAAATTCACATGATTAAAAGCGGAAACTGTGTATTACGAAAGCATCCAAATGTCAATGAAGAAAATAACAGACATATGTAGATTTGCTATTGTAATATATATAGACCACCTGGATACAGCCATAAAACGTTTTTCGGCGAATTTTGAAACAATGTTGGACTTTTTGGAATGGGTAATATGAATATCAAGGTAAGTTATAGTGAACCATATGGTGTTAAGGAATATCTGGAGATGTTGACATCACTGTGACGGAGTTTAACAGGATAGACCCGAACACAGGTTCAAAATCTAACGGTAGTCATAGTCAAATCATTTCAGATATAGTTGAAGTTGTATTTCTGACCATTACTCAATCATATAACTTCCAAAACATAATGAATAAGAGAACAAAATCAACGTGACCTCCATATTTACCAGGTATACCCGTAAGAAGCGAGCGTCAAGATAAAAATGTCTCGATAGACAATATTTGTTGTGAACGAGCCCTTATTTTTTTTTGTTTGCTATGACATCTGTGAAAAATATTTAGTATACATCAAGTCATTGAACAGACAACATCATATTCGAAAATGTCGAATTTTGTACCAGAAAGTGTTGATTTCCGGGAAGCATTAACTTTTTGTTTTCATTTGAAGATAAGTGCTGCAGAGTCGCATCGAATGCTTATCGAGTCATATGGTGATCATGCTCTCTCTATCAGAAGCAAAATGCAAATGATGGTTTCAACGGTTCAGAAATAATGGTTTTGATGTGAGAAATGAAGAACGTGGAAGACCACCTAAAAAGTTTGAAGACGCCGAATTGCAAACGATATTGGGTGGAGATGACACTTTGAGTCAAAAGCAAATGGCAGCAATGTTAAATGTTGCACAACAAACAATTTCTGACCGTTTAAAAGCTATGGGAAAGATCCAAAAGTGTCGAAAGTGGGTGCCACATGAATTTAATGAAAGACAGATGGAAAACCGAAAAAATTTTGCTTCAAAGACACGAAAGAAAATCGGTTTTGCATCGGATTGTTACTGGCGATGAAAAATGGATTTATTTTAAGAATCCTAAACGGAAAAAATCATGGGTTAATCTGGGACAACCATCAACATCGACTGCAAAACCAGATCGATTCGGCAAGAAGACAATGCTTTGTGTTTGGTGCGACCAGAAAGGTGTGCTGTATTACGAGCTCCTAAAACCTGGTGAAACCGTTAATACTGATCGCTACCGACAGCAAATGATCAATTTGAACCATGCATTTATCGAGAAACGGCCAGAATGGGTCAGGAGACACGGCAAGGTAATTTTGCTTCATGACAATGCACCTGCACACAAATCAAAATCGGTTCAGGATACAATCAAAACACTTGGCTGGGAGCAGCTACCCCACCCGCCGTATTTACCAGACTTGGCTCCTTTCGATTACCATTTGTTTTCATTGATGGGACACGCATCGGCTGAGCAGCACTTTGATTCCTACGAGGAGGTCGAAAATTGGGTGTCTGATTGGTTTGCTTTAAAAGACGAACAATTTTTTTGTGGTATTGACAAATTGCCAGAAAGGTGGTCAAAATCTGTAGAAAACAATGGCCAATACTTTGAATAAAATGTTTTTGCTTTCCCATTACACCTGGTAATGAGAAGGTTAACGAAGTTATTGCCAATACTAACTCATACGTAGTTCCAGACGAATGCGACTTTAATTCACTTTATGAGGCATGATTCCGACACTTGCGGCCTCTCGATTGAGTGATGCAGTTTTGTCGATCTCACTGAGACAAAAAAATGTGTGTGGGGTTCTAATCGACATAGTTTAGGCGGAATTTAAGATTAAAAACTGATAAAAGTCCGTACATAAACAATGTGTAGGTTTTAAGAAATTAAAATGTCTGGTTATTATTTTTATGTTTCTATTGCATACATTTCGGCGCAGAAATAAATGTATTTCATATATTTCCAAAATAATTTGGTAAAATTATTTCTATGATTTTTGCACGCAATGCAGATAATGGCGTTCAAAATTTTTATTTATTATAAGCATTAATTCTTGAAAGTTTGATGTCTAACTGAGCTTATCAAGGGGGACCAAGGCCTAGCTTGCTTGTCAACTACGCACAAGCGCGCTACTGTTCTCTCTCGAGTAGAAGGGACCTACAGTTTTTGGCGACTCCGAACGGCGAAGTTTGAGAAGCTTATTTTGAAAAAAACTTTTTTAAATCTTGCAAGAGAAAAAAAAAATTGGTAAGCATAACTGGGTTCCTAACAGAGCTAAGTGTTTAATTAATTGCTTAGTTTATTTGGAGCTTAATAAAAATGTACATATTTGGATCCAAACTGAGTATTGTTCATTCTAAATTATTGCTACTATATACAATAGCGTAAGTATAACGAACATACATGGGTATATGCATTAAGTTTTGTTGTCTTAGATTTTATTTATACCCCTCTCAACGCGTGTAGGTCTTCAACTCCAAGTCCCTTCATACATTTTTGATGTGATGGTTCATATAAATCTTTTGTGAGTACATCAGCTATCATCTCGGCCGTCGCAAGTATTTAACTTCTACGAGGGGCGTTCAATATATTCTCGGTATCGATATGAAGAAAAATGCGAATTCAATTTAAATTGTTTTCATTTTTCAATACAATCTCCCCAAACATCAATGCATTTGTTACATCTTAAGATAAGCTTTTTTAAACCCTCAAAAAAATAAATGTCCTCTTTCTTTGCAAAATACCCATTTATTGCCGACTTGAGTTCTTCATCATCCGAAAATCTTTTTCCACGAAGACATTTTTTCAATTTCGAAAACAGGAAATAATCACTAGGAGCAAGGTCTGGACTATAGGGTGAGTGTTGGATTTCTTCGAAACCACAATCTCGCGCAGCAGCCTTGGAAACTCGTGTCGTGTGAACAGGAACATGAGCTTTGATGGAGTGACTTTGAACTTCTTCGGGGAGTCTGTTCCTTTTTTATGCCACTGCATAAATTCTTGTTTGCTTTTAGGGTCATAGTTGTGAACCCATGTTTTGTCCCCAGTAACAATTCGATCCATAACACCGTCCGCGTTCTCACTGCACATCTCCAAAAGCTCTCTACA